>CM028134.1:1059690000-1061032916 GCA_016271365.2 Neoceratodus forsteri | reverse complement strand
ATATATTGAAAATGTGCACTACATTAGGATGTATCTGTTATATTTATGTGTTACTTATGCTGGGTAAAGTATAAACAAATATGTATTGTGAGAAAGCTCTATCTTCATTGTAGTTTGAACAGTTATACTCAATTTGCCGAAAGGTTACATTTACAGATAGTGGTACATGTGCTGCTGATATCTCTGGGAACTATAATAATATAATAATAATACATTTTATTTTTAAAGCGCCTTTCAATTTTCAAGGCGCTGTACAAACAGGTAATACAAATCAAGCATTATAATTTAATATAAAACACGGATAAAACTACGGTCTAATCAGCCGCTAAAACACAGTCAAAATTCCAAAAAAAGCAATTTGATAACAATAAGTTTTTAGGCCTCTCTTAAATTCCTCCACGGAGGTGCACTCCCGTAACCGGCGGGGTAGAAAATTCCAAAGAGTGGGAGCAGCAAAGGAAAAAGCTCTACAACCAGATGATTTTAGATTGACTCTTGGAATCTCTAGCAACCCCTCATCGGCTGAGCGGAGCGATCAGCCCGGGCAGTAAAGAGCCAGAAAGTCTTTCAGATAGGCCGGACCCTGATCATGCAGGGCTTTGAAAGTCAGTAAACAGATTTTAAAGGTGATCCGCCACCGAACAGGAAGCCAGTGCAGATCACGCAGCACCGGGGGTAATATGACAGGACCTACTTGTCCCAGTCAAAACCTGGGCTGCCTCGTTCTGCACTAGCTAAAGGCGATGGATTTCAACCTCAGAAAACCGAGTTGCAGTAGTCTAAACGTGAGGACACAAAGGCGTGGACCAATGTAGGTAACATGTCAGACGGAACAAGGTGTTTCACTCTAGTGATATTCCTAAGATGGTGAAAGGAAGTCTTGATGACTGCTGACACCTGTGACTGTAGTGTCAGCTTGTCATCCAAGATAACCCCTAGGATATGCACCCGTTCGGAGGTCGGAAGTGATACACCACCAAGAAAAATTCCTGAGGGTGTACCAGCAGGCGGCCCCTCTATCCGACAGCCCAGGTCTACAACCAAAACCTCTGTCTTTTCTGAGTTCAACTTCAGCCAACTAGAATCCATCCAATCCTGGATTTCTTTCAGACAGTTGTTTAACACCGAGAGAGCTCCATCCTGATCAGGTGCGAAAGACAGGTATAGCTAGGTGTCATCTGCATAGCAATGAAACCTCAGCTCATACCGTCTTATAATGTTTCCTAGGGGCAGCATATACACTGCGAATAACATGGGAGATAGCACAGAACCCTGAGGCACCCCACACAACAAATGGGTTGGGCCTGAGGAAAAAACCCCAGACACAACTCTTTGTGATCTCCCAGTGGGGAAAGAGGTGAACCATCGGAGGACAGTTCCCGCTATTCCACAAATCTGCCTCAGGCGTGCTAACAACGCCTAACAACTACTGCCCAACCAGCCTATTGACAGTGCTGTCCAAGATCCTGGAGAGGGCAATCAGTAAGCAACTGCCCTGCTTCTGCTCCAGGATACCAAAGAGAAGGGACTTACAGCACTCCAGTTAAAATAGTACTGAGCACTTGGACAGTTGGATTACCCATTCCAAACCAGCACAAGCAAAAAGGGTCATCACAAACAGAAAAATACTAAATCCTTTTATTTATAAAAAAAAATGTGCAATATCTTAACATTTAACATTGGGACATCATGTTGGTTGTCTAGTGTGGCTCCAACATGGTATGGTATGGCCATTCTATAAATGTTTGAATATTGCACAATTTTGTATATAAAAGGATTCACTGTTTTTGCAAGGCAGTGTGAGATTACCCTTTCTGCTTCTGCTTGCCTGCTTCTACTCTTGGACTGGCTTACTGACCTCCCCTCCAATCTAGTTTCTGCCCAAATCACCCCACTACTATCTCCCTTACCTTGATCTCCAATCACGTACATACCCAAATGGATTCTAGTTCTGGTACTGGGGCAGTCTTCGTTGATTTGGCCAAGGCCATTGATACTCTGAGCCACCCCCCACTTCTATTTAAATTAGCTTCCTCTGGTCTATCAGCTACCCCTCACCAATGCTTGAAGTCATTCCTGTCTGACAGACCACGGGTGATTAATTTGGGGCCCACCATCTCCTCCTCACTCCCAATCACTCTTGGTGTCCCACAAGATTCTGGCCTGGGGCCCCTCCTGTTTTCAGTATTCTTCAATGATCTCCCAAGGTCACTAGACACCTGTTTGCATTCATATGTATGCTGATGACACCATCATTCCTCTGGGCCCACCTCACCTGTCATCAAATGGGGCCTTCAGCATGACTACATAAGTATCCCAAACTGATTCCACTCTAATTAGCTAGTGGTCAATCAAACGAAATGGTCTCCATGTAGTTGGGTTCCAAACACTGGCCTTTCTTAATCCCCCAAATAATTTCAATCACAAACACATGAAAGGCATCAGGTTTCTATTCCAGATCCCTCCCCACATCTCTGAGCAACAGCTCCTTGTCAGGTGCCTACCGTTATAATGTACCTTCCTACAAATACCTGTGTTTGGCTCATACCCAGTACATGGACTACAAACAGTAGCTCATACCAATAGCTCAGTTTCCAAGTGCTTTGCAAAACTTGAGGTGCTTTATAGGGTGAAAAGTTGTCTTCCCCAATGCACCAGAAATTGCATTGTGGAAAGGGTGGCTTTCTTACTGTGGACTATGTATGTGGTCTTCGCTGTTGCTTTCAACTTTGCCATCTTCAAACTCACCAGTCTCATCAGTGCCCTCAGCAGGTTTGCTCTGGATGGCCCTCCTCACACTCACCACTACAAACTGCATGTGGGCTCCTTTGGTGCCATATTCTGGTCTAGGCTCCCCCGTAACATATGACGTTCACTGTGTATGGCTTTCTTTGGTGCCAAATTCTGGCCTGTTAAACTCCCTGAGTATCTAAACAGGATTCTCTCTCCTGTGTCCACCACTTCCTTCTCCCTCAGATCTGAAACAGGCAACTGATTCCAGACCCCTCACTTTAAATGAAATGCAGGCCAAGTGTCCTGCAGATACAGACTCCCACATCTATTGAATAGCCTACCCAGTACCCTAACTTCATTGAGTTGTTCTGATCTGCCCAATCTAAACGTCTAAGCTTAAGGAGTTCTACAGGGACCCTTATTTATTATTATTTATTGTTTATTAAAAGTTGCACAGAGCAGGAAGGTTCTTTAAGACCAAAGTCTTGTTTACAAGAATGTTCTGATTATAAAAAACATAAGTACATTATATGAACCAGACTAGCTAGGATAAAATGTAAATCTTAGTTAGCCAGCTCATTTGCACTGTGGCAGTGCTACCACTCATAACTCTGGTGATCTGAGTTTGGGAATGAGCGTGAGTCATCGAGACTGGCTGGGGGAAACAGGTTGGAGCATCAATCAGACCGTTCACCTCCATCGGGGATGGGGTGCATCCATCGGACAGTTCACGTCCATCAGGGGTGGGGTGTAGATGTTCAGTCTCTACTGTTTGACTGCCACCTACTGAAGGCTGGATGGCAGCTTGGCTGGAGTAGCTGCAATGAAGGACGTGGCACCGGCATGACACGCCCATACATGAGTACATGCCTTGGCGTTGCTCATAGCTGAGTCCCAGGGGAGGGTAGAAAAGTGGGAAAATGGTGTTGGCTGGGTAGATGAAGCCCTGCCTGCCCCTCCATGCCCACTTCTGAGGTATCCTAAGTATCTCCTGGGGGTACTGCTGGGTTTAATCTCCACCCTGTGCAGCTGGATGCAGGGGGGTGGAACCAGCGAGGAGGTGATGGTGGACCCCGCTGTGGGGGGACAAGACAAGGGTGGATACAGTAATGTAAATACAGTGGCCAGTGGAGTTCTGGCAGTGCAGTTAAGAGGAGCCTCAAGGGATGGGAGGGTTGCTGGCAGAGGCAGAAGGATCCTAGACAGAGGGCCATGGGGGGTATAAGCAAAATTAAAAAAAAGAATATATACATACATCTTCCTACCAGGTCAGTTCACCATATGCAAAATGGCATATGCTAAAACCACACAACACAAACAGTGCGGCTGGGAATAGCGACAGAGTGCAAAACCGCTAAATGGTCTATGCGCAGTTGTGCACCCTGTCACTGTTCCCGAGCAGAAGATAAGTTCTCTGCTGGGAGGAGGGTCCACTGAGCAGCTGACGTGGATTGACAGGATGAGCCACAGGCAGCAATGGAAGCTGTACGTCTGTGGACCGGGTATCGAATCCCGGTCCCAGATGCATGGAATTTTTCTTTTATTCGCACTTTGTGCAAATTAAGTGTCCAACCCCCCACCCCCGGAGTTGGTTATTTTAGTTGGGGGGGGAGTCTGGGGCTGAAGCCCTCTGTAACAGGGTATGGGGGGGTGGAGCCCGCTGCAAAACACAGACATATGCTGCTGGCAATATATCATGCTGTACTGACAGCACGGAATATTACTGCAGCAGAATGTCTTGTGACATTATGACCCTATGCCATAAATCATAGTTGTAACTGTAACATACATTATTCTGTAATGATCCAGAGCTGGGCCCTACAGACACAGATGTCAGGGACACCATGTGGGCATTGATGTGAGCAAAGTAGATGCTTGGGGACCCCTTTGGACCCATGGTGCAGTTAGGGGTTGCAGTAATGTGTGCCAGAGACACCAGTATAGAGTGTGGGCACAAGCATGTGTTTGGGCACTTTTCCCACTGTAAATTCCCTCAGCAACCAGTTCACCCCACTATCCTCAGAAGCCAGGTATCCCAGTATGTCCCCTGCCAGTTCCCCTCCAGAACAGCCAGCGTTCCCTCCCCTGCAGAGATCCAGCACGGCAAGCAGTTCCCTTGCAAGCCCAAGCTGGAGCTGTTTAAATTTGTTTTTTTAAATTACTGCCTCACTGCCTGCTTTCTCACAGCCCCCCCCCCACCCAAGCAGGCAGCGCACTGGAAGGCAGGCCACATGCTAAGACTGCTGTCCCTGCCCAGCGCATGGGCTTTTTTCAAATGAGAGAGCTGTTTGTGTCTGGAACCCTGAACCCTTAAAAAGAGTGTCAGCATGACCATTAAGGGAGTTCCAGTGACCAGCAAGGGAGGAGGATGTGAAGAGTAACAGTGACCCAAGGCTCACCTTCAGGTAGTTGAAGCGGGTCCGTTGGCTCTTGCCAATCGTACCCTCCAGTCGGCAGTGGAGGAGCGAAATTGCAGCAGTGAGAGTCCAGCAGTAGCAGCGGTTCTTCCTGCGATTTCCCTTCGCCCCTTGTAATCAGCAGCGGTATCGGCAGGTCCAGTGAGTTGGTGGTTGGCAGCAGTAAGAGTTGGTGACCAGTGTGGACTCTGTTCTGCTTCCTTTATTATTCTGTTATTTAAGAAGCATTTTGTCCCTTGTTGGCAGCTTTAGCAGGCCACAGTGATGAGAAGAGCCAAAGTGAGATGGAGCGGCACCAGAGCGAGGCTGTTGCAGTGAGAAAGCTGAGCAATGGGCATAGCGGCCTAATTCAGCCTCCTAGACCAGTCACAGAGCCACTATGAACCTCCCACAGTCAGCCTTCCAGCTACTTTCCCGCAGTGGTGCTTTACCCCGGGGCAGAACAGTGAGTTGGCAGCAGTACCAGTATCCCTAGGAAGTTTTGGCTTTAGGAAACCACTAGGTAGGTGCTGACCATTGGAACAGTTTAATTTAAAAATATTTATTGAACGCACCAGACCACGTAAGGGGAAGGGCAAGGACCCAGGCTAAGAGACCACCCAGAGGGCAGAGCAGAGGGCCACAGGCCCTTAAGTTCATTAAAATGAGATTCCAGAGGGCAGAGCAAGGGGTGGGGTAGCCCTAATAGATACAGCTTTAGCCAAGGTTTTCTTTACTTTAAGTAACTCATGCTGAGTCGAGCACAGTTGAGTGGTTGAGGCCATGTGGATGGGCGGGTGTTCCCACCTCAGGACCACCCACAGAGGCAGCTTCTGATCTTCTTTTACTGCAATTAATTAATGCCATGCCAGCCCGGTGGCACTGAGGGCTGAGGCGTTGGCACCTTACCTCGCGCTACGCTGGCGACCCGTGTTCAGGAATGAGCACGGGCTGTTGGGGGTCGGCAGGGGAGGAGAAGGATTGAGCGTCCGATGGACTGCTCTCCTTCTCCGGGAAGGGGGGGTTCCTGATGGTCGGCGCTTGCTCGCCCCCCAGTGGAGGCTGGAGGACAGGGCACCATACCACAAGCTGGGAGGAGTCGGGCCAGATGCCTGGAGGAAACACGTGCGGAAGCGTGCGCGCCCTCCTCCACTGGCGACATTGCACGGTCCTGACTCCTAGGGAGAAAAACTGGAGGAAATAGACTGCCGAGCAAGATGGAGGAGGGCACCTCTCAGGCTCCGCCCCTGGCTAGCCATGGTGCTGGCCAACTATATCCGGACTTTGGTGGGGGAGTTGGGAACCCCCCAGCTGACCCCACCGGGGGGGGTAAAGCCCTGGGGTCAGGTCAGCGTCGTCTGGTAGACACCGGGGGACGGGGCTGGGGACACCCTCCTAAGATAGCCGGCAGTGTGGAGAGAAAACTCATAACTAAAAAAAAAAAAAAATAATTAATTATTGCCCTGGGTACACTCCTAAAACACTGCCTTGAATATCTATGTACCCTGCAGTGAATCACCTCATTACTTGGCAATCCTGCCTCAGCTGTAAAGTTATATGGTACTCTCTGTAACTACCTACAGACTGCCTAAGTGTCACAGCCTCTAAAGACTGTCTCTGCACATCTGCCTGTGACACCCACCTCCTTGTGCTACAACTTGGGGTAATTGACTAAGCTAGCATTAGGGTGATAGGACAGGCCCATTTGCTGCTCTGCCAAGCTATGTCTCTATCCCAAAATGGCGGCATCAGATAGAATGAGTTAAGAAGTAAAAGAAGATTAGGAGCTGCACCGGCTCACTAGAGAAGGGCTCCATTGTGCAGAGGCGTGGGGTTTTCTCTTTCAGGACTAGTATCCAGTGTCATCATCTGGAGACCTGTATCTAGAGTCATTGTCCGAAGATCAGTGCCCTGGACCAGCACTTGGTATTCTGCTTTCCTCTTCTGCAGCATGTCTTCTGTTGTTCTTGCCCTGGCAGTCCAAGGAAGGGTTTATGCTGAAGAATCTTCTACAAGTTCCATGTCTGTTTCTTGTCCCAGCAACCCAAGGGAGGGTTTGTGCGAAAGAATCTGCTACAAGTGCCATGTTTCTGTTCTTCTTGTCCTGGCAGCCCAAGGGAGGGTTTGTGCTGACAAATCTTCTACCCATTGCAATTTTGTTTCTCCTGTCCCAGAAGCCCAAGAGAGGGGTGGCTTTTGCTGATGAACCTATGGCCTGTTTACAAAGCCTCTCCTAAGTCCTGGTGGCCTACGTGAGGCTCCTCACTGAAGTGCCAGTCCCATTGTTGCAGCCTGTGCCCCCCCCCCCTTTTGGTCCAGGTGTCCCATTCAGGTCTAAGTTCTCTTCTCGGTTCCCCTCAACGTCCTGACAAAGACTTCGAAGTGACTTGATTACATGTCTGGAGTTGATACACTTAAAGTAACAAGTATTTACATGTAAAAGCATAGGCTAGCACTGGTCGACCAGGTAATAACAGTACGATAAGTAATCACAGCTGCAGTAACATAAATGTATTTAACTTAGGAAAGGTGCATTTTCTAGTTTTACTTATTGGTTATTTTTATTCAGTTATTTATTCTCTTGGCATTTATTGCCTTTCATCTTATTGTTGTTGTTGTTGAAAAACTACCTCTGTGACCATTGCAATTTTCCTGCTAAATTAATCCTTTGCTTCATTTTGGCCTCTGAGTATGACTCCTGCCTCTCCTTGCTGGGTGACTCCATCCACCACACCTAGGTCCCTACAGCATCCCCTCGACACAACACCTGCTTAAGGTGGCTCTTGCGCCCATGAGGAAGACTTAGTTCCCTGTTCCCTGTTCACTACCAGACTCACCTGGGTGTGACAGACGAATAAAGGTTTAAGGAACGAAACAAAAGACCCCAAAGAATTACTGTTTCTTAAATAAGGGTATCCAATGAAAAATAATTAAATTCCTTGGAAGTTTTGACTTTAGGTAAGCAGAAAGTTTGATTTGGGATGTCCCTAATAAAATTATTTAGAGGACACAGAAATAAAGCTTTGATTGAATATGTGGAGCACTCAATACATTCACAAGCTTAACAAACTCTGGCCAGAGCCAATAGGGTTGCAGCTGAGGAATTTGGGGTAAAAATATTGTAAATTATCAAAGATACAAGCCTGCGTTCCCAAAATGTAATGTAGGCTCATAATTTTTGGTTTTTAAAATTTTTAAACCAAATTTTCAACATAGCCTTGTTATGACCCTGCCTCATGAAGAAGGGCAGAGAAAATGTTCAAGTCCTGGCCTAAAGGTGATTTCACGCAGGGACTAAAAAAAACTTTCAGTCTGCACCTCTAATAGTCCTATTTAAGATCTCATTGGAAACAGGAGTGGTTCCGGAGGACGGGAGGAGGGCAGATGAAGTTCCACTCTTTGACTGAGTGACCAGGAAATTAGATCAGAGTGGGGTGGTGGACATGGCCTACCTAGATTTCAGTTAGGCTTTTGACACCTTTCCACATAGAAGACTAGTTACCAAGCTGGGTAGCTTAGAAGTGGGTCTAAAGGTGGTAAACTGGTTAAGAAATTGGTTAAAGGGTTAGACAACAGAGTGGTGGTAAATGGAGTGCACTCAGAGGAAGGGAGGGTTACCAGCGGGGTGCCTCAGGGATCAGTGCTGGGACTGGTCCTCATTAATGTCTTTTAAGTAACATTGTAGTGGAGCTGGAAGAGTCACAGCGGCCAAGGCCTTAAGAGAACTGAGACTGGAACAGGGTATTAGGGAAGGAGAAAAGGACTTCTTCAGATACATTAGAGGAAGAAGAAGGAAGAACAAAGATCAGATTGTGAGGATTAGGAAGGACAGAGGGTGGGTGGAGAAGGGGGAGACAGGCAGAGGAATTAAATGAATACTTCTGTTCTATGTTTATGAAGGAGAAAGGGGGGGCAGATACCCCAAAGGGGGATAGGGTGGATAATGGAGGAGAGGGGGTGACTGACATAAGGATTACAGAGAACAGGGTTCTGGAAGGATTGAGGGCATTAAGGGTAGACAAGGCACTGGGACCAGATGGCATCTATCCTAGGGTACTCAGGGAGCTGGCGGAGATCCTGGCGGGGACGCTGACTGACCTGTTCAATACCTCCCTGGACACAGAAAGCATACAGCAGAACTGGAGGATGGCCCATGTGGTACTCATTCACAAAAGTGGCCCCAGGGATGAGCCAGGCAACTACAGACCAGTGAGCCTCACATCGATTGTGGGGAAGCTCATGGATACAATCCTAAAGGAGTGACTGGTGACCTTCTTGGAGGACAATCGTCTCCAGGACAGTCATCAACATGGGTTTGTCTCCAGCAGATCCTGCCAGACAAATCTAATTGAGTATTATGACTGGGTGACCAGGGAACTGGACAAGGGCCACACGGTGGATGTCCTGTATTTGGACTTCAGCAAGGCCTTTGACTCTGTGCCACA
This sequence comes from Neoceratodus forsteri, assembly GCA_016271365.2. Taxonomy (NCBI): domain Eukaryota; kingdom Metazoa; phylum Chordata; order Ceratodontiformes; family Ceratodontidae; genus Neoceratodus; species Neoceratodus forsteri. The sequence goes on along the minus strand of CM028134.1, from coordinate 1,061,023,342 downwards.
TGGGAGGCTGGGGGGGGCTGGAATACATAGGGGTGGGAACAAAAATGGTAAACTGGATCATCAACTGGCTGAATGGAAGGTAGCAGTGGGTGGTGGTAGGAGGGCACTCTCATCACCAAGGAAAGTGACAAGCGGGGTGCCACAGGGATCAGTGCTGGGACCAGTGTTGTTTGGGATATTTATAGCTGATATCTCACACGGGGTCCAGAGTAGGATCAGTCTGTCATGGACGATATAAAGATGGGAGCAGTGGTAGATGACATCAAAGGCTGGAGGGGGGCTGCAGGAGGACCCGAAAAAACTACAAGAGAGGTCAGTAACTTGGCAGCTGGGGTTCAATGCCAAGAAGTGAAAGGTACTGCACTTTGGAGCTAGGAACCAGGGGAGGAGCTATCGGCTGGGAGGGGTACAGCTGGAAAGTAGCGAGGAAGAAAAGGATCTGGGGGTGATTATAATGGGTACCATGAACAACTCGGCTCAGTGCAGGAAGGCAGTGGCAAAGGCCAGTAGTATGCTAGGGTGTATAACAAGGGGAATCTCCTGCAGGAATAGGGAGGTGATCCTTCCCCTGTACAGGTCTCTGGTCAGACCTCACCTGGAGTACTGCATGCAGTACTGGCACCCGTTCCTGAAGAAGGACATCAAATTGTTGGAGGGGGTGCAGCATAGGGAGACAAAGATGATCCAGGGATTTGAGGGGAGGTCCTATAAGGAGAGAGTAGCAGAGCTGAACATGTACTCCCTGGAGGAAAGGAGGGATGGGGGGATATAATTGAAACATTTAAATATCTCAAGGGGATAAATAAGGTTAATACCGAAGGGATTTTCCAGCTTAGAAGAGGGATGGATACGAGAAGGCATTCGTTGAGGTTGGGGAGATTCAGGAGGCATTTCTTCACGGAAATGGTGGTGGACAGGTGGAATGCTCTGCCCAAGGGGATGGTGTCCTGTAGAATGGTGGGTGGCTTTAAGAGGGGTTGGGATAGGGTGAGGGGGGGATTATAATGAAGAGGGGTGGGAAGAGTGGGGCAGCTGCAAGTTGAGGGGTAGCTGCACAATCAAGCAAACTCGATAGACCGTAAGGCCTGCTTCTGCTGGCGTTTTCATATGTTCATAAAAGAAGGTCTGCCTCTTTGCAGACGACATCGAAACCTGCAATAGGGTGGATTCTCTGGGGGGTGGGGTGGGGTGGAAAGGATAAGCAGAGACCTGAGAAAAAGCGAGGAGTGATCAAGGGTATGGCAGCTGGGTTTTAGTGGAAAAAGTGCAAAATAATACACGTAGGGCACACAAACCCCAGGGTCCATCTACAGTATTGGTGGAGTGCTATTGACATCCACCAAACAGGAAAGAGACATAACGGTAATCATATATGATTACCTAAAGGTGGCCAGGCAGTGCAGCATTGCAGTTGGGAGGGCTAGTGGAATGCTGAGGTGCATAAAGAGTGGTACCACCAACAGAAAGAGGAAGGTGGTGTTGCATCTGAATGGATCGCTGGGAAGAACCCACCTACAGTGTTATGTCCAGTTCTGGAGACCACATGCCTGGAAGGACATAGACAGAGTAGAGGCAGTCCAGATAAGGGCAACTAAATGGTGCAGCATATGCATCAAAAAGCTGTATGAGGGAGACTGAAGGATCCGAATAAGTACATCCTGGAAGAGAGGCAGTGGGGGATATGATAGATACCTTTAAATACCTCATGGGAGTTAATGAGGTACAGGATGAATATATTGAAGATGGGTGCTATGAGGATCTGTCCTAGGCCCTGTCCCCTTCAATATGTTCACAGCAGCATTGCAGAAGGAATCCAGGACAAGTTGTATCTCTTTGCATAAAGCACTAAGCTCTGTGGGAGGTTCGATGTCAATGAGGGAATTAGGGAGATAGCGACGTGCAAAAGCTAGAGAGGTGGTCTAAGGTTATGCAATTGAAATTCAATGCTAAAAAGTAAAGAAAATAAGAACCCTACCTGGGCAGAGTATTGGATGGGCAGGGTAAAGTTGAGCACTATAGTTGAGGAACTGGACCTTGAAAGAATCATTAATGACCTCCCTTAAACAACCACGTTACTGCAACATGGCCTTTAGTAATGCAAACAGGAGGCTGGGATGTATCAGAAGGGGTACTGACAGTAGAAGAAAATAGGTATTACTTCCTCTTTATAGATCATTGGTGAAGTTGCACCTGGAGTACGGTTCTGGAGTCCTCCGCTCAGGAACATTTCAGATATGCTACAGAAGATGCAAGGAGGGATGACAAGGATGAGTCAGGGCCATGAGGGCAGATCTTACAAGGATTTGCTTAAGGCACTGAACATGTACTCGCTACAGACAAAGATGAGATAGGGGTGATATAACAGAGACCTTCAGCTTCCTGAAAGGAATAAAGAAGGTGAGCTGTGAGAGTAGCTACAGCATCTGAGATGAGTAATAGTTCAAGGACACAGGACACATGTGGAAACTGATGGGAGGAAGGCTCAAGACAAAAGGTTTGTGTAAACATTTTATTTTACAGAAAGGGTGTGGGGACTGTGGAACAGTCTGTCAGCCTAAGGGGTGGGCACCAAAACCATAATGGTTTAATGCATGGCTGGGACAGAGTGAAGGGTATTGTGGTTACTCAGAGTGGTACAAGTAGGGAGGGGAACAGGGGATGAATGGTGAGGACTAGTACCCTCTATGGACAATAGGTTCTTTTTTTTTTTTTTAGAGGGAACTATGGACAGAGTGGACGGACCATTGGTCTTTTTCTGCCACATTTGTGTCTATGTTTCTACGACCTTGACTGATGTTTTACATGCACTTTTTGCAATATGCATTCAGTGTATTTAAGGGGTTATCCATCAAATAATGTCATATGAAGTAGGTTCTCATCCTCCTAGATCTCTCATCAGCATTTGATATCACGGACCATGGGCTGCTTTTGGAATGGTTTAGGGAGTAGGCAGGGCTCAACGGCAAAGTCATCTGCTGGTATGAGTCCTATCTCAAAGGCAGAACTCAGAGGGTAGAGTGAGTAAGATTTTCCTCGCATCCAGTGGCTCTGTGCTGTGGCATAGCCCAGGGCTCTGTCCTGTCACTCATGTTGTTTGCAGTCAACATGCTGCCCCTGGGCAAGGTCATTAGGCAATATGGGCTTGGGTTTCATTGCTATGTAGATGATGCCCAGCTCTATATGTGTTTTTCTTCCAGGATATTGGGTGTGGTGGATGTGCTTGTCCGAGATACAAGACTGGATGCCATTGAGCTGCCTGAGGCTTTACCCACAGAAAACTGAAGTTCTAGGGATTGTTAGGCCATGGGGCGACTGACGGCTTCTGGAGCAGTGACCAAGCTTTGGCTTGCTCCTTCTGGGCTTGTAGCCACCACCAAGGTGAAAAATCTGGGAGTCATTCTGGACAAGGGGCTGACAATGGAGGCTCATGTGTTGGTATTAGTCTGGAATGGCCTTTTCCACCTGCGGAATATCAGCCAGATTAGGTCCATTATCCCACCCAGTGACCTGGCCACACTAACACATGCATTCATTACCTCGAGACTCGACTTTTGTAATGCTTGTTACTTTGAGGTCAGTGGAGATATGCTACGATGCCTGCAGCTGCTGTAGAACACAGCAGCCTTTTTACTACAGGCCTTCCAAGATCATGGTACATTTCACTAGCACTGTGTGATCTGTATTGGCTGCCAGTCAAATGACGTATCTCTTTTTATTTATTTTTTTTAATCAAGCTTTTTCTCCCCATGGGTCTACTGGCAGGTGGCTTCCAGCTCTCTCTCCCCCCTCAAGAGGGCTCCATCCACTCCAAACTGTGGACTCTCCCCTGATCCTGGCCTAGTCCCTGGTGAGTCCCCCATGAATTTTCCCACTGTGGCAGGGCCAGGGAGGGGAGGGCCACCCCCCCCCCGGTGACACACATCCAGATGCCGGGGTAGTCGTGGGTTCGGACTGCGGTCAGGACCTCACTTACCCTGCCAGCCTCCCCAGTTTACATTTTTCCTCCCTTCCCCATTGCTGGGACGCACATGTCAGTGCGCATATGGAGGAGTGCGTACCCTGTGGAGACCCACAACACCTCACTTATTTGGCCTCTCCTACCCGTTCTGCCCTTAGGCCTCCACCTGGGGTTAGTCATTTGGTGGGACTGCCAATGTATCCTCCCTGGGAGAAGAGAGGAGAGCTATCCTCCAGATGCTCAATTCTCTCCTTCCGTGGCCGGCCCCCAGCAACTTGCATTCGCCACCAAACATGGGCTGCCAGTGTGGCAGGAGGTAAGGCACAATACCTCAGCCCTCCACTCCACTGGGCTGGCCTAGGCATATCTCTTCTAAATTGGGTTTTTGACCTATAAGGTCCTACATGGACCGGGCCCAGACTACCTGGCTGACTCCTGCCTCCTTAAATGCCCTCTTGCCTGCTCCGCTCTGCTGAGGAGGTCCTCCTGGTAGTGTAGAGGGGGAGGTTGAAGATGTCAGGGCATGGGACATTTGAGGTGGTGGGCCCAGTCCTTTGGAACTTCCTGCCTGGTGCTTTCAGGGGGGAGCCCTTGGTGGAGGCCTTTAAAAAGGGCCTTATTTCAGCAAGCATTTGGGGTGGATCTGTAACATCTGTAACCCCTTTTAGTTATTTATTAAGTGTCTAAGTTATTTATTTTATATTTATGTATTTTAAGCACAACCAGTTTGTATCTCTGGTTATTGCTAGGCTCTGTTTTATGTAATGGCGCCCTGAGCCTCCGGGGTAGAATGCCACCAATAAATAAATATTATTACCCTTTTTTGTGACTATTTCAATGGTCTGAGGAGTCTCTTGCACCAACAGGACGGCCACTGAGAGATGATGATATCTGGAGCACTATTAATTGATGCTTCTAAGGACTTGCAGCAGAAGGAGATCATACAGAACCATGAAAATAATGTGGTGTTGCAAACAGGTTTTAGATTCACCTCAGTAAGAAACTTACTTTTCTGCTTTTCTCCTTTTCCCACGCTTTTTAAATGTTGCCATTTCTTCTGGTGATTGCCTCCTTTCCACAGTGTGATACTTATCACCACTAATCACACTTTTAATCACTTGTAATTGTTCTTCGCCACTCACAGATAAGATTTCACCTGCCGACTTTCTCCTCCTCCTCTCATTATACCTCCTCCTCCTCCTCTCTCCCCCCCCTGCTTCTCCTTGTCGTTTTTGCACTCCACTCTCCTTCACCTGCTTCTCCATGACCTTATACCTCTCTCATGCTCCTTTCTTCTTTACCTTCTCTGTGTCTGCCTTTGCCCCTCTGACATCTTCACTGTCTTCGTCCAACAGACGGTGGCGCTCAGATCCTAGTACTTAAACATTATGAGAAGGATATTCAAATGGGTGGACACAGGTGCAATTACATGTATTCATGTGTGTATCTGCGCCATTGCGTTTGCAGTCTCCTGCCCTAATTTCAAAAAGATCTGTAATTTCGGGCAAACATGATGATTTGTTTCAGGTTGTATTTAACAATTTAGCAAACTGAAATTTGCATCACTTTTGGCACAAAATGCTGCCTTTTGGGGGAACACAAATCAGTGACTGGAGTGTAAGCTGTTACATGGCTCTGTTTATGACTCCGATCTTTTCCAAGAAAGTTCTGATTTACTCTGATTTACTTTAGTTTGTCAAAACAGATACATTTCTCTAACCAGGCCAGTACCGGGTCAGAGGCAGATTCAGACTAGGTCAAATGACAGAATTATATTGCCTCTACTTCCTCTTAATACATTTTCTTTATGTTACTTAAAGTTTAAAATGGTTCATTTTGTTTTTCCTCAATTTTAATTTTTCATTTTAACAGGAATACAGCTCCAGAATCATTATCAGGACAAGGTCAGAAGCAGGTCACTGAAAGATCAGAGCTTAGGGAATGTACTGGACTGGGGCAAGTCAGTTTGGATTCACAAATGACTCTGATATCCATAGCTGAACTGAGGAAAGCCTGTTTGGGAAAGTCCTGATCTGGCACAGAGCCCATCCTCCTATCACTAATTTAACTGCATGCAAAATTAAGACAGAGCTACCTGCTTGGACAGAATTCAATTTTTAGGGCTGTCAGCGGAGCCTACAACCCTTTTGGGATCGGCTCGTAGCTTACAATCGATCGTGGAACCTTCCATTGCACTTTTGGAAGTATCCTTCCGAAAGTCCAATGGAGCTTGAAACCCTCCGTCACGATTGACCACTGTGGAATAACAAGCCGCACTATTTCGGCTGTTACTTCCGCATTCCAGAGCATGCACTGCACATGCCAACTCGCGCGTATGTGCAGTTCCATGGCGCTGTCATGTAGTCAATGGCAAAATGCCATTCACTAAAACTGCGCATGCGCGAGTGTTACGCATGTGCAGTTGTGTCACTGCTACCAGCAGAAAAACCCTCCCACTGCTGCTGTTCTCCCATGCCGACGTCGTGGTCCCCAATCCCCGTGTCGGCATTGTGTAACCCCCCAACTCATGTGGCACACTGGGAGCCCACCCCAGTGTGCCCAATTGTATGTCTTTGTCCCATGCCAACATCAGGGTGCCCAATCCCCATGTTGGCAGTATGTGCCTATATACTGCTGGCAGTATAGCCTAGAGGTTAGAGTAATGAGCTGTGAATGAGCTTGGTACATCCAGCAGACCAGACCTGGGTTTGATTCTCACAACCTCCACTTGCATACTGTGTGACTCTAAGCAAGTCACTTAACCACCCAGTGCTCCCAGGTCACCCCTGAAAACAGGCACTACTTGCGCCTAGTGGGCCTTACCCAGTTACCAAAGTCTTCAATTAAATTAAACTTAAATGTGCCCCCTTACTGATGTGGCACACTGGGAGCCCACCCCAGTGTGCCAAAATTTTGTTTTTTTCTTCCCCACACCGAGAGCAGGGTGTCCAATCCCCATGTCGCCATCAAGTACCGACCATTCCAACTCATGTGGCACACTGGCAGCCCACCCCGTTGTGCCCAAATGTATAAATTTTGTTCCTGTAAATAAAGAAAACCTTCTCCCGATGTGATTTTTTTTTAACCTGTAAAAAAGAAAATGGTCCCTCATCGTCACCCTTTCCCCCACTTCCCCATCCCCACCCTCCCACTGAGCACCCACCTGCCTGCACCCCTTCTTACCCAATACTGCCTCCGGAGGTTGGCACTGTCATCTTCTCTGGACCGGCACACGTCTGTACTCTTCAAAGCCGAACCGCAAACTGAAGAATCAAAGGTAAGCAAGCTATAATGGCATTCAATGGAGTTTTCAACTTAAGTTGGTAACTCAGCCATTGTTTTGAATTTTGACCCCACATTTTCAATAAGGGGTTCTTGGGACCCCACCTCATGACCAATGTCACTGCCATTTCATCACTCAGTCCTGAAATCACCTTTTGAGACTGATTAACGAAATGATAGTGCCACTGTTCATGAGGTGGGGTCCCAAAAAGCCCATGTTGCAAATTTGGTGAAAAAAAAACTCCAAAAAATGACTGTGTTACGAGTGTGCATTGCGCTGTTTCTACGCACGCTCCAAACTTCGCCAGTTTTTAATATTTTTACTCCAGATTTTCAGCATTGCCATTTTTCACACCTCCTTTTTAATAGTACAGCTGTCATTTTTCACATCCTGCCTGAAATGTGTTTTCAGACCTGTAGCCCATAATGGCACGGTTGCTCTGCGCAATTACCTTTTGGGGCAAGTGAACAAAATGGCACTGGCACTCTTCCTGAGAAGGGGTCCCAAAAAGGCCACATTGAAAGTATAATGCAGCACTTCCAAAAAATGGGCAAGTTATACTCGGGCGTTCCATAATTTCTACGCACATGTGTAACTTTGGTCACTTGGCAGCTTGTCACAGCCCTATCGACTCTGACCAGAGTTTGTTTAAAATAAGGATGGATATATTCTCTGCAGATCTCTTTGAAAATCATGCCCCATGTGAATCTCTGTAGAAATTATTTCAGTTGCTCACAACCTATCACTGCATTCTCAAAATACAGATTTTTTTTTTATTTCCAACACTGGACAAAGAGAATGGAAGGCAATACCCCATTCTGACAAGGCTTTCTGACCAGTTGTGATGCTGCAGTCTTACCAAAGGTGGCTTGGTGCCAAATGTAAGAGAATGGTGTCCACCCTCATCTTTAGTGACACTCTCCCTTAAAAGCTGCTTGGGTGCTACTATTACTTGAAACTGTAGTATAGCTATAACTACTAGCCCCATGAACAATTGTACTTATTCCTCTGATAACAGGATTACAATAGTGTCTGTGCCACTTCCAGACTCAGTATCAACTGCCTCATGCACTGAAGCTGACTGAGCAGCGGCAGACTGAATAATTCTGCACAATATTGTAGCATCATGTAATGGTAAAAAACAGGGATGACATTTCTGTCACACAGGAACTGGTGGTTATTGCAGCTGTCATTGTCTCGTACAAGATAGACAGAAGAGTGTTGTGTTTTATATTAATGGATGGATCAGTTGTGTCTCTGGTGGGGAATGTGGAACTGGTACTGGCAACGCTGGAAGGAGGAGGAACACTGGCCAATTGTGGATTGGTATCATTATCTGCAATGACAAATCAGGAAAGCTTGGAGTGAGAGTGTGATAACTAGTGGATATCTGTGGACTGATCCAAGATTTTTGTAGGTGTACAATTTATTTATTTGAGTTTTGGTGACTGGGTAAGTTCACTAAGACAATTACAGTCCCTTTTTCAGGGTCAGTCATGCAGCCAGTCCTAATTCCCTGAGTTCCGTCATCCCCACTGCCACTACCAGTACAGAAGTTGTACTTGACTTGGTGGAACTTTTACCTGCACATTTCCTCTCCATGGTTTCTGTTTTTTCTTCATCTTCTTCATGCTGTCTACATGACAGATGAGACACTGTGCACAGACACTGCGTGCACACGAGCACACACATACACACACACACACACTTCTTTGGGCCAGTTTGCTGCCTGCCTACTAGATTGACTGCTTAAGATGGAGATCAGACACTACAGCACACAACATGCAGTGGATCAACAAACTGATGGAGGGTGACTGACCATTGCCTGGCTCGGCTAGAGTATCAAAAACATATTTAGATTATCAAACAAAGTATAAATACAATATTATACAATGGTGTGTGAAAATCCTGTAACATCATTGGTCAAAACATGTCACATGACTGTGGGTAAATCCTGCATAACCCACAGCTGAGGAATGGTGTTTATAAAAAACATAATTAAACACAGTTTAAATTTATTTTACACATGGGTCCATTGTATAATTGCAATAAGGCACTCCAGGGTGTGAGTTATTGGGTGATTTACCCACTTCTTGTGCAGTTAAGTCACTCGGCTGCGCCTTGTGACACACCACACAAGGCGTGGGTAAACCCCCAAATAACCCACACCCTGTTGTGCCTTATTGCTTAATTATACAATGGTGTGTGAAAATCCTGTAACATCATTGGTCAAAACATGTCACATGACCGTGGGTAAATCCTGCATAACCCACGGCTGAGGAATGGCATTTATAAAACACATAATTAAACATTTTTTAAATGTATTTTACACATGGATCCATTGTATAATCGCAATAAGGCTCTCCAGGGTGTGAGTTATTGGGTGATTTACCCACTTCTCGTGCAGTTAAGTCACTCGGCTGCGCCTTGTGACACACCACACAAGGCGTGGGTAAATCCCCAATAACCCACACCCTGTTGTGCCTTATTGCTTAAAGAGGCATGTGCAATGGCCCATGCACACATTCTCTGGTGCCATGCACAGTCAAATGGATGTCTGTATGCAGTGTCACAACATGAGATGGAGAAGACAAGGGAGACCTCCCTACTGAGAGACGTGCTATCAGACTTCAGCATGACATGCACGCCACCCAATAAGGGCCTGACAAGAGCATGCATCTCACATACAGGCAGCAGGTTACTTTACTGACTGGATTTGAAAGCACAGAAAAAAAAAATTATAAATGAGCAAAACAGGTGGACCATGTCCTCTGACAGCTGATTGTTGGTAAAGTAAAAATTAACCACAAAATCCAAGCTGTAAAAATCTCCCCACCCTGTCTGTTGCCTACTGTAGCTGCAGTACACATTACAAGCTCTCTGCAGCATCAAATGTACCTACACTGACAGTTCAGGTCACATAGCTAAGTTCCAGCAGAACACACAAGCTATAGTACTTATTACAATGCACAATTCTCTGTTTAAAAAAAAAAAAAAAAAAGTGTTTTGGCGTAATCTGAAAGAGCTCTCACATACATAAATGACACCCAGAGAAGTCAAAAAAACTGTAGTTACCTGCACTCAAGGAGAAGAAAGGCGATATGGTGCACTAACAAAGGGTGGCCAGCCCGAGTCGAAACTAGAAAATCCAAAAAGTGAGCGCTCCAAACAACACAGAAACTAGTATAAATGACACCCAGCTGTGCATAAAGACCTTTCTTACCAAAAGCCAGGGACAGCAGCAGCACCCACATGGGGTCCGAGGTGCGCGGACGGCAGTGACGGCATGGGAGGTTCATCTCGGCACTTGACGTGCACGCATCTCTGCTCAGCGATTTGAGACTCACAGGCATGTTGGCTCCCTATTTCCCGGCCAGCTGAACCGGGCTACCTTCTCAGCCACAGAACTAGTAAAAAAAAAACAAGTGCCATTCACAGTCCCAGCAGGTGGACCAAAGCGTTGGGAATGCCCTAGATGCGGAATGGTGTTGCTGAACAGACAGTAGGCTGTGAGTACCATCAGGGATCCGCCACAAAGTTCATTTCTCCAGCTGTTGTTTCCAGGAAGTTGGGCACAGTCAGTTGGTGTAGATGGATCCTTTGCTGGTTTGGAGTAGGGAGCAGCTGAAGAGCAGATTTGGATTGGAAGTTAGTGAGGACTTTGTTTTCTGTTTATTTTATTTCTTCCAATTGTTTAACCAGGTGAGACAGACTAAGCTGAAAGCTTTTTTACAGGTACAACCTGGGAGCACAGGGAATTTAAGTGACTTGCTCAGGGAAACACAATATATGCAAGTGGGGGCTGTGGGATTCAAACCCAGGTCTCCAGATTTGCAGCTCAGAGCCTTAAACCATTGTGCTATACTGCCTTCTTCATTTGCTTATTTGTTATTTTTTAGTGGTAGTTAGTTAGGGGTGAAGGAGTGAGTCAGTAATAGAAACATAGAAACATAGAAACATAGACTTTGACGGCAGATAAGGACCACCTGGCCCACCCATTCTGCCCATTTCCCTACCTATTGGATAAGCTGCAGATTCTAGTTAACCAACAGCCTACTACCTGCAACCCCCCCATTATAATTGCCTTATGTCTGTCCCATGCATGTTTGAATTCCCCCACTGTTTTAGACCCCACAACCTCCCCAGGAAGGCGGTTCCATGCGTCCACCACTCTCTCCATGAAAAATAATTTCCTCACATTACCCCTGAGCCGTCCCCCCTCTAACTTTAAATTATGCCCCCTTGTTCTTACACATCTCTTTTTCTGAAAGATGCTACCCTCCTGGACTTTGTTGATTCCCTTGAGGTACTTAAAAGTTTCTATCATGTCCCCCCGTCCCTCCTTTCATCAAGGGTATACATATTAAGCTCTCAGTCTCTCTTCATATGGATTCTGATGTAGACCCTGCACCATTTTAGTTGCCCCCCTCTGGACTGCCTCCATCCTGTCTATGTCCTTGTGTAGATGAGGTCTCCAAAACTGCACGCAGTACTACAGATGGGGTCTCATCAACCGTTTGTATAGAGGGATAACCACTTCCCGTTTTCTACTTGAGATGCCCCTCCCTATGCATCTTAGTATCCCCCTGGCTCTTCTTACTGACTTCTCACATTGCTTACCCACCTGTAGGTCATCTGATATGACTACACCCAGATCCCTTTCCATTTGTGTTGTTATTAGTACCTCCCTTGCTATTGTGTACTCTTCTCCTGGATTTTTATTTCCCCAGGTGCATTACTTTGCACTTCTTTGCATTGAATCTAAGTTGCCATATGTCTGACCATTCCTCCAACCTTGCCAAGTCCCTTCTCATCCTTTCTACCCCCGTGTATCAACTCTGTTACAGATCTTTGTGTCATCTGCAAAGAGGCATACCTTTCCTTCCAGACCCTCTGCAATGTCACCTATAAAGACGTTAAAGAGGACTAGACCCAGTACTGAGCCCTGAGGTACTCCACTAGTAACCCCCCTTTCTTCAGAATGTGTTCCATTCACTATTACCTTCTGTGTCCTGTTGTGCAGCCAGTTTGCTAACCAGACTACCACCCTGGGACCCACTCCCAGGCTGGCTAACTTGATTATTAATCTTTTGTGCGGGACTGTGTCAAATGCCTTGCTAAAGTCTAGGTAGACCATATCCACAGCCCCTCCCTGGTCTATTACTTTGGTCACCCAGTCAAAGAAATCGATTAGATTCATCTGACATGACCTTCCTGCTGTGAATCCATGCTGCTTTGGGTCCTGTGCCCCACTGGCCTCTAGGTACTCAACAATTCTTTCTTTCAGAAGTAATTCCATAATTTTCCCCACCACTGAGGTCAAACTAACAGGTCTGTAGTTTCCTGCTTCTGCCTTGCTCTCACTTTTGTGAAGGGGAATCACATTTGCTCTCCTCCAGTCCTCAGGTACCACCCCATCTTCCCATGATTTGTTAAAAAGTGTGGTTAGTGGTGTCACTAGGTCCTCCCTTAGCTCTTTTAGGATTCTAGGGTGTATCCCGTCAGGCCCCATTGCTTTGTCCACCTTGAGTTTTAGGAGTTCTTTCAGTACTCTTTCTTCTGTAAATGGGCTGGCATCAACCTCACTATCCAGAGTGCTTCTACTGTTTGGTTTAGGTAACTCCTGGTTAGAGTGTCTCAGTCGAAGTAGTCAAAGTAGCAGAAGAAGCTGAATTAACAAGTCACACAAAGTTTAATTTAAAATTTCATTAGCTCATTGCCTCCACAGGAGCGCTCTGAAGTTGCAGCACTTGTCTCCTGTATACTGTTAACAGTGAGTCCTGGGCCTTTCTAAGCAAAATCAAGCCGTAATTGGCATGCCACAAACAAATGCTAATAGCACACAAAAACCATAAGTGCTAGACACAAAGTATGAGTGGCAAAATTGTTCAGCATAAAATTACCTTTCCAATGGTGGTATGCAAGGAATAATAGGTAATTTAGTTTTATTTCTCTGCTGATCAAAACAGCAAAGCAAAATATTTTTTCCACTAAAAAATGCGCCATAAGCCTTTTTTGTTGGGAAATATGTAACATATCAACACAAAATTAAGCATCCAGACATTAGATGTAGTTTTAATAATTTGTTTGTAAAAAAAAAACAGCTATTTCACCGGCCTGGTGGCGCCTAGGGTTGAGGCGCTGGATGCCACACCTCGCACCACACCGGCGGCCCAGGTTTGGGAGCGGACTCGGGTCGACGGGGGTCGGCAGGGGGGGAGAAGGATTGAGTGCCCAATGGCAGCTCTCCTTCTCTGGGAAGGGGGTACCATACTCACCACTGCATTACCGCCACCTGTTGGGGGAACCTCAGGGGTGGTCGCTGCAGAAGGGGAGACGTTCCACGCTAGGGTAGACGTTGGCAGGTGACTGGCTTTGACGTGTGTCTCCACACATGCCAGCAGCTTTGACCCCATTGCATGCTGACATTAGGGGGATGCACCAGAACATCAGGAAAATATCCTGCCCTGGTCTAGGTGACGAGCCTCAGTGTCGGTCCCGAAGTAGCACCCAAGAGAGCAGACTCCGATGTACGCGCTCCCAGTCGTTGTTCAGGGGTTGATATGGGGAATCTCCGCTGCCATGCCCACAGCGTAATCTGAGGCTCTGCAGGTATGTGGGCAGCGTTAGTACTCTAGGGGCAGACTACTCGGGGGGACTGCAGATTGGGACCTTCGAGGGGAGCTCAAAGAGAGTGATCAGCGGCAGAAAGTAGGAGGGATAAAGAAAGAGTAAAAAAAAAAAACCAAAAAAACCCCAGCTATTTCTGTAGTATTAAACATAATTTTTCCCCATTTGAGTCAAGGTGTGTTGGGGAGGTTTGAGGGACAAATCTGAACAATGCATATAACTCCTAAAGTATACATGATACACACAATGTGTCAGTGGCAAAGTTGTTCCACACAAAATTGCTTTTCCAATGGAGCTATGCAATCAACTGTGCTCAATTTGGTTTTTGTTTTATACTGGCAGAGATACCCAGAATGTGTGTTTTCTTCAAAGTGCTTAGGTGGTTCTAGATGGACAAAATATCATAAACAAAAGTGAATAACTCGTAAAGTGAACATGATACACACAAAGTGTCAGTGGCAAACTTGTTCAGCACATTACCTTTCTAATGGTACTATGCAGTCAATTCTAATCAATTCTGGCTGGCAAGTAATATTAAAATATGTGAGTGACGTCTCCGGATGTTACCAGGGCACACAGGAAGTCTGTAGGTGACTTTTGTAGTTATTCTGGGACACACTGCAGTAGATTTGCTGACGCCTACATGCATTTCTAGGAGGCAATGAGTTAATGCTTTGAATGTCTGAATGAATGGCTTGTTGAGTATTTTCATCATAATGATTTCCTGAGTGGAGAATGCCTGCATATCTCCTACCTGGATTTTGCCTGGTACGAGGGGGAGGAATCGGAGGAGAGTTGCTGTGGCCATCCATGAAGGTGGATTCACGTCTGGAGCTTGAGTCCACAGTGTGTGTTGCTCGTTGACCTGGGGATTGCTGGGGACTCCGGAAGATGCAGTGAGGACCCTGTTTCTGGTGGTCCTGCCAAGGCTTTGGACTGGAATTGGTTTTCCAGCTTCTGTTTGCTGATGGACGTGGGTCCTGTTGGATCTTTGACCCATGGTGTGTCCAAGTAAGGTTGTCGGTGGCCATGGTCTGAACTCGGGGAAGGGGTCGCTGGGGTAGCTGGTCACATGGGAGACTGTGTCTGGGGCCATGGAGAGCGTGCTCCATTGGATCTGGAGCTCCGTAGTTTCCTGGGGGAGATGGGCTGGAGAGTGTGCTCCATTGGATCCTGAGCTCCGTAGTTTCTTGGGGGAGGCTGGCTGGAGAGCCGTCTCCACCTGGGCACTTGTTCATAGCAGAGAGCCTTTGGTAGCAGCTCCTTGGGGTGATGGCTGGATGGTTGAGTAGCCTGGTTTGAAGGGAGTTTACCATGGTCCCTGGAGAGACAGCTGTGCCAAGGAAGCTTTTGTGGAAGATCTAAATTGGCTCTCATTCAACTCATCGGGGACGGTTAGACTCTTCCTTTTTCTTTTCCTTTTTAGTACTTTGAACCTTGGCTGGCAGTGAGAGTGCCCTGTTTAAACTGACTTCTTGTATAAACTGCTGATTGTTCTCCCGGCCTATGTGGGAGATAGTGTCGGGGGGTAATAACCTTTATCTCTGGAGAGGTGGAAGCTCCCCAGAGGGCAATAATTACTCAACTAGGAGAATGTGTGTGACTTTTCTCATTAACTGAAAACACCTTCACACTTTGCAATATTATTTATTTTGTATTTATTTTCATATTGTTTGTAATTGGGGTTTTGGTTTATTTTTGTGTGTGTGGTTGTGTTGTGGAGTGGTGAGGAAGTTTGAGAGTGTGAGTTGAGTGTTGTTTGGGTTTTTGCGAACTGTGGTAAAGATGTGTTGGGCAGGTAAAATGATGGTCAGGCATTATTCCCCCTCCAGGCAGCGGGACCTCCGCCCTTTCTTTTGTCCCTCTCTGTCCCCGGAGGTATATAGATGGTGCTGGGCTCTGGGGATAGTCAGAAGGCTGAAGGCGGGGGCTCAGCCTGGTAGGGGAATGGAAAGGAATGGGCGGATTAGGATAGTGAGTACAAGGAGATGCCCTGGAGTGAAATGGGTCCAAGAAAGGGGTCCTCCCTGTCTGATTCCCATACCCAAGGGCTCTGCTTATAGCAGGCTGGTAACTCGGTCATCCTCGGTTGCTCATCCTACTCGGGCGGTGTTATGCAATGCCAGGTCCATTAAGAACAAGACCGCTATAGTAGTGGATCTTGTTGGATCATCTGACCTGGCTTGCATCACCGAGACCTGGCTGGATGAGAATGCTGGTCCCATTTTGGCATCAGCAATTCCGGCTGGGTACCCGGTGATACACCACCCGAGAATGGATCGTATTTATTTATTTATTTAAGGGAATCAGATACACCTTTGAGCCAGGGGCTCTTTTACAAAGGTTCCACGTCAGGTTACTTGAAACATTAGGACAGGCAGTGGTATTGTGCAAAAGAGAAATAAACATAGCAGCCGGAGGGCTTTGTCAATTACCAAAACATCACAATTGTGCAAATCACTTCTATAACAATTTAAACAATATAGACTCGTATAGGTAGCCATCCGACAGAGGGAGGTGAGGCCAGAGGCTGGTGTAAAGAGGGAGTGGGGGTGGGTCAGAGGGCAGCGGGAGGTGTGTGGAGGGAGTAGAGGAGGAGGGAAGGAGTAGGGAGGAAGGGTGGGGTATGTGTGGGGTGGGGATAAACCATTTAGGTGTAGCAGTTGCAGGAGTCACAGGAGATGAGGTATTGATGCAGGCTGAGCTTAAACGCACCCAGGGTTGCTTTGCTGGTAACTTCTGCTGTCAGGGTGTTGAACCAGGAGGAGGCTCTGAAAAAGAAGAATCGTTGGCCTTGGGTAGTCCTGCAAAGGGGAACAGTGAAGGAGAGGTTGCTTGAATTTCTGGTTTGTTGTGGGCCGCTATATGGTCTCAGCAGTGCCTGTGATCCAGGGGGTAGTAGGTCCAATGTTTGCTTTTTTGCTAGGATGCAGGTTTGTTATTTAATTCTGTCAGATAGTTGGAGCCAGTTTGCGTGTTCATAGATCTTGCAGGTGTGTGTAAGGCAGTTTGCAGATGTTTGGAGACGATGTGCCTTGTTTAGTGCTGTGGCAATGTGTCAGAGAGCTGTATCAGTGGCAGACCGGTAGATCACAAGCCCATAGTCTATTATAGAGATTACTGAACTGTGAATGGTAGTGTTTAGGGCTTCTTCCGTGAGGCAGTTCCTATGTCTATAGAGCAGGCCTATGCGGGTACTCACAGTTTTTGCTACGTAGTTGATATGTTCAGAGTATCCAAGTGTTGGGTCAAGAATCACCCCAAGATATTTAAATAGATGTACTTGTTCAAGGGTGGCCCCTTTGCTATTTGAGATAGAGAAGTCTCTGTTTTAATGTTTGCTGTGGGTCCCATGGAACAACATTAATTTGGTTTGGCTGTAGTTCAGAATAAGCTTGTGGCATTTAAACCATGCCTCTACATCAGTGAAGCTTTTTTGTAGTAGCAACTGAAGAAAGGAGGGTTCAGAGTGGGAGGTGAAGATGACAGCATCATCAGCATAGAGTAGGATTTTTTCTGAGCAAGATGAAGGGAGGCTGTTTAGGAAAATGTTGAAAAGCATAGGACCCAGGATGGATCCTTGTGGGACTCCTGCTTGGACCAAGAGGGCTGTTGATAGGGATTCGCCAGTTTTTACCTGCTGTGTTCGGTCACTGAGGTAGCTTTGAAACCAAAGAGTTGTGTCCGGAGATAGGCCTATTAGAGATAGTTGTTGAAGCAGTAGTGAATGGTTGACGGTGTCAAACGCCTTAGTTAGGTTAATGAAGGTGGCTCCAACGAGATCCCCTTGGTCCAGGTCATTGTGGATGTAGAAAGTAAGCTCTAGGAGTGCCGTGGTCATGCTGTGGCCCTTGCAAAATCCATGTTGTTCTTGATGTAGCAGGTTATACTTAGTAAGGTACTCTATCAGTTGGTCAGCAGCTATTCTCTCCAGTGCTTTTGAGAGAGGGGGGAGAATGGAGATTGGTCTATATTGCTTGTAACAGATTTATCGCCACTTTTGTGGATAGGTGTCACCATCGCTGATTTTCATTTTTGGGGAAACTGTGAGAGCATGAGAGATTTGTTAAGGATTTTGGTGAGGGGGTCAGGACTTCATCAAGGGTAAGAGCAAGGAGTTTCAGGTCGAGGGAGTCGCTGCTTGACCTATACTTTCCAAGTACTTGAAGGAGGTACTTTTTTGTGATGTTCTTGGAGACGGCATTGAAGTAGAACGGTGGATTTCCTTCCAAGTTTCTGACTTTACCCGAGTTAATGGTATCTTGAGGGGGATCAAAGAAAGTTGGTGGTAAAACCTGGCTAAGGTTGGTAAATGCTGCATTGAAGGCATTTGTCACGGTGGCTTGATCTGTGATGATGTGGCCATTAAGGTGGACCATAGCGGGTGGGACTTTTGTTTTTCTTCCAGTTAGTTCCGTTAGGTTGGCCCAAAACTTATTTCCATCTTTCCAAGAGTTTGTTAGCACTCTTTTGTTGTAGTTGGCCTTTTCATTTCAAATCGTGCGGTTGCAGGCATTTCTTGCAGCTTTGAAGGCTTGAGTGTCTGCCCTGTTTCTGGTCAGCTTAGCACATTGCCAGAGGTGATCCCGGGCCTTCATTTGCTCAAGGAGACCAAGCTTGATCCAAAGGTTGTTAACACCTTTGATCTTGTGTTTCATGAAGGGTGCATGTGCATCACAGGCTGTGTTGAAGATTTGGATAAAGTAGTCAAGTGCAATGTCCACGTCTGGGGCTGCATCTATAGGTGACCAGTCTTGATCTCATAGGCATGTTTTCAGCGGCCTCAGGTGGCCAGATAGTAGTTTTCTACTGTTGATGATTTTGGGGGGGGGGTTCTTATTGAATTTGTTGGACCATGAGAGTAGGACTGGTGAGTGGTCGCTTATACAGTCAGGGAGAACGACTGTATTAGTAATGTGTTCAGGGTGGTTTGTAAGAACCCAGTCCAGTAGAGTTGAGGTACCTGTTCTGTAGTTTACTCGGGTGGGTGTTTTAACCATTTGGGAGAAATTGGCAGCTGTCAATGCATCTTTATACTTATGTGCACTGGGGGAAGACCAATTTACATTAAAGTCCCCGAGAAGGATAGTTTCAGATTTCTGATCAAGGGAGTGAATGACGTCCAGTACGGAGTAGGGACGGGAGTGTGGCCATCTGTTTTAGACCGGAACTGAACCTAATGGAGGTACCAGTGGGAGCCACTAACTCCTTTGAATGTATTTTGGGCGAGGGTGTGGGGTTCAGGATTCTTCTCGTTTACCATCCACCAGGAGATGGGAATGTTTTCCTGTGGGAAGTCACAGACTTCATTGTCGACCTGACATTGGGATCCCCCACATGGCTGATCCTGGGGGATTTCAATGCCTGGGTCAATGATGAACTCTCGCAGTTTGGACAGGACTTTCTCCAGTTAATTAATTCACTGGGCTTCACACAGGTTATTTCCTCCTCGACCCATATTGGTGGTCATTCATTGGACTTGGTGTTTCTCCTGGGGATGGAGATATCCGACCTGGTGGTGGAACCAGTTGGGTGGTCTGACCATTATACCATCGGGTTCAGTTTCATGGCCCCCCAATAGGTTTGCCTTTATGGAGATGGTCCGGTACTGCCCTTTGAGGGGTGTGTCCCCTGATGGCCTGATGGCAGTGCTGGACCTATCGGGTCTACCGAGTGAATGCATGGATCCAGGGGATCTGGTACTAGCCAATAATAAGATGGTGACAGAGGCCCTGGATTCCATTGCATCTATTCATGTTCATCCCCTCACTCTTCGCCCCAGGTCTCCCTGGTTTGATGAGGCCTTGAGGGAGTTGAGGAGAGTGGGATGAAGGTTAGAGAGGTGCTGGCAGAGGTCTGGCCTGGACTGTGACAGACTTAGTTTGATGGACCACTATGTGGTCTATCAATCAGCAATTACCCCTTAAGAAAGCAGAATTCCTGTCCAGGGAAATTGCTGCTGTGCAGAATCGACCTGCTCAGCTTTTCCAGACTGTGGACAGATTGTGCAATCCACTCTGTCTCCAGCCTGGAAATGTTTTTTCACAAGAACGTTGTGAGGAGATTGCTCAATTCTTTGTGAATAAGGTTGCCACAGTCAGGTCCAGTGTCCACCTGATCCTCTCTCAAGGGGAGTTGTGGTGGTTGGCAGGAGATGTCGGACACCCAGTTTGTGTGGTGTGACTTCTGACGGCCCACAATCAATGATATTGTGATAGTTATCCAGTCATTGCGTCCCACCAACTGTAGTTTGGACCCGGGCCCCATGCACATTTTAGTTGGCTGTGTGGAAAAAATCGGTCCGGTCCTTGCCAAGATAGTCTGGATGTCCTTGGAGAGGGGGGGGATCTTTCCAGATCCCCTGAAGGAGGCTGTGGTTCAGCTCCTTCTTAAGAAGCCCTCCTTGGACCCTGACTGTCTGGCTAACTACAGGCCTGTCTCTAACCTTCCCTTTGTGGGTAAGGTTATTGAGAAGGTGGTGGCATTGCAGCTGGATGACCATTTGACCAGCCACAATGTCTATGATTCTCTCCAGTCTGGATTTAGGAAGAGACATAGTACTAAGACAGCCCTTGTCCAGTACTAAATGACCTCCTAATAGCGAGAGATCAAAAGACCTGTTCCATCTTGGTCCTTCTAGATCCCTTTGTGGTATTTGACACCATGGACCATGGTGTGCTGTTGGAGTACCTGCAGTTCATCTGTGGACTTTCAGGGATGGCCCTCAGATGGTTTTGATTATTCCTCGAGGGTAGGACTCAGAGGGTGATGTCTGTTTTTTTTTCCCTCAGTTTCATTCTCCCTATCCTGTGGGGTGCCGAAGGGCTCCATCCTGGCGCCCATGTTGTTTGCAGTGTATATGCTGCCATTATGAGTGATTATTAGGTGGTACAGCTTGAGTTTTCACTGCTATGCAGATGAAACTCAGCTGTACTTGGCCTTTGTGCCAGGCCAGGATGATGCTGTCTTGTTCTTTAATAGCTGTCTAGCCGAGATCCAGGACTGGATGAGTGTGAGCTGGCTGTGGTTAAACCCAGATAAAACTGAGGTATTGGTTGTGGACCCAGGTCGTCGGGAGGTGGGTGTGTTGGCAGGATCACCCTTGGGTCTTTGGCTTGGAGGTGTCCAGCTAACTACCTCAGACCAGGTGTGGAACCTGGGCGCTATGTTTGATGACTGCCTGACACTAAAATTGCAGGTGTTGGCGGTTGTCAAAACCTCTTTTTACTATCTGAGCAATATCACTTGGGTAAAGCACCTGGTTTCTCCTGATGATCTTACAACACTGGTCCACGCCTTCGTTACCTCCCACCTTGACTACTGCAATGCCCTTTACCTTGGGCTACTTGGGGTTGATATCCGTTGCTTGCAGCTGGCGCAGAATGTGGCAGCCAGGCTTTTGTCTGGTACCTCTAGGACCAATCATATAATGCCTGCACTCTGCGGACTGCACTGGCTGCCAATACAGTGGAGAATCACCTTCAAGGTCGGTTTGCTGACCTACAAGGCCCTACACAATCAGGGACCCAGTTATCTGCAAGATCTCCTTTGTCCCTGCTGTCCCCTCCGCCCTCTCTGATCCACTGACGAGGGATTGCTAGAGATTTCCAGGGTCTGTTTACAAACATCTGGATCAAAGTCATTTTGTTTTTTGGCCCTGACCCTGTGGAATTCTCTACCTCGTTGGGTGCGAGATTGCCTGTCCATCCAAAGCTTTAAAACTGCACTGAAAATGCATCTTTTTAGCCTGGAATTTTCGGATTTTTAAAGCTGCTGTTGTATTTATTTTTTAAATTTGTATTATTATTTATTAATCTGTTTGATTGTTCTTGTACAGGCACTTTGATTTTAGAAAGGCACCTTTTTGAAAATAAAGAATTGATTAAATTGATTGATTGACATTGTGCAGTGAGCACCAGTAAGATCTTTACAGTGAAACATGGCACTGTGAAATAGTGCAATGCTACGGTCAGCAGGGGCAACATGGGCGGACTGCTTCACAGACCCGGAGGCGACTGTGACGCAATCCAACATGTTGTTTGTTCGGAAGGAATGCAGAGTCCTTTTTCTCAGTGATTGTGAAAGGACTGCAGGGCTCCACCCACTACAGCCCTAAAAATGAATTTAAGCAAGTTAAGAGCATGGTGCTTCTCCAAAGGAAGCCACTTGAGTTGGAGAAACACATCACAGTGATGAGTTAGCCAATCACAATTCAAGATGAAGTGGACATGTTCATTGCAGAGAACAGCCAGAGGTTGCAATACAGTTGGGCTAGCATGATGATAAATAATGTCACTGTCATTTAAAACAGGCATGATGGCTTGGGAAGCAATGTTTTTGTAACTGGCAATTGGGAGGCAGTTCCCTTTATCCTGCCATAACTGCCTTCTCCCTGCGGACTATGCCAGTCACCCTGCTACTGCGTTTGTTTATTTCTTTAGTGTGCATTGATCAGAAAAGGAGGCTAGACAATACTGCTTATTTCAACCTTTTTCTGGGGGTGGGGGTGGGGATACAGATGCAAATCAGCCAAAAGTGAACCAGATTAAGCTGTTCGAGGTATTGTAGTGAATAGGGGAGACTTGGCAAGGACACTGGAGAAATTCCCCTACTCTTTTTGAGAAATGCAAGGGAATCTTTAACATCCACCTGAACAACTACCAGAAAAGTCAGATTTGTCCTTGGATTAATGTCTCATCAGAAGGACAGCAAACCCGGACCCAGACAGTAGAGCATCCCCCAAGTATTACACTCAGGTACCAGCATTTACGGCATGGGCCTAATGCTGGTGCAGGACTAGAACTCACGGCCTTCTTGCTCAGAGGTAGATTTGCTACCAACTGAGCCACTCTCACACATAGTGTCATCTAAGATGATCAAACTGTCAACTTGATTGGGTCCCCATTGTTGTTACTTTTCTGCACATTTTCACCGATGTTTAAAAATACATCTATGTACATGTATGACTGCACTTTGCTCATGTGTTTTGTACTCTCCCGTGATTTATATGATTTTTGTAAGCAGTAAGCCACAACAGGGTATGAATTAGAGGATTATAATTACTGGTGACCATAAATATCAACTGGATTACTGTTTTGTTAAAAATGCTTATCGACCGGATTTTAGGTTATTATGCTTCAAAGGCAATAATAACCTGAAATCAGGTTGATATGACACTTCATAATAACTCGAAATCAGGTTGATATAACATTCCCCAAAGAAAAGACTTTAAAACTGTTGCATTCCATTATTTCACAAAAAGTATTTCAACTGCAGTATATTCAATTGTGTTTTATTCATGTACAGTTCAATGTCTTCAAAAATAAAACTGTACTCTAGCTAAAAATTGTCTTTTTCTTTCAAGCTGCTAGAAATACAGTCTCAACCTCCACACCAGCAATTATAAACAAGCATTTGTCAATGCTGAATGTTTGCTTGCTGGTATTAGCATTGGAAAAGCAGGAGGTGGAAGGGCCACAATTCAGGGCCACCAAAATGATCTGGGATATGGAAGGGCCACCGAAATGATCAGGGGTATGGAAGTGCTATCAGTTCAGGGCTACCAAAATGATCAGGGGTATGGAAGGGCCACAAAAATGATCAGGGGTATGGAAGTGCTATTAGTTCAGGGCTACCAAAATGATCAGGGGTATGGAAGGGCCACAAAAATGATCAGGGGTATGGAAGACAAAAGCTAGGAGGAGACGGTTATAGAAACATAGACAACGATGGCAGAAAAAGACCACTGGTCCATTCAGTCTGCCCATAAACCCTAACACAGGACCTATTGTCTATACAGGGTTCTAACCCACACCATCCATCCCCATGCTCTCCGCCCTGCAGCTATCACCCTGAGCAACTACTAAGCCCTTCACTCTGTCCCAGCCATGTCCTCGTTAATGTCATTATAAGTGACATTGCAGAGGAGCTGGAAGGGAAGGTCAGCCTCTTTGCAGATGACACTAAAAATCTGCAATAGGGTGGACACTCTGGGGGTGGAAAGGATGAGCAGATACCTGAGAAAACTCAAAGAGTGGTCGAGGGTATGGTAGCTAGGTTTCAATGTGAAAAAGTGCAAAATAATTCAGTTAGAGTACAGAAACCTGTGGCCAGAGTACAAAATGGGTTGAGTGGTATTGGCGACTACCAATCAGGAAAGAGACCTAGGAGTAATCATATCGGATGATCTAAAGGTGGCCAGGCAGTGCAACAAGGCAGTTGAGAGGGCACATGAGATGCTGGAGTGCATAGGGAGGGGTATCACCAGCAAAAAGAGGGAGGTGGTGTGACCCCTGTATAGATCACTGGTGAGACCCCCACCTTGAGTACTGTATCCAGTTCTGGAGACCTCAACTTTTGAAGGCCATAGACAGAGTTGAGGTGGTCCAGAGGAGGGTAACTAAAATGGTGCAGGATTCTGTGTCTAAAGCCCTGTGAGGCTCAATATGTACACCCTGGAAGAGAGAAGGGAGAGGGGGATATGACTGAGATCTTTAAAAACCTTACGGGGATAAATAAGGTATAGGAGGGAAGTATTTTTCAGAACAAAAGGAGCTCAAGAACAAGGGGACAGGCTATGAAGCTGGAAGGGGGTAGATTCAGGGCATAGGTGAGGAAGTACTTCTTCACAGAAAGAGTAGTGGATTCCTGGAGCCGCCTTTGGGAGGGCTTAGCCTGAGGTTCAATGTGGGGAATAGCTCCTCCCACAACCTCTACATAAACACATGGATACCACACCTCCTTTGCTTAGGGAGTGTTTTTTTCCCTGAGCTCCCTGCATGGCTCATGTGGCTGTGCTTCTCAGTGCTTTCTGCTGCTTGGTTAATTTCTTTCTGTGCTCCCCTCTCGTTTCCCTTCCCCGTGTCCTGTGCCTACCATTTGTGTTGTGTGGTGGTTTATCTCCTCAGCCACTCCGGCTGCCACCCTCTCTTTTCTGCTCCCTCCTTTGTTGTCTTTGGGTTTCCCCATTCCTTTTTTTACTTTGTTTCTTTTTGGGTGTTCTTTTAGCACCCAGAAGACGCTTACAGGTGTCCCCGCTCTGCTCCACTCATCCCGTCCTCTTTTGTTTCCATGTGAGCTTCCCCTTCCTGTTTCCCGCATGCATCACATGACTGTTCCCAGCAGTAAGGCCCATTGCTGACAAGGTACACCTAACATTCCAAGAAAATGTACCCACAACCTCTTCTGGAACCCCTGGAATTTGCTTAACCACTACAATGCATCGTTCAGCGTTCAATATATTTGCCGTTTGGAAGCCTGCCATCTACGCCCCTACACTTGTAGCCCCTTCTCCTGCTCCAGACCTACGGTTACCCAAGCCTTGCGTCCTTCCTCATTTCCTGCCTAATCCACAGAAGCAAAGGGACTCTACTGCAGCACCCAACAATGCCCCACCAGTAAGTACACTACCGTTCCGTTTTTGTCTCCGCTCTCAGCGTTAGTCTGGTTCCTTAGCTCCTTCCTCAATACCAGCTCTCTCACATTGCCACAGAATAGCTTCTAGCCAACAATTCTTATGTTAGGGCAGTCCCACTAGTCGATGCTTCTCATGCTGAACTATCAGATACTTGTATACTACTGCCCTACGGTTTACTTCAATTTCCACAAGGAACACATTATCAGAGCTCTACCTCACCTTCTACCATGCTCCTTCCTATTGTTCAGGGTAAAGAGTGTGTGTGGGTGGGGGGGTTAGGCCTACATTATTACTTTTTCAGGAGGGTACCACGTTCCTTAGACGTACCCACTACAAGAACTCAGACCAGCTGTAGCAACATTTTAAGCTGTCAGCAAAATAATCAGAGCTGCATCCACAGATCTTGCTGTATACTACTGTAAAATATTTATCTCTATCTCCTCATGACAAAGGAAAAGTGCAACTCAGGGCTTCAGCTCCGAAACAATGAAGTAAGTGTTCATATTACAGTCGCCTTCTCCAGTTTCACCCGACCTTCAGGGGGCACGGGAACTCGCCACAGCTGTATTCTCCATGGCCGAACTCCGGATAATGTATCTCCACTACCTTAAAGTACAGAGCTTTTCTCTCTATCTCGCTACCTCAGCCCTTCCATGTTCTACAGTCTTCTCCTCAATGTACACTCCAGAGCAATTACCCCAGCAGCTAATTCTATCTGTGTTTACCATACCTATCATGATATGTGTAACTCATTCCAACCACTTTGTGTTTACCATACCTACAACTTCAACTTCAATTCACTGATTCATTGTCTTATACCTGCTTCATGTCCTACATCTTCTCTCTCTCTCTGCAGCAGTGTTGTGCTTTAGACAGCCCATACCAGCAGTATTCCAGACTCTGTCCCCAAGTCGTACCTTCTGAGGTGCTGAGCAAAGGTAGGCTTCCCCGTCTACTGGGGATGGGATTCTGTTACAACTCTCATACAACCTACAGCTGCGTCTTCTCCTATATGTGGATCCTTACTAAACCAGGAGTCAGTCCACATCTTACTAACATACTAATTGCCAGCAGATTAGGCCTTATGGTCTATCGAGTCTGCTCGAACCTCAGATCCTCTGTTGGGAACCGAGGCCCTCCCCCCCTTGTGTTCCGATGACCCTTTCTGTATCTGTCCCACCCTTTCTTGAAGCCCTCCACATTGGAAATCTGGACCAGCTCGCCAAGTAGTGCTTTTCAAAGATCCACCACCCTCTCCATGAAAAATCTCCTCCTCTTTTCCCCCGATCCTTCCTCCTTCCATCTTCAAACCATGCCCTCTGGTGATATCTTCCTCCTTTAGTCTAAAGATCCCCTCCATGTTTACCCTATTTATTCCCTTGAAGTACTTGAAGACCTCGATCATGTCCCCCCATCTCTCCTTTCCTTCAAAGTACACAGGACGAGCTCCTCAAGTCTGTCCTCGTACGTCAACTCCCCCAGTCCTTGAATCATCCTGGTAGCCCTCCTCTTCCAGCTACTTACTCTACATCCCCCACTCTACCTATTCAAAGCCAGTCATGGTTACCACCATCTAGGGATGTGAGAGTAGATGTACATTCTCATTCTTCCCTTATCTGCCAACAGGTCTCAAGTGCAGTGCTTTGCATCATTCATCTGTGGGGTCACCTTTTTGCCTTCAGCTTTACCATGGATTCCTCCCAACCTACAGATTCATCCTCTGCTCCTCCTGACAATAGAGACGTGCATTCTTCCAATTCAGCGGCACCACCTACTACCCATTGAAAACGCAAGTTAAAGACTAACTTTTCCATCACAGACTGGACAGTGCCTCATCTCATAGCAGAACTTAATAGGCATGGTATTCCCCATGAATATTTGGCTAGAAAGTAAGAGTTCTCCACCTCTTTATCGCGTCTCAAGCTGGACCATCCCATTCATGGGTTCCTGACTGTGACAGCCAGTCCGTTACCAATGCCTCTCTTGCTGAGATCCATTACCAGTGCCTCTCTAGCTGAGATCCGATACTTTATGGCCCAGATTTACGCTTCTGCCTCCCAGCTGGATTCCTGTATGTCTGTCCTTGAAACTTGCCTCCCTTAGTCTAACAACTCTCCAGCCCCTGTCCATCAACCATTGCCTCCAGTCCCGACTTCAGTACTGGCTGCCCCTGCTACTTCATCTTCACTTCCTTCTGTGACGCCTTCCACCGTGCCAGTTCCTCCAGTGCCTACAGGTACGTCCTCATCTACTTCATCTCCCATCATTACTCCCGCTCACCTTATTCCCACTCATCTTCGTAGAGACATCGTAGATGGAAAGGACGTCAACCTGGCTTCTCTTCTGATTGCTTCTCATGATGTAGTGGAAAATCAGATAGTATCCTGTGGCGATGTATCTGTCATCCTTAAATCCAAAGATCCCCGCTTTCTTTGCAGGCTAACTCTGTCTGTATTTATATTGGTTGTCAGCATATACCGGGACATTTTATGTTCAGCATTTCCTGCTCGATGCGAGGAGCTTGACTCATATGTGTACCTTATTACCGATCTTTGCATCCGTTATGGTGAAACCCATTTTTACGAATATCACAAATCATTTGCAGCCAAGGCAGCAGCAACCTTTAGCCATTATGCTCTCAAACTCGACTGGGTCATTCTGGACATGGAGCTCTTTTGTAGACATTTCGCCACTCGGTGAGCCTACTCCTGCTCTCTCTGTGGGCCATTCAATCATTTCGCCCCCCTCTGCTCACTTTCAGCTACCTCATCTTCTTCAGCCACTACCAATCAAAGTCGCTCAGTTTGACAATCTACCTCTTATGCTAATTCAATACCTAGGCTCATTCGTACCATCTCCAATCCAGCAGTTCGTGTTGATGTCCATGGCCATCCTCTCAAATACTTTGGAGGCAAAGCAGTGTGTAACAATTCTAACGAGTCTGAATGTCCCATACATGGCTATACCTTGCTTCAGGTATGCACTTATTGCGGAGAAGCCCACATTCACTACATTTGCCCTAAAGCTCCCAAGCACCCATTATGACTACAGAGGCATCCGTCTACACCCATCAATATCCCTGCTCTGGCCTCTCTTTCTTGGAACGCTATCCTTTCCCAGATATTGCTCTCCATCTCATAGCTGGATTCACTTACGGATTCCACATCGGCATCTCAGTTCTCCCCATGGATTCCATTATTTGTCCCAATCTTCATTCCACCAACACGGAACCTACCATAGTCACTCAGCTATTACAGGCAGAACTGGACAAAGGATTCATCATCGGACCCTTCAATGCTCCTCCTTTCCCCAAATTCAGGATCAGCCCTATAGGCATTGCTACCAGAAAGTTCTCCAGTAAAACACAATTGATCATTGATCTCTCAGCTCCCTGCAATTCAGCAATTCCAAGCATCAACTCACTAATACCTTCAGTTTACTACTCTCTGTCCTATGCAAGAACTGATGATACCATCTCCATCATCAAACGATTCAGCCCTGATTCCTGGCTCGCCAAGGCTGACATCACTGATGCCTTCAAACATCCCCCAATTCACCCTTCTTTATGGCACTTGCAGTGGCAGAACCAATTCTACTGTGCCACCCGCCTGACCTTCGACTGCAAAAGCAGCCCTAAACTGTTCGACATATTCTCCGAGTTCCTCTGCTGGGCATTGCTAAATATCAGTCAATGTCCAGCAGTCATCCATCTCCTCGACGATTTTCTCCTCATTGATCCTCCAAATGCACCACCGGCTGCCGGTATCACCACCTTTGTGACTCTTTTTAGCAATCTAGCCATTCCTCTCTATGTCACCTCCATCTAATTCCTCGGCATTATCCTAGATTCTTCAGCTATAGAAATATGGCTACCACTGGACAAATTGCACTGCATATGTGAACTTGTGGATTCCTTCTCAATCAGGTCCAGCTGTACCCAACAAGAACTCTTGCCCCTCCTAGGCTATCTCAATTTCACTATGTGAATCATACCCCAAGGCCAGTCCTTCATTTCTTATCTTCTCACCTTGACATACTCCATAATTGGTCTCCATCATCGCCTCACTATCTCAGCTGCAGTAAAGTCCGACCTTGCCATGTGGGCTCGATTCTTCTCCAGTTGGTCCGGATGTTCAATGTTTTATCGAGATCCATCTCCGGATTACCAGCCTAGGATTTACATGGATGCCTTATCACTTCACGGCTATGCAACCATATTTTGCAGAACCTGGATCACCGCCCCGTGGTCCAGAGAAGCCTCCTCTCTCCCTGACTTCTCCAGATCTTCACCCTTGTTCGAAATTTTCCCCATAGTTACAGCTGCCTCTGTATAGGGGTCTTGTTGGTCATTCCAAACAATTTCAGTCTTCATGGACAATCTACCTACTGTGGATATTATTTCCAAAGGTAGGTCTTCGTTCTCCATAATCATGATGTTTCTATGAAGACTGACTTGGCTCTCCCTCGTTCATCACTTTGTCATACAATGCTTTCACATTCCAGGTCATAAAAATGAAGTAGCTGATGCATTATCCCTTTTTCAATTCCAGAAATTCAGATGTCTCTGCCCTTCAGCGGATCCCATCATGGTCCCACCTCCACCATTCTCAGACCTCATAATGACATAGCTTACTATTGTGCTCAAGCTTCCCATCTTATTTGGATGACCCTGGCTTCTGCTACGAGATCATCCTACCTCACTGCTTGGAAACATTGCACCACCCTTTGCAGCCCTCTGACATCGCTTATGCCTTCTGCAAATGTAAACTCTGTCCTTGTCTCCCTCACATTTTGTCACCAATCCCTTCAGCTCTTGTATGGAACAATAAAACAATATCTCTCTGGCATTTAGTTCCACCTATCCCAATCTGCACCTTCCATTCCTTCTCTATTCAGCAATCCATCCATCAAACTTTTCATGTTAGGACTTCAAAGAACTTCAAGGCCTTCAGTCCTCCTCCATCTGCCCATCGATGGACCCCTTCTTTGAAACCTACTAGATCACCTCAATTCAAATACGTTTGATCCTCTCAGTACGCTCATGATTTCTTCTGCCATTTGTCTTGCATTTTTGGATTTCTAAGACCTGGAGAATCTACAGTTTCATTAATGTCCATCTCTGCACTCCTCAAAGTGTCTGATCTGAGCAAAGTAAATGACCAAAACCACTTACTCCTACCAATATCAAAAACAGATAGCCTGCACCAAGGAGTCATTATTCAATATTTTTCATCTGGTGATTCCTACAATCCCATCATGTATTTGGACTCCCTAAGAAGATTTCATCTCCACTCCCAACCTTCATCTCCTTTGCTACTCACCAACTGATATCAACCTATGACAACCAAATGGTTCACGGATCATATCAAGATTCTACTACAGAGATTGGGTCATGATCCCTGCTCCTTCTCCAGCCACTCATTTTGAGTTGGAGCAGCAACCTCAGATTCCAGACATAACATCCCTCAGCACATCATCAAAAGACTCGGAAGATGGATGTCATCAACCTTCGAGATCTACATTCTGCATCCAGAACAAGAACCCCATTCCACTTTTAGTGTACTCTCCTTTTAGTTCACCCAGAGGACAGGCAGACCAATGGCCATGGGTCCTCAGGAGAGGAAAACCCACCTGTGGAGGAAACCTCTGAGTGCTAGAGGTCATACTCTCCGCGAGTTGGGGGAGGTATCTTTTGGGCCTTCTGTTCCCTACAACTTCCTACCTACATATTTACTACTCAAGAGTGGGACTAGAGTAAAGCCACAAAAAGTACTACAAAGTTACATAAGCACTAATACCCCACATCTATTCCCCAAACATTGAACCAGTGGAGGTGGTGGAGTTAAGACAGTGGAAGCTTCAAGAATGCATGGGCTAGGCAAAAGGGTCTGCAATAATACTGTAGGTAGCGGAAAAATGGGCAGACTGGTTGGGCCAAGCGGTCCTTATCTGCCATTATATTCTATGTTTCTAACATGAACAAACAAACATGAGAAATTATGTCAGTTTTTACAGATTTTCTAAAATACCTGATTGTAATTTTGTGACCTGGAGTGCACCAGTCACATGTTCACTAAAAATACCACCAACAGCTTAATCTGGTTCAAAGTCAGTTGGCATTCATCAGTATCCCCCTCCCCCAGGTCGTGCCTGAAAATAGGCAGCATTTGTCTAGTGCACTTACCCGGTCAACAAAAACTAAATAAATAAATAAAACTATATAGTGTAGCATAACTGGGGGTTAACTACATGTAAACTCTGTAGTGTAGCATGGTGTAGTGTAGTATACTGTCACCTATATGTAAACTGTCTAGTGTAGCATGCTGTACCATAGCATGGTGTCATCGACATGTAAACTCTGTGGTGCAGCACGGTGTAACATACTGTAGTGTAGTGTCACTTACATGTAAACTCTGTAGTGTAGCATAGTGTAGTGTCACCTACATGTAAACTATGTAGTGTAGCATGGTGCAGCATAATGGGGTGTCAGCTACTGTAAACTCTGTAGAGTAGCATGGTGTAGCGTTGTATACTGTCACCTATATGTAAACTCTCTAGTGTAGCATGTTGTAGCATAGTGAGGTTTCACCTACATGTAAACTATGTAGTGTAGTATAATGTAGTGTCACCTACATGTAAACTCAGTAGTGTAGCATAGTGTAATGTCATCTACATGTGAACTCTCTAGTGTAGCATGTTGTAGCACAGTGTGGTTTCACCTACATGTAAACTCTGTAGTGTAGCGTGGTGTAGCATAGAATAATGTCACCTGCATGTGAACTCTGTAGTGTAACATGGTGTAGCACAGTGCAGTGTCACCTACATGTAAACTCTGTAGTGTAGCATAGTGTAGTGTCACCTACATGTAAACTCTCTAGCGTAGCATGTCGTAGCATAGTGTGGTTTCACCTACATGTAAACTCTGTAGCGTAGCTTGGTGTAGCATAGAATAATGTCACCTGCATGCAAACTCTGTAGTGTAACATGGTGTAGCACAGTGCAGTGTCACCTACATGTAAACTCTGTAGTGTAGCATAGTGCAGAGTCACCTGTGTGTGAACTATGTAGTGTAGCATGGTGCAGCAAAATGGGATGTCAACTACTATAAACTCTGTAGTGTAGCATAGTATAGTGTAGTGTCACCTACATGTAAACTCTGTAGTGTAGCATGGTGTTGCACTGTGTAGTGTCACCTACATGTAAACTCCATAGTGTAGCATGGTGTAGTGTCACCTGCATGTAAACTCCGTAGTGTAGCATAGTGTAGTGTCACCTGCATGTAAACTATTTAGTTTAGTATGGTGCAGCATAATGGGATGTCAACTACTATAAACTCTGTAGGGTAGCATAGTATATTGCAGTGTAATCTACATGTAAACTCTGTAGCGTAGCATGGTGTTGCACAGTGCAGTGTCACCTACATGTTAACTCCGTAGTGTAGCACAGTGTAGTGTCAGCTGCATGTAAACTATGTAGTGTAGCATAGTGCAGTGTCACCTGCATGTAAACTCTGTAGTGTAGCATGGTGTGGGATAGTGTAGTGTCACCTACATGTAAACTCTAGTGTAGCATGGTGCAGCATAATGGGGTGTCAGCTACTGTAAACTCTGTAGTTTAACATAGTGTAGCATAGTGTAGTGTCAACTGCATACTGTAGAATAGACTAACTGTGCAAACAGTATATTTAGCAGGTTTGCCGATTTTGGCCCGATTGCGGTTCTTTATTCTTCACGGTCCTCTACCCCAACCCCCCACCTGCTCTTATATGTCAACACAAATAAGGTGCTGTTTTTTTAAATTCAGACAGCTTCCTCAGCTCTCCACAGCTCAAAACCCCTGAGCCCCAGAGCCATTAACAAGCAATTAAGTACATTAATTACAACGGCTTAACACCTCTCTGTTAAGTAACGTTCTCTGTCACAGGGTCACTTAGGTCAAGTACCTGTACTTGCTTAGCTTTAAAACCGCTAACAGCTTTTTGTAAACCCTCTTGCCATAATCTTGTCTGCTGAAGTGGCTGGGACACAGCAAGGCACAGAAGCGCCCCTTTACCTCCATTGAGGATGTTACTCTGGACGAGCTGTCTACTTATGCCTGTGTTCCTTTACGAATGGCAGAATATATTGTATCAGAGATTCATTGGCAGTCACCAAATGCAAAAAAACGATGTACCACGTACAATGTTTATATAGCTGAGCAGCATTTTTGAAGGCAGAAAATACACCGTTGAAAATGGAGTGATGAAAGCTGTAAGATTTTTAAACTCTAAATACGGTTTGGAAATCAACGAAAGCACGGTTAGAAAGTACAAAGTGAACTATCTAAGCCTGGTATAGGATTGTTCTGTATACAGATCTAACAGTTACTAACGTAGTGTTCTACATCATTTCTCATGTGTGGTCATCAGACAGAGGATTTCAGTCTGTCTAGGGTTTTTACTGACTCACTGGTGTCCCCCAGTTGCAGCATCATGTACTTGGTACAGTAGAGAAAATCTACTCTCAGGTGTTCAGGAATTACCCGTAACTTTTCATGAGTGTTACAACGGTGATGCTCCAAATGAGTAGGCTATCACTGGATAGGTGAATGCCATTTTCACTTTCTTATAATACAATACAATTAGGGTACAAAGGCTTATTTCTGGAAGTTATTCCTCAGTTCATTTATTAAGGAGCCTATACACTGCCCTCAAATAAGGGTTCTTATGGATCATAAAGTTCATGTTTAAAATATGCCTGAACCTTATTAATGTACAGTTTGTATTTAAATGGTTTGGAGGCAGTATGGCGCAGTGGTTTAAGGCTCTGAGCTGCAAATCTGGAGACCTGGGTTTGAATCCCACAGCCCCCACTTGCATACTGTGTGACCCTGAGCAAGTCACTTAACTTCCTCATGCTCCCAGGTTGTACCTGCAAACAAGCTTTCAGCTTAGTGTGTCTCACCTGGTAAAATAATTTGTTAAAAAAAAAAAAAAAAATGGTTAGGTTGTGATGTACACAAACAAGTCACTGTATTTCTCAGAGGTAATACACAGTACTGGAACAGAAGTTTGTTTTTTTCTCAAAGAAATTCAGTTTAGAGAGAAACAGACCCAATTAGAATCTATAATAAAAACATAGTATCTGCAGTGCTTTCTGTAATTATCTAAAAGGACATTTCTTGAAGCAGGCAGAGCTTAACCCTTTCATAGAGTGCTGGTATCATTTTACGCAAGGAAAAATCTTTTTATTCCTTTCTTAAGACAAGCTGTGTCTTTCTCAAGGACTTTCCAGCTTTCTAAACCATTCACAAATATTTGTGGCAATTAGGAGACTCATAGCCTCCCTGCTTTTCATTTTATTTGCCAGGCGTGTTTTAACATTGCCTGAAAATCGTTCATATATGATGATGCAGTTACTAGCCATGCACACTCTGTCATCACTAGGATGTAGAATAAGAATTCCAAACCCTGCTATCTGACCCTCGTTGGTATGGTGTGGCCGAGTCATCAGTCAAAACATGACACACAGTGGTGTCGTTTAACAGTTTCTGGGGTTCTGTCAGAAAGGGCCCTGGGACAGGTAGGTCAGGGGGTTGGAGTGAATAATCATGGGTCTCTCCTGTAAATTGTAGGCCATGGGCCAACAAGGATGGAGTTTTGATGGGAAGGACAGTGATGTCATAATCCTGTAAAATGAGAGACCAGTGTGTAAGTCTGGCATTGGATACAGAGTCATCTTTTATTCTGTCTGACAACAGAAAGTTAGTGGGCAAATGATTGGAATGCAGCACAGTGGTTGCATATCCAATGATGTACATAAAGTATCTCACTGCCCAGTATGTAGCCAAAAGATTCTTTTCACAAAGGTTGTATTTCAGCTCCACTGGGGCAAGCATCTTGGATGCATAAGCAATTGGTCTGATGTGTCCATTGTATGCTTGGGCTAAAACTGCTGAGGTTGCAATCTCTGATATAGCAGTTTCAAAATAATGCACTAAAGCTGTGTTAGGATTAATCAATGCTGGGGCCATGGTTAGTGATCCTAAAAGAAAAGACAATGATATCAGTATTAGGATACCTTGTACCTTCCTGCAAGAAGTGCCTGCCATTGTATGTACTGGGAATAACCCAGAAGGTTTCTGACTTGTGTCTGCTATTGCAGCCACAGTATAGGATGATCCAGGTGTCACTGGTGGAAGGGGTTCTGCATGATGTGCAGGCAGTGCTGGCACTATCAGGAGTGCCTGCACAGTGGAGAAAAGTGGTGTGCAAATTGCATGTAGTTATCCAGCTATGGATTCTGATTCAGTAGCCATCAGGGGTGGAGAAAATAGTACTGAAACAGCTGTCAGCCCAGGTTCAGAAATCAAACCTGTAATCCCCCCCCCAACGTGGCCTGTGATGCTGAAAATATCACATCCACGGGGCTTTCAGAATCAGGGTTGTCCCCTCCCCCATCAAATGTAAACTGGGTTTCCCCACCGGAAAGTTGCTGGATGGTAGTAACATTGTTTTTAATGTTACAGCTTAAATCGTTAATGCACTGCATAGGAAAAACAGTACTTTCAGTCTTCTCAGGGAAAGCTGAAGTGTAATTGCATAGGAAATAAAAACAACATTTCATGTAATTAACTGCAATGTGTTCTTTAACCAAGGACACTGTATTATAGCAAACATTGCTAACAGAAGTTTCTTCTGCAGAGTCAGACACTGACTTCATGACAGATTGTGTATCAGCCTTATCCAAAAGTATGTCAACATAATTTTTAATGAGAATCTTCTGTCCCTCAGAAACACTAGTGTTACTGATAATATTTTTAATCATGCCAAAAGACTCTGATATGTTTTGGTTGGTTATGGCAGCAATCACAGGTCCCTGCAACTGCAGGATTGAACCTCCGTGATGTGGTGGTCGGCCATTTTGGATTACCTCATGGCCATCTTGGGTTACTGTGTTATGACCATCATCACATGACCATGAGCGGCCATCTTGAGGATGGTAAGGGGATGCAACCTGATGACATGCGTGTCCACCATTTTGAGACTCTAACAATTCTCCATTTTGTGAATCACAGAAAAACAAGTGGCTAGCCTTTGTTCTAGTCCACCCCACAGTATACTCTGAGTGTTCAAAATCAAACTCTTCAACATGAGAAGAAGCAAGGTCTTTGGGCATTAAGTTAGTATGCCCTGCCAATACCTCTGGCTGACAGCACAAGTTCACCATATCTGACTTTTTACTCCTACATTCTAACTCAGATACAGGAGTTAGCACACTGTAAAGTGTCTTGTTTTCAGATTGCAAGACATTTCCATCTTGTAAAACATTCCTATTATTGACAGAAGCTGTGTCACAGTTTATATTCAAAACATTCATTTCAAGTCTGCTGTACCGAAAACATACTGAATCACGCTGTTCAGTCAAGGTTTGGTGTGTTGAAATACCAGCACGTTAACTCTTTCAGTAATTACTTCAGACTTATCATCTCTAAGTTCCTTGTTTTCAAATGTAAGGAATCAGTGTTACTAGCCAGAACATCATTCGTTTGAAAACCTTTTTTACTAATAAGTTTTGCCTTTTCAGCGTTATCTCTTAAGGCATGCAGGTCGTGACTGCTTCTCTCATTAAAGAGAAACTCATTTTCTAGACGAAGAGACTCCAGCAATTGAGACTGCAGTCCAGTTATCTTCTCTGTATGAAAAGCCTTTTTCAGACTAATTTCCTGCTTGCAAGCAGCATTCTCCATTTTGCAAGCAATATACTCAGATTCCGAAACAGATATTTTATTTAGAACAGCATCAAAACAATTAAACAACATTGCCATTAATAATCCTTCAGGATCATTGGTACCATTTTTCAATTCCCCACAATGGGCAATGATATCCCTTAAAGGGCTACCATTGGATTTTGCTACTTCAGCAAAGTCAGACCAACCACCATAAGCAGTTTGGTATGTTAAGGCATCCAGCCTCAACTCAGAACTGGTATTTATAGACATGTGTTAAGATAAGAATCCCTTAGCTGTCTGTGGATCAAAAACTTTGTTTGCAACCAAAGTTCATGAAAGGACACAAACAACATTCGGTGTATGTGGACACCTAG
Source organism: Neoceratodus forsteri (assembly GCA_016271365.2). Lineage (NCBI taxonomy): Eukaryota > Metazoa > Chordata > Ceratodontiformes > Ceratodontidae > Neoceratodus > Neoceratodus forsteri. The sequence goes on along the minus strand of CM028134.1, from coordinate 1,060,985,972 downwards.
ATGAGTAAATACTCATTAGGATTTAAATCCACAAGAAAGCAGTCTATCTGTCTGTTCGGATCCCTTTACAGCTTTGTTCCCACAGAGAAAGAATAAGGAAAAAAAAAATAAAACAACTCATTACATAGAGACTGAATATCTGCCAAGAGATTGTTTTGTCTGCACTGTGAAACATACAATAGACCGAAAAGTTAAACAGAAGACACTTTCTGCTGTTTGTTATTGGGGATTTCACGTACAGTGTTTTAATTTACAGAGGAAATTAAGATGCTACTTGGCAAACATCCAGACTCCACTCGTGGTCGCCATTTATGTTGCCTAAACACTCTTGGTGTGTAGGGTAAATAATAATAATACAGATTCTTGTGTCTTGGAGTCTGCCAAGAAACATTCATAAACAAGCAAGGAGTACTAATAAAGTTTATTATACTACTTATGCCAAGCATGTGACAAAGAAAACCACAAGAGAGATGGGTTTCTCACAGCTCTCCTGAAGAATGTACATAATCTCCAGAATTGTAGATCTTAGATTCTCTAAGATCTTATTTTCTCTATCCATGCTCCTGCTCTCTGCCAGAGAGTACTAATCTTCTAGAGGAGCTACAGTGGGTTGCAGGCACGTATATATTACAGATAACAGCATAGCAACAGAGATCACCTCATAGTTACAGATATGAGAAACAATATGTATTGGTCCTAAGTCATTCTCCATTGGATGATGACTTAGGAGACAGAATTACTAATGAGTATCATATAAGACAGAATATGCTTCCATTAGCATTATAGCTTGGACAAAAGAAATGCTGACGGGTTCAAACTACATGTGGCATTTCTTGCTTATGTACAGTATAACACATGAAGACATAACAAAGGTTTTCTCTCTGTGTCAGCTTGCTTAGAGACAAAAAGTGCTGAAAGGGCTCTGTTACACATGGCATACCTGCCTGAGTGTAAAACACACACTACATATAATTATATGAGAATATAAATATACAATAATCACTGATGATCCCTCAGAGTTATCTTATCAGTGATTAGGTAGATTATATATGGAATGTATGTAAAAGACAAACATAATCTAGTTAAATGTATTCTAGTAAGGTATAATAAATCATGCATGATAAACATTAGCATATATTAGTAGCAAAGCACATTCCTAGCACTCATGCTTATATGATGGGTGCCTAAAATCTACATGTTAGTACAAAATAGCAGTATAGCAGTATAATAGACCAGGAATACAGTGTGAGGTGTATGTGAGGTGTATGTGGAATGCTAGGGACATAACCCAGGCACAACACTGTCTTTGTTAGTTTGGCTGACATTCTTCTGGTATTCACTCCTGGGCTTGGTGCTGCAGAATCCACACCTTTCTTCCATGCTTCCCTGGTGCCAGGTCTAGTACCCATGCACAAAACTCCTGCCTTAGAGTATGCATGGTGTAACTCTCACTTGTAAAATGATCTGTTATCGAGGCATAGATCAGGAAGCATAGAAAGACCAGGAGTAGTTGTAAAATGTGCAAGTAATGTTTTATTATCATTTAGTATAACTATTTACAAAAGCAGAACAGAGAAAACAGTCCTTCATCTGAGGATATCTCTAATTCCAAGTTTCAGACTCTCCAAGAAAAAAGATTACTGCTTTTTTTATAAGTCTTTGCCTGGTAATTAACTTCTGCAACCTCATCTCATTAACATACATCCTGCTTCTCATAAAATGTTTTAGAGCTTAGTCAATTTCCTTGCAGATGCAACAAAATAGAATATAGTGTCTCAGAACTGACCACCTGTTGATAGCTCTGCAAATGCTTGTGCTGCATCTCGAGGTTAACTCCTTGAGCTGCAAATAGCTTTTTACAATCATTTCAACAGTAAAACTATGTATAGTTTCAAACCAGGGGATCCCAATTAAACGTAAAGATTCACATATATTTTTATAACCACAGATATGCAAGAGGAAAGAAAAGACAGAGTCTAACCCTGTCACAGCGTCCACTGAGGAATTCTCATGTGCAGCCTTGCCAGAGGCACATTAACTATAGCCACAGCCATGAAACCAAGAAGCATCATTAAGGTTCTGGCCATGGCATATTGATTGTTGTAGAACAGTTGAGTTTGAGTTCTCAGGCAGTCTGCTCTGTCCTGTGGCAAGAAGGCAAAGCCCTAAGCTGTGTTCAACACTGCTCCAATATACTGAAGGCGTTGGCCAGGGGTCAGAACTGACTTGGGTAGATTGACCATGATGCCCAACACCTGGAGCAACTAAATGGTGTGCTGAAAGGTTGAAATTAAAAGGTCTCTGGCTGGCACCTTGAGCAACCAATCATCCATATAAGGGAAGCCATAGAAGTCCTCCCTCTTGAGGGCAGCTGCCACTACTGCCAGACAATTGGTAAAAACCCAGGGCACAGAGGACAAGCCAAAAGGACAAAGCTCAACACTGGTAATATTGCCCTGGAAGTGGAACCTGAGATACTGATGGTGGGGGTTAAACACACATCCTACATATCCAGAGAACAAATCCAGTCTTCCTGGTGTAGCAGGGACAATAGGACCTGTAGGGTCACCATTCTGAACTTTTTGTACTGGATGTACAAATTAAAGTTCCTTTAGTTCCAGAATGGGCTAGAGCTGTTTGGAATGGGAAAATTCCAAATCCGTGGAATTTCAATGAAACTTCACAAAATTCTGTGACATTTCACAGAATTTCATCAGAATGTTGTGGAATGTTTAACAGTTAGTAATTTGGTTATAACTCAGCCACTGTTCAAGCTACAGCTCTCAAATGAGGCATGTAAACTCTTTCAGTCAATGATCACAAATGAGCTAAATATCATCAAATTTGGATGGACAGTTTCAAAAGTATAGGTGTTCAAATGTCATTTTATTGTTTGTGCAAAATTTCATGAACATTTTTATCTGCATATACCTTAACTGTCTGTTGGGTCAGGGATCCTAAATCTGGCATGATTTCTTGATGAAAGGTGTTCTAACAATGTGCCAGACTTCATGACAATATGATGCGTTATTTTAAAATTAAATGTGCTTAAAAGCTGTCATTTTATTTTTTTCAGGAATTTCATGAAAAAAATTAATCTGCATATAATTCTGGCATCTTTGGAGCTAGACATGTGTAAATTAGTACAGATAACCTTTCTGTAATGCTTATAGAATTACATAAATATGGACAGACTTAGTTAAGAGATTTTTAAGTTACAGGGGTTCAAAGTTTGCTATGTAAATATTTGCAAAACTTTGTAAAAACTATCAAAAATTTGGACGTTTGTAACTTCTCTGCTCTTGCATGCATAAACACTTGACATGCATATCCATAGTCTGTGTATCCTGGTGTCTAACCCAACTGGATAAATTGGTTAAGCAGTTTTAATTTTGCAGAAGAAAAAAATGATTAGTAACATTTTCTCACATATTTATGATAGCATATACAATAGATGAAGCATCCAGATTTTTATGTGTGGAATTTAACATTAACAATGCACATATCACTACTTCATTTGATAAGCTGGACTGAGCTTTTTGCAGTCCTGCTGTTCCCCTCTGGGTGACTATTCCCCCCCCCTTCTCTTTTGGCAAAGCCAGATTGACTCAGTGGAACTACTGATCCCACTGATATCCTCTTTGTTTTGTACAGTGACAAACTCCCTTAAAATGTGTCACCTACTTCTTTTCCTATTGACCTACCTTGTTGGAATAGCCAGAATTCTTTCTTCATGCTGCCCAAGTTATTGTCTTCCCCTACTACATCTTTTTGAGTACCTCTAAGTCCTAGACTTGCATACATACCAGGCTCCCCAGATCATATATTCACTGGATGTGATCCTTAAATATCCTTCATTCAGGTTGGAATTGTTGACACTCGGGGTGGGATATTCAGAGCAGTTACGCCATGCACAATAGGGATGCACCCGCGCAAGAGCGGACATGCGCCAAAGTGCGATATTCAGCAGCATCAGATGAGCAGTACAAAACCCAATGCGCTGCAGTGCAACAGTAATGAATGCATGCACAAGTGTAGGGGGCGGCACCAGGAATAATGTGCGTAGTGCGATATTCAACAGCAGATGAAGTGCTCAATAGTGGAGCAAGTGGAAGTTGCACGAAAGCAGATATGAGCGAATAGAAAAGGGAGCAAGTGAGGGGAGGATGATTGCACTACAGAGGAGCCATAGCGGGGGAGTGTGGAAACAGAGTGGCAGGGAGCTATGCAAAGAAGCAGGGGATTGGTGTGGCCAAGAGGTGAACGGGGACCACTGGAGGTGTGTGCAAGTAAGTGTGTGTGTGAGTGAGAGAGTATGAGTATGCATGTGTGTGTGAGGGCCTGAGCATGCCACAGAGGAAGGAGAGCAGTGGGGCAGAGGCAGGGCACACAGTGGTGACGTACCAGGGGTGCACCTGGTGCAGGGGCAGTACCAGCAGCACACAGCCGGGGGGACCAGGTAGACAGCCACCTGGGGGGGGACACCAACTGGGGACATGGCCAGTGCCACCTTCCAGATGGAGGCGGTAATGAGGGGGTGCGAGGAGGCAGGCAGCAGGGAGGCACGGCTGTGGAAGGGCCCATCGGTGGTATGCCCAGAACAGGCTGTACAGTGACATCGAGATCGTGGGCTGGTACCAACTGAACCAGGCTATTCTGAGGTGGCTCTGTGAGCTGTGCAGTGAGGAGATGCAGGCACCCACATGACGGAGCCATGCGCTGTCCGTGGAGACAAAGATCACAGCTGTCAAGTGCCTGCTCACCACAGGAACCTTCCAGAGACCAACAGGAGACACCACAGGCATAACCCAGTTGGCCACGTCACACCTACTCACACAATTCCTCAGCGCACTGCTGCCACATGCTGCAGAGTACATCCATTTCCCCAGCACACAGGCAGAGCACACAGCAAACATGCAGGAGTTCCATAGGGTAGTACGGTTGCCTGGCATGCTTGGGGCCATAGATTGCACCCATGTTGGCATCCGCATGCCAACTGGCCCAGAGGGGGTGGCATATATCAACCGCAAGGGATACCTGAGTGTCAACTGCCAGGCGGTGTGCGATGCCAGGGGGTGCATGATCAATGTCTGTGCCACGCACCCTGGAGGAGCACACAATACCTTCATCTGGCACCAGTCTGCACTGTGCCATTGGTTTGAGAGTGGGTACATTCCCACTGGCCATCTGGTAGGTGAGTATGCAGTGTACACTGGATGAAGGGTGCAGATGGGGGTGTGTGGGGCACCAGCAGCGGTGCCATAGGGAACGGCCCAGAAGGCCAGTGGCACAGTGTCACAGACCACCATGATAATGATACCTCTCTACACCCAGGTGACAGTGGGCACCTGCTGTGGCCCTGGCTGCTCAAACCATACCGGCACTCCTTTATCCCAGTGCAGCAACAGTACAATGAGGCACATGCCACAACACAGAATATCATCGAGCGGGTGTTCAGACTGCTGAAGGCACAGTTCCGTTGCCTGCACATGTCAGGTGGTGCCCTACAGTACAGCCCCTCAAAGGCCTGTGGGCTATTCCTGGCCTGCTGTATCCTGCACAACATGGCCACTGACTGTGGGATAGCCATTGAGGTTGAGGAGGGGGACAGCAGTGGGGACGATGAGGATGCCGGGCCAGCTGGTGTTTAGCAGCAACACCCTGGGTGAAGGGATCCCCAGCTGGCCCAGATGGCCCAGCAGCACTGGGACACGATTGCAGAGGAACACTTTGAACTGCACAGGTAGGTCAACAGGGCCACGTGCAGGCACCAAGGGCAAGGGCACAGCCGACAGCCAGGCAGGGGTGAACACCAGAGACAGTCGGTGGCAGGGGCGTGGGAATAGGTGGGGGGCCTGCACACAAAGGCAGGGAACAGCAGGGCTGCATGTAGCATGCATGCACAGGAACACACACCCCAACCCATGCCCACAGGACCACATGCATACCCACCCCCACAGGCACCCCCACACCCACACAGGACCTAAGACACCCACACTCAGTGTCTGGCACTGTGCGTGCCTCAGACGCTGAGCACCATTGCACAGTGGCAGTCAGAGCTACACTGGCATCATCATGCACCCACCACAGTGGCCAGCAGCTGGGAAGGTGTGCACAGGAACCGTGCGAGTGCAGGACAGGGCACCACACCCATGCGCACACACAGAACATCACAATGCACACTGGGCAGTGGCAGACAGCAGTCATGGAGGGTCATTCATGCAGCACAGTAGCACAGCTGCCATGGATGTGTGGGTCACCCCGCTGAGACCTGCCAGCCATAACAGACTGACCAGTGGCCTCCTGGGGTGGCACCAATGGTCCCCCAGGGGTGAGGCTGCGTGAACGCAACCGTGTCCGCACAGGTGTCTTCAGGCCAGCAAACATGCCCACAGCAGGCGTGCTTGGTATGCCCACCGCTGAAGCTGGCATCGACATGGCAGGGGTCGCCCGAAGCCGAGAACGGGGGGTGGACACTGCACTCTGTGGAGTGTGCGGCGGCCGGGCACACAGCCGGTCGGCCAGTGTAGCCATGGCAGTCACCATTGCAGTGGTGTGCCTGTTGATGGCTGCAGTCACATCTGCCCGCTGTTGAGCCAACTCTGCCAGGAGCAGGGCATGGTCCCTGCTGCACTGCTCCTCTGCCTGGCGCAGCTCCACACGGAGTGCATCCACCGTATCCATGACCCGCATCTGCTGATCCACAGAGGCCTGCAGTAGATGGCTGTGGGCATCCAAGGGGTCATCTGCATGGCCAGCATGCTGGCCCCCATGATGTTCCTGACTCTGCGGTACAGTGCCCCGAGACGGTGGGTGCCGCATGGCAGTGCCATCCTGGGGTACATCATCACACGGTGTACTGCTGCTGCCCCCTGCCCCCATCCCCACATCAGCACAGTCCAGCTGCTCCTGCTGCCCCTCCAACCGCCAATCTCTGGGCGCCACCAGTATGGCTGCAGCGGTGCCACCAACCCCACTACCACATCTGCACACCAGTGCTGCCCCATTGGATGCCACAGACATGGCCAGGAGAAGGGCTGTAGTGCAGGCAACCATGCCAGCGCTGCCCACACTGCTGCCTAGGCGGATGCCATTCATGGGATCCCTGTGACCCACCAACATCACTGTCCGGGACGTGTGTCACGTCATCATTGGTACTGAAGTTAGCCCCGATCCGTGTCTCAGCACACAGGACACCATGACTGGCATCACGCTGGAACACAGCCAGGGCCTCATCGGCACCCGCACCACAGGCATCAGTCCAGACAGCTGTGCAGGGCTGCAGGCGGTCGGTCCCTCGGACACCTGTGGAGGTGGATGGGTGCTCCATCGGTTCAAGGGCCACCCCCTCAGTGGACACACCCACCACCGCTGCCCCATGCAGATGCTCAGGAGCTGTAAAGGAACACAGTACTGTTAGTGGTTCCGCCTGGCCAAGGAGCCTGCCCCCCCTGCCACCTACACACTGCCAGCACCGGTCCTACCATGTAGTGATGGGCTGCTGCCCATCTGGAAGCCTCCGCCAGGAACACCCTCTATGTCACAATGCTGCATGCTGCTAGCTACCTGCTCCTCCAGTGGCATCAGGCAAGGCATGTCCTTCTGGCCCCCTCCAGTGGCTGCACGTGCTGCCCTGATGACAGCCACCTTGTCCTTAATCCTCCTCCTGTCCATGCCAACCTTCTTCTTGCACTCCTACATGGAACACTGGTGGCTGCCCTGCTGGTTGACTGCACATGCCACCTTGCTCCATACCGCAGTGGTATGCCCCTCTGTCCACTAAGCAGTGGCTCCCTGTTGAGGTAGGCCTCGAACAGGGCATCTGATTCCGCCCTGGTGAAGTTGGGCCTCCGCTTCTGCACCTTCCCCTGCTCCTCCTCCTCCTCATGTTCGGTCATGCTTGTGCCTGGGAAGATGGACAGGTGTTACTATGGACTGTGTAGTCCCATACAGCCCTTCCAGACCACTGTCCCCATGTCTCCACAGCATGGCACCTACCTCCAAAGGCTGCAATACCAATCCATGGCCTGTGCATTTCCATAACACTTTTATAGCACTTCGCATGCAAATGAGGGCATGCGCAACTGTAATGGGATGCAAATGCAGTGGATACGCTGTGGAATGGTTCATGAGCTGATTTGCATATCCTGGCTGAATATCGAGTGGCTGCGCCTTGTGCAATGGTGTTGCGCATGCTCAGGTTGTGGCACACCACTGTGATGTGCACAATCGGCACCACACCACGCATGCGCACAGTGCTGACATGTACGCTAGTGGCACAGCAGACGCTCCATGCACGGGAGGCAGTACAGTGCACAGCCACTACTGTGCCTGTGGTGCTCGTGCGCAGTATGTCCAATGGGCACACTTGCCATGGTGCGCCATGGGCAGCATGGCGCCTCTGCACAGTAGACCACTGCATGTCAGCCCACACATGCACCCTACCGCGCACCATACAGGGGCCTCTCAATAGTGCAGTGGTGCTCCGTGCACGGACAGACCCTTGACCTCACGGCTGCCCATTGCCCTGTAGGTGCCATGTGGCCACATGGCTGCCCCCCCATTGTGCAGTCCGGTGCCAGTGTGATTCTGATTGGCAGCACAGTTCTGCGCTGCCTCAGCACATGGGACACGTGCACTACCGGGCACCATTTTGAGCTCAGCAGAGGCTGTATGATGCCGCACACTAGAGCTCCTGTGTGGGGTGCGATTGAGCTCATGAACCTGGTGGCTCTTGTGGAGCCCCATGCGGGTACCCTTTTTGGGCAGGTGCCTCTCCTGAGGCCTCGCACAGAGGTGTGGCAGGAGGTCACCGAAGGCCTTGAGGAGGCCACTGGGAGCAGTTGCACTGGAAAACAGTGTTGGCACCACTATGGGGACCTCCAGTGGTGTGACCCCAACTGCCTGGGGTGACTGCAGGTGCATGCCCTTCGGGGAGCCGTGCCATGGCCAGGTAGGTGCACTTTCACCATTACTTGTCACATCTGACTGTCCTCAGGGTGCAGGGTTCGGCAGGCCATGCCGCCTGGGGGGGCTGGCACCTGTTTTGTTGGTTGTGGGGGTGCATTGTGTCCACCCTGAGCCACCTCGGCCCAGACAGGCTGTGTGGGCACATGCACTGGTGGGGGGGAGTTTATGGGTCAGATGTGTACTAAAGTGCCTCTCTCCATGTTTCCCCCCTAGGCCCGGAGGGCCGCCGTAGGGCCAGGATGGCCCTGGAGCATCGTGGGCAGGACAACGCCAGAGGTGTGGCCATATAGGCTGTCTGGGACGCAGGTGAATACCGTGATTCCCTATACACCTGTGCATGGTGGGTTGCAGGGGTGGTGGTGGTGAGGCATGGATCCTCTGCACATGGCCCCTCCAGCTGTGCACATCCCATGGTACCCTCTGCACCATCCTGTGGGACTACACATGTGGGTGGGTGTCGCAGGTGGGCTGTGGGTGCACTCGGTGCCTGGCTGTGCCACTGCCTTCCCACTGCATTGCCATGATGCCGGACAGCCAGGATGGTGCTGTGCGGTGCATGGGCGGTGATGGTGTGTAGCGATTTGCATGGCTGTGGGTGCCTGGGTAGGCGGATCATGTGGGCGCACTCACTGTGGGTGGTCACATACCATCCCAGGGGCGCAGACCACTGATGCATGCCGTGCATGTTGGGTGGGCTGCATTGGTCAGGCCGGTCACTCATACTGTTTCTGTTCCTTTGTCCTAGGTGGACGGCGCTGGGCGGCCATGGAGTGGACCCTCCAGGAGATCCTGCAGGTCACCTGAGCCATGCTGGAGCTGCTGGAGAGGATGGACAGGGGTGACCATCAGCGGCACCACAGGGAGGAGAGAGAGAACCGGGGCCACCTGTAGGACCTGCAGCACTTGATTACACTCCATCCCTCTCCGGACTGTACCCCACAACCCCATGTCCCCCACCTTTGCCTTTGCCATTGTCCCCTGCCCTTTCCCCTCCCCCTTTGTTGCGTCCTTGCATATCCCCTCACCCATTGTAAATATCTGTACATGGTTTTTGTTGCTGTTGTGTTGTTTATTAATATATACTTTTCTATCTATGTCCGTGTCAGTCTCTGATTTTCAGCGAGTGCATGGAGCCTTCCTGCAGTGGTGTGCATCGCTACTGTGGGGTGGTGCTGGCCTGGCCGTGGGTGTGTCTGGTGGGGCTCCTCCACTGGGTGGGGGCCATGGGCTCTGTCTGGGGATTGTGTGGTGTGCCTGTGCACTGTTTGCCTGTGTGCAGCAGGCTGGGGTGCATGTCCATGTTCCAGCCACCCCTGTTGGTGTGTGCCGTGCCTGTGCGGATGTGACCATTGCTGCTACACCGCTGCCATGCGCGACTGTGGTACGCATGGTTGTGCTGACCCCACCACTGCATGCTTGGCTGCTGGCGTGCCTTCAGGGGCAATCCATACCTGCAACCTGCCAGGCATGGCACACTTTCAGCTTGCATCCCGGCCCTGGACTACTGCACGTCTGTCCCTGTCACCGCTGTGGGCAGTGCCTTTGTCTGCCCCCTCCATGCAGTCCATGGTGACTGGGGCGGTGTCTGTGGTCTGGTGGCTGTCACATGGGGTGCTGCTGCATGCGGGCGGTGGCCTGGTCACAGGCCCCTGTGCCTGCCATCAGGGTGGCCACGCGCATGGGTCGACCGCCACATGGCAGGCTCACCGGCACCATGGTGGTGGGCAGGCTGCAGGTACATAGCACCATGGGCTTCACGACGGCAGCAACTGTAGCCCTGCTTTGTGTGGCAGTTTGCCGGGGTACCCATGGGACTGTGATGGGGGGGCATTGTGTGTGCCCTGTGTTGCCTCCTGTGTTGTGCATGCCTCCATGCACCACAGGAGGGTGCTGTGGTGTCTGGTGGGGCTGGTGCTGGGATGGGGTGTGTGCATGGGTGGTGGACCATGCTCAGGTCCTGTGTTCAGAGTGCCTTCCTGCTGATGGCGGTGTCCGGGGCGGCCCTTCTCACATGCGGGGTCCCTCAGGTAGTGGTGCTGGGTCACCCACCTTGCTGTGCCTCTGTGGGGGCCATGCTGGATGGCCTTGTGTGGGTTGTGGTGGCATCGGTGGATAGTGTCACTGCATGCGGTGGGTGGTCATGGTGGGGATGTGGTACATTTGGATTGCGCCCGGGGCAACTGGATGCCTTGGCACAGTGGTGGGGTATGCCTTCTGTGCCATGCACTGTTTGGTCATGCTTCGGGGCTTGGTGTCTCGGGCTCACCGTACTGGGGGTGGTCGGCATTGGTGTGGTGCCATGGCATGGATGGGGCCTGGCCATCCTTGTGTTCCGGTCTCTGTTGGCCGGGGGACGGTGCAGGGGTGCCTTGCCCAGGTGGTGGGGACTGCTGGGTCACTTCTGCTGTTGGTTCAGCGCCGGCGGACATGGGCTGGTGGTCTGTCCTGCACCCATCTGATTGTACAGCTCAGGGGGGCCTTGCCCTGGGGAAGGCTGGAGGGAGGGGGGGTTGGTCTGGTTGTTTGGTGGATGCCTCTCAGCACATGGCGCATCCATGGCTGCTGCTCAGCTGCTTCCTGTCTTTGTCTCTGCGCATCTCTAGGGGGCGCTATTGTAGTAGTAGTAGTAAAAATTTTTATTTTTATACAGGATACATGCCATTTGGGTTGATAACCTAGTTTTCAAGACAGACCTATTGCGCATCGACCCTGCTCCATTGCGCATCCCTCATTGCGCTATGGCACATCAGGCGCGATATTCAGCCATGTTGCGCAGGTGCACCTTGTCCTGTGCACGGTTTGAATATCGCACCCGTTGCACCATGGCGCACTGGACTTGCGCCTGCTCCCTCTATTGCGCATCTTTGGCTTAGGCCTGAATATCCCTCTCTCTGTGTGCTTTCTTGCTCCAACCTGGGGGTCGACTACTGTTGTGCTACCCAGCTCAGCTGTCCATTTCTTGGTGAAACTGTGCATCTAACTCCAAAACCTGGTGACACCCTGCAGTACCTACCACTTATTCCCCCATCCTTTAATTAGAATCCCCAAGATAAGGCTGAGTGAAATTAGGAAATGCCAGTTTTATGGAATCTTTGATGAAATTCTACAATTTTCACAAAGACTCATGGGATTTGACTTTAAGTACACATTATTTTGCAATTTCTCACAGCTAGCAATTAATAAAATTGGCTTACACAGTGTCCTTGTAAGGTCTAAGACCCTACTAAATTTATTGGTATTGCATTCTGTAATTTTAAAGTTTCGGGGTTTATACATTTGTAGTTTACATTCTTACAGTTTACATTCTTACAAAATTACATTTTTAAATGTTATGAAAGTTTGTTTACTTTTAATTCAGTCCCATTTACAGCTGAAAGTATGAACTTTTTCAGAAATGACCATGTGGTATAGTAGTTTAAATGTTTCAACTCTGGTTAAATTTAAATATGTAGTTTTAAAATTAGAGGGATTTAACCAACATTTAAATGTTGGCAACATGTTTGGCATGCTATAATTCAGTCCCATTTAAGGCTAGAAATCAAACCATGTGCATATACATAGAAACATAGAATTTGACGGCAGATAAGGACTGCTTGGCCCACCCAGTCTGCCCATTTCCATACCTAATGGATAAGCTGCAGATCCTAGTTAACCAGCAGCCTACTTCTTCCTACCCCAACCCCCTAGAATTGCCTTATGACTGTCCCATGCATGCTTGAATTCCACCACTGTTTTTGACTCCACAACCTCCTCCGGAAGGCCGTTCCATGCATCCACAACCCTCTCTGTGAAAAATACTTCCTTAAATTACCTCTGAGCTCCCCTCTGTCTTCAAATTGTGCCCCTTGTTCTTGCACACCTCTTTTTTTGAAAGATGCTACCCTCTTGGACTTTGTTGATTCCCTTGAGGTACTTGAAAGTTTCTATCATGTCCCCCCTCTCCCTCCTTTCCTCGAGGCTATACATATCAAGCTCCTTAAGTCTCTCTTCTTATGTCTTCCGGTGCAGACCCTGCTCCTCTGGACATCTTCCATCCTGTCTATGTCTTTGCGGAGATTGGGTCTCCAGAACTGCACGCAGTACTCCAGATCGGGTCTCACCAGCTGTCTGTACAGAGGGATAATAACTTCCTGTTTTCTACTGGTGATGCCTCTCCCTATGCATCCCAGTATCCCCCAGCCCTCCTTGCTGCCCTCTCACATTGCTTGCCCACCTTTAGGTCATCTGATATGACTACCCCAGGTCCCTTTCCATTTTTGTTGTTGTTAGTATCTCACCCCCCATTGTGTACTCTTCCCTGGGTTTTGTTTCCCAGGTGCATTACCTTGCACTTCTTAGCATTTAATCTAAGCTGCCATACATTTAACCATTCCTCTAACTGCCCAAGTCCCTTCTCATCCTTTCCACCCCACCTTGTGCATCAGCTCTGTTGCAGATCTTTGTGTCATCTGCAAAGAGACATACTTTTCCTTCCAGTCCCTCTGCAATGTCGCATAAAGACATTGAAGAGGACCAATCTAATACTGAACCCTGTGGCACCCCACTATAACCCCCTTTCTTCAGAGTGGACTCCATTTACTATTACTCTCTGTGTCCTATTCTCCAGCCAATTCTTACCCAGGTTGTCATCTTGGGACCCACTCCCAGGCTGGCTAACTTGTATATTAATCTTTGTGTGGGACTGTGTCAAATGCCTTGCTAAAGTCCAGGTAGGCCATGTCCATAGCCCTCCCTGATCTACTACTTTGGTCACCCAGTCAAAGAAATCTATCAGATTGTCTGGCATAACCTTCCTGCTGTGAATCCATGCTGCCTTGGGTCCTGTGCCCTCTGGCCTCTAGATACTCGACAATTCTTTCCTTCAGAAGTGATTCCATCATTTTCCCTACCACTGAGGTTAAACTAACAGGTCTGTAGTTTCCTGCTTCTGCCTTGCTCCCACTTTGTGAAGGGAACCACATCTGCCCTCCTCCAGTCCTCGGGTACCACCCCATCCTCCCATGATTTGTTAAAGAGGGTAGTCAGTGGTGTCACTAGTTCTACCCTTAGTTCTTTTAGAATTCTGGGATGAATCCCATCAGGCCCCATTGCTTTGTCCACCTTCAGTTTTAAGAGTTCTTTCAGAACCCTTTCTTCTGTAAATGGGCTGGTATCAACTTCTGTATCCAGAGTGTTTCTACTGTTTGTTTTAGGTACGTCCCCCTCTTCCTTTGTAAATACTGAGCAAAAATATTTGTTTAGTATCTCTGCCTTTTCACAGTCACCCTCTGCCCACCCTCCCTCCCTTTATTAAGCCTCACTATCCCTCCCTTGGTCTTCCTTCGCTCCCTGATGTACCTATAAAAGATTTTATCCCCCTTCTTAACTGAGTTGGCTATCTTTTCCTCGGTTTGGGCCTTTGCTGTTCTGACTGCCTTCCCAGCTTCCTTTTGCTTTAACTGATACAGTTCTCTGTCCTGCTCTTTCTGTGATTCCTTGTACTTCCTGAATGCTTTCTTTTTCTCTTGAACCTTCACTGCCACTTCCTTTTAGAACCATAGTGGTCTCTTACATCATTTCATTTTGTTTATTTGCTTCACACAAAGGCTTGTTACCTCTGTGATGGCAGTTTTTATTATTCCCCATTGTTCTTCCACCCCTTCTTCCTGCCCATTTGCTAGTGCATTCCTTAGGCACTCACCCATTTTGGCAAAGTCAGCCCTCCTAAAGTCCAGTACTTTTGCCTTTGTATGGCTTGACTCTATTGCTGTGTTTATTGTGAACCATACTGTTCGATGGTTGCTAGTTCCCCAGATGGCTACCCACTTCTACATCTGTGATCTCTCTTCATCTCCATTTGAGAGAACCAGGTCTAAGATTGCTCCTCTATAGTGGGCTCCAATACTAGTTGTCTAAGTCATGCCCCTGTAGGGCATCCAGAATAACCCCACTCTTGAGTGGCTGCTGCAACTGCACTCCAGTTAACATCTGGCATATTCAGATCACCCATCAGCAATATCTCCCTTTTTCTACCATTCTAAGTATACTTTCTATCATTTCCTTGTCCATTTCCTCCCCTAAGAAGGGGTCTGTCTCTAACCCTGTGCGGATTGTGTGCCATTGCCGGTCTCCAAATTTACCCACAGTGCTTCTTCTCCTCCCTGTTTTCCCTTTTGTTCTGTTGCTTTGATTCCTTCCCTTAT
Source organism: Neoceratodus forsteri (assembly GCA_016271365.2). Classification (NCBI taxonomy): domain Eukaryota; kingdom Metazoa; phylum Chordata; order Ceratodontiformes; family Ceratodontidae; genus Neoceratodus; species Neoceratodus forsteri. Next base: position 1,060,970,820 of record CM028134.1, on the reverse strand, counting down.
GTAAAGAGCTACTCCTCCTCTTCTTTTACCCTCCCTGTCCCTCCTGTAGATAGTGTATCCTGGTATGTTTATGTCCCCGTCATGGTTTTGTGTGTACCATGTTCTGTGACTGCCATGATATCCAGATGTTCCTCCTCCATCAAGGCCACTAATTCAGGAAGCTTATTACTCAGACTACGGGCATTGGTACTCATTGCTCTCCATTTTTTGATGGCTTTACCTTCTTTTGCAACATCCCCCACTGACCTTTTTACCTTGGTCTTTTTCTCATTTAGTACCCTGTTTTGTAGGGAGAGGCTGGGATTTTCCTGCTGCTTATCAGTGCCTCCCCCCTTGACTAATTTAAAAGCTTGCCAATGAAGCATTTAAAATGATTGCTCGAAAGACTTGTTCCCTTCCTGGACAGATACAGACCATCCTGCCAGTATAGGCTGGTGTCCTTCCAGGTTGAACCCCAGTCCCCAATGAAGCCAAACCCCTGTGCTCCACACCATTTTTTCAACCATTCATTAAACTGCATGGTGCAAAGTACCCTCGACTCACTCATGCCATTGACAGGCAGCACCTCGAGAAGGATACTGTGTGCTACTTGTCTTAGGCCCCTCCCAATTCTACAAAGTCCTTCTGCACTGCTCTAATCTCATGATGAGCCAAGTCATTTGTCCCTAGGTGGACAATAACGTCCAGCTCAGACTCTCATGCAGCTGTTCTCGTGATCCTGAGGATCGCTTCCTGTCCCTCAAGCCATGGCACCAGGCAGGCACCTTACTTCAGTTTTCCTGCTCCCCCAGTTCTATCCCCTAATAATTGAGTCCCCACCAGGGCTGCTTCCTTTCCTTGTGGTGTCCTCTGCCTCCTTCCTGTGGCCTCCTTGTGACAGTTGTCCTCAGCCTCCTTAGTCTCCTCTGTGGGTGCATCCATAGGGAGCTATGCTCCCCAGAATGGTGTATGGATTGTGGAGTGGAACAACTGACTGGGTGTGCCTCTGTTCCACCATCCTCACCCTCCCTGAGCCCACTGTGGTCCAACTGCTGTGCTTTATGCAACCTCTGAGGTAGTGGTGGTGGCTCTGGTGCTCCCTGGATGGGGAGGTTCCTTCCTACCGTCCAGTGTGGCCTGGGGGAAGGTTCCCTTACTACTGTCCAGTGTGGCCTGAAGACGGGCAACTTCCTCCCTCAGGGCAGAGAGTTGTCTGCAAATAGGGCAGCATCTCAGCCTCCAGAAAGACTCCCGGAAGACTGCTTCCCCACAGCCATTACATTGCACTACTCCCCACGTTTATCTACTTTTTTTTGTGTGTGTGTTTGTGTGTGTGATTGGTTTGTTATATAGAAATATATATTATACAGTGTGTATGCTTATATTGTCAGTGCAGTGTGCTAGAGAGGATATGACAGTGATATGCCTTGCACTCTTAGGAAATGATGTCAGAACCCCAGGTATAAAGGAACTATTTCCAGAGTGGGTGGGGTGAGGGTGGGAAGGGTTGGGCCTAAACTGTGCCCTCACAAAACAATCAGCTAAAAGCTCTGACCCACGCTGCGATGAGTGCCTTCCTGTCAGCAAGATGCCCTACACAACAATTTGACAGAGAAAATACCCTGCTAATCAAACAGAGAAAAATCCAGACATCCAAGTCAGACACAGGTAAACCTCCTCAGCCCCAAAACAGCCTGGTGGTTTGTGCTCTGAAAGCAGTCAGCCCCAAAAAAAGTCAGCTGTGCTTTAAACTCTTCCTGCACTGAAAAATCTTAAGAATTGTAACAAACGTAAAGCTAGATCCACCTCCCTCTGTTGCTTGAAAGACTGTCTTTTTCTGATAATTCTAAGTTTCTTATTTTACCTTTCAATTAGAAGTAGCCTCCACCTGCAGAATATCTGCCACAAACCAAATACAATTGTAAGTTCACCTCCATCTGTTGTGAGCACAAAGTGTAATATAGAATTTACAAATGTAGGGATAACCAATTTACCTGTTATGTTTTGTAACATTTCAATGAATACTGTCAAAATTATACTAAAATTACAGAAATCCAAATTTTGGCAAATATTTGTCTACCTATAATTTAGCTCCCTTTGAAGCTTGAGGCTTAAAGCATGGTGCATATATGCATTCTAGGTGCTTCTCTAAATCCTGACATTGTGGAGACATTTGGATAAGAAATTCTAAAATTATCTCAAAATAACCGAAAATTAAATTTTGATTAAATGTTTGGCCACCGATAACTCTGCCCACTTTTAATCTATAGCTTGGATATTTGGTATGCTCTTGTATGCCATAGGGTACTATTTCTGTTCCATATTTGGTGTTATTTGGATGTGTACTTTTAAAATTATAGAGAAATAACTGAAATTTAAAATGATGCAATATGCCATGGAATTTACACGTAAATGCTGCGGAACTTCACGGAATAGGAATGGTCATTCCATGGGTGGAATTTTATATTCTGCACAGCTCTAGAATGGGCCTCAGATCCCCTGTGGTTTTGGGTACCAGAAAGAAGTGTGAATAGAAACCCTGTTTCTCTGGTGTACCAGAAGAGGTTCAATAATTCTTTTGTGTAACAATGACTGAATTTCCCACAGCAGCACAGGAATATGATCTGATGGGTAATAAGAGAGAATTGGAGGACACTCTGGAGACCAATCTAACTGCTCTAGTGTGGCTGTTTTTTACTGTATGTTCTGTACATCCAGACATCTGTTATCTCCCACCATTTGTCGAGGTGGAGGGAGAATGATCCCCGAACTCTGACTCCTGAAAATCTGGAGGGTGGGGAACCAATGAGGAGTCAGGCTGAGGTGGGACAAGTGGTTGGGCCTGTACCACCTCCTCTGGGCATTTTGGCACCTGAGGCAGACAGGGTGGGCAGGGCGGAGGCTGTTTGATGCTTGGCTGAGGTTCTAGTGCCCTGCTTAGGCTTGTGGTCTGACCAAAGAAAGGGCACTTTCTGAGGACTCTTTGACTGGGTATGATAAAAGGAGTGAACTGACCACAGGGTCCTACTCAAGGCCTGCAGGTTGGAAATGATATTTTGTACATCTGCCCCAAAAAGCTTATAGCCTCTGAGGAGGGCATTCAAAATGGGCTGTTGAATGTCTGTCACAAAACTGGATACCCTGAACCAAGAATGTAATCTCAGACAATTGCCCACTGCAATGGCCCATGCAGAAGCATCACTAGCATCACGGGCTGATTTGTCCACATCTGTTCCTGCTTGAAGGTCTGGAGTAACTCTTGCTTCTGGGAATGTAGCTGTTGTCATGCCAGTCCACAAAAGTGGGGACCGCACCCCTCATACTAATTGTCATCCTATAATTCCAGAGCCCTGGAGTGTATTGTATTGGATCAATTGACTGATTATCTCAAGAAATACCTGATCCATGTCCAGAACAACATGGCTTTGTAAGGTGCACTGTATCATAACAGTGATACTCAAGTATTCTGGCTACATTCATAGTGCCCTGGATCGGAGTCAGCAGCTTGAGGCAATATACATCGACCTCACTAAGGCCTTTGACGCAGTCAACCACACCTTAATGCTTGGTGAACTCTCAGTCACTGGGCTCTCTACAGAAGCTATGGGGTGGTTTAAAAGTTACCTCAGGAATCGATCTCAGCAGGTCAAAATCAATGGAATCCTATCAGTAGACAAGTGCATACAGGTGTCCCACAAGGCTCGATCTTTATTTTTTTATTTTTATTTATTTAGGTCTAAGATTACAAATACCTTTGAGCCAATGCTCTTTTACAAAGGTTCTACGTCAGTTACAATTCAATACAGGTAAACGATATGACAACAGTATAAGCTAAAACAGAACAATAATCATGGTACATGTAGTTGCACAGAATATTAAACAAAACAGTATTAGAGGGTAGGTTACAGAGACAGTGAACCAGGTGAAGAGCACTTAAGGGACAAAAAAGAAAAACAAAGGGGGGGGTGGAGGGACACAGAAAGTCAGAGCAGCCAGGGCATTGTCATAGACATAATAGGGGGAAGTGCAGGTGGGGGGGGTGGGTGGTGGATAGAAGGGAAGACAAGTGCTAAGTAGAAGGAGAATGAATGGGGCAGAGTAATGTTCAGGAGGGCTGTTCAGATGAGGCAGTCACAGGAGCTAGAGACAGTGAGAAAGAGGTGGAGCCTGGATTTAAATGTGCCAAGCATGGAAGTGGAGGAGATGTCACTGCAAAGATCATTTAGCCAGCTAGGCACCCTATAAGCAAAAGATCTTTGACCTTGTGTGGTATGACAGTGGGGAACCTGCAGGAGCTGAGATTTGGACTCCCCGGTTGTGTGGGGATTATTGCTTGGGTACAGGAGAGCTTGGACCCCAGGGGGTGCAAGGCCCATGGTTATTTTCTTTGCCATAGTGCAGGTTAGATAATTTACCCAATTGGTGAGTTGCAGCCATCCAGTTTGTGCATAGAGGTCACACGTATGTGTGAGATGGTGGGATCCAGTGAGGAGTCAACAGGCCTTATTGAGGGAGGTGAATACGCAGCTGAGGGCAGTAGTAGAGGCAGAGCCATAGATAATCAGACCATAGTCAATAATGGAAGTGACAGAGCTCTGAACAGTGACTGTCAAGGCTTCTTGGGTAAGATGTTGCCTGTGCTGGAAAAGTAGACCAAGACGAGTATTAGCAGCTTTGGGTACACATTCAGTGTGGGACCATAAAATAGATTAGGGTCAAGCGTGATCTCAAGGTATTTAAAGGATTGCACCTGGTCAAGGGCGACTCTGTGGCTAGTTTTGATGGACAGGAGGTGTAGCCTATGCTTGTTATGAGAGCTGCTGAACAGCATAGACTTGTTTTTTTTTTATAATTTAGGACCAGTTTACGTTTTGCAAACCAGTTTACAACAGAAGCAAAGCCAAGCTGAAGGTTGTCTTGTAGGGGTTTGGGGTTCTTATGTGAGGCGAGAATTACAGCATCATCAGCGTAGAGGATGATTTGTTCGGAGCAAGAATTTGGAAGGGTATTCAGGAACAAGCTGAAAAGTAGGGGCCCAATATGGATCCCTGGGGGACACCTGAGTGGACGGGCCTGGTATCAGAGAGGACATCTGTGGTTTTCACTCATTGTGATCGATTCTCCAAGTAGCTTTTGAACCAGACTGTAGAGCCAGGAGAGAGCCCAGCATTCTGGAGCTGCACAAGCAGCAGATGGTGGTGGGCAGTATCGAGCACCTTACTCAAATCAATAAAGACTGACCCAGTTAGCTGACCATTGTCCAGCGAGCTGTGTAAGGCACCAGTGAATTCCAGTAGGGCAGATGAGGTGCTATGACCTTTCCTAAAACCATGTTGTGTATACAAAATATTGTATTTGTCCAGGTACTCAGTGAGTTGATCAGCTACTATACGTTCAAGGGCCTTGGAGAGGGGAGGAAGTATAGAGATCAGTCGGTAGTTCCCATGGATGGCCCTGTCACCACTTTTATGGACCGGAATAACAGTGGCAGATTTTCATTTGTCAAGAAACTGGCTGAGGCTAAGGGAGAGGTTGAAAATACTTGTCAATGGCCCTAGTACCTCTTCAAGGGTGAGGGACAGCAACTTGAGGCCAAGTGTGTCACTGCTAGATCTTGATTTGGAGATTGCTATGGTAATGTATTTGCGGGCTTTGTGCATCTTGACTGCTTTGAAGTAGAAAGGTGGATGGCTAGAAGAGGGGGAGGAGCTGGGGGGAGAGGTGGGAGAGTCATATTCCTTGAAAAAGTCAGAGGGGAGAACACTGCTGAGATCAGTGAACGCAGTACTGAAAGCGTTTGCTATGATCTTAGAGTCAAGTGTGGTAGTCCCCTTCATGTTTAGCAAGGTTGGGGAGGTTTTGGGCTGCTTCCCAGCGACCTCGTTAATGTTGTTCCAGAACACTCTCCCATTTCCCCAAGTGTCAGTGAGAGCGTTCTTGTAGTAGGTAGATTTCTTTTGCCTGATAGATTTGGTGCAGTCATTTCGGGCACGTTTATAGTTTTGGATGTCAGTTTGCGTACCGGTGGCCCTGGCCAGCACCCAGAGGTGATCCCTTGATTTTAGTTGATGTAGGAGGTCGGCTGAGAGCCAGGGATTGCAGAAGGCTTTGACTTTGCCCTTTTTAAAAGGGTCTAGTATGGTTGACCGGCATAAGTTTTCCCGACTCTGTATTGCCCCGATATCTGTTTCCATAGAACAAATTGCGGCCCTTCATATTTTCGATTATTGTTTGCTCGACTTACATATAAAGTAAACACTGGTGATGCTTTTCTATTCTTATGCTTTCTGCTTGTGACAGAAATAACAGAACAAATTAAAATTGAGCTTACCAAGGTAATACTGGTCCCATCTGTTAACAACTTGGTAAGCTCATTTTAAATTTACATTTCGTCTGTGATCTGATTTGTTCTGTTATTTCAGCCTCATTCCCATCACAAGCAGAAAGCATAAGCATGAAAGCATCACCAGTGTTTACTTACATGTTTGCCGATGTGTCTGGGATCCGACTTCACGGAAGTCTCCTGGTACTATTTTTAACAGGGAACCTGCTGCTGAAACAATTGTTGCCTTATCTCCCCCTTGTAAGTCCCACTCTTGCCTGTTAGCTTGACCAAGAAGCCAGGTTCCCTCTACGTGCTGCCACCGGGTTGCTGACATCATAAGGGGATCTGGCAGACTAGCTCATAAGCAGAGCCTCACAAGCAAGCCATAAACTTTTCCTGCCTGTTCCACATCAGAAGGGGTGGGGCTGGGGTAACTTGATAAGCTCATTTTAAATTTATATTTACGTCTGGGATCCGATTTGCTCTGTTATTTCAGCCTCATTCCCTTTACATGTTTGCCGATTGTCTGTTGTTATAGAATGAAGCATCACCAGTGTTCTGTTATTTCAGCCTCATTCCCTGTGTCACAAGCAGAATGCATAAGCATAGAAAGGGGGATCTGATTTGTTCTGTTAATATATGAAAGCATTTCACTATTCTTAAATGCTGCAGGTAATGTCGGGGAAATGTCAAGCGGGATTTTATTTTGCGATGAAAACCTATGACGGGAAACTGGTGTCGGTATACTGCTTGTCGGGCAATGTCATGCCGGGCAACCATACAAATCCCTTTTAAAAGGAGCGTAGGAGTCACAGGCCGCGTTGAAGGTGTTGATGAAGTAGTCCAGTGCTGTATTAACATCCGTTGCTTTGTAAATAGGAGACCAATCTTGCAAACTGAGGCAAGATTTAAGGTGTGTCAACTGTCCACGAGGTAGGACTCTGCTAGTGATAATTTTGGAAGGGGGCTTGCAGAATTTGTTAGACCATTCACAGATGACAGGGGAATGGCCGCTAAGTGAGACAGGGAGGACTGAGGTGTTGGTGATATGAGTTGAGTGGCTGGTGAGAACCCAATCCAGAAGGGTGCTAGAGCCTGTTTTGTAGTTTTTCCTGGTTGGGGAGTCAACCATCTGGGTGAGGTTGGCTGATGAGATGGCATCCTTATGTCCCCTTGCCTCCGGCACAAGCCAGTTTATATTAAAGTCGCCAAGGAGGATTATCTCAGAGTCAGGTGGTAGGGATCTGGTAAAATCCAGGACAGCTTTAAGGCCTTTCCCTTGTTCTTTTGGAGAGGATATATACAGAGACTACTGTGATGGCTTTGTTGTGGGCCCCCAATAGGATACTGATAGGGAGAATCTGGGCAGTGGTGGCCAGGAGGGGGTGTGGTAATGGGGTGTCCCAAGAGAGTGTCTTTTAGGTAAATTGCACATCCACCTCCTCTTTTAGACTTCCGACCCAACCTGAAAACATTGTAGCCAGGAAGAGTAATTGCCAGATCAGGGACTTTGGGCGTAAACCAGGTTTCAAAAACTGCCAGGATATCAGGGCTGTATTGGTTAGAGAAAATTTGTAGAGCATCAAGCTTAGGGACTAGACTGTAGATGTTGAGAGTTGCGATTGAGAGAGCTCCTGTGGGTTTTTCCTGGTAGGTAGAGCTGGAGGTATTTGGGCCGGGGTTAGGATGAATGTTTCCTGACAGCAGCAGGAGGAGGAGGAGCACAAGCTTCAGGATGCACAGATGTAGCTCCTGGAGTGAGAGTTTACGTGCCTGTTTCATGCAGGAACGTACATAGAATCGATGGTGATGATCCCAGAGTGATGGCATGTGTGAGAGAGATGAGTGGGCCCAATGCCCAAATACAGGCGTAATAGAGAGTGGCCATCCATTAACTGAGGGGTACACCGGGGAGGGGGGGATGAGCTCATGATGGAGTGTACCTAAATGGTGATAGGTGATGTCCAAGGCCACTGTTTTTTGTTTTTTACCAGAAAACCCGGTAAATTCTGGAATTAGGGCTGCCTGAACACCGGTAAAACAAAGATTTCATGGAATCTGCCATTTTATACTAGATCAGTAATTCTACAAAACTTGTATTTTTCTTATAATTGCTTCCTGTACTGTTTTCAATTTGCTTTATTTAATGCTCTGTATATTAAGCCTTCTTTTATTCTGATTATTTATACACATACTAAAAGAATGACAGCAGAATCCCGGGTAAAATCTGGAAATTAGAGTAGCAATCACCAGTGCAATTCCGGAATCTGAAGTATTGAAAATGGAATTTCAATGTTTTAATCACCGTAAATCAGTGGCCTTGGTGATGTCTAGCTGGTTGCTATGAAGGGAGAGGGGTAGCAGGCCCCAGGGAGGTAGAAGAGGGAAAAGAGGGAAAAGAGGGATGTGAGTGAGAGGAGCAGCGGAAACAGTGCATGAAGGGACAACATGCTCTGGCAGTATGAACAATTGCAGACAGGCAAGGCACAGAAGGTGGAGAAAGGCGAGCAAGGGGCACAGAAGAGAGGCCAGAAGGAAAGTAAGGTCTGGAAAAAGGGGTAGAGAAAGGCAGAAGTGGAAAGCAGTAGCACAAGGGATGGCTATTGGAGTAGGGCAGTGAAGCGGGGAGGGGGAGTGATCAGAGAGCAGTAGAGGGAGGGAGGGAGAGAGAGAGAGAGAGAGAGGGGGGGAAGAAGAGGAGGACCTAGCAAGAGACCCAATGGGGTTCAAGCAAGGAGGTGCCTTAGAGGGGGTGGGCGTGGCTTAGGCCTATGTAATTAAGGTGGAAGGAGGGGGGGTGGGTGCAAAATTTCTAGCAGTTTTCAATTAAATATAATGGACGCACCTGCCCAGAAAGCAGAGAAATTCAGAGAAAGAGAAATGGCCAATGATATGCAGGAGGTAAGGCAGGAGTTCAATCAGGAAATGCAGCAGTGAGCGGAGGATCAATGGCGGCAGCTCACGGTTTCCCCGGCCAGGGCTAGTATCTTACCTGGCTTGCTGGATCCTGGGAGCAGCCAGAATGTGGTGGCTTGGGCGGCTGGCTTTCTGAGCTGCGGCCGCACCGGCAGAGAACTTGGCTGGCCCGGTCAAGGGCAGGATCTAGAAGAGGGAATGAGAGAAAGAAAGGTTAGCATATAAGGGTTAAGAAACAAAGAAGCGTGGCGCAGGTAGCTAAATCGGGAGGTGTGGAGAGACAGCCAGAGATGGCAGACAGGGAGAAAGCAGCAGAAGCGGTGGAGGGAGGGTGGCCAGGGACAAGAAATGCAAAGATTAAGCTTGTCCTGAAGCCATGGCAGGGGGAAGTGAAAGGCAGAAGAGAGGGAGATGAGGTCAGAGAGAAAAATACAGGAGAAATTCGAGACCTAGGGGGTCAGAAAAAGAGTGTTGAGGCAGAAAAAGCAGTTAAACAGGCAAACTTTCAACAATATCCTCGGAATCAAACTAGGCAAATAAACACTTTACAGATTAATAATTTAGCAGTCAACATGGTGGCTAAATACAGACAAGGCGGGCCAAAATTTTGGCAGTTTTCAATTACATGCAGTGGGCGCAGCAGCCCAGAAAGGAGAGAAATTCAGAGAAAGAGAAATGGCCAGTGATATGCAGGAGCTAAGGCAGGAGTCCAATCAGGGAGTGCAGCAGTGAGTGGAGGACCAATGGTGGCAGCTCACGCCTTACCCAGCCAGGGCTAGTATCTTACTCAGCTTGCTGGATCTTGGGAGCAGCCAGAAAGTGGTGGCTGGGGAGGTTGGCTTTCCGAGCCACAGCCGCACTGGCGGAGGACTCGGCTGGCCCGGTCAAGGGCAGGATCCGGCTTGCTGGATCGTGAGAGCGGCCCGAAAGTAGTGGCTGGGGCAGCTGGCTTTCTGAGCTGTGGCTGCAGCGGCGGAGGACTCAGCTGGCCTGGTCAAGGGTGGGATCTAGGAGAGGAGAGGATCTTAGGCCCCCTTCTCTTTAACTTATTCCTAAATAGCGTCCCCTGCGTTAGCTCTGATAAAATACTCCTCTATGCAGATGATGCTATCATATACACTAGCTGCTGCAGTGTACAATTGTTATATACACTAGTAAACCTGACCTATGCCTCCTGGAAGCACAGCTCCAGAAAACCCTTTTGGCTATCGAGGACTGGTTCACAAAACACAAACTTCTAATGAACTATAAAAAGACAAAGGTTATATTATTCTCAAACCCTCACAGCTGGCAGGAACACTGCCATAAGAAACTGCCATAACACCTAGTTGGAATAAGTGAGCACCTTCAAATATATAGGGGTAACACTTGACAGCCCCCTGTCCTTTGCCAACCACATGGATTAAGTTGCTAAGGCAGTTAATGCCAGGATTGGCCTCTTATACAGGCATTGTATGACCCCAGAGGCACTCCAGCTACTGTAACTGTGCACAGTTTGATGATCTCCATCATCAACTATGGGCTGATGGTGTATAGTGCCGCATTTGAAAGTACCCTAAAAAGGATTACCACAGCACTGAACAACTCCTGCAGGCTCTTAACAGGAGCTGAAAAATTCGCTCATACATTCGAGTTATATGCCCGAACCAACTGGCTGAGACTAGCAGGCAGGGTAAAATACTAGTCATGTCTCCTGGGGAAGAAATCATGCCTTGGCCTAACCCCTCTGGACACCCGGAACCTTTTTACCCTGTTTACCAACCCCCCATCAGACCCGGGGCATGTCCAGACAGTCACACCAAGTCCTCTTCTGCCGCACCTCACAAGTCCAGCGTTACTTTGCTTACCATGTTCCCTGCTAGCTAAATGACCAACTGCCTGATATTATGGCTGAGCCCAAGCTTGGGAATTCTTGAAAAAGCCGCCCCCTCCAGCTGGGCGTGAACATGAAATCAATCTCAAAACCACTCACAATTCCAGCACCACCCACCACAAAGGCAGACCACAAGCTCATCAAATGTAATCAATTTATTATGGCAAAATATGCATACAGGCAGAATAAAAGTGCAAACCTCATAAAGTGCAGATTCAAAAACCCAGGAACAACAGGCAAGGCCCCACAGACTTCAACCGGTTTTGCCCTAAGGTTTCCTCGGGAAGTGTCACTTCTGGTCTGCCTTTGTGGTGGGTGGTGTTGGAATTGTGAGTGGTTTTGAGCCTAAGCATGGCCATTCAAGAAAAGACTCTGCCAGCCCCTTACTGCACTTTGTAGTTGTGACTGCTCCCCTAACTGGCCCTGATCCACTCCAGAGAATTCATCACGAGAACCGTATTGCACTTTGCAGCTGAAACTGCCCCTTACCTGCTTTCTCCTTACCTGCTAACTCCCACAAATAGTCATTTACCCTCCCTCCCTCCCCCTCTGCCCTACCCTCTCATGAGAACCTCTCCCTCCTCCAATGCCTCCTCCCTATGCCTTCTACCCCTATTAGCATCCTACCAAGCATTAGACTGGGTGGAAACCCCCTCAAATTTCACCTTGCACCTCACCTTCCACGTATGCCTCCACTCCAAATTCCCACCCCTCCACACCTCTCTGTCTCCCCTGTACTGCACCTCCTTAACATCAACAGCCAGAACCCCAGCAGAGTCCCAGGTTCACCAATCAGAGAGGAGGAACCAGACACTAAGACGAAGGAGGATACTCAGGGGGAGGAGACACAGGAAGAAGAGGCAATGGCCAATACAGGCAGAGCTACAACAACGGACTCAGCTTCAGGGACCGCCGGAGGTAAGAGACACTTCAAGACATGTCATTAATTTATCAAGCTATACCCTAAATGAAACAGATCTTGATTTTCTAAAAAAGGACTAGGATTCGCCCCCACCACAGCTCTTAACAAAGTACGGAGCATTGTGGACTTACACATGATGTGCCTCAAATTAAATCTTAAATTTTTTTTGCAAAATGACAATATGAGGGCACACAAATGAACAACAGTACTGATGCCACTATGTTCAGACCTAATTCTAAATTCAATCGCCCTATGTCCAGTCGTCACAGTATTTAAGGAACTGTGTGAGAGAGATTTAGAAAAAATGTTGTGACACTTTATCACATTTGAAGTATAATAACTTAAGCAATGCTGAATGGGAAGTTTTGAATAGATTGCAGAATACTGAAGTTATAATTATTAAACAGGTGGACAAGGGGGGTTGCATTGTTCTGCTTTTCTCTATCTTCATAAATAACATCACCACCAACCTGCGGACAGAGTCCCTGCTATATGCAGATGACATTGTTCTATATGCCAGTGCAAAAAACATTGAAGACATAAATTTTAAACTCTCTTTCGACTTTCAGCTCACCCAATAATAGTTATCTAGTCACACACTTGTACTAAACAAGTCCAAAACCCAAGCCATGCTCTTCGTATCAAATTCCAAACTCAAGGATGCCCATCCAACATTTAAAGTTTGCTCCTCAAATGGCTTAACTATCGAGGTGGTGGACTCTTTCAAATATCTTGGTGTCACACTTGACCCATCACTAAATTTCGACTTACACACATAACTGACCTGCAAGCAGGTAAACACTAAAATTGGCATAGCTTACCGTGCCAGTTATGCGCTTACTCCCTTGGCAAGGTTTGCTGTAGCACGTGGCATTCTACTGCCCTCACTTACCTATGGAGCTGCTACATATATCTCCCCTTGCAAAAAAAGTCTTCGATAGTGGGATGTAATGTACAACAACATTTGTCGCTATTCATCCTCCTCACATAAGCTGAAACACCACTGCCTCCTTTATTCACAGCTGGGATGGCTTCCTCTGCTCAAGCTATGGCTTTATACCTATGGCTCAGTCATAGACAATATTGTCAGGCTACAAATACCCAAACCCATTGCGGCCTACTTCCAAATCAGAACACCCTCCTATGGCTTGAGATCCTCTGATAGTGCTCCCATCTTCATACCTAGACACTATACCTCTAAAGGTGTAAGTGCTTTCGCCTGCCATGCCCCCCAATACTGGAACTCCCTCCCTCGAGCCGTGCGTCAAGCAACATCACATGCAACTTTTAAGAAAAAATTGCGTTTTCATCTTGAGTCCTCCTGCATGTGCAGCTACTTCAACCCCCCTTAGCTCTCACCTCCACGCTACCTAGTCTCTCCCTGCTTTGCTACTTTTACTATACTATATTAATAGCACTTCCCCTCCACCTGTCTGTCCCACCTCCCACTCCGACTTGTCCCCTATCCTCTTTCTGGTCTTCCTGTCTCCCTTACTCCTGTACCCCGTAGTTTTTCCTGACTGTCAACCCCATTTTAACACCATAGCATTTACATTCTATCTTATTTTCCTCAACATATATGTTAGGTAATCCGTATTTCTGAATACGTTTCTGTTTTTACTTCCATCACACTGCAAATTGTATCTACCCTGTAGGTAGTTACCTTTCTCTCTTCTGCATACTGCCTTTCCTCATACTGTAAATACTTTCTACCTTGTCTATTGCCACCATTTTCCTTTCTCTTTTTTACCCTGTCAGGCATTGACATACATGTCATACTTGAAATAAATATATGCTATTGTCAATTTTTGTCCTACTTGAAATGAAATGTATACTATTGTAAAGTATGTTGTACTTGTCATGAAATGTTTTTCTGTACGCTTTGATATACTGTACCCTCCCGGGTCATGTCTGAAAATAGTCATAGCCATAGCTAGTGCACTTACCCGGTCAACAAAAACTAAATAAAAATAAAAAAATTAAAATAATGAATATTAGCGACTATAAAGAGGAGGTGGAAAGGCAACTCAGAGATATGACTTTTTATAAAAAACATGATCAAGATCCAACTTGGGATTTTAAATTTGGCATCGATGAAACTGTAGAAAAGGAATATGAAGAAGGCACCATTAATAATGTATTTATTTATTCACAACTAGGATTACAAGTACCTTTTAACGGTATCACATCAATTGAGTGAGTCCATTTGCGCGAAGTCATTTGAGCGATTCAGAATGAGCGACACAAAGTTGGGCAACTACACACATACAGCAAACCGGCATTTGGGCAAATGAATCCTTAGTCTATCCCGTGTCCATGAGTGCCGTGGGTGTAATCCTACAGATAGAAATGCACCAGGTTACAGCTCATGGGGAGAGTGGGGCGTAAGCCTTCCGCGTGACAAGGGTGCACCTGTGGCTCAAATTGCATTTGCGATACTGACCAGTCGCTGTAATTGCAGTCTCTCACTAATATTCGCTAAAATTGAAGTTGCCCATTAATTCTGTCTCAAATGACATTTAACCTCTTTGAACCAGGGGTTCTTTCTACAAAGGTTCCACGTCAAGTAGAGTAAGACGAACGCAAACATAATCAAGAGATGAGCAAGTAATGTACATTCAGAAAGATAACAATAGTGTTGGGATTAAAATACAGGAATATATTGCAGAGGAGAGCCACTGGAAAACAACGGGTAAACTGTGGTTAACAGCATGGACAAAAGTATCTGCGGCACAGTAATGCAGTCATATATAAACAGATTTTGTCAAACTAGTATGCAGTCAAATAAAATTAGTAGACTTTGTCAGGCAGGGAGTATCAATGGGGGAGAAGGATAGGATGAGGCAGGAAAGAGAGGGAAGGGGTAAAGGGATAGGAGGAGGTAAGTGGTAGACAACGAGAAGAGCTAGGTTTATTGGGTGCAGTCGCATGTACTTAGAGTTGCAAGGTGACCATGTAGTTTTGCTTTAAAAGTGCTGAGTGTAGGTTTAGGGATAACTGCAGGAGACAGGTTGTTCATCCAGGTAGGAGTTCTACAATTGAAAGTTTGCTGGGCTAGTGCGGTCCAGCAGCATGGGACATGGAAAGCAGCCTTTGCTAACTATGGTGCTACATTGGTTAGATGAAAGGGAAAGCAGTGACTTGGTAACTAGTGGAGTTAATTCAAGGGATATTGTTTTGTGAAGAGACAGGTTTGGTATCTTATTCTACCAAGAAGGGGAAGCCATTCAGTTTGACGATTGAGACCACAGAGTTCATTTGTTGGCACCAGTAATTAGCCTACAGGCCTTGTTTAGTGAGACCATAAGTCATTTAAGTGTGGTATCGAATGCAGCGCTGTAGATTATCAGACCATAATCTATAACAGACAGTATGGAACTAGTGACAGCTAGCCTTAGAGCCTCAGGTGTGAGACAGTGTCTAAGCCTGTAGAGGACACCAATTCTGCTGTTAACAATCTTAGAAATAAGGTTAACATGAAGGGCATAGGACAGAGAGCTGTCCAGCATGATACCAAGATATTTGAAGACATGGACCATTTCCAAACAGTTAGAATTGGATCACACTCCTCTGTCCCCCTACCTGTTACAATAGGTGTTCCCCAACGCTTGGTCCTTGGCCCGCTACTCTTTCATATCTTTCTGAATGACCTGCCCTCGGTGTGCCCTCTCTCATCCATACAAATGTACGACGATGACACTGTACTTTATGCCACAGGTCCCTCCCCCATTGGAGTGTCAGCCAGACTCCAGCAGGATTTTAATGCAATCCAGCTCTGGTTCTGCTCTAGCCACCTGTTTCTCAACCCGAAGAAAACTGTCTCACTCACCTTCGGATCTAGGCAAAGGCTCTCCCATGTCCTCACCTCCCCAACCTACCACACTTTAGATGGGTCCCTTTTGGAGACCTGCACCTCGTTCAGATACCTTGGGTCTGGATCGACCAGCACCTCTACCTCACAGTCCATATTGATGCGATCCACAAAAAACTTCACCCGAAACTGGGCACCCTATATCGGAACAGAGGTTGTATCCCACTGTCAACCCACAAAGCAATTGTTCAGAAAATGATTCTCCCGTTATTTAACTATGGGGACGTAGTTTACAGCATGGCCCCCAAGTCCTCCCTTGCCAGGTTTGACCCTCTCTTCCATTCTTTCTGCTGTTTGTCCCTGGACCGCCCATCCACAACTCACCACTGTGACCTCTACAGATACTTAGACCAGCCTTCTCTACAGGATCGGAGAATGGCGCACTGCGCTAGGATAATATCAAAATACTGGACCCAGTCCCTCCCCCCTTACCTTGCAGCTACCCTAGCTACCCGAACTCCTTCAACTTACTCCCTGCAGAACACTGATGCCAGGCTCCTCTAACTTCCTCATATGACCTTTGCCAAAGGTCTGCATGCCTTCAAGTACCGCATGCCTAACGTATGGAACTCCCTCCCAACTGAGCTCAGACACTCCACCTCCGCTCAGCAGCTCAGCCTTCTCCTCAAGCAGCATTTCGTCACCGTCTGCTCATGCAGCTAGCCCCCTATGGCAGCCAAATGCTTCAAATGTATGTACGTTGACTGCTTGTTTGCTCATAAAGCTACTGTGACAATCCTCTACTGATGTGGCCATTGGCCCTTGTTAGCGCCAGCTCTGTCATTTGCACTAATAGCTCTTCCCCTGCCATGGGGCAGGTGTATCTTGTACACTGTGAATATCTCATCAATGTAGTATACTACTGCATGTATAGTTCTGTCCTAATCCCCCTCCCCAAGGACGCATCTGGAATCGAGTGTTGCATTGCTCAGTGTGCCTTCCTGGTAAAACCTTTAAATAAATACATTTCCAGGGATTGATTTATGGTATTACAAATGGTAGAGGGGACATGATAGAGACATACAAGTATCATACAGGGAGGAACAGGGTGCAGGAAAACACTATTTTTAAGCGAAAAAGATGTTCCAGGACTAGAGGGCATGGGATGAAGTTGGAGGGAGGGAGGACGATTCAGAGAAGCGTGAGGAAGAATTTCTTCACAGAACGGGTGGTGGACAAGTGGAACACCCTGCCAGAGGAAGTGGTGGGGGCTGAAACAATCACGGGATTTAAGAATGCATGGGATAGACATAAAGGAATTCTGGAGGTCAGGGGTAAGGGCCAACAGCCTTCTAGGAAAGCATAAACTGAACTTACAAGCTCAAATGGGCAGACTGGGTGGGCCATAGGCCCTTATCTGCCGACACTGTCTCTGTATCTATGTATCTAGGGTGTCAGCGTGGCTCAGTTGGTAGCACATCCACCTCTGGACCAGAAGGTCGTAGGTTCTTGTCCCACACCGGGATTGGACTTGCACCTAAAAATAGCTGGCATCCAAGTGCAGTATTGGGGGGTGCTGTACTGCTGGGGTGTGCCGTCCTTCGGATTAGATGTTAAACCGAGGTCCCTTCTGCCCATCCTGGTGTTGTCCTGGTGGGTGTCCAGGTGGAAGTAAAAGAACCCAGGGCACTCTTCGCAAAGAGCAGGGATTCAGTGTCCTGGCCAACATTCCCCTTCCCATAAAACCGGTTCATGCAATTATCCAGGCTGTGTGTGGGTGATAATGTGCGATATGGCCGCCACCACACATTCAGTCACTTCACTACCAGACTAGCATTGCTTGTAAAGCACTTTGGGATACTGTGTATGAAAAGCGCTATATAAATGCTGATTCTTCTTCTTCTTCTATGTAAGGTACACAGATTTGTATTTGTTATGAGTACTTGGAAAGAGCATTATTTTTGTCTTTTTGTAGTTCCTTAGCAGTTTGTGGTTGGTGAACCAGGATTCAACTTTAGAAAAATTAAGTTGCAGGGTGATAGTGAGAGGGAATAGTTCTGAGTGGCTGGAGAAAAGAACTGCACCGTCCGTGTAAAGGACAAGGTTGCAGTCGCAGGCTGTGGGTAGTGTGTTAAGGCACAAGCTGAACAGGAGGAACCCATGGATAGATCCTTGTGGGACATCCGAGCAGACTGGTAGACAGCTCGAGAGGGTGTCATTTATTTTAACCCGTTGTGATCTGGAACCAAGGTAGCTTCTGAACCAGTCTGCTACAGCAGGGGAGAGGCCGAGGGGGAGTTAAGGAGGAGGGAGTGATTCACAGTATCAAAAGCCTTGGTCAGATCAACGTAAATTGATCTGACAATGTGATCCCAGTCCAAGGCTTTGTGAATATAATCTGTTTATAAAATGGCAAGAAAAAATCTAGAAATCTCATTAGTCAAGAGAGATCAGCTGACCGTACATTAACTCTCTATATATGCACAGTCATCCTGGTCATAAACCACATCACATAATGAGCAAATCAGTCCTACAACCAGAACTGTCTTCCATCAGTCTCCTTACAACCAGAAGTGATCTTCCACCACAAACATGGCTGCTACCTTTACACTATAAAAACCTTCAACTGGGCCCAAAAAATAAAACTACCTTACATATAAAATAAAACAAATTAATTAAATGATGTTTCCAAGATCATCACACTCTTCTTACACACATAAAAAAATTAGAAACATTAAGTATTGTTTATAGTTTTCATTATGTAACCTCCCCCCACCGGCCTCCCATTGTTCAACTAGCAGGGCTGCTCCTCTCACACATGGCACCAATGAGAGGGATGGGGGTTGTCACTACAACAGTTCTGTTTGCCAATACTTCTACTTCGGAGCCTGCCATCCTCAGACAGGCAAACCAAGTGTGGCAACTACCTGGCTCACACCTAGGGGGACCATTTAGCATGGCCATCAACCTGGGTCCTTGGGAGAAAATGTTTGCTCAGAATTATGCTAGGTTTGTACTTCTGATCAGGGGCACCCAAGTAAATCCAGACACAGTGTAAGCAATAACAGTACTGTCCAAACCAGGTTGGGATTCTATAGTGTGGCTTTTATTCACATACACAGATAATAATCACAAAGCGAAGATGGACCCCCTCAGGGCTACTCCCACTGGTATTGCAGATTACTGAGGTACAGAGCACACACACACACAGCAAACTCTCAGGTTCTGAATGGAAATTGGCACACATGACCAGAACTGGTACACTTCCCTTGACTAGGCACCCTCGGCCAGTACTAGGAGACTTTCCTATATTTCATGAGGAATTACTGGTGGCACCCTCAACCACCAATGAGCACACTCAGGCTCACAGAAAATCCAAAACCCATGTCTGGTAAACTATTTTCTTCAGGCACTGGCCAAATGCACTGAGAGAAAACAAAGGTGCCCAAACTGAACCCAGAGAGGTAAACATGGTCACTCCAGATGGGGGGGTCTCCCACCTTTTGCTTCCAAATTTATACTCGGCCATTCATCTGATTAATAACACCCTTCTCAGAAAACATGTAGATGCTATCTTGAAATGTCTTTCACATTTAACATACTACTTTACACACCTCTGAGGTGTCATGAGGTTAAAAGTTCTGTAATTGGCAATCTCTCTTCATTAGACCCCCACTTTAGCAGACACTTTTAAACAGAAACGAACAAAAAGTTCTGTACTTGGCAAGTCTCTCTCCAGACCCCATAGTAGGCAGACACTTTTACACAGAAACAGTCTTGGTGACAGAGTCCCTTTGTCAGAGAAAAACTCACCACAAGAATGCAGGTGCTCCAGGGCTTTTTCCACACAAAAGTCTCGGGTACTCACAGAGCAGATGAATCTCAGGCAGCTTCAACACAGTCCAGGCTGAACCAGGGGATTGCCCCTGAATCCTGGAATTCCAACCCCCATCCCTCTGGGGATGGGGAACTGGAAAACCCTCTAGGAATGGTTTCTACCACTTCACTCTCTGGTCTTCTACGTTCTTCTTCTAGGGTGAGAACAAACTACCCAAACTACGGAGGTAACTCTCTGTCAGAGCTAAAACTGAGGAGCAGCCCAGACAGCAGACTCCTCCTCACTCTCCACTCTACAGACTACTACTACTATAACTCAACATTCTACAGCTAACTCCCCAGCTAGCATTCCATTGTGGCTTATGCTGCGACAATTCTAAAGTGACATCATCACTCCAGCTCAGCTGAGACTGAAAAACAAAGTGGGACACTGTGAAATCCATTTAACTGGCATTTTACTAGCTGCCTCTCTCTGCCTGCCACTGATTCTAAGTGGGATTCTAGTAACCCCTGGGAACAAGGGGGTTACACCCACCCTCAGTCAGGAAAATGACTGTCCCCAGTCATTGCCTACCCGGCACCTAGACCATCCTACCTTATGTGCTACCTACGGAGAGGGGTAATCAGGCCCTCTCCTACCATGTGCCAGGCACAGGCAAGCCACATTAAGGGACCAGAGGCCATTGGCTGATACATCAGCCCCTACACTATGATCTTACAATGGAAACCAGTGACCCTGGAAGAAATATGCAGAGCACAGCCCCACTAGACCAGTACTGCAGCCCCTATGGCCTGTCAGGACAACAGCCTGTCTATCCCCCCCCAGCCCTCTAAGGAAAACCTATCTGACCAAAAACAAACCTACCCAAAACAGGGGAACCTCCCCCCATCCATGGACACCAGCAGACCAAACCCTGGAGCTAACACTATGCACAAGCATTACACTCCCACACTTCCCCACAACTACACCTGTGGAAGGAAAAAGTTAACACATGTTAACAACTACAGAGTACTTTAAAAACAACACTTTAAAGCACTGAGGAACTCCGATGAGTCCCTCCAGTCCTCTTCTTCTCTTCTCTTCTGTCTTTATCAGGATCCACCTGAAAGAGAAAAGACAAAAACACACCCCAAATCTGCAAAACACAGTACACGACCATAACCCTTACTGTAAAACACTGGAGAATCCCAAAAAATATTTTTTAGAAAAAGTAGAAAACAGTAGAAAATATCAACATTATGTACAATACACCTTTTTGGGATGGAATGCCCTAAATGTCCCAACTAGTGATAACAGTGCCCGAAGGCAAGGTCCATGAAAGAGTCTCTCCTGGGCCGAAACCCGGTGAAGCACAGTTCCTTGAAGTACTGTAATCCCAAAGGGGAGGGTCTTTGTGGACAGTTCAACAGTCTGTCGTTTGCCAGGTGTAGGATGTGTATTGCAATGTCAATAAGGTAAGAAAAGTCTGGACTTACCAGTCCCTTGATGAACGAAAAGTGGAACAGCACCTGGATCTCCAGCCGAAGACTCTCCCTGGCAGCATTTTTCAGATACAGCTGGGTGGAAATCTTCCGGAAATGACAGGATGGACGTCTGGAAACTGCTGGGTTGATGTCATCTCTGGCTGATGTCATCTAGGAGATGGAACCTTGGAACAGGAAAAGAACAGCTGGACTGATGTCATCCGAAATCCCAGGTGATGAATCAGGAAACAGCTGGGTTGATGTCATCTCTGGATGATGTCATCTGGAAGGCCAGGCAATGGAACTGGAAGGCACACTGCAAGGCTGATGAATCTGGATGCACCTTTGGATCCTGGAACACCAGACTAGCGGAACAACATGGGTACGGCAATGGCTGGATGGCATCACTGGCTACCACTGCTCTACTTTCCATTTGGCAGACATGGGCACATTCACAGGAAGCTGGTTACATTGAGGGTAGTACCACAGTGGGTCAGGTGCAAGAATTATTACCCCGTCTGGGCACTCTTAATTCACATTATGGAAAGTCTTGTTTCCCTTTTTGTCCACAACATGTACAGTGTCTATGAACAGTGTCCTGCCCACCTTCCAAAACTTGAGTTTGTCTCTGACAACTTTGTCTCTGACATATCAAGTTGCACCTGGATGCAGGTTTTTGGTTGCCTCTTCCACTTGCCAGGCTCTCCTGTTTTCCTCAGTCTCCTCCCAGACTCTCCGAGGAAAGGTAGGAAAGGACATTCCATAGATCTCATCTGCCTTCCTATGAACCAGTCTTTCCTCCTTACTACTCTCCTTCAGTTCACGACCCCCAGCCTGGCTTGGGGGTGGCCTGTCCTGGTTCTGCCAGTGTCGCATACTCAGAGCTATGTAAAACTGGTCCCTGACCCCTCCTTCTGGGGGTGGGGCTGTGAAGTCACCAATGTCTTCTTCTGGTTCCTCCAAGGCAAGAGCCAGAGGCTGCGAACTAGAACCTTCATCGTAAAGATACATAGGTCCCTCCTCCTCCTCTTCCTCTTCCTCACTTAGAACCTGGGCCCAGGAGTGAGCAGTCATCCTCACTCCCGAGACAGTCCACTCTTCATTGGGTGCAGTGGTAGACACCTCCTAATCTAGGGTTTCTCGAACCTCATCCTCTCTCACGAGGCTAGGACTAGGATCCTCTCTCCATGGATCCACTGATTCTCCCTCCACACTGTCTATCTGTGACACAGGCATGGAGATATCACAAGGACTCTGCTCTGCCAGTATATCTACACCCTCTTCCTTTGTGCCACACTCTGCTGGGCCTCCCCAACAAGTTCAACCTGGTGCTGTGTGCTGCTACTTGCAGGATCTTGAAGTTTTGTCCACGTGGGAGCCAAACAAATCTTAGGTGCACTAGTTAGACCTTGCTTCTCTAAGTACCCTGAACAGTGAGAAATCATGAAAACGTCCCTTCCAGCCTTGAGGCACATTATGCATATTCTCACAAGGTATCCGGGAATCACAACATGAGGAGGCAAACTTCCACCGTAGAAACATTTCTCTGTTTCTTACAGCTTGGTAACCTCTTCAACTATCATAGCCTGGGCATGATCCAGGTAGTGGGATGGTCCCAAAGCCGTGACTGTAGAAAAACACACAAAAGTTCACTGTTATCACTGAGTTTACTCTACTTTGAGCAGTCTCACAAAATGACTTCCTGCTGCTGTGTTTACGTTACTACCCCACCCTGTAATGGCGGCGGCAGCACTCCTGGCGCATCAACATTCTGTATCTGACTCAAGCCACTGCACATCTGATTTACTGCATACTGATACATTTTACTCAAACTGCACAGACTGCACTGTTTTGCTTCCTCAGCACATCTATATGATTGTCTAGGACTTTACATTAGCTTTCAATCACTTTTACTTGCTTAAAGTCACTAAACCACAGTATTTCTTGAACAGGATTGCCTGTTTGTTGCAGCCTCTGATACAACTCACAGTCTCTCTGGTTGCTCAGGAAATTACACTGTTGCTGAATCCATAATCATGTTCACAGTCTAATGCTCAGAATTCTTGCTTGGGTTTGATTACGTTACACAGCCCTTCTTTGCAAAAACAATCACACTGTTTACACACAGATCCAGCTGGCTTTAGAAAAATCACACACAGTTTAAGCTCAGTTTTGCTGAATGGTACTCACTGAATCAGTAGCTGGATTTTCAATGGAAATTCTTGGCCTACAACTGATCCTGGAAGGCCTCTGGGTTGAAACGGGCTGGCGGTCCTGCCAATTGTCCCTATGAACACCATGCTTTCTCCCCAGTCAATCGGAATACGGGTTGAGCCCGATTTAGCACAGAAAAGTCTGTTGTTTTAACGTTTAGAATGTTTGCAGTCACCGTGACGATCCTTCTGGCTAGCCAGCTTGCACACCATTCGTTCTCTCCCTCTCGAACACTGGGCAGCACTCTGAAGCTGGCTTGGGGGCGGGACTGATTGCAGTCTCACCAATCACTCCACGCCATACAAATGAGCCTCTCTCTCTTCTCATGCTCTTCTCCTCCACGGCAATCGTCAAGCAGGTAAAATTTAAACTGCAAAACAACTTTCTTTTCTTTTCAACTGTAACTCCACGGCGGGAGCACCATTTTAACCATATCTCATGGCTATTTCTATAGCGACTCCCCCAGTTCACACAGCAAGGATTTGAAACTTTCAGGGCACAAATGTCTCTTTGTTTCCCACAGTTCTCAATATTTTTTATTGTCATGACTTGAAAATTAAAGCTGGCAAACGTTCTTTTTTGATGCAGGACAAGGGACACACACAATCTGTCTTTACAGCTCCTTGGTAAATGTTGGCACAATCACAGCAGCACATGAACAGCAGGCACACAGTGGCACATGTGGATGGCACTACTCTGGGCAAATCCCTTATGTGCAAAGCTTCCAATTTTTTGGGCTACAAACTGCCAGACAGACAAAACGCTAGCCACAACCTGAGCAAACATCTCTTGTTTTCTCTCAAATTCAAAATACATCCTCAGCGGTGCCTCCATTTTGTAACCTCCCCCTACCGGCCCCCCTTGGTCAACTAGCAGGGCTGCTCCTCTCACACGTGGCACCAATGAGAGGGATGGGGGTTGTCACTACAACAGTTCTGGGGAGACCATTTAGTATGGCCATCAACCTGGGTCCCTGGGAGAAAATGTTTGCTCAGAATTATGCTAGGTTTGTACTTCTGGTAAGGGGCACCCAAGGAAATCCAGACACAGTGGAAGCAATAACAGTACTGTCCAAACCAGGTTGGGATTCTAGAGCGTGGCTTTTATTCACATACACAGAGAATAATCACAAAGCGAAGATGGACCCCCACAGGGCTACTCCCACTGGTAATGCAGATTACTGAGGTACAAAGCACACTCACAGCGAACCCTCAGGCTCTGAATGGAAATTGGCACACACGGCCAGAACTGGTACACTTCCCTTGACTAGGCACCCTCGACCAGTACTAGGAGGCTTTCCCATATTTCATGAGGAATTACTGGTGGCACCCTCAACCATCAATCAGCACACTCAGGCTCACAGAAAATCCAAACCCCATGTCTGGGTAAACTATTTTCTCCAGGCACTGGCCAAATGCACTGAGAGAAAACGAAGGTGCCCAAACTGAACCCAGAGAGGTAAACATGGTCACTCCAGATTGGGGGGGGGTCTCCCACCTTTGCTTCCAAATTTATACTCAGCCATTCATCTGGTTAATAACACCCGTCTCAGAAAACAGTAGATGCTATCTTGAAATGTCTTTCACATTTAACATACTACTTTACACACCTCTGAAGTGTCATGAAGTTAAAAATTCTGTAATTGGCAATGTCTCTTCACTAGACCCCCACTTTAGCAGACACTTTTAAATCAGACACAAACTAAAAGTTCTGTACTTGGCAAGTCTCTCTCCAGACCCCATAGTAGGCAGACACATTTAAACAGAAACAAACTAAAAATTCTGTACTTGTCAAGTCTCTCTCCCGACCCCATAGTAGGCAGACACTTTTAAACAGAAACAGTCTTGGTGACAGAGTCCCTTGTCAGAGAAAAACTCACCACAAGAATGCAGGTGCCCCAGGGCTTTTTCCACACAAAAGTCTCAGGTACTCACAGAGCAGATGAATCTCAGGCAGCTTCAACACAGTCCAGGCTGGACCAGAGGAGTGCCTCTGAATCCTAGAATTCCCCCCTTCCTCCAGGGATGGGGAACTGGAAAACCCTCTAGGAATGGTCTCTACCACTTCACTCTCTGGTCTTCTATGTTCTTCTCCTAGGTTGAGAACAAACTACCCAAACTACGGAGGTAGCTCTCTGTCAGAGCTAAAACTGAGGAGCTGCCCAGGCAGCAGCCTCCTCCTCACTCTCCACTCTACAGACTACTCTACTCTAACTCAACATTCTACAACTAACTCCCCAGCTAGCATTCCATTGTGGCTTATGCTGCTGCGACAGTTCTAAAGTGACATCATCACTCCAGCTCAGCTGAGACTGAAAAACAGAGAGGGACACTGTGAAATCCATTTAACTGGCATTTCACTAGCTGCCTCTCCCTGCCTGCCACTGATTCTAAGTGGGATTCTAGTAACCCCTGCGAACAAGAGGGTTACAATTACAACTGTTTTCTTTGCTAACAGTGAAAATTCCCCCTTCTGTCTTTACCTGCTCATCAGTGAAATCTCTTCTGCTTGCCCTGACAGTGAGAAAATTGAGTCACTGACTCTGAAACAGGCATTTGTTTTCTGTGTGTGTGTGTGTGTGTGTGTGTGTGTGTGTATACAGTATGTTAGGAAATGAACATTCTGCCAGTGGAACTGAGCAGAATTTTGAATCCCTGTATTCCATGGTAAATATTCCATGATAAACATTCCATATCTTGAATGTGGGGAAAACAGTGAGAAAAAACACAGGATGAAGAAAGTAGGCAATAATACTTTGTAAACAAAGAGAAAAGGTGGGAAGACACAATACATAAACAGAGGTAGACCGTGGCTCCATTCTAAAATCCTATGCCTAAGACAGTCGAGCACAGAACAGAAAAAACAGCACTTGTCAACAGGCTACTGAAATCATGTTAACACAGCATTTTCCAGTGATGAAAAGAAATGCACTGTGATGTCAAAGCATTTAGCCCTGTAAGTGCACTATCTTTTTACTTTATCATGAAATAAAGTGTTCCATTATTTTAGGAGCCTGTTGCCCGGTGCAGTCTTTCTTTGTTCTGTGCTTGATCATTTTAAAATGTTCCCATATTTCCTCAGTCTATCATTCACTACATAATTCTACTAAGAAAGCTGCTTGTTCAGGTACCAGTATTTCAGTATGGCACAGTCCCGGCAGACCGATGGAATCTTGTTCATTCATATATGCACTTGCCTAACTTCATTTGAGCAAGTAAGACATGTGCAGCGGGAGTAAAACACTTAAGTGAGTTAAAAATATTAGGAAAATAAAAATTTAGCCTGATAATTCACTGATTGGGTTGGCAAGGGGGGACACACAGACAGGATAAACCTACCAAACTAAAATAAAACAACAACCACTGAAACTAATTACATTTAACAGTATCCTTATTATTGTTGTTATTATTATTATTACTTTACTAATTTAAGCCAGTACCAGTAGGCAGAAGGACTATTTTATGTTACAATCACACTTTCATTTACATTTTAACGTATTTGAAAATGAGTTTCCAAATAAAGAAAACATTTGTAACAATAAATGGCCATTTTATAAGTGCAATAAAACACTCTGGGGCTGTGCATTACAGTGTGATAACCGCACTCCTAGGACAACGGGCACTCGGCCTTCAGCCTTGTGCCTCTCTACGCCTCTAGGAGTGTGGTTATTACACCGTAATGCACACTGTGTTGTGTCTTATTGCTTGCATTTACCAACAAGGCTGTGGTGGTGCTATGTGCCAGATAGAAACCATTCTTCCGGGGGCATTGAATATTATATTTAGCAAGAAATTCAGTGAGTTGGTCAGCCACTCTTTCTCTCTAGGACTTTGGACAGAGGTGGAGGGATCGAGAAGGGGCGCTAGTTGGAGATTAGAGATCTGTTATCACTTTTGCATACAGGCATGATGATTGTGGCTTTCCACAGTTTGGAGAATTGCTTAAGTGACAGGGAAAGGTTCAGTAGGGAGGTGAGAGGTTTTAGCATGACATCCAGTGATCAGTGGAGTAATTTAATGTCAAGGGTGTCTCTACTGTACCTTGTTTTACCTAGTACCTTGAGTAGATATTTTCTGGCCGCAGTTAGCATGATTCTTCTGAAGTAGAAGGGGAATGTGGGTGGGGGCGGGGGGCTGCAGTTGAGGTGGCACTAGTGCTGCCTGTGTCAAAGAAGTTCCCACAAAAAAATTTCTACAAACTGAGAACCCAGTAAAAGCCACATTTTACATATGCCCTAAGGTGTACAAGACCAAAGAAAAAACACCAGGGCGACCAGTAGTGAGCAGCATAGGCTCGTTAACAGAACTGCTCTCACAATGTGCTGACTATTTCCTTTGCAAACTGATTACAAATTGCCCTCCTATGCAAACGATACAAAACACATTTTACAAGTGTTTCAGACCATGGAAGCTAATGATGAGTGTTTACTTATTACTATGGGCATAGAGGCTCTGTATATGAATGTGTCACATGAGAGCACATGTAATGCCACAACATTTTCCTTGAACCAGGAAGAAAGACATGAGAGAGCAGAAATTCCAACAGCATTAGTGTTAAAACTGATGGAACATGTACTTACAAAAAATGCTTATATTTGATGGTACACTTTACCATCAGGTTAAAGGGACTGCTATGGAGGCCACCTGCACCTCACTGGTTGCAAATTTGTTTGTGGGAAAATGGGAGCATGACATCATCTATAATAGAGAAAAGAATCCATTTAGTTTAAATATAGTATTATGGAAGCACTATTTAGATGATGTCATGCTCATATGGAGAAGAGACACAGATACTTTTGCTGAATTTGTGAAATTTCTCCACAGTGGTCAACTACCTTGATCTAAGGGTCAAAAGAGAAGAAACAGCACGTCTCAATACAGAGCTCAATAGTAAGGAAATGAATGGCAACATGTTGCTTCTCACGTCTAGCTGCTATCCATGACACACACAATACACAACGGCCCAGATATTCAAAAGGGTTGCTCCATGCGCAACAGGGTTGCGATGCGCAAGTCCCATATCAGCGCCCATTCCTGCTTTTATTATATTCAGCAGGGAGGCAGTTGTTCCACTGGCAACAGGTTAGCAAAAGAGCAATGCAAATGAATGCATGCTCAACAGGAGGGGGAGGAACCATGACTTACAAATCTGGACTGTCATGTATGGTATGGGCTGCACTCCCATTGGCTGTAGCTCTGCACCAATGGGCGTGCAGCCTACGCGGACAGATCAGTCGGTGGGCGGGCGGGCGGCAGGCGGTGGATGCTGCCGCTCACCGGCCGCGGGGGGAGCGGGTGGAGGGGCTTTGTGGGTGGGGGACACTAGACACCAGGGAGATGTTTGGAAGGGTTGTGATGTGACATTCTGCCCGCGATGGGGCTTTACGGTCCACTGGACCACCAGGGAATATTCGGGTTGGGGGAGGGTTACATTCTGCCCGTGATCGGGCACTGGGGGGTTTATACACGTTCTGCCCGCCATCGGGCTGTGGGAGGCGTGGGCGGGGGGTTTCATGTAACTGTACTGCCCGCCGATCGGGCTTCGGGATATGTGTGGGGGGTTTCATGGAACTGTGATGCCCGCGATCGGGCTGTGCATTGCAGCGTCAGTCCCCACGGCTGCTTGCCTGGCAGGGTGGCCAGGAGCGATCCTCGGGATCGGGCGCTCTACATGCAAATGGCATGCAAATGGAGCCATAAATAGATGCAAATGGCCCCTCCGCCTTGCATAAATTATGGCCCCATTTGCATGTCACCTTTGAATATCGGAAATTTGAGCATGGCGCAATGGTACTTTGCGCCCACCGCAAGTTTAATGCTCAACTCTGGCAACTTGCGGTGGCTAAGTTCCACTGGCGCCTACGCGCAAGGTTGTGGCTGGGGGGTGATATTCAAAGGAGTTGCTCAATAGCGCAACTCCTTTGAATATCACCCCGGCCACACCCCTGTGCAACTATTTTGAGCAGCGCAGGGGCTTGCGCCTCAGAATGGCGCAGTTTGAAAATCTGGGCCAATATCTCTAAGGGGCAGTTCCTTAGGGTAAAAAGTCAGAAAGCTTTCAAAGGGGAGCAGAAGAACTGAGGGACAAACTACAGAATAGAGGGTACGTACACAGCTTAGTGTAAGAAGCAAAAGACACAGTGGCA
This sequence comes from Neoceratodus forsteri, assembly GCA_016271365.2. Classification (NCBI taxonomy): domain Eukaryota; kingdom Metazoa; phylum Chordata; order Ceratodontiformes; family Ceratodontidae; genus Neoceratodus; species Neoceratodus forsteri. The sequence goes on along the minus strand of CM028134.1, from coordinate 1,060,941,334 downwards.
TGACAGAACAGAGCCACGCTACTAAGTGAAACACCAAAAGTAAGGGAAGTAAACAGTCATTTTCATTAAGTGATCACCTTTTTAGTGCATGCCAGAAAAGTCGAAAACACTTTAAAATAAACTGGCACATATTAGCGAGTGATAAAGGTCTGCAAACAATCGTGCAAAAAACACCTATAATGTCATATGAGACAGCCTACACTGAAAGACAGTCTGATTAAAAGTCACTTTACAAAACATGATGACAACATGGATTGGTAACAGTAATGGGTGCTTTCAGTGTAAGAGCATGTAAACACATTGCTCAGAGTAAGAATTTTAGAGATGACAGAAATGGGCATATTTATGACATCAGACAATATATAAACTGCAGCATACAGGGAGTGATATATTTAGTCAGATGCCGACGCACAGCTTTTTATATTGGGAAAATGAAAAGACAATTTAGAACAAGGGTAACGAACATGTGCGTGCTATTGAGAGGGGTGACCTGACATGCTACAGCAGCATGCAAGCATAAATGATGGCCAGGAACACAAGTTTGAATTTACTGGTATAGAAAAGGTATACCCTAACCAAGGGGGAGACAACTTCAGAAATAAAATCTTGGAAAAAGAAAACAAATAGATTTTGTTTTTTATATTTTACTATTTTTGGTGCCTCCAACCGCTGGCACCATCTGCCTGGTCACAGACCCTCGGCTGTGGCTTCCCACATTTAGCCGCCCTCCTGGTACCCCCTGGCTTGTCTCCCAGGGCAGGGTCATGGCACCTGATCCCCTCTGAAGGGTGCCTCGATTGACGGAATAGGGCGGGAGTTGGCTTGGGAGCCAATCAGCTGGGGTGGGCATCATCAAGGTGGTGGGAAGGCAGGATTTTCTTCCCCTGTAAGTGGGGATGGGAGCATGCAATGATGCATGTGTCCGTCCCGCCCCTCAGATTCTGGTAGGTGCCAGTTGCTGTGGTGCCCCTGGCCTCCACCAGGGGTCCCTCAAGTGCTGGTCACACACCACACCCTCCACCCGGAGAAGGAGAGCAGTCCATGGGAAGCTCGATCCTTCTCCTCCAGGCCAGCCCTCTGACAACCCAGGTCTGTTCCCTAACCCGGGTCACCAGCATCACAGGTGGAAATCCAACAGCTGCGCTGATGGGCCAGCATAAAAACTAATAGATTTTGAGGTTAAGGGCAAATAAAAAAATGGGTCTCAATGTTGGGCTAGAGTTGAAGCCCTATTTGGAAGACAGAAGATTTAAAATCACACAGAAAGAATGGACTTTATGTCATACATAAAACAAAATTCATTATTCTTTTTTATCATGTGACATTTTTTCGCACCTTCCACCTTGGCTAGCCCCCATCAGACCAACCACCCAGCCCCAGCCCCTGGAATTTTTGGGGCTTATCTTATGCCCGGCCCAGGAGCAGTGCCTGCGGAGAGTCGGTCGCCATCCTGCTGCCGGCGATGTTTCCCCCACCATTTTCTCCCAAGGGCCCTGGGAAGTGGGTACGCATGTGTGTGGAGGCACACATCAGTCCCACGGCCCCAGTATCAGCCCCTTTCCTCCCACCCCATTGGCCTAGCGCCTGGCTCCTCTCTTGGCCAGTGCTGTCCCCAGCCTCCACCAGGTGGCAGCCATCAGCCAAGAGAAGCCATCCCACCTCGCTGTAGAGGAGAGTGTGCCTGTTGGTAGCTCCATCCAGCTCCACCCTCCCCACCGTTGCCGACCTCTGATGGCCCGGGCTTGTTCCCGAACCCGGGTCGCCAGCATGACACGAGGTTAGGCATCCAGCACCCTAGCCCTCAGTGCCACCAGGCCAGCAAAACAAAATTAAGTATTCTGAAAAACTCTGATACTGTTTTTACTGAGCACTTGAATTCTTCCTGAAACATTTTGGGGGATTCAAAAAAGGGTTGCACCCTGCAAGATGCGCTGACCCATCCTGGACTTGCACCCAATCACGATTCTGAAAGGGTAGTGATGCACCGCACACCACCCATAATGATATGTGGTACATCTGGAGGGGGTGTGCAGGGCGGAGTGCCCATGCATGTAGGGTACAGTCCTATTCACAACCCATCTTGGAGGTGCATCTCTGGAGCAAGTCTGAAGATGAGCCTCCAAGAGATAAGTCTACAAACAGTAGACTTAAGTGGGTGTCTGCCCAGAGGCAGGCTGACATCCTGCAGACAGCAGCCTGCCTACTCAGACAGTCCAGAGGTGCCCCCCTGTCCGTATCCCTGATCCATGATACAATCCCCACCGCTGCTGCCCCGGTAGGCTAGTGTCCCCTCCCATCCATATCCCTGATCATCATTTAGCAACCCTGTATGTTGTCCCTGGTAGTCCAGTGGAACCCCCCTCCCTACCCATATCCCTGTAACATGGAACCCTGTCCACAATCCCTGGTAGTCGAGTGCAACCCCCCTCTCCCTGCCCGTATCCCTGTAATACAGAACCCTGTCCACAATCCATGGTAGTCTAGTGGTATTCCCCACTCTTCCCGGACCTGATCACATTGTCTAACAATGGTCCAAGTCATCCCTGGTGGTCTAGTGGACCACTCCACCCACGCGGGCACTCTTGTTACAGGCATTTCCAGTTTTTCCAGATCTGAGAGTCTCCAGGTTTCTGCAGCATACAGTTTGCTGGATTTCATTTTTGTATCCAGTACTCTCAGTATACCTTTGATGGATGTACGCCCCATTTTTGTGTTAAATATTTTAAAGGCATTAAAAGCCATCATGGTTTTATTACAAATGTATTCTATGGGCCAGATATTCAAACTGTGCCATTATGTGGCACAAGCCCTTGCGCTGCTCAAAAAAGTTGTGCAGGGGTGTGGCCAGGGTGATATTCAATGGAGTTGCGCTATTGAGCAACTTCTTTGAATATCGCACCCTGGCCACAGCCACTGTGCATTGCGCAGTGGAGCTTGCACCACCGCAAGTGGTCAGAGTGGAGCATTCAGATGCGGTGGCGCAAGTTCCATTGCGCCATGCGCAAACCAGCGATATTCAAAGGTGACATGCAAATGGGGCCATAATTCATGCAAGGCACGGGGGCCATTTGCATGTAATTATGGCCCCATTTGTACGCATTAGTACGTAGGTGTGCCGATCCTCAAACGATTTCGCGCCTGGCCCCCTCGCCAGACAGCAGCTGCCGGGGACCGACGCTTCTGCAGCCCGATCACGGGCATAAAGGAATTAACCCCCGACTAGCCTGGACAAGGGCATAAAGGACTTTCTTCCCCACTTCGACTAGCCCGACTATGGCATAAAGGACTTCTTCCCCACTCCACTAGCCCTATCGTGACATAAAAGGACTTCTTCCCCCCACTCCACTCCCGACCAGCCCGATCATGGGCATAATGTCAACCCCAAAACTAATATCCCTGGTGGTCCAGTGGACCCTAAGCCCGATCATGGGCATAAGGTCAAACCCACCCCCAAAGTCCAATATCCCTGGTGATCTAGTGGCCTCACCCCCCACCCACGGACTCCCCACACCCCGCCTCCCCATCAGCCAGCGGGCGGCAGCACCCCACCCTCCTGCCACCCACTGACTGACAGCTCGGTAGGGCTGCACGCCCATTGATTCAGAGCAAGAGCCACTGGGCGTGCAGCCCATACCGTACAAGGCAGTCCAGATATGCCATCGGGCTAGTCAGAGGGGGGAAGAAGTCCTTTATGCCCGCGATCGGACTAGTTGGGGGTTGGGGGAAGGAGTCCTTGCGGCCACGATCGGGCTAGTCGGGGGAGAATTACTTATGCCTGCGATCGGGCTGCTGCGGGGCTAATCCCTGTATGCCCGCGACGGGCTACTGGGGTTACGATTATGCCCGTGATTGGGCTGCAGGGGGGCACCGGAACAGTGGAGGCCACCACAGGTGGCAGCTGCTGTGTTGCGCCTGCAATGTGGCAGCTCACCTGTGGTGGCCCTCAACGATCCTTTTTTTGGCTTAAGTTGTGCAGGTGCAGGTAGGGGTTATGCATGCATAACTCTGCACAGCCCGGCTGAATATCGGGCTGTGCAGTTTATGCATGGTTCCTCCCCCTTCGGTTGAGCATGCTTTCATTAGCATTGCGCTGTTGCTCAGCATGATTTGGGGGCGCAACTGCCTCCTGCTGAATATCACAGAATGGAGCAATTTCGGACTTGCGCGTGCGTAACCCTATTGCGCATGGCTCAGCTCTTTTGAATATCTGTCCCTATGTGGTTTGCTTTTCAACTAAAGCGCTGGCTGAATCTTACTCCTAAACAGTCATAATGCTGAACTGTCTCCACCCTCTCTTTATTAACAAACAATTGGGCTTTTCTTACTTCTGTTTCTAAAAATTATTAGTTTTGTTTTTGACATGTTAATTTTTAATTTATGCTCTATACAGGATTTTGAAAAATGTTTTAACTTTCTTTAAAGTCCCAACCTCGAAGTTGAAATTAGAACTAGATCATCAGGGTACATTTAACAATCTACCCTGGTTGTTCCTATTTTTGGTGCGTGAAAGACAGGGTTTTGTATATCCAATAAGATCTCATTTATATAAATATTGAAGAGGAAGGGGGCCAGTAAGCATCCCTGATGAACCCCCAAATTGGTGTGGAAAGTTGTAGTTGTATGGCCATATTGATTATATTGGACCATGGCCCATGTATGTTCATGCAATGTTATTAATATATCTAAAAGTTCATGGCTTACACCTAATTGTTGCAACTTATTTCAGAGAATTACTCTGTTGATACTATCAAATGCAGAGGAAAAGTCGACAAAGCAACAAAATATAGTTTACTTTTTTTGACTTTTCTTTGCTTCCAGATTAGGTGGTTCAGCAAACAACAATGTTGAATTGTTGATCTACTTTTCCTAAATCCATTTTGTGCTTCAGGAATTATGGAATTTTCATCAAGCTGCTTCATTAGTCTTTCCAGAATTATTCTAGTAAATTTCCTTTGGGATATGTCTATCAGACTGATTGGTCTATACATTCTTGATTCACTAGGGTCATCTTTACTATAGATCAGATAAATAATACTTCCATGCCAAATAGAAGGAAGATGATGACCCTGTATGAAAGTGTTAAATAACCTTTCTAATACTAGAACCCACCAGTCAGCATAGTAGTTTTTGGGCTGGCAGTATAGCCTAGAATTTAGAGTAATGAGCTGTGAATGAGCTTGGTATATCCAGCAGACCAGACCTTGGTTTGATTCTCACAACCTCCACTTGCATACTGTGTGACTCTGAGCAAGTCACTTAACCGCCCAGTGCCCCCAGATCGCCCCTGAAAACAAGCACTTATGCCTAGTGGGCCTTACCTGGTTACCAAAGACTAAAAATGAAAAAAAGATAAACATTTTCTAAATATCTCCAGTAATTTTATCTGGATCAGGTGCTTTATTCGATTTAAGTTGAGTAATTGATGCAAATATTTCTTCCTTAGTTATTCTCATTGGTATTGGGAAATTTAGTTGTTTGTTGTTATATTGTCCATTCTGTAGAGCAATTTCTTCTTTCATTGAGAAATATAGTACTGAAAAATATGTAACCCAGATGTCTGGCAAAATATAAGCTTCTACTTTTGTAGCATATTTATTATATCCTTGACTCACTAATTTCCAAAATTTCCTGCCATCTTTATTCACAACAGCCTTCCTTAATTTTTCCCACAACACTTTGGTGTAAATTTGTTTTTCTTGTTCTAGGATTTTTATTTGGTATATTTTCCTTTCTTTATTTATATTTATATGATCTTTCTTACTAACACAATTCTGAGTTTGTGTTTTTTGCAGCTTGTATCTTCTAATTTTCTTGCCTAATTCTTTTTTTGTTCTCTTACACTTTGAGTTGAAGCATGTCTTCCCTTGCTGTTTACAGCTTCCTGTTCTATTAATTAAACAATGTGGTCTAATCAGATTATTCATATTTGTCCAGATATTAAAGACACTATTCAAATTAGTTTCCTCTGTAATGGATATATGTATCTCACCCAGCTAAAATAGATTGCTGATGGCATTCAAGGTCCATTGAATCCGTTTCTGATTTAATATTTCTAGGCCTTCTTTCACATGTGGTGTACTATTGCTCAGATCATTTTGCTCAATTTGTAAAATTAGCTGCACTGGGTTTTGTGCTGATTCTGTTCTTTCTACAACCCCCAGATCATATATTATCCCAGTAGCTTCAAAATGTATTTATTTATTGAAATGTTTTATCAGGAAGGCACGCTGAGCAACAGGTCGATCGTCTCAACCTGGGGGAAGGGGTACAATTGGAATGAGACATTAAACACTCAAGTTACAAGATCAACATTAACATACAGTTGTAAGGCAGGTGTAACAAACAAAATTGCACCATATTAAGTCAATGATCGATGAACCTTGTGGGCCCATATACGTTAACTTTCCTTTCTTATCTTCTGGAAGCCAACCATTAAGTAAGAGCATATTTTTGTTTACCAAAAATGAATTAATTAACCTCCCTCTACTACTAATTTTAGGATCCATTGTTGCTCTATCCCTCTCTATTCTAGAGTTACAGTATATTCTGGAAGAATGTCTGCAAAATCTGGGCTTTCTGAATTCCAGGGTATCCTGGCATTAAAATCCCCCATCACTATAGTAGGAATATTAGATTCTGAGTCCATAATTTGTTCAAATGCCAGGGCTAGTTTAGAGGTCATATTATCTGTGCTTATGATGGGGGGGGGTAAATGTTAATTATTATTATCTTAATATCTCCTTTTTCATTCTCTATCTTTAGCATCAAAATATCCTCTGGTGTATTATAGCATTCACTGATTTTACATTTTAATTTTATTGTAAGATATATTGCTATGCCTCCTTTATTTCTGCCATATCTTTTCTTTTTATTGGCAAATTTAGAGAAATGTGTATATTCAGGTATCTTTGGAGCATCCTCTGTCTTACATTAAGTCTCTTGAAGGCAGATTAAGTCAAATCTTTCTATAAAACCTTTGACTTCTGGATCAGCAATTGTTAAATATGTTCACTCTATATTCCAAGCTAGAATGCTAATTTTTAGTTTAACATTACTTACTGTTGGTTTTTGATTGTTTTCAGTTTTATTCAGTCACTCTGTTTTATCTGAAGTTAGAGTTTCAAACATGTTAATGGTGGTATATCTTTCCCACTCCCCTCTTTTTTGCCTATTTTCTTCATTCAGCTCTATTATATCATTTTCATCATTAACTCTATTTAAATTTAATGCCGTCCACTCCTGCATGGAGATGAGGTTAAGGCCCAATTTATCCAGCATTTGTGTGTTGCTAAGCAATAATTGAGCAATTTTTGGATTTCTAAAAGTGATATCAATTTGTGATGTATTATTTTACCTTTTATGTATAGTAATATACTCAATTGCTTTTTTTAGAAATATTATGTGTCTTGATCTATGAAGAAAATTGGCAATTTCCTGTTTTATGAAGCCCAGGGAATCACACTTAGTGGTTTCCCATCCAAACATTGTGACAGTCTTGTTAAGCCATATCTCTTGTTGTTTTGTTTTATAATTTTCAATTTTCTGAATAATTCCCTCAAAGTTCTTTTTTATTTTGTTCTGTATATTTTTCCTCAATTCCTTTCTCTTGTCTATTTGCAATATTGCATTGCTTATTCATTTCCCTTCTATCTATGTAATTTAGTGTCTGATCTGGCACTATTTCTGTTGGTGTCAATGAAATTCCTGTCCACTTCAAAATGTTTTCTTGTTTCCATATGGCCTCTATCACCCATCCATATTTTGTATATAACAAACCACAATCCTGGTATTGTTTGTTTGGTGGTCTGACACAACTGAATGTGGATCTTTCCTCTGTCTGCTATCATCATTTTCATCTTTTAATTTTTCCACTCCATAAATTTCCACTAGATAGTCCCATTATTTACCTTCTAAATCAGTATATTTATCAGATGCGCGTCCATCCTGGTGTGACATCATGGAGGTCTTGACCACCCTCTTATCATGGTTTGTTAATCCTCCTTTTTTCTCTTCCTTTTCCTCTTCTATCTTTCTTATCCCCTCTCTTGTACTACCGTTGAGTCAGATTTATGTGTATTTTTATTTAAAATCTTTTTCTTTTGTGTTGAAGTCTTTTGATATTGCTTTCTTTCTCAGGGGTTCCTTAGCATTTGAGGAGTCCATAGCTTGATGGGTGCGTAAGTTAATTTTCGATGCTGAGGATACTGATTTTTCTTTCCCATTTGGTTATTCTCATTTCTCTTTAAATTCTTTATTAAGAAATTACTTTGGCAGTTTTGTTGTTTGCCGTTTTGCATTTTACAAGTATTTTGTCTTGCCCGGCCGTTATCTTCAGGTTTGAGATAACAGGCACCAACATGATTTTTGTCAAATGAAGGTGATAAATTTACTTGCACTGCTTTGTTCTCACCTGGAATTATATTCCCCTCAGGAACGTTAGTCTCATTTAAAACAGTTGCTTGATCTCTAGATTTGTTGTCTTTCTTTATTATCCTGTTAAGGGTAGCCCTATTATAGAATAGGTCTTCTTGAGAGATGAAGGCTAGCATGGATTCACTTCAGGTAGATAATGCATGACTGACCTGCTGTGCTCCTACTAGAAAATATCGGCAGCTCTAGATGATGTCTTGGGGGAGGATTGTATATATTTGGATTTTGCTAAAGCTTTTGACAAAGTACCACATAAAACAATAATGCAAAAACTAATAGAAAGAAAAATGGATTCCAAAATCATAAAATGGATTCAAGGATGGCTAGCAGGAAGAACCCAAAGGTTTACTAACAATGGTTACCTATCAGAACCTTTAGTGGTGGTGAGTGGCTTGCCACAGGGATCGGTGCTGGCATCAGTCTTATTTGAAATATTTGCGTCTGATATGGGGCAACATCACAATCTGGACAGGACTTCCTCCAATTGATGACCTCACTGGGCCTTACACAGATTGTTATCTCTGCTAATCATAAACACTGTCACTCTCTTGACTTGGTTTTCCTCCTGGAGATTGAGGCCTCTGATCTGGGGTTGGAACTGATCAGATGGTCCAATCACTACACCGTGAGGTTCAGTTCTGGTGCCCCTCCTTATAGGCCAGCCCCTGTGGAGATGGTCAGATACGGCCCTTTACGGGATGTGAGTTCTGATGATCTTGCGGGGGCACTTGACCTATTGAAAATTCATGAGGCAGATGGGAGCTCAGAGAGCCTTGCTCAGGCCTATAATAAGGCTGTTACCATGGCCCTGGACTCTATCGCTCCTGTCCATGCTCATCCTCTCTGCCTTAGCCCTTGGTTCCCTTGGTTTGATGGAACTTTGAGGGAGTTACGGTGACTAGGATGAAGGTTAGAGCATTGCTGGCAAGAAATCCACCCTGGAGACCAACCATCTTAGATTGATGGAACATTACCAAGTCTATCAATCAATAATCACCCGTAAGAAGGCAGAGTTCTTGTCCAGGAAGATTGCTGCTGCTCAGAACTGACCGGCTCAGTTCTTTCGAACAGTAGACAGGCTGTGTAACCCAGCCTGTCCCCAGTCCCAGAGAGCCTTTTCACAGTCTGAGTGTGATGAGCCTGCTCGGTTCTTTGCAGATAAGGTGGCCGGCATCAGAGTGGAGATCAAGCCAGCACACTCTATGGGGGCTGCTAGTGATCAGTGTGAGGTCACTCTCCCTCGCTTTGCCTAGAGTACCTTTGACCATCTGGAGTTTGGGGATATTATGCGGATTGTCTAGGGTATGTGCTCAATGTGCTGTAGTTTGCACCCGGGCCCAGTCTCCCTGATTATGGGTTGTTATGGCACCATTGGCCCGGTCCTTGCATGGATAGTCTGGTGCTCCCTTGACTCGGGTGAGTTCCCTAGTTCCTTGAAGGAGACGGTGGTGACACCTCTCCTGAAGAAAGCATCTCTGGACCCAGGCTGCCCTGCTAACTACAGACCAATCTCTAACCTTCCCTTTGTAGGGAAGGTGATTGAGAAGGTTGTGGTACTACAGCTGGGGAACCATTTGACCATCCATGACATCTATGAATCTCTCCAATCTGGTTTCTCTAAGAGGCATAGTACTGAGACCACACTGGTTCGGGTGCTCAATGATCTCCTGATGGCCAGAGATCAGAAGCGCCGTTCCATCTTGGTACTTCTTGATCTCTCCCCAGCCTTTGACACCATGGACCATGGGGTGCTACTCAAGTGCCTGAGGTTCATCTGTGGCCTGTCTGGTACAGTTCTCAGGTGGTTTAAGTCCTTCTTCACATGCAGAATGCAGAGGGTGGTGTCGGGGATTTTTTTCTGTGACCCATTCTCTTTGCCATGTGGGGTCCCTCAGGGCTCAGTGCTGTCCCCCATGTTGTTCATGCTTGGAGACATTGTAAAACAGTATGGTCTGAGATTTCACTGCTATGCTGATGATATCCAGCTCTACCTGTCTTTTGCACCTGAACAGGATCGTGCACTCTCGGTATTTAACAACTGCCTCGCTGAAATCCAGACTGGATGAATTCCACAGTCAAAGAAGGAACATCAGCACTCGAAGCCTTGTAGTGGGATAAAATCCAGGTCCAGACAGATAAATGTGAGTTAAAAAGTATTTTATTCAGTGCTCAGTGCACACTAGAGCAAAAGCACACAGCAAGGAAGCTTCCTTGCTGTGTGCCTTTTGGTCTAGTGTGCACTGAACACTGAATAAAATACTTTTTAACTCACATTTATCTGCCTGGACCTGGCTTTTATCCCGCTACAAGTCTTCGAGTGCTGGTGTTCCTTCTTTGACTGTGTTTGCTTGTGCACTGGCTGCCCTTATTCACCAGCACCACCCAACATTTACGCCATTCGCAGCACATCCTTTGCTGTTTTGATTGGAAGAATTCCAGCTAGCTGAAGTTGAACCCGGGAAAGACTGAGGTGATGGGTTGTGGATCTGGGTCGCCGGATAGGGGAGTTGGGGTCTGGTCAGCCCACCGGGCTTTACCTGGGGGGTTCCCAGCTTCTTGCTTCCGAATGGGTGTGGATCTGAGGGATGATTCTTGAAGATGGGCTGACACTGCGATCTCAGATGTCGGCAGTCGTCAAGTCCTCCTTTTATCATCTGAGGAACATCGCCAGGGTCAAGCACCTAGTTCCGTCCAGTGATCTTCCTATGCTGATCCACGCCTTTGTGATCTCATGCCTTGATTACTGCAACTCCCTTTATCTAGGACTGCCTGGGGTTGATATCCGCTGCTTGCAGATGGTGCAGAACGCTGCAACCCGGTTGCTAACGGGGACTTCTCGGGCAAGTCACATCACACCGGTGCTGTGCGAACTGCACTGGCTGCCTATTCAGTAGTGGATCACCTTTAAGTTTGGGCTTCTGACTTATAAAACCCTACATGGACAGGGCCTGGACAACCTGAAAGAGAACCTGTCCCCCTACTGCCCAGGGCGACTGCTCTGCTCAGCTGACATGGGGTTGCTAGAGATTCCAAGGGTATTTTTAAAGTCATTTATGGCACCTAGCCTGCCCAGACTGATTTTATTATATTTGTATTATATTTTTATCATTTTTATTTTGTTTTATTGTTTTGCTTATCTTGTATGTTAAAAATCATGTGCAAAGATTTTGCATATTGTTCATAAAGCTTGAATTTAAGTCCATGTGTCATGATTAGTTTCCTAAAAATGTCATGCTGTTTAGTTTTGTGGTTTTCTTTAAATCAGCATTTGTTAACTTGCTCTACAGTGGCTGAAAACAGTGGAGTTATTTGTGTCTCTCTCATTTAGGCTTGGAGAGTGATTACATCATTGTGGAGTACTGTAGCTTGCTGCTTCAGAGTCCCAATCACAGCAGGCTGTGGAGTTAATGGTTTCTTATAAACTCAGTCTGTGGTTTGTGTTTAGATAGATTAGCTTAAAATCTATGAGTCTCTAATAAAAGCTGATAATTTGAGTTTCAGTGCTCAATTGAAGTAGTAGAAATCTTTCTCTGTGAGAGATCAGCTTGTCTGTCACAGCTCTCCATTATTTCTAATCAAAACTCTACTTTTTTCTAACTATATAACACACGTTTGTTTAATGAATATAAAATAAATCTAAATTTTGTTCAGTCATAGAAATAGTTTGTCTGATGTAGCCTTCATAAATACATTCATGTAAGAACTTTTTTTCATGTCAGATTGACAAACAGGTGCCCATCACACTCTACTATTTCAAGCATATGTAGTCTGAACTCACAAATTTCAGTTCTTTGGTGGTTTCTGTGTGAAAATACATCATGTGTGTGTATAAATAGAAACACTACATGGCATCCTGATGCACCGTGTCTCTTATACACAGCTGAAGCATCTGAACTCTGCTGCTACCTGTTCCATAAGCCACCTACACTTCTGTTCCATATTCAAGACTGCTGCACCCTGCTGCCCACTGTCTTTGCCTACACAGTCAGGGATTGTGCACCCTGCTGCCTCCATCCCCTGCCTAAAGAATCAGGGTTGCTGCACTCTGCTGCCCCCTGCCCTAACAGGTGAGGTTGCTACACCCTGCTGACCTCTCTTCCCCCCACCTCCACAGTCTAGGATGCTGCACCTGTTACATCCTGTTCCTGTCTCCAAAGTCAAGGCTGCCATACTCTGCTAAGCACTCGAGTCCCAGGTCCCTCTGCCTCCATGATGAGGCCAGCTGCACCATGCTACCCTAGGTCACCTGAGGTGGGGCTTTTGCTGCACCCTGCTTCCCACTTCCATTGCCCCAAATGGGCAGGGCTGCTGCACCATGCACTCCCTGTCTCACAGTCAGGGCTGCTGCACCCTGCTGTCTACACAGTTGGAGTTGCTGCGGCCTGCTGTGCCCTAGAGCCCCATGTCTCTGCAGTTAGGGCTGCTGCACCATGCTGCCACTTGCCACAAGAGTCAAGGCATTTGCAGCACCATGGTGCATGCCTCCACAGTTGAGGCAGTTGCATCCTCCTGCCCCCCTGTTACCAGAGTCAGATCCTTTGCTACACCCTGCTGCCCACATCCCTTGTCCCAAACAGGCATTGCTGCTGCACTCTGTCCCTTATTTGTGACTTCTGTACCTTGATGCCACACCTATCTCCTACCTGAACAGTCGGGGCTGCTGCACCCTGCTGCCCTCTGTCCCCACCCTCACATTCATGGCCATGGAATCCTGTTGCCCCCATTCCTATTTCCACAGTCAAGGTTGCTATGCTGTGTTACACCCTAGAGTCACATGCTCTTTGCCTCCAATGTCAGTGTCAGCGGCTCAGCAGGTAGCACACTCACTTCTGAGGCTGGGATATCAGAAGGCTGTGGGTTCTATCCCCACACCAGGAACTTGGGTTAAATCCCAATACTGACACTGTAGTGCAGCATGGGGGGTGATGCACTCCTGAGGTGCCATTTTTTGGATGAGACATTAAACTGAGGTCCCATCTGCCTGTTCTGGTGGTAGTTCAGGTGAATGTTAAAGATCCCATGGCACTTCTCGAAAAGAGTAGGGGAATTTTGTTGGGGAAAAGGGAGTAATATTCCTTGATCAGTTCAAAACATTACATTAGTTACACTGCTTTCTTTGTTCAACCTTTTCAAGGACTTATCTTCATACTTTCTTAATTTTTCCACAAAATATTTACACATGCTTTCCATAGATAGTGCAGCTGTTTATTTTGAACATTTTAGTAAATCTACTTCATAAACTTGTCTTACTGCCCTCTGTACATTTCGTAATAACACCTCTTGAGGTACTAAATGTTGCTGAAGAACCCACTTGCATCTGGCTTGCCACAAATAATACTCCAAAACTGAGAACAAGACTTGTAGATCTTCTTTTGCAAATTGTTGCCAACTTGGTGTCTGTAAAGCATACAATAATTCTGTATATGTTATTGTTTTAAATTGCTGAATTTCCCAATGCTCCACTATTGTATCCCAAAACTGTTTTGCATATGGACATTCCAGAAACAAATGTTCCTGAGTTTCCAAAGTCTGTTGGCATCTATGTCTTAAACAGTATCTCTCCTGTAGGGCCTTAGGTTTGTTGTTATTCTTGATGTTCAGTTTTCCACGAATAGTTAACCAAAGCACATCCCAAGTAAACGCTGGTATTCTTTTATTCAGTAACTGTTGAAATATCTCCTTACTCTGTTGGGGAGTACTATAAGGTAATACAATATCCTCTGTACATTATGCTTTCACCATCACCCCATAAATCTCATTCCTGCTCTGGAACTCTGCTATGCCATACTGTACTTTCCATGTTATTAATTGCTGGAACATTTCCTTTACTTCTTTTGGAATAATTTGGATTTTGGATAGCATTCTACCTTTCTTAAGTTCCCAGGCCATCATACCGGGTTTAGCCCATTCCATTAATACCATTTGCCATACATTATTTTGGTTCTTTAATGGTTCAATTACATTATAGTAGAGAAATATGCTATAGTAGAAGGCCACAGGGTGTATGATTCCTATGCCACCGTCCTCAATACTTCTATATGTAACATTTCTTTTGATTGGGTTCAATCTACTCCCCCATAATGCTCTAAAGAAGAGACTGTACAGTCTTGTTATTAATATCTTTGGAGGGGGGATAGATGTAACTTACATATAACAGTATGGGCATAATCATGTTTTTTTATTTAAAAAAATTATCTTTTGTTTCAATACTGATCCATGCTCCCATCTTACTATTATGCCTTCTGCTTACTTTAACTGCTCTTCCCAGTTCGGAACTGCAGAATTCTCTTTCCTAAATTTTATTCCCAAGATTGGAATGGGTTCCCTTGTGAGGGATATACCAGTTAATTGTCTCTTAGTCGGATCCCCAATGCCTAGTCTAAATCCAACACTCTCTTCCATGTTAATACTTGAGGTCGATGCCTCAGAGAAATCTTCAAGATGTTTCTGTAATATATTTCCCTCTGTAGATTCTTGTACAATTATTACCACATCATCTGCATACGATAACAATTTCAGCGAGGGAGCTGTTCCAGTAAAATGCATTCCACGTATCCCAGGATCATTTATTGTTCTTTGAAGTAATGGGTCTATTCCATATACATACAACAAGGGGCCCATTGGGCACCCTTGTTTCACCCTAAGTTTCTCACCTTTCCATCCATTCAATTTTGGAACCACTGTTGCCTCTTTGTATAGGTTTCTAATCCAATTTAAATATGTATGTGGAATGCCATACTGTAAGAGTACTGAAAATAAGTATTCTTGGGAGAGAAAATCGAAGGCTTTCCTTTGATCTATACTTAATACGAAACCTATTTCCACCCCCATTTGGCCTCTATAAAACAGTTCTCGTAACTGTATTAAATTGTCCTGTATGCCTCTCTGTGGGATAGCACACCATTGCTCCTTGCAAATGAGATTTTCTGAGCAATTTGCTAATCTATTAGTCAAGATCTTACTTAGAATCTTGATATCTGTATTCATTACACAGATGGGCCTGCAGTTCTTTAGGTTTGTGCTTTCCCCTTTTTTAAACAATATGATTAATTCTGCTTCTACTAATGAATCTGGAATGTTTTGTGTCTGCAATAATTTATTATACAATCTAGCCAATTCTAAACTAAAGGAGTTGATATAAACTTTATAAAATTTGGTTGGGAGCCCATCAGGTCCTGGTGTAGTGTTATTTTTTACCAGCTTCATCACTCCTCTTACTTTCTTCTCAGTTATCGGTGCTATTAATTGTAGTTCTTGATCCTTTGTAAGGGTTTTTCTTCCCAACTGCCCTATA
The DNA here is from genome assembly GCA_016271365.2 of Neoceratodus forsteri. NCBI lineage: Eukaryota > Metazoa > Chordata > Ceratodontiformes > Ceratodontidae > Neoceratodus > Neoceratodus forsteri. The sequence continues at coordinate 1,060,925,610 of CM028134.1, read as the reverse complement.
TATAAATCAATATTATGTGTTCCTGGTGTTAAACTAAAAGAATTCTTCACATATCTATTTGCTATGTCCAATATTCAGTTTCCATCTCTACACATCGTACAATTTTCATCTAATTTCCAAATTTTATTTCTCCTAGAATTTTGTTGACTACTGTTAAAAGGGTCAGAAGTATGTTTCCTACTTACTGTTCCAAATCTCAATTCTTGTTTCAATGTTTTAGCCCTATCATATTGATATTTGAACATTTCCTTTTTTACCTGTTATATTTGAGAGCAAAAATCATATCCTGTGGTTTCAGATAAAGATATTATCCTATGTAACTGTTTCCTAAGTTGTAAATATTTTATATATTTTCTCTATTCTTTTTCCTACCTGTTTTTGAAAAAGGTTTGAAACTCTTTTTGTGTCCACCCACCATTCCCTAAGTGAGTCGTACATGCACTGTATTGAGATCTTAGCATCCTATAATCTCATACAATCTTTTATATTCACCTCCTGTTCTAATAATGAAGTATTTAATTTCCATGGGGTTTCCACAGCTTTGATCATTGTCCCACTGACAATCCATTAGAACAGCAGAATGATCTGAAAAGGCCAGGTCACAGACCTCTGATCTTTTGATCTCTAAAGTTTTGGATACCAGGATATAATCTATTCTTGTTCTCAATAATCCTTTATGAAATGTAAAACCTCCAGATTGGTGTATGGTTCAGTAAACATCTTTTAACTGTGCTGTGATGATATTTTTTTTAGTGCTTTTGAGTCACAGAACATTTTATTTGTCTGTAATCCTCTATCTTCTTTCTGCAAGCTACAATTAAAATCACTCCCCATACTACTGTTCATGCTGTACACAAAAAAGGTTGAATTTTCCTAAATAACTCCATTCTTAGAGCTTTTGCTCGAGGAGCATATGTGTTAATTAGACATATTCTATTCCATCTATATGTGATATCCAGTATCAGGGCTCTGCCTGGTTCTAGGTCAACTAGCCTTGAGACTTTCAAATCAGGATTACAGAACAGAATTCCTACCCCGTCACATCTGTCTTGTCCTTGTGACCAAAAGGTGACCCCCCGCTTCCATTTTGCATTGCCTTGTGCAATTTCTTGAAATGTTTTGATTCTGGTGTCCTGAATTAATACGATATCTGTCGCAAGTGAGCTTAATTCATGCAAAGCTATTTCTCTGTATCCCATTTTTATGCTGTTACATTTAGAGTTAAGATATAAAATAATCCATTTATGAGAGAGATTCCCACAACTAGTTAATGCTTTGATCTAGTAGACCATTGTTTTACTCCAAACTCCCTCCTCCTTTCCTGAGGATGTGTCTTTGAAGAAGCCACTGAGGAAGAATCGGACACTGATTCTTCTCCATCAGTTACCACCATGGGTTTTCTATAGGCAATGCTGCATATCTGTTGGACTGTAATTTCCCCTTTTTTTTACTATTTTCTTTCTTTCCCTCTTGGTTCTGAGGGCAATCCAGTTTTCCCTCATCCATTTCTTATGAGTCATTTTTTTTAAAGTTTTCTCTGTTTTTGATTTTGGGGGGCATGGATGTCATCGCTGGCTCAGCAATTGCCGCTATTAAATCATCAGAGGCTGAACAGAGTATAGCTTTTCTTTGTTGTGGTGGCACTCAATGCTATTAAAGGGACTATACCTCTCACAGCTTACCAGATTAAGATGCTGAAGAGGAAATGCAACATTATCAAAAAATTAAGTAATAGAAAGCAGTCTGTTAAACATAAAAAAAAAACTTGTGACAGTCTGGGGGATTATAGGCACCTTGCTTAGCGTTGTTATACCTTTTTAACTGGTCTTCTAACAAGCAGGTGAATAGACATGGATCATGCACAAAAATTGTATTTAGTACCACAACAACAGCTAGACTTACTAAGAGGTCATCCACCCCTGAAGAGCCACCGAGAAAGGCTGTGGAATGACAGCTGGATGCTGAAATGTAGGATGTTCTTCAAGGACTGACCTCTAAATATGAGAAGTCTAAAAGTATAGCAGGGTGTGTTTGCAACGCTACCTTGCAGTTGTACACCAAGGGAAAAAGATGTGGCAAACTTGTAATTATCTTTGACACCACATGAACTAATGCAACCACAAAATAGAACAGCACAGCCACCTGGCACTGATGATATTTACAATGACATATTACAAGGGTTTCTGTGCATGCAAAAACACACTGAAATGTTGTTAAACAAACTGAAAGGTCTGCTGGTGTTATGGACTGGAATGATCGTGATGAATTTATATATCACGGTGTGCCTGTAGAAGAGTTGCATATGTATGATTTAGTCAAGGCTGTTACTTCACAGACACACATCTGATGTTAAAAACCTAGGGGTGGAACATTTTATCAGAGCTTTAGCAGAAATTAATGCTCCAGAATCAGTGGTGCTAACATTCAAAACAGGTCTTTGATTCAGAGTGCTAAGAACAACCTCTCAAAGGCTCTGACAGGTGTTTCTATAGCACCAGTACCTGGAAACCCACACACCATCACCTGTGGCCAAAATAGAAAAAACCCTATTAAAACCGACATGGTTGATGGTGAAACATCTTAGCTAAAGACACCACACATTTCTAATAATACTGTGTTATCACCTCTTACTTTCTTCTCAGTTATCGGTGCTATTAATTGTAGTTCTTGATCCTTTGTAAGGGTTTTTCTTCCCAACTGCCCTATATATAAATCAATATTATGTGTTCCTGGTGTTAAACTAAAAGAATTCTTCACATATCTATTTGCTATGTCCAATATTCAGTTTCCATCTCTACACATCGTACAATTTTCATCTAATTTCCAAATTTTATTTCTCCTAGAATTTTGTTGACTACTGTTAAAAGGGTCAGAAGTATGTTTCCTACTTACTGTTCCAAATCTCAATTCTTGTTTCAATGTTTTAGCCCTATCATATTGATATTTGAACATTTCCTTTTTTACCTGTTATATTTGAGAGCAAAAATCATATCCTGTGGTTTCAGATAAAGATATTATCCTATGTAACTGTTTCCTAAGTTGTAAATATTTTATATATTTTTCTCTATTCTTTTTCCCTACCTGTTTTTGAAAAAAGGTTTGAAACTCTTTTTTGTGTCCACCCACCATTCCCTAAGTGAGTCGTACATGCACTGTATTGAGATCTTAGCATCCTATAATCTCATACAATCTTTTATATTCACCTCCTGTTCTAATAATGAAGTATTTAATTTCCATGTGGGTTTCCCACAGCTTTGATCATTGTCCCACTGACAATCCATTAGAACAGCAGAATGATCTGAAAAGGCCAGGTCACAGACCTCTGATCTTTTGATCTCTAAAGTTTTGGATACCAGGATATAATCTATTCTTGTTCTCAATAATCCTTTATGAAATGTAAAACCTCCAGATTGGTGTATGGTTCAGTAAACATCTTTTAACTGTGCTGTGATGTATATTTTTTTAGTGCTTTTGAGTCACAGAACATTTTATTTGTCTGTAATTTCTATCTTCTTCTGCAAGCTACAATTAAATCACCCCCATACTATCTGCTCATGCTGTACACAAAAAGTTGAATTTTCCTAAATAACTCCATTCTTAGAGCTTTTGCTCTAGGAGCATATATGTAATTAGACATATTCTATTCCATCTATATGTGATATCCAGTATCAGGGCTCTGCCTGGTTCTAGGTCAACCAGCCTTGAGACTTTCAAATCAGGATTACAGAACAGAATTCCACCCCGTCACATCTGTCTTGTCCTTGTGACCAAAAGGTGACCCCGCGCTTCCATTTTGCATTGCCTTGTGCAATTTCTTGAAATGTTTTGATTCTGGTGTCCTGAATTACTACGATATCTGTCGCAAGTGAGCTTAATTCATGCAAAGCTATTTCTCTTCGTATCCCATTTTTTATGCTGTTTACATTTAGAGTTAAGATATGAAAATAATCCATTTATGAGAAGAGATTCCCACAATTAGTTAATGCTTTGATCTAGTAGACCATTGTTTTTTTACTCCAAACTCCCCTCCTCCTTTCCTGAGGATGTGTCTTTTGAAGAAGCCACTGAGGAAGAATCGGACACTGATTCTTCTCCATCAGTTACCACCATGGGTTTTTCTATAGGCAATGCTGCATATCTGTTGGACTGTAATTTCCCCCTTTTTTTTACTATTTTTCTTTCTTTCCCTCTTGGTTCTGAGGGCAATCCAGTTTTCCCCCTCATCCATTTCTTATGAGTCATTTTTTTTAAAGTTTTCTCTGTTTTTGATTTTGGGGGGCATGGATGTCATCGCTGGCTCAGCAATTGCCGCTATTAAATCATCAGAGGCTGAACAGAGTATAGCTTTTCTTTGTTGTGGTGGCACTCAATGCTATTAAAGGGACTATACCTCTCACTACTTACCAGATTAAGATGCTGAAGAGGAAATGCAACATTATCAAAAAATTAAGTAATAGAAAGCAGTCTGTTAAACATAAAAAAAAAACTTGTGACAGTCTGGGGGATTATAGGCACCTTGCTTAGCGTTGTTATACCTTTTTAACTGGTCTTCTAACAAGCAGGTGAATAGACATGGATCATGCACAAAAATTGTATTTAGTACCACAACAACAGCTAGACTTACTAAGAGGTCATCCACCCCCTGAAGAGCCACCGAGAAAGGCTGTGGAATGACAGCTGGATGCTGAAATGTAGGATGTTCTTCAAAGGACTGACCTCTCTAAATATGAGAAGTCTAAAGTATATGGGAGTGTGTTGCAACGCTACCTTGCAGTTGTACACCAAGGGGAAAAAGATGTGGCAAACTTGTAATTATCTTTGACACCACATGAACTAATGCAACCACAAAATAGAACAGCACAGCCACCTGGCACTGATGATATTTACAATGACATATTACAAGGAGTTTCTGTGCATACCAGAAAACACACTGAAATGTTGTTAAACAAACTGAAAAGGTCTCCTGGTGTTATGGACTGGAATGATCGTGATGAATTTATATATCACGGTGTGCCTGTAGAAGAGTTGCATATGTATGATTTAGTCAAGGCTGTTACTTCACAAAGACACACATCTGATGTTAAAAAAACCTAGGGGGTGGGAACATTTTATCAGAGCTTTAGCAGAAATTAATGCTCCAGAATCAGTGGTGCCTAACATTCAAAACAGGTCTTTGATTCAGAGTGCTAAGAACAACCTCTCAAAGGCTCTGACAGGTGTTTCTATAGCACCAGTACCTGAAACCCACACACCATCACCTGTGGCCAAAATAAGAAAAAAACCCTATTAAAAACCGCCATGGTTGATGGTGAAACATCTTGGCTAGGGCACCACACATTTCTGGTAATACTGTGTTTTTTGTGCATTTTGTTTTTATAAATTATGTGCATGTTATTTTTGATTTTGCTGTCACATTTTAAAAATAGACAGCCTGATGCAATGTAGAAACAGCTGAGCTTTGTTTATTGTCTCCTTACAATAAGAACATTTAATAATTATACACTATAAAAGTAAACTACATTTGTTAGCTGTAACCTACAGCATGCCTTATTTCTACATCTACCAGCAGTAATAGTGCTGATTATAATCATAACATGAAGTTACTGACTGTGGACTAAAATAAATTCTCCATTGATTGACAAATGCATAAACTTTTCTATCATTTGACATTAAATTATCAGAATGCATCCTAACTTCATCATTAAAGGTTGTACCTTTGCATCTATGATGAAGGAAACATATACAATGACAGACACATGTCATAGACATTATATCTTGAACCTGTTTTGAGTTAAACTGTGTTTCTGTTACATCCTTCCAGGAAAATGTCATTATTGTTGGTGGAAAAAATGTGGAGTCTGGAGGAAAGCCATAAGAGTCAAAAAACTCCCTGGTAGTATGGTCAGGAAGATAAATACCTAACCAGTGTTCACCAGGCATAGACTGGGACTGTGCATTCACCACTAAAGAGGCTGACACACGTGTTGGTCTCTCTGAAGATAGCTGATCACTTGCAAACCCCCCAAAAAACCTATCTCTGGCAAAAGTGTCTGCCGGGAAAAGGTGTGCAGTTGTTGAGTGTTCATATTTAATTGAAGTCAAACACAATATTTCGTCTTTGATTAATTTCTACCACATTATCAAATACTGCATACACCAACATATTCACAATAGCCAGTAGAGGGTCAGTAAAACATATTTCAGCGCTCAAATTTCCAGAGCAGTTTAGTGAATAATGGTCACCACAGCCTTGGTCAGGGCTTAGGTCAAAAGCAAATAATGTGTACCCCTGACAAAAACCTACATGGTCTACCAGCAGTGGATTGTCTTTCATATGTTTGCCACTGGCATAAACCAGATTGATATATTCTCTGATGGCATTACCATTTCTGAAGTTAGATTGCAGTGGTTTAGCAGGAACTTGCTCACCATCTACATACAGAGCTATAAAGTTAATGTTAAAATGTTTAAAAATGAAAGGGTTTTTATTGTATACACCACTGAAAGCATCATTATCAACAAAACCTATCACCAATAAATTTGATATCTTCCCCAGAAACTCTTGGTTACACACACGACTGCCCCCAGATATACTAAACACTTTCATGCTAACACGATCAATAGGGTACTTCGCATTGGCAGCCTGTAAAGACTGGGCATGACTGATATGTACAGCTGGTGAAACATTTACCCTTTTTACATAAATAGATACAGATTTAATTTGTAGTTTATAATCTTCATCTGCATCACCACTAATTAAACAAAATTCATTCTTGTTATGAACGAGTTTAATTTTTACATCAGCGTCATTCAGGAGCAGCTTTTCCTGGAAGAAGAGGTCTGCATGAATTGATCTAAGCAGTTCTACACTGTGACTCTCTGCTGCAAATGTTGCACACTTTTTAAAACCCTCACTGGGGCCATTAAGAGTGGTGTTCTCAAACTGCCCTGGTGTGTCCATATGAAATAATCCAGATGAAAATTGTGTTGACAGGGTGTCATTGCTATAATTAAGCAGTGACCCAATGATTTTTCTGTAGGGGTAGCAGTTATTACTCTGGCTTATCAGCCAGTTATCCACCACTATATCCACCTGGCTAAAGAAGGTTGCCAGGGGGTAGTTAATTAAACTTACTCTAGCTACATCATCAATGTTGCTACCATCAGCCTTAGTGATCTTGTACAAAAGGTACAACAAGGTGTTGTTTAGGTCAATGTTATCTTCACCATTACCAGCCACATAAAATTCCAGGGGCGCATTATCACATATAGCTGACAAGGGTGGGATTTTAACATACAGGTTTTTCTATATACTGGTTTGGGTTGGTGGTAACTTGAAAAGGTCTAATTCTGACTTTCCACATTCTTGAGACATGCAGTGTACCAGAGCCATGGCTTAAAATAAGTCTCTTTGACTGTTAGCTTTACGAGGTTTTCTCTCCTTGCACTTACGTTTAACAACTGTTTTTTTTCTTTTGAACATGTCACCTTTTAATAGCATTTTCACGGGCCCCCAGTAGGACCATTCTCCTCTTCTTATTGGGCCTCTTATAAACAATCATTCCAGCCCCATCTTGCTGCTGTCCCGGATCTGGAGTCATGAAGGAACTCACAACATTTCCCACAACATCTTTTACAATATTTTTAGCAGCTGTTTCAAGGTGTGGATTTACTGTCTGGAAGCCTTTTTATTACATTGGCACAGTTTTTCTAAATAAAGTTCTAAGTATACCACCTATACTGGCACCATACATAACTGGGGCACCATGAAAACCAGATAAGCCATGTCTGGCTTGTGCTTTATAATAGGCTACATAAAGATTTGGGTCACTGTACAACTTCTGTGACATGGTTGTCATTCAGAAGGTTCCTTTAAAAGGCTGGAAATGAAGGTTTACAATCACCTTGCCAAACAAGAATAACACATTTTTGTCTTGATCATTCTGTATCACAATAGTTATGGTGTCAAACTGTTGTTTGCTGATTGGTATATAATCCGGCTTATCATAACAGATGGCTATGATTGCATTATTCTTACCAGATATTTCCGCACAACGGAGTAGGGGCACGTGACTATCACCAACTCTTTGGCGTTCAACAATGTCTGTATACACATACAGTGTGTAAAACCCCCCATTGATGTCAGCATAATATGGTCCTGTGCTTGCTTGTAGTTGTGGTATACCATGTGGTATCCCCAAAATACGAGCCAGATTATGGTGAGCAATAATTGCTCCACTACTGATGTTATGAAATTTTGTTTTCTGTTCCTGGCTGTCATAAAAACATGCCTAGCTGTGCCTGTTCCAGTGCCTCATTGATGGCTGCTGTGGCATCACCAACATCGCGATAATAACCTCCGGGAACTGATAATGGTAATAATGGCTTAGGAGTTTCACCTGCTTGAAATCTCCCATCTTGCTGTTTAATATTGTCTCAAGTCCTTGGGTACTGTACTTCTGACAAACCGACTTTCTATACCCCTATTAAATTGATAGGTTTCGCCAGTTTCACAGTATATTCTGAAAATGTATTTTTTGGGAAACATTTCAAAAGATGCATTGTTGGGCAATGTAACATAAAACCTGTTCTCAGACATTGTTTTACCAATAATGTCTTCTCTCAACTTTTGTCCTGCAAAACACGGGGGCGCAATTATAATTTTAAATTTGTCAGCTGTTTGGATTCTACACAGCTGTTAAATTTTGATGACCAGCCTAACCATTTCACTAAAACCAGTTTTTTCTTCCCTTGTCTTTTTTGTGACACTATTTTTTCAACCCTATATACCCTGTTTGCAGTGTCTTCGACTTTTAGCATTTCTTGCTCATAAAAAGTACCTCTTATTTCTTCTCCATCATAATCTTTTAATTTGAAAACTGGTATAGGCTTAGGTATACATTCAGAAATAATAAATATCTCACTTGTAAAGTTTTGTGCATAACCTTTTTCAAATGTTTTCTTAACTCTAGAAACCCGCATATGATCACCCACACAAAATTTAAAATGCCTTTTCACTTTATGTGTAAGACCACCATATAGAATATTCCAGATATCTAAAGAATTGGCAGCTGTCACATCGGTGGGCCTCATTTTGATGGACTGGTGATAGCTCTGATTGTAGGCCATTGTTAGGGCGTGTAATACATCTATGTACCTTTATGTGTTAAATGCTGTAAAATATCTCCACATTTTTGTTTTCAATGTATGGTTAAATCTTTCCACAGTACAAGCCTTAACATTATTTGATGTCTTAAAATGATGCTTGTTTTGTTCTTTTAGAAACAATTGAAAATTGACATTAAGAAATTCAGTAACTTCATCTGTTTGTAATTTTTTGGGCTTGTGGCCCTCTCCGAGTATCATTTTGAAAGTCTCTGTCACATCTCTTCCAGATTTTGTTTTTAGCAATTTGGTCCATGTGTGTTTTGATAGGACATCAATAACTGTTAGAATAAACCGGAAGCCATCGTTGTCTTTGGAAAGACTAGTCATATCAACCAAATCAGCCTGCCATTGTGCATTAATGCCGTTAACAACCACTTTGTATCTAAAAAAGTGTTTCCTTGCTGGCTTGTGCATAGTATAAGCATCTTGTAAAGACAGCCACTGGGATACCTGAGTGCGAGCAATTCTTTCCCCCTGTTTTGCAGCAGCACCATGTAGTCTCTGAACACCTCCTAAGCTGCCAGGTGTATGGGGTTCATAATAATTTTTTGTCAATGATTTCTTAACCATGACTGCTGTTTAGTAATATGGCAGGAACACAGGTGTTTTTTCCCAAATGTCAAAATTTTATTATGACAGACCACACAACGTATACATCTAATTATATAACAATGCAGAGCATGTGTTAGCCATTGTGGTAAATTGATGCTGTACTGCATTATATATATTACAACAAGAAAATACATGCCTTGTTTTGTTGTGTAACAAGAAAATGGAAGGTAAATTCAATCACATTGCTAACACCTTCCTGTCTGTGACATTTTAAACAATAACAATAAATACTGTAGAACTGATTATATTAGCGGGAGGCAGCATTCATGATCAGCTGTGCGCAGACTTAATCGCGGCTGATTGAATTAGTGCCTTCCTGGTAACAGAGCATGCAGAGCATGCAGGCAATTAACATAGCTAGTATACAGCCAGTGAATTAGTAAGTCAATTCATACTACGGACAGCATTGACAATGTCTCTCATCAAGTGGTTAAAGCCCTCCCAGCAGAAACGCAAATACCCACTTGACACTTCAGAAATGGATTCGGAAGAACTAGCTGTAATCTCTGGTGTAGAACCCCATGCAGCAGCCTCTGTTATACGAGAGATCACAGCCACCCCTCCTCCCTCCAAACATAGCAGACCTGCAAACTATGTGAATTACACACCGGAGGTTCGGTTTCAGCTGGGCAAGTATGTGACCGAACACGGTGTCATGTCCGCAGTACAATTTCATCACTCCTTCACCGGTGTGATTGTGAACGAGAGCACAGTTCAGAAAGTTAAGATGGACTATAAAACTGCATTTCAGACAAACCCTGATCCCACAACTCTCTCTCCCATTCTGCCCAGAAAGACAAGAGGTCGCCCCACACATTTGGTAGCAGACCAGGAAGATCAGTTAAAGAAAATCATGCAGTCACTCAGGTTCGAGGGCACAGTAGTGAATGGCTGTGCGATTCAAGCTATTGCAGTGGGAATTGTTAAGGCAACCAGCCCTCATATTTTGGTGGAGAATGGGGGGGCACCTACAACTGAATGGTAAATGGGCGTGGGGTTTTCTACATAGAATGGGCTGCAGTAAATGCAAAGGCACCAAAGTAGCACACAAGGTGCCTTCTGATTTCATAACTCTAAAGACAGCTTTTTTACAATAATTAGCAAATTGTTGTGCACAGGAACTCATACCTCCTCAGCTAGTAATCAACCTAGATGAGACCGGAGTTAAAATTGTGCCTGTATCAGAGTGGAAAATGGAGGCCACAGGTTCTCGTCAAGTCTCACTGATTGGGTTTGGGGATGAAAGGCAAGTCTTCCTGGTTCTTGCCTGTACACTTGCTGGCAAAATGCTCCCCCCACAAGTCATCTACTGGGGAAGACAACAGCATGCCATCCCCAGTACAAATTTCCAGCAGAATGGGACATCACGCAATTAGTGAATCACTGGGCAAACGAGGAAACAACCATCCGGTACATTGAAGGGGTTATTGGGTTATTGAAGTGAATAAAACACTTAGTATGAATCTTTGAGTTGCTTTGTTTCATCCTCATTTACTGTTGTTATCTGTTACCCAATTTAATCGCTATCTGCTTATTTTCGCTTAAAAGTCAACACAGCGAATATAACAAAAATAAACAGAGCGCGATTATAATCAGTTCTACAGTATAAACAGTGTAGGCCACAGATGCCAATACTCGGCCATGAGAAACCACATCCAATTTTTCAAATATTAGTGGTAGCACATTTTGAACAGTTTCTAACACATCATTGTTTAGACACCTGGTCATGTTCATTATTTCACACCAGCGTACATCTTTTTTAATGTCACTCATTAAAATCTGTATAAACCTGAGGTTTTTCATAGTTAATCTGGTTACCTGGAGTTTGATCAGCAGGATTGAAATTTGCATGGTTATCAAAGTCTGCAGAAGATTTTTCTCTTTTCTGCTTTTCAAACAATCTTTGGTGATTTCCCCACAGGTTATCCATCTTAACAGCTATCACCATTCAGCTCTCTGTTCCTTGTCAGACTTACCAATATCATACAAGTACATATAATATGGCACAGGGCTTCCTTTTTGCAGTGGGCTTTTAAAATATTTTTTATGACTTCTTGATGAAACCGCTTCTTCAACAGCACTCCGTAGTGTTACACTGAATTGTTCCTAAAGTGTGTCAAGTCCTTTTGCAATGCATGGCATCTCTTTAAATTCTGACAAAGTGTCATTTATTGGTTGTATAGTATCAAAATAGGATGCTGTGCGCCCGAGTTTCCATGCTGTCAATTTGATTTGTAGCTTGATCCATCATGGACGCAATCTCTCACAGACTTCAGGAAAAGCACGCTCCCAGTACCCCACTTCTGGTTCATATAAACAGCTATGTCTTATCTGCAAGGGCTGGTCTGTGGTACATCCCTCACAGTTTATCTTCAAGTCCTGAGCCATCAAGTCTTGCAGCAGCTGTATTAGAATACCCTTTATCAGGTCCAACATGATAATATTTTCAAGTGGCACTTCAATTGCTGTCATGGCCACATCAGCCTTTTCATCAGGGCATTCCTCAGCATCTGGTTCATCTGGTTCTTCCCACTGTTCATCCATATTAACACACTCATGATTATCATGCAAACCATGTCTCATGAATGATTCTATCAATTCAGTCATAACAGAATCCTCCGGTGTGGCACTAGCAGATGTTGATTGGCTAGGTTCACCCATGTCACTGTTTTCCTCAGTCAATCAGCACACACAGGAACAAAACATAAACCAACTATGGAGGAACAGCGCTATATGTTTTTATCAGCATATCCTTTCTAACATGTCCGGGGCTAGCCCAGACAAGCCAACCTTCGCTCCACCCATAGCTGCATCACAGCATGGAAGGGATGGGGCAGGTGCTGCATCATTTCTGGTGGACATGGGCATGGAAAGGAGTGGGGTGCTACATCATAACAGGTGCATACATGAAGGGGCGGGACATTGCATCATTTCTGGTGCACAAGGGATGCGGAAGGGGCAGGGACATTGCGTAATTTCTGGAACATGTGGAAGGGGCAGGGCATTGCGTCACATCCGGCCATCAATCAAAAGGGTGTGGGGCATTACCTCATCAATTAAAGGGGACAGGGCAATCAACCATCAATCATCCATCAGTCAAATGTTGTCAGTGTATACATATAGTACTCGTGGTTGGTTTTATTTATTTATTTAAACTTTGTTCATACACTCTTTTTGTGCCCAGAGCCAAAATATTTCTTTTTTATGTAAAATTTACATAGATACATAGATACATAGACAGTGTCGGCAGATAAGGGCCTATGGTCCACCCAGTCTGCCCATTTGAGCTTGTAAGTTCAGTTTATGTTTTCCTAGAAGTCTGTTGCCCCTTACCCCTGACCTCCAGAATTCCTTTATGTCTATCCCATGCATTCTTAAATCCCGTGATTGTTTCAGCCCCCACCACTTCCTTCCTCTGGCAGGGTGTTCCACTTGTCCACCACCTGTTCTGTGAAGAAATTCTTCCTCACGTTTCCTCTGAATTGTCCTCCCTCCAACTTCATGCCATGCCCTCTAGTCTTGGAACATCGTTTTCACTTAAAAATAGTGTATTCCTGCACCCTGTTCCTCCCTGTGAGATACTTGTCTGTCTCTATCATATCCCCTCTCTCCCTCCTCTCCTCCAGGGAGTACATGTTCAGTTCCTTCAACCTGTCCTCATAGGACTTGTGATGCAATCCATGCACCATCTTTGTTGCCCTCCTCTGAACCTTCTCTACCCTGTCTATGTCCTTATGTAGGTAAGGTCTCCAGAACTGTACACTGTACTCCAGGTGGGGCCTCACTAGTGTCTTGTACAGTGGAATTATGACCTCCCTTTTCCTGCTGGTGATGCCCCTGCCTATGCATCCCAGCATCCTATTTGCTTTACCTGCTGCCTTGTCACACTGTTTCCCTACCTTGAGGTCATCAGAGATGATAACCCCAAGATCCCTTTCCTGCTTGGTGCATGCTATATCTTCACCCCCCAACTGATATATTGTGCCAGGGTTTTTGTGCCCCATATACATTGTTGTTGTTCTGTAGTGACTTACCGCCGAGTCTAAGTGGCCATTCCATGTCCAAGGGAAAGATGAGGAGCCAGCGGTCTGGGAAGAAATAGGGTCAAGGATGGAGCCCTGGAGGGAGGAGTGAAAGAGTAAGTTTGGTCTGGAGAGGGTGGATTTAGGGGCATCATTGCAGACTGTATCACCATAGTCAAATATGGGGAGGATCATTTTCTGAACAACGGCTCTGCGGACCAGCAGAGGGATGCAGCCACTGTGGCAGAACAGTGCTGCTAACTTAGGTTCATAGGTTCATAGTTAAATTTCAAGCCAGGGATAGGTATTACTATCCAAATAGGCTTGCCTTCCATATTTAAAAATCAAAAAAAAAATTTTCTATTTCCAAAATAATCATCAATTCCCTTTTTAAATACATTCATACTAGTACTATTTATTATCTCTGCTGGTAAATTATTCCATGCCCCGACCACTCTCAAGCTAAACCAATGTTTCCTAAAATTATGCACCCAAGTTTGTTGATATAGTTGTTTAGTATGTTTCCTTTTACTAATTCTTCCATGATTGAACGTAATACCCAAATCTGTTAACAAATCTACATCATCAACAATTTTATATAGAAAACATAGATCTCCCCTCAATCTACGGTAATATAGTGTATAGAGGTTCAGGTTCACTAGTCTTTCCCAATATACTTTACCTTTCTGTCCCTTTATTTGTTTAGTCAATCTTTTTGTACTAGCTCAATGGAAAGTATATCTTCCCAGTTGTAAGGCCCAAACCTTGCACAATATTAAATCTTGGTCTAACCAAGGCAACATACAAGGGAACCAAAGCCTCCTCCTTCTGCTTGCAATATATTTTAAAATACAATTTAGGATCTGAATTGCTTTTTAATTGTTTTGACAATGTACCCTGAATTTTAAATCATTTGTAATTATGAGGCCCAGATCTTTTCCTCCGCAACAACTCCAAATTTGTATTATCTAATTGATAAACTGCTTCGTTATTTTTCTTTCCCAGGTGCATAACCTTGCACTTGATAAGGTTTAATTCAAATTTATTCAGGTTTCTCCATTTGTTTATTAAATCTAACGCTTGTAGTGCATCTATTTGTTCATCATTTGTTGGAATCACACCCAATCTACAGTCATCAGCAAACTTGTACATCCATACATTTTTATTGTTAATTTGTAGTGAAGCAATGTACAAGTTAAACAAAAATGGTCCCAAAACCGAACCCTGGGGCACGCCGCTAGAAACAGGGGCCCATTGTGAGTATTCCCCATTTACAACCACCCTCTGTTTCCTATCCCACAGCCAATCTGAAATCCATCTGCAGATATTACTAGGCAATCCTATGTTATCCACTACTGATAATAATTCTTAATGGGGTAGTTTATCAAAAGCTTTGGCGAAGTCCAGGAATACCACATCCACAGGGTTCCCAACATCCATCTCTCTATTCACCTTATCATAGAAGGATAACAAATTTGTTTGACATGATCTGTTCCATACAAAACCATGCTGGAGTGGATCTACCAGGTCTTGTTTCTCCATATGTTCCACCAGAATATCTTTGATTATTCTCTCCAGAAGTTTCCCTAATATTGAGGTCAAACTAATGGGCCTAAAATTACCTGGGTCTGTACTTGATCCTTTTTTTTAAAATAGGCACTACATTAGCCAATTTCCAATCCCGGATAACCGAACCAGAATTTATTGATTGTTGAAAGATATACGTTATAGGATATACCAACATTTCCACCAATTCCCTCAATTTTGTGAATGGCATCCACGTGTTCAGAAAAGTTGAGGTGATTGTCAAGCCAGACTCTGAGGTACTTAAAGGATAGTACATTCTCTATGGTTGACCCATCCAGGGTGCAGAAGAAGGGGGGGACTACAATCCTAGAGAGCTTTTGCCTTGTGCTTAAGGTCACTGAGACAGTTGTTTTGGTCTTTAGGGACAGCTGATTTGAGTGGAATCAGAGCTGGATGTTGTCAAAGTCCTGCTAAAGTCTGGTCATCAGATCAGAAGGGGAGGAGTGGTTGTAGGCAAATAGGACTGTGTTATCAGTGTACATATGAATGGATGTTGAGGCAGCAGGAAGGTCATATAGGAAGACAGAGAATAAAATAGGGTCAAGGATGGAGCCCTGGAGGACACTGGTGTAGACAGGGAGAGGAGGGGAAAGGGAGTCACCAATTTGAACTGATTGGGACCTACTTTCAAGGTAGGTTTCTAAGGGGGCACAATTTGAGTTTCTAAGGGGGCACAATTTGAAGATAGAGGGGGACAGTTCAGAGATAATGTGAGGAAGTATTTCTTCACAGAGAGGGTTGTGGATGCATGGAACAGCCTTCCTGAGGAGGTCGTAGAGTCAAAAACAGTGGGGGAATTCAAGAATGCATGGGACAGACATAAGGCAATTCTAGTGGAGGGTAGGAGGAAGTAGGCTCTTGGTTAACTAGGATCTGCAGCTTATCCATTAGGTAGGGAAATGGGCAGACTAGGTGGGCCAAGCGGTCTTTATCTGCCATCGAAGTCTATGTTTTTAAGAAGAGTTGCGGTGGGCTCATACACAGAAGAAGGAAAACCGTGCGTGTTTTTGCCATAATAAACACTCCTTTATTACGGCAAATAATGCCACAGTTTTTCTACGGAAAAAAGGAAGACCCATTAATTATATTGCAGTACACCACCTCTCAGACGCACAACAAAATAAAGGCTACTGCCCAGGCACTCTAGGAGTGCAGTCCAGGTTATTGGCGCTATTTAATATTAATGTAGTCACTGCTGCTTAAATCTAATTTCTGCATTTAACAATATTTTAATTATTGCTGGTGTTTTTATTTCTTTTTTTTGTTACAAAACAGCACTGACTTACAAGTGTATTCCATATCACCCTACCATAACATATATATATATATATATATATATATATATATTATGCTGTCATATTCAAACATCAGTGTAGGTAGCCATATTAGTGTCCCTCACTTCCCTATAGTCCCCAATAGTCTCCCTCCACTGGATTCTAAATCATTAAATCCAAGAGAAGTAAAACAAGAGAGCAGAGACTGTACAAAGCCACTAATGAAAGTGCATAAACTAGAAATTACTCCAAACCAGGACTGACCTTAATATGATGTTATCAATCACGCTATCTTAAAGGAAAACTACACCTTCATATCATGTAAATTTGATTTGTCTCCATGTCAGGCAGACAACTGTTTTCCTGTAGCTGTTTGGGCTATGTGTGTTTGCTTTAGTTTGTTTTCACTATTTATAAAATGGGCAAAGGATTTCAAGCAATCTGATTGGTTGTTAGCCGTGCATTAGATGTGTCTAATGCACAGCTAAAACTAGAACCCCCATTTAGAATACACAGGCCCATTTTATAAGTGCAATAAGCCACTCCGGGGATGTGCATAGACAGTTCCTAATGCACGCTGAGACTGGACGCACTCGGCCTGTGGCCTCGTGCCTCACTACATCCCCCTAGCCATGCATTAGAACTGTCTAATGCACACCCCATCGTGTCTTATTGCTTACTTATGATAGTCCCCTGTGACTACCCTGGGGATGGGAGGTCTCTATTTTATGGTAATTGAAATCTCATTGTCCATGAGAGCTGGATTAGCATATGAGAATATGAAATCAGATCACCCATTTATACCATGTAGCTCTATGCTGAAAGAACAAATGCCCTGCAAAATCTCTCTGGAAACACATACATTGAATGTAGTTTAAAGCGAAAAACCTTGTAATACAACTCAGACAGATTGCAAAGCTAACTGAAGGTAAATGTGGAATTTCATACCTTCCTGCAACTTGTTTCTTTGAAGTCTAATTAGGTAGACAGGCATAGCATGGAGTCTAAATGGTGTTTACCCATTATGTTCTCATTTGCTAGTGCGGCTCGCAGGGACAATGATATTTCAACAACTAGCAAATGGAGACCCCCAGGATAGTTACAGGGCCCAGTATGAAGTGTGAAAACAAACAAAAGCAATTGCAAACTTCTCTAACAGCTACACAATAAGAGTCATCTATTGACATAGAAAGATAAAATTTACAAGATATGAAGGTGTAGTTTTCCTTTAAGAGGCATATAGGAGCAGATTACTCTTTCTAAAAAAGGGTACAATCAGGTGGCCAGTTAAACTTTAACTCCTGCACAAATGTATCTGCAAAGCTTCACTTATACTGTAAACGTGTTTAAAGACAGACTGAATCACCACACTGTGTTTAATGAAAAGAAGAAAAAACACAAGTTAACCACACACTCTATGGGTTTTAGGGTGGCACTTTATAATGGCGATTGAAATTGAATGACTCAGTTTTGAGTGACTCAGTATTAGCACCTATGATGTGAGCTACCCTGAAAGGGTAGCGAGGTGCAGTTATAGGCCAAGGGATAGGTAAAAACAACGATATACTAGGAGGGCAAAGGACCAGAAGAGGAGGGTTCAGGAAGGGGAAGGTATGTGTGGGGTATAGTGTGGCAGTGTGTTGCCGAGCTGCCATTCTGGTGTAGTGGTGAGGGTGGTAGACTGCGGTGAGGGAGGTCCAGGGTTCGGGGCTGGGTTGGGCTTCTATTTGTTTTTAAATGTGTGCAGCACTTAGATTTGTTTGTTCTGTCTGAGTTTTTCCCTCTCCCCGACATGTAACCTCCCCCTGAAGTTGATCATAATTTAGGGGAGGGTATGGGGGGGCAAAGTTGTTGTCGAGTTCACTGGGCAATGTACATCGCCATTTAGATTTTTGCCGATGTACACTTGCTGTAGCAGTGATTGCTCTTTAGCAATCGCTGTTATGACATGGAACCAAGTTTTAACACGGAGAGCTACTGAGTTGTGTATTTCAGTGGCTTATAGCATGGTGAGAAATTATGCTAATGTGGTATACACATTTTGTCTGGCCATTTCATACATTTTTAATCCTTTCACCCTTTTTGCTATGTTTTACACATTGGAATTTACTCTATTAATTTATTTGAAAGGTTTAACCAGGATAGGCATACTGAGCAAAAACAGCTAGTTTCCAGATGCATCCTGGGACGAAGGGGACAGGGGAAGTACAGCTTGATTTTACAACAGAGTCAGGCTTAACAAAAATAAACTTCATACAGCGATTAAAACAACATTGAAACAGCTATGTCTACTAAACAGTGTAAAACAAATAAATCCTGAGCCACAAGGTATGATGTTAGCGGCATGTCCAAAACGAGAACTGGGGTGGTGGTGGGGAATAGTGAGGAAAAAAAAAAGAGGAAAATCAGAAGGGAGTAGTGAAATTGTGTGGAGTGTAATAGGAAAGGAGGAGGAGGAGGAGGAGAGAAAGGAGGAGAAAGGTTAGGCTGAGATAGAGAAGAAAGTCATCATCCCTCTGATGTGAAAACCACATAGGGGCCAGTCACGACTGGGTGCACACCAGCATGAGACTAGTTTCTGGTCTGCATTAAAGAAAGAGTAGAGGGAGGGGAAAGGCAAAGAGAAGACAAGCAGGCAGGAGGGGGAAGAGGAGAGGGCTAGGTAAGGGAGGACAGGGATCAGGTGGAAGAGGGAGTAAATGACTTAGAGGGAGGGAGTTACTAGGATTGAGAGGTGGTGATGAAGGGAGTGGGGAATTGGGAAGGCAGTAAGACACAAATAGTGGCGTTCAGTTGGAGTTACAGGTGGGGGAGGTGAAGCTAAGCAGTAGGGAGGCTAGAGAGAGGGGGGGTGAGGAAGCAGAGTAGATGGGGAGGGGGAGATGTTCGAGAGCTTAAGGAGTCGGTAGGAGAAAGTAGCCTGGCAAGCTGAGGAGGTTCTAGGTAGGAGAGCAAAGGAGCAGAAGCAGTAACCGCGAAGGGCATAGGAGTATGCAGGGGCTGGGAGAGGATAGAGGAGAGGTAGGTAGGGAGGTAGCCAAACCCGTATTTGGCCATAAAAGTGGAGAAGTGGGCCAAGTGTCTGACGTCAAGTGAAGGAAAGGGGAGGAACATATAGCGAGTGCAGTGGTGAGTGCAGGGTGGGCAGTTCAGAGCAAAATGGCAGAAGGAGTGAAAGAGTAAGTTTGGTCTGGAGAGGGTGGATTTAGGGGCAGCATTGCAGAGTGTATCACCATAGTCAACTATGGGGAGGATCATTTTCTGAACAATGACTCTGTGGACCAGCAGAAGGATGCAGCCATGGTGGCAGAACAGTGCTGCTAACTTAGGGTGCAATTTTTTGTGAATGGCATCCACGTGTTCAGAAAAGTTGAGGTGATTGTCAAGCCAGACTCTGAGGTACTTGAAGGATAGTACATTCTCTATGGTTGACCCATCCAGGGTGCAGAAGAAGGGGGGGACTACAATCCTAGAGAGCTTTTGCCTTGTGCTTAAGGTCACTGAGACAGTTGTTTTGGTCTTTAGGGACAGCTGATTTGAGTGGAACCAGAGCTGGATGTTGTCAAAGTCCTGCTGAACTCTGGTCATCAGATAAGAAGGGGAGTGGTGGTAGGCAAATAGGACTGTGTTATCAGTGTACATATGAATGGATGCTGAGGCAGCAGGAAGGTCATATAGAAAGACAGAGAATAAAATAGGGTCAAGGATGGAGCCCTGGAGGACACTGGTGTAGATAGGGAGAGGAGGGGAAAGGGAGTCACCAATTTGAACTGATTGGGACCTACTTTCAATGTAGGAATGGAACCAGTTAGTGGCTGGGGTGGAGAGTCCTGCTGCTGTGAGCTTAGAGAGGAGAAGATGGTGGGTGACAGTGTCGAAGGCTTTGGCCAGGTCAACAAAGATGGCTGAGTTGATCTGGCCCTGATCCATACCTGTGAGAATGGAATCAGTCAGCCAGAGAAGGAAGAAGGTGGCGTGGGTTTTATGGAATCCAGACTGACAAGGGGTAAAGAAAGAGGAAAAGTCAAGAAAAGGGGAAAGTTGAGATAGTACCAAGTGTTCTTGGCATTTGGCAAGGGTGGGGAGAAGAGAAATAGGGTGATAGTTTCCTGGAATAGAGGGATCACCACCTTTAGGGAGAGGAATAGCTGTGGCATGCTTCCAGGCATTGGGGACAGAAGCTACGGAGAAGGAATGGTTTAGAAGGGTGGAGATAGGGAGACCAATGGTGGGGGCAGCAAGATGGAGAAGATTTAGGTCAAGCCCATTGGGGCTCTTACGCTTGAGAGGGTTGAGAGCTAGTAAGGCCTCTTAATGGCAACAGAAGGTGAGATAGGAGGAATGAGAAAGGGGGTGGGAGGGAGGGTAAGGGGTAGAGGGAGGCGGAGATGCTGAGGGAAGAAGGAGAGAAGGGAGGAGGCTCAAAAGGTGAAAGTGTTGAATTAATTGGCCACTGAGAGGAGGGTCAGTAATGATGGAATCACTCGCCTTGAGGACTGGAACAGTGGTCTGAGCCTGGGGGGAAAATAGGGTGTGGACAACCTTCCAGAACTTTGATGGGTGGTTGCTATTGTTCTGAAAGGTAGAGGAAAAGTACTCTGCTTTGGCTATCCTGGTGGCTGTGGTGCAGGTATTACGAAGGGCATGATATCTGTGTAATTTCAGGAGGGATCCTGAGTACTTGTACGCCTTCCACACTAGGTTCCTTGCACACAGGCAGGCTAGAAGTTCAGTGGAGATCCAGGGGAGGTGGGATCCTCTGACCCTGGTTTTCCTTAGGGGGTATGTCAATCCCAGATGGCAAGGAATTTGGATTTGAAGTAGTCAAAGGCAGAATCGACAGTGCTGGAGGCTGAAACAGGCAACATATCAGTTGTAGCCATTTCCTCATAGAGGTTGAACAGATCCAAGGACCTAAAGGACTGGATCAGAAGAAATTTGGGCGGGGCTTTGGGACGGTGGATTTTGCAAATGCAGTAGACCATGTGGTGGTCACTGAGGATGTCCATGAGAATGCCAGCAGCCATTACATGGTGTGAATGTGAGGTGAGGGTCCAATCTAACAGGGTGTGCTTGAGAGATTTGTGGTTAAGACGGGTGGTGTCAGTGATCAGCTGAGTGAGATTTAGTGATGTGGTATCATGATGGATCCTGGAGTGGGGAGTGGAAAGCCAATTTAAACTAAGTCCCCTAGTACGAGTAATTTACTGGGAGAAGAATGGGTGGAGATGGCGGTGAGAAGGTCAGAGATAGAGGAGGAAGTGAGGCCAGGGCAGCAGTAGACTCTCGCTAAGAAGATGGGGAGGGAGAAAGGGAGGGAAAGTTTTAGGAGGACAAGTTTATAGCCTGATGGGAGAGACAGAGAGGATAGTGGTGAATTGGATGGAGAAGGAAGTGTAGATGGCAATAGATGGATAAGGCACTATCCAGAATTTTAGTGGAGCGCCATGATTCAGAGGTGATACATATATCCGGCTGGAGGCTAGCCGTAAGCGGTTGAAGGAGATCAATCTTAGGAAGGAGACTCCTGCTATTGAAGTGGACAGTACGCAGTCCTTTGGGAAGGCAGGAGGGGAAGGGGAGGGCTGGGCCAGGATTGGGCTCGATATCCCCTACCATCAGAGCAGCGGTTAGATAAGGAGCTGAAGAGGGATGGAGATCCATCTGTGCAAAGGGTAGGAGGGAGAGTGTGGGGTGGCCAGAGGAGTGGGGAAAGAATGGAGTAGGGACCTAAGTGAAGCAAGATGAAGGCAGGGGGAGGCAGGAGAGAGGGACCAGGAAACCAGGGCGAGTGGGAGAGAGTGGCAGGAGGATGGAAACGTGGGGGAGGGAGATGGGGGATGAGGTAGGAGAAGAGTACGGAGGGGAGTGTGGTAGGGGGAAAAGCAAAGATGAACAAAGGGGGGGGAGGGAGAGGGAAATAAGGAGCATGTCTGAAAAAAGAAAGTACAAGTCAGTAAATTAGGTTTATAGTAGCAGCAATAGTGAATAAAACACCAGTAAAAGCAGAGGCAAGCTCTAAAACAATTGATCAGCAAGTGGAATAGAAGTGATTAGTGAGTGGAATAGAAGTTAAGAGAAATTCCATTTAGGCAATGCTTTTTGAGTACTATAGTAGTAGCCACAGTGATTAAAACACTCTGATGCCAATACGAAATAAGCCTAGCTTTTATCCACTTTAAACAGAGTGTATTTTATGAAATAAAACTGCACCTTAGAAATTCACTGTTTTTCCCACATTGAATCCACGTTAAGAAGGAATATTCATGTTTGATTTGGATAATAATAAAAAAAATCCCAGTTAGGTATGGTTTTTGTCTTTATCTTTACCATTGTAACTTGCAACAAGGTTCAAATATCATGCATTTCACAATGCTTTATTTAATGTTAATATTACAGTACTTTCAACTAAGGTCAGAGTGTTTTCTTGACAACGCAGGGCCCGATTCTAGAAGGGTGGTGCAAGTCGCCGCCAAACACAACTTGCGCCACCTGCAACTGCAACATTGACTCTGCGCCCTATTCTAGAAGGGGCAGGGTCACCAACTAAGTCCTGCGACTTGCGACATCTGCCAGTCGCCAAACAGAGGAGCACCTGGCGAGCATGTCATCAACCACTACGCCATGAATCGTCAAGTGCCCTGCATGTCCAGCCTTAACCTACAATGGGTGCTTACATGCCCACATCAATTGCCCCAGTCCTATGTATTTACTACCCATGAGACACTTGCCAACTGCCCCAGATTCCTATGTAGTTACTGCCCACAGGGCTTCCCACACCCCAACCCCAGTCTCCCGATGCAACATGCCCCGCAGAAGTGGCATATCATCCCCCCCACCTGTGCCCTGACGCAGGTGGCTGGCTTGCAACAGCGGCAATTACCTGCCCTGGTATTCTGGTGGCCCCCCCAGTCGTGCCAGCCACCAGCACCCCCACCCGTGCCCAGCTGGTGACTGGCACAGCCACCTCACCACCATGGCCAGCACCGACTGGGTTTCCAGTAAGAGTGTGTACAGAAAAGACGCCTCAGAAATTACTTTCTGAATGCATCTGTTCTGTATGTTCTTCTTCTGAACTCAGTCGGTGGTTGGCTGTGGAGGTGAGGTGGACTGTGCCAGTCGCCGGCTGGGGATGGGTGGGGAGGTGCTGGGTGGCACAGCTGGAGTGGGGGCCACTAGGCCTACCAGGGTAGGTATTTGGCGCATTTGCGGCTGCAACTCAGGGTCGGGGCAAGGGTTCCTATGTATTCATATTATAAACATAAATGTCAGGTTCACATTAGGCTCACTACTGTACTGTCACTTCCATTATTATACTGCTGAATGTAATCCGATAGAAGCATTCACACAAAGCCGCATTTGCGGCTGCGACTCGGGGTCGGGGCATGGGTGGGGGGATGACTGTGCTGCCCTGTGGGGCGTTACGCAATGGGGGATTCGGGGTTGGATGGTGTGGCCAGCCCTGTGGGGCAGTTATTGTAGGATACAGGGGGCAGGGAGGTGTGGGCAGCCCTGCAGGGCTCTTACAGTTAACATCGGGGCAGTTGGTGTGGGCAGCCCTGTAGGGTACATAATGGACATGTCGGGGGTGGGTGCACCCACTGGGGTATGCTGGGCATGGGGGGTGGGCAACTGTGGTATGCCCACTGTACTGCAGGTGGGTCTACAGGATCCACGGGGGCATCAGTAAGTTACACCAGCTAAATGCTGGTGTAACTTACATTGCCAGTTCTCCTCCGGGGGTTCTTGTAGAATCCTGACCTTGGGGACTTTGACGCTGCCCTTCTGGAATGGGGAGCAACTGCTGCCGTAAACCCCCTAGCACCATATCGCGGGGTTTGTAAGTGTAACACGGCGTAGCAGCTGTTCGGCACAGGGCCTGCACCATGTCGCAGGCCACATTTAGAACTGTGCATGTTGCAACTGCTGGCGTAAGTTGCTACATGCGCTATTCTTCTTGGTGCAACTGCTGTTACGCCAGGCGTAAGCGTACTAGAATTGAGCCCACAGTATTTATGTAACAAAACAAAGAATCATAAATGTAATATAAAAAATGATTACATGTCATCGTTAGAGTCTGCTGAGTGTGGTGCAGGTGACTACTCAAACCAGGCTACGAGGTTCCCTGTTGCTTCACTATCATGTACTGTATGTACATTTAATAAACAATTTTTAGGTGAGCATTGCGCTCATTTGCTTTAACAAAACAATGCATTTATGAGTAACATTCAGGAACTAACAGTTTGTTACAGTGCAATGTGAGGTAAGCAGAGCACATAGTGAACACCTTTCTAATGTGATTTTTGGTATCTTGTGTTGCTGAGGTCTCTTATTCATGACATTCATTTCTTTTATTTGATAAGCTTCCAGCAATAATTTATGAACTACTACTGAGCATAAACTACAAAGATTTGAGTTATATGCACATGTGATCAGTGTCCCCCTGATCGGCTAGTAGTAGTTCACTAATAGAAATCCCATCAATGTGAACACACTGCACTGTTGTTTTTCTATTCAGAAACGTAAATGACATATTTTTGTCCAACAGAAACATCTCTGCCTAACCAAACTATCAAGCAATGAAAAAAAATAGAAATGGGGCAGCACAGTGTGTACTGACATCTTGTTTACTGTGTTCTCAGTATTAGTCCATAACGATTTACTAAGAGCTTTTTCCAAGTGTAATATTGTAAATCGCAATGCGGCTCAAGGATGGTCCGCTGTAAATCAGTCACTCGGCAGATGTGAGAACAATTGTGTCTTTGCTCCTGTTTGTCAAATACATCTCCAGCTGTGACATGATACAAATTGAGGGGACTTGACAAATATAACTTTGCAATCAACAATTTCAACTTTACCAGTGAATGGCTAAACCCGCGCTTTAAATTTGTAGCGAGTAGCTGGTCTGACAGGATTTACCTTAGTTCTGCTTATTTAAGTTCCAAAAGCAAGTGGGATTGAAATTGCTTATGTCTATTTTATCCTTGTAACATTTTCATCACTGATTAATTTGGTGCAGCAAGGTGGTGTGTGTGTGTGTGTGTGTGTGTGTGTGTGTGTGTGTGTGTGTGCGTGTATTTTCAAGGGGATCTGTATGTCCAGAACCAACAGCACCTATTATTAAATTATCTTGATGTTTATACTTCTCTTTTAATTTTTCTACTGTTGAGGCATAAATGTTTGAATTTACATCACGGGTCCAGATCAAGATCAGGGAACAAAAACGCCATGGTCAATAATAGCAGTCAAAAAGCTAACAGTACGCGGCATGGTGGCACTGAGAGTTGTGGCGCTGGATGCCACACCTCGCACCATGTTGGTGACCCCAGTTTGGGAGCCGATTTGGGGGGGTCGGTAGGGGAGGAGAGGATTGAGCATCCAGAGGATTGCTCTCCTTTCCTGGGGTGGGTATCTGCGGATACACCACTCTGCAGCGGCCCCCGGTGGAGACAGGAGGTACCACAGTAGCATGCCACTTACAGGGGTGAGGCAGTGGATGTCAGCTGAGGGTCCACCCTTGGCACAGATGTCATTGCACATCCATGCCTCATTGTGGACGTAACCAAGGTGGAAAACCCCAGGTTCCTGGGAGGCGACGGTGGGGCTCGAGTGGCTGAGCCCACACGCCCAATGCCAGCCCCGATCCCGACTTGACTCTCCATGGTCCCCTACTCCCTTGTTCAGGGCCACAGGAGGGGGAGAACCCAGCACCCGATTCCTTGGTCAGGGGAAGGGCATGGTGATAGGTAAAGGCAACGCCAAGTGAGTCCTCGCCAGAGAGATGCCCAGGATGCCGGTGACTGGTGCGAAATAGAATTGTCAAAAAAAAAAAAAAGCTAACAGTAAAAATCACACCTCACAAATACTTTGGAAGCTAATGACAGCATGGTACTTTGGGGTGTCAGATTAAATTTTGCTGACTTGGGGAGGGTGAAAGTCAGGGGTCAATTTACTATTCTAACTCCAGGGACGCAACCTGTGGGGGAGGAGGAGAAAATCGGGTTGGGACAGATTTGCTATTCTAACACTGGGGAGACACAGCGTGTGGGGGGGATTTACTATTCTAACTCCAGTTGGAATGCAAGTCAAGGGAAGGGGGCACGCTAGGAAAAAAAAACAGGCAGTGTCAGAATGGAACCCTGGTTAGCTGGATGTAGCAAGCCCATTCACAGTTTGTAGCCCTAACCTCTATGCTCCGTTGCCAGCGTGGTTAGGCAGCACACACTCGTGCAGCTACAGTACATTACTTGGCCTGACTGAAAACAACTACATGTACAGCACTGCACTATCCCTGCTATTATATCCCTGTAACCGTTTCCACTCACACTATTTTCTCAGTACTCATTTCACTGTGCTGTTATTCAAACACGAACTTAACTGGATACCTTGCATCACAATAATACAAGTACAACTAATTTGCATATCAGTTCTTTATCTCTTATCACAGTAATGCATGAGCAACCATTGCAGCTCTGACCAGAATTTGTCCATACCCCCTTCCTGGCTGCCTCTGGATGAAAACATTCCCCTATGGGAGGAGAAGCTGAGGAACTCTCAAGCTGTCTGTTGCACTCTGCTGAGCTGAGCTTGAGAACACAGCCCAGCAAAAACTGAGTGGTTCACGTGCCCTTCCCTTTTATGAGGTCTGGGAGGGGCAGGCAGCTCCCTGGTATTAGCACAAAGTCATATATACAGTAGGACCTCGGAGTTACGAAAAGCAATGGAATTAGGCTGTTCATAACTTTGAAAACTACGTAAGTATGAAATATTATAGAAAGGCAGTAAAGACACAATAAATGAGTTACTTTAAGTCAGAAATGCTTTTTATTTATACTTTTAAAGCTATGCTTTATTGTGTTTTCTAGCTGTATTTAGTTAAAGTGACCAAAACGCTTTGAAAAAAATGAGGTCAGTTATGTTAGTCACGTTAGGACTCTGCTACGGAATGAAGGTTTGCAGGTTTAAAAACCTTTTTTATAGTACTTTGCTTTAATGTGCTGAAACATTTCTTTGCTGCCAATATGTGCAGGTCTTGAAGCTGCATTAAACTCATAGGGGTCACTTCTGCATGTTGCTCTAACCACTGCACACAGATTGTGAAGCACTCTTCTGCCTTCGTGTGTGGTACGGCAGCTGTTTCATCTTCTTCTTTGTCTGTATCACTTTCGCTCTCTACAGGTGTATCCCTTGCTAGCTCTATGATTTCTTGATCTGAAAGGATCACGTCTGTTCTTAAAATGGAACAACCACCCAGAGCTCGCTTTGAATTCTGCCTCCTCTCTATCTGGGTACCTCTGCCGATGATGAAGCTTGGCTTCCTCCATTACAATGACACCCCTGATCTGCGTCCCTTTCTGCCTCTCCTGAGTGAACCATAGGTGCATTGCTTTGTCAAACTCATCATCTAGTGCCTTCCGAATGATGCACCTCTTCTTAACAGCTCCACTTTCTTTTGACTCCTTATAGCAAACAGTTTAATTTTGTCTTGGCCTTTGCGAATATCACAAACAGTGCTCTTTTGATTCCATACTCATCAGCAACACTGCTTGGACTCACACTTCTCTCCAGCTTCTTTATAATCTCAAGCTTGGTTTCAATTGAAAGAGTGACTCACTTACTCTTGCAAACCATTATTGCCGCTGTGCGATTCAAACGCTGCCGACAAGAAGTAATTTAAATGGGAGACTGCTTTGCTATTGGCTGCTACCAGGGGCGGGATTTGATTGGGGTTCGGTTGACCAGTCAGTTCGGATGAGTGGTTTCATAACTCCGAGGTCCTACTGTATGCATGAGCACAAATCTAATGCAACAGCCTGTCTGAGCAAAAGGGAAATGAGAGCCTAGAATCTTCAGGTCTCTGGGCCTCTTTTCATACACTGACCTGTTGGCAGCCAGGCTTAAACAAGTGGGGGAAGGGGGCGAAAGCTGGATTACTCTCGCATACCCTGGACTCATTACTTGACAATTTTGCTATAGTTACATTGTTTGTTTTTTTTTACAAGAAAAGGAGATTGTGAAGATTATTGCATTTACTATATTTGGCATTTTAAAACCCCTGAGTGATTTTAAATAGGTAATCTTCAGAATTTTCTATGTTGTTCCCATGAGGAGGGAATGGATCATAAACTGGGCAAAAAACATGGCCAATCAATCCCTTGCACTTCCTGGACTTTGTTAGTAGTGTGGAGGCTTTAATGTATATTAAAAGCTGTGGTACCATATATCAAATAACATGCCAATATAGCCCCACAGACTTCTATGGAGTGCGCTCCGGCACACTCCCTGATTAGACGTGCTGGGAGCAGTACAATAGGAAATGGAAGGGATCAGCTGGCATTCGGTTTGGCCCAGGTTATGATCCCTTCCTTCCCAACAGGTACAACATGGAAAATTCTGAAAATGACATGTTCTCATACATTTGCCAACATCTCCAGTGTTATGTGTTCTGTGCATATAGTCTGATTATCTTCTTTGTGCCTTTGTTTTGTACAGTATGTGCCTGTTGGTGTTTACTCTGCCCCTTTGTAACCTCCTGGGTCATGCCTGAAAAATAGACATGTGTTTGTATAGTGCGCTTAGCTGGTTAACAAAACCAACTAACTAACTAACTAACTAACTAACTAACTAACTAACTAACTAACACAATTTAAACTCACGGATGGACCATGTAATGAAATATGCTTTAAAATGCCAAACATAAGAAACACAATAATCTTAGCAATTTCCTGTAAAATGCCCCTGTGATGTGCGTCAGTTCAGTGGGCACTGTTATTGCTCTCATTATTGCTCATGTGCTCAAATGGCATGCTGTTCTCTGAATGGAGATGTACTCAGT
The DNA here is from genome assembly GCA_016271365.2 of Neoceratodus forsteri. NCBI lineage: Eukaryota > Metazoa > Chordata > Ceratodontiformes > Ceratodontidae > Neoceratodus > Neoceratodus forsteri. The sequence goes on along the minus strand of CM028134.1, from coordinate 1,060,896,112 downwards.
GTGCAATAATATTCTGAAAAGAATAACACAATACTTCAAAAAAGCAAAATAAAAAGAATGACGGATACGCTTTCTTTCTATCCATTCTATTTCTATTGCCTATATGACCTTTTGTAATGTTTACTGTGTCTGTGATTGCTATGGGATACCTATCTCATGTGTTTACCCTCTCCGAGATCACTCCTGTAAATGGAGTTTCTTATGCCGGTGAACTTACCTGGAGCACAAAACAAGCTATCTAAATACATGCTGTCGAAGACCTGTGCTAATGCCTGTGGAGTCTGAGAGCTCTTTTAACCAATCTTACAGAAAACATCACGTAATAGGTAGCATAAGAATGGAAACACGGTAATAAATTCAGTTTGATAAAATCTTTTCTGCCTCATGTGACAGAGGCAACATCCATTACTTGATATCGCTGTTATTAGCTTTCAATTACTGAGAACCACTTAAAGGGGCAGGAAATTTGTGTCAATTGACAGCAGCTAGTAGTATTCCTGTTTACAGAAATTAAATTCATATGTCCAAATGGCCCTTATTTACCTGAACCTAAATAAACAAGGACATGAAAACATGTGCTTTCTATTGCCTTCTTTTTACGGACAACATTCTGTACTGTTTTCTTCACTAGAACCAGTAATGTGGACTTTTCTGGATGCAGTATAGTGTAGGGTTAAGAGCACTGACCTGCAAACCTGAAGCCCCGGGTTTGAATCCCACCAGCTCCCACATGCATACTGTGTGACCCTGAGCAAGTCACTTAACTTCCTTGTGTTCCCAGGTCACACCTCGAAACAAGCTCTGGCTTAATGTGCCTTTCCTGGCTAAACAATTTCCTCTTTTACTATTTCATGGTTTATGTACAGATTACTAATCGTGAGCTGTTGACCTATCAGAACCATGCTCGGAGTATTCTACACCAAAACCATGACATAGTTCAAGCTCCAGATCATTGGTTCCCCCGTAGTGGCACTCTCTATTAAAAGTGGTACTCATGCTCTGTACTTTTTAGAAAGTTCCCCTTTCCTTGTTTTTGGCCTACAAATTTTCACCCCTTAAATACAAATGCAAGAATCATTTATGGCCCTCCATCCCCCCTTTTAGCATAAAGTGAGGAACGAGCCAGCCCACCATTGCAGAGTCAAGGCATCTGTCTGCAGTGCCAACATCCCGGCTTCAGGAATAGACTTGAGAGTCAGAGGGCTGGCCTGAGAGAGAAGGATTGATTGTCCAGAGGATTGCTTTCCTTCTCCAGGGAGAGGGGAGCTGCATGTCCGGGGCACTGTGGATCCCTGGCAGAGGCCGAGGGTTCTACAGCGACTGGTGCCATCACATATGGGGGGGGGGGCGAGGCAGACGCTGGATGCCATTGCATGTCCCTGCCCCTGGGGCTCTTGCATCAGGAAAATGCTGGTCCCTGTCTATGACGTCAGCTCTACCGCTGGCCCTGCAGCCCACCAGCATCCACTGGGGGGTTCTTGCTCCCGTGGCTTCAATCCAGGGGATAAGCCAGGCCTCGCCTACTTCAGTGTCCATCAGGAGGGGGTGTCTGCAGGGCAGCACTACTCAGGAGGGCAAGAATAAGCGAAGGGGGGGGTTGGAGGAGCAGGACAGAATTAAAAAAAATAAATAAAAAATAAAGCAAGGAATGAGACTATGGGTTTGCAGCGGACATGCAGAGTTTGTTTTACAATGTTTTATGGCACTGAAACTCTTTTCTGATGGACCTTCACCTTTCTGTGAGAAGTGTACAGATGAGCCCAAGTATACAGATGAAGTCAGAGACATACAAGTTCTATTTATGTTCACACTCCAGAGTATGAGGGGAGGGCAGAACAGTAGCCGGAGAGCGAATGAGGTAAGCCAGTACTCCACTCAGATTTGAAAGTCACAGTTCTGACATACAGCAGTCTCACTCACTGACTCAATACAAGCAGCCCTCTTAGCCCTGATCTATGGAGCAGAGGCTGCTTGGAGTATTCCAGTATTCATCTTTAAACACTGTACCTCTGGCTGGCACGGTGGTGCTGAGGTACTATGGGGTGCCTTACCTTGTGCCATGCTGATGTCCCAAGTTCAGCAATGGACTTGGGTTGCCTGTGGTCAGAGGGCAGGAGCAAGGTCAAGCAAGCCTCCAGGTAGCTCTCCTATTTGGAGTCAGGGTGGCAAGCAGTCCCCATGTAGCCTGACACCCACTGGAAGCCAGGTGTCAGAGCACAGACGGGGGAGACTGATGTAATTAATTTATTTTTTATTTATTCAAATATTGGTAACTTGGAGAGGCACACTGAGCCAAGGCTCATTTCCAGGTCCATGGGGGAGTGGAGGGAGAGTAATAAGTTTACACAGTCATACATTTACAGATATATGCAGTTCAATTTCAAGACATGGTGAAAGCAGAGTAATTAGTTTACATATTCATACCTTCACAGTGCAAATTCAGGAGTAATGTCTGGAGGGTGGATGCAGAAGTGGGCTAGGAGCACATGCATGTGTCCACCACATGCCATGACCTTGGGCCAGGGAGAAAAAAGCCAGTTAAAAAGGATGGCATGGCTGGGCTATATGAAGCCCATGCACCACACCTTGACCTGCCATGTCACCAGAGTCCACGGTGATTTGGATTGTGCTTCAGGGGTGGAGGACAGCCATCCCCTTCTGGCTCTACCATGAGGGTGGAATCCTTAGAGGAGCACACTGACATGTAAGTCGGGGGATTGTGGACAGTGGGGGGAGTGGTGGCCATGGCAGAAGGGAGCACTGCCCCACCATTGCCGAAGGAGAGAAACAGAGTAAGGAAAAAAAAAAACACTGTACCACTGCAGTTTTCTCATATACTGTATGTGGTTTGTACTGCTGAAAATCTTTTCTTTAAGCTAGTAGATGGCACAATGCTCCCAGACAATGCCACATTTTTAGTGCTCAGTATCAAGCGGTGACTCAACGGAGAACTTGGCAACAAAGGCAGCTGTCCCAGACTGCTTACTGATTTGATGGTGACACCGCTACAGCAACACCTCCACAGTGCCACCACGACAGTGACTGGCATTTCCCTAACATGTGCTCCACAGTGACATGTGTCCTGCAGGAATGTGCACTACCTCGTGGCTGCAGACTTCTGACATCGGCCTGTATGGAATGGCAACTCAGTGGCAGGCAGTGCATCGGGGAAAGGGGCACAGACAACTAGGGACAGAACCCCCACAGTGACCCCTGGCAGAATGAACAGGCAGGGTAGTTAGGAAAAGGAGCAGCCCGACGAAACCCTTCATCACCGACCAGAGCAGCAGCTCGATGCCCCAGGCAGATGACCAGGAGCAAACACATCATCAAGGTGTGTGCCCTCACACAGGTGAGCGGATGCACCTGTGTGCATGTGACAAAGGGAAACAATGTTGACAGACGACACCGACAAAAGGGGAATGGAGGGCAATGGAGAACATGGAGCCAGCAAATGTAAATGAGTGGGGAGAGCATGCCACTGACAGTTGTGAAGAGTGCATAGAGGAAGGACCTCCTATCCCATCATGGGTTCCTGCATCAGTGGAAGTGTAACCAGGGTGCAGTCACATATTGGAAATGTGTGGAATACCACACAGGTCAGTGGCTCGACCATGCCAGGACAGTCGCTGAGGTCCATGACATGTCAGTGACAGGATAGAACAATCGTGTGCCCGAAAGCGCTAGTGTGGAGGTGCAGTGTGTCTGAGTGGTGATCAAGCAGCGGGCGGTGGACACGACCAAGAGCAATGAGCAGGTCATGGCTGCACGTTGCAGCGGGCTGACAGGCACTGCGGGAGGCTGCCTGCCAATAGTGGGGAACCTGAAGAGGGTCATCCAGAGGGCCCGGAGGGGGTGCGGTGGATACATAGAAACAGACTTTGACAGCAAATAAGGACTGTTTGGCCCATCTAGTCTGCCCATTTCCCTTCCTATTGGATAAGCTGTAGATTCTAGTTAACCAACAGCCTACTTCTTCCTACCCCCCACCAAAATTGCCTTATGTCTGTTCCATGCATTCTTGAATTCGCAGTGTTTTTGACCCCACGACCTCCTCAGGAAGGCTGTTCCATGTGTCCACCACCCTCTCTGTGAAAACAAACTTCCTCACATTGCCCCTGAGCCATCCCCCCCCTCTATCTTCATATTGTGTCCCCTTGGTCTTGCACATCTCTTTTTCTGAAAGATGCTACCCTCTTGGACTTTGTTGATTCCCTTGAGGTACTTGAAAGTGTCTATCATGTACCCCCTCTCCCTCCTGTCCTCAAGGGTATACATATTAAGCTCCTTTAGTCTCTCTCTTCATATGGCTTCTGTTACAGACCGTTCACCATTTTAGTTGCCCTCCTCTGGACTGCCTTCATCCTGTCTATGCCCTTGCAGAGATGGGGTCTCCAGAACTGCATGCAGTACTCTAGATGGGGTTTCACCAGCTGTCTGTACAGAGGGATAACAACTTCTTGTTTTCTACTGGTGATGCCTCTCCCTATACTTCCAAGTAACCCCCCCAGCCATCCTTACTGCCTTCTCACATTGCTTGCTTACCTTTAGGTCATCTGATATGACTATCCCCAGGTCTCTTGCCATTTGTGTTATTGTTTATAACCCCCCCATTGTGTACTCTTCCCCTGAGTTTTTCTTTCCCAGATGCATTACTTTGCACTTCTTTGCATTGAATCTAAGCTGACATACTTTTTTTTTAACTCTATGTTTATGCTCCTACCAGTCCCCGCGTTGGCCCCTCTCTTCGGGGCCTCATTGATGACCCACCTCGGAGTCTTTCCAAGAATTGCCCGCACATATTGGTGCCCCACTCTTTACCCTAGATCCTCCGAATAACCCCCCAGCTGGGGTAGTGGAGTCCCCCGTAAACTCCCCCAGACACTTGATGGAGCGTGCAACCTGTGTGTGGAATCCCCGGAAGCATCAAGTGCTGTCCTCTGAGGCCCGTCTACCAGCGCCAACATGGGGACATTTTTTCCATTTTTCATCCCACCCCCTGAGCATGAGTGTGCAATGAGAGCCAATGAGTCGGGGTTGGCACGCTGAGATGTGTCCTCCACTCTGGCTCTCAGCTGATGCTCCACCCCTGATCCGTGCTACTTCCTCCTGCACCTACCACTAGGGCTTCTCCAAGTGGCGGTATTGCAGTGAGGTCTGCAGATTACCCTCCTCAGAGGAGAAGAGCAGCCATCAGGTGCTCAATCCTTCTCCTCCCCTGCTGACCCCTGGTGGCCTGTGCTCGTTCCTGAACACAGGTCGCTGGTGTGGTGTGAAGTGTGGCATCCAGCTCCTCAATCCTCAGTGCCACTGGGCCGGCAGCTGCCATACTTTTGACCATGCCTCCAATCTTGCCAAGCCCCTTCTCATCCTTTCCACCACCCCTTGTAAATAAACCCTGTTGCAGATCTTTGTGTCGTCAGCAAAGAGGCATACTTTTCCTTCCAGTCCCTCTGCAATGTCACTTACAAAAACATTAAAAAGGACCGGACCCATGACTGAACCCTGCAGTAACCCACTAGTAATCCCCCTTTCTTTAGAATGGACTCTGTTTATTATTACCCTCTGTGTCCTGTTGTCCAGCCAATGTTTTATCCAGGCTACCACCCTGGGACCCACTCCAAGGCTGGCTAATTTGTTTATTAATCTTTTGTGTGGGACTGTGTCAGATGGCTTGCTAAAGTCTAGGTAGGCCATGTCCACAGCACCTCCCTGGTTTACTACTTTGGTCACCCAGTCAAAGAAATCAATTGGATTCATCTGAAATGACCTTCCCGCTATGAATCCATGCTGCCTTGGGTCCTGGGCCCTGCTGGCCTCTAGGTACTCAACAATTCTTTCTTTCAGAAGTGATTCCATCATTTTCCCTACCACTGAGGTCAAGCTAACAGGTCTATAGTTTCCTGCCTCTGCTTTGTTCCCACGTTTGTGAAGGGGAATCATATCCACCCTCTTCCAGTCCTTAGGTATCACACCGTCCTCCCATGATTTGTTAAAAAGGGTAGTCAGTGGTGTTACTAGTTCTCCCCTTAGTTCTTTTAGAATTCTGGGGTGAATCCCATCAGGCCCCATTATTTTGTCCACCTTCAGTTTTAAGAGTTCTTTCGGAACCCTTTCTTCTGTGAAAGGACTGGTATCAACCCCCCTATCCAGAGTGCTTCTATTGATTGGATTAGGTACCACCCCCTCCTCTTCTTTTGTGAATACTGAGCAAAAGTATTCATTCAGTATCTCTGCTTTTGCACTGTCCCTCTCTGTCCATCCACCCTCCACTTTATTAAGCCTCACTATCCCTCCATTGGTCTTTCTTCGCTCCCCAATGTACCTATAAAAGGTTTTGTCCCCCTTCTTAACCGAGTTGGCTATCTTTTCCTTGGTTTGGGCCTTTGCTATTCTGACTGCCTTCCCCATTTCCTTCTGTTTTAACAGGTACAGTTCTCTGTCCTGCTCTTTCTGTGTTCCCTTATACTTCCTGAATCCTATCTTTTTCTCTTTAACCTTTCCCCCACCTCTTTTGAGACCCATAGTGTTTTTTTTCTTTCATTTTGATTTATTTGCTTCACACAAAGGCGTGTTGCCTCTGTGATGGCAGTTTTGATATTTACCCATTGTTCTTCCACCCCTCCTTCTTGCATGTTTGCTAGTGCTTTTCTTAGGCACTCTACCATTTTGACAAAATCAGCCCTTCTAAAGCCCACCACCTTGGCACAGCTGACAAATCCCACGGTGTACAGGGGCACCAACATAGAGAGCTGTTCCTGCTTCACGAATCCAGTGGGGGGTTAGCACGGTTCCTCATATTTAGCACCACTCATAATCTGGAGTACCTGTCCCAGTGCACCTCATGATTTGTGGATGGGACGTTCCAGTGCTGCCATGCCTGTTCCACCAGATGTACAGCACCCATGGCGTGGAGGTGGAGACTGTGCTGCCAGCCGTCTATGTCCACATCTCCAGCAGGACCATGGGTTGCTACACTGCGATCCTACACAAGCTGCTGGAGCTGTGCCCCGGTCCACATCTGGACAGCATCATGACTGACTTTGAGCAAGTGGCATTCAAGGCACTATGGGCAGTGTTTCCCCCATTCCAGGCTGCAGAGGTGTTTTTTTTTTCACTTCTCACAGTGCCTGTGGTGCAGACTGCGGCAGCATTGCACCCTTGCCCAGCTGTACATGACCAGTGGCGAGTTTGCCCTCCACATCAGGATGCTGGCAACCCTGGCCTTTTTGCCACCAGGGGATGTCTGCAGTGCTTATGAGGAGCTGCGCGCATGGGAGGTGTATGTCAACCATGAGGAGGAGCTAGCCGACTATCTTGGCTACTTCGAGGACTTGTGACTGGGGCGGTCTGTCCGCAGTGGGGTGCACCAAAGCCCTACATATCCCATTGATTTCTGGAACTGTTACGCTGTGGCCAGGGAGTGGTTGCCATGCATGAACAACACCACTGAAGGTTGGCATAGGGGGTTTAATTCCTTGATGGGGGTATTGCGCCTCACAGTGTGGCACTTCATCAATGTTCTACATGGTCAGCAGTGCCTCACACAGCGTTCTGCATGCAGCAGGTGCTGTGTTGAGTGGATGGCAGGGCCAGCAGTCAGTGGACCAAGGCCTGCAGTGACTACATCATGGACATTGTTGAACAGTACGAGCAGTGATGCCTCCTTGACTGCCTGCTTGGCATCACACTGAACAGCCGCCTGCAGGTGTAGTGGGTGAACTGTCAGCGGCAGCCTACAGCCGACATGCACTGACTGGCAAGGAGCACCCAGCAAACATACGGCTTTCCTGTGTCACTCCGTGGGGACGTGGGTGGTGGTGGTGGTGGTAGGTGTTGTGTGTGTTCTGATGGGCCCTGTTGGCCCCCTGTCCATATTTTCCTCGCTACATGTAGTGGCCCATCACAAGTAAAGCATTACACTGCAGCTCCTGTGTGCTGTGTCCAGGGTACTCACTCGTGACCTGTGCCCATGGGGGGGTTGCACCACCTACTGGGGCCGGGTGGGTTACACGACTGTTTCCCTCATGTGTGGTCATCAAGTGGTCCACTGTGGCTGGCACTGTGCAGCCTGGGGGGGGTACCTTTGCCTCTCACACAGGGGTTGTTCTGCCTGGGGTGGGGGTGCCTGATGTGGCTGGTGCTGTGCTGTCTGGAGAGGGTTCCTTTGACTCTGCCGTGGGGGCATGTTGCTTGGCAGGTGGGGGCCCTGTTCCTCACCTGTCAGCCGGTCTCTGTCCATGCCGCTGGTCGTTCACAATGCTGGCGGTTGCTGTCTTGGTTTGTGACCTGCGGTACCTGCGGTGGTTTGCAGTCACCATTACAGTGTCGCTGTAGCGGCTGTCGGCAGTTCCATTGTTGCACTGGCATCATAGAGTCATCTCAGACAAATGTTTTTATAATGCCTCTAAATTCCCAGATTGCGAGCCTGCCTAGTTATGGCACTCTGCCCCTGCTGGTTCTCAGAAACAAAGAGGAAAACAGCCTTACTCCGGACCACTGTTGCAGTTTACAATATAAAATATAGTAGTTACTGTACTTGGCGGACTGAGAGATATCCTGATGTTGGTAGCCAAGGTTGCCTACGCTTCAGTTTGTAATCTGGAAAATAAATATGTAACGGGACCTTGTTTGAGTACATTGCATTCCAGAACAGTAATGACTGCATTACTATAGGCTGGGCTGTAGGCATTTCAAGCCGCAGGCGAGAGTGCCTTACATCTAGGGCTGGGCGGACTGTTTCATGGGAGAGCAGAATCCCAGATTGAACCCGCAATCCATGGACCTGGATAAATATGGATTTTCCCACAGAAATCTGGTTCCAGGTCAGTGGAAATGCCATTTCTACCATTGTGTTTACTGTTGCCATGGGGATGCTGTCGGCATGCTCACTCCATGTACAGGTGGCCGGTAGCATCCAATCAGGCAACAGACAGTCACGTGACACACTCACAGTATATAACCATGCTGAGTGTGCAATGCGTCCCAGATGAGAAAGGAGGATGGTTGGAGGAGCAGGAACACCTTGACAGAGATGACGCCAGAAAAAGTTGGCAAACAAAACCACCCCCCCACAAATATAAAAAAAATATATATGAAGGGAGGGAAGAGAAACTAGGGAGAGTTAGAGAAAGGAGATTTACTGGGGCGAGGGGGACGGAGAAAAAAATGATCATTGGGGAGGGTGACGGCGAGTTGGGACTTGGCGGGACTGGAGAAAGGAGGAATCTGGAGGGACTTGGGAGTTGGTGGTGGCCTGGGTGGCTGCTGGTGGGGAATGCAAAAGGCAGGCAGTGTGGCAGTGTGCCTGTATGTACATGAGCAAGGACAGGATGGCAAAATCTGTGACTTGTGCCATTGGAGAAGATCCAGAGGAGAGAGGGAGAGACTACTGGAGGCCCAAAGAAAATTTATAATTACAGAAAATCCTAAATGAAAGTTTTTTTCTTTTCTTGGCCTCATACAGTGTAGCTGCATATACATGAGAAAGGACAGGCTGGCAAAATCTTTGACTTGTGCTTTTCCAGATCCAGAGGAGACAGGAAGAGAAGGAGAGACTACTGGGGGCCCAATAAAGATTTTACAGTTACAGAAAATCCCAAATGAAAGTTTTTTTTAATTTTCTTGGCCTCAGTCAGTGTAGCTGTGTACATGAAAAAGGGCAGGCAGGCAGAATTTTTGATTTGTGGCATTCCAGATTCAGAGGAGAGAGGGAGAGACTACTGGGGGCCAAAGAGATTTTACAGTTAAAGAAAATCCAAAATTAAAGTTTTTTCTTTCCTTGGCTTCAAACAGTGTAGCTGCCTGTGTATAATAGAAAGGGCAGGCTGGCAAAATCTTTGACTTGTGCCATTCCTGATGCAGGGGAGAGAGGGCGAGACTACTGGGGGGGTCCAAGAAGAATTTTACAGTTACATAAAATCCAGTTTTTCTCTCCTGGCTTCAGTGTGGCTGTGTGTACAGGCAAGGGCAGCAGGGTGGCAAAATAAATCTCTGACTTGTGCCATCCAGTCATGAATCACATTTATTTGTTAACATTCATTCACGATCTCATCCAGAGGGAAAAGAGAGAGAGAGAGAGAGAGACTGCAGGGGGGCCCACGATAAATGTTACAGTCCCAGAAATCCCTGGGTTCAGTGTGGCTGTGTGTGTACAAGGCAAGGGCAGCAGGGTGGCAAAATAAATTTATGACTTGGTGATGTCCAGAGAGGAGAGAGAGAGAGAGAGAGAGAAAGACGAAGGGGGGCCCACGACAAATGTAGCAGTTCCAGAAATCCCCCAAAACTTTTATTTCCTGGCATCAATGTGGCTGTGTGTACAAGGCAAGGGCAGCAGGGTGGCAAAACAAATCTTTGACTTGTGCCATTCAATCATGAATCACGATCACTTGTTAATGTCATCTCATGATTTCAAGTATTAAAATAAAATACTGTTCAGACCAACAACATACAAGTTGATGAGCCTGTGCTGCTGGCTGTGGGTGGCCCTGGGGATAATCTGACTTTGTGACTTGTAGCAGGCTGTTTACAGTACAACACAAGTAAAGTACAAGCACTGTACACACAAATATCATCATCATCATCATCATCACTCATTCCCCATTATTACTGCTTATTGTCATTAGTTTTACAGTATATCGCATTACATTACTTATAAGTATTAACCAACCCCCAGCGTGGGACTGTGCTGGGTGCGGCTATGCACCAGATGTGTCTGTATCACCAATTCAAACTCTGAGGCACACTTAACAGTTGCTGAATTTGGTCACTTAACAGTAACTAACTGTATTGTAGGAGTCAGTCTGATAATCTTGGAAGGAAGTGGTGATGGACTGCTGTGCTGTTGGTGTGCAGCGTACAGTCATGAGTTGCAACAGTAAATTTGTCCCTGGCCTGTGGGTGGGAGCCATCAGAAGGACATCACATTTGTTAGAGAAATCTTTTGTTACAGGTTAGAATACTAATGAAAAATGGATCAAAGTGCTGATGAGGTGCATTCTATTTCTCAGGTAGGCAGTGGCACTGCAAAAACAGCAATCAGCCAGAAAAGGGAAAACAAAATCAAACCCCCAAAAGTGATTTTTTAATGTCTAAGATTTTGTCTTCCAAGCGAATGCTTGAATTCAAAAAAGGTGAATGTCTCGGATTATCATCAGTCCCAAGTAAAAAACAACCATTTGTCAATGCCGAATGTTTGCCTGCTGGTATTAGCATTGGAAATGCAGGAGTTAGACAGATGCAGAATAGGAATGGCAGTGAAGTATTGAACTTCACACCAACCCTACCTCCATCCTGTAGAGACGGGCAGGCATTGGTGCAAGTGTTTGGTTCGTCACCCATGATGGTCATGCCATGTCTCCTCACTCTATTCTGCAGACACCAACACATGTTGAGGTGTGCCTTGGGGTGTTTGGCTTTACAGTCACCCCATTTCATAAGGACATATGCTGAAATTGGTGCACCATAGGAGAATGGAGTGAAGTCTGGGGCCGAAGAGTCCAAGGTACATTTGATGCCTGTCAGTGGCTGGGAGGGTGGGATGGCATGAGCAGTACAGACAGCAATCCAAAGGCACAGCCTGATGCCTGTCAGTCTGTACAGGGTGGGACATTATGGTTAGAAACCCTAACGCCCCTGGCATTTGTTGGTATTTACACTACAAATTTTCAACATGGCCCTTTTCTGACCCCACCTCATGAAAGCATTTGGGACCTCTTGTGATGAAGAATGGCAGTGTGATTTTGTCAATGTGTTCTGAACTTTGAGTTCCAACAGCGACCGTGCCATTCTGCACCACATGTATGAAAACACAGATTGGGCAGGATGTGAAGAATGACAGCTGTACCATCCACAGGGAGGTGTGAAGAGATGGCAATGTTGAAAATCTGTAGTGGGAATATTAAAAATGCTCGCACTTCTGAACATACGTGAAAACTGCGCAACAGTCATTTTATGGACTTTCGTCACCAAATTTTCAACATGGGCATTTTAGGACCTCTGCTCATGAACAGTGTCACTGTGATTTTCTTAATGTGTCCCAAACATTGATTTCCCACTGCGACCGTGCTATTCTGCGCCAGAAGTGCGAAAACACATTTCAGCCAGGATGTGAAAAATGACAGCTGTACTGTTCATAAGGAGGCATGGAAAAATGGCAACTTTGAAAATCTGGAGTAAAAATATTGCACATTCACGAAGTTACAAGCATGTGTAGCAACTGCGCAATGCACGCTTATAAAACAGTCATTTCTTGGATTTTTTCCACAAAATTTGCAACATAGACTTTTTGAGAGCCCACCTCATGAACACTGGCACTGTTGTTTTGTTAATCAGTCCCAAAAGGTGATTCCACTCAGTGACCGCAAAATCACCTTTCGGGACCGAATAACGCCATGACAGTGGTTGAATTCATGAGGAGGGTTCCCAATAACCCCATGTTGAAAATTTGGTGCCAAAATTCCCCAAAATACCTGAGATATGCACCAAAGTTTAAAAAACCCTATTTATGCCATTATACAGCTTACCAACATTTCTTCAGTTCGTGGTTGGCTTTGCAGAGTGCAGACGTGTTCCCAGTCCACCGAAGATCGTCATGCTGTGCTCCAGAGGTACGTATGGAGTGAGGGGGGTGTGGGAAGGCAGAGTTCGCAGAGGGTGGGCGCTGGATGGGGGTGTGGGGTCTCCGGACTGAACGAGGGACCATTGTCTGATTTACAGGTTGAAAACCAAAAAGCAAAAAAAACCAAAAAAAAAACCATCACGGAACAGTTTTTTGTTTTAACAGGGACATTTGGCACACTGGGATGGGCTCCCAGCATGCCACCTAACTGTTTTTTTTTTGGAGGGGCTGTAGCCAACGGTGGATTAGGCACCCCGTTGGCACATACCGAGGGGCAACAGTCGGGGGGGATTGGGCACCCCCTTGGCACAAAGCAACTGTTTTTGTAGGGGGGACATTATGCCAATGGGGAGTGGGCTCCCCCATCAGTAAATTAAACTGAGAAGGGAGGGGACTGAAGCCAATGGGGATTGGGGCCCCCGTCGGCAAACAAAGACTGTTTTGGGGGGTGCATGATGCCAAGGGAAATTCGGCACCCCCTCGGCATTGGGGGCTGTGGAATATTGTTTGTGAACATTGCGGTGGCTTGCCATCACATTCACAAACAATATTACATTAGGCAACGTTCCGCCCTGCAATGACGGGTCACTCCCTCATTGCAGCGGAATGGCTGACGCTACAATGATGAGGCAGCCCCTGATTGCAGCGGCGAAAACGTTACAACTTGGTGGCACTTTTGGAAGCCAGTGTCATCAGCACACTGTGCCTCCATTGGTCCACCAGTGCCAAGCCCCCAAATGCTATGCCTCCGTTGGCTGCCACAGTGCTGCGCCTCCACAACCCGCTTCTCTCCTAAGCTGCCGCATGACATTTCTTGCTCATGCGCGCAAGCAAACAAAAAAAGCTATGTAGTTAAAAAAACTTAAGGCGTGGTGGGTACCACCCACAGAGGCACCCAACGGTATGGAACAATTGCATACTATCCTACTGTCAGTCCCTCATCTGATTCTTCTGAGGTTGCACCCGATGACAGTAATAATAAAGATGAAGAGAATGATCAGGCAGTACAAGCTTTACTGGAGGGGATGGAAATTGCAGATGAGGAAGAAACAGGCAGAAATGTATTGGTTGTAGAGGGGGCAGTGGGAATAAACCACAAAAGGAACATGACCAAGAAAAATCTGAGGGGGGGTGTCCCTGAAAAGGTGACCAAGGTGCCATGCCTTCCAGAGAAAACCAAAAAAATATATTTTGTTTGGTCATACTTCTCCATTAGTGCTTCCAATGAGTTGGTAGCAATATGCATTATTTGTAAATGACCAATCAGCAGGAGTAAAAAGAAAGGAGCACTGGGAACTTCAGCACTGAAAAGGCACCTAGACAGATGTCATAACATTACCAAGAACTCCAGTTGTGAGTTTCGAAGAGAAAGTGACAGTGATAGCTCACTACACTCAGGGATAACGCCCATAGATGAAAGCAGCGGCAGCCCCCGCAGCACTACTGAAACACCTCCACCACCACTTCCTGCCATTCGAAGGACTCCTCCAACTGTTACTGAAAGTGACCATGTGTACAAAAGTCCTCCTCCTTCAAGGAGACAACTTACCATCTCAGAAACATATAAGCGTAAAGTCAAATATGCCTCGACTCACCCTGTTGCTGTTACAATAACCAAACAATTTTCAGAAAAGATAGCTGTTGATTTGCTACCATATAACGTGGTTGGCCAAATAGGATTCAGGCAGCTGCTTGAGTACCTCGAACCTTGATATAGTATACCATCACAGAAATACTTCTCAACAACAGGGATTTCAGATCTTTACGATGTTGTATGTAAAAAATTAAGATGTTTCTTGTGCAGTACTGTTGGGAGAGTGGTGCATCTTTGATTTCACTTTGATTGTTAGGAGCATAAAAAAGCATGAGCCCAAAAACGGCTCCTTTATGAAAGGGTATAGAAGCTCATGTTTCCTCCATTTACAATGTATTTGTCTAAATTATTTTGAAAGTATTTTTGTTTTCACTTTTGACAATGAATTCTGGCAATCTGTTTCATAGGTTTGCTGTTCTTTGATTATAGAAGTATTTCCTCTTATTGGCAGTAATTCTCCACGGTGCAGGATGTACGCACCGTGGACATGTATCCTGTGTGGAGGTCTGCACCCAGGGACAGCTGCGTGGTGGCCATATTCTCATCCAGCAGCCACTGTGCGGCCTCCTTCTGTGGCCCGGCCCCCACGGTGCATTGGTGCATGAGGGCACATTCGCGAACACAACCGGGCATCCAATGGGATGCCCAGACCCGGTCCCCCACTGGATCACCTGTGCCCTTGGGTGCAATGAACATCGGGTGGCTGTGATGTGGCCGCGACATTGAGCAGGCGGGTGCCCAGTTAGCCACCCCAGCCAACCATGTGCAACCTGTGGGCTGGGGCAGCATGTTGGAGGGCCTATTCATGCCCCGACGTCCCAACTGCTTCTGGCAGCAGCTTCCCAGGAATTGACGTGTACGGGCTATGTCTGCCTTCAGGACATGTAGCCTGCGTCGCCCCTCACCCAGTGCTCTGCACTGTCCAGAAAAGCATGGAGCATGGGCACACAACCCCAGACCACCCCTTCATGGATCTCAGTGTGCGGGCAGGGGATCCAGTGCGTGCCAGCCCCAGGCCCCCCTGGAGAACTGGGCGCAGGGGCTGTGGTGGCCACGGAGTGTTTACGTGTCCCCAGATACATGGCATGTAGACACTTAGTGCATTGGAGAATAGCTGCCATTGGTTCTGCAATGATCAATTTTTACTTGGAAGGGATGTCCCCTGGTTTTTAATGAGTCAGCTTTAAATTCAATGTTTAAATCAGACATTAAAACTGTGTCATTTATGATACCATAATAAAAGAAGATATCGCCTCTGTGCCTTCTTAACTCTAAGCTACACAAGCCCACATTATGAAGTCTCTCTTCATATGGTAAATGTGTTAAATTCCTAATAGTTTTGGTAAACCTTCACTAAAGTCTTTCAATTTGAAAAAAATATTTTTTTATTATATGGACTCCAAATGTGATTGCTGAAATCTAATTGTGGTCATACATAAGATACAAACAAAGGCATCAGTACCTCTTTGAATTTGCTCTTAATGTTTCTCTGTATTGATCTTAGAGTATTGTTTGTTCTTACTACCATAGCTGTGTGATGGTCTTTTAGTTCTAATTAATTATCAGTTAAAATTCCAAGATCATTGCCTACCTTTCTTCCTGTAATATTTGATTACATAAAGTTTAATTATAACCAGGATTTCTTTTCTCCAAAATGTAAGACACAACATTTATCAAAATTTAGGATCATCCCCCATTTTTTGGTCCACAAGGCTATATTTGTTGATGTCATTCTGCAGCGAGGCAATGCATCCAGCAGTGTGACATGGTCCCCCTAGTTCGGCGTCATTTAAGTAATTTGTTATGTTCTCTTCCACTTCAGCTATAAATATTTGAAAAATGATTGGACCAAGAACTGACCCCTGTGGTACTCCACTGGTGATATTACACTCTGCTGATAAATGCCCTCTTATGGGAAACCTTTGAGATCTGTTACTCAGCCATGCGCCAATCCATCTAATTATAAACTCATCAATGATATATTCAACAAGCTTCTCATGGATAACCCAGTGTGGCACAGAGTTGAAGGCTTAACTGAAGTCCAATAATATAAAATCTGTTAAGATTGCTTTATCAAGATTTTTACTTATATAATAGTAATAATAATAATAATAATTTTATTTTTAAAGTGCCTTTCAGTACATCAAGGCGCTGAACATATCAAAAACCACAACATACAATACCAATTAATAAAACATATAGATAAAATTATTTCATAACAACAGCATCACATATTAAAAACAAACAATAAAATATCCCATAAAATCAAAACACAGTATTTGCATTCATATTACATTAATCCTCCAAGAAGGCCATATGCCACAGGTAGGTTTTTAAATTTTTCTTGAATACCTCCACGGAGGTGCGCTCCCTTAACCGGCGTGGTAGAGAATTCCAAAGAATGGGTGCATCATAAGAAAATACTCTACTGCCAGAAGAATTTAAACTCACTCTTGGAATCTCTAACAACCCCTCATTGGCCGAGCGGAGCGATCGGCCGGGGCAGTAAGGCACCAGAAGTTCTTTCAGATAGGTCAGACCCTGATCATGAAGGGCTTTGAAAGTCAATAAAATGACTTTAAAGGTGATCCGCCACCATATAGGAAGCCAGTGCAGTTCATGCAGCACTGGGGTAATGTGACTGGATCTCCTTGTCCCAGTCAAAACCCGGGCTGCAGCGTTCTGCACCAGCTGTAGGCGATGGATTTAAACCCCAGAAAGCCCAAAGTAAAGGGCGTTGCAGTAGTCCAAGCGCAAGGACACAAAGGCGTGGACCAACGTTGGCAAAGAGACAGACGGAACAAGGTGATACACCCTGGCAGTATTCCTAAGATGGTAAAAGGAAGTCCTGACAACAGCCGACACTTGAGATTGAAGGGTCAGCCTGTTGTCTAGGACAATCCCAAGGTTGTGCACCCGTTCAGAGGTCGGAAGTGACATGCCGCCAAAAAAAATTCCAGAGGGCGTGCCATCATGCGACCTCTCTATCTGACCACCCGGGTCCACCACCAACACCTCTGTCTTCTCTGAGTTCAACTTTAACCAACTAGAATCCATCCAACCTTGGATTTCTTCCAGACAGTTATTAAACACCGAGAGAGCTCCATCCTGGTCAGGTGCAAAAGACAAGTATAGCTGGGTATCATCTGTGTAGCAGTGAAACCTCAGCCCATACTGTCTTATAATGTCTCCGAGGAGCAGCATATACACTGCGAATAACATGGGTGACAGCACTGAACCCTGAGGCACCCCGCACAACAAAGAAGTTGGGCCGGAGGAATGAACCCCCGACACTACTCTTTGTGATCTCCCAGTAAGGAATGAAGTGAACCATTTTAAAACAGTTCCCGACATTCCACAGATTAGCCTCAGGCGTGCTAACAACACCAGGTGATCCACAGTGTCAAAAGCTGACGAGAGATCAAGGAGAACTAGAATGGAACGTCTCTTCTGATCCCTCGCCCTCAGAAGATCATTAAGTACCCGAACCAGCGCAGTCTCGGTACTGTGTCTTTTATGAAAACCAGATTGGAAGGATTCGTAGACATTATGGATGGTTAAATGGTCTTCCAATTGGGCTGCCTCTACCTTCTAAATAACCTTCCCAAAAAAGGGAAGGCTAGAGATGGGTCTGTAGTTTGAGAAACAGTCTGGGTCCAAAGTAGCTTTCTTCAAGAGGGGTGTCACCACCGCCTCTTTCAGGGAGTTAGGAAACTCACCTGACTATAAGGAGCACCAGACTATTTGCACCAAGACTGGACTGATGATCTCAGAACAACCCAAAATTAGGGGAGTCGGTCCAGGGTCCAAACCACAGCTCGTGGGCTGCACACTATGGATGATCCTCACAATATCTACGGACTCAGGTCGGCAAAAGGGACTCCAAGAGAACTGAGGTACTGTGAACTCTCACTGTTCCACAACATCACCCTTAGAGATTGCCGGACGCAAGTCCGCCCTGATGTCAGCCACCTTAGTTGCAAAGAAACAAGCGAGCTCCTCGCACTCTAATTGCGAAAAAGCTTTTCGAACTTGCAGACAGGCTGGGTTGCACAGTCTGTCTACAATCTGAAATAACTGAGCCTGTCGATTCTGTGCAACTGCAATCTCCCTGGACAGGAATTCTGACTTCTTATGGGTGATTGCAGATTGATAGATAGAATAATGTTCCATCAATCTAAGGCGGTCAGCATCGAGGGCGGACTTGCTCCAACAACGCTCTAACCTTGGCCCCTGTCTCTGCAACTCCCTCAGTGTCCCATCAAACCAAGAGGACTTGGGGTGAAGGGATAGGGGGCACTCACGAACAGGAGCAATAAGATCTAGGGCCACTGTAACTGCTGTATTATAGGCTGACACCAGTGCCTCTGGGTTACTGCTAGCCAACACGGGGGATGAGAGGTCAAGGACTGCTGCAAGGCCCTGGGAAGTAATATTCCGTAATGGGCGGTACCTGACCATCTCCACAGGGAAAGGCCTTCTCAGGGGGGTGCAAAAATTGAACCTCACGGTATGGTGGTCAGACCAGGCGACTGGTTCCACCCCTATGTCAGATGAATCAATCCCTAAGAGGAAGACTAAATCCAGAGAGTGCCCAGATTTATGTGTAGCAGTGGAAACTACCTGTGTAAGGCCCAGAGAAGACATAAGTCGGAGGAAGTGATTACCAAATTGTGAGAGTTCATCGTCGACCCAGGCGTTAAAGTCACCCAGAACCATCAATCTGGGCGACCCAAACGACATATCGACGAGGAAGTCTGCTACTTCCTGTAAGACGCGTTTCCCATGTCCGGGTGGACGGTAGATGAGAACGATTCGAACGCCTACACCTGCTACAACTGTGCACTCAAAGGATTCAGCCTCACCTACTACCACATTCGTGAGGCCCAATTTAGTCTTAAAACAGACTGCAACCCCCCCTCCCCTGCGGTCCAATCTCGGGCGGTGTATCACCAAGTACCTGGCTGGAATCATGGCCTCCAATATGGGGCCTGAATTTTCATCCAGCCAGGTCTCAGTGATGCAAGCCAGGTCAGCCGAACTAATAAGATTGGCAATAATGGCAGTCTTATTCCTAACAGACCTGGCATTGCATAACACTGCCCGAGTTGGACAAACCTCGGAGGCTGTCCAGCCTTTCTGCCCACCAAATTCAGTAGTGCCCTTGGGTATGGGCACCAGACATGGGAGACCCAGGGCACCTTCTGGACTTAGTAACCCCGATACGGTGGCCCCGCTCTTTCATCCTCTCCTGTTCACACCCCCCCCACCCTCCTCACTCTCCTATGAACAATCCCCAGCGCTCTACAGTGCTGGTAGGTCTCAAATTGCAGGGGAGGAGAATAAAAAGTGCGGAGGGCACGAAAAGAGGAGGATGAATAGCGCACCGCTGTGGTACCTGAAGGCCAGCACATGTCACTGCTTAAACTAAACAATATAGTCCAAATACAATCAGAACTAAACTAATCTAAAAGCCCATACAAAATAAAACACAAATAAAATAAAAAAGAAGAAAAAGATAATAAACAAAAAACAAAAATAAACAAATAAAAATAAAGAAATATAAATAAATATAAACAAATATAATGAAAGGGTACTCTCACCACCCCTACAACAAAAATTACCCCCCCCAGCTCTCTCACAGCCAGGTAGAGAGAGGGGGAAAAATATCTTAGCACTCTCACTGCAAGATAAACAAAACAAATCAAACAAAACACAAAATAACTAAACAAAAAAACTCAAAGTATAATACAAAAATAAATGTAAACACCCTGGTCCTCTCACCACCAGGGACAAAGAAATCATCCTACAAAAAAGTCATAAAATAGATTCACATCATTTAAATCCAGACACGCTTAGATCCAAATGATCATAATAGGACAAACAGCATAGGTCTAAAGCTACCAAACTTTATAAGCCCCCAACGAAGAACACAAAAGCTGGTAAAACTAGTCTCAGGCCCCACACAGCAAAAGTCCAAATAATCTCGAAAATCGAAAAATTAAATGCTCAGTACATTTTCTTCATATTCCTGGTATTCCACTCCAGCCACTGCAAATTCTCACTATTTGGAGTTTATCCAGCAAAGAAAATTTAGGAGGAGGTAAACACTCCTAACCCAGCGAACCCTAGGAGGGTGCGTTTATGTGGCCAATCTCCCCTACTTGGGATGCCAGAAGAAGCCCAGCCTCTGCCAGGCAACTCCGGCACCACCCGGAGGCCCTGAGAATGCCGACCCACCAGCAGGTACTTCAGACCCTCCCAGGGACAGACAGCAGCACCCCGCACCCACCTCTGGAACAGCTGGGCCAGTCAGTCAGACCTCTCCTTCTCCTTCTCCAACACGACTCCACCACACAGAAAGGCCAATAGTTCAGCAAAAATCTTCAAGTACCCACGCAAAATTAAACCTCAAGTAACCGGACAAACCCAGGTACTCAGTTTCTCCGGTATTCCGATTTCCAGTTCGGTCCTATAATCCACTGAGTCCAAGAAAGGGGACAAGCAGAGCAAACAACGAACAACTCAGCATAATCCGTGGCAATAACACTGCAGACACGTTCCACAGGTTAAGAGGGTTCTCCTTGGTAGTCCCAACTTCACAGTCTATGCTCAACGGCCAGGTAACATTTAGGCACGTAAAAAGTTCACTCATGAATTTATAGGAAATCCAATAATTGAGGTTCCAAATCCAGCACAAGCAAAGATCTTCTTCGCTACGGCTCCCACAACTCCCCGACTCCACAGCCTCTCGTGCTGTGGTCAGAGAAACAATCGAAAAAGCAGAGAAGCACAATATCACCGGGGGGCTAAACAAGTTCGATACTCCGATATTCAGCAAAGGCATCCTAGTCTAACTCACTGCTTCAGCCCTGAACTAGTCTAAAAATCAAAAAGAAATGAATAAAAGTAGATAAAAATGAGCAAAACGCAAAAACACAATCCATAAACAAACGAACAGCAGAAAGTAGTGCACTGGCTGGCTCTGCTCAGCCGCCATCTTGACATCTGTATTTTTCTATATGGTCATAGAAGCATATTAAATTTGTAGTGCATGATCGTCCACTTTTAATTCCGTGTTAATTAATGTCGAAGCAGGGAATATTTAACAACTGTAATTGATTTTTTTCTTTAATTAGAGTCTCTAAGATTTTACATGGGACTGCTATCAGTCTTATTGGCCTATAGTTTTTTTATTTGCCTTACTGCCATTTTTAATGATGGGTGTTACTATCCCACAACAGATACCTGGGCCAGCTGTCAGTCTGAACCCTTCATGTTTTGATAATTCACATGGGACTGGGGACAGTGAAGCATCACAGTTTGCTGTTCTAAGAATGCTTTATTTTCCATCTGAACATACCTCATACAACATCAGTGAAGAGCTCCAAAACCAATACAGCAATGGCTCAATTCACAGGGACTGTTAGTTGGCTTAATAGTTGCAGATAATGGGTTCAACATAAGGAAGGCCTTGAGGTGGGGCTTTGTTCACATCCGCTGCTTTGTGCATTGCTTAAATTTAATAGTTCACAGTTTTCTCGATGACACCAGGGAGATTAAGGCTCTCGTTAGCACTGCTAAAAGAATATGCACTCATTTCAATCACTCAGATAAAGCCTGTCATTTGTTTGAATAAAATACAGAAGGAGCACAGTTTACCTTTGCACAGACTGATCCAAGACAGTTCTACTCGATGAAATTCGACCTTTCATATGTTCCAAAGGCTGCACTGCACCTTAGAAAATAAAATTAGTGATGCAGACGTCTATATTACTCCACCACAGTGGGCCATGCAGTAGTTTCTAATTTTCCTGCTCCAGTCATTTGAGGAAATCACCAGGGAGGTTAGTGCAAACACAGCAACTCTCAGCCAGGTGATACCCCTAAAAAAATTAAAATTTAGATTGAATCTGATTAGGGAAAAGTTAGAGAAGCAAGACAGTTCCATGATCACATAGGCTGCCAGTAGTGCTGATCTTTTGCAATACTGGAAATCCCCCAAAAATATGTGTCCTGCTTTAGTAAACATTGCAATAAAGTACATGAATTGCCCTCTGACTAGCGTCTGTTCAGAATGATTGTTTAGTTCAGAAGGTAACGTCATTACTGACACATGATCCTGTTTGACACCAGAAAATGCTGACGCCTCACATTTCTCAAAGTCAGCATTCCTCACATTTATTTCAAATATGATATCTGAATAAAACATACACTGACTGCTCTAAGCAGGCCCTATCCACATCCACAAAACACTTTCAAGAATTCGTGTCTGTGGTGAAAATCTTTTGTGAATGGGGTCTACTAAATGAGGTAGCAATTAATTGCAACAAGTCAGGTGAGGACAGACTAGGCCAGGCCACTGTTACTTGAATGATCACATGAGCAGCACAGAATAGAAAAAAAATCATAACATCGGTGTATTCAGAGTCCCAATACAGCAAACAGCTGCATTTCGTGTCACAAACTTACTCTTGGTGGCACCTGGTACCACTATCTGATCTGGAAGATAGGGTACTGCTGTCTACTACTACTACTACTACTGTCACTTTTTGTCCTTACTCCAGTCCTTACTACTACTGCTTGTCACTTTTTTTGCCCTCAGCAACTGATCCTGGCTGTACTGTTTTAATTTTCATACAGTGCATGACTTAGCAGATGCCTCAAACCCAGAAACAGAATACTCTTTGTATATTTCTCACGTCCCTCATATTTGTCTGAGACTACTTCACAGAACAAAATGCTACAAAACTGAAAATTCTTATTTCTTTATTGTTTGTGTATGCTTGGTATGCTAGCCTGGTTACATCTCACTTACAGTAACTGGGCTGAGATTATATTATATTATATTACTTTATTTCATTTTTTGATACTTAAATTACTTGGCAGTGGCTGGCAGCAGTTGTGGAACAACTCTAGGAAGGACGTAATTGTGCTATGTCTGTCATCAGGTCTTCAGGTGGCAGTGGCAAACATTTCTATGACTGCACTGCACTTGACCGATGCGATGTGTGACTGTCTGCCTGCCTGGGTGGTGGTGATTACTAAGTCTTTCATTTTTCTTCTTTAAGGATTCAGCGTGTTGATCAGATTCACTATAAGTAGTCATAGTACTGGAAAACATTACCACCTCTTGGACCAGGTAGTGTACCATACACCACGGTACACTGGGGCATGCGAAGCAGTTGCATCATTTACATGGGTAGGGTGGGTGGTCTGTCTCTTAGTGCTCTCATTTGATCATTTATACCCATTTCTATGGTCTGTTCGGTTCTGATTGAAACATCCATTAAAATAATACCCACAGAGCACCATTAATAAAAAAGTATCTTAGCCGCTTGGCAGTGTCTGCAGTGCTTGGTGGTGCTATGACTTAGGTGTTTGCATCTGTCTGTCTGTCTCTCTCTCACCATCTCTCTCTCTGTCTCTCCCAGCTACTCATGTCACGGACCGAGAAGGATATGCCACCCCACCATTATTGGCCAGCCATGAAGGGGCTAGTGGTGAGTGATTGCCTTTTTATTATCATAGGTATCATAGGAGTTTACAGAGCTTAGGTTAGACTTTCTTCCATTATGCTTGCTACTTTTAAGGTTTTAGTACTTGTATAGGTTTTCTGAATCCCTATAAAAGGTGTCTAATTTGGATTTAAACATCTCAGTACGCATACTACTCATTACCTCAAGTGGGAGTTTATTCCAGTCCTGTACCACTCTCTGACTAAACCAGTTTTGGCTCCTTACTGATTTTGGTTTTCTATCTTCCAGTTGTAAGGGATGAGCATGGGTATTATGTACCTGCTCCCTGGTTTCTCATTTCAGATTCTCCCACAAATCATTATTAGTCCATGCTTTATGAACGAGACAGATGACTCCTCTTTTTCTTCTATATACGAGGGGGTAAAGTCTTGAGTCATAGTTTTTCCCATTCATACCTCTTATTCCTCTTGTTTCCCTTTTCCGTACCCTCTCTATGATAGAAACATAGAATTTGACGTCAGATAAGGACCACTTGGCCCACCTAGTCTGCCCATTTTCCTACCTAACAGATAAGCTGCAGATCCTAGTTAACCAACAGCTTACTTCCTCCTACCCCCCACTAGGACTGCCTTATGTCTGTCCCATGCATTCTTGAACTCCCCCACTGTTCTTGACTCCACGACCTCCTCAGGGAGGCTGTTCCATGCATCCACAACCCTCTCTGTGAAAAAATACTTCCTCACATTACCTCTGAGCCATCCCCCCTCTATCTTCAAATTGTGCCCCCTTGTTCTTGCACATCTCTTTTTCTGAAAGATGCTACCCTCTTGGACTTTGTTGATTCCCTTGAGGTACTTGAAAGTTTCTATCATGTCCCCTCTCTCCCTTTTTTCCTCAAGGGTATACATATTAAGTTCTTCTAGTCTTTCTTCGTATGTCTTCTGGTGCAGACCCTGCACCATTTTGGTTGCCCTCCTCTGGACAGCCTCCACTCTGTCTATGTCTTTGCGGAGATGGGGTCTCCAGAACTGCACACAGTACTCCAGATGGGGTCTCACCAACTGTCTGTACAGAGGGATAACAACTTCCTGTTTTCTACTATTGATGCCTCTTCCTATGCATCCCAGTATCCCCCCAGCCTTCCTTACTGCCTTCTCACATTGCTTGCCCACCTTTAGGTCATCTGATATAATTACTCCCAGGTCCCTTTCCATTTTTACTGTTGTCAGTAGCTCACCCCCCATTGTGTACTCTTCCCCTGGGTTTTTGTTACCCATGTGCATTACCTTGCACTTCTTTGCATTGAATCTGAGCTGCCATACATTTGACCATTCCTCCAACCTTCCCAAGTCCTTTCTCATCCTTTCCACTCCATCTTGTGTATCAACCCTGTTGCAGATCTTTGTGTCATCTGCAAAGAGACATACTTTTCCTTCCAGTTCCTCTGCAATGTCACTTATAAAGACATTAAAAAGGACCGGTCCCAGTACTGAACCCTACGGTACCCGCTAGTAACAAATCCTTTCTTCACTGTGTACTCCATTTACTACCCCTTGCGTCCTGTTGTCTGAGCAATTTATTATCCAGGCTACCACCTTGGGACCCACTCAAGGCTGGCTAACTTGTGTATTAATCTTTTGTGTGGGACTGTATCAAATGCCTTGCTAAAATCTAGGTAGGCCATATCCACAGCCCCTCCCTGGTCTACTACTTTGGTCACCCAGTCAAAGAAATCTATTAGATTCATCTGACACAACCTTCCCATCGTGAATCCATGCTGCCTTGGGTCCTGTGCCCCACTGGCCTCTAGGTACTCAACAATTCTTTCCTTTAGAAGTGATTCCATCATTTTTCCTACCACTGAGGTCAAACTAACTGGCCTGCAGTTTCCTGCCTCTGTCCTGCTCCCACTTTTGTGAAGAGGAATCACATCTGCCCTCCTCCAGTCCTCAGGTACCACCCTATCCTCCCATGATTTGTTAAAGAGAGTAGTCAGCGGTGTCACTAGTTCTACCCTTAGTTCTTTTAGAATTCTTGGGTGAATCCCATCAGGCCCCATTGCTTTGTCCACCTTCAATTTATTAGTTCTTTCAGAACCCTTTCTTCTGTAAATGGACTGGTATCGACCCCATCTTCAGAGTGTTTCTCTTGTTTGGTTTGGTACCTCCCCTCCTCTTCCTTTGGAACACTGAACAGAAATATTCATTCAGTATCCCTGCTTTTCACTGTCACCCTTTACCCACATTCCTCCTTTATTAGCCTCAGTGCCACTCCTTTGGTCTTTCTTTGCTCCCTAATACCTATAAAGGTCTTATCCCCCTTCTTAACAGAATTGGCTATCCTTTCCTCGGTTTGGGCCTTTGCTATTCTGACTGCTTTCCCAACCTCTTTCTGCTTTAACTGATAAAGTTCTCTGTCCTGCTCCTTCTGTGTTTCCTTATACTTCCTGAATACTATCCTTTTCTTCTTAACCTTTCCTGCCACCTCTTTTGAGAACCATAGCGTTTTTTTTCCTTCGTTGTGGTTTATTGATTTGCTTTACACAAAGGCTTGTTGCCTCTGTGATGGCTGTTTTGATTACTCCCCATTGTTCCTCCACCCCTCCTTCTTGCCTGTTTGCTAGTGCTTTTCTGAGGCACTCTCTCATTTTCCCAAAGTCAGCCCTCCTAAAGTCCAATACTCTTGCTTTTGTATGGCTTGATTGTATGGCTGTGTTTATCATGAACCACACTGTTTGGTGGTAAGCTTGTTCCCAGATGGCTACCCACTTCTAAATCTGAGATTCTTTCTCCATCCCCATTTGAGAGTACCAGGTCTAATTGCTCCTCCTGAGTGGATTCCAATACTAGCTGTCTGAGGCATGCCCCCTGTGGGGCATCAAGAATTACCCTGCTCTTGGATGTGCCTGCAGCAAAGGTGCTACAGTTAACATCTGGCATATTCAGGTCCCCCATCAACAATCTCTCCCTTTTTCTGCCATTCTAAGGAAGTCTTCTATCATTTCCTTGTCCATTCCTTCCCCTGAGATGGGGTCTGTATACAACCCCATGCGGATTGTGGTGCCATTTCTGTCTCCAGGGTGACCCAGAGTGCCTCATCTGCTCCCTGTTTACTCTTTAGTTCTGTTGCTTGATCCTTCCTTTACATGAGAGCTACTCCTCCTCCTCTTTTACCCTCCCTGTCCCTCCTGTAGATGTGTATCCTGGTATGTTGACATCCCAGTCATGGTTCTCTGAGTACCATATTTCTGTGACTGCCACAATATCCAGGCAACCCTCTTTCATCAAGGCCACTAGCTCAGGGAGCTTGTTACAGAACTACGGGCATTGGTACTCATCACCTCCATTTTGATAGCCTTACCCTTTAGCCCCATTCCTGTCCTTACTGCCTTTGCCTTTTTTACATTTACCTCTGCTCTCTCCTAATAACTTCTCTACCTTGGTGTTTACCTCACTAATTACCATGTTTTGTGGGGGAGGCTGGGATTTCCCTGCTCCTTTTTAGTGCCTCACCCCTTGGCTAGTTTAAATGCTTGCTAATGAAGCATTTAAACCTCTCACCTAGGATCCTGGTTCCCCCCCTGGACAGAGGCAGACCATCGCACCAGTATAGGTCTGCATCCTTCCAGGTGGCTCCCCAGTCCCCAATGAAGCCAAAACCCTGAGCTCCACACCAGTTTTTCAACCACTCATTGAATTCCCTGGTGAGAAGTGCCTTAGCATCACCCTTGCTACAGACAGGCAGCAATTCCCGAAGGTTACCGTATGGGCTTCTTGTCCAAGGCCCTCCACAACCTCTACAAACCTCCTTGCACTGCTCTGATCCCATTCCTAGCCAGATCATTTGTCCCTAGGTGGACAATGACATCCAGCTCCCTCCCTCATGCAGCTCCTCCCACGATCCTGAGGATTCGCCTCTGTCCTCAAGCCGTGGCGCCAGGAAGCACCTACCTCCTCTCCCTTCCTCCCCATTTCTACCCCCCAATGATTGAGTCCCCACCAGGGTTGTTTTCTTCCTCTGTGGGGTCCCATGCCACCCTCCTGTGGGCCTCCTTTGTGAAGGTTCCCAGCATCCTCCTTGGTCTCCACTGCAGGTGCCTCCATAGAGGAACCACTATCCACCAGAAGAGCGAATGAATTGTGGAGAGTGGTAGCTGATGTCAACTCTGTTCCACCACCTCTCCTCTCTGAGCCCACCCTGGTCCAGCCTCTCCTCTTTCTTGGCAACCTCTGAGGTAGTGGCATTGGCCCTGGTGGTCCCTGGGTGGGGAGGAGGTTTCACGAATCCTAGCCAGGTCAGCCTGGAGATGGGCAACCTCCTCTCTCAGACCAGAGAGGTGCCTGCAAATGAGGCAGCATAGCAGCCTCAGAATGTCTCCCAGAACACTGCCACCCCACAGCCATTGCACTGCACCACTCCTATCATGTCTTATTTTGTGCCCCTCTCCAGTTTCTCTTATGCCTCTCCTCTCTCCTTACAACTCTCACCTTTCCTGTTCTGGGACAGCAACTTCCTATCTTCTTCAGTAGCCTCCTTCTTCTTTGCTCAATGTCAGACCACCAGCAGCTGGGGAAGAGTGAGCTACTTTTCCTTTAGGGTTGACAAAACCAAAGTTTCTCTGATGCTTCCTTCCTACTGCCAAACAGGAAGTTCCTGTTGACAGTCAAATCCAGTGGCTATAAAAGTAGAACTGGCTTAGGGTGGGTGGGATGGAGGGCAATTAGTAAGAAAAAAACCTAGCAACAGGAAGTTGTAATTTGAGTCACCTGCTTTTATAGTGTCTAAGCCACACCCCCAATTAAGCTGTCTCTCCTCCTACTGGTTTAGCAAAGTCAGCTGATACAGTACCCTTTCCAGCACAGAACACACACTGACTTTCTTTCCTTTCTTTTTTTTAACCCTAAATAAGACCACTTCTACTTCTAATAAAGTATCTGTCTACTTATTCTCAACAGACACTGACTTCTGCTGAGATATAAGTGTAAAATTAATAAGAAAATGTAGCTTCTTTTAGTTAGCTGCTTTCTGCTCTACAAGCAAGGCTAGCAATAGCTATTTCCCCTTTCTTGTATCGGCACCATACTTGTGAGCCATACTCCAGGATAGTCCTCACCAGTGAAGTATACAAGGGGAACATCACCTCCCTATCCCTGCTTGAAATATGTCTTAATATGCAAGGCAGCACCCTATTTCCTTTGTGCACTATATTCCTACGGTGGGAAGTAAATTGCATATCCTGGGATATGAGAATACCCAAGTCTCTTTCTTCCGTGTTTGCCCTCAAACTGTTCTTATTTAAGGTGTAAGTGTGTGCAGGGTTGTTCTTGCCCAAGTACATCACTGTGCATTTGTCCTCATTTAAAAGAAGCTTAAACTTACCAGTCCAATCCTGGACACAGTTAATGGCAGTTTAAAGTGGACTAGATTCTTCCCTATTTTTTATTACCACACACAGCCTACAATCATCTGCAAACTTGGATAGCCATATCTAAGAACTGTCATACTGGATTGATGTTATATATAAATGAAACAAGCAGGGACCCAGTACCGAACCCTGGGGCACTCCGCTTGTCACTGTCGCCCAATCTGAGAATGCATCCTTTATACAGACTCTCTGCCTTCTGTCTTTTAACCATGCCTGTATCCAGTTAACTATATAGCGTCTTGCATACCCATATCCCTTAAGACTTCCAGTAGCTCAGAATGAGGCAGTTTGTCAAATGCCTTGCAAAAATTGGGGAAAACCATGTCAACTGATTCCCCTTTGTCTAGGTGCATCCTTACTTTACCATAAAACTGCAGCATGTTTGTTTGACATGATTTTCCTTTGGTGAACCCGTGCTGTGTTTTGTATCTCAGGTTTGCTGTGTCTATGAAGGCAGTTATGTTGTCGTTTAGTATGCCTTTAAGTATTTTAGAAGGGATTGATGTTAAGCTGACTGGGCTGTAGTTTTGTGGGTCTGATCTAGAACCATTTTTAAATAAGGGGATCACTGATGCCACCCTCCAGTGATCTAGTGCCTCTTCCCTATCGATCGAGATTTGAAATATGTGTGTTGGGGGGGGGGGGGGTGCAATTTCCTCACAGAGTTCTTTGTTTAGCAGTTTTACATAAATGTGTACACATATAATCCATTAAATAATTTCCTTTGGGCCTCTGTGTCACAAGTGACAATCTTTTGGCACTTTGATGTATTTTTTTGCATTTTTGCAAATATTTATAGGAGCCGGATTTGTGACATTTTTGATGGGGCCCAGGGGTCAGGGTCAAATCCCCACCCCCTGGCCCAGGGGACAAAGCTCCACCCCCCAGTGGGGGTCTATGGGAGCAGAGCCCCCTATACGTGAGGGTTGGGGGGGGTTAAGCCAGACCACCATCGCAGTCCTTATTTAGTGTACGGGCACCATTTCTGATAAAAACTAAGTCCTCACTGTACTGTTTTCTTGCAGGGCTCTCGGTAGGATTTTCTGTTTGGGGGGTCAGGGACTGTCATTTGACTGTACACTATGATATGATTGAAAATCTTTGTAACAGATGTCAGCCACGCTGCGAGGTTCTGCATTAGATGGGGATGCAACAAACCTTCAGAAAGTCAAGATAAAGAGCATTATGGTAGTCTAAGACAGGATGTAACAAATCTGTGGGCTACAGTCACCAGGTCATTGTATTACAGAAAAGGCTTCACCCGGGTGATATTCCTTAAGGCTGGATGGACTGCAGCACTAGAAGGTAAGAGACTTGCTCATGATCACATAGTATATATTTGGCTCACATGTGTTTGATCTTGTACTCTCCTGGCTCACAATCCCAGACTGGTGCTCTAACCATTATACCGAACTGTGCCCATAATCTTGCGCTAGGCTCTTGGGCTTCTGCCAAACACCGACACTGCAGTGCTCTACTAGGACAGTGGTGCACTGTTAGCAATGCTATCCTCCTAAGACATGAAACCAAGATCCCATCTGCCCTTCTCTGATACGTATCCGGTTGGATGGTTAAAAGATCCTATAGCGCTTTTAAACAACTTTTTTTTTATAACATTTTAAATGTTTTTTTCTGTGTGTGAATTTGGTATTTTAGTGCTTGTGAAACATGCTTGACTGACAGCACTGGAAACGGCAGCCCTCTCTTTATCTACAATGACATGTACAGCACAGTTGATTACAGTGTAAGCTTCCTCACACTGCCTTACCAATGTGCTGCAAGCCTGGCATGGAGGGACCACCACGTAAGTGAGAGGACAGGTTAGACTCCATGCCCATTCATTCCATGTACTCCCATATGAGACTGCCAACATTGGTGCCAAAATGCCAATAAATGTCAACTGTGTTGGTGGTTTTGTGGTGTAAAGACCTGCTCACTAGGAACTGGACTGAGATCACTACAACTTATTTCACATGGGCCACTGAACAGCACTCGCCGCTCAGGTGATAATGACATTCAGCCCCATCCATCTCCGCTGGATTTGAACCAGTGACCTACAGCGGAAAGGTTCCTTAACCCAGTACCAATCCACTAAGCCATTCAGTTTCCCAAATTATGCAACTTTTAAAACAGTACGGCTGTGTGCACTTTACTGACACATTTAATAATAATATCTTTATTTATGAAGCACCATTCACAGAGTATCAAAGTGTTGTACAATCCATACAAAACAAAACAATAAAATTCGAAAATCAAACATCCAATCAATATATTTAAAAATACAGCTACAATAATCCAATATAGATTAAGAAATATCCCCAAAGGCGAGCCCAAATAGATGAGTTTTTAAAGCAGTCCACTGTCAGGCACTCTCGTATCCGATGAGGCAGAGAATTCCAGAGGGTTGGGGCTGTGAATGAAAATGCCCACGATTCAGAAGTTTTTAACTGTACCCTGGGAATCTCCAGCAAGCCCTCATTGGCCAAGCACAGTGGTCGGAGGGGGCAGTAAGGATGCAGGAGATCTTGCAGGTAGCTCAGTTCCAGTCTGTGTAGGGCTTTACAGATCAGCAAGCCAACCTTGAAGGTGATCCATCACTGAACTGGCAATCAGTGCAGTTTGCGCAGCACAGGTGTAATATGGCTGGATTGGGTTAATCCAGAAAACAACCTGGCTACAGCATTTTGCATCAGCTGCAAGTGGCGGATATCTACCCCAGAAGCCCTAGGTAAAGAGAGTTACAGTAGTCCAGGCAAAAGGTCACAAAGGCGTGGATCAACGTTGGAAGATCACCAGACGGAACTAGATGCTTAATCCAGGTGATATTCTGCAGATGATAAAAAGAGGACTTAACCACAGCCAACACCTGTGAACGAAGTGTCAGCCCATCGTCAAGTATTACCCCTAGATTTAGCACCCATTCAGAGGTCAACAACTGGGTACCCCCAAGCCAAAGCCCTGAGGGACATCCTGCCACTGACCCCTCTATATGGTGACCAGGATTCACTACCAACGCCTAAGTCTTGTCAGAATTCAGTTTCAGCCAGCTGGTATTCATCCAATCCTGGATTTCTGCAAGGTAGTTGTTAAACACTAAGAGTGCACTATCCTGGTCAGGCATGAAGGACAAGTAGAGCTGTGTATCATCTGCATAGCAGTGAAAACCCAGCCCATACCTCCTCACAATGTCTCCTAATGGCAGCATGTACACTGCGAACAACATGAGGGACAGCACGGAATCCTGCGGCACCCAAAATGGCAGACAGAACGACTCAGAGGAATAAATCCCCAAGACCACTCTCTGTGATCTGCCGGTGAGAAAAGAATGGAACCATCTGAGGACCATACCAGACAGGCCACAGATGACTCGCAGACATTCCAGCAGCACCCCATGGCCCATGGTGTCAAAAGCTGAGGAGAGATCTAAGA
Source organism: Neoceratodus forsteri (assembly GCA_016271365.2). Taxonomy (NCBI): domain Eukaryota; kingdom Metazoa; phylum Chordata; order Ceratodontiformes; family Ceratodontidae; genus Neoceratodus; species Neoceratodus forsteri. The sequence goes on along the minus strand of CM028134.1, from coordinate 1,060,863,566 downwards.
ATACCAAGATGGAACGGAACGTCTGATCTCTTGCAATCAGGAGATCACTGATTACCCGAAGCAGAATGGTCTCAGTGCTATGTCTTTTATGAAAACTGGACTGGAAAGGTCGTATATGTCATGGATGGTAAGATGGTTCTCAAGCTGCAGCACCACAACTTTCTCAATAACCTTTACCACAAAAGGAAGGTTAGAGACCGGTCTGTAGTTAGCGGGGCAGTCTGGGTCAAGCGAAGATTTCTTGAGAAGGGGCATTACCACCGCTTTCTTCAGGGAGCACAGAAACTCATCCAACTCCAGTGAGCACCAGACTATGTCCACAAGGACTGAGCCGATGACATCGATACAGCCTAATAAAAGGCAAGTAGGGCTTGGGTCCAAACTACAGCAGGTCAGGTGCATACCTTAGAGAATCTAAGAGCATGCTAAGCGGATCTCAGACCTGATGTCAGCAACCTTATCAGTAAAGTAGTGAGAAAACTCATCACATTTACCCTGAGAAAACGTTCTTTGAATTTACAGATAGGCTGGATTACACAATCTGTCCACAGTTTGAAAGAGCTGAGCTGGTCGATTCTGAGCTGCAGCAATCTCCCAGGACAGGAATTCTGCCTTCTTATGGGAGATTGCTGACTGATAGTTTCTATAATGTTACATCAGTCTAAGTTGGTTGGCATCCCAGACAGATCTCCTCCAGCAATATTCTAACCTTTGCCCTACTTGCCTCAGCTCCCTCAAGGCCCCATCAAACCAGAGGGACTGAGGGCGAAGAGTGAGAGGGCAAACACGGACTGGAGCCAAGGTGTCCATAACCCATGCCACTGCCTGATTATAGGCCTGTAGCAGGTTCTCAGGACCCTTGCTTGCACCCGGTAATCCCGATAGGTCCAACTCTGCCAAGAGACCTTCTGGGGTCAGTCCCTGCAAAGGGCTGTACTGGACCATCTCCACAGGGGCAGGCCTATAGGAGGAAGCAAGGAGATTGAACCTTTTAGTGTGGTGACCAGATCATCCAACTGGTTCCACCACCAAGTCGGAGGTCTCCATCCCCAGGAGGAAAATCAGATCCAACAAGTGACCATAATTGCGAGTTGCAGAGGCAACTACCTGTGTGAAGCCCAACAAAGTCATAGGTTGGAGGAAGTCCTGACCAAATTGCTAGAGTTCATCATTGACCCAGCTTAAAGCTTAAAGACAGCTTTTGTATACTGCATACAGTCCTTGCACTGCCAGTATTTTACCAGTTGCTTTGTAAAGCATTTTGGTAAAGGGATACAGTGTCTATAAAAATCACTAAACAAGAATGTCTTCAATAATCAGAAAAGTGAAGTAGTAATTACACATGACCACTAGGGAGCAGTACACAGACAAAGTTGCTGTAAACAGTAGCCCACGATGACGCTTGCTCATGTTATTACAGTCATCTTGATGCTTCCAACCCCACTACACTGCATACACTCCTAGCAAAGTGCCAACATCACAGCAGAAACAGACCAGACTCACTTCAGGGAAGAGCTCCTGAAATGACATGACTGGAGTGCAAAGCCTGAGCGAGTTACAGTATCATACTACAGGAGATAATGGACTTGCTCTGCAGATTGCCAAGGTAAAACATTTGTTCTGTCAATCCAGAAGTCTCTAGTTCAGCACACCTCTGCAAATAGTTATGACTGGTAATAATACTTGAATTTGTCCACTAGGTGACAGGATGCTTGGTACAGCAAGTTGTAAGCTGCAGTTTCAGACACATGGAACTGGATTTTTAGCTGGTCACCTTAATGACGGACAGCACCACCAGGCCAGTATAGTCACCTCACCTCCAGCCAGGATCGGGAGGGAGCCAGGGTGAGGGTGGCTGACACCTCATCTTTCTTTTTCTGAACTCTTCTACTCTTTAGTTCCTGACCCCTTCCCCACTCAGCCACCAACCCACCAGTCAATCACCTCTGGAGCTCATCATATATATAAGACAGAGAAGCCCTTCTGTTGATGGATAGCATCTTTGCTACTGTTGTTGACAGGATGACCATGCTACTAGAAGGTGCCACAAACCTGACAATTCTCATCTAGTCAGTTGAACACTGAAGTAACTGCTGAAAAATTAGGGAAATGACAAACCAGCCCAGTTAGGGAGGGATCTGGGTATCCTGGAGTGGTATGCTCCAGCAAATGGACTGCACACGCATGAGGTATATTGCCCCCGAGTCTAGTGGAACCATAAGCCAAAATCAAGGGAAATGCATGTAAGACCATGATGGACACTGACTGTCAAGTTACCATCATCTACTGTTTCTTCTATAGGCTTGCCCCTACCTGGAAAAAACTGCCTTTAAAGAGCAACTCTGCACTTCAGCATATACTTTCATCAATATGATGATTCATGTATTACAAGTTATGAGAAAATCCTTTTTTATCCTGTATGTTCCTTTCAAAGGTTTACAGCACATCTTAGTAGTCTATCCAAAAAGTTACAGCTATAATAAAAATAATAATAATAATCTTTATTATGCGCAATTCATAATGTGCCAAAGCGCTGTACAAAAATAAAATAAACGATTTAAAATCAATAAAAAATCAAGCTTATAAAAATCTCACCTTCCCTCAACTTAAATTAAGACCTATCAGATTACTTGGGGTTTAAGATTCGTACTCCTCATCTCTTAAAATATTTCAGAGAAAGGAAAGTCTAAAAAGATGTGTTTTCAAAGCTGTTTTAAAGCTGTCCGCTGTCAGGCACTCTCGTATCCGATGAGGTAGAGAATTTCACAGTGTAGGGGCAGCAAATGCAAATGCCCGCGCTCCAGAGGATTTGAGTCATACCCTGAGACTCTCCAGCAATCCCTCATCAGCTGAGCTGTGTGGTTAGAGGGGACAATAGGGATTCAGAAGATCTTGCAGGTAACTTGGACTGTGCAGGTGTAGGGCTTTATAAGTCAGCAAGCCGACTTTGAAGGTGATCCGCCACTGAACTGGCACCCAGTGCAGATCGTGCAGCACAGGTGAAATATGACTGGATCGAGTTGATCCAGACAACAACCTGGCCGCAGCATTCTGCATCAGCTGCAAGCAGTGGATATCAACCCCCCAGAAGCCCTAGGTACAGGGAATTACAGTAGTCAACGCGCGAGGTCACAAAGGCATGGACCAAAGTTGGAAGGTCACCGAACGGAACAAGGTACTTAATCCGGGCGATGTTCCTCAGATGATAACAAGCATTTGTCAGTGCCAAATGTTATCTTGCTGGCATTGGCATTGGTAGTGCAGGAGTTAGAGAGAGATGCATAATAGGAATGGCAGTGAAGCATGGAACTGACGTCAACCCCATCCCACCCTGCAGAAACTAACAGGCATTGGGGTGTGCCTTTGGATCGTCAACAATAACGCTTACACCATTTCACCTCACCCTACCCTGCAGACACCAACAACTGTTGAGGTATGCCTAGGGGTGTTTGGACTTTATACTCACCCTATTCCATAAGGAAATGCACTGAAATGGTTGCAGTATAGGAGAATGGGGTGAATTTTGGGGCCAAAGAGTCCAAGGCACACCTCAATGCTTGTCACTGGCTGCAGGGTGGGGTTGGAAAGTGTGAGTATTGCTGTTGACAATCCCAAGTCACACCCCTGATGCCTATCAGTCCCTACAGGGTAGGGCATTATGGTGGGAAAGCCTAATGCCCTGGGCATTTCTTGGTATTTTTTTTTTACTCCCAAGTTTTCAACTGTGGCTTTTTGTGACCCCACGGCATGAACAGTGACACTTTGCCGAAAGGTGATTTTGCAAAGCAACTATGCCATTTGGCACCACAGGTGCAAAAACACATTTCGAACAGGATGTGAAAAATGACAGCTGAGGTGTAAAAAAAATGGTAATGTTGAAAATGTGGAGTGAAAATATAACAAAATTGGTGAAGTCACTAATGTGCATAGAAACTGCGCAACGTACATCCATAATGCAATAATTTGGAGGATTTTTTACCCAGATTTCCAACATAGGCATTTTGGGACCTCTGCTCACGAACAGTGGCACTGTGATTTTCTTAATCTGTCCCAAACGTTGATTTCGTACAGCAACTACGCCCGTCCATTGTGTGCCACAGGTGCAAAAACATGTTTTGGGCAGGATGTGAAAATGACAGCTGTACTGTTCATCAGGCGGTGTGCAAAAATGACAATTTTGAGAATCTGGAGTAAAAATGCAAAAACTTAGCGAAGTTATGAGCGTGCGCAGAAACTGCGCAACACACGCTGATAAAACGCAGTTATTTTTGAGAATTTTCTCACCAAATTTGAAACATGGGCTCTTTGGGACCTCTCCTTTTGAACAGTGTCACTGTAATTTTCTTAATCTGTCCTGAACATTGATTTCACACAGCGAATGTGCCATTGTGTGCCACATGTGTGAAAACACGTTTTGGGCCAGATGTGAAAAATGAGGTGTAGAAAAATGGCAATGTTGAAAATCTGGAGTAAAAATATTAACAATTCGTGAAGTTACGAGCGTGCGTGTGAACTGTGCTATGCACACTCGTAACACAGTCATTTTTAGGAATTTTTTAACCAAATTTGCAACATAGCCTTTTTGGGAGCCTACCTCATGAACTGTGACACTGTTGTTTTGTGAATCAGTCTCGAAAGGTGATTCCGTGCAGTGACCATGAAATCACCTTTCGGGAGCAATTAACGAAACGACAGTGACTGAGTTCATGAGGTGAGGTCCTAAGAACTCCATGTTGAAAATTTGGTGCCAAAATTCACAAAAATGCCGGAGACATCCACATAAGTTAAAAAAAAAACATTTATGCCATTATACAGCTTATCAGCATTTCTTCAGTTGCGGTTAGCTTCACAGAGTGCAGACATATTCTGGTCCACGAAGATTGTCGCGCGGGCCCGGAGGTAAGTATTGGGTGAGGGTGCGGGAGGTGGGGCACGCAGAGGGTGGGCGTGGGCTGGGGAGGGTACCAGAGACAATGAGGGACCATTTTCTGTTTTACAGGTTAAAAAAATGAAAAACACTTCACGGGAAGTTTTTTTTTTTTTTTCACAAGTGTGTCTTGGCAAACTGTGGTGGGCTCCCAGTGTGCCACCTGTGTTTCTTTGGGAGGAGGGCTGAAGCCGATGGGGATTGGGCCCCCTGTCTGCACACAAAACGTATTTGTGTTTGGGGGGGCGCATGATGCTGAGGAGGATTTGGCACCTTCTCAGCAGTCAGATTGAAAGAGGGGCACATTATGCCGATGGGGATTGGGCTTCTCTGTCGGCAAACTGGGCAGAGGGCATGCCAACAGGGGGATTGGGCACCCCAACATTGGCTTTCAGGTGGCATTGTAACGCCGCCATGTTTATTGAAATGTTGCACCATGCAAGGCACACCCTGCAATGACGGGTTGTTCCCTCATTGCAGCGGTGAAATTGTTTTAAGTTGGTGGCACGCTTTTGTACTGCTGTCATAGACAGCATGCTATTTCCTTCATGCCACAGAGCCCAGCCCGAAAAAGCAGTGGTGCCATTGGCCACAACATGACCACACCTCCAAAACCTGCTATTCCAAGCTACCATAATTTGTTGCTTGCATGTCAAGAGACAACATAAAAAGAGAACTTGACTACAGCCGACACCTGCAAATGAAGTGTCAACTCATCGTCAAGCATCGCCCCCAGATTCTGCACCTATCCAGAGGTCAGCAACTGGGAGCCCCCAAGCCAAAGTCCAGAGGGGCGACCCGCAGCTAACCCCCTCTATCCGGTGACCCAGTTCCACCACCAACACCTCAGTCTAGTCAGAATTTAACTTTAATCAGCTGGTATTCATCCAGACTTGGATATCTGCAAGACAGTTGGTAAACACTGAGAGCGCACTATCCTGGTCAGGCACAAAGGACAGGTAGAGTGGAGTATCATCTGTATAGCAGTGAAACCTCAGCATTAGCCTCTCCCCAGTTCACCTCACAATGCATTTGTTTATAACACTGAGGTGCTCATTATAACAACAAACTATTGTGTCGCAAACAGCAGTTTTGAGGTCAGCTGGGGAGAGTCAAGATACATTTTAAAGGACTCAGTGAAATACATACATCATTGTGTAACCCCCTACACACGGGGGTTCCTAAAATGACTTCCTGGGCTTGTCTAAAGCCAACTGCCAGGCTGGTGTTCTGTGTTTAAACAGTTTAAAAGTGCTTGTATGTGAGTGCCCAGTTAGCCTCCATGCCTATCTCTTTAAGATGTATCTATTGCATAGTTATAAATAATATGGGTGGGGGCCGAATGGTTTCAGGCTCGAGTCCGGCCCGGGCTGCAATGCAGCCACTTCATTCTGTTATCGCTAAGTGCACAGAGGAAGCCCTAATAGGATCTGTGATTGTTTGTTGATTATCTGCTTTAGTAATAATAATATAGTAGTTTGTCTAACCTGCCTTCCTTTGCAGCATGGATTTTCTGCTAAGCACCGCCATTTTGGTTCTGGACTGCCAGTTTGGACCTTTGGGGACTCTAAAATTGAGACTGTCCCCAGAGGTCTTGTGGGAGTGAATTTCTGTAGGAATTGTAGTTTTAACTGTTTGGCACTTAAATGGACTTGGAGGGGGAGCCCTTTCTGTGACAGACAGATGGATTAACCAACCGAACGTTTAGGATCACTGGGAAATCCAAAAGCTGCCTGCAGCAGTGAGTCAGAGTAGAGTTGGATTTTGGAGAGTGAACAGCTCGAGTAATTCGAGCAGCTGTTCCTGCGTGGTAGCACGGGGGAATCAACGGGAAGGCTTCGCCTGGCCTACCTGCTACCATCTTCCCGTGTGAAGAAGTCTGCAATCTAATCTCGGACTATTTCCAAAATTACTGTTACTGTGACTGGAATCCTAAATTATGGGTAGTGAATTTCACCTGATGTGGACCGAAGATTTGCTCCTAGAGTGATCAGCCTGTCAGGAACCTGAGAGAACAGCACAGCATATGGTTTGCAAAGAGACACTGCCTATTTGCAACCGGACTGCCATCCAAACTGTGGTATCTGAGTATTCTTACTATAATTGTACTGAATGTGTAGTGTGGGTCGTGGTTTGGTTCTCCACACCCTTGAATGAGTCACCCTAGTTGGAAGCTGCATCCAGCAACTAAAACGGACTGTCTTCTGAACTGTTCATTTGGTCTGGGCCTCACCATCTCAGCCTAGATTGCTGCTCACGCTGCAGAGATTCATCCGATGAAAGCCTGCCTGGGGATTCGGCTTCCTGCTCAACACCATTGGACAGGATCGACCAGCATGGTGCATCCTGTGGGCCCTGCTTCTCTAGGCAAACCAGCCTTCCATCCTGAGGTCTTCATCTTGTCAGTCCTGCATCCTGGTCTGGGTAGCGTGAGTAAACATCAGGGTAGCTTCCTGTAACAAAGCTCAAATCAAAGTGTGTCACCTGATTTAATTGTTTTGGTTGATCATTACGAACTGAGCCATCTGGCTCCAGAATACAAATTGAGGATTAAAGTGCAGGTTGTGTTTTCTTTCCTAAGGGGCCCAGCAACAGCTGCAATGCCGGCCTACCCCGGGCAATGCTTCAGGCTAGCCTGTACTAACAACTGGGTTCCCAGAGTGTGTGACTGTGCTAGAGGGACTCTTAGTGCATGCATGTTAAAAAAAACACAAAAAGGCAGAGCACACACAACCACACATACCAAGGGCACTGGTCATAAAAAATATTTATTAATATACCAACATATTAGAGGCCTAAAAAGCCTGGCTTTTTATGCCTCTAATATGTTGCTATGTAAATAAATATTTTTTATAACCAGTGCCCTTGGTATGTGTGGTTGTGTGTGCTCTGCCTTTTTGTGTTTTTCTGATGTTTTATGGTATTGAAGCACCACGTCTTTGTGCTTGCTCCTTTCTGGTGAATAAGAAATGCATGCATGGTTAACCTGACTAAATCAGATCTGAAATCAAATACTAGATTGCTGCCCCACCCTTGTTCACATCCCCTGAATAAATCAGATTCTATCCTTTTTGCATTTAATCTGGCTATTGTGTACCTTTGTGGAGGGCATACGGTATTGCCATTACACTGTTTATTTGGAGGCCTTGTTTTACAGGGGGTCTCCAGGGCCAATGTCGCTGATCCAGCCCTGGTGGTAAATGTGTCATGTGTGGGGTCAATAATGTATTCCACTGTTAACTGTGACTGTTTTTCTACTGACCAGTATAAACCACTAGAGGGGTTAGAGGGGAGTATCAGTGTCCCGACGGGCTGTATCCAGAGCAGCTACGCTACCCTTAAACCAAACCTCTGGGTGGAGGCACCCATTCACCGAGCTCAAGCCCCTCAACCTGTGCCTAGTCACACAGGCAGGGGTAGTATCCCTTGTGATAGCGCCACCTAGGGGTCACAATTATCTGCATACACAGTGGAGCAAGAACAGGAAAACGTGAACAAATACTAGAAAATACAAAAGTTGAAGCATAATTGTTGTAAATCTTTTGGTTTCAAGATCATTTGTCTTTTTTTTCTCATCAACTGCCTTTGCCAAAGAGAAAAATATTATATAACAGAAGTCAGCTGACTGGTCCAAGTTATTTTCATGTGCCAAATGGGATGTGGGTTGATCCAAGGGAGAAAAGCACTAGATGCATGAGTGCTGACCAACCTTTCTCACATCTCCCTCTGCAGATGAAACCACCTCTCAGAAATGTCATCCGTTCCTGACTTCAACTTATTTCTCTCCAAAATGGAAAAATACTGTCACTCATTCTTGTGTTCCATCAACCCTGCCTTCCTATCCTACAGTTTGGAACTGCTTCAAAATCTAGTTCCTGTCACAATCGAAACATTTCGGACAAGTCAACAGCTCAAATTTTGGCTTTTGCATCTTTCTGCCAGAATCTCAAGAACCTTCACCTTACCACAGGAAGCGGGCCGGGGGGTCAGAATGTGACACATGAGGGGTTCGGTCCCACTGTCCATCCACTTCAATTTGTGCTGTTTGTGGCTTGCTTTAGCCTTCTTCAAACAGGATCTCCCACCTGCCACTGGCCAGGGCCCAGTGACTGGCTGCACAATTAAAAACAGCATTCGGCTCGGCTTCCTCTTGCTCCTCTTTCCCTCCTGACCTTACCTGGCCCCTGCCAGTTCTTGGATAGGGATACTACCAGTGTGGCTGTTTGGATGGCCGTCAGATGAGTCTGACAGTCTCTCTCAGTTCCCAGATGAGACCTTCAGCAGCCAGAAGTTGTCCACTCCTCACTGGCACCACAACGACTGACACCCGACCCACCTCTCATGGCCTACTGACTACTCAGAGTTGGGCTAAGCTAGGCCACCTTCACTGGGCGTCTTACACACTACAGCAATTCCTGGCACTTGGCTCCCTTGAATCCTGCCAGTCTAGGCCTCGCCAACCACTTCCTCCCTGATGTCGCTCTCTCTCTCTCTCTCAGTTCACTGCTTGGCTTCTAGCTGTAAATAACTGCCTGCCATCTGGAATGTGCCGCAAGAACACCGTCGCCATGTCGATCGCTCACTCCTGTCCATTCTCTCCAAGTTTCTAACCGCTCACTCGCTCCATCTTGCTGCCACCCAGTGACATTCCCTGTTCTATTTGCGCGCATACGCATTGAATTTTAAAGGCACCAATTTTGAAAAAATTATAATTTACAGATGCAAGCACTGTGGGGAGAACTTGCTGGGGGGTTGCCAGCAGGGAAAGGGGGCATCACAGCAGGGAAAAAGTCCAATTTAAAAGCCAGACATGTAAAATTATTGGTGGGGCTGGGCCCTTTTTTTAAATACTGCTGGAGCCCATGCCCCATGGGCCCATATAACCTGGTGCCTATGCAAATATTTGTCAATCAATCAGAACTAATCAGAACACATCAGAACTTCACTGTATTCCAGCTCTTATTTAATAAGGATCAGAACTTTGCCGAGTTCTCCAGCCTTACTCACAACTGCCAAGGTTCAGTGCATGGTAGTAGAGACTGGCACACAAGGAGGCTATTGCTGACAGAACATAGGCCAAACTAATTTTAAAAACTCCTTTATAGCAGCAGGTATAGAACTTTCGTGAGGCCCCATCTGGACTATGGGTCTCCCTTCTGGAATCCAAATTTAAAGCAGGATATTGATAGAATGGAGAGGGTTCAGAGGAGAGCTACGAAAATGGTCCCATATCTATCTAAACTGGACTATAGGGGAAGACTAAAAGTTACCGGGCTACACTCACTCTGTACAAGACGTACTAGAGGAGATCTTCTCCTCTTATATAAAATTCAGAATTCCCAGGAGTTAATGCATCACTGTGGCTTAAATTTTTCCACTAGTTGGACCTCTCCTCGGTACCATAACAAACAAGTCATTGTTTCAAAACCAAAAACAACTAAAAGGTTAAATTATTTTATCATAAGAACACACAGAATTTGGAATCTCCTTCCTTAACAATTAGTAGATAGCAGTTCTAATATAATTTTTAAGAAAGGGTTGGATTGTTGGTTGGAATATAATAATCTCAAGGTATAATTATCCCACCATGATGGTGGGGGACAATCTCGATGGGCAGTAGCCTCCTTTTGTCCTCTGAAACCAAGTAAACCAAGCAAAATGTTCTTTGTCAACACCCATGCACTTGATACTCCACTGGGCTTCTTCCATTTCATAGAAACCTACTACAGAATAGCCTCATCGGCCACTTCTGACCATCTGTTTTGCATTTGAGATTAACTGTACCAAAAGGCAGAATGCACAAAAACACAGCTTTAAAGGTATGAACAAGCACATGTGCTGCAAAGCACCAGGAAAGCAGTGTCGCACTCTGGCAGCACCCTACAGTGGCCTGGAGCAAAAACCAGAGCAAAACATTAACACAGTGAAGACTTACAGTCTCCAGAGTGGACTTGGAGTAAAGGAGGTTACTCCAGCCTTACTGCATGGAGTATTGCTCTCCCGTGCTGCTGCCCCTGCTGTGTAGCACATGCACTTGTTTTTAGTTTTCCCTCGGATCTCCTGAGATGTCTCTCCCAATTCACTTTCTGGCCTGTCACTGGGGCTGTCTCCTGAACACAGAATACCCCTGCCAGACTCCAGTCTACACCCCCCCCCGCCTGGACCCTCCACCTCACTGGGCTTGTTACATGGCTCACTAGCACCTCAGGGAATACTGGTAGAAACAGGGCAGAAATAAATCACTGCTAATGCATTTAACAGGTGTAATGCCCCCCGAAATGGGGGCTTACCTTTTGCCCATTCTTCTCCCTTCGCCTCCTGGTGCCTGCAAGTTCCCTCTGATTGTCCACAAAGTTGCACTGCAGCAGCCCAGGTCTCACTGAATGCCCAAAAGGTCCCTGAGTAGCCCCGCATTTGTTTTTGCTCCAGTGGAGCTAGAGGAATGCTGCGGAGTCACTGGTCATTTCCCTGAGCACTTCACGGTCGGCGAGCTTGCACATACGCAAGTCGCGCCCTTTGATTTTACTGACCACAGGTGTTGTGGTCTAACAGGAGGTGGTTCAGCAGTCCAGGCCCCTGGAAAAGCCACAGTGAGGATGGAGACTGGGGCAAGGGCCACGAGACCCCTCCATACATTTTAAATAAGGAGTGCTATGAAGCACTATGAAAGCGGGCTCATGAATATTAATTAGGAGCTCACTGAATATTAATGAGGTCACTACCTGCCACCTAGGGGCACTATATTTCAGCAGCAGCAACAGGCTGTGAGGTGAAATAAAATGTAAAGTAAGGACATCTTCCAGCATAGTATTTGGGCTATTGATCTGTGAGGAAATACAGAAAATAAGATAAATGTACTGGCTGCACCAGACCTCTAAGGCTGGGACTCTAGAGAATGCTATCTGCTGCCTGGGGACTGCATATTTCAGCAGCAGAGACAGACTAAGGACTGCACTAAAATGCTCAAGCATGGGATAATTTATGAGGGCATAGAAATGGCTACTGAACTGTGGGGAAAGCAAGTAAATAAAGTAATTATCTGAACTTTTATTGTGGGACTGTGAAGGACTGCGAGGGGACTGTGGGCAGGATTCTCAAAGAAAGTCAAAAATCCTGCAGCTGCGGGAAAAAGGCCTGCAGCACTGCAGAAAGACAGCTGCGTGATATTCTTAGAGAAAATTCGCGCAGGTGCGGAATTCCCTAAAAAGTCCTGCAGCTGCGCAAATTCAGCAGCTGCGCAAATTCAGCAAGTGCTGAAAATCCACAGCTGCGGAAATAGCTTAGGAGGCACAGCAACAGTGAACCTAATTAGCTGAAGCAGCAGACTTTAACATTGCTGCCATAGCATGAAGCTGAAAGCACCCACAGAGAGACCAGTAACTAGTCCCTCAACTGGGACCACTGCAGCACCACAGTGGCTGACTGCCACTGCTGGTCGTCCCTCCCTGGGGTGTTCCTGTTGCCTGCGGGGGTAGCACTCATTGCAGGTTGGTCAGGCTCTACTGCCTGTGGGGCTCCGTCATGGGCTGCACTGGGTCTGGTGGTTGTTGCCTGTTGCCATTTCATGGCAATGTGTGCTATTGTTGCTGTAACATCAGCCACTGCTATACCGACTGGGATGCTGTTACCTGTGCCTCCGCCCCACCATAATTGATTTCAATTGTTGGGGCACTACCGCAGTTTGCTGAGGGAGAGTTACACCTCACTCTAATGTGTGTAACATTTTTTCCACGACTGCAGTAAACAACTGGCTGTGAATAGCCTTTGAGGGGCTGAGCCATCACCTTTTTTTCCTCAGGGACTTCTGCAGCTGCACTTTTTCCACAGTCGGTAGTGTTTTTTTCTGCAGCTGCAGAAGTTTTTGTGAATAGCACTCAGAGCAATCTCCCCTTTTTTTCTGTAGCTACAGCAGTTTGGGGGATTTAGGGAAGGTTTTGCACCTTCAGAAAGCTTTGTGAATCCAGCCCTGTATTTCTAGCAGCCATTTCTGCAGCACAGCAGCCAATCAGAAAGCCAGGATTTCTGTGCAAGGATTGTTGAGACTTTGCCAGAGACATGGATGGACAACCAGCAATGACAGCCGGCCACTGTGGTGCCATGGTATTGCTGGTACTTGTGGTGCTGCAGTGGTCCCAGTTGAGGGACTAGTTGCTGGTTTCTTTGTGGGTGCTTTCAGCTTCATGCTATGGCAGCAATGTTAAAGTCTGCTGCTTCAACTAATTAAGTTCACTATTGTTGTGCCACCTAAGCCATTTTGGCAGTTGCGGATCCGCAGCTGCGGATTTTCAGCACTTGCTCAATTTCTGCAACTGCTGAATTTCCGCAGCTGTGGGACTTTATATGGAATTCCGCACCTGCACAAATTTTCTTTAAGAATATAATGCAACTGCATTTCCGCAGTGCTGCAGGCCTTTTCCCCTGCAGCTGCAGGAGTTTTGGCTTTCTTTGAGAATCCTGTCCAGTGTTTTCAGGCTGAACTCGGTGTTCGAACGGGAGCCCCTCCACATGGAGGGGGGCTCAGGCCCTCAGCTAAACAAAATGTGCCTAGTTCAGTTTAGTGTGAGCCCCTCCACAGGGGAGGGGGGCTTGCCTTCGATCACTGCCAGAGAGAAAGCGTGGCTGCCAGCAGCAAAAGTCATCAACCTGGGGTTTGCCAGAGATTGTCCTCCAGAGCTAGCATCTGTCTTTTCAAGTTTTGGGGAAAATGTGAGTAAAACCTAAATTGGCTGTGAGAGAGCTGCACGCATATTCTGCCTCAGCAGTGAGTGTGCTGATGATGCCTGAAAGCCCTTAGAGAGAAGAAAACCTTTCTGCATTTAGCTGAGCAAGTGAACTTCTGCTTACAAGTACAAGTTAGTAAAAGAACCGTTTGGGGCAGAGAAGCCCAGCAGGCCTAGAAGTGCCTATCGTCTGTCTGCATCCTGCATCTGTCTAACGCTGAGAAAGGGTGGACATCTGTTGCAAGTGACCAGAGAAGGGTCCAGTATTTGAGACTGTAAATGTGACTGCTTTGTAAGTACCTGCAGGACTGGAAGGGGAGAACCCAGAGTGTATGGCTCTTTCTGACATTGCTCGTGAAAAGAAGAGTACCTATCCAAGTTGGAGCTGCTAATGCCAGCAAAGCCACAAGGGACTGGGTTTAATTGTGTCTTAAGCTTAAGAGAAACTACCTGCAACCAGTTGTATTGCCAGGTAATGCTAACAAATTGTTGGGAACCATGCTTCGTGCTCCATCTATGATGCAAAAGAAAAAGAGATTTTGTCTAGAAGAAATTGTGTGGATTTTGGGTCAGCCCTAGCCTTGCGGGAAGACACCCATGCTTGAAAGACTGTGTCCTGTGATCCTCTTTGGGAGCTATGAACTAGACTCTGGTCATTGCACTCTGATGGAGAGTGTAGGTGCTTGTCCCTACAATTGCTGGGAGTGCGCCTTTGGTATTAAGGCTCAAACTTGACTAGCAAAAGGTCCTTGTCTGCCGCTCTGGGCACATACCTAACCATGTGTGACTACTCAAAGCAATTTCTTTATATATAGATGTGCTACTGATAAATGTGCAGAATGCAACACAGCAACCTCAGACTGGCCTGGGAGACAGCCTGGTAGTGTGCCGCCTAGGGCACTGCCATATGCGGTTCCCCCGAGGGACATAGACTAGATGCGGGGCTTGAAGCGTGCTGGCTCCAGTCCTGGCCTGTTCTGTCCAGAGTGTGATTTCAGCATAGAGAGGGGCACTATGAGAAGCCAAAGGTGTTTCTCCATCTGCAAAAGCTACAAGATCCTACAGCCAGTATTCAGGCCCTGGTTGTAAGCCTTTTCCCAGCATCTCAACATCCGGAGTCAGAGGCTATCTGCTGCAATCAGCCCAGTTTTCCTTGTACAGTCTGATATTGACTTGCCTATGACTACTAAACTGTGAGTATGGAGGACTTTCCCCCTGTACCACCCGGAATGACTTGTAAATAGTTTGAAGTTGTTGCCAAGCTCAGCATGAAGTTTGAATCTTTCGCTTAAGAAGCTAAAGTTCTGTGAATTACTAGTGGCTTGTGATCTGTCTTCAGGTGAAACTTGTGACCTAGCAAGTATTGGCAAAATTTCTGGACTCTGAACACAATTGCTAATGCCTCTCTCTGAATCTGGGCATAATTCCTTTCAGCTGCAGTGAGTTTGCGTGAAGCATGGGCTATCGGCTTTTCCACTCTTTCTGGATCTGTATGGAAAGGACAGCTCCTATACTCACAGGACTAGCATCACAGGCCAATGTGATAGGTAAGTTAGGGTCATAATGAGTTAAATTATTCACATCAGTTAGAGAGAGCTTGATGGCTTGAACTGCCTTACTGTGGCCCTTGGTCCACTTCCACGAAGTACCCTTATGTAACAGTTCATTTAGGACAGCACATTTAGTGGCTAAGCCAGGTATGAAATGGTCATAGTAGCGCACCATACCCAAGAATGAGCACACATCTGAAACATTCTGCAGTTCAGGCATGTGCACAATGGCTTCCACCTTTTCATAATTTGGACGAATTCCGTCTTTGTCAATAGTGTGACTTAAGTACATGACACTTGGTTGACAAAACTGGCATTCTCTCTCCTGAGTCTGAATCCACTCTGTTGCAATCTCTCTAAAGTCTTTTGTAAGTTAAGTAAATGTTCTGCTTCTGTCTTGCCCATGAAAATGATGTCATCCAAATAACAGCAGCTGCACCGTATAACAGACCTGCAACATTTAAGACTCCAGTACTGGGTACCCAGATAAAGGTTTTGGGATTGTGGGGGTCCTTCGGCAATTTGAGAACTGGTATTTTGTGTGGGCCTTCTAAAATATATTCTGCCACGCTATGCAGCTAGTCAGATAGCTAGAGAAAGCATCTGAATATATCAGAAGGTTGGTGGGTGGCCAAATATCCAAAAAGGGGTTTTGAAAGTAAAATGCAAAATGATTATTGTGATTTCATGCAATTCAAAACTACATGCCACTCCAAAGCTAAATCAACAGTAAATAGCTAACCTCTGTATCAAATTACCCTTTCCTAACCCTCATCTCTTGTAAATAAATTGCTGTTACTATTTTAGTATACATCTTTCATTGTGAGCACATTATTAGAGAGAGTCAACAATGGCAAAATGTTTGAAATGTGGGGTTTTGTTTATTGAGTCATGGTTGAGGTGGCACTATGTTAATGGGGTGGGGGTGGGGGGCGGTACAGCATCCCAGAGGGTTGTACCAGGTTTTATTCTAGCCCATAGAAAAGTATACTCGGGGTGGAGGCACTGCACATTTAAGTTATCTTGGGGAAAAAAAACAGTTTAAAGTTAAAATAGGAACCCAGGCCCCTCAACCTTAGTCCGGCCAGGCAACGCAAGGGTAGTGTAGCCCTCAGATGGACAGCGCCAGGGTTACACATGTTTTTCACTCATCTGGATACATTCAAAATGACCTCTTCTGGATCCCCTCCAGGTACCCCAGCTCAGAATGAAACAGTAATATTGTTTTTTGGTAAATTTTGATTCAAATATACATTTTTTTCCATAGTGCCAGGCTCCTGTATCCATTTTGCTTGTCCTAAAACCCCTCCTGTATGCATGGAATGTGATGTCATCAGTGACATCACATCATATTTTAGCCAACGGCAGGACTGCATTCTGCCACACAAAAGAATAAATCATGCTGCAAAATCAGAAAATGCTGCTGCAGTGCATTATTTATTTATTTGCTTTTGGTAACTAGGTAAGCACACTAGACAGCCAAGTGCCTATTTTCAGGTGCGACCCGGGAGAATTACAAGGTATCTATGAAACAAATACAGAGTCGAGGTTACATACAAGAGCCACATGCTCCAACAGTGGGTAAAACAGCTTAAGGTAGAGACAGGCTCAAAGCTGGACTGAGAGCAAACAGGCGACAGATAGGCATGACATCATAGGGAGGTAGAATAACATTAAATAACAAACTAGAAATTAGTATCAAAGAACAACTCAAATGGTGGCAACATCAAAATTGTTTGGAGAACACATGTATACTCTAGCCTGACCTGAACGCTTATAGTGAAAGAGAAGACTCAGTGCTGGACAGGGGGCAGTTATTGATACTGAACAGTAATGCTACTCCAGCTGGGGGCGGTAAGCGCCTAAAGAGGGTTACCAGCAGAGGTAACAGTACTAGGAGAAACTGCACTGGGGGCTCCCAGAGGATGGGGGGGAGGAGGAGACACTGGGTATTATGTGGAACACAGGCAGGTTGATGCAGCTTTTAAGAAGTTCCATAGGGATGTTTTGAAGCAGGGGTGGGAGGGGGAGGCACGAACTTGAGCCGGAAGGGAGTTTCACATTTTTGGTGCGTGGACGGTGAATGCCCGATCACCTGTGAGGGTGCGGGTCTTGGGGACCAGGCAGGCCAGGAAGGAGGTTCTGACCCTCCTAAAACAACTCAAAATGGAAGCCCCAATGGGACTCGATAAACTGGAGCCTAAGCTGCTATAAAGAGCTGCCTCTGCAATGGCCTCCCCTGTTGCCATGCTACTTAACAAGTCTCTTGTAGAAAGGAGAATCCCCGACACCTGGAAGATTGCCCTATTGGTACCTGCCCACAAAGTTGGCCCTAAAGAGCCCACAGCGTCACCTTTTGACTGATTAGCAACACGAGTTCAGAATCTGCCTGCATTTGTAGCAGGAGGGACAAAAAAGGCTTGCTTTTTTTTTGAGACGACATAGGTGGGGTAAGCTGTGGTGAAACTTGGTTGAACTAGTGTATTTCTTATTGAGTGAAGGGTAACTCTGAGAGCAGCCAGAGTAGCCCACATGTAGGAGCCATATTAGAAGACCTGTGTCTGGCCCTGTAGTTTGGGGGAGGGGTGCTAATTGTCTGGCCTTGGGACTCAGCTATTTGTTAACCTGACTGACCTCCCACAGCCAATTGCGCCACCAGGAAGGGAGCAGGTTCTGCATAAAAGCAGCTACTACCAATGTGCCTCACACATTCGTGTCCAGCGAGGGAGTAGAACAGCAAAGGAGTGGAGCGGGTGCAGGGCCAGATCAAGCCTTTGGGGGGCCTGGTGCACTCAAACTCTGGAGGTGGCTGCCATGGAAGTAAACGCCAAATCAAAATGTGGCTGGGAACAGGGCAGACTGTGATGAAAGAGACAACTGCACAGTCAGTCATTCAGTCAAGCCCACTGCCTGGCACCACAGTAGTCCCAGAACAGATGTTGGTTTCTAGGTGGGTGTGAGAACTGAATTTTAAAACTAATTCACTACATTTTTAATTTTAACAGTAGAAGCAGTCTAGCAGAGCGGCATTAGGGAGGGAGAAGAGTAGACCTTACAAAAAGTGCCAGGTCTGTGCTTTGCCTTCCTTCTCAATCTCAATGGCAGCTCATTACTTCCAGTAGCGTCATATAAAGTCCGAACTATCCATTGTTTACCTGACACAAAATGGCCGCCCAGGTACTAATGAGTTAAACTTAAACTGCATGGGCCACATATGAGTCAGGTCCATACCTCTCAATTGCTCCGGATTTTCCATGGTGTCCCAGATTCGGCTCGTCCCAGTCAGCCTGTTCTGCCGCCCCGCATACTGCAGTGTATTTCCATGCCTGAGTGCCCGAACTCCAAAAACACGTGCTGGCCATTGTTCCCCAACACTTCTGAGTTTCCTTATCTTGGTGACGTTGCCGACGCGCCCTGTGGACCAATAGGGTGCTTGTTCTGGCTCTCTCTCTCCCACACCCCACTTGGCTGAAGCCTGTCCTCACTCCAGCAGCCTCCTCTCTGCCCGCCCCCACAGATTAACCCTTGATGACTGCCTGCCTGGCTGGTCCCCCCTCAGGTCTGCTGCCACACAATAAAGCAGCTAGGTGGTTGGAGGAGGGATACAGAGCTTTGGAAGTAATTTCTGAGGACAGTCACAGAGGACGGAACAGCACATGCCACATCAGAGGTTGGAGCACAAACAGAGAGCACCCACTCAGAGGAAGAGAGAGAAGGAGCCAGTCAGCCACTGCACCATGGAAACTAAGGACCACCAATGAAAGGGAGTCTGAGGAACACTGCCAGTCACCCACAGTCCCAAATAGGTGAGAGAAACAGATTTTCTCACAGTTTGGGGCTTTTTTACTGCTGCTTTTTGGTGGTTGCTGCCGTCTGCAGTCGGACTTGGTGGTGGGGAGACAGAGTTTGGTTGGAGTCTTGTCTGTCTCCCAAGACCCAACAGGGAAGTCACTGGCACAGCCGCCAGAAGGGCCTGGACTGGGAAGGGGCCAGGGCAAGGAAAGAGGGAGCAGCAGATGGACCACCTGGTCCACTGTCCACCCCAGCAGCCAGCAGAGATGATCCCCGAGTCAGACCCAGGCCTGGTTCATGAGAGCCACTGCCAGAGCGCCCAGTGCACTGCTGCTCACTTTCTGCAAACCACAGTGACTCAGTCAGCCCAGCAAAACAGAAGAGTCTGTGAATCATTTTGAAGTTGTCAGGCTGTATGAGTGTGTGTGCAGTGAGCAGAATGAGAGTGAGCCTGGGATTGGCAGTGGGAACCAAAGTTTGAGGTTTGGAGGAGGGAGTGCGTCTAGTCTCTGCTGCTGGTGCCTTGGGATGGGTCAGGGCCCTCAGTGCTGCATATTTGATTGCGTGGAATTCTGGAGACCCCATCTCCACAAAGACATAGACAGAGTGGAGGCTGCTCAGAGGAGGGCAACCAAAATGGTGCAGGGTCTGCACCAGAAGGCATACGAGGAAAGACTAAAGCAGCTTAATATGTATACCCTTGAGGAAAGGAGGAAGGGGGGGAAATGATAGAAGCTTTTAAGTATCTCAAGGGAATTAACAAAGTGCAAGAGGGTAGTATATTTTAGAAGAAGAGATGTGCAAGAACAAGGGGGCACAATTTGAAGATAGAGGGGGGACAGCTCAGAGGTAATGTTAGAAAGTATTTTTTCACAGAGAGGGTTGTGGATGCATGGAACAGCCTTCCTGAGGAGGTTGTGGAGTCAGGAACAGTGAGAGAATTCAAGAATGCTTGGGACAGGCATAAGACAATTCTAGTGGGGGGTAGGAGGAAGTAAGCTGTTGATTAACTAGAATCTGCAGCTTATCCATCAGATAGGGAAATGGGCAGACTAGGTGGGCCAAGCGGTCCTTATCTGCTGTCAAATTCTATGTTTCTATGCACCCAAGGCAGTAGTAGCACTGGCTGGCTGCTGCTTCCAGTTCCTGCCTATTTTTATGTTGATTGCGCGCAGTGCGAGAAACATATTGGTACAGCGTGCTCAGAAGCAGGTTGTGGAGGTGCAGCACTGTTGTGGCCAATGTCCCCACAGTCTGCAAAGGCTTGTCCCTCTTTCCCCAATGCTGTGGCACACTGCTGGTGACAGTAGTTTGGAATCTGGCCACCAACTTGAGACAAATCAGCCGCTGCAATCAGGGGCTGCCTTGTCATTGCAGTGTAAGCCATCCGCTGCAATGAGGGAGCGACCCATCATTGCAGGGCGGGATCTTCACATACTGATATTGTTTAGAACATGGCGCAGTTTACCGCCATGTTCACAAACAATATCTCACCCCACCATGTTTACTTGCCGATGGGGCCCCAACTCTGGCCGGGCTTCAGTGCCCCATGTTTGTTGTTGTTGACGGGAGCCCACTCTCCGTCAGCATTAGGTAAACCCCACTTTTATTGTCTGCCAAGGTGCCCAATTTCCGTTGGCATAATTATACCGCCCATTTTGTTGTGTGCCGAGGGGTGCCCAATCCCCGTCAGCTACTGTTACCCCCAAAAGAAAGCCTCTGGTGACAAGCTGGGAGCCCACCTAGTGTGCCACATGCCCCTGTAAAGTTAAAAACGGTCCCACGACTTTTTCCCTGTAAAAGGAAACTGTTCTTTGGCGCAGTCCTTGCCCCCCCACCCGCAACCCGCGCCCAACCACTGGGCACCCTGCCTCCCCACAACCCTCCTCACTCCATACTTACCTCCGGAGTCTGGTGCGATGATCTCCGGTGGACCGGGAACACGTCTGCACTCTTCAAAGCTGACCGCGAACTGAGGAAATGCCGGTAAGCTGTATAATGGTAGAAATAGGGTTTTTTCAACTTTAATGCATATCTCAATCATTTTTTGAAATTTTGGCACCAAATTTTCAACATGGGGTTTTTGGGACCTCTCCTCATGAATTCTCAAACTATCATGATGTTAATCGGCCCGGAAAGTTATTTCGTGGTCACTGAACGGAATCACCTTTTGGTGCTGATCAACGAAATGACAGTGCCAGTGTTCATGAGGTGGGCTCTCAAAAAGCCTATGTTGCAAATTTGGTATCAAAATATCCAAATAATTACTGTTTTACGAGCGTGCATTGCGCAGTTGCTACGCAAGCGAGTGAGGGAGGGGGAGTGGGCGAAGTCAGCGGAGTGCTGTCAGGACTGCTGAAGATTTCCTTCTGGGCAGAAAAAGGTGTCAATGTAGGCAGGGCCCTAGTACAAAAGGGCAGCCTGCAGCGGTGGGAGAAACAGTACGAGCGAGTGAGACAGGGGGCTGAGTGAGCTCAACGGAGCTCTATCAGGACTGCTGCGGATGTCTTTGTGGGCAATAAAAGGCGCCAATGCAGGCAGAAGCCCCATACAAAAGGGCAGCTTGCAGCGCCAGGACAAACAGAATGAGCGCATGAGAGAGAGAGAGAGAGAGAGACTGAGCGACCTCAACGGAGCTCTGTCGGGACAGCTACGGATTTTTTTGTGGACAGATAAAGGTGCCAACGCAGCCAGGAGCCCCGTACAAAAGTGCATCCTGCAGCGCCAAGAGAAACAGAATGAGCCAATGACAGAGCGGTAGTGAGCGACCTCAACGGAGCTCTATTGTGACTGCTGCAGATTTCTTTGTGGGCAGAAAAAGGCGGCAACGCAGGCAGGAGCCCAGTACAAAAGGACAGCCTGCAGCAGCAGGAGGCACAGAATGAGCGAGTGAGGGAGGAGGAGGAGTGAGCTGATGGAGCTCTGTTGGGACTGCTGCAGATTTGTTTGTGGGCAGAAAAAGGCAGCAATGCATGCAGGGGCCCAGTAGAAAATGGCAGCCTGCAGTGGCGGGAAAACCAGAATGAGCAAGTGAGAGAGTGGGAGTGAGTGAGCTCAACGGAGCTGTATTGTAATTGCTGCAAATTTCTTTGTGGGCAGAGGAAGGTGGTAACGCAGGCAGGAGCCCAATAGAAAAGGGCAGCCTGCAGTGCAGGCAGAAATGGAATGAGCGAGTGAGAGACTGGGTGTGAGCGAGCTCAACGGAGCCTTGTCGGGACTGCTGCAGATTTCTTTGTGGGCAGAAAAAAGCACCAACAGAGGCAGGAGCCCAGTACAAAAGGGCAGGCAGCAGTGCCAGGAAAAACAGAATGAGTGAGTGACACAAGGGGAGTGAGTGACCTCAACGGAGCTCTGTCGGGACAGCTGTAGATTTCTTAGTGGGCAGAAAAAGGTGCCAATGCCAGCAGGAGCCCAGAACAAAAGGGCAGCCTGCAGCACCAGGAGAAACACAACGAGTGAGTGACAGAGGGGAAGTGAGAGAGCTCAATGGAGCTCTATCTTGACTGCTGTGGATTTCTTTATTGGCATAAAAATGTGGCAATGCAGGCAGAAGCCCAGTACAAAAGGCCAGCCTGCAGCGCCGGCAGAAACGGAACAAGTGAGTGAGAGAGGGGGAGTCAGCAGGCTCAACAGACCTGTGTCAGGACTGCTGCAGATTTCTTTGTGGGCCGAAAAAGCCACCAACACAGGCAGGAGCCCAGTACAAAAGGGCAGCCTACAGCGGCAGGAGAAACAGAATGAGCGAGTGAGAGAGGGGGAGTGAGCTACCTCAACGCAGCTCTGTCAGGACAGCTGTGGATTTCTTAGTGGGCAGAACAAGGTGCCAACGCAGGCAGGAGCCCAGTACAACAGAGCAGCCTGCAGCACTGGGAGAAACCGACTGAGTGAGTGACAGACGGGCAGTGAGCGAGCTCAATACACCAATGCAATCAACATTCGGCATTGACAAATTCTTGTTTAAACAAGAGCCAGGACAAGCAGCAGCAGCACTACTAGTGCAACGGTAAAGAGGGTCCTTTGCTGCCTGCACAGTGCCACCAGCCATGCCAGAGCTCCTGCAGACTCATAAGTTTACCAGGTGCTGTATAGGTCTGCTTGCCAGCCCTGCACACAGCACAGTGGCTTGGAACACTTTAAGAGCCATGGGTTTGTCTTTGCCCTAACTTGCCAGCCCAGCACAGTTACTGGTGGTGCATGCAGACCAGTTCTGTGTGTTACTGTGACTCTGCGTGCAATATGGCTGCTGCTGCCACTAAAGTCACTTTGCTACTAGTTTCCCATTGCTTGTAAAGTGCTTTCGGATACAATGTGTATCAAACTTCTAAATCTTTTTTTTTTCACGTAGATCTGTGAGTGGTCGAGCCTGGAACAGTGACCTTCCACCATCTGAGGCAGAATGAGTTCGGCCAGCAGCCAGCAACCCAGTGCATCCACCAGGACTGTACACCATGGAGGCAGTATAGTACAGTGGTTTAAGGCTCTGAGCTGCAAATCTTGAGACCTGGGTTTGAATCACACGGCCCCCACTTGCATACTGTGTGACCATGAGCAAGTCACTTAACTTCCCTGTGTTCCCAGGTCGCACCTGTAAACAAGCTTTCAGCTTAGTGTGTTACTCCTGGTAAAAAAAACAACTGAAATTTGTCACCGGTGAGAGGAGGATCAGTAGCAGTAACAGTTGAATTCAACAGGTATGTTCCTGCCGGGGATATCTTAAAGTGTGAAGTATTTTTAAAATGAGTGTTTGTCTGGGGGAGGGGCTGGGGGATGATACCTCCATTTCCTTACTTTTGGGGCTTGAGATTTGTTAGGATATGCATCTATATACCCTTATTGGGGGAGTGGTTGCTGCCTTATTGGGGGTTGCTGCCTCAGCTCCACTATCCTTACTTTTGGGCCTTATTTGCTAGGATATACATGTATACCTTTATCGGTAGGCTGGGGGTGGTTCTGACAACATCTGGTACAATTGTAGTATGATACTAGACTCTGGTTATATTTATAAAACATTAGGAGTGCTTGGACGCAGCAAGAAGGATCCCCCTCAGGGTGGCATTGATGGTGATAGTGTGGTTTGCTACCTGACATAACCTGGTTACTTTACATGTGTAACAGAATTTCTTTGTACAAGTATTTGGGTGGGGGAAGCTGCTTGCTGCGTCCAAACAATGTCTGATGTTTTATTAATACGACTGTAGTGTTGCAGTGTGACTCACTACGGTCATGTTCAGAAAATATCAGCATTGATTGGACACAGCAAGCAGGACCCCCCCCCTTCCACCAACCCCCAAAAACAAGGTACATGGCCTATTTTTAATGGTGATGGTGTGGTCTGCTATGTGACGTTGTGTTGGATTAATTATGTGTGTAACAGAATTGTTTGCACCAGTTACACCCCCGACAGTGACATTTCACCAGCGAGGTCCCCCACAGTGACTACAATGCCTAGCCACGGTGGGAAACCCGCCGGAACCCAGCGCTGTCTGTTGGGGGTCCTGCCCCTTCAATCAGCTCTGACTGGAGTTGAGAATCCTTAAGTGGAGGGGGTGCAGGGGGCACAGCCCCCATGTGGAGGGTTCGGGAGGCAAAGCCCCCCAAAGAAAACAACAGAACAAAGTGCAAACTGGCAGTTGATTGCAGAATGCGGTCGACCTGCTGGTGTCACTGACAGGGTGTTTGACAGAATTTTTGTCGAATTCTCGTCATGGATCTATTTGCTCTGGTATTTGGGTGCATGGGGGGGGGGCTTCTTGCTGCATCCAAACAATGTTTGATGTTTTATTAATATGACTGTAGTGTTGGAGTGCGACCCACTACAGTCATGTTCAGAAAACATCAGCATTGATTGAACACAGCAAGAAGGACCCCCCCTCCACCAACCCCAAAAACAAAGTACATGGCCCATTTTTGATGGTGATGGTGTGGTTTGTGGTTTGCTACGTGATGTTGTGTCAAATTACTTTGAATGCATTTTGCGACATACTCATTTGTCCTTTGCCATCCTTTGGCCAGGTTGGCTGTGGCTTGCTACATGCCTGCAGGCTGCCATGGATGCGTTTCATGGAATTCTGATTTGTCATTGCCAGTCTTACCATGTTGGGGCACACAAGTCTGTTTCTCCAACTCCTCCTGTTCTTCGTGGCATACCTGCACCATCCTTAATCTTGCTGTATGACACACTTATTGAAGAAGACTGAAGCAGGCTAGCCCAGTGACGTGGAGAGCTGAGGCATTACGCCTTACCTCCTGCCACACCAGTGAACAAATAAGTATTTGAAGTTGAAAATTATTGTTGCTGTCTTACTGTCTGCCTGAAGGGATTGGTCTCTGCGAGCAGAGATCAGGTTGAGGTGCGTTGCCTTTCTTTTGTTTAGACTGTTGCATTTTATGTTTGCATAGATTGCAGGAGTGATTCAGAATTGGATAATTCCAGTGTGCACAGCCCAGAGAAGAAGCAAAAATGGTGCACAACATTCCAGGCTACCTGGAAATCTTCATTTGATTGGGTCAGCGACAGTAGGAAAGGGAGAACATATGCATTCTGCAAGATATACCCCTGTGATTTCATCATAAGCCACGGAGGACACCATGATCTGCAGCACCATGCAGCTTCAGAGAAGCACTGCAACACTGCCAAGCATGCCACATCTGGACAGAAGCTCTCCAATTTGTCTGCAGCACAAGCAAGGTCAAAAGTTAGAGAGGCCAAAGTTGCTTTAGTTGCTATACTTGCAGAGCACAACTTGTCATTTTCATGTGGCGAGCACATTATTAAATACATGAAGAAGTACTGCTCTGATCCTGAAGTACTAAAAAAGATGACTTGTGGTGCAACAGAAGCAATCTGCATAGCAAGGGATGTCTTGGCGCCTATGTACCAGGAGGATGTTGCAGCAATGTGCCGAAAAGTGCCATACTGTGTCGACATGGATCAGAGCACAGACATGGGAGATGAAAAACTGTTAGTTGTTCTTGTGGGTTATTTTGATGAAGAGCGAAGAAAGCATGTGATAAAGTTTTTGGATATGCCTGTGTGTGTCTCAGGAACTGGACTAGGCATGTTTGACTGTATTATGGAAACCCTAAACAGATTTCACATCCCAACGGACAATCTTGTTGCACTGTCATCTGACAATGCTGCCTCCATGATCGGCAAGAGGAACTCTGTGTTATCAATGCTATGAACCCTAAATCCACATATTGTCAATATGGGGTGCCTCTGCCACCTGGCCGACATCTGCAGCAAAGCAGCAGTAAAGACTCTGACACAAATTGAAGACCTTGGCCCAGATATTCAATCATTCACATATCTGGACTGAGTAGTACAGTATGGGCTGCACGCCCGTTGGCTCACGCTGTGAACCAATGGGCATGCAATACCAGCTTTAATCAGTCGGCGGACGGCGAGGTGGCGAGCAGGTGGGATGCTGCCGCATGCCGGCTGTCCGGGGAGCGGGCGGTGGGGCCCAGCGGGCGGGTGAGGGGGGGCAACTAGACCACCAGGGTAACGAGACTTTGTTATGTTTTACAGATGCCCGCGATCAGGCACATAGCAGTCCACTGGACCACCAGGGATATTGGATGGGGATGTGTTTTGGAGAAGATGGCCATGATCGGGCACATAGCGGTTCACTGGACCACCAGGGATATTGGATGGGGATGTGTTTTGGAGACAAATGCCTGTGATCGGGCTGCAGGGGGCATCGGTCCCCAATGACTGCTACCTGGCAGGGCACCAGGCGCAAGTTGTTGGGGATCGGTGCACCTGCATGCTAATGGGATGCAAATAGGGCCATAATGACATGCAAATGGCCCCATGTGTGCCTTGCATAAATTATGGCCCCATTTGCATGTCCCCTTTTGAATATCGCAGGTGCTGCTCATGGCGCAATGGCACTTGTGCTAGTGCATCTCCATGCTCCACTCTGGCCACTTGCTGTGGCACAGTGCCACTGCACCATGCATAGTGGGGGTGGCCAGGGTGCGATATTCAAAGAAGCTGCGCCATAGTGCAGCTTCGTTGAATATCGCCCAGGCCACACCCCTGCGCAACCAAGTTGAGCTGCGCCCAGGCTTGCACCACAGCCTGGCGCAGTTTGAATATCCGGCCCCTTGTGTCTAATGTTTACTGCCACTTTGCTTCAAGTGCACAAAGACAACATACGTTAAAAGAATTTACACTGTTTGTGGATGTCGAACCACTCAAGGTTATAAAGCATGCACCAACATGGTGGCTCAACCTGAATAAGGTTGTCAAGAGGATGCTGGATCTGTGGCCTGCACTCCTGTCATATTTCTGGTCAGCAGAACAAAGACCAGCAAAAGTGGAGAGCATCACCAATAGACTGGAGAGTCATGAAATCCGAATGCAATTTATGTTTCTGAAATATGGACTTGAACCTCTGTGCCAGTTCAACCAACAGATGCAAAAAGATGACAGCCAACTAATGACTTTGAATTCGGACATCTCTTGACTCCTCTACATATATGCTGGCAGAGTTTTGTGGCCTCAGATGGCCAGGAAATTGCTAAATGACAATGATGCTACCATTCTGGACAATCCTGACAGTTTTCTATGCCACAACGACCTTTGTCTAGGGGCAGAAATATGACAGTACATGATGGGCCAGGAAGACAGCATTGATAGAACAGTCATATAAACCAACATTTACCAGAAAATGGTTTTCTTTTATTCTACTATCGCATCCAAAATACTAAAGAAATTTCCTGTGAACAAGTTTGTGCAAAATGCAGGACTTGTCCTCAATCCTTCATCAAAGCTCAAGATAACACCCTCTATGATGACAGACTTGGTAGATCATTTGGGAATCTGCAAGACCACAGAAGAGGACACATTGCTGGATGAATTTTCTGTGTACCAGTCGTCAGATACAGGCACCCTAACTGGACCAATAAATGGACTCTGTTCAGCCCTCCCAAAACATTGGGCCATAGTCCTCAAAACTGTTGGTGGAGACGGTTCACGGCAGTACTTTAAAAGATTAATGATGGTACTACTTTGCTTGCCCCATTCAAGTGCAGACACAGAGCATGCTTTTAGCATGGTGCATCAAGTTAAAACAGAGCTACGATAGTCCCTGCATCTCAAAACGCAGAACTCTTTGCTGGCAATCAAGATGAATGAGGAGTGAGACTGTTATGATGTTCAATATTCAAAGGAGACTGTTACCGCCGCCAGAAAAGCAACCGCCTCTTACAGTATAATAGAGAACACCAGACCACAACACAGACAACATGCCCCACACTCCCGCAGTGTTTTTGAAGGAAGAAACTTGACATTTTGTGCAGCTGTGATTTGTATTTTTCTTGAGTCTAGCTGTCAGCAGGTGTTTGTGGTTACATGTGAATATGCTTTTATTATTTAAGTTTAATTGCTTAGTTGAGTTATAGGGTTTAACTTTCAAGCACTTTATACTTGTCATTCACTGGTGGTGCATTTATTTAGTATAGTTAGTATATTACTGTATAGTGTTATAGTTGCAGTATTGCTAAACACACAATTTACATTATGTTAGTGGTATATACTGTATGTAATAGTATTAGTATAGTTTTAGTATTCAGCACGCATTTAGTTTTATAATTGCCTCAAACACTTTACAGATAGTTTTTTTTTTCATTCAGTAGTGGTGCATTAGTATTGTTTTAATAAAGTGTTTCATACTTACCTCGAATACTGAATAAATGGTTGTTTTCATTCTCTAGTGGTATATTTAGTATAGGTTAAATCAATAAAATGAACACACATTTAGGATCTGATACTCTTTATTTTAATTAAGGACACAGACACAACACATTTTCATCTTCTCTTTAATTTGCAATACAAACCACATGCCAAGCATACAAAGACTACTTTTATTGTGGTATATTCTGTTTTTTATTCGTTTTACATGAAAACGCCCCAGTGTGACACTCCGCATGCTGTGAAAAATCGGGTGTACCACATTTTTGCCATTTGTCACACATTTTGTAGCCCTTTGTCATACGTTGGCAGGTTGGGAGGTTGACAGGGATGGACAAGTCTGTTCTTCCAAGCCAGCTGAGGGTCTCATTTGTTTATCACTTCAGACACACACTGGGCAAAGCTGCTCACTGCATGCATGGTAAAGAGCAGCCTGCAGGCCAGGATTGACAGCTGAGCGGTCTGCTTTGACTCATTTTCTACTGTTCTTAGCTCAGACTACCCAACTTTACTCTGGACTGCTTTATTTGACTGACTGAGTTTTAAGCAGCAGTCCCTACTAGACCTTCTTAAATTAAAGACAGGAAATAAACAATTTAAATCAAAATGTAGCTGGCTAAACACCACCGGGAGGGAGGGACAGGGACTGGAACGTGCAGCTAAGGAGCAAACTTTGCTGCAGAGTTGACTGACCGACTGCACCGTGGCCCACCACCCATACCAAGCATCAGCTCTTGCTCAGTCAGGACTTGGCACCACTCATCTCTTCATGTTGAGATGTTGAACACACTCCAGCCCCCACACACACAGCAGGCTGCTTCACAGCAAAAGAATGAAAAGGTTTCATTAAAAAAAATGAATTTCTGTGAGGCAGCCAGCCTGGAGCAGAGGGGAGAGATGTGACACAGCTGCTGTTGACCGAAGTCAGGTCACACACTGCAGTGCGGCCCACCCTCTCTGACCCACCGCGTGGTCATCCATGCCATTTCCTTCAGCAGCTGCTCATCACCA
Source organism: Neoceratodus forsteri (assembly GCA_016271365.2). NCBI lineage: Eukaryota > Metazoa > Chordata > Ceratodontiformes > Ceratodontidae > Neoceratodus > Neoceratodus forsteri. The sequence goes on along the minus strand of CM028134.1, from coordinate 1,060,833,866 downwards.
ACACAGATAGCAGTTTTGACATTCTGATTGGGAAGTTCATAATCCTTCATTCAAGTGCTGTCCATCTAGTATGTCTACTTAGGGTCCCTTATATTCCCCCTGTTTTTTCCTTCCTAACCTGGCTAAGCCTATGTGGGTCAAATTGAAAAAAATCAAAGGACGAGTGAGTGATTCTGACTTTATGATCTGTCTCCACCACAGTAAGTTGGAACATCTGAGTTGCGGCTCACAGACACAGACATGCGCATTCAGCATGACATCACCTGACTCCCCTATCAGCAGAGTCAGTGACCATGTGACATTCCAAAGGGCCCCCCCCCGCAGAAAAGCTAGCCAAGCTGGTATGTTTTTTTTTTTCACTCAGAGTTTTGTAGTCATTGGGAGAGATTTTGGACTCAGAGAGAGCTGCGTTAGGGAGCTCTGAGTAGCACAAGTAGCGCACATACATGCAGGCAATCATAGGGGCCCCCTTTTCATGGGGGGCCCAGGGCATTTGCCCCCTATTAATCTGGCTCTGAGCAGGTGACTGGCATCATAGGTGTTGGCAGGTATCAGCAGAAGGAAGCAAAAAAGCGGGGTACTCTGACGGTCGACTAGGGTAAGGCACCTGTTCACTTCTGAGTAACAGTCACTGCTGACAAGGGTGGAAGGTCAAAGGTCGGCCAAAACTGGGAATAGAAGCAACATCCCATCTACAGCAGGAGAATACAAAGATTTAATCAAGGTATTGGGGACCACAAATATAAATAAACCAAAAAGGAGAACTAGAGTGGCCCTGACTCCCTCACCTGCATGCCTATGCACACAGCCACATCCCATGTCCCCTGCACAAACACAGTCCTCCATGGCCCTTGTTCACTCCCATGCCACAGCCCCTGCCATCACATATCTACAGTGCTGTTTCTTGTGTGCACCTGGGTGGTGGCCATACCTCTCACCCTTTTGTCCCCCAACCATACAACAGTGCCTCTCAGGATGTGATACTACTGAGCAGAATGTGGACCTCATTCTCACTGCATTCCCTCAGCAGCTAAGTGACCTGTTACATTCTTTGCTTATCTGCTCAGGCCATCTTTTCTTAATTGCCTGTTTTTGTTGGCATCATCTACGATGGGGAATTTCTTTACAGTGTTGCCACTGAGTGTGGGACAGGTCCTCACACTCTGGAATAGGGAGCTGCAGTGATGTAACTGTAGTACTGTTCCTCGTTTCGTGTTACAGTTGAGGGGTGTAGTGGTGGCTCACACACATCATACACACCGCACACATCACACGCACTGCGCCACATCACATCACCACGCTGGCAACGTGTACAGCACCTATATATCACACAGATTTCACTGTACTGTATATGCACTACCATTGAATGTACTGTTGACACCATTTTATTTGTCTGTGTTATCTGTACTCACCGTCCACCCTGGTTCAGTGTCTCGATGATGCTGCTCCTGTGCTCTATGGCCCGGTGGGCTATGCGCGGATCCCGCCGCCCAAGTTGCTCTACTATCCCCCTTACCCCTGGCTCTGGCTTACTGTCAGAATGTACCTCAAGTTTAGGTGCACGTATCCCATGGTTCAGTGCCATGTTGTGTAGCATACAACAGGCCAGGATGGTATGGCATACCTTCTGAGGGCTATGATGTAAGGCACCGCATGACTGGTCTATGCAACGGTACCGCATCTTGAGCATCTGAAAGACCCTCTCTATGATGTTCCTTGTAGCAGAATGTGCCTCATTGTACCATTCCTCAGCCACTGTTGCTGGCCGAGGTACTGGTGTCAGCAGCCAGGGTCATAGGGGATAGGCACTGTCCCCTGTGGAGATAAATCAGGTGTTAGTGTTGCTGTCCTGCACAGTGCCCACTGCTGCTCTGAACCATTGCTCCCTGCCCCTCCCAGGGCTACTCTTGCCTATCCCCCCTCCCCTGTGCTATCACCCTGTTGTAGCTGCCCATACTCACCGATTAGATGCCCAGGTGGAATTCTGCCTTCCTCAAATGCCTGGCACAGCTGGGACTGGTGCCAGATGAAGGCATCATGGGCACTGCCAGGGTACTGTGCAAAGACATTGCTAATGCGCCCTGTCGCATCGCACACCACCTGGCAATTAATGGAGTGGAAGCCCTTCCTGTTCACATATTGGTCACTGGCATCACCAGGTGGTGCATGGATGGGGACATGGGTGCAGTCAATGGCACCAAGTACAGCGGGTAGGTGCGCAACTCAGTGGAATTGCTGCATGGTTGCTGTGCGCTCTGCTGACGTGCTGGGGAATACAATGAACTCACCAGCATGTGGCAGGAGAGTATCAAGGAACTGGGTCAGGAGGCACGATGTAGCAGACTGTGAAATCCCAATGGTGTCCCCCGTTGGGCGCTGAAATGTCCCAGTGGCTAGGATGCACATCACTGCTGTCACCTTTTGCTTGAAATGTGGCAGACTGTGAAATCCCAATGGTGTTCCCCATTGGGCTCTGAAATGTCCCAGTGGCTAGGATGCACATCACTGCTGTCACCTTTTGCTTGAAATGTGGCAGACTGTGAAATCCCAATGGTGTCCCCCGTTGGGCACTGAAATGTCCCAGTGGCTATGATGCACATCGCTGCCGTCATCTTTTGCTTGACTGACATGGCGTGGCTGCACCTGGTGTTCGGCTGTAGCTCCTCATGCAGGAGTTTGCATAGCTGCCTCAACATTCCCCTGCCCAACCTGTACCGGCCAACGATGTGGTCATCAGGCAGGGTCTCAAAGGAGACTCTGGGCCGGTACCATCTGTGTGCAGCATATCTCTTCCTTTGTCTAGGTAATGGGCCTTGTTGGGCTTGCTTTCTTTCATCCTCCTCCACAGCCTGCTCCATCAGGTGCAGCACTACAGCACTGCTAAAGAAAGCCATTGTGTTACACTTCCTGGTCTGGCCACTCCCTTCTCTGTGGATTGCCCTGGGTTTAGGCCTCCCTTTTATAGGCAGTAGGTAGCGCTGCACTAAGTGCCATGCAATGGTGCATTGCACAGCGCTATATCTCTGAATATCCCATTGCGCCCATATGCAGGTTCCCGCCCCTCCACTTTGCCCCTTGCGTACATTATGTTTTAGCCTGGCGCTATTGCATTTAGCGCGCGCTATCTCCCTCTTTGAATATGGCTGTCCCGCGCTAACCCTGCACTAATCCTGCACAAATGGTTAGCGCACCACGCTAAGTTTTGAATATCTGGGCCTCAGAGTAGAAAGGTAATATGTGAAAGGGAGATAGCAAAACAGGGGGAAATGACAGTGAGGAATTGAAAAGAAAGAGAAAGGAGACAAGAGAGATATCTGTGCTTAGGAACAGAGATGACCCTAATCTAAAGTCGGTATAAAAAGGAAGACTTGAATACCCATAGATAAGGCTGTAAGAAATTCACAGGAAAAATGACCATTTTTCACGGCACCCACACAGTAAAATATGCCAGTTTTTACGGTCAGCACGCATGTACAAAACTATGGTGGCTCTAAAAGTTTAAAGAGAGAGGGGGAATAGTTTTAATACAGGAGCGCGCTCGCTTCTTGAGCACTGTCCCTGTCCCTCGCTTAATAATCATGATCCGAAGCTTAAACAAATACCATAAGTGAGTGGAGAAAGAAAAAAAGATGGACAGTGGTTTTGTGTCTCGGGTTGGGGTGGCATTGGTAAATTACAGCCACCCGCCGAGAAGATAAAAAAATGAGTTTCTTTTGCAGACTGCTTGGTTCACACAGAAGGGGAACCGAGCAGAAGGATAGAAAGGTGCTCTGCCTTTTTGTGCAGTTTTTTTTTTTTAAATAAGGTAGCAAAAGAGAGGAGAGACTGTTTACAGAGCGGAGTGGGAGCATTCACTCCTCTCTTGCACTCGGTCGGTCTCTCTCTTTCTCTCTCTCTCTCTCTCTCTCGCCCTATTAATTACTGTCTGGAAGTAAGATAAAAACCTTTTTTTCCCCCATACATTTGTAAAACCGCGCTGATGCACGACAAAACAAAGAAATGTGTAAATTTTACGCTACCGCCTGTAATTCACGGCAATCGTGAAATCCATACATGGTGTGAATTTCTTACAGCCTTACCCATAGATTAAGGTCTAGAGGAGCTGAAGTTTTCGATATACCTAAAATAGTCCTGCCAGTATTTATCATATACAGTGAGTCGGTCATGGATGACATGAGATAGTCGATTTAGGGATGCGTACTGGGAAAGGTTTTGAAGGACATCTGAAAGGGTTGGGACATAAGTTATTTTCCAGTTAATAGAAACATAGAAACATAGACTTTGATGGCAGATAAGGACCGCTTGGCCCACCTATTCTGCCCATTTCCCTACCTACAGGATAAGCTGCAGATCCTGGTAAAAAACAGTCTATTTCTTCTTACCCCCCACAAGAATTGCCTTATGTCTGTCTCATGTATTCTTGAATTCTTCCACAGTTTTAGACCCCACAATCTCCTCAGGAAGGCTGTTCCATGCATCTTCCACCCTCTCTGTGAAAAAATACTTCCTCACATTGCCCCTGAACCGCCTCCCCTCTATCTTTAAATTGTGTCCCCTTGTTCTTGCACATCTCTTTTTCTGAAAGATGCTGCCCTCTTGGACTTTGTTGATTCCACCAAGGTACTTAAAAGTTTCTTTCATGTCTCCCTTCTCCCTACTTTCCTCAAGGGTATACATATTAAGCTCCTTTAGTCTCTCCTCGTATGGCTTCTCTTGCAGACCCTGCATTTTAGTTGCCCTCCTCTGGACTGCCTCGATCCTATCTATGTCCTTGTGGAGATGGGGTCTCCAGAACTGGACGCAGTACTCCAGATGGGGTCTCACCAACTGTCTGTACAGAGGGATAACAACTTCCTGTTTTCTGCTGGTGATGCCTCTCTCTATACATCCCAGTATACCCTCAGCCCTCCCTACTGCCTTCTCACATTGCTTGCTGACCTTAAGGTCATCTGATATGATTACCCCCAGGTCCCTTTCTATTTTTATGTTTGCTTGCTCATGCGCAAGAAACATTATGTGACAGCTTAGGAGAGAAGTGGGTTGGGGAGGCACGGCAGTGTGGCATCCTACAAAATTATTGCATTTGGGGGCCTGGCCATGGTGCACCAATTGAGGCACAGTGTGCTGATGACACTTGCTTCCAGAAGTTGCACCAAGTTGTAACGTTCTCACCACAGCAATCACAGGCAGCCTCGCCATTGCAGCGGTAGTGATTCGCTGCAATGAAGGAGCGACCCGTCATTGCTGAGCAGAACATTGCTAGTGTGATATTATTTGTGAACATGGCAGCACCTTGCTGCCATGTTCACAAACAATATCAAATATCCCCAGTGCCGAGGGGGTGCCCAATCCCCCCCTCGGCAGCATGTGCCCTTCCCCACAGAAGTGTGTTTTTGCCGATGGGGGCCCAATCCCCGTCAGCATCCATCCCCAGTGCTGACTTGCTAACAGGGGAGCCCAGTCCCCATCAGCAGTATGTTCCCTTCCCTGTTTGATGTGCCAGTGGGGGAGCCCACTCCCTGTCGGCATCAGCCCCCCCAAAGAGTAATGGGAGACTCCGAAGGGGTGCCCAATCTCTCTCGGCTCATGCACCCCCATCCCACTTTTGTACCGACGGGGATGCCCAATCCCCGTCTGCTACACCTCCCCAACAAAAATATTCAGGTGGCACGCTGGGAACCCACCCCAGCATGCCCAGTGCCCCTGCAAAGGAAAAACTGTCCCGCAATGTTTTTTGTTTTAAAACCTGTAAAGCAAAAACGGTCCCTCGCGGTCTCCCTGGCCCCTCCCCCCACAACCTGCTCCCACCAACTGCACACCCTGCCTCCGCACACCCCCCCATACTTACCTCTGGAGTCTGGTGCGACGATCTTCGGTGGACCGGGAACACGTCTGCACTCTGCAAAGCCGACCGCGAACTGACGAAATGCCGGTAAGCTGTATAATGGGATAAATATTTTTTTTTCAACTTTGTTGCATATCTCAGGCATTTTTTGGAATTTTGGCACCAAATTTTCAACATGGGTTTTTTGGGACCCCTCCTCATGAATTCAGTCACTGTTATGGCGTTAATCGGTCCAGAAAGGTGATTTTGCCGTCACTGCATGGAATCACCTTTTGGGTCCGATTAACAAAATGACAGTGTCAGTGTTCATGAGGTAGGCTCTCAAAAAGTGTATGTTGCAAATTTGGTGGAAAAAATCCAAAACATGACTGTTTTATGAGTGTGCATTGCGCGGTTGCTACGCACGCTCGTAAGTTCACAAATTTGCAATATTTTCAGTCCAGATTTTCAATATTGCCATTTTTTCACACCTCCTTATGAACAGTATAGCTGTCATTTTTCACATCCTGGGCAAAATGTGTTTTCACACTTGCAGCACAGAATAGTGCGGTTGTTGTGGGACATCAGTGTTCGGGACGCATGAAGAAAATCATAGTGACACTGTTCATTAGCAGCGGTCCTAAAATGCCTATGTTGAAAATTTGGTGACAAAAGTCTATAAAATGACTGTGTTACGAGTGTGCGTTACGCAGTGTTCACGCACGCTCGTAACTTCGCACATTTACAATACTTTGACTCCAGATTTTCAACATTGCCGTTTTTCCACACCTCCTTATGAACAGTACAGCTGTCATTTTTCACATCCTGACCGAAATGCGTGATTGCACTTCCGGCACAGAATAGCGCGGTTGCTGTGGGAAATCAGTGTTCGGGACACATTACGAAACTCACAGTGACACTGTTCATTAGCAGAGGCCCTAAAATGCCTATGTTCAAAATCTGGTGATGAAACTCCATAAAATGACTGTGTTACAAGCGTGTATTTTGCAGTTTCTATGCATGCTCATAACCTTTTGTTGTAATATGTTCACTCAGATTTTCAACATTGCCGATTTCGGCCCTCATATGAACAGTACAGCTGTCATTTTTGACATCCTGGCCGAAATGTATTTCTGCACCTGCAGCACAGAGCAGCGCGGTTGCTGTGGGAAATCAGTGTTGGGGTCACATTAAGAAATCACAGTGACACTGTTCATTAGCAGAGGCCGTAAAATGCCTATGTTAAAAATTTGGTGATGAAACTCCATAAAATGACTGTGTTACAAGCATGTGTTGCACAGTTTCCAGTAATGCTCATAACTTTGCACATTTGTAATATGTTCACTCCAGCTTTTCAACATTGCCATTTTTCTGCACCTCCTTATGAACAGTACAGCTGTCATTTTTCACATCCTGGCCGAAATATGTTTTTGCATTTCTGGCGCAGAATAGTGTGGTTGCTGTGGGAAATCAGTGTTCAGGACACATCAAGAAAATCACAGTGACACTGTTCATGAGCAGAGGTCCTACAATGCCTATTTTGAAACTTTGGTGATGAACGTCCATTAAATGACTGTGTAATGCGCATGCGTTGCGTAGTTTCCACATACTGTATGCTCGGACGTGCGAGCACTTTTTATATTCCCAGTACAGCTGTTCAACATTGCCATCTCTTCACACCTCCTTGTGGATGGTACAGCTGTCATTCTTCACATCCTGCCCGATCTGTGTTTTTGTTCATGTGGCACAGAATGGCACTGTCGCTGTTGGAAATCAATGTTCGGGACACATAGACATAATCACAGTGCCACTCTTCATAGGTAGGCTCACAAAAAGGCCATGTTGAAAATTTGTAGCATAAATACCAACAAACACCTGAGGTGTTACGGTTTCTAACCATAACGTCCTACGCTGCACAGACTGACAGACAACGGGGTGTGCCTTTGCATTGCCGACTGTACTGCTCATGCCATCCCACCCCCACCTCCAGCCACTGACAGGCATCGAGGTGTACCTTGCACTCTTCCGCCTCAGACTTCACCCCATTCTCCTATGCTGTACCCATTTCAGCATATGTCCTTATGGAATGCGGTGACTGTAAAGCCAAACACCCTAAGGCACACCTCAACACATGTTGCTGTCTGCAGAATAGGGTGATGTCACATGGCATGCCCGTCATGGCCGACGACCCAAACACTTACCCCAATGCCTGTCCGTCTCTGCAGGGTAGAGGTGGGGTTGGCATGAACTTCAATACTTCACTGCCATTCCTATTCTGCATCTGTCTAACTCCTGCATGTCCAATGCTAATACCAGCAAGCAAACATTCGGCATTGAGAAATGCTTGTTGTTCTTGTTACTACCCCCCCCCCATTGTGTAATCGTCCCCTGGGCTTTTGTTTCCCAGGTGCATTATTTTGCTCTTCTTTGTGTTGAATCCAAGCTGCCATACTTCTGACCAGTCCTCCTACCTTGCCAAGTCCCTTCTCATCCTTTCCACGCCTCCTTGTGTATCAACTGTGTTGCAGATATTTGTGTCATCTGCAAAGAGGCATACTTTTCCTTCCAGTCCCTCTGCAATGTCATTTGGCTCCCCTATTACTGCACCATTGTGTTTGTGTTTATATACTTATTTACATGTATTTATATGTTTTTATGATGGATGTTACCCGACCCTGTTCTAACCAGGTCCATCTTGTAAAAGAGCTCTGCTCAATGATGTTCGCCTGGATAAATAAAGATTTTGATTGATTGATTGAATCTTGCTTATAAAGACATTAAAAAGGATTGAACCCAGTACTGAACCCTGCGGTACCCTACTAGTAACCCCTCTTTCTTCAGAATGGATTGCATTTACAATTACCTTCTGTGTCCTGTTGTCCAGTCAATGTTTTACCCAGGCTACCACCTTAGGACCCACTCCCAGGCTGGTTAATTTGACTATTAATCTTTTGTGTTGGACTGTGTCAAATGCCTTGCTAAAGTCTAGGTAGGCCATGTCCACAGCCCCTCCCTGGTCTACTACTTTGGTCACCTAGTCAAAGAAATCAATTAGATTCATCTGACATGACCTTCCAACTGTGAACCTATGCTGCCTTGGGTCCTGTGCCCCACTGGCCTCTAGGTACTCAACAGTTCTTTCTTTCAGAAGTGATTCCATCACTTTCCCTACCACAGAGGTCAAACTGACAGGTCTGTAGTTTTCTGCCTCTGTCTTGGTCCCACTTTTGTGAAGGGAAATCACATCCGCCTCCCTCCAGTCCTCAGGTACCACACCATCCTCCCATTATTTGTTAAAAAGGGTAGTCAGTGGTTTCACTAGTTCTCCCCTTAATTCTTTTAGAATTCTGGGGTGAATTCCATCAGGCCCCATTGCTTTGTCCAACTTCAGTTTTAGGAGTTCTTTCAGAACCCTTTCTTCTGTGAAAGGACTGGGATCGACCCCCCTATCAAGAGTGCTTCTGTTAATTGGATTAGGCACCTCCCCCTCCTCCTCTTTTGTGAATACTGAGCAGAAATATTTGTTCAGTATCCCTGCTTTTTCTGCTTTTTCACTGTCCTTCTCTGCCCACCCACTGTCCATTCTATTCAGCCTCTCTATCCCTCCCTTTGTCTTTCTATGCTCCCTGATGTACCTATAAAAGGTTTTATCCCCCTTCTTAACAGAGTTGCTTAACTTTTCCTCAGTTTGGGCCTTTGCTATTCTGACTTCCTTCCCTGCTTCCTTCTGCCTTAACTGGTACAGCTCTCTGTCCTGCTCCTTCTGTGTTTCCTTATACTTCCTGAATGCTATCTTTTCTCCCTGACTTTCCCCCACCATCTCTTTTGAGAACCATAGTGGCTTTTTCTTTCATTTTGATTTGTTTATTTGCCTGACACAAAGGCTTGTTGCCTCTGTGATGGCAGTTTTGATGTTTCCCCATTGTTGCTCCACCCCTCCTTCTAGCCTGTTTGTTAGTGCTTTTCTAAGGCACTCTCCCATCTTGCCAAAGTCAGCCCTCCTAAAGTCCAATACCCTCACTTTTGTATGGCTTGATTTTGTAGCTGAGTCTATCGTGAACCATACTATTTGATGGTCACTTGTTCCCAGATGGCAACCCATTTCTAGATCTGAGATCCTCTCACTGTTCCCATTTGAGAGTACGAGGTCTAAGATTGCTCCCTCATGAGTGGGTTCCGAAACTTGCTGTCTGAGACATACCACCTGTAGGGCATCGAGAATGGCCCTGTTCTTGGATGTGGCTGCAGCAAATGTGCTTCAGTTAACATCTGGCATATTCAGGTTTCCCATCAACAGTATCTCCCCTTTCTCTGCCATCCTAAGAATGCCTTCTATCATATCCTTGTCCATTCCCTCCCCCTGACATGGGGGTTTGTATATAACCCCTGTGTGGATTGTGGTGCCATTTCCAGTCTCTAAGGTGACCCACACTGCCTCCTCTCCTCCCTGTTTACTCTTTTGTTCAGTTGCTTTTATCCTTCCTTTACACAGAAAGCTACTCCTCCCCCTCTTCTCCCCTCCCTGTCTCTCCTGTAGGTTATGTACCCTGGTATGTTAACATCCCAGTAATGGTTCTCTGTGTACCATGTTTCTGTGACTGCTATGATATCCAGGCATCCCTCTTCCATCAAGGCCACCAGTTCAGGGAGCTTGTTGCCCAGACTATGGGTATTGGTACTCATTACCCTCCATTTCCTGATGGCCTTACTCCTTTTTTCGCCATCCCTGTCCTTATTGCCTTTGTCACTTTCTCCATTTACCCCTACCCTTCTCCCTATCAACATCTCTGTCTTGGTTTTTACCTCACTTACTACCCTGACTTTTTTGGAGGGGCTAGGATTTCCCTGTTCCTTTCCAGTGCCTTCCCCCTTGGGTAGTTTAAATGCTTGCCAATGAAGCATTTAAACCTATCACCTAGGATTCTGGTTCCCCTCCTGGACAGATGCAGCCCACCATGCCAGTATAGGCCTGCATCACTCCAGGTGGACCTCCAGTCCCCAATGAAGCCAAATCCCTGAGTTCTGCACCAGTTTTTCAACCACTGATTGAATCTCATGGTGTAGAGCACCCTAGCCTCACCTATGCCACTGACAGGAAGCACCTCCAAGAAGGTTACCTTGTGTGCTACTTGTCTAAGGCTCCTCCCAAACTCCAGAAACTCTTCCTGCACTGCTCTGATCCCTTTCTTAGCCAGGTCATTTGTCCCTCAGTGGACAATGTCATACAGCTCCTTCCCCTGTGTAGCTGCTCCCGTGATCCTGAGGATTCGCTCCCTGTCCCTCCAAGCCATGGCACCAGGCAGACACCTTACCTCCCTCTCCCCTTCCTCCCCAAGTTCTACCTTCCAACAATGGAGTCCCCCACCAGGAGTTGTTTCTTCCCTGTTGGGTCCCATGCCACCCTCCTGTGGAGGTTCCCGCATCCTCCTTGGTCTCCACTGTGAGTGCCTCCATAGAGGAACCCCACTTTTCCAGAATGGCATAGGAATTGTGGAGAGGTACAACTGGAGGATGCACCTCTGTTCCACCACCCTCACCCTCCCTGAGCCCACTGTGGTCCAACCGGTCCTCTTTCTTGGTAACCTCTGGGGCAACGGTAGTGGCCCTGGTGGTCCCTGGATGAAAGAGGAGGTCCCACAAATCCTGGCCAACTCAGCCCAGAGATGAACAACCTCCTCTCTCAGCCCAGAGAGGTGTCTGCAGATGAGACAACACCACATCCTCCAGAACATCTCGTGGAAGACTACTGCTCCACAGCCACTGCACCCCTCCCATCATGTCTTATTTCTGGCCCCTTCACTGTTGTTTGGAATCCTTACTCTTTCCTTTTTTTTCTTCTTCTTCCTCTCTCCTTCTTACTTACTGCCTCTATGCCCTTTAAGCTCCTGATCGTCCTGTTCTGAGACAAGAAGATCCTATATTTCTCAGTAGACTCCTTACTTGCTCAGAGGCAGACCTCCAGCAGCTGGGGGTGGAGATCTACTCTTGCCGTTCTAGGATGGTGAGTCTTTGGTGGCTCTGTGATCACTTACTTCCTGCTCTCAAACAGGAAGTTCCTGTTGTCAGTCAAATCCTGTGCCTATAAAAGTAGAACTAGCTTTGGGTGGGAGGGAAGGAGGGCAATATAGTCCCAGTAGAGAAGTCCAGTCACACAGCACTCCTTCCTCCTAGTGTCTTCTGCCAAGTCTCTGCTCACACAGCACTCCTTCCTCCTGGTCACACAACACTCCTTCCTCCTGGTCACACAGCACTACTTCCTCCTCAGTTCATGAGAATCTGGCATTTAACAAGGAGAAATAGTATGTTTAGCCATCTAAAATGTGCATGTGAGAGGGGAGGGTTATTTGAGATAAAGATACCTAATAGAAAAAGTTTAGGGTCTAAAAGAATATTTTGTCCAGTGACTCTGGTAGCCAATAAATAGACTTTGCACCAAAGCTTATTAATGGGAGCGCAAGACCATAAAATGTGAAGTAAATCCCCATTAGGCAAGTTACAGAGCCAACAATTGTTATTATTTAAAAGTCCCATGTGATGAAGTACAGCAGGAGTTCTGTACCATAAATGTAGGATTTTAATTTGTATTAAGGAACTACGGTCATCTTTGAATGTATTGTGGGACAGATGCCAGCAATTACGCCATTGTGCATCTGTGATGTTATAGTTAAGTAGTACAATCCATTTGTTTTTGGCTGGAATAGAATGGTCAGATAAATTGTCTATGATATCCTTATAAATGGAGCTATTCCATTTTACAGACAAGTTAGCCCAGTGTGAAATATATTGATCTTGAAGAGTATGTTTATACACATAATGGGAGAGAGAGAATTATAAGCAGCCCTAATTTGTAAATACTTCCAGAAGTCTTGTTTAGGGATCTTCCAGATACTCTTCAAGTCTAAGAACATTTTGAGAGTGAGTGAATTCTGGTACAGGATGTCTCCTAAGAAAAATATACCTTTGTTTTTCCAGGAACAGCAGAAAATTGGGTGATTATCTAAAGCGAGTCTTTGGTTGCCCCAGAGGGGGGCATATAGCCAAGGAGTTGGGTTAGAGTTCAAAAATTTGTGAATTAATTTCCAATAAAGAACAGAGGATGATATAGTTGGATGACATTTTAACTTAGAAGGGAGGGGTTAAAGATGAAGGAAGTGGGAACTCCTCCAGGACACAGTGCCGATTCCATTGCAACCCATAATGGGGAGTGAGAAGAGGGTTTCTGAAACCACTTAATGGTTTGAGTGGTTTGAAAGGCCCACAGGTAACCTTTGAACCAGGGAAGTCCAAATCCACCTTTTTTCTTTAGTGCCTGAAGTTTGCTATGGCTGAATCTTGGTGATTCCCCATCCCATAAAAATTTACCAATTAATTTGTCAATTTTAGATAAGAAAGAAGATGGTAAGATCAAAGGAATGTTGGCGAAAAGGTAAAGAATCTTGGAAGAAATGGACATCTTAATGGCAGCGACTTTCCCCATAAAAGAAAGGTTAAGAAGCTTCCATCTATCGAGAATCAACTTGATGTTATCAATTAGGGAGTTAAAATTAGTGTCCCAGATTATTTTCAGGTTTTGGGTTATTTTGATTCCTAGGTATATGATACCTTGTGGGGACCAATGGAATCCAAGGGATAGATTCATAGAAGGTTTACAATGGTCATTAAGGGGTAATGTTTCTGATTTCCCATAATTCAAAGCACAGCCTGAAATGTTAGTGAACTTATTAAGTAAGTCAACCAGCAGTGGGCCAGCTTCATTTAGGTTTTTGAGTAAGATTAGAAGGTCATCTGCATAGGAAAGGGAAACATACAGTATCTTGAATTGCCAACAGGGATTCCCTTAATGTCTGCGGGCTGACGAAGACTAGCAGTCAGGGGTTCCATGGCTAAAATAAACAGAGAGGGTGACAAAGGGCATCCTTGTCTGGTTCCTCTTGCCAATTGAAAGTGAGAAGAGAGGGTAGAATTAGTAAGAACTTTTGCCACAGGGGAGGTATATAATAATTTGATCCAAGAATAGAAGGTGTGAGAGAAACCAAAGTGAGACAGAACTTCATAAAGGTAGTCCCAGTTTAAGGAATCAAATGCCTTTTCAAAATCAATGGCAACAGCAGCTACTGGTGATTTAAGGGATTTAGCTTTGTGCATTAAATTAAATAAAGAACGTAAATAGAGCCAGATCTGTTCTTAATAAAACCAGCTCACGAACAGTGAGTTAACTTGGGAATCAGGGATTTGAGTCGAGTTGTTAGTAGTTTAGCGAATATCTTCCCGTCTGTATTTAATAAAGATATTGGTCTATAACTCAGCCCTCGAGATCCAGTGAGCGGAGGGGCTCCTAGCCGCCAGCGGCCGACGGCGAACACCTAGCCGACCAAGGGATCCAGGAGGCTGGGAGAAGCAGGCAGAAAGCCGGCACAGCCCTCAAGATCCAGTGAGCGGAGGGGCTCCGAGCCGCCAGCGGGCCATGGCAAACGCCTAGCCAACCAAGGGATCCAGGAGGCCTGGAGAAGCAGGCAGAAAGCCGGCACAGCCCTCGAGATCCAGTGAGCGGAGGGGCTCCGAGCCGCCAGCGGGCAGCGGCGAATGCCTAGCCGACCAAGGGATCCAGGAGGCCTGGAGAAGCAGGCAGAAAGCCGGCACAGCCCTCGAGATCCAGTGAGCGGAGGGGTTCAGCCGCCAGCCGGGTCAGCGTGAAACGCCAGCCGACCAAGGATCCAGGAGGCCGGGAGAAGCAAGCAGAAAGCCGGCACAGCCCTCGAGATCCAGTGAGCGGAGGGGCTCCGAGCCGCCAGCGGGCCGCAGCGAACGCCTAGCCGACCAAGGGATCCAGGAGGCTGGGAGAAGCAAGCAGAAAGCCGGCACAGCCCTCGAGATCCAGTGAGTGGAGGGGCTCCGAGCCGCCAGCGGGCCACGGCAAACGCCTAGCCAACCAAGGGATCCAAGAGGCTGGGAGAAGCAGGCAGAAAGGTATGGGCAAAGCCACAAACCAATCGGAAAGCGACCGCTGTCTCTGCCTTGCTTCCGATTGGTGCGTGTTTCCCATAGACTTTAGCTGGACTTTGCAACACTATTCTGGCCGGGATTTCTGCTTATTTTTATTTCTTCTTAATTCCACCTAAAAAGAGCTGTTTTACTCTTGAAATGTGCCCGATCTAAGGGTTGTATTGTTGCTTTGTAAGATAGTGATTACAGCCTTTTGAAATTCTGTGTAGGCTAGACGCTTAGGTGCCTAACCCCCCCCATACTCTCCCAGTCTTTTGTTGTGTAGATCCTGATTTTTAGCACCTTATTGCAGATTGCTGCAATAAAAGTACCTTACTTACTGCCTTCTCCTCTGTCCCCTACCTTGTAGCTGGCACAGCCCTCGAGATCCAGTGAGCGGAGGGGCTCCGAGCCGCCAGCGGGCCGCGGCGAACGCCTAGCCAACCAAGGGATCCAGGAGGCCGGGAGAAGCAGGCAGAAAGGTACGGGCAAAGCCGCAAAATTTTTGCCTGCCCCCCTCCCCCCTCTCGGTTGATTCTTTTTATACACTTTCTCCTGCCATTTCTCTAATCCACGCCCACAGCTACTTCCCTTCCTCTATTAACCCTTACCTAACCTCCACAATGCTACTTTGCTTCCTTTTGCTCCTGAGCCTCTCATCTTCCCCAATCCCATATGATAATCATGACATACCCCTTGCCATGGTGAATAAGGTAGTGAATATGGTCTGCCCACCCCTGCCATCCCCAATGGACACCCATATATTCCTTATTTATATCCAGCCATTTTGCACTGCAACCCCTGGGTATCCACATAAAGTCTCTCTAACCCTACAACATTCCTCAAGTACATTACATTCATCCTGGCTTTATATTAACCCACTATGCCTGTCCATCAGATTATTATGTTGATAAACTTCATACCTATAAAACAGGACCTCACCCATTATACAGTGGTCCCCCAGAAGAGGAGGAAATGCTCTGACCACTCCTATCCCTTTCACTTGGTGCCCTCCTCAAACTAATCTTCTTCCTTCTGATCTATATTGGTACTATTGAAATAAATCCTGGCCCCATTGAAAGTTTCTTATCCCCTGCTGATCTAACCTCCATAAATGGCCTAAGTTTCCTTCACTTCAATGCTTGCAGCCTTCTAAAAAAGTTCTCCTTAATACAGGCCTGGGTTGCACATACTCTACCCGACTTCCTGGTTATCTCTGAAACTTGGCTCAGGCCTACAACAAAAGACAGTGATATAAACCTTCCCAATTATCAGCTCTTCAGATCAGATCGCCCTACCAGGGGTGGTGGGGTGGCCATCTACATTAAGGACACCATCTCTGCATCCAGCCTCATCAATACATCCGAACCAAAGGAATTTGAATGTTTGTCAATTAAAATATCCCTTCCAAACTTGTCTTCATTTAAATTGATTGGCTGCTATAGGCCCCCCTCTGCAGGCCTCAAACTCCTATCCCACCTAGGATCAATACTCAATCTAGGCCCTGAAGATACCATCATCCTTGGTGATTTGAATTTAAACTGGCTATCTAATGTATCTGCACCACTATTAACCTTCTGTGACACCTATGGATTCACACAATTAATCAAAGATCCAACCAGGATTAACCTAAAAAATTCTATCAACAGCTCGCTCCTGGATATTATGTTGGTAAACAAGCCTCACTTATACTCACATGCAGGAGTACTACCCAGTGATGTAAGTGATCATTGTCCTACAGCTGGCATAAGATCTACATTCACATCATCCAATCCTGCAAAATTTGTCCTCAAAAGGTCAAAAAAGAAATTCAACATCTCAGGATATCTCCATGCTTTGTGCAATACAACATATTGGCAAGACTTTTTACCTTACAACCCTCAGTTGAAACAGCTCTCCAGATCTTAAAGGACATCATCACTAATGCTCTCAATATTCATGCACCAATCACCAGTATCAGAACTAAAGTAAGATCTTGTCCTTGGTTCACTACTGACCTTAAATCAGCTTTGTTAGCCAGAGACAAACTCTGGAAAAGGCAAGAAAACAAAGGATACCAGAGACTGGCTTCAATTCAGAAAAGCAAGAAATTCATGTACAAAACAAATAAGAATTGCCAAAGCTGCCTATTATAGAGCTGAATTAGATGCTTCCTACAATAACCCATCCAGACTTTGGGGTACTATAAAGGAATTCTGGGCCAAAACTCTACCCTGCATTAACCTCCAAACTGTTACTAAATGACACAGAAATCACGGGCAAGCAAGAAATCCTAAATACCTTCAATGACCACTTCACCACAGCTGGCCTAGCATTTGACTCCTCACCTGCAAGTCTCTTGAGATCATCTTTAAACCTTCAATCCACTGTGGGACAAAAGGCTACTTTAACATTCTCCTTCAATCCAATATCCTTGAAAGAAGTAGAAGAGCTCCTATCTAATTTAGATACTTCTAAGAGTGCAGGTACAGACTCCCTGGATCCCTACTTTCTTAAAATAGCATCACACGCCTTATCTGCCCCCCTCACTCATCTCTTCAATCTTTCCCTAGCTACTGGATCCATTCCCTCCACTTGGAAAACAGCTCAAGTAGTTCCACTACTTAAATCTGGTGATCCCATGGACCTTAACAATTACAGGCCCATTTCCATCCTACCAGTACTATCCAAGATGCTTGAAAAATTAGTAAATTCACAGTTAAGGGCCTATCTGGATAAAAACAACCTCCTAAATCCAGCACAATCAGGATTTAGATCAAGGCATAGCACCATTTCTGCCCTAGCCAAAGTAACTAACGATTGGCAGATTGCCTTGGATAAGAAGAATAGTACCTGTGCTGTGTTCCTGGATTTGAGTAAAGCATTTGATACAGTGGATCATGAATCATTACTCACCTCACTTAGCTCCCTAGGCCTGGATTCTCTCTCACTCAACTGGTTTAAGTGCTATCTATCTGATAGGTCACAATTGGTAAAAAATGAAAATTACCTATCTACCTCTAAACCACTGCTAAGAGGTGTACCGCAAGGCTCTATTCTTACCCCCATCCTCTTTGCCATTTATATTAATAATATCGATGCCAACCTCTCTCAATCTAACATTCATCTGTTTGCTGATGATACTGTTTTATATGTCAGCAATCCCTCATTATCTAAAGCCTGTGAGCTGTTACAGTCAGAATTCTCCATCCTACAACACAATCTATTGGAAAAAAAATTAATTCTAAATGCCAAAAAAACAAAAGCCATGTTCTTTGCCACAAAGAGTTGCTCTACCATTATCCCATCACCCATCACCCTACAATTATCCACCTTACTTGGAGAGAAGCTGGAATTTGTGGACAAATTCAAATATCTTGGAGTCTGGATTGATAATAAGCTTGACTACTCTGTCCATATTGAAGAGCTACTAAAAAAGTTGAGACAAAGGCTTGGCCTATTTTACAGAATAAAACACTACCTTACCAGAGACTCAAACAAAGATTAATCCAGGCATCATTCCTATCCCTCATTGATTATGCTGACTTTCTCTATGGCCATTGCTCACTCTCACTCTTAAATAAGCTGGACACCCTGTATCATAGATCCATCAGATTTATTACTGACCTCCCTCCAGCACCCATCATTGCTCTCTTTACATGGCAGTAAATTGGACATCACTACAACACAGAAGAAATAGGAATGCTGCAGTCTGGATCTTCAAAGCTTTATCAGGCAAACTCCCTCCTATATCACAGACTGTTTTACCTGAATTACTTCTAGGCCATACACCTTAAGGATCAGTAAACTCATCATGTTAAAGGTTCCTAATGCCTGCACCCGGTTTGGGAGGCTGCTATCAGCTACTCCCTAGCAGTTACTTGAACTCACTCCAAAATCTATGAATCTAAATACCCTCTTACCCTTATCATCCTTCAAAAGACTATTCTCCACCCTATTTCCAGAGTTCTGCAATTGCTCCATAAGGCCTAATCTCCCATCCAACCTTCCCCCCTTCCGTATTCCATTCTGTTTAGTTCTCCTTCTATTATCCAGTCAGCTGCTATATTCTTATAAAAGCCATAAAGGCCCTATTATTTGTACACTATGCCTGCTATATCTGTTCTCTCCTTTTTCTACAGGTTAAGTGATTTTTACTGTGCCTTGTATATATGTAAATTTTTGTATACTCTCATTTTATGTCATTGTACTATTGTTTATGTTATTTTCTTGTCCATGTAAAAATACTTGTACTCCTATTTGTATGACCACTCAGGTCCATCTTGTAAATGAGCTATGCTCAATGATGTTCGCCTGACTAAATAAAGATTTTGATTGATTGATTGATTGATTGATTGGAAGAGTAGGGTCTTTATCTTTCTTAGAGATTAAGGTGATAATTGCTTCAGTGCATGTTGGCGGGAGATTTCTGTTTAATGTCTTTCAAGAAGCCACCACTAACGGCAGAGGACAGAGAGTATCAGAAAGCATTTTATAAAAGTCTATGGAAAAACCATCTCCCCCTGGAAATTTACTAGACTTCAAGGAGGATAGGGCTTTCTGAATTTCTTGAAGAGAAAAGGGTTTGTCTAGGTTATTCATTTCGTCGGCAGAGAGGTAAGGTAGATGCAGGCTTTTTAGGAACTGCAGTATTTGTATAGTAGAAGAAGGATGTAAGTTTGAATATAATTTTTGATGAAAGAATTTCATAATATTGTTTATAGAGGGGTTATCGGAATGGATTATACCAGAGCATCTATTAGACCTAAAATGTGTCGCTCCATTTGCGGTGCTTTAAGTTTGTAAGAGAGAAGCTTCCCATTTTCATCACCTTGCTCCCAGTATTTGTGTTTAAGTTTAAACATAGCAAGCTCAGTTTTATGGGAGATTAATTCATTTATTTTGATTCTGAGCTGAAGAATTTCAAGATGAAGCTGGGAGTCGGGATTGTGTTTTTTGGACTTAAAATATAAATTCTCTTTGGATTTAAGGGATTTTTCCATCTCAGTCAATTGGTGCTCATTTACTTTTTTTCTGTGGGCAGCATAGCTGATAATTTTCCCATCGATCATGGCCTTTAAAGTTTCCCATACGGTGCACGCAGATGTGTCGGAGGGTTTATTGTGGGAGAGGAATTCCTGAATCTGTGATTTAACCATAGGTAGAAAGTCAGGATCTTTGAGGAGGAGAGGATCTAGATGCCAAAAAGAAGATTTGAGAGTCAGAGGGCCCCACAAGACTTGTAACTTAACAGGAGAATGGTCCGAGATTTTAATGGGTGAAATAGATGAATCAATATTTTTTTCTGTTATAGCGGGGGAGGCTAACCAGTAACCAGTTCTACTGTATGTCTTGTGCAGGGAAGAGTAGAAGGTGAAATCTCGATCATGGGGGTGAAGGAGACACCAGACATCAGCTAAACCGAAAAGCTTTAATACTTCTAGGGTGGGCATCCGTGGATAAGTTACTTCTATCTATACTAGCTTCTAAAGGTAGGTTAAGATCACCCCCAAGAATTATGGGTTTGTTGTCAGTATTAAAAAATAGTATCTGTTGAGCTAGGTGATGGTGAAACTCTGGAGAGTCAGAGTTGGGCGCATAGACAATAACAAGCAGGAGAGGACCGGAATGAGTATTTAATTTAACCATTACCCATTTGCCTTCTTTATCGGAGATGGAGTTAATACAAGACCATTTGAGATTTTTGTGGATAAGAATAGCTACTCCTCTTTTTTTGGAAGAGAAACATAGAAACATAGAAACATAGAAGTTGACGGCAGATAAGGACCGCAAGGCCCATCCAGTCTGCCCAT
This sequence comes from Neoceratodus forsteri, assembly GCA_016271365.2. NCBI lineage: Eukaryota > Metazoa > Chordata > Ceratodontiformes > Ceratodontidae > Neoceratodus > Neoceratodus forsteri. The sequence continues at coordinate 1,060,813,268 of CM028134.1, read as the reverse complement.
TTCTTTTTCTACCTTATAAATGTGCCATCGGCCTTTGCTCTGTCAGTGACCTATCTATTCATAGTCATTTGTATTGCTCCCTTATGCCTATCCCATGCCTGTTTGAAGCCCTGCACTGTATTCATAGCCACCACTTCTTGTGGTAAGCCATTCCATGCATCTACCACCCTTTCCGTGAAAAGAATTTCCTCATTTCCCTTAATCGGCCTCCTCTATTCTCATGCTGTGTCCTCTTGTCCTGCTATTTTTCTTATATTTAAACATGTTAGACTCTTTCACCTTGTTTATGCTTAAGGTGTTTAAATGTCTCGATCATATCACCTCTCCCTCCTTTGCTCAAGGGTATACATATTGAGCTCCGTTAATCTGTCCTCATATGTCTTCTGATGCAGTCCCTGCACCATTTTGGTTGCCCTTCTCTGGACTGCCTCAATTTGGTTAATGTCCTTGTGAAGGTGTGGCCTCAATACTGCATGCAGTACTCAGATGGGGCCTAACTAATGTCTTGTACAGAGGATTATTACCTCTCCTACACCTTGTGATACCCTACTAATACACCTAACACCCCCTAGCCTTACCTACTGCTTTAGAGGTCTGCTTGGATGATTTTAGGTCATCAGTGATGATGATGCCCAAGTCTCTTTCTTCCTTTGTGACTGCTAGCAACTCCCCTCCCAGCCTATAAGTGGCTTCAGGGTTTCTCTTCCCTATGTGCATGATTTTGCACTTCTTTGCATTAAATCCCAGTTGCCACTCTTCTGACCATTCTGTTAGTTTATCCAGATCTCTTCTCATTCTGCCCACTCCATCTGGATCATCTACTGTGTTGCAGATCTTGGTGTCATCTGCAAACAGACAAGCCTTACCCTCTAGTCCATCTGCGAGGTCACTAATGAAGATGTTGAATAGGACTGGCCCCAGGACTGATCCCTGAGGTACCCCACTTGTGACTTGCATCTCTTCTGACTGTATACCATTTACCACCACTCTCTGTTTTCTGCCAGTCAACCAGTTTGTCACCCAGTTGACCAACTTCTGACCCACCCGAGCCTACCTAGCTTATTTATCAATCTTCTATGTGGAACAGTGTCAAAGCTTTGCTGAAGTCAAGGTAGGCGACATCAACTGCTCCCCTTGGTCCACCACTCTGGTTACCCAGTCAAAGAAATCTATGAGATTAGTTTGACAGGACCTTCCTTTGTAAACCCATGCTGTCTTGGATCCTGTGCCCCTATGGATTCCAGGTGTTGCACTATCCTTTCCTTAAGGAGTGCCTCCATAATCTTGCCCACTACTGAGGTAAGACTGACCGGTCTGTAGTTCCCGCCTCCTCCCTGCTACCACTCTTGTGGAGCGGGATCACATGAGCCCTTCTCCAGTCTTCTGGGACCTCTCCTGTGCTCAGAGACTCACTAAACAATTCTGCTAATGGCTCTGCTAGTTCCTCCTTTAGCTCTTAAGTACCCTGGGATGTATGCCATCAGGTCCCATTGCCTTATCTACCCTGAGCTTGCAAGCTCTTGTAGGACCTTTCTTTTGTGAAGGGAGTAGTGCTCACCTCCTTCCCCCCTGTGTCCATGATGCTGAGCTGTGGGCCCTGCCCTACCTTCTCTTCAGTAAATACTGAGCAAAAGTATCTATTTAGGATAGATGCCGTTACAGGGTCCTCCTCCTTACATGCTCCCTTTTCTCCATTAAGCTTAGCAATACCTCCTCTGGACTTTCTCCTTTCACTAATGTATCTATAGAAAGTCTTGTCTCCTTTTACTGTTCGTGCTAGTGTTTCCTCAGTTTGGGACTTTGCCTGCCTTACTGCCTTACTTGCTTCCCTTAGGGCAGTTTGGTATGCCTCCCTATCTTCATCCCGCTGTGTTCCCTTATATTTCCTGAAGGCCAGCCTTTTGGCTCTGACCTTTTCTGCTACTGTATTTGAGAACCAAAGTGGTTTCCTTCTTCTTTTGCACTTCCTTTTCTGAGAACGATGATCCATAAATTTGACCGACCTAATCTTTTTTAAGTCTGTTAACATCCTCTGCTAATAATTTTGTTTCCTGAAGGAAAGCAATTTGTGTTTTATGTTTTTTGAGATATGAAAGGATTTGTTTTCACTTGCAGGGATAGTTAAGTCCCTTCACATTACATGTATTTAGAAGTAGGCCATTCATGGTGACTTTGCTAAGGAAGGGAAATAGTTGTTGGAATGGTAAGGGACATATAAATTAAGTGGAGGATGATCAGAGTGTGAGGGAGAAAATACTTGTATATGAGAGGAGTGGCAGGTTCATTCAGGTAATTAAAGTAAGGTATATATAGTATAAGTAGCACAGATATCTTTCTATGTTTAGAGTAGTAAAAATAGAAAGAGAGAGTCATTAAGTATCAACAACGATATTTAACACACTAACTAGGAAGGAAAAAATGTCTTATGGGTGAGGAGAAATATGAGTCCGCTAACTTGCTGGGAGTCTCTTTCACCACACTCTAGGGTGTCAAAAATAGGAAAAGACCAAAGGGGGCCAGCTGAACTGAAAGCCCAGTCCTAGGTCTAAACCTACAAGTTAATAGAACAGATATTCTTAACAAGCTAGATTGGAGTGAACTATACCACATCAAAACAGGGAGCTATAATAACCTCAATATAATAAAATAATTAGAAAAAAAGAATAAGGTAACACACCAGAACTTATATGCTAAATATAGTAACAACAACATTTTAGATATACCAACTTCTTATAACAGTGAGTCAGAACTGTTATATGGAGTACCAGTGGAGCCTTAAACAAGCGGATAGGGGATCAAGGGTACCAGGTACCTTGGTGACTAAACTTGTATGTCGGAAGAAAAAAAAGACATTAATTACTACATATAGCATGACTCCAAGCAAATTTTTGAGCTAAATATCCCAATTTAGCTGAAGATAATGCTTCAGGATGGATGCAATTTAAATATAATAGGGAAATTAAAGAAGGGAAGGGAAAAAATAAAAATAATTGAGCCCCTGCAACTCGAGCCAAATATAAACCAGGTATATATGAGAGATGTAGGCTTCGGTAGTGACTGTGGACAGAGGGCAAGCTATAAATGAAGGCTAGCTTCCTTTACTTGAAAATTGCCTAAGTAAGTATTGTATGGAGTAACTGGGTATGGTGAAAAGGCCCAGTGAGTCCCAAAACAGAGGAGAATACACAACTAGAAGTCTCCTTTAGTTTCTGTAGGCTTTGAGTAACATGGAGAGTATAAAAGCAGCATAGGTTAGAAAGCCCTTTGCGACAGTACACTGAAAATAGCCAGTATCTGTGAGTACTTATATATGTTTCCTTACTGGAGGAAAGAAACCCAAGTAGTAAATTGCAGGGGAGGAGATATGGTGAGATACATTCGGCATTGGCTCATGTCAATTGTTATTCGAAGATGAAAGCGATACATTGCCTGATTGCTACAAATTGCAGGGCATCATAATGGGAGCAAGAATTGAGCTGAATATTAATTAGAAAGCGTATCTATGCATCCTGAAGTTATAATCATGATACCTGGCCGAGTTGGAAAGTAATAAAGGGTATAAAATTAAAGAGTCTGTCAGCTGTAGTAATAATTGTTTAAATATAACCCAAATAAGGGGCTTAGGAAGATGTGAATAAGATACCAAAGTTCCCTTGAAAACCTAAGTGAATAGGCTATCCAAGACAGCCCTGCTATTAATTTGAGCACACCGCGATGTACAGCCTTTACCTTCAAAACCTGCTGGGAGCAAAAGTAACCGGGTCGTAAGGGCTGCAGAGCGGGTGGCTAGGCATGAAAGATACTGGCACTCTGCTTTCAGTTACAGTATCCTGGTTACGAGACAACAACCAGAATAAAGTGTCTATGACTGTATGTATCTTGCAAGAAAGCAATCATGTCACCATAGCTTTGCGGGAGGGGTTAGAGCTGTGGGGATTCTTGTTTTTCGTTTTTGCTTTGCGCTTCTTTTTGGATGGCTCTAACTCCTTAAGGGGGGAACTTGCAATGGCTTCTGCCCATGAAGAGTCGGCAGAAATGCTGCCCTGGAGCACTGGACAGAAGTTCGGAGGGAGGTCATCTGCAGCTTGTTGTAATATATCCTCCTGCAATGAGTGTGTTTCCTCTTCCAAAAGGGCAAATCTATTGCTTAAGGTTATGGATGGGTCAATTTGTGAGTGAGAGATTGCAGATAGGGGAGATCTGGAAGGTGCCTCAGAAGGACAGCATGAATGGTCAGGTGAACGAGGGGCAGTTTGAAGCTTTTCTGGTAGCCAACTAGACTGAGAACAGTCGGGTCCGCAACGGTGTTGCTCGGGGCTGCAAATTCGGTGGGACTTCCCTTACTCTCCTGTGCAGTAGAAACTTCCTCCTGTGTGGGCATCAAAATACTGATCGGATTTTCTTCCGTAGCAGGGCTTTCCAAGGTAGGAGTGCATGGAGAAACACCCAAATAACTGGCTAAGGTTTTGGGTGAGTAAAAATCCTTGAAAGAGGATCTGAAAAAGAGGCACAGTGTTGATGGGTAGCGGAGAGCAAATCTAATGTCTCTTTGATGTAATATTCGTTTTAGTGAGTCGTAAGCTTTCCTTTTGTCAGTCAATGCCTTTCAAAAGTCTCTGTAAATAGAAATTCTGAATTCCTGCCACATTAGTGTCCCAACTTCTCTGGCATGCTTTAAAATTACTTCTGTGTTTGAGTAGTTCAAAAACCGAGCTGTGATGGGCCTAGGTCGCTGATCTTGGCCTGGCCTGGGACCTAAAGTAAGGTGAGATCTTTCGATTGTAAGAGGAAGTTCAGGAGGTAATTTTAACATGGCTGGCAATGTGTGCAGTAAGAAAGCAGTTGTATTCCCCAACTCCGAACCTTCGGGGAAGCCAAAAAAGCGCAAGTTGTTCTTTCTGTTGTGGTTTTCGTTATCGTCAATTTTGGCATGCAGAGACTTTATGATGTGGTCTTGACTATGAACAGTGGCCTGAAGGTCCTGAATGGTGGCAGAATTACAGGAGGTTGTGTTTTTGCTGACAGAGATTCTTTGTCCAAAAGCTTCAAGTGTGGCTATGTTCTGGTGAGTGGAGGTTTTTAAGTCATTAATGTCAGCCAATAGTTTTGAGAACATCACCTCGACTCTGGCAAGTGAGTTGGGCTGAGAGTGAGGATCTGTCATTGCAGTGGTTATTGAGGCCTAGTATGGTGCAGTGCAATATTAATAAAGCTGAATAAAAGTATGCAGGATCAAAAATGACACAATTCCTATGAAGCAGTTTAGTTGCAGGATGATCTCAGGAGTTGGTACCAAAAGAAGGTCTGGTGAAGTCTGGATGAGGTTAGATTACATAAATCCCTGCAGAGAGACTAAGCTATGCTGCCATCTTCTGCCTGGTTAGGCCACGCCCTCCTACAGAACACCCTCTTAACCCTAACTTAGACTGGTAATTTGTTTTAATCAAGGAAGGAGCCATTTTAATACATGATTATAATACACTGAGATACTGGCTGTGGTTATTAATCATTCTAGGTAAATAGCTCCCGCTGGGTCCTGACCCAGCATCACTCCCAACTGGAAGCAGTACAGCGCAGTGGTTTAAGGCTCTAAGCTGCAAATCTGGAGACCTGGGTTTGAATCCCACAGCCCCCACTTGCATACTGTGTGACCCTGAGCAAGTCACTTAACTCCCTGTGCTCCCAGGCCACACCTGTAAACAAGCTTTCAGCTTAGTGTGTCTCTCCTGGTTAAACAATTGGAGAAAAACAAACAAACTGGTGTGTTGCTGTATGACCCCTGACAGTTTGAAATAGCTGTGAATAGGTAGTTAGTGCTATACATTTCTGGCTACATGACCACAGTGCACAGCAGACCACCATTCACTCCCTGGCTAGCATGTCTGAAAACCCTGTTGTCTAAACAGTAATGTGCCCCAAAAATTACATGATGGACAATTGTTGGAAATGGGACGTTCTGATTGGTTGACAGCAGTCTAAAAGGGTTAGACTAACCTCTGGAAGCCATCCTTTTTATTTATCTATTTGAAAATTGGTACCTGGGAAAGGTGCACTGAGCCTGACGTCATTTCTAGGTGCAACCTGGGGGAGTGGAAGAGAGAAAATAAGTGTTATAAGTGGTTGATATTACAAATCCGTGATGGTATATACAATCAAAACATGGCAGCAGGAAGCAACTAATGACAACACTCGTGGGACAACAATATAGCAAAACAAATGATTGCAACAGTAAGGCAAGCACAGGAAGAGGAGCTCAAACTGGGATTATGTGCCAGCTAATGTACAATTAGAACAGTTAGAACTGCAACTATAAAAGTACTCATTGAAAAAAAGTGAACATTTTTAGTTGAATAATAGCATTAAAGTACTCCAGAGGTTGGTTTACATTTGCTAATCTTACTCCAGGTACATAAGGCCAACATATGTTTTTTTTTTTTTTTTGTCAACTGGAAGGCTCGCAGGGGGGCAAGAGATGCCTGTATGCCTATGATAGACTGCACCTGTGCCAGGAGGGAGTGGGAGTACTGACCGTGAGACTGGACAGGACATTCAGGTGGGATTTAAACTAGATGATAGGGAGGGGGATCGGGTGCAAGAATTCAGCAAGGGTAGGAGGCAGTTGTAGGGGCTCACCAAGGGAAGGACAACTGAGCCAGGAGGCAACAAGTGAGGAGACCCCTTCCCCAAGAGGAATGAGGAACCATAGGTGAGCAAATATTCTTGCTTGCATGTAGGCCAATACAAGGAGTGCAACCAGCAAACCGAGCGAGCTCGAAGCTCTGGTACACTTCAAAGACCAGAACTTGGCTGCACTCACAGAGACCTGGCAGGGGGGAGAAACTGATTGGGACACCTGGAGGGAGGCTACCTGCAATTTCAGAGAGATGAGACTGACCTGACAGGAAAGGTACGTAGGCTCTCTTAATAAGACTGCAAGTCACGGTGGAGGACATTAAGGGGGTAAGACAGTGCCACAGAATCCATCTGGGCTGACAGTGGGGAAAAAAGAGGCAAGTTGCCTTGCATGTCTGCTACACGCCCCCCAAATAGTTTAGGTGGAGCATAATGTCCAGCTGGTTCGGGAACTTACACGTACAAGAGCAGCCAAATTCGATCAAGTAGTGATCCTGGGGGACTTGAGTCTCCCGAGCATAGACTGGTGTCTTGAGCGTGCAGATGGCAGGGATGAGAGCAAATTCCTGTCCAATCTCATGGACTGCTTCTTGAAATGGCACACCCAGCAAGGGACTATGTCTGATGTCACCCTTAACCTTGTTCTCATGAGTGGGGATGGTGTCATCTCCAGAGTGAGAATCAGGGAATGGGGGGACAGTGACTGCAACTGTGCAACCTTCTCCCTCGTGACATAGAATACTAGTCAGGCCTCAGTCACCAGGACCCAGAACTTTTGAAAAGTAAATTTTTGCCAGAGTGAGGTATGTGGTGGCTAGGGGTCTGGAGAAGCTGCACATGAGGTTGTTAGCGCAGAACACATGTGGCATTTGTCCAAGGAGCTACCTGGAGCAGTCATGGATGTCTGCATCCCTGAAAGTAAAAAGGGAAAATGGTAAGTAAGCAATAAGACATGACAGGGTGCGCATTATGCTGTGATAACTGCATTCCCAGAGGTGTAGTTAGGTTTGAGGCCACATGCTGAGTGCCTGCAGCCCCCGGACGTGCAATTATCACAACATAATGCACAACTCTGGAGTGTCTTATTGCACTTATAAAATGGCTACATGTACACATTTATAAAAAATAAGGCATAATTATTAAACACATAACATAAACGTAATGAAAATTCTGTAAAGGAAAAAGCAAAATAGGTCCTCCGCCAGTAGATGCCACTAGGGTGCACTGTCTGATGATTATTTTTTTATGTTTTAGTAGGCTGTTCCTTTAACTCTCTCACTCCCATGCACCTACCTTCCCCCACACCCACACTAATATTTTATTTGGTACCAGGATTAGCTTGCTGCACTGTCTTGCCTTTTCTTTTTTTTTTTAATAGTGTGAAGCTCTTTTGTGGAGGCATTTGGTCCTGGGGTGGCACATTTTTTCCTGCAGTGCCAGAGCATAGGTACCCACCTGCCAAGGAAGCGAGAAAGGGAGCAAGGAAGTAGGTGGGTTGAATTTCCTAAATGAGTGATTTGTTGGAACTGAGTGCGGTACAGACTGGGAATCGTGGAACAGACAGAGGATTTGCAATGCACTAGCTAGCAGCATGCTACCAGCTGAAGGAGCAACAATGACAAAAGTCCAGGTGTTCTGTATGTGGGAGAGGGCTGATTGAGTGAGCGGTGTGGATGTCGGTTGGACTTACGAGTGAGTGAGACGAGTCTCATTTTATGATCAATTTTTGGTTTATTTTTACTTTTTTGTTTTCATTTATTTGCTTTGTTACAGGTTTGTTTGTAACTGTTGTCTTGGACCATTGGGGAAGATTGCAGTTTCTGGTAAGGATGTGCAATTGGTTTGAAAACCCTGACATTCTCCTTTGGAGTGTATTACTATTTTTAACTAAACATCATGTAATTAATGTAATGTAACATCATGTAACGTGGAGGCAGTATAGCGCAGTGGTCTAAGGCTCTGAGCTGCAAATCTGGTGACATGCAGCAGACCAGACCTGGGTTTGAATCCCACAGCTTCCACTTGCATACTGTGTGACCTTGAGCAAGTCACTTAACCTCCTTGTGCTCCCAGGTCACTACTGTAAAAAAGCTTTCAGCTTAGTGTGCTATACCTGGTTAAACAACAACAAAAAAAAAAAATTAGTCTTGGATTCTGATACATTTTACCTCTAGCGCAGTATTCTGTCATTCATAATGCACTATAAGTATTCAATCAAACTGCCTTATTTTCCCTACCCATTTTATAATGCTTGTTAGTTCTCTAACTGGGGGAAATTAGTTGGGTGAAACCCTAGAGTGAAACATTCACTGCAGAATTCCGCTCAACTGATATCACCGGGTTCCAGAACTGATCATTAGCAGCAGTACAATGTTAAAAAAAATCTGCGCTTTTTCAACAGTTTATTCCCTGAGCATTTCCCTGATACTCTTTCCCGCTGGCAATGTACTATCTCCGAGTAATTTGCTCAGTTTTTTCTTTGTTTTTGTTGACATTTCTGCCACCCAGCATGCTGCACTGGAACCCCCTCTGCTGTCAACTGCAGATGTGTATGACTAGCAATACTACACAGGGACACCGGGACAGTTCTGCACAGGGTCCCACTGCAGTAACCAAAAGACAGGATGCGACCTGAAGGGGGAGCGCAGCTGAAAATTAGTCAGCCCCCATATTTATTGTGGATACACAACAATTCAAATAAACTGCAAGTATCTAAAAAAACTGAAGATGACCGAAAAAAATATTCACATCTATGGAAACTGGAACTATGGCCGCATGCTTCCAGCCAAAAAGCAGAATTTCGACAAATCACTTCCTGATTATCTAGTACTGCTGTTTTAAGTAAAAAATTAAAACCAGGCAAGAAAAAGGCAGCATCAACCAAGAACCCTAGAAAGGAAATCAACAACAACAACAAAAAAACTCTAACACAAGAAAGGGTGCACTAGGGAGAATAAACAGACCACACACATTCACAAATATCTGTTTAGTAGGGTTGCCACCTGTCAGGTTTTTTACCTGGTGATCAGGTTTTTAGGGTCCCTATCAGGTAATCCGGTTTTGCTCTGTGCTGGTCAGGTTTTTGAGCCATTTTGAGTGCTCACATACTTTTGAAATGGATTTTGTTGTATCACTCATTGTTTCAGCTACATGTCCAGATTACAAACAAGTTCTGTTGTCAGTGTAGCCTTTTGTTTGTGAATGCAGTCACCCTGGGAGGTGTAAAGTATGGCCATTAACACCATTAACACTTACTTAACCTAATCTTTCCATTGCATCTTAAAGTGGCATAGCAGCAAAGCTGCCCCACCTTTTGTAACAGTAACAGAGCCAGCTGTCCTCCACTTTTATTTGCTGGTAAACATTTTCATCTCTAACAGAATTTAGGCATTTTTAAATGTTGTAAATTATTTTTTCCCCACAAGAAAAAGTATGGTCACTTCTTTGGCTTTGAAATAGTACTGTGGACAAGAACAGGAAATGGAGGCAGAAACAGATATAAAGTATGTATACTGCTATGTGCTATTTACAGTATTTCCCTTGTCTCCCCCAGATCATAGATACATAGATACATACATAGACAGTGTCGGCAGATAAGGGCCTATGGCCCACCTAGTCTGCCCATTTGAGCTTGTAAGTTCAGTTTGTTTTCCTAGAAGTCTATTTCCCCTTACCCCTGACCTCTAGAATTCCTTTATGTCTATCCCATGCATTCTTAAATCCTGTGATTGTTTCAGCCCCCACCACTTCCTCTGGCAGGGTGTTCCACTTGTCCACCACCCGTTCTGTGAAGAAATTCTTCTCATGTTTCCTCTGAATCGTCCTCCCTCCAACTTCATCCCATGCCCTCTAGTCCTGAAACATCTTTTTCGCTTAAAAATAGTGTTTTCCTGCACCCTGTTCCTCCCTGTAAGATACTTGTATGTCTCTATCATATCCCTCTCTCCCTCCTCTCCTCCAGGAGTACATGTTCAGTTCCTTCAACCTGTCTTCATAGGACTTGTGATGCAACCCATGCACCATCTTTGTTGCCTCCTCTGAACCTTCTCTACCCTGTCTATGTCCTTACGTAGGTATGGTCTCCAGAACTGTACACTGTACTCCAGGTGGGGCCTCACTAGTGTCTTGTATAGCGGAATTATGACCTCCCTTTTCCTGCTGGTGATGCCCCTGCCTATACATCCTAGCATCCTATTTGCTTTACCTGATGCCTTGTCACACTGTTTCCCTACCTTGAGGTCATCAGAGATGACAACCCCAAGATCCCTTTCCTGCTTGGTGCATGCTATATCCTCACCCCCCAACTGATATATTGTGCCAGGGTTTTTGTGCCCCATATGCATTATCTTGCACTTCTTTGCATTGAATTTCAACTGCCAAACCCTTGACCATTCTTCAAGTTTCTGCAGGTCCCTTCTCATTCTGTCTACACCCTCTGGTGTGTCTACTCTGTTACAGAGCTTTGTGTCATCAGCGAACAGTGAAATTCTGCCTTCTATATCCTGTGCAATGTCACTGATGAAGATGTTGAATAGGACCGGTCCCAGCACTGATTCCTGTGGTACCCCACTGGTCACTCTTCCCTCTGTGGAGTGACAGCCATTTACCACCACCTCTGTGTCCTGCCACCCAGCCAGTTACCTACCCACCACACTACTGTCCTGCCCACACCCATATTCCCAGTTTGTGTAATAGTCTTTTATGTGGCACAGTGTCAAAGGCCTTGCTGAAGTCCAGATAGGCCATGTCCACTGCCCTCCCGATCCACCTCCCTAGTCACCCAGTCAAAATTCAATGAGGTTGGTCTGACATGACCTCCCCTGGTGAAACCATGCTGCCTTGGGTCCTGTAGTCCATTGACAACCAGATGTTCCACCAACTCTCCTTCAGTAGTGCTTCCATGATCTTTCCCACTACCGAGGTGAGGCTGACTGGTCTGTAGTTCCCTGCTTCCTCTTTGTTCCCACTTTTGTATAAGGGGACTACATCTGCTGTCCTCAGTCTTTGGGTACCTCCCTGTTTCCAGTGATTGGCTGAACAGGATAGCCAGAGGTTCAGCCACCACCTCTCTTAGTTCTTTAAGGACCCTGGGTGCACCCATCTGGCCCCATTGCTTTATCAGCTCTTATTACTTCCAGTTCCTTCAGGACCCTTTCTCGTGTAAAGGGACTTGTGTCCATTTCTGCACCATTCTCACCCCTTGTACTCCCTTTAGACCCATTACCCCTCTTCCTTAGTAAAGACTGAGCAGAAATACCTGTTCAATATGTCAGCTTTACTGTTGTCATCCTCCACGCTCCCCATCCTCCCCTTCAGTCTCACTATCCCTCCCTTTGTCCTTCTTTTTCACTTATGTACCTGTAAAAGGTTTTGTCCCCTTAACCACTGATTTTGCAATGTGTTCTTCTGTCTGAGCTTTGGCTTCCTTACTGACTTCCCTGCCTCCTTTGTTTCTCCTGGTACTTCACCCTATCCCCTTCTGCCTGTGTCTTTTGTATTGCCTGAATGCAATCTTTTTGCTTTCACTTTTTGCTACCTCTTTGGAAAACCATAATGGTCTCCTCTTTCTTTTCCTCTTGCTAACCTGCTTAATGCATAATTCTGTTGTTCTTATAATCCCCATTTTAAATACTGCCCACTGTTCCTCAATCCCTGATTCCTGTCCCATTCCCTTAATGCCTCTTTCAAGCATCTCCCCATTTTCCCAAAGTCTGCCCCCTAAAATCCAGGATACGTGTTTTGTGTGGTTTGGTTCTGCTCTTTCTGTGATTTCAAACCACAATGACTGGTGGTCACTGTTTCCCAGGTGCTCCCCACTGTTACCCCCCATCACACTGTCCCTGTTTGTGAGCACAAGGTCCAGTATTGCCTTCTGCCGAGTTGGTTCCATGACCAGTTGCTTGAGGAAGGCACCTGAAGGGAGTCCAGGATAAATCTGCTCCTAGTTGATGCTGCTGCTGGGATGCTCCAGTCCACGTCTGGTATATTGAAGTCTCCAACCAGTACTACCTCATCCTTGTCTGCCATCCTTGGATGGCTAGCATCAGCCCTATCTGTTTCTTCCTCCTGGGCTGGTGGTCTATAGACCACACCTGTGGATGGCTGGCCCCATTTTCCTTTCCAGCTTAACCCACAGTATCTCTCCCCATTTTGTTCCTCCTGGATCTGTGTGGCCCTTATGTCATTTTTCACATACAGTGCCACCTCCTCCCTTCCTGCCTGCTCTGTCTCTTCTGAATATGTTGTAGCCAGGTATGGCCATCTCCCAGTCATGTTATTATTACACCAGGTTTCAGTGATGGCCACAACGCCCAGGTCTGACAGCCCATGACAGCTCCAGATCTTCCATCTTGTTGCTAAGGCTCCTGGCATTTTGCACACATGGCTTTCCATGATTTGACCTCCTAGACTGCTTCACTGTTCTACCCAGCCCTTCCTTGGTTGTCATTTATCCCTGGTTCTCCTTGCTGTCTGCCCTTCTGCTGAATTTTGCCCCTTTCTGCTTATCCACCTTTGGACACTAATCTCCATCTTTTGCACACTGCTTTGCAGGATAGCCACTCCTCTGGTTCACTGGTTCCATTACTAGCTGTGGGGGTGAGCAAGTAGGTATCATCCTTGCTGGCCTGCCACCCCTTTGCTAGTTTAAATGCTTGTCAATGTAGCATTTAAACTTATCATTGAGTGCTTGGATTCCCTCCAGGATGGATGCAGGCCGTCAGGCTTGAACAAACCTCCATCCCTCCAGATGGGTCCCCAGTCACCAATGAATCCAACCCTTCCTCACAGCACCAGTTCTTCAACCATGAGTTAAAGTTCCTGGTGCATGCACTCCATGCTCTCCTTGCCTCTCACAGGTAGTACTTCTGAAAGTGACAGAAGTAGCTACTTGTTTGAGACCCTCCCAGTTTCCTAAACTCTTCCTGAACTTCCTTTGGCTCCCCATTTGCCAAGTCATTAGTACCTAGGTGGATAATGACATCCAGCTCACCCTCCTGTCTTGCCTCCCAGTGATCCCAGTATCTTCCTTCCATCCTCCATGCCGTGGCACCTGGTAGGCACCTCACCACCCTGTCCTCCCCTCCTGTGTTCCTAGCTGATCCCTCTTATGATGGAGTCCCCACCAGGATTCGCTTCCTCCTCCTCTGGGGTCCACTGCTTTCCCCACTGAGGTCACCTCCTTGCCTAACCTCCACATCCTTTCCTTCCACTTCCCTGGGTACCTCTATTTGGTTGTCCTCATTTGCCAGTGTGGCATATGAGTTCTTGAGAGGAATAGGATCTGGGATGTGCCTCTGCCTGACTGCTCTAACCCTCCCTGAGCCCACTGTCATCCAAGTGCTCCTGCTCGGCATCCTTGAGGCAGCTGCATTGGACTGGGTGGTTCCTGGACAGGGGTGATGGTACTCCTGACCCAGTTTACTTCTGCTCTGAGTCTGGCTACCTCATCCCGCAGTCCGAGAGATGCATGCAGATAGGGCAGCACCTCAGTGTCCAGAAGGTCTGCCTGAATATGGCTGCCCCACAGCCACTGCATTGCACCACTCCCCCACATTATACTGCAATTCCATCTACTTATCTGCTACTGAAGCTCTCTTAGTTCTCTTTTATTTATTTACAGTACTAAAAATCCTGTAACTGATCCTCAGATATATATTTGTTTAAGGAAAAGAAACCAATAAATAAATAAATGAGTCAAAAACTTGTCATGCTGAGGGTGGTCTTCTTCCCCTTATGCCCCTCCTACTTCACACCTCTTACTATACCCTGTGTTTAGCTCCTGTCAATCAGATTTATCAGGGCATATAATTAAGAGTTGGGGAAGGGGTGGGAGGGGGCAATTAAAGACAGCACAGAATTACACCACCACTATTTTTTAAATTTTCAACAGCCCAAAAACAATTATAAGTAAAGACAACACAGAAAGAAAGTATAGTGTCACTACCAGCCTACAATCTAAGTTTAAAAGAAAAATACCAGTTACCAGTTACTCTGAAGCACTGAATTGAATATGTTTCCTTCCTTCACCTTCTGGCTTCTTCTGAGAAGATGAACTTCTGTTTGCTGCTTTAACTGTGACTCAGCCCCACCTCCAGTTATCACGTAGCTGAGGTCAGAGGCCAGACAATTAACACCCTTCACCCAGCTACAGGACAGTCAGACAAGCCAAGATAAAATTTGCAGCAATTAAAGACAGCACAGAATTACACCACCACTATTTTTTAAATGTTCAACAGCCCAAAAACAATTATAAGTAAAGACAACACAGAAAGAAAGTATAGTGTCACTACCAGCCTACAATCTAAGTTTAAAAGAAAAATACCAGTTACCAGTTACTCTGAAGCACTGAATTGAATATGTTTCCTTCCTTCACCTTCTGGCTTCTTCATATCATATCTGTAAATGAAATTTCTTTTATCTCTGTATGTTTATCTGGTTAACCAATGTCAATACATAAATAAATACATAAGTAAATAATTAGGAAGAACCTGGGAAAGTAACTTTAACAGGCACAGCACAGTATCTTAACATTTTTATTTAACTGCTGCTTTAAGTGTTGTGTTTTATTGGAGGAACAGTGCATGATGAGTCATGAAAAGGGGTGGGGCTAGGGGCGGAGCTCAGGATCCGGTTTTTGCCTCATCCAAAGGTGGCAACCCTACTGTTTAGACGGCTTTTCTTCAGGGGATATTATTGCTGGTGAAACAGGCTGGCAGCACTGCTGATGGAAACATTCTGTTCATCCACATGACAGGTAGAGCATGGACACCTGCATTGTAAGCGTCCCTACACACTGCCCTGCCAAAATTCCTCAAGCCTGTCCTTGAGGGATCACCACCTACGTGAGAAGGTATTTCAGACTCCATGCCCATTCAGACCTTGGCCTCTCTAGTGAGACTGCCAAAAAGGGTAGTAATTACTACCAGTTGTGTTGGAGGTTTTATGATGTAGACATCTGTGCACCAGGAACTGGACTGAGACCCACCATACCTCGTTTATACGGAGGTCAACAAACAACCCATAGGTGATAATTGGAAAGGCTTTGCCTGGAGTTCAATGGCCAAGCAGCCAGCCACTCCCACTTCCTGAGCTACATAAGCAGTTCCTCTCAGCCTCATTGTGAAGCACTTTTTCTTTGCAGCCAAAGGCTCTGTCCGTCTTCCTCTAAGCTGGTTGGGGCCTGCAAGGCTGGCTGAGCCCTTCCCCCTTGCTCCTCCTGCTTGTCTTTCCTGGATTTCTGTGTTTATTTTCCTGCTTCTGGTTTGTATTTTGCCTTCGGCTGTGTGTGTGCTTTTTTTCTTTGTTTCCTGTTTTCTGTGTTTGTGTGTCTTTGTTTTTTTTTTTTTGGGGCTTTGTTTCTAAACTCCTAGCATATTGTTCCAGAGCTCCTACTGCTTGATTTCAGTTACTCACAACTCTCAAACTACTACAATGCAACTGCAATCATTATTTGTGTGTTTCAGCTCAACCATAGCTGCTCCATGTTGCATGCTCAATTGATTTCACGTGACTCAGGCGTACACTGAACCTAGCTATGCAGCTCAGTCATGCTCTCTCATTCTACTTGCCTCATTACATCAGTTTCATTGCACTGCCTGACTACACCTGCTTTCAGAGCAGTGTGTCTCCTTATTTATGTTTATTGCAGTTACAACTCAGTGTACTCCGTACTGATGTTGCTTTTCTGTTTATTCACCCTGTTCTACTCTGAGGTCAGCCAAAAAGCTCCTGCTGAGGCTGTTAAACTCGCTTTAATATCTGTATGTGGTTTTCGGCCCTTAAATCACTTTCTTGTTTGTCCTACGGCGGGGACTGGGAAGTGTTTGGGGAGTCGGGGCCCCATGTGGCTAATTATTTCTGTTCTAAATCTTACCTTCGCTGCCAAAAATCCTCAGAGTATTTGTCACCTTGATTTGGCTTTTAAATGTCTGGCTGGCTTGCCCCACTATTCAGTGCTGTTTCATTGCTACTGTTATGCAGACCTACAGTATATGCAGGTCCACTTATTACTACTCTGTTTACTGACCTGCGTACAGGTCCACACTTGCTTACACAATTGATTGCTCATGCCTACTGCATCCTCTTGGCTTCAGCCTCTAGGATGTCTGCTGCACTCAATCTGCTTTTGACCTTGCAAGGTCTCAGCACTCGCTGCTCATTACGATCAGCACACCAGTGTTCAATCAGCTCGACAGCTTCTCAACTCTCAGTCTAATTCTTGGGCATGCCAGCCATTCTATTCTGGTGCACGGTTCTTGCAGCCAGTGGTCTCGCTCTGCATTTAGTCCGCATCTTGAGCGTGTCCAACTTGGGGCGGATCCTTCTCACCTGGCCCATAGCTGGGAATGTCCTCGCCTCGGGCTTGGCTTTAGCTGCCTGCTACGTGACAGCAGCTCCTGGTGTAGAATTTAAGACTAGTGGTGAAGGGTGGTTACGGCAATCTGCTTTGGCTCTAGTGTTCCACTATAATGGTTGTCCATTGGCTTTAGGGGTTTACCTAGCAAGGCACCTTCAGCGCAATCTCCCTACAACTGCCTGTGGTTCACCTGGTTTGAGTTTAGGGTGGGTATGCCAGGTGAGTGCCTCGGCAGTCATTGCTCTCCTCCTCTGCCTTAGTTTCAGGTATTGTTGCAGAGTTTTCTCGCAACCTTCCTTGGCGTTCCTGCTAGAGGGTTTGAGTGAGAGCCTTCCTCCAAATTGGAATATTTTCCACCTCCCTTTAATTGGGTTTTCTAAATTGCAGCTCCTGAGCCGTCACTAAATAAACTATCCCAAGCCTGGAGGGAAGGCGACCTAGGCCTTGGATCCCCAGAGATTTCCTCCTCATAGGGTTTTTTTTTTCTGCTCCATTGCCTTAGGTCATATAACCTTTAGTTAGCACAGTAGTGTCCCCTAGTTTCTTTAGGTAGGTTCTGCTGTTGGATGGAGGTGGAGGATGTCCTGCTGTTCCCTCTTTCCTTAGAGGATCCCCTCATTCTCAATGCAAACCATCAGTATCATGCTACACAAACCTGGGTATTTCATTACGTTATCAAACTGAGGATTTCATTACGTTATCAGACTGTCTATGCTTCTCTACTACTATGTTACAGTTACTGCTCCTACGTCACAGTTACTGCTTGCTCATAAGCTTCGTGTCACCTCCTTCTTTGGGATATGATTGTATTACATTTCTTTTGGGAATTCCTAAGGTACCTTTAGCCACAGAAATCATCCCATGGCACCTCTAGGGGTGAAACCCTCTCCGAGGGTTCCTTCCCTTTCGTACCCCTATAGGGTGGTAATTCCTCTGGAATAGACAGTGCAAATGGCCAAAACCAAACTGACATAGTTGCATAAGCATAACACTATACTGGCTGTGCAGAACATTGAATTGGAAAGGCTATGCCTGGAGTTCAGTGGCCAAGCAGCCAGTCACTCCCACTTCCTGAACTATATAAGCAGTTCCTCTCAGCCTCATTGTGAAGCACTTTTTCTTTGCCCCACCATCCTCCTCTCTTCCCCTCCTCCTCCAGCGGCAGCACTTCTCTCCTTAGGGGGATTCCTAAGGTACCTTTAGCCAGGGGAATCGTCCCGTGGCACCTCTAGGGGTGGAACCCTCTCCAAGGGTTCCTTGCCTTTCATATCCCTACTGAGTGGTAATTCCTCTGGAATAGAGTGTGAATGGCCAAAACCAAACTAACACAGTTCCAGAAGCATAACACTATACTGGCTGCACAGGACATTGAATACTAGGATGGGAGGGTGGGCTGTGACCCGGCTCTGATTCTGACTTTGGTCTTTTTCCAGATTTGGTTTTTAAAAACAGATACATTTTCCAGACTGGTCCTGAAGCGGGTCAAAGGTAGATGTGGACCGGGCCAGATGACAGAATCAGGTTACCCCTTCATGTTCTTCATAAACCCTTTCTTTAAGTCATTTAATATTTGAGATAGTTATTTGAGATATTTATTTTTTCAATTCTATTTCTCACCTATGTTGTGGCTGGGACAGCTCCTTTGTCAGCCCTGGATACAGGCTTTCAACACCACAGCTGCAGGAGAGGGAAGACCGTAGCTAACCCCCCATGGAGGGGGCCCTCCCAGTGGGGGAATTGGAGGGAGACCAACATCACCCCGGAGCCCTCATCTTGACTTATGCTGGGCTTTGTTTGGTCGGAGGGAGTGGTAGCCTGTCGGAGGCATTATGGCGCTCGCTCAAGAGAGGCTTTCTTCTTTACATTCCCCAGAGGTGCAGACATGTAATGATGTCAGCGCGTAATGGGTGCACTCCTGAATATGCCCACAGGATCTCCGCCACTGACTCCACCACATTCTCGGCATTCTTGGCTTCAACGCTCGCAGCCTCCACTTGGGGTTGCTAGTAACAGGGATACGCTACCCCACACTCCCCACGAGAGGAAAGCATTCCTCCGGATGCTTGATCCTCTCCCCCCTACTGACACCCGATGACCCGAGTTGACTCCTGAACCCGCGTCACCGGTGTGGCACGAGCTAAGGCATCTAGCGCCTCAGCCCTCCGCACCACTGGGCTGGCCAATAACATTCGAGATAGTTATGTGGCGGTTTTCTTTTAAAATTATTTCTCATTATTAGCAGGAATACAGCTTCAAAATCCCTTACAGTATCAGAACCGGGTCACTTGAAAGTCCAGACCAAATCAACTGAATGAACTGGGACAAATCAGAGCCAAGTTACAAATGACTCTGATTTCCAGAGTTGGGTCAAGGCAGCCTATTCTGGGAGGGGGATTCTGATCTGATACAGAACCAGTCCTCCCATCCCTAGATAATACAGCAGCTTTTGGCCACTACTGACCAGGGCTGGATTCAAACCAGTGACTTACAGGTGATAGACTCCAAGACATGTTACCAATCCACTGAGCCATCCGGCCCCCACACACTACACTAATTATATTAAACAAGTGAACAACCAGATCTGTGTTCTCTTTAAGATATGGTGGGAGGGCTATGAGTTTCCTTTATGTTTAGCCATGTTTCCAAAAGCCAGGGAGTTTGTCCTCATTTGTATTCTGGGATCAGATGCACAGCCTTTAGGGTTGTTTAATGGCACTGATGCTTAGATTAGAAACTCACACTGCTGCTCTTGTTAGCATTTATCACCCCCTCCTTCCTGGGTTTGATTCCGTGATCAGGGAATTAACGTCTTGGAGTGGTATTCCAATTACCCGCTGAGGACACTTTAATAATGCAAGTGATCCTGTTTTTGACAAAATGTCCCCTCATGTGGGACAGGCTTTATAAGCTATTTACATTTGCTAATCTCCAGGCCAGACAAAACTAACATTTGCAGCTTATGTAATCCCTCGAGGAAAGGTTTTACTTTCCTCTCTCAGTCATAAATCTTTCTCCTGATGAGATGTTTCGGTAACTGCTTATTAGCTTTTGGTACTTTATCACACCGGCTGTTGTGGTGTTTGATCAGGTTTCTCATCACGTCCCAGTTGCTGCCACCTTTATTTATTTGTTTAGTTATTGAAAACTTCAGATAATTACCTTTGAGCGCAGGTGCTAATTTACAAAGGTATAGCGCCAAATGCATAGTCACAAAAACCCTTGCCAGTGCAACAAGCGGTTCCTGATGAAATGCAGTCAAGTCAGGCTCAAAGCACTTACAGCAGAACAATTACATAGAGATGCTAGAGATTCCGAGGGTTTTGTTAAAATCATCCGGGTCCCGGGCATTATGTTTGTGGCCCCTACCCTCTGGAATTCTCTACCCTGTCGGATAAGGGAGTCCATGTCCCTGGGGGGGGATTTAAACAGGCTTTTAAGATGTTTTTATGGAGCAAGGCATACGGGGAGGAGGAAAATAGCTTTTAATTATATAGTATTGCATATTTATTATTTTTGTTTTCTACTGTTTTATATTGTCTTACCTGTACTGCACCTTGAAATGTGAAAGGCCCATTATAAATAAAGAATATTACTATTATTATTATTACATACAGCTCTGAAAAAAAATCCATACAGATTGTTGTATAAAAAAGTCACAGGTTATGGACAGAGAGGAACCAGATAAAATATTTTAATGGTTACAGTTGCATTGGACTGCAAAGGTAGACCACAACGTTTTCTGAAATTGATTAAACTCGGAGAGATTCAACAGTGTATCAGGCAGCTCATTTAACCAGTCTGCGTCCATTTAAGCAGCATTATAAAAAGAGGTGGTAAAATAGAGCTTCCTGATTGGCTAAAACATTCTATTAGGTCTGTTGTAATCTTGGTTAGATATATATGTAGACTCTAATCAAATTCTAAACAGGGAAAGGGGGAATACAGAGACCTAGAAATACCTCACAGGTTTGAACAGGGTACAAGAGGGGAGTACTTTTGTGAACATATGAAAATGCCAGCAGAACAGACCATTACAGTCTATCTAGTCTGCTCAAGTGTGCAGCTCTCAGACAAATTTACTGGAGCTGCCCCCCTCCCCTTTGTACATAGAGTCTTTCTCCATCACCCTCTCATCCCCCTACCCTTATTCTCATCCATTATAACTCTTCCTTTCACTCTGTCCCAACCCCTTTTAAAGCTGGCCACTGTTTTTGTTGATACCACCTACTCTGGTAGTTTGTTCCACTTGGACACCACTCTTTTTGTGAAAAAGTGCCTTCTCATTTCCCTTTTGAATCTCTCTCTCCCCCCCCCTCACTAATTTTAGACGGTGTCCTTAGTGGACCCATTCCTCCTGAGGTAGACTATGCCATCTGTATTAACCTTGTTTAAACCTTCAGGTACTTGAAGGTTTAAATCCTGTTCCCCCCTCTCTCTTCTGTCCTCCAGGGAATACATACTGAACTCCTGCAGCCTCTACTCAGTAGAAAAGATGCATGAGAACAAGGGGACATTCAGAGAAGCTGGAAGGGGGAAATTTGGGAGAAATGTGAGGAAGTACTTCTTCATTAAAAGAGCATTGGATGTCTGGAACAGTCTTCCAGTGGAGGTAGTGGGGGAGAGAACAGTGGTGGGCTTCAAGCATGCATGGCATAGGCACAAGGGAATCTTAGTTGGGAAGAAGGGGGGAGGGTGCCGGAGACCAAGTAGGGTCTGCTGTGTCACTATAGCAGGGACAAATGGGCAGACTGTGTAGGTCAAGCAGTCTTTATTTGCTGTCAAATTCTATGTTTCTAGGGTACAAACTCTATTTTAGAATACACATTTTTATGTTGGCTCATGCTTGCAGGCCAGCCAACATCTTGCGGCAGTAGCAGATTTGGAGGCGCGGTCACTGTTGGGCGAATGCAGGGCACGCATCAGTAGGTGCATCCCTCATTCCCAATCAGCCAGCAGCAGGCGCTGACATCGTGCATCCCTAATGTGGCCAGCAGATCTAAGAAAAGGTCCGCTGCAATGAGAGCGAAGCTCTCATGCAGTGGGACCACAACACGCCTCCCGACTTGCACGCAACATGGTGGCAGTCACTGCCGCCATCTCCAATCACAATGTCGATGGGAGAGCCCACTCCTCGTCAGCATAATGACCCCCCTCCCATTTAAAATGTATGCCGAGGGGGTGCCCAATCACCCTCGGCATCATGCGCCCCCCAGAACAGTTTTTCTTTGCCAATGGGGGGCCCAATCCCTGTCAACATTTATTCCCCGTCCCCATTTATTTTGCCAATGGGGGAGCCCACTCCCTGTCTGCATAATATCTCCCCCCCACTTTTGTTGTGTGCCTGGGGGGGTGCCCAATCCCCTCGGCTCGTGTCCCCCCCTTCGGTATGTGCCGATGGGGGTGCCCAATCCCCCATCGGCTACAGCACCCCCCCAAAACACTTAGGTAGCATGCTGGGAGCCCACCCCAGCATACCAAATCCCCTGTAAAAGAAAAACTGTCCTGCAATTTTTTTTTGTTTAGTTTAAAACCTGTAAAAAAGAAAACGGTCCCTCGCGGTCTCCCTACCCCCTCCAACAACCTGCGCCCACCATCTGCGCACCCTGCCTCCCCACACCCTCCTCACCCCATACTTACCTCTGGAGTCTGACGCGACGATCTTCGGTGGACCGGGAACACATCTGCACTCTTCAAAGCCAACCGCGAACTGAAGAAATGCCGGTAAGCTGTATAATGGCATAAATAGGTTTTTTCAACTGAGGTGCATATCTTAGCCATTTTTGGGAATTTTGACACCAAATTTTCATCATGGGGTTATTGGAACCCCTCCTCATGAATTCAGGCACTGTCATGGCGTTATTCAGTCCCGAAAGGTGATTTGGCGGTCACTGCATGGAATCACCTTTTGGGACAGATTAACAAAATGACAGTGCCACTGTTCATGAGGGGCTCAAAAGCCTATGTTGCAAATTTGTGGAAAATCAAAAAAATGGCTGTTTTACAAGCGTGGGTTGCGTAGTTTCCATGCACGCCATACCTTCGCAGAATCTGTAATATTTCTACTCCAGATTTTCAAAATTGGCATTTTCCACACCTCCTTATGAACAGGACAGCTGCCATTTTACATATCCTGGTTGGAATGTGTTTTACATCCGGTGCAGAATAGCGCTGTCACTGTGCTAAATCACTTTTGGAACAGTTTGAGGAAATGACAGTGACACTGTTCATGAGCAGAAGTCCTAAAATGCCGATGTTGAAAATTTGGTGAAGAAATTCCATAATGACTGTGTTACAGTGCGTAGTTTCCACGCATTCCTTGTAATTCTCGCAATGAATATTTTCATGCCAGACTTTCTCAACACTGGCATTTTTCACATCTCCTTATGAACAGTACAGCTGTCATTTTTCACATCCTGCCCTAAATGTGTTTTCGCACCTGTGGTGCACAATGGCGTGGTCACTGTGCGAAATCAATGTTTCGGACAAATTAACAAAATCACAGTGCCACTGTTCATGAGGGGAGGTCCCAAAATGCCTATGTTAAACATGTGGTTAAAAATATCCCCAAAATAATTGGGTTACAGACGTATGTTGCACAGTTTTTATGCATGCTCATAACTTCACCAATGTTTCATATTTTCACTCCAGATTTTCAACGTTGCCATTTTTTTACATCTCCTCATGAACAACATAGTTGTCATTTTCCGCATACTGCTCAAAATGTGTTTTCATCCCTGTGTCATCAAATGGCATAGCCACTGTACAAAACCACCTTTCAGCTAACAAACTGATAGTGATGCTTTTCATGAGGTGGGCTCACAAACAGCCCATGTTGCAAATTTGGAGTGAAAATATCAACACACGCCTATGGTGTTAGGGTTTCCAACTGTAGCACCCCACCCTGTAGAGACTGACAGGTGTCAGGGGTGTGACTTGGGATCATCGGCTGTAATGCTCCCGCCATTCCACCCCCACCCCCACCCTGCAGCCAGTGACAGGCATCGTGTTGTGCCTTGCACTGTTCGGCCACAAAGTTCACCCCATTCTCCTATACTGCACCCACCTCAGCGTATTTCCTTATGGAATGGGGTAAGTATAACGCCCAAAGACCCCAAAGCACATCACGACACTTGTCAGTGTCTACAGGGTAGGTTGAGGTACAATGGCATGAGCATTATAGATGACGACCCAAAGGCACACCCCAATGCCTGTCGGTCTCTACAGGGTGGGGTTGGGGTTGGCATCACTTCAATACTTCACTGCCATTCCTATTATGCATCTCTAACTCCAGCACTACCAATGCCAATGCCAGCGAGACAACATTCGGCATTGACAAATGCTTGTTACAGTAACAATAAAGCATGACAGGGTGTGCATTGTGCTGGGATAACAGCCTGCCTTGGGTGGGTTTAAGTACGAGGTAAAGCTGAATACTTCCACCACCAGAGAAGGGCTGTTAGCCCACCATAACACACTCCCTGGGGTACCTTAAAGTGATTATGAAATGGGTCCTTTTTAATAAACTGGATGTATTTTCCAAACGTATTTTTGTTGAGCTACTTTCAGCTGGGCTGTTGTGCTGGGATAACAGCCCAGCTTAAAGTATCTCTTGGCCAATCAGGAGCCAGCATTCTTTCTACCCATTTCATAGAGGCATGTAGCATCCATCTATGCCTTGTGCCTCATTATACCCCTAGAAGGGTGATTAACAGAACATTAATGAAAGCAATCAAAGCAATGATTAAGTATTTGTTAATCACTGTGGAGTTTTTCCCCCCAGAAATAACAGTTTTTGTCTGTCAAAAACATCAATATAGCCATTTTTTCTGTTACTTTTCTTTCAAACCTGAATAAAGATACTGGATTTTGAAGTTTTTAGAAGTTCCCACTGCAATGCTATGCCAGCCATGAAAACACTTAAATATCAATATCTGAGTACAGTGCTGTTCTGTACACCATTAGAAACCTATGGCACCATCCTAATACATCCACAGTATGAATCTAGCAAGTACATTCAACAGGTAATCTTGGCAGAAGAGATTTTTAAAAATTGCAAATAGATGCTGTCACAAGCCCAACCTTAGAGGTTCGGCAGCAACTCCTATTTGCAGGGAGGATCCACCTTTGTACGGAACCCGTGAGCAGTTGTAGGGTTCAGGAAGCATTACCAACCTTCCTTTTTCCCAGTGGGAGGGTGGAAACTGTAATTTTGAGTCCCCTGGACTCTGTACTACGTTCAGGTTTGAATCCCACCACTGTCACTGCCACTGGCAGCCTCTTGCCTAAGTAGTTTTGTAGGATAGCTGAGCAGTCACTATCTTCGTTATAAAGGCACACAGTCTTTTATAAAACTGTTTTGTTAAAATGTTGTGTTACACAATCAGACCCCAGGCAGTGTTAATAAAAATCAAAAAACTTTACTTAAAATAAAAACAACACAGTAAATTCTGCAATTTGGAAGATTTTTGAAGTGCCGACAATACCAAACTGACACTGGATGGTTTACTGAAAACACTATGGGCTGGATTCACAAAGCTTTCTGAAGGTGCAAAACCTTCCCTAAGTCCCCAAAACTGCCGTAGCTATGGAAACAAAGGGGAATTTGCACTGGGTGCTATTCACAAAACCCTCCGCAGCTGCGGAAAACAACACTAAGGACTGTGGAAAAAAGTGCAGCTGCAGAAGTCCCTGAGGAAAAAAAGGTGCGAGATAAGTAAGGCACAGCCCCTGAAAGGCTATTCACAACCAGTTTTTTCCACAGCTGCAGAAAAAATGTTACACACAGTGGAATGAGGTGTGACTCTCCCTCAGCAAACTGCAGTAGTGCCCCAGCAACTGGAATCAATTAAGGTGGAGGTGAGGCACAGGTAATAGCATCCCAGATAGTATAACAGTGGCTGCTGTAACAGCAACAAAAGCACACATTGCCATGATATAGCAACAGGCAACAACCACCAGACACAGTGCAGCCCATGACGGAGCCCCAGAGGCAGTACAGCCTGGCCAGCCTGCAGTGAGTGCTACCCCTGTAGGCAACAGGAATGCCCCAAGGAGAGAGGATTAGCAGTGACAGTTGGCCACTGTGGTGCCATGGTATTGCTGGTACCTGTGGTGCTGCAGTGGTCCCAGTTGAGGGACTGGTTGCTGGTCTCTTTGTGGGTGCTTTCAGCTTCATTCTATGGCAGCCCTGTTAAAGTCTGCTGTTCCAGCTAATTAAGTTCACTGTTGCTGTGCCTCCTAATCTATTTCTGCAGCTGCAGATCTGCAGTTGCGGATTTTCAGCATGCGCGCAATTTCCGCAGCTGCTGAATTTCCGCAGTTGCGAGGATTTTACGAAATTCCGCACCTGCTCAATATTTCTTTATGAATATCACGCAACTGCGTTTCCGCAGTGCTGTAGGCCTTTTTCAAGCAGCTGCAGGTTTTTTGGCTTTCTTTGTGAATCCTGCTCTATATACTTTTGTTCTAAACTATACCTTATTCTGAGGTTTCAAAGTCCAGAAAAGTGTCCTTTTTGAGAAGGTGAAGAAAAGTTCTTTGGAAAACACAAGATTTGTTGGAATTAAAAATCGGTCTCTGAGTGTCCTTTTTCAAAACTCAGGGTTTATCCAGAAGAGTGAAGTCCCTGTTCCCAAATTCTGACTTAAAATCAGAATTTCCATTTAGCACGTGAAAAAATTATTTGATTGTGCAACAACATTAAAAGCAGTGGCAGCTGCAAAAATATTATTGAAAGAACTGAAATGCCCAAAATTATTTGAAGTAGTCAGAGTTTTCTGCTTCAGTTTATCATATTTTTTTCTGCAGGCTGTCTGTTGCATAGCTCGAAGCAACATGATCTGCACAGGATCGCAATCAGGCTTGTTCTCCATGTACAGTATGCACTTGTCAAAAAATTCCACTGGCTGTGAGTGTGTCGTTAGTATCGGGAGTTCGGCTCTGTTCCTAGCTGTCCTCCCCTCCATTGTGCCCTGAGGTCCCCTCGACAGCTCATGAGCAACAATATAGATTTCCCTCTTCGTAAGGGCTCTGCTATATCTGCCTGGCTCCCTGGCCGCCTCCTGTGGCTGCCATGCCCTTTCGCTACACTTACTATGTATTTTCTATCTGCCTGCACCTGACTGCAGTCTGCTGCCAATTCCTGTCTGTACCGCGCTGAACTGTAGCTATCATGTTCCACACTGTGTTATTTGCCTGGACTCCTTGCCAGCACTGGACTGTACTGTATTGACTAATTGTTACCTTGTCTCTGACATGTTGTTTTTGCCTTTGTAATTCTCCCGGGTCGCTCTTGAAAATTGGCACTTGACTGCCTAGTTTGCTTACCTGATAAACAAAAGCTAAATAATAAATAAATAAAAATAAAATAAAATCATCCTCATCCAGTTTGTCTGCCTGTGCTGTTTCATCTGTCCATTGAACCATGTTAAGGATGGCCTCATCCAATTCATCCATTGAGGTTTCAGGGGATACCACATCATCTGGCACGTTGCAGGAATTGGGGTTTTCATGCAATGTTTGGAATCCTTGATTTAACCCATGTGCTGCAGGTACTCTCCGGCTGCGCACTGCCCGTTACTTCAGCATGCATGTAGACAACGCACTTAAGTGACAGTGATTTCATTATGTCACTCAGGATCATACGTTCATTGCCTCTGAGGTATGCCCTCTGTACAGCAACAGTATTACAGCAAACATGTCAATGTTGACAACATCAACAGTTCGTTGTAATAGTCCACCCGAGATCCCAGCACTCTGTCCCCCTCTCCTACACCCCCTCCCTGAATCAACTCTGACTCAGAGTTGATAATCCATAAGTTCAGGGGGTGTGGGGGGCAGAACCCCCACATGGGGAGTTTGGGGGGAAAAGCCCCCAGCTAGAACAGGAACCAGATCTCCTGCCAGATTTCTGTCAACTGCAACTTGCGGTCGACATAAATCCATTGCTGTGATGTCGGTCGACAAAACAATTGTCGAATCAGCATCTGAGATCCATCCTCTGATAGCACTGATTGCAGCAGTTTTTCTCTGTATCCCCATTTCAAAATTTCTAAGATGACATGTTTGCAGGGCTGTAGTTTACATGTGGTGTTGGTGGGCAGGAACATGCACCAAATTAATCCATCACTGGTCCTGACATCGGGAATCTCGGGATGGGCAGGGAAGTTGTTCACAAGGAAGATGGCCGGCTCTCTGAGTGCTCCAAGGTTATATTACTAGAAGACTTTAATGTTACCTGGCTAGCCCCAGAGGCAGACTGCTTCAAGGGTGCTGTCCAGGCCATCCACTTCATGCAGCTCATAGAAACCCCTACCAGGACTAACTACAGGACCGGTACTAGCACACGTCTTGATTGGGCGCGTCCTCCCAGACAGTATCAGTGACCACTCCGCTATCATGTTCAGCTGGACCAATAAACTCACCAAACCCCTTCCCAGAACAGTCACAAACAGAGTCCTAAGGCCTGGTCAAGCTGACCGGCTAAAAGCTGATCTTCAGAACACCAGTTGGTCTGCAGTGTATGAGGCCCCTGATGTGGATAGTACACTGGACCATTTCATCCTCCTCTTCAACACTATCTGTGATACTCATGCCCCTATAAAAAACCGGAAAATCAAGGGCCATTACAACCCCTGGATGAGCCCTGACATCCTGGGACTTATGAAACACCGTGATCATTTCTGGCACATAGCTAGAGCCACAGGGAAGCAGTTGGACAGCGTAAAGTACAAACAGGCCAGAAATAAATGCACCTGGGCCATCCGCACAGCCAAAAACCGCTATTACAAGATTGCCCTGTCCAAACACTGGAATGATGGATGCAAAATCTGGGCAAATCTTAAGGAGGCTATTAGAAAGGAGCTGAAATCTACCCCCGACATGATCAGTGTAGATGGCTCCCCCCTCCTTGACCCTAAAACTATAGCTGACATCTTCAACCTAGCCATCACAGACCTCAGTCATGTTCTCCCCCTTGACTTCTTCCATCAGGACAACTCTATTGCAGGCCCTCAGTCCTCTGCATATCCCCTCTTTCGGTTCAAGACCATCTCCCTAGGGGATGCAAAGAAATACCTCTCTAAGGTACTTGGTAAGGGGAGATTCAGTGGGGACTCCCTTGATCTGAAATTAATCACACTCTCCTTGGAAGAAGTCCTGGCTCCACTTACCACATCCTTAACCTGCCGCTGAGACTAGCGGTGTTCCCTCAAAAATGGAAAGCCACGATAGTCACTCCCATACATAAGAGTGGGGACCGAGCCCTTCCCAAGAACTAGAGACCCATCTCCTTGCTTCCGCCACTGTCAAAAGCACTTGGACGAATAGTTGCAGACCAACTGGTCGAATACCTGGACAAATACAAACTCCTCTGCCCTGAGCAGCATGGCTTTAGAACTGGGCATAGCACCACCACAGCCCTACCAGAGTTCACGGGTCACATTCACAAATCTCTTAATCGCGGACAACTCTCCGGGGCAATCTTTATCGATCTGACTAAAGCATTCGATACTGTTAATCATGCCCTCCTAACTGAGCAGCTTTCCACAATGGGCCTGTCTCCAGAGGCAGTTTTGTGGTTTGGTAGCTACCTGGACTGTAGATCCCAGCAAGTTAGAATCGGATCAACCCTCTCGGACAGCAAGCCTGTCTGCTCGGGTGTCCCACAGGGGTCTATACTGGATCCCCTCCTATTCAGCTTATTCCTGAATCGTCTCCCTCAAGCCAGCCAGTGCCACATTCTACTCTATGCCGATGATGCAGTTGTCTTCACGCATGGCACAAATTCAGTTGAACTTAAGCAGCAACTTCAAAGTGACTTTGCTAGTCTTGAGAAGTGGTTCCTAGATCATAAACTAATCCTGAACTATAAAAAAACGAAATCCATGATGTTCTCCAGCCACCTCAACAAGCATCATTGCTACCCCCCTTGATCTGGTCCAGCATTTTAAATACCTCTGTATCACTATTGACAACTTGTTATCCTACACTCTCCATGTTGACAACACGGCCAGAGCTATCAATAAACGTATTGGGCTGCTTTATCATCATAGGCACAATCTGACCCCTGAATCCCTTAAAGTAGCTGTCCACAGCACTGTGGGCTCCCTCGTTGACCATGGCCTGCCTATATATGGCTCTGCCACTGACACTGCCCTCCGGCACTTAAAAATTGCCTTAAACAAAGCCTGCCGGCTAACCATTGGGACATCTAGGCTGAGTCACACCTGTGACCTGTATACCACTGCACAATGGTTCCCGCCTACTGGTCGACTTAAATTCCAGACATGCCTGCTGGCAAAAAAAGCCAGTCTTGCAACACTCCCGCCTGGGGTTAGTCAACTCCTGAAGCCTTGCACTAACCAGCGGCACACACATAACTCTGAACATCAGACCTTCACTACACCCCGATGTCGCACTTCCCAATGCCAAAGGTCTTTTGTGTACCGTTCCCCGCTCTGGTTCAGCTCCATTCAGGAAGACCTGGTGCATATGCTCTCGTTGGGTGCTTTCAAAGTCTGACCTGCTAACGCTTCAAATGGAAACCGTTAGACTGTCATCCTTAGCCTCATCACCCTCTCTCTATCGCCTGCTCCTTCCCTAACCTTCACCCTCCCACCTCTGGCCTTCCCTCTCCTCCCTTCCCTTCTGCTGCCCTCATACTGCTCCTCCTCCCCCCTCCCGCTTACATTGTCGCAATATTGCTCGTTCTGTTTTTGCACTTGGGGCTCATCCCCCTCAACATCTTGTTTCCTCTCCACCCCTAGAACCATATTTTCTGCAGACAAATGATGGGTTCACTGTCAGGCATCTCATACCCCTAAGTGTGTTAGTTAGCCCCGTTTCCCTTATCCTAACCTCCTGTCAAACATGTAGTACTCTGGTATATCTGTTGTATCGACTTCACTGTAACTGTACTGCTATGTTTGTATTGTGGTCATGACGTGCAACCTATATAAAGAGCTCTGAGCTCAAGTGGTGTTATCCGAGACTATAATAACAAAAAAAAAAAGGCAGACCCTTGGTATGCAGATGCTGCTTGACTTGTGGGATGAACTGGTCTGTGAACCACCAGCTGAAGATGTGACTGTCCATTCAGGCATTGTGCTGTGCCTCATACTGCACAGGTAGTGCAGACATGTTGACATGTTTAAAGAAGTGTGGTTGCCTGGACTTCCCCACCAACACTAGCTTTAACTTACATGCTGGTTGCACTCACATAGCCCAGAATGGTCACCAGGTCTTTCTGCTGTTTAAAACTGGGCCTGTCTTTTTCACTGCCATGTGCCAGGGTTTGAGCCAGGAAACAGTGCCAGAACAGCCATGTCTTGTTGGTGTTGTACAGCTGCTCAGGGAAGAGTCCAGCCAATTCAATGACATCCAGCTACCAATCAATAAATGGAGCGATCTGTTCCTCCACTACACTGAGCCTCTCTCCACAGAGTCACAGCTGATGGATGCCATGCTGCCACTTAAAGCGGTTCAGACAGCCCTCACTAGCAACAATGGGGCTTGTATTGCCAAGCCTCTGGTAGAATATTAGGGCATTTTCTTTGGGAAGGAGACCTGGAACTGGAGTCCCCTTTTCATGCCATTGCTGAAAACAAATGTAGACAGCAGAATCCTGCTTATCGTCTTTCCAGGACAGCATATTCCTTCTGTTTTCTGCCCCGATACCATCTCCATGATCAAGAAAAATTCACATATTTTTTTGGGTGCCTTGATGTCGCTAATAGTGGATTTACTCACTCCACGTTCGCCAGCAAGCACCACCACTCATTCTTCACGAGGAGCACCCCACTCTTAAGCCCCACAACAATGCGCAGCTTCTGTGCTATGGTTAGCATGACTTACTTTCTCTTGCATGCCATTCTCAGAAGCACAAATAGGAATCAGAAAGGTGAATTTGTACACTCACTTAAACACTTGCTGGCTACACCTGAATGCACCTAGTCAGTCAACTAATCAGGTGCTAAATGGCGCTAATGGAGTTAACGGGAGCAACAGTAGAGTACAAACTGGTAGCCAATGTTTTGTACTAGGTGTTAAGCGTGTGATTACAGCCCTTATGTTAGGAATGTGGGACATATGGGATGTCTGTTAGTGAGGTTCAGATTAAAGAGGGTCTGATAAACGAGGGTTCTACTGTAACACCCACAACAACAAATACAGTGCTTTAAATGTAAAAAGCTACAGTGCTAATCACAATAATGAGAAAAATATATTTCTTCAAAACATCATGCCACATAATACTAGTTGCAGATAAAACAAACTCTGGTCAGAGCCACTATGGCTGCTAATACATTAACTTGATAAGGGTGTTTCAAGGGCTTTAAAATAAAGATGACTTGCCATGGTCAGCTCCATGTGTAAATGTAATTTTTGGTAAAGTTAAATCATTTATCTGGTTGATCCTGTGTTTCCCCAAGTGTTTAAAATGCAAGCGGTGAGTGTGTCTTGTATTACATTCGAGCCCACTTAATAGAATACCGCTTAAATGAATATCCCATTTAAACGTATAGAAAACCTTTTCCCCGATTTTTTTCCTATGTTTACCATTATAATGTGATCAGTTTAAAGCATTGGAGCAGCCCGCCTATTAGACTAATTTTCTCTATCCCAAGCTCACATCTCTGCACTCCTCTAGCTGGCAAGCCAATTAACTCCTCTCGTTAGCGGCTCGCTAGCAAGCCAGTTAACCCCTCGCACCTCCGTAATGAATGAATTGTTGACTTTTACCCTAGCCTGTAAGTAATCAGATAATTAACACCTTTTGAAAATAAATGACCCGTGATCTACAGCACAACCAGATCGCTCGGGCCATTTCTCACTTCATCCTCACCTCATCCTGTTGCTGGCTGCCTTATCAGAGCGACCAGAGGCAAACATGAACACAACTCCCAAGAAAATAAATTAAATCTTGCGGACAAGATGCAGGCTCTCAGACTGCTGGAAAGTCCAGGCTCTTCTCAATCTGAGGTAGCATGTAAGCTAGCTGTATCTCAGAGCCAGATCTGCTGCATTGTTAAAAAACAAAACTAAAATTATGCAGGAGTTTAACAGCAATGGTAACACAGAGAGGAAAAGGAAACGGGAGGGGAAGGATAGTGCAGTAGAAGATGCCCTGCTCCGTTGGTTTGAGCACACCCATGGGTCTGACATGCCAGTCTTTGGGCCACTTATGCAGGAAATGGCTCAGAAACTGGCTTGTGCTATGTGCAAGCCAGACTTTGAGTCCAGCAATGGCTGGCTCTGCCAATTTAAAATTAGGCATAATATTGTTTTCAAGAAGGCCTATGGGGAAAAAAAAGGACATAGGCACTGCTTCAGCTGAACATTGGATGAAGTTGGTGTTACCTCCTTGCTAGCTGATTACCCTCCTGACTGTGTCTATAATGCTGACAAAACCGTCACTTTTTATCGGGCAACACCCGATGGGGCCCTACCCTTCAAATCTGAATGTATTGCAGGAAGTAAGAAGGCCAAAGACAGGATTACAGTTCTGGCATGCTCAGATATGGATGGCTCTCATAAAAGTAAGCTCCTTGTTATAGGAAAAAAGCCGTAATCCAAGATGTTTCAAGGGAGTGAATGTGCAGAGGCTACCTGTAACTTACAGGGCTAATGCTAATGCGTCTCTGACCACTCAACTTTTCTCTGACTGGGCTAAAGATTTTAACAAAGGTATGTGCTGGAGGGAAAAACACATCTTACTGTTTATTGACAACTGCACTGCGCATCCTCAGCTGGAGTTATCGCATGTAAAAATCATCTTCTTACCCCCCAACACCACTTCCCTGATCCAGCCCATGTATCAAGGAAGAATCAGGAACATAAAATGCCTGTATAGAAAGCAAATGCTTTCTGCAGTCCTATCAGCATTTGATGATGGAGAATCCATTTCTGCAACTGACCTTGCTAGGAAATTCACAATCCTGGATGCCATTTACTTTCTCGGTCAAGCTTGGTCCGATGTAAAGCAGTCAACCATCCAAAACTGCTTTAAAAAGGCAAGCTTCCGTCATGATACAGCTGAGTCAGAGGCTGAAGTAGAAGGACTTGATGACACAATAACCGAAATGAAAATATGGTCCAGTCAGTGTTTGACCAATTTGTCTCATCAGGCGATGACCTGCAATGCACAGGTATGCTGACTGATGAAGAAATTGCTGCTGGTGCTGTTGGGGGGGGGGGATGGAATGCCCGATGATGATGAGGAAGAGGACGGAGAGAAGGAACCACCATTGCCTACACGAACAGGAAAGGAAACTAACAACTGCCTGATTGTGATCCATTGATACATAGAACAGAATGCCTGTTCAGAAGATGATTATCGAGAGCTTTTTATGATCTACAGAACGTGTGCTCGAGGGCAAGTAAAAGTGGCAATCAAAGCTTGCCGACCACTTCACTGTCCTTTTTGATAAGTAAAGAAACAGGCACTGACTCAAGTTTTTAATCATCAAAAAGGCAACAAATAAAGGTTTCAAGCCACGTCTATTTTAACAGTTCTGCATAAGCATACTGACAAGTCACCAGAAGCAGTACACTACTTCAGAACACACCTCGATCAAAAACCCTACTTCAGTTGCAATACAGTCCCTTGATTGGAGGAGTATACTGTACTTATAAACAAAGAAAATAAATATTGTAATACAGCACTCCAAAGTACAGTAATACAGTCTAAAGAAATAATCATCAGACTATCATGGGGCGCAGTGCTCCAAGTGCTAAAAAGTGATACAGAGCACGAGATGGCATATAGGAACAACCCATTTAAATGCATAATTGGCTTCTGGCCCGAACCTATGCATTTAAGCAGGTTTGACTGTATATGGGAAAAGACAGGGGAGTTCCACACCAGGCCTTCAAGTAATGGTAGAAGGAATGGTGCAGAGAGGAGAGGTATGGCTACACTGGGGACTGTGAGCCAACCTGGAAGGATAAGAGCCTTTACTGAGGTGATGGCCTGCTTCCATGCAGGAGGGAACCATAGTCCTCAGTGGGTGGTTTAAATGTTACTTCGAAGGCCATTTAAAGTAGCCGAGGGGGATGAAGGAAGAAATAGGGGAGGCAGAAAGTGGGCCATCACATGCTGAGAGAGAGAGTAGGGAGATCCCGAGGGGAGAGAGTCCCACCAGCATGCAAGTTATTCAAGGAAGCAGGAGGTTAGCAAAGGAGGACAGGTGGAAAATGAGCAGTTAAAGGGGAAAGGTGAGGATATATAGATACATAGACACTGTCGGCAGATAAGGGCCCATGGCCCACCCAGTCTGCCCATTTGAGCTTGCAAGTTCACTTTATGTTTTTCCAGAAGTCTGTTGCCCCTTATCCCTGACCTCCAGAATTCTCTTATGTCTATCCCATGCATTCTTAAATCCTGTGATTGTTTCAGCCCCCACCACTTCCTCTGGCAGGGTATTCTACTTGTCCACCACCTTTTCTGTGAAGAAATTCTTCCTTATGTTTCCTCTGAATTGCCCTCCCTCCAACTTCATCCCATGCCCTCTAGTCCTGGAACATATTTTTCTCTGGAAAATAGTGTATCCCTGCACCCTGTCCATGCAGTATTTAAACTTATCACTGAGTGCTTGGATTCCCCTCTAGGAAGAAGGGGGACCAATTGCAAAAAGGAGAAAGTGACAAGAAAGAGCTGAGGGCTGTCAAAATGGTGCAAAGTTTGCATCAGAAGCCCTATGAGGAGAGACTGAAAGAGTACAATGTGTTTACCCTGTAAGGTAGTTGTATGTCTCTATCATATCTCCTCTCCTCTCCTCTCCTCTCCTCCAGAGAGTACATTTTCAAGTCCTTCAACCTTTTCCTCATAGGACTTGTGAAGCAATCCCTGTACCATCTTTGTTGCCCTCCTCTGAACCTTCTCTACCCTGTCTATATCCTTATGTAGGTAAGGTCTCCAGAACTGTACACTGTACTCCAGGTGGGGCCTCACTAGTGTCTTGTATAGTGGAATTATGACCTCCCTTTTTCTGCTGGTGATGCCCCTGCCTCTGCATCCCAGCATCCTATTTGCTTTACCTGATGCCCTGTTGCACTGCTTCCCTAACTTGAGGTCATCAGAGATGATAATGTCGAGGTCCCTTTCCTGCTTGGTGCATGCTATATCCTCACACCCCAACTGATAAGTTCCAGGGTTTTTGTGCCCCATATGCATTATCTTGCACTTCTTTGTATTGAATTTCAACTGCCAAACCCCTGATCATTCTTCAAGCTTCTGCAGGTCCCTCCTCATTCAGTCTACACCCTCTGGCGTGTACACTCTGTTACAAAGCTTTGTGTCATTAGCGAACAGGGAAATTCTGCCTTCTAGGTCATGCGCAATGTCACTGATGAAGACGTTGAATATGACCAGTCCCAGCACTGATCTCTGTGGTACCCCACTGGTCACTCTTCCCTCTGTGGAGTGACAGCCATTTAACACCACCCTCTGTGTCCTGCCGCCCAGCTAATTACCTACCCACTGCACTACTGTCCTGCCCACTCCCATATTCCCCAGTTTGTTTAATAGCCTTCTATGTGGCACAGTGTCAAATGCCTTTCTGAAGTCCAGATAGGCCACTTCCACTGCTCACCCCTTATTCACCTCCCTTGTCACCCAGTCAAAAAATTCAATGAGGCATGACCTCCCCCCAGTGAAACCATGCTGCCTTGGGTCCTGTAGTCCGTTGGCAACCAGATGTTCCACCAATCTCTCCTTCAGTAGTGCTTCCATGATCTTCCCCACTACCAAGGTCAGGCTGACTGGTCTGTAGTTCCCTGTTTCCTCTTTGTGCCTGCTTTTATATAAGGGGACTACATCTGCTGTTCTCCAGTCTTTGGGTACCTCCCCTGTTTCCAGTGATCGGCTAAACAGGATTGCCAGAGGTTCAGCCACCACCTCTCTTAGTTCCTTTAGGATCCTGGGGTGCACCCCATCTGGATTCATTGCTTTATCGACTCTTATTCCTTCCAGTTCCTTTAGGACCCTTTCCCATGTAAAGGGACATGTGTCTATTTCTGTACTGTTCCCAACCCTTGTACTTCCTTTAGGCCCATTACCCTCCTCTTCCTCAGTAGAGACTCAGCAGAAATATCTGTTCAGTATGTCAGCTTTACTGTTGTCATCCTCCACGTGGCCCCCACCTTCCCCTTCAGTCTCACTATCCCTCCCTTTGCCCTTCTTTTTTCACTTATGTACCTGTAAAAGGTTTTGTCCCCTCTACCCACTGATTTTGCAATGCGCTTATCTGTCTGAGCTTTAGCTTCCCTTACTGACCTCCCTGCCTCCCTTTACTTCTCCTGGTACTTCTCCCTATCCCCTTCTGCCTGCAACTTTTTGTATTGCCTGAATGCAATCTTTTTGGCTTTCACTTTCTCTGCTACCTCCTTGGAAAACCATAATGGCCTCCTCTTCCTTTTCCCCTTGCTAACCTGCCTAATGCGTAATTCTGTTGCTCTTGTAATCCCTGTTTTAAATATTGCCCACTGTTCCTCAACCCCTGATTCCCTCCCCATTCCCATTAATGCCTCTTTCAAGCATCTCCCCATTTTCCCAAAGTCTGTCCCCCTAAAATCCAGGATACATGTTTTTGTGCGGTTTGGTTCTGCTCCTTATGTGATTTCAACTGTTCCCCAGCTGCTCCCCCACTGTTACCCCCACCACACTGTCCCCGTTTGTGAGTACGAGGTCCAGTATTGCCTTCTGCTGAGTTGGTGCCATGATGAGTTGCTTGAGGAAGGCACCTTGAAGGGAGTCCAGGATACATGTGTTCTTGGTTGATGCTGCTGCTGCTGGGAGGCTCCAGTCCACGTCTGGAATATTGAAGTCTCCAGCCAGTACCACCTCACCCTTGTCTGCCATCCTTTGGATGGCTAGCAGCAGCTCCCTATCTGTTTCTTCCTCCGGGCTGGTGGTCTGTAGATCATCCCTGTGTGGATGGCTGACCCCATTTTCCTTTCCAGCTTAACTCACCGTATCTCTCCCCCATTTTGTTCTTCCTGGATCTCTTATGCCATATCTTATGCCATCTTTCACATAAAGTGCACTCCTCCTCCTCCCTTCCTGCCTGCCCTGTCTCTTCTGAATATGTTGTAGCCAGGTATGGTAATCTCCCAGTCATGGGTATCATTACACCAGGTTTCTGTGATGGCCACAATGTCCAGGTCCGACTGTACCATGACAGCCTCCAGATCCTCCATCTTGTTGCTAAGGCTCCTGGCATTGCCACACATGGCTTTGCATGATGTGAACTCCTTGGACTGTTTTGCTGTTCTACTCCAGCCCCCTCCTTGGTTGTCCTTTATCCCTGGTTCTCCCTGCTGTCGGCCCTTCTGTTGAATTTTGACCTCTTTCTACCTATCCACCCCTTGGGTGCTTATCTCCATCTTTTACACACTGCTTTGTAGATATAGCCACTCCTCCTGTTCACTGGTTCCACTGCTAGCTGTGGGGGGTGGGCAATTAGATACCCTCCTTGCTGGCTTGCCACCCCCCTTAGCTAGTTTAAATGCTTGTCCATGTAGTATTTAAACTTATCACTGAGTGCTTGGATTCCCCTCCAGGAGGAAGGGGGAACAACTGCAAAAAGGAGAAAGTGACAAGAAAGAGCTGAGGGCTGTCAAAATGGTGCAAGGTCTGCATCAGAAGCCCTACGAGGAGAGACTGAAAGAGTTCAATGTGTTTACCCTGGAGGAGAGGAGGGAGAGTGGGGATATGATGGAGTCCTTTAAATTCCTCATGGGGGTTAATAGGGTACAGGAGGAAGATATGTTTCAGAGAAAAAGGTGATGTAGAACGAGGGGTCATGATATGAAGCTGGAAGGTGGTAGATTCAGGAGAGATGTGAGGAAGTACTTCTTTACAGAAAGGGTGGTGGATTTCTGCAATAGCCTTCCATGGGAGACAGTGGGGGTGAAACCAGTGGTGGGTTTCAAAAATGCCTGTGATATGCACAGAGAAATCATAGCAGGAAGGAATGGGGTGGATGAGATAGTGCTGTAGATCAAGTAGGGTCTGCAGCAAAAGTGATCATAATTAAAACTGGGCAGACTAGATGGGCCCAGCGGTCATTATCTGCCACCAGTTTCTATGTTCCTATGTATGACAGGTTAAGTGATTCAATGGATGCAGTGTAAAATTACTAATACGCATAATGTTGATGCTGTAAACTGTGTGGCACACATATTTCATGTTGTACTATGCTACACAGACACAATACTCAAATGGGCAGTAATATATGCATTGAGCAAGGGAGAAAAAATTGAGGGGGCACTTGTGAAGCAATATACTACTCATAGGGTGGGATATTCAGACTGTGCCAGGCAGTAGCACAAGCCTGGGCGCAGTGCAACTGGGATGAGCCATGGCATGGTTCAGGCGATATTCAACGGTGCTTCGCCATGGCTCAGCACCATTGAATATGGCACTGAGGGCGCATGCAACACGCATGGCGCAGTGGCACTGCGCCAGCGCAAGTGGCAGCAGGGGAGCAGGGTGCTCCACCAGTGCAAGTGCGGTTGCGCTAGTCATAGCAAGAGCGATATTCAGCTGTGAGCATGCAAATGAGGCCATTATGTATGCAAGGTGCAAATGGGGCCATTTGCATGTCATTATGGCCCCATTTGCATGCGGAGTGCCGATCACTGACGGTTTGCACCTGGCACCCTGCCAGGCTGCAGCTGTTGGGGACTGACTCCCCCTGCTCCTCGGCAGGCAACACGCCCCATCGTGGGCATATGTTTAAAATATCCCCGCCTATCCCCTGCCCGATCATGGGCATAAGAAATAAATATCTTTGGTGGTCCAGTGGACCCGATCCCCTGCCCAATCACGGGCATAAGAAATAAATATCCCTGGTGGTCCAGTGGACCTGATCTCCTGCCCGATCGCGGGCATATGAAGAATTATCCCTGGTGGTCCAGCAGTACTCCCTCCATCCTTCCCACTGAGCCCCGCCACCCTGCAACCCCCCCAGTCAGTGGCGGGTGGCAGCTCCCTGCCCACAAGCTGCCTGTCGACTGACAGTGTACAGTACGGCTGTACACCTATTGGTCCACTGCATGGGCCAATGGGCGTGCAGACCGTACTGTACTACACAGTCCTGAAATGTGAATTCACATACGGTGTACAGCTGTACTGTATGCTGTCAGTCGGCGGTGGCCGGGCGGCTTGTCGGTGGGGAGCTGCCGCCCGCTGCTGACTGGGGAGGTTGCAGGTGGCGGGGCTTAGTGGGTGTGGGTGGGGGGGTAGCGCTGGACCACTAGGGATAATTCTTCATATGCCCGCCGACAGGCAGGGGATCAGATCCACTGGACCACCAGGGAGATTGATTTACTATGCCCGTGATCGGGCAGTGGATCAGGTCCACTGGACCACCAGAGATATTACATTTCTATGCCCGTGATCGGGCAGGGGGTGCATGATGCCCAGACTGTTTCCTGGACAGTCGGGTGGTCACCCACAGCAGGCAGCTGCCATGTTGCGCCCAGTAATACTGCTGACCGCCTGTGGGTGTCCGCCGACATGTTCCTGTTTTCGACGGGCACATCTTTGCATCCCCCTGTGTGGCTCAAGGCAGATCTGTGCCTGCATATGCGCCGCACATCCCAGGCTGAATATCGGGATGTGTTGCATATGCACGGCACGCCTCGCACTAAGGCCGTGATATTACTGGTGCGCTTCGCACATCGGGTTGTGTGAGCAACCTACACCTTTGAATATCACGCCAGGGTGCATCAGTGAATTGCGCATGGCACAACACTGTTACGCCATGCGCAACCTCTTTGAATATCCCACCCATAGAGTAGTGACACCATGATAGGTACATACTTTATGACGTTACTGTATTATGATGGCACCCAGCTGTATGTCAATGTTAAATAAGCTACAATATGGGATTTTATTTATTTTTGCTTTATTTTTAATAGCCTAGACATTGTCTACACAGTCTTTTTTTATCTTTTTATGTTTTTTTTACCATTACAGTACAGAAATTCACTCTGAACAACGCAATACATCAGCTTATACAGCAAATATTGACATTGGGATAGTTGAGTCACTATTACCTTAGGTACAAGAAAGGGGGGACTAGCAGTTTCAACACATAAGCAATGATGCTCCTTACAATTTGCAACCTTGTATTTTTTTTTGTTATTACTTTGTTCATTTTGGGGAAATCATTTACAATGTGGCAAATTATAAAGAAATGTATAGACAGCAAACTTGCGAGAACAATTTGACCTGCATTTTCGAGTGACAAGAAGACGTTAGACCAGGAGTGGATTCAGTCCTTAATATTGACAGTCTTCCTTATTAAATTACTCAGGTGGGGGTTCGGGAGATGTGTCCCCCAAATTGGAGGCCCCCTTCTGGAAATGTTTATCCATGAGTGTAGTGAGAGTACCTGAGATCACCACTCTGAGAACCAGAAAGCAGATTCCATTCAGTATTGAAGGCCAATTTAATATGTTCTTTTTAAAATATAAAGAAAGGCATTCACTTCATGTTCAGGGCCTGGGTCAGTACCCCCAAAAAAAAAAATGCACAGAATAAAGTCATGAGAGTGCTACTTTGAAAATATTTCCAATTTACCAACTGCATTCTTAGACTACAGTATGGCATTTATTGCATCAAACTGAAAGTCACACAGCAGAAAATGTTAACATTTAAAAATGCTGGGAAATTCAGTTTTCAGTATTTCCCTGTATAATGCAGTCTGGTTCCGATCCCTCTCACTTTCCCCTAGAAGGACACTTGTGAATAGTTACAACAATAGTTCAAGTCTGAAACCAACCTAATAGAATGCCACTAACCAGTCCTGAAAGGGTTTACATAAACGAAACCTTCCAGCTCATGACACACATGCGCGCATGCACACACACACTCAGATAAGCATGCTGTGGTGTGGAGCTGTGTTTACCAACAAGTTATAAAACCCCTTAAAGTAATCTGAGAAGGCACTGCACTAATCTGTTACTCTTAGAACTACACTAACCAATTAATGGTTTAAATATACTGAAAGGAATCACTAACGGGTCCTGAAAGGGTTAATATAAACAGACCCAAATGCACACACACACACACACACACATATGCATGCATGTACGCACGCACACACACACATTCACACACACACTCAGATAGGCATGCTGTGGTGTGGAGCTGTGTTTATCAACAGTGCAGCTATAAAACCCCTAAAAGTAATCTGAGAAGGCACTGCACTTATTTGTTAATCTGAGGACTATGTTAACCAATGAATGATTTCAAGATACGGAAAGAAACACAGAAACTGATGGCAGATAAGGACCGCTAAGCCCATCCAGTCTGCCCATTTTCCCTGCCTACTGTAAAAGCTGCAGACCCTACTTGATTGAATGCAGAATGCCAAAGTTTTACAACTCTTCAGAATTTGTCCATTTACATCCTGAGTTCAGCTTTTTCCCCTTCCTTCTGGCTAAACCACAAGTCATCCCACAGCAAGATGAGGGAAGAAACAGTGTTGGAACTGGTCTACTGGGCACAGACAGTGGAATGCTACAGTCAGCTGGCGGAGTGACAGTGATCTAACTCCAGAATTGCTGTTTGGTCAGACCCACTGAGGTGAGTTGCTTTTCTGATAGCAAGACGTTACCAGTCTCCACCCTACAGCTGTAAAAATGAAAACAGCTAAACAACAAAAGTGGAAAAAAGCAACAAATGAACCACGAACAGCAGCAGTGCCCTCTACTGGCCAGTATGCCACGTATTCTAGTAGAGAAACTACAACAAAACAGACTTTTTAGTGCTTATTTTTTTCATTTTTTAAAATATTTTATAAAACTGTTACACATAGCCCATTTTCTAAGCGCAATAAT
Organism: Neoceratodus forsteri; assembly: GCA_016271365.2. NCBI lineage: Eukaryota > Metazoa > Chordata > Ceratodontiformes > Ceratodontidae > Neoceratodus > Neoceratodus forsteri. The sequence goes on along the minus strand of CM028134.1, from coordinate 1,060,770,430 downwards.
ATCCTTCAGGGTGGGAGGCACAGGCTATACCAGATCTTCCATGGGCTACAAAGGCCGTCTGCCTGTGGCGTTGGGCCTCATTATGCCCCTGGGTGGTCCAGTATAGCTCAAGAATGCCCAGCCTGTTGAGTAATATTCCTTATTTAGAATTGCCACGTCATTCATTATTGCTTTCATAAATTTACCCTCCTTTTTTAGTTGACAGCAAGCGTAATCTTGTAAATGTCCCTTGTGGATGGTCATGTGTACTCTTTTGTGCATACAATCAAATTTAAGGTTACAGTCTGTGTAACCCCATCTACAATTGGGGGGTTCCCATAAAGTCTTCCTTGAGCTTGCCTAAATGCTCACTGCCAGGCTGGTGTCCTGTGTTTTAACAGTTTAAATGTGATTACCAGAGCCTGTATAGCCTATGTGTACTGTCTCTTTAAGAGCTGCCTGATTGCAGTCTAAGTAATCTGAGAGGGAGCTCTGTTGAAAGATGTAACTATTTGCTGAAAATCATTTAGAGTGATAATGATAATGTAGTTTGTCTAACCTGCCTTCTTTGTAGCAAGGACTGTTTTGTATCTCTCCACTATCTTGGTCCTAGACTGCAAATTGTACCAAACAGTTCTGGTGGGACCTAAAATGTAGCTGGACTACAGGAGCTGTCTGAAGTCAAAATCTGTAGGAATTGTAGTTTTGAACTTTTTGCGCCTTTTTTGCAACTGAAGGGGTAGCTCTTGCTTTGACTGACAGCCAATTCAGCCAACTGAATCTTTTGGATCTTGGGGAAGTCCTGGGCTACTGGCAGTTTTCAGTTAGTTCTGAGCTGGGAAGTGAAATGAGAAGAGCTCAAGTGTATTTTGGTCAGCAATCCTGAGTGGATTTGCATGGGAAAACTGTGAAAGGGCTGAGTTTTTGGCTTGTATGTCTACCTGCTGCTCCTGAGAGGGAGAGAAGAGAAGAGAATTATTTTGGACTAAATCCAAGTTTGTATGACTAAAGTAAGCTACTGAAGTGGGCCAGGCTCAACCTGAAGAAGACCAAAGATTTTGCTGAATGCGATCGGCCTGTCAGGAGTTCCAGCTACCCCTAAGCTCCCGGTGTGTGCAGAGACTTTGCAATTGTGACCGGGGAGCGCTTTGCCTGGTACGGTAGGATTCCTGTACATGTAAATGTGCTGTGAGCTGCTAGTGGGTCATGAGTTAGTTCCCCACTGTGTGAACTGTGTTCTGCTTGCTGGAAGCTGTATCCAGCCCAAAATGGACTGCATCCAAATTTGTCTCCATGCGGTCTGGGCCTTGCCAGACTGGTCCAGCCAGACTACCCACTGCACAGAGAAGCCATCGACGAGAGACCTGCCTGGGGATCAGCCCCCCTGCCCCATGCTTGAACAGGAATGACGCCTCTGTGACTCGTGTGGGCCCTGCTTCTCCTGGTATTCCATATCAACCACCTGCAGTCTCAATTTTTGTCCAGCCTGTGTCCAGTCTTGGGTATCGTGAGTAAATACTAGGGTAGCTCCCTGCAACAACAGCTTAATCTGAGTGTGTCATCTGATTGTCTTGTTGTTTCATTTCCTTTACGAACTGAGCCCTCTGGCTCTGGATTACAAATATTGTGTACTGTGCATGTTGTGTTTTCCATCACAGGGCCCCAACCAGCTGCAACCCTGGGCAACAGTCCTGGCTAGCCCATCTCTTCTCCACCTGGGTACCCAGAGGTGTGACTGTGTTGGGAGACTCAAAGCGCATGCATAACTGCTTGATTGATATAACCTTTAAGCTAATTAATCTGATTTGGCCCTCCTTGTTCAAGTCCCCTGAATAAATCAGATCTAACTTTTTCTGCATGTAATCTGACTGTGGTTCCAGTTTGTGCTCAAAGTACTGTACTGTTGCTATTTGTTGTGCATAACCTTGTTTTACAGGGGGTCCCCAGGGTCGAGCCAGAGGAACCAGCCCTGGTGGTAAGTGCAAACAGTGTGGGTAGTTGTGTGGTGTACCAGGAGTATTGTGAAAGTGATTATTGCACAGTGTTCAGGCCACTAGAGGGGAAAGAGGGGGGTTACAGTGTCCCAAAGGGCTGTGCTCAGGTTAGCTTGACCACTACCAACCAAGACCTCCAGGTGGAGGCACCTGTTTCAGAACTCAGGCCCCTTAACCTGCTACTAGCCAAGCAGGCAGGGGTAGTAACCCTTGGGATAGCGCCACCTAGGGGTTACATTTTGGAGGCTCACCAGTGGGATTAGCGTCCCCTAATGGCCAAATTTGTGAATTGCTGTTAAAAATAAATGGCTACCCCAACAGAAGTGGCTGTACACCAGTTGGTGGGGTGGTGTACTGGGCAGGAGATCGACCCCCAAAATGCTATACTTATCTGGATATTACCCTGGGTACCAATAAGAACACTGTAGAGGGAGTACTTTCAGAGGTTGAATGTTTATAAAACCCTGTGGTGGTGGGTCGACAGGCTAATCTGCTCACCCAAAGTTTCATGGCATTAGTAGAGTGTAAGGACCCAGTAGACAGTTCCAAAGTGCCACGGACTATCACCCCCGAAGGAGCCCTCACTGCCTGGAGAGTGATAACTAAAGACAGTAAAGACCCTGGGGAGAATGAGCCCCACTATCTGAGACTTTTGAGGAGAAATTTACTAAGTTGTTGCTGGAGGAAGGGAAAACTGTGGAGGACTTAAAGAAATTATTCCTGCCACCTGGGGGTGTTCCTCCCCCCAACATCCCCTCCCACTCCAGCACCCGTTATTGCCCCTCCTTCTGTGCCCATGCCAATGCTGGCTCCTATGTCTGTACCTGCCATTAGTCACGACTCTTACCGAAGGTTGAGAATTTTCTCCGGCACCCTCCCCACCCCCCCAAGGGGAGGATGATTGGGAGACCTGGATAGATTGTGTTGCCCCTTTGGTACCTGAATGGCAGTGCGCAGAGGCTGAGAAATGGAAAAGGATCATAGAAAGTTTGAGGGGTCCCGCCCTAGAGACCATTATATTTCTGAGGTCCACAAACCCTGATGCATCTGCCCAGAAGTACCTATCTGCACTCGAAGGCAATTTTGGGAGCATTGAGTCAGGGGAGAACTTGGTGTGGAAATTTCAAGGTACAAAGCAATGGCCAGGGGGGAAGTTTGTCTGCATATGTTATTCATCTGGAAAGAGGGCTGCAGAAGGCTTACCGAAAAGGTGGGGTAGCCTCCAGTGACTTAAACCATGTGAGGTTGGGGCACATACTGCAACATGCAAAGCATTCTAAATTGCAGCTCCTTCAATTAAGGCTCCCAGATAGAAGGGGTAACCCACCGGATTATTGTGACTTGATAAAAGAACTCCAGGAGGTTGAAGATGAAGAGGGGGATTGTAATTCTAGGGTGAGCGCAGCCCACGTGATCACGGCATTGGAAGACCCTTCCGAAGTGGGGGCCAATGAGGGTGTGCCACCATGGGAAGAACTGCTGAGGGAGTTCAGGGAAACAAAAAAACAGTCTCTTTATGAAGGCTACTCCTGCAAGTACAAGCACCGACCCTTATCCAACTGCATCTGCTATGGGGGTGGGGGTGTCCACCCAGGCATCTCCTGCTAACAGCAGCTCGAAACTCAATGTCTTGACTATGGAAGTAAGAGAATTGATGAGATGTCTTCAAATGCTCACCACACAGCAGACAGAGATGGCACCAAGGTTTTCAGTTGGTAGTACCACCGCCCCAGCTCCTGGTGTGATGCCTCGGCCACCCCAAATCCCAGAAAACATATTTTGCCATAATTGTGGGAAGGATGGGCACATGAAGAGAGAATTCCACTCCACAAAAGACCTAGATAAAGTTGTATACAGGCTTCAAGGAGAGCTTCAGAGAATGAATCAGCGGTCAAGGAGTGCCCAAAATGACCACAGTGAGGGTTCAAGAAGTAGTAACTCAAATCCCTATGTGGCTAAATCATCAATCCAGGCCCCTGCTGCTGTCCCTCCAGACTGGTCCAAAATAGTGGGCCCTTCAATGGAGACTACCGTGGCTGTGAATGGTATTCCTACTTGGGCTGTGCTGGACAGTGGGTCGCAAGTGACCATCGTATTTAAGGACTGGTATGACAAACACTTACTGTATCTGCTGTGCCGTTACAATCCCTGGAAGGCCTACATGTGTGGGGGCTGAGTGACAAGTCTTATCCCTACCTAGGATATGTCCACCTCTGGTTGTCATTTCCTTCAGCTGTAACTGGTGTAGAGGAGCAAGTCGAGACACTGGCCTTAGTGTGTCCCCCTACTGGACTGTATGATGGGGTTCCTCTGTAAATTGGGACCAACGCCCATATGTTTGGGAGACTGGTACAACTCTGTCACGAGAAACAAGGGTGATGGACTGGGAGGGCCCTAAGAATTCCCACTCTGATCAAGAGGGCCTATGATTTGCAACAGAACCCCAAGGGAGTGGACCAGGATGAACCAGTAGGGGTCGTGTGGAAGAAGGATCCCGATTCAATGGTACTGCCCCCTAATGCCCAGTGTACCGTTCAAGGGGAGGTCCACCTCCACAAAGATGTCAAGAACAAAATACTGATGTTGGATGCGCCAGGCGATGGAAAATTGCCGGAAGGATGATTGGTTAGGCCCAGCATCTTGCCAGCTCATGCTCATGCCTATGCATGATGAGTGATGGTCGAGATTCATAATGTGTCAGATTGGGAGATCTGGGTGAACAGAGGATGCACCCTAGCTACGGTACACTGTGCAGACACTGCAGTGTTGCCCAGCAACAAGCCCCCTGGCAAGACAGATAGAGTGACTCCCGACCTGTTTGATTTTGGTGACTCACCATTACCAGCTGAATGGAAGACTAGAATTAGCCAGAAACTTGCCCAGAGAGATCAAGTGTTTTCGTTGAAGGAATGGGATGTGGGATGTGTCCAGGGTGTGGAGCATCACATACGTCTGCATGATAAATGGCCATTTCGAGAGAGGTCTCGACGCCTAGCCCCTGCAGACATAGATGATATGAGAAGACACTTGCAGGAAATGCTCACGGCTGGTGTGATACAAGAATCCAGGAGCCCATATGCTTCTCCCATTGTGGTTGTGCATAAGAAGAATGGAACAGTAGGAACGTGTGTGAATTATCGGACCCTCAACAGGCGGACCATCCCTGATCAATACACCATGCCCCGTATACAAGATGCTCTGGATTGTTTGAATGGGAGCAAATGATTCTCGGTGTTGGATCTTCACAGTAGATATTACCAGATTCCAATGGCTCTGGAGGACCGTGAGAAGACAACCTTCATCTGTCCTTTGAGGTTCTATGAATTACTGAGAATGCCACAGGGGATATCGGGCACCCCAGCCACCTTCCAGCGACTGATGGAACGAGCGGTGGGAGACATGAATTTGCTGGAATGCCTGGTGTACTTGGACAATGTCATTGTGTTTGGGAGCTCCCTAGAGGAACATGAGAGTCGACTGTTCAAGGTACTAGACCGACTAAAAGATTTCGGCCTCAAGCTGTCCATTGACAAGTGCCAGTTTTTCCAAACCTCTGTGAAGTATGTGGGGCACATAGTGTCTACAGAGGGGATAGAGACTGATCCTAGTAAAGTTGAAGCCTTGACTACTTGGCCCCAGCTCTGCAATTTGAAAGAACTACAACGTTTCCTGGGATCCTGTGGCTACTACCACCAGTTCATAAAGGACTATTCCAAAGTGATTCGGCCACTCTTGAATCTTTCCCAGGGGTACCCCCCTACCAATCAAAAATACAAAAAAGGGTCCATCAAAGAACCAGACAAAGCATATTTCCACCCACGTGAACTTTTCGGGTCCCGTTGGATGCCTGACTGTGAAGCAGCTTTCCATGAAGTCATAGGCCAGCTCACCTACGCCCCCATCCTCGCTTATGCTGATCCCACCAAACCCTATGTGCTGCATACTGACGCCAGTCTGCAGGGTCTAGGAGCTGTACTGTATCAAGACCATGAGGATGGTTTGAGACGAGTGGCATTCGCCAGCAGGAGCTTGACCCCATCAGAGCGAAACTACCCCGTGCACAAGTTGGAGTTCCTTGCATTAAAATGGGCCATTATCAACCAGTTTCATGATTACCTCTATGGGGCAAAATATTGGTGAGGACTGACAATAGCCCGTTGACCTATGTACAGACTTCAGCTAAGTTAGATGCTGCGGGGCATCGGTGGCTTTCTGCATTGTCAACATATGGTTATGCTGTCGAATACAGACTGGGCCTGAATCATATTGATGAGGATGCCCTATCCCAGAGGCCCATTTCCAAGAGCACCTGGGTCAGGCTATCTGAACCTGACATCCGAGCATTGTGCCAAAAGTTTGATAGAAATGAACAGATGTCTACGGACACAGTGGACTGCTTAGCAGATTGCTTGGGCCCCTCTGACACCTGCATACCGGCTGCATATTGCCACTTTTCTGCTATAGATATTAGTGCACAACCTCAGTTTGACAATGACAGCATTCAATGGGCTCAATCCCGAGATCCTATGATTCAGCCAGCACTTGACGCCCTTCGTGCAGGAAAAGATGTGTCCAAGTTACGTTCCTCTGATCTGTGAACTGCTTTATTGTTTAAAGAAGACCCCAGGTTGAAGCTGCTTAATCATTTGTTGTAGAGAGAGACTGTAGATTGAGGTGACCAAATAGACAAGCAACAATTGGTCCTGCCCACAGCCTTCAAAGATTTGGTACTGAGGTCCCTCCACAATCATATGGGCCACCTCAGTATCAACCGGATCCTTGACCTAGTACGATCTCGATTCTACTGGCCCAAGATGGGGACTGATGATGAGCACCATGTAAGGACTTGTAGTCGCTGCCTGCAGAGAAAAGCCCAACCTCAGAGGGCTGCCCCCCTTGTCAACATTACTACCAGCACCCCAATGGAACTAGTCTGCATAGACTTCTTGAGTTTAGAGCCTGATCAGCAAAACATGGGCAATGTGTTAGTGGTTACAGACCATTTCACACGGTATGCACAAGCTTTTCCCACCAAGGATCAAAAGGCATCTACCGTGGACAAGGTGCTGGTGGAAAATTTCTTCATCCACTATGGTGCTCCCCAGCGAATTCAGTCTGATCAGGGCCATGACTTTAAAAGTAGGCTAATCAAAGAAATGCTCTCTATGGGGGGTGCGAAAGTCAAGAACCACCCCCTCTCACCCGCAGGGGGATCCTCAACAAGAACGCTTTAACCGCACCCTGCTAGGCATGCTAGGCACCCTCCATCCAAAAGATAAGCATAAATGGAGACAGCAGATTAGCACCTTGGTACATGTATACAATTGCATGAAGAATAATGCTACCGGCTTGTCTCCCTACCACCTCATGTTCGGGAGAGAGGCCCGGCTGCCTGTTGATGTCTGTCTTGGGGTTTCTCCCGATTTGGTCCAAGCCGAAGATTACCTGCAATATGTACAAAAACTTAAAGCTCAATTGAACCATGCCTATCAACTGGCCCAGACAATGGCCGCCAAAAGAAATCTAGCCAACAAAGAGAGACATGATAGAAAAGTAAAGGCTCAAGAGCTTAGGCCTGGAGACTGTGTGTTGCGAAATTTAGGATTGCATGGTAAACACAAAATTGCTGATCGATGGCACCATCTTCCCCATGTCATATTTGGAAAGTTGGATGATTTGCCAGTGTACAAAGTGCACCCAGAGAATAACTCCAAATCTGTCAAGACCATGCATTGTAACTACTTGCTACCTATTGGTCAAGTTATAATTGAGGCTGAACCCACGGAGATTGATTCCCCTGGACCAGTGACTCGTGCTGCTGTAAGAAAGAAACAGAGTCAACCTACCCCCGTGGTTGCCGATTTAAGACTGTCCCTGCAGCAGGTACAGAATGATAGTGACTGCCAGTCTAACTCGGATGACAGTGAGTGTGATGATGCCTATTACCCCTCATATGAACTGAGTCAGTTGTTTTGTGGAAATCCTATGTTGAATTATGGGGATGAAGCTGGGCCTTCTGGACTGCCTAATGCCCCAGCATCATCCTTGGAGCCAATGCTCCCTGAAGGTGAAGTGCAAAGTATCACGTCTGAGGATTCTGAGTCTTTGTGTATCGTGGAACTGTATGATTTGCCTGAAGGAGAGACTGATGGTATGAGTCTTTCTGGTGACATGCCAGAACTTGAGGAACATTATGAGAATGCTGACAACCGCCTTCAGTGCCAGAGTGTCTTCAAAATGAGCCAAGTGTTGTAGAAACAGAGACTACAGAGCAAGGGGCTGACATTACTCCCAGCTTGGACATTCCCCTTCATGCAGAGGCACCCCTCACAAGTGATGAAAGCTCCAAGACCATTGCTGAAAGTACAGAGACTGTGGTTGTTCACCCCAGAAAGACTGGCCAAGCTGTCAAGCCAGTGGTGCGCTTCAGTTATGATTCCCCCAGGAGGCCAGTGGATTTGCCTCTCAATGTAGTCCACAAAGGTGTTTATGTCTCTCAGAGCTCACTGCCCAAATTGAGCTTGACGGCCCATTCCAAGTTACTTGTTTTGCCCTCTCACCATGGTGCCCCTGCCCCATCCAGCCCCAAGTTAGCTGATAGGGAAGGGCCCCCTCATGCATTTTTTAAAGTACAAGAAGTTATTACATGATTCTGTATAGTAATGTTCAATTAACCTGTGTAAAATATGCATAATGTATTGTCAGACTGGAAATGATATAGTGAAGTACATTGAAATGTATAGTAAAGTGACAAGTTATGCCAATTGATGAATCAGATAGTACTTGTATGGCATGCTAATGTATAAATGTCTTGTATATGTTGCATTTTCAATGTTATTATGGTACAGACTTGACGCGGACGCCAAGTTTTCCCAGGCAGGGAAGGGTGTAACCCCCCTACAAATGGGGGTTCCCAAAAAGTATTCCTTGAGCTTGTCTAAATGCTCACTGCCGGGCTGGTGTCCTGCGTTTTAGCAGTTTAAATGTGATTACCAGAGCCTGTATAGCCTCTGTGTACAGTCTCTTTAAGAGCTGCCTGATTGCAGCCTAAGTAATCTGAGAGGGAGCTCTGTTGAAAGATGTAACTATTTGCTGAAAATCATTTAGAGTGATCATGATAATGTAGTTTGTCTAACCTGCCTTCTTTATAGCAAGGACTGTTTTGTTTCTCTCCACTATCTTGGTCCTGGACTGCAAATTGGACCAATCAGTTCTGGTGGGGCCTAAAATGTAGCCGGACTACAGAAGCTGTCTGAAGTCAAAATCTGTAGGAATTGTAGTTTTGAACTTTTTGCGCCTTTTTTGCAACTGAGGGTTAGCTCTTGCTTTGACTGACAGCCAGATCAGCCAACCACATCTTTTGGATCTTGGGGAAGTCCCGGACTGCTGGCAGTTTTCAGTTAGTTCTGAGCTAGGAAGTGAAATGAGAAGAGCTCAAGTGTATTTTGGGCAGCAATCCTGAGTGAATTTGCATGGGAAAACTGTGAAAGGGCTGAGTTTTTAGCCTGTATGTCTGCTGCTGCTCCTGAGAGGGAGAGAAGAGAATTATTTTGGACTAAATCCAAGTTTGTGTGACTAAAGTAAGCTACTGAATTGGGTCAGGCTCAACCTGAAGAAGACCGAAGATTTTGCTGAATGCGATCGGCCTGTCAGGAGTTCCAGCTACCCCTAAGCTCCCGGTGTGTGCAGAGACTTTGCGATTGTGACCGGGGAGCGCTTTGCCTGGTACAGTAGAATTCCCATACATGTAAATATGTTATTTGCTGCTAGTGGGTTGTGATTTAGTTCCCCACTGTGTGAACTGTGTTCTGCTTGCTGGAAGCTGTATCCAGCCCAAAACGGACTGCATCTGAATTTGTCTCCATGTGGTCTGGGCCTTGCCAGACTGGCCCAGCCAGACTACCCGCTGCATATGGAAGACATCAACAAGAGACCTGTCTGAGGATCAGCCCCCTGCTCCACGCTTGAACAGGAATGACACCTCTGCAACTCGTGTGGGCCCTGCTTCTCCTTGCATTCCAGATCAACCACCTGCAGTCTCGATTTTCATCCAGCCTGTGTCCAGTCTTGGGTATCATAAGTAAATACCAGGGTAGCTCCCTGCAACAACAGCTTAATCCTCCTCCCTAGCCAAACAACCTCCCCCGGCCTATTCCCTAAGACACACAGACCAAAGGCTTCTCCACATCCCCTTCATGCGCACAACTAAAGGACAGGCCGCTTTTTTCCTACCGGATTCCCCAGATCTGGAATGCCCTACCACCCCCCCATAAGAAACTCATCAAATCCTACTCACCGCAACCAGCTACTCCGCACGCATTTCTCCTCCAGCTGCATTTGTTTCTAGTTGTACCTCTTCAAAATAAATCTAACTCCATTGTACCTAATGCTCTATGTTAAGGACGTTTCTAGGTGTAATACATGTAAATTCTCTCTATTTCCACTGTGGTATTTCTAACTGTCTTCTTGCAGCTATTCTGCTGTTGTCTGTAAGGCAGTTTAGTCATACCTCTCGCTGCTGTAATGTCTCAATCTGATAGTGTGTGTTATTTGTTTTGTATTGCGCTCTAGCCCCCAGGACGCATCTGGAATCGAGCATATGTTGCTCAGTATGCCTTCCTGGTAAAACTCGTAAGTAAATAAATAAATCTGAGTGTGTCATCTGATTGTCTTGTTGTTTCGTTTCCTTTACGAACTGAGCCCTCTGGCTCCAGATTACAAATATTGTGTACTGTGCATGTTGTGTTTTCCATCACAGGGTCCCAACCAGCTGCAACCCCAGGCAACAGTCCTGGCTAGCCCATCTCTTCTCCACCTGGGTACCCAGAGGTGTGACTGTATGTGGGGACTCAAAGTGCATGCATAACTGCTTGATTGATATAACCTTTAAGCTAATTAACCTGATTTTGCCCCTTCCTTGTTCAAGTCCCCTGAATAAATCAGATCTAACTTTTTCTGCATGTAATCTGACTGTGGTTCCAGTTTGTGCTCAAAGTACTGCACTGTTGCTATTTGCTGTGCATAACCTTGTTTTACAGGGGGTCCCCAGGGTTGAGCCAGAGGAACCAGCCCTGGTGGTAAGTGCAAACAGTGTGGGTAATTGTGTGGTGTACCGGGGTATTGTGAAAGTGATTATTGTACAGTGTTCAGGCCACTAGAGGGGAAAGAGGGGGGTTACAGTGTCCCAAAGGGTTGTGCTCAGGTTAGTTTGACCGCTACCAACCCTGGCCTCCGGGTGGAGGCACCCGTCTCAGAACTCAGGCCCCTTAACCTGCTACTAGCCAAGCAGGCATGGGTAGTAGCCCTTGGGATAGCACCACCTAGGGGTTACATCTGCATGGAGATACAGCCACTCATCAGGGTTGCAGCAGAGGTAGTGTTCTCTCACCCCCAGCTTAGAGCCTGCACCCTGGACATTGACATGAACTACAATGCCTGTAGTTACCACCTGGAGCAACCATTTAGTGACTGCAGTTAAATCACCCAGGTGAACTGTCCTAGTGAATCATGCACAGAGTATCAGCAGCCAGGATCAACAAAGCCTTTATGTTGCTCGGATTAGAGTCTGTACAGGAACTTGCCAGTGGAACCTGTAATCTGCCTGCAGAAATGGACAGCAAGAGAAACAGCATGCAAGCTAGCTGCACTGAGCAGGCTCCCCCCTCTCAACTACAAACAGAAACGGATGGCGAGAGAAACAGCCTGCAAGTTAGCTGCACCGAGCAGGCTCCCCTCTCTCAACCGCACACAGAAATAGATGGTGAGAGAAACAGCCCGCAAGCTAGCCACACCGAGCAGGTTCCCCCCTCCCAACTGCACACAGAAACAGACGGTGAGAGAAACAGCTCACAAGCTAGCTGCACCGAGCAGGTTCCCCCCTCCCAACGCACACAGAAACAGACGGCGAGAGAAACAGCCCGCAAGCTAGCTGCACCGAGCAGGCTCCCCCCTCCCAACCACACAGAGAAACAGACAGTGAGAGAAACAGCCCACAAGCTAGCTACACCAAGCAGGTTCCCCTCCCAACCGCACACAGAAACAGATGGTGAGAGAAACAGCCCACAAGCTAGCTACACCGAGCAGGTCCCCCAACTGCACACAGAAACAGATGGTGAGAGAAACAGCCTGCAAGCTAGCTACACCAAGCAGGCTCCCCCCTCCCAACTGCACACAGAAACAGACAGTGAGAGAAACAGCCCACAAGCTAGCTACAGAAGGTAATCTCCATCTCCTCTTCTAGCAAGACCCTGTACTTAAAATCACAGACTGGACTCCCCAGCTTAAACACATTGGAATCTGCACCCTAAGTTTAAATGTCGTCAGAACTGTGATGATAGTTTTATTTTTCTGCTAGTTGGATTATGTTAGTCATGATTCCAGTGGTACTTTAAGACGGGAACTCTGTTACCATGCTCTAAGTGTTTGCTGCATGTTTGTCTGTATACTGCCCTGATAGAACTGCAGTTTGGTGCTTTAGGGATAGTCGCTTCACTTGCCATACCAGAACATCCATATATGTAATTGTTGTTACTTAGTTTACTGAGTTTAGTGGCTGTTTTACTTGTTTTTTCAACTCTTTCTACCACCGGTTTGGCACAGTTGGTGGCTCCTTGCCCTCCACACTCCTGGCATCCTGTACTAGCCTATTTGTTTTAATTCTCCCTCCCTTACAGTGGGCTCCTTTGTTTCAATTACTCCTTCCCTCCTCTAACAGACCGTCTTCCCATTTATCAGCAGGCTCCCCCCTCCCAACTGCACACAGAAACAGATAGCAAGAGAAACAGCCTACAAGCTAACTGCACTGAGGTAATCTCCATCTCCTCTTCTAAAAGGACCCTGTTAGCCCGTCGACATTGTACGTCGACTGTCCCACCCACCCACTCTGGTCCATCTCCTAATTTATACCTCATCTAGGTCACGTGACTGCCTGAGACAATCTCCCTATTTTTCAGCAGTTTCTTATTCTAAGTGACCACTAGGAATCGCTGTTGTGCCCCTTGTTTTTTACTCCCCCTAGTACTCAGCTACTCCCTTCTAGCCCCCTACCTAATCTATACTCCCCCACCCCATTTCTCCACTACTCTTCCCTTCCTTTTCTTTCACCCCTTTCTGGATTTGAACCTATAACCCTCTCCACTGCATCAGTGGCTCTAACCACTATGCCATTGCAGCAGCCACATTACAAGAGAGATCTTTATTCCCCTTATTTCCAATTCTCTCTTCCCTCCTTGAGGTTTCCCCTATACCCTGTTTTACCCCCCCCCCACCATTCGCTGAAACTGTTTTTCATCTCACTAACTAAAACTGCTGTGGTCTTCCGGGGGGGGGGGTCCTGGAGCTGCTTTAGACTGAAGGGGGATTTGGGCTAATTTATGGACATACTGTTTACAGGCTGCACCAAGCTAAAGCTGGTTAAGATGACACATTGAGGCTAGATAGATTTTGCATTGCTTTGGGTTGTTTTAAACTGGTTTGATTTTAATATACCCCCTGTGGAAGGGAAGCCATGGGTTAATAGTCAGTTCCTTCAGATGACAAGGGCCACAAGTCTGCAGCAGGTTGGGGACATGCTAGGGGAGGCTGGTATGGGGGAGGGGCACAGCATGGTGAGGCAAACAGGGGCAGCTGGGCTGGGTGGGACCACTGCTTGAATGGGAGGGTGACCTCAACCTCAACTACAGGATGGAGGGGAAGCAGGTTGGTGTGTTGCAGTGGCTGTGGAGCTATAATGGCCATGAGTACACTGTGGAGACTAGGACATTGTCCTATATGTGCCAGGCTGATGGGACTGAAGGCTGAGTTGCACAGACTCAGGTATGAGCTGGACATGTGGGTGGGGGGCATGGGTACAGGGGATGTGAGGCATTTATCCACAGATAAATGGGAGGAGAGGTTGCCAGAAAAGGCTAATAAAGGTAAAGGAGGATGGGGGACCACCAGAAATCATGGTAGATCAGGCCAGCCTTGTGGGCATAAATGGGGGGAGGGAGTGAGGAGGGCAGACAGAGAGGAGGGAGAAGGATGGCAGACAGCAGGGGATACTGGTAGATGGGCAAAAGGGTCTCCAAGGATCATGGCGGGGGTGCTCATCTCACAGGAAGAGAGCACGGGTAAGCAGGCTACTGGGGGGATCCAGGTATCAAATGGGTACTGTCCACTGGCGGACACCATGGAGGGAGGAATCTCAGAAAAAGTGAGGGGAGCAGCAAGCAGAGGACAGAAGGAGAAGGAAGAGGAGAGTGAGGGGGCAGTTGAGGGCATGGGCATCAGGACAAATAGAGGATCCAGGGATAGCTTAGGAAGGGTGAAAGTGAGCTGGGAATACCTAGGGAGGTAGGATGAGGGGACAGTGGAGAGGAAGCTCGGAACCCAGGGGGAAAGGGACCAGCAGGGAGTGAGTGTGCAATACTGCAGATTAAAGAATGATGGGGGGTTGAAGCAAGAGCCTCAGGAAGTCAGAAGGGGCTACATGCTAATGGGAGTATTGCTGGGTCAGACCAGGGGAGGGGGGAGATTGGGGAAAAACAGTCAAGCAAAGAAATAAGTTGGAACATTGGGCTAAAGGCAGCTGTAGTCAGTCAAACTGAAGGGGCTGTCAGAGAAAATGGAGAGGCAGTGGGAGTGAAGGGAGCTGTGGCTGTGGAGGGAGTTAGCCACAGGAGGAAGGAGGAAGTTAAAGTGCTTCTGCTAGGGGATTCCATGATCGGGGCATTAAGTGGGAAGGGGGAGTGAGGGGAAGGGTTGTGCTGTCAAGGTCAAGAGTATATTCAGCTTGATTATGCACAAGGCCGAGCACTTAGTCTATGCTCTGGTGAAGGAATGTGGGGGATCCCCTAACATATTAGTGCACCGAGGCACAAATGACATAGAGGGAAATAGTGTGGAGGAGATTCAGGCTCGGTTCTGGGAGTTAGTCAGGGTGCGTCATGCCTTGGGGTGCATGGTCTCCTTCTCGGAGGTCCTCCTGGTGCCTAGAACTAGCATGGGAAACAAGCAGAAAATTGGAGAGGTGAATGAATGGCTCAAAACATGGTGCGTGGCTAGGGGGTATGGGTTGTTGGGGCATGGGGTGCAACTTGGGAAGACAAGGGGCTGTACGCTAGGGATAGACTCCACTTAAATCTGCGGGAGAAGAAGGTTTTGAAACTAAAACTGACTGAGTTCATCAAAGCTAGGTGGGGTTTAAACTTGTGAAGAGGAGGGCTGGGGCTTGAGGCTGCTGCGAGCAGGTACATCAAGGGAGGACTTGGCCTTCTCCCCCAGCAAGGGGGATGGGGTGCTCAACAGGGGCACCTGACAGTGTGTATGGGAGCAGGTTGCTGCAGTTAACTGGGGGTTCCAGGAGTGGGGAGACGAGATAGGGTAAGGGGCAGGGATGGAGGGTGGTCCCGATTAATGCCAGGAGCATGGGAAATAAAATGCTTGAGCTTCAGGTGATGCTAACTAAAGGGGGTGTGGATGTGGTGGCAGTCACTGAAACATGGGCTACTCCTCGACACGATTGGGACATAAACCTGGTAGGGTACACAGTGTTTAGGAAGGACAGGGCCGTTGGTGGGGGGGGAGGGGTGGCTTTCATCATCAGGAATGGCATCGATGTATGCAGGGTAGAGGGGGCACAGGAAAGCGAAGAGGCATTATGGGTTACCTTGCAGGCCCCTGAGGGTAAGAGGGTCAGCCTGGAGGTGGTTTATAGGCCACCCATATAGGCCAAGGAACTTGAGGAGGACCTGGTGGCAAATCTCAGAGAAAACTGTGGGCAAGGGTGGTTAAAACTGTAGTGCTGGGAGACCTTAACATGCCAAGGGTTGAGTGGGGCACTATGGCATCTTCATTGGCTGGGGAGCAATGCTTGCTAGATGTCTTCCAGGATGCCTTCCTAACCCAAATGGTGATGGACCTGACAAGGAAGGGTAGTATCCTGGATGTGGTCCTGTCAGACTGCGATCGGGTTAGAAATCTAGTGGTAGAGGACCCACTGGTGGGGAGTGATCATGCCACGGTTTGGTTTTCCCTGGATCTGGGGGGGAGGGGATAGTCGCACTAAAATGGTGGTGGCTGACTTTAGTGGGGGTGGACTTAAGGGGTATGGAGGAGATCCTCAAGGGGCACTTGAGGGGATCAGACTGGATATGGATATGGATACAGAGAGTAGGTGGGGAATTATTAAAAGAGGGTTCCTGTAGGCTACCAAGGCCTGCAGGCAGGTTCGATGCAAGTCTTGTAGGGCCAGGAAGCCAAGCTGGTGGACCAGGGAGGTCCAGCAGGTGGTGAGGGAGAAAAGAGTTGCGTACAGGAGATATAAGCACTTATGAGAGGACGTTGACAAGGGGGAAGTGCAACAGGTTAGCCAAAAAGGTAACCAGGATGGTGAAAGCGGCCAAGGTGAGGACAGAGGAGAGGCTAACACAAGGAATCAGAAATAGGGAAAAAGGGTTCTTTAGGTACTGTACATCAAGGAAAGGAGGAAAGTGAAGGGACAGATTGGTAGACTGAGGTCAGGAAGGGGGTGGGCCAAGGAGGCCAGGGAGCAGGCAGAGGTGCTTAACGACTACTTTGCCTCCGTCTTCACAAGAGACAATGGGGGGACTTCACCAGAAGGGGAGAAGTGGGTGAGAAATGAGGAAGGGGGAGTCCTCTGATTTTGAAATTCCCATTGGTAGGGTGAGGGAGGCCCTTAAGTCCCAGAGAACGGATAAGGATGTCCTTGCTGCACTTCTGATGGACCTTTCTAACTCCTCCCTACAGAAAGGCTGGGTGCCTCAGGATTGGAGGATAATGCCTATTGTGCCTGTCAACAAAAGTAACTCATGGGAGGAGCCGGGTACTTGCAGGCCTGTCAGCCTGACGTCGGTGGTGGGCAAGATGATGGAGGACATCTTGAAAGAGAGGCTTGAAGTGTTCCAGGAGACATGCAGCCACCTGGATGATCACCAACATGGATTCATGCAGGGCAGATCATGTCAGACTAACCTTGTAGAGTTCCATGATTGGGAGACGACGGTGCTGGACCAAGAAAAGCCAGTGGATGTCCTCTTTCTTGACTTCAGCAAGGCGTTTGATTCAGTGCCACACCCGGGGTTGCTGGACAAGCTGGGGGGATTGGGATTAGCAAAAGGGATAGTGAAGTGGATAGGAAATTGGCTAACTGGGTAGACCCACAGGATGGTGGTAAGGGAGGAGGTATCCTCTCCATGAAGAGTCATTAGTAGGGTCCTGCAGGGGTCAGTATTGGGCCCACTCCTGTTTAATACTTTCATCGCGGACATCAGAAGTGGGATCAGGAGTGAGATGAGCCTCTCTGCGGATGACTCGAAGCTGGAGGCAGTTGTGGACAGGGAGGAGGGTAGAAGAGCACTACAGAGGGACCTAAAGACTCTGCAGAGGTGGTCGTGCACTTGGAAACTGAGGTTCAATGCCAAGAAGTGTAGGGTTCTCCACCTGGGGCTTAGAACCTCGGAACAGGAGTATTTTTTGGGTGGTGAGAAGCTGTGGGTTTTTTTTGGGGGGGGGGATCTTGGGGTGGTAGTGGATGCCAGAATGAATAACTCTGAGCAGTGTAGGAGGGCTGTGGCTAAAGCAATAAAATGCTCGGGTGCATTGCCGGGGGAAAACCTCGAGGAGAAGGGAGGTACTTCTCCCTCTGTATAACTGCCTGGTCAGACCGCACCTGGAGTACTGTGTGCAGTTTTGGTGCCCTTACTTAAAAAAGGACATCACTCTTCTGGAGAGAGTCCAGAGGATAGTGACCAGGATGATGCAGGGCCTGGGGAAGAGATCATGTGAGTAGAGACTTGAGGAGCTGAACTTGTACTCCCTGGAAGAGAGGAGGGACAGAGGGGATATGATCGAGGTCTTTAAATATCTAGAGGGGATGAATAGGGTCAGCCTAAATAGGGTGCTCCAGATGAGGGAGGAGGGGGTCACCAGTGGGCATTCTATGAGGCTGGTTGGCAGGAGGCTGAAGGGGGAGACTAGGAGATGCTGCTTTACTGAGAGGGTGATGGACCCATGGAATGCATTGCCTGTGGAGTTGGTGGTGGTGGATACAGTGGAGGGATTTAAGAGGGACTGGGACAGATACAAGGGAGGGTAAAATGGAGACATGCCAGATCTGGAGGCGCACCTCCATTGGGGGATGGGGTCTGGGGGATTTATATTGGAGGTAGGGAGGGCAGCAATGGTGTCCTAACCGGGTGCTAATTTTCGAGCAGGTTCGATAGACCCTTAGGCCTATTCTGCTGGCAACCTAGTATGTTAGTATGTTAGAAAGAAGATATCTAGGGGAGACCTCCACCCAATTTTCAGATCCCAGGCCTCACTAGGCCATCATCCCCCCAGGAAGTTAGGTGCTGACCTCAGTGATGATGAATCCAACAGAGTCAGAGAATGGTGCTCCACCCCTTGCTCCACGATGTGAACCTGGAGATCCCGCTGGCAATGAAGCATAAGGTAAGAGAAACCATGACACATTCCTTAGACTATGAGGGGGAGAGCAGTGGTGCCAGAGTTAGAAGTGCAGTCCAGAGAAAGGAAAAGAACTGGGTACACACACACCGCATCTCAACAGTGAAGTAAGAAACAAGATCTAAATGTTTTGACGTGATCTTGAGTAATTTTTTTGTTTGTACAACACGTCAAGCCTGTTTACTGCCTGCTACCTCTTTTCAATATCTTCACCAATTTGCACAAATAAAGTATTTAAGATCACTTAAAACACACACCTCAGATCTTGTTTCTTTTTTCAGTGTTGAGAAGTGGTGGGTGAGTCCCAAACCTAAAGACAACTTTATGAGATTCGGGGTGAGATTGTAAAACAAAATCACACCATATACCTGATCATATAGAAGAGAACATCTTCAGAGAAGTAGCCCGAGTTGAAGATTTGCTCTCGACATTGTGATGGCTTAATAGGTTTAAGGCAGTTGGCCTAAACTGGGCCTAAACTCTGCCTAGTTCAATAAGGGTGTCTGAACTGCTTTAACTTTTTAAAGCAGAGTGATTGGGCACAGCTGAAAACTAGGTGGAAATCAGAACTGCTGTAATGGGAGTCAACAAGCATACCATAGCTTGTAGCACCTCAGTTAGTCATGCACACTCTCTTTTTGCGAAGTAAAGGTTATTGGCTGGGAAGGGTTGATTGACTGCTAGGGATGTTACAGTAAGCATTTCTGTCATTGTGTAGAAGCCCTGCCGGTGAGTCAGTTTGCCTCTCTGCTGCTTTTTCTGCCCTGACTACCCAGTCTGTTTACTGGCACTGCTGGGCATTTAGTTTGCCACTTGCTGCCTAGCTCAGAGGAGCGGAGAAACTCTTCACTGTAACTGCCTGGGAGAATACTATCAGATGCTCCTATAGTAGGTCACCTATTTTAAATGAAAGCCCTTGATTCAGGGTTTTCCATTTTCCCTGTCCATGCTGGACATCCAATATGCTGCTGTAGGGTCTGGAGGTCAGGTCATTGTGAGGAAGGCAACCCCATTTTCTAGTCCCCTCAGGTCAGTGACAGTTATGTGACTCTCCCATCCTAGGCTGTCTGATGCCATGGCACAGCTGGTGGAAGAGAGAGCACCATGCGATATTCATCTGCACTGTCTGGCAGCTTCAAAGATAGTACCACCACCACCACCATATATGCCTGCTGCTTCTTCTGCTCTGGTTGCCCCCCACCATCAGGAACTCAGACCCCCAGATGGATCACTTTTTCTTCAGACTCACACGAGTGAGTGTAGATGGCATAGCAGTGCCTTTCTTAATTCTTCAGCACCTCTGAACAAGGAGAATGCGGAGATAAAACTGCCAGGTTCTGCATGGTTATGTCTGCTGTTTGGAGTACACCCCAGTGTACAAAAGAGGTAGCAGGAAGAATAAGAGAAGAACGATATGTATGAAATCCAGGCTGCTGGACCTGGACTGGACCAAATAATAAAAACTGGACAGGATGCAACTTACACCGTCTGTTTTTTACTGTTTTTGGTCCGTCCATTCCGGCAGATCCAGATTTCATCCAGGGTTGGGTAAAGGTGAATTCTGGAACACCAAACATGGACTGGACCAAAACATAAAAAGTCCAGTTTTGGGTTCCGATTTCACCCATATCGTCATCCCAGATGAAATACAGACCAGCCAGAATGGACAGACTACAACAGTAACAACTGGACAGACTAGTCAGGCCAGAACAGCTGGAGTGTGCAAGTTGCATTCAGTCCAGCTGTACCAGCCTGTCTAGTTTTTGCTGTTTTAATTCAGTAAGGGTCTGGAGGTCTGGATTTTCCCAAGTCCCAAGAAGAAAACAGAAGAGGACAGTAGAAAGAAAGGAACAGAAGAAGAATGAAAGTATGTACAGGGTATTTTGGGTGGGGGAGGGGCAAGAGAGACCAGCTCCTAAGGCAGGTATTTCCCATACACCATTAGCGGGGCAACTTCATGACCACAATTAGGGCACTGCAACAAAGACGACAGTGACAGGGATGATTTTGATCTCAGATCGCCCCCCCCCCCCACACTCACAGTGTCTTCTGTGCCAACACAATTTTTGTCTCCTTTAGGGCATGCTCACCTTGGATGAGGTTATCTTTAGTTTTGGGGGAGATGCAGGGATCAAAGCCCCCAGCAAAACCTGACTACTTCTTGGGTCTGCACTCTGGCGCTCTCACTCCCGGGAGGCGCAATGCCTGGCACGGCAATGCTGGACAGCATATTGCCTGCACCCTAATCGGCGTCGACAAAATGACTGTCACACCGATATGGATGAACCGATATTTCCCAGGTATTGTAGAGTCACTGTTTTATTACTTCAGAAATAAACAAACAAATGTGCAAATGAGCGTGAGCAAAGTGCTGTACAGCCTGTTGCAGAGATGGATGATCTTCTGTAATGGTTGTACAGCACTGTCCTCACACCTGTTTGCACATTTATATTTGAAGCAATAAAACCGTGATTGCTCTTGAGTGCCGGCTCTTTTTGTGTTTTACATGCTTGTTGTTCAGCACTGCACCATCAGCACCTACAAAGTGTTGTCGTGCCAGGGTTTTTGTTGTCCATTGTAGTTTTATTTCCTTTATGCAAAGAAAAGTCTTAAGCAATCTTCCCGATCTGGGAACTGTGAAACAGCGCAAGGAGGCTTAAGAAGGAAGCAATGAAGTGGCACTAGTTGATGCAGACAGAAAATACAGCACCTGTTCAGGGCCATCAGGGCTGCTATATTTGTGATTTCATCTCATTGTCCTGCTTTCCCCTCACAGTTCTCATTTTATCACATCACAAACTTTTTCATGACAGCAGATTGGGACTTCATGAATGGAGAGTCACAGAATGAGGGTAAAGTGGGAGCTCGAAATGAAGCCTGTTGGCGTATACCATTTACATTTACATGTCCGCAGCAATAAAGAAAGTGGAACATAAATGCAGGTAATATGAACTGGAATCTGATTCTGAATTATGTCTGAACATTATAATTTGAAATGTTTTCTTACATATTAGAAAATAACTTTAAATATGAGAGCAGGATTTTCAGAAGAATCCGCCCAAGCTGCATCTGCTGCTATTTTCAAAGCAGAAATGCATCAGGACCTATTAGACCATCTTTTTTTTACCCACATTTTATGGCCCAGTATGTCTGGGAGCTGGTAGGCAGCTGGCTCTGGCCCCTCCCTTGGGGGGGGGAGCTTATCTCTGGCTTTCAGTCGGCAATCCCATTACTGGGAACATCACCACCACCAACATGGAGCCTGCCAGCTCAGTTTTCTCCCATCCCCTGCTGCGGCCACTTGTGCATGTGTGGAGGCACGTGCACAAAGTAAACCACAGCATCCTCCCTATTCTAGCTGCTCTCTGCCTGCACTACCCTTGGGCCTCCATCAGGGGGTAGCCATGCGGTGGGAGCGACTGGATCCCTACCCGGGAGAGGAGAGCTGCCTTGCAGCTGCTCGATCCAACCCCCGCCCTCCCTCCAGCCACTCCCTGATGATCCAGGCTCGGTTCCGAACCAGGGTCGCTGGTGCAGTGTGAGATGTGGCATCCAGTGCCTCAACCCTCAGTGCCACTGGGCCGGCTGTTAGACCATCTTTTAAGTGTAAGTAGTTTGTTCATTTTTATGTGTTGTAATTGTTATTTCCTAGCACTGAACCACAAGGTATTATTTGCTTCATTTTTATGGCTGCAGTGGGCAGAGCCATGTAGATGTTTTGCTATTACAATAGAAGGGACATCTCAAGATTCCTAACGGACTTGATAAAATTAGAGGTTTTGATCTATCACACCGCTCAACTGTGTTTATTCAGCTGAGCAGTGTTTGCATGGACTATTTTGTGTGATATCACTAGCTTCACTTTGGCTAGTATTCTCTTTCAAGAAAGATTCACTCATAAACATTGTCAGCTTCGTCATCCTTTCATAGCAAAGAATCTTGTAAAAAGATTTACACTGTTTTTTTAACCTCTTAAGACACTATCCGGTTAGCACTGTCTCAAACATAGTTTACTATAGCAGAAGACATCTGTTTCTTTAACCCCTAACACAAGAAAGGAACTGTTATCTTTTATTACTCCTTTTACTATGCTTTTCAAAAAAAAAATATTTATGTTGAGCTTTAGCTGGCAAACACATTATGAAACTTTTAGCCCTGAAAACAGCCACCTTTTCTGGTTTCAAATCTAAGCGCATAGCATAGCCAATTACAGTATCTTGAACTTGCTACTGCATTCAGCAGTGTCTAGAATGAATTTTAGTATAGCAGAATTCAGCTACATTTTTAAACCCTATGACAAGTAAAGAATGGTATCTTTTGTTACTCACTTTGCTATGTTTTTTGGGGAAATAAACATTTATATTGAGGTACAGTATTGCTGGTAAACATATCCTGTAATGTTTAACTGTTTAAATAGAAACTTTTCTGATTTTAAATCTAAGTACATGAGGGAAATTATCAGGGAAGACCTGGGGAGCATAGAGGAGGGTTTGGGGGTGGAGAGACTATGGGAAGGGAAACCATCAAGAATGCATTCATAAAGTAACAGGCAGTTGCATGAGAATGCGGGGGAAGAAAAGAAGGGCTAGACAGTCAAGCTGGTTCAGTGGGGATGTTGCTAGAATAATAGGGAAAAAGAGGGAAGCATACAAGAAATGCAAAAGAACAGCTAGAGAGGAGGACATAGAGGAATTCCGGAGGCGAGCCAAGCTAGCGCGTAAAGAGGTACAGCACGCCAGAGCACAGAAAGAACTACAAATAGCTAAGGGAATAGAGAATGGGGAAAAAGCCTTCTTCAACTATAAAAACGAAATGAGAGATAGAAAGGATGGTATAGTCAGACTCAAGAAAGGAGAGGAATGGGTCGCGAACAACAGGTCAAAAGCAGAAGTATTAAACCAATACTTCTGCTCCGTCTTCACAAAGAAGAAGGAGGGATCAATGCCAGAGGTGGGAACTGTGAAGGAGGGAGCTGGGGAAGACACAATTGGGACCATAGAGGCTGAAAGGGTGAGGGAGGGGCTGTTGGTGTTGAAGGTGAATTTATCTCCTGGCCCAGATGAGATGCACCCCAGGGTGTTCAGGGAACTGGCTAATGAACTGGCAGGGCCGCTAGCAGCCCTGTTCAATAGTTCCTTGGATTTGGGGGTGGTGCTGGAGGATTGGAGAACTGCACACATGGTGCCACTCCACAAAAGTGGACCAAGAGAGGATCCAGGTAGCTATAGGCCAGTGAGCCTGACCTCAATAGTGTGTAAACTTATGGAGACAATAATAAAGGAGGGACTGGTGAGGTATATGGAGGACAATGGTCTACAGGACAAAATGCAGCATGGGTTTGTAGTGGGTAGATCATGCCAAACAAACTTAGTGGAGTTCTTTGACTGTGTCACGAAGGCAGAAGACAAGGGGCAGGCAGTGGACATCACAGTCCTAAATGTTATTTCCTGTTAAAAAGTAAAAGTTGTTTTTTTTAATTTATATACCTAGACTTTAGCAAAGCCTTCAATTCGGTACTGCATAGGAGGCTAATAGCAAAACTGAGGGGACTAGGGTTGGGGGAGAGAGTAGTAAGATGAGTTGAAAATTTTGGGGGGAGGAGAATGCAGAAGGTGGTGATGGGGGAATCCTCTAGCGCAAAGGCGGTCACCAGCGGGGTTCCACAGGGGTCAGTGTTGGAGCCGGTACTATTTAATATCTTCATAAGAGATATAGGGGAGGGTATCTAGGGCAAAATGTGCTTGTTTGTTGATGACACTAAGCTCTGTGGGAGGGTGGATACACAGGAGGGGACACAAGAGTTGAGGAAGGACTTAGCCAGACTGGAGGAGTAGTCAGGGGTCTGGCAGCTGGGGTTCAATGCCAAAACGTGCAAAGTGATGCACATCGGGGCAAGGAACCCATGGGTAGAGTACTATTTGGGAAAAGTGCAGATAGTCGAGACTGAGGAGGAAAGTGACCTGAAACAGTCAAATCAATGCAAAAAAGGCAAGCAGGATGTTGGGATGTATCACAAGGGGGATTAGCAGCAGGCACAGAGAGGTAATTATACCATTGTGTAGGTCACTGGTGAGGCTGCACTTGGAGTACGGAGTGAGGTTTTGGCACCCATATCTAAAAAAGGACGTTAAAGGAGAACTGCGCTGAACCTGTAAGTAATTTTTTTCAGTAGAGGCTGGTTTGTAAGTACTGGTTCAGATTCTGCTATTGTTCCATCTACACAGTCCTTTTAGTAACTATCCTCAGTGGTTGTTTCTGCTGTGCAGTCTGTTGGTAAGTACCATTTTAGAACTGTATGATGTAGTTTATGTCCCAAACAAGCACAGAGTTCTGAAATAAGTTCAAGTTCAAGTTCAAGTTTATTGCAGGAAAACTCCATTGAGTAAGCTCATTCACAAGGAGGTCCTGTGACATAAACACTTAAAAGTATAAACACAGATAGGTAATAACAGTATATACATGAAATGCACGTTATATGATACAGGCTGGATATACATACAAGGGTACCACATAGGGTGACCGCAGGTGGTAAACATTGATATGAAACAGGGAAGCGACTTACAGGTTGCATACTGATAAATGAAACATGATGACTGGTGTGTGCAATACATATATTTTGGCAGCTAGAACAAACAACAGACTACCACTGATATGGGGGAGGAGTGATTTGATAGAGTAGCAGTGGAGCGTAAGCATAGATAAAGCCAGGAGTAGAAGGGGAAGGGAAAGCAGTTAATATGACAAATCAATTATACCTTACCAGTGGATAAATATGGCACACATGGGGAAGGAAGAGTCTTAATGACAGTTACAGGTGTCTTATTTTGGCTGAACTTAGCGATTTGTAGAAGTTTATTGAAACTGTGCTAGATAGTTTCAGTACGGTTTGTAATTGGTTCCAAATGAAGGGAAGGGCATATGCAATAGCACGTTTACCAAAGGAAGTCTGCGTCCTAGAGCATTAGTGCATTGTGCCAACAATACAAGAGTAGAACAGGGACATAAACTACATCATACATTTCTGAAATGGATCTCACCAGCAGCATAGAAATCAGAAACAACCACAAGGATAACTAAAACGCCTGTATAGCTAGAGAAATAACAGAATTTGAATCAGTAATTATAAAGCAGCATATACTGTGAAAAATGACTTACAGATTCAGCGCAGTTCTCCTTTAAGCTGCCAGAAGGAGTGCAGAGGAGCGCAACAAAAATGATCAGGGGACAGCAGGATAGGTCATATGAGGAGAGGCTGGAGGCACTGGGGATGTACTCCCTGGAGGAAAGAAGGCTGAGGGGGGACATGATAGAGTCCTTCAAATACTTGAAGAGAATAAACAAAGTTGAGGGTGAGGGACTCTTCAACCAAAGAGAGAACACCACTACCAGGAGGGATAGTCTCAAGCTGGTGGTGTTGGGGGATACAGAAGAGACATGAGGAAACATTTCTTTACAGAAAGGGTGGTAACGGCCTGGAATGAGCTGCATGAAGGTGAGGGCTAAGATAGTCAGAGCATTTAAATGGGCCTGGGACAAGCATTGAGGAAAAGCAATGGCACAGGGGCGGTGAAGGGAGAAAGGAAAGGAAAGAGGAGGTGGGGGGCATGAGGCACTGGTGCAAAGCTAGGTCTTAACAACATTACGAGCAGACTAGGTAGGCCATGTGGTCTCCTTCTGCTGGTACCTTTCTTATATTCTTATGTACATATTACAGCCTCCGGCACTAAACAGCATAGTTTACTATAGCAGAAGACAGCCATTTCTTTAACGCCTTTCACTCAAACACACACTTGTACATCCTCATTGCCACAACATTCAAAATAAATACTGCAGCCTTATATGTTATAAAACAATATAGAAACTGTTTGTTTATGTCAGTCTTGGTTATATGGAACACAGTGAAGTTCAGTTTGCAATGTGGAATTTGTTACCATGGTAAATGTAATTATTATGTACTGACGTTCAGTTGTTAATGCTTAAAATAACATAGTTATCAATTTAGCCTCTTCCCCATTTCCACCACGTCTAAACTATATGGTTTACATAATGATAGTATAGAATGAATTATAGATTTTCTTTGAATATTTCTCATACTGTATTTTGTTCTGAATAGCACTAGGGAGATGCTATATCTCATTCTCATAGGGATCTTTATTTACACATTTTTGCACTGCATTTACTCAGGATGCCCCAGATTAGATACAATATCTTGTTTTCAGTGGGGTCATGATTTTACCCATGTTTACAATGTATATATCCAGGGTAGCCTAGTCCAGATGTAAAATGTTGTTTTGGGCGTGTTCTGATTTTATGTAATGCAACATAATAATGTGTAGATGTAGAATCCCACAGAAAATAACATGTCACATCTCCTGTGAACTATCCAGGCTAAATATATAGCAATCAGCAGGCATATTCTAGGAAAACACACTGTAAAAATGTATAAAAGGGAGACCACATTGAAACTGCCTTTCAGCAGATCTGCGTTGTGCAAATAAATTAGAAAAAAATGTGTAAAAGCATGACAACACTGTAAATGACATCTTGAATCTCAGCTGGCATATCCTGTAAAAATCCAGTATTTAAAATGGGTTAAATGCTTTACCCAAATGAAATAAATATTCTAAATATTGGCTTGGCTAGTCTTTCCTCATAGATCTTATCCTGCAGGCCCTACACCCTTTTACTTGCCCTGCACTGCACCTCCTCCACCATGTCTTTGTTCTTTCTCAGATGGGGTCTCCAGAACTGGATGCAGTATTCCAGGTGTGGTCTCATGAGTGTCTTACACAGGGGCAAGATGACCTCCCACTTTATACTCCTGATACCCCTCCCTGTGCATACAAGCATCTAGCCAGCCTTTCCAGCTGTCTTATCACACTGCCAGGTTTCTCTTAGCTCCTCCGAGATGATAATACCCTGGTACCTTTCCTGCTTCATGACTGTCAGTACCTCCCCACCTAGTTCATACATTGCCCCTGGATTCTTGTGCACTATCTGCATGATCCTACACTTCTTTGCATTGAATCCCAACTGCCATTCTTTAGACCATTTTTCCAGTTTTTTTAAAGTCTTCCCTCATTCTTTCAACACCCCCTGGCATATCCACCCTATTGCATATCTCTGTATCATCTGCGAAGAGGTATACCTTCTCCTCCAGTCCCTCTGCAGTGTCCCCAATAAAGACACTGAAGAGGACCATCCCCAATATTGACCCCTGCGGCACCCTGCTCATCACCACTCCTTCTCCAGAGTACTCCCTGTTTACCACAACCCTCTGACTCCTGCCATTCAGTCAGTCCTCACCCACAGAACTGATTTAGGATCCGCCCCTAGGCTGCGCAGTTTGTTAATTAACCTTCTATGTGGGACAGTGTCAAAGGCCTTTCTGAAGTCCAGAGAGGCCACATCCACCGCACCTCCTTGGTCCTCTACCTTAGTTACCCAGTCATGCCATAGATTAGTACAATGAGTTAGTGCAAAACACAGTGCTCATCCTAAATACAGTAAAAGTTAGGGTTTGATGTATAACTAAATAAATGCCATGATATAAGGCAGTGTATGTGTATTACTGTGTGTGGCAATGGTCTGTGTGCTCGCAGTGCACTGCTATGTTATATTGGAATATATATGCTTATATCTGTATATGAATTAGTCAGTGTGTGTGTGTGTGTGTGTGTGTATCACACCAGTTAGAAAGTGCAGTTAGGTGGCTCAGTGGTTAGTGCAAAAATTGCTAGTCTACATTCCTTTGCTATCAAGATCAGTTCCAGCCTTATTCATGTCGTTGCTGATTTAAACAAGATGTCTAGTGGCAACCCCCCAATGGTATACTGTTGCTACATCAAAACATTTACAATGACGATCATTACAGTGACATCAATGACAGGTCACTGTAATGGTTGCATGGGACCCTGGCACGACTTCTCTGGGTCATACGCCCTCTCCCTGAAACAACTATGACCTTGTGGGGGGGTGCAGTCCCTCCCTTTAAAAACGCACCTTTCCGCTGACATCACAATGCTGGCTAAGATCGCGGTTGACATAGTGCTGTTACTGTAAAGCCGGTCAACAGATTTTCTGTCACACCGGCTTGGTGGAACCTCTTCTGATGTTCCTTGGAGCCTGAAAAGGAGAAAACGGTCCCTTGATGTCTTTTTTTTTAATCTTTAAAAAATGTGTGCTCGCGCTGCGCCGCGACCGGGTTCGGGAACGAACTCGGGGTGGTTGGGTAGGGAGGTGGGAGGGAGGATCGAGCTCCCAACGGATGCCTCCTCCTCAGGGTGGGAACCAAGAACAGATCTGTGTTCTACATCACCTTCGTAGCCAGTGGAAGCACTGACAATTGAAGGGATGGAGGCGGCCCGCTCATTGAGCCAGGGAAGGGGGACGCCGACGGTGCATGAGTGGTCTGGCGCGCCAGCACGCCACCACTCGGGATGTACGTCCTAGCGCTCGATGTCCTAGAGGGTAGGGGAAAAAACCAGGGAGAAAAAAGAGGAAAAACACTTCTCGGTAAGCCCTAGATGATATCCTCTCGGTACCATCCAGGACCACCAGAAGAGGGACAGACCCCACTATGCAGGGGAAAGAAGGAGGCACTCTAGGGGCAGATCCCCCCCCAAGTGGAAACGGAGGTTGAGAGGAAGGAAGGAGAGGGCTCCGAGAGCAGAAAGGTGGAGATAAAGAAATAAAGTAAAGGGCCGTTCTCCCTGCGCAGCTGGGTGATTTCCATTATGACGCCAGTGACCCGGTTCGGGAACAAGCCCGGGAGCTGGAGGGCTGGCTGGAGGGAGGACTTGAGTGTCCCAAGGACTGCTTGTCCTCTCCGGGAGGGGTACTTGAGCTCGATGCTTGTCTGACCCCGGTGGAGACCCGCACAGCAAGCCCGATGCTCCAACAGAGGGGCGACATGCCAGACGCCGGGTATCGCCAGCGCCTTTGACGTCCGAGGACATGGCACGTCAAGAACACCAGGAAAAACCCTTGCAGCCTCCCAGTAGATGGAGCACCAGGCCCCGACCTTCAATGCCTCTACCTACCCGGAGACAGCGTGCCGACGAAGCATAGAGAAAGCATCGGGGTGTAGGACCCTCCACCCCGTACCTGCCTAGGGGGTATAGCCATGGCTCCATGGGGCATGGACTGCACCGGTCACCAGGTAGGTGAGTGAAGGCTGATAAGGCCATAGGTGTCTCCCGAAGAGGGGGAGAGCTATGAGGAGGGAAGGAAGATAAAAAAGAGAAATTAAAAAAAAAAAAATATGTGTGTAGACAGTGCACTGCTATGTCATACTGGAATACATATGCATATATGTGTATATATATTAGTCAATGTGTGTGTGTGTGTGTATCACAGTTAGAAAGTGGAGGGAGCACTTACAATGTATGGCAGGCTGAGTGTGTAGCTCTGGACCTTTACCCGCTTTTTTAGTGATATTTATGCTCAATTACAGCTCAGTCATCAATGAGACAAGTAGATTTAATTGTACTACCTCAGGGCTACTTAATCATCTAAAAATCTCACCCATGGAGTGCAGTTTATTTAAAATATCCTATTTTGAAGTCCTGATGTTCCGTCACAGTGCCAATATTCTGGTCGTAACAGTAAAATCCTCTGAACCATGGAAACAGCGGCTATGGAAACTGCATCTTGTAATAGTCCTGCCAGCAAAAATGACATACTACAACTTAAAGAGATGCTAGCAGACCTCAACATTGACATTACTGACATTAAGATACCAACAGCAGCACTGACAAAGAATACTGAAGCACTCTCTGCAAGAATGGATTTGAACGATATCGAGCTGCTTGAACTCATCGCCTCAGCTGGTTACTTAGAGCAACTCACTCAAAAACAAAACTGCCAACTCTCCTACTTACGAACATACAAAAATGTCAGCAGATTGGACCTCGAGGTCTAGCTCGTCTGCTCAAGGTGCAGCCCGCAGTTTGATAACTGCTGCTGCCCCCCCTTCCATCTTTCCCCTGATTTCCATTCAGATTCCCCCTGGTCTCTACCCGCCCTACCTGTACCCTGCCCATGTATCTATCCCATCCCTTCTTAAAACCTCCCACTGACTCCCTTGATACCAATTCTTTTTTTGAACTTAAAACTTTTCTATTAGTCAAGACAATATAGACAATACAAATTATAGCCAGGAACATTGCCTCCCTGGAGTTACATAAACTACATACAGATACATAAGTAATAGTTTTAAGGCTGAATTGATCTAAATGTCCTTTGTGTTTTCCCTCAAGGTCCAGACCCCATTTTGGGTTATATTCCAGATTGCTTGATCCTGCTTTCCAGAGAAATGAAAGTATGAACAAGGAAGAAAACAAGGGAAAAAGCGAAGGGTCCATTCTCCAATATATCAGCAGTCCTTGGATTACTTCTTGACCCTTTAGGACTTCAAAGTATGTTCCGTAAAGGCATTCGATTATAATGTCATTGACCAAATAAACATTAAAAACTCCTTACATTTTTGTGTCTGTGTTTTCTATTTTATAAGTTTCTTTTGTCGTTAATGTATAACCCTTATACAACCTGAACAACAAAATAAAGAACAAGAAAAACAACTGACAGCCAGTTACCCAATAATAAACAAACCTGGTGTGATGCAGCACACAAGTCAGGCCCCCCTCACCCTATCCTGCCCTCTAACTCTTGTATTTTCTTAGATGGGCCTTCCCTCAGTTTCCTAATGTCTGGACCATGTATTTTCTCTGTAAACATTAGGTCTGTAGCAATTGGTCTAGGACTGATTTGCCTTCCTTTTCCTCCCAATGGTCAAAATAGGGGAGCCATCTTGCATTAAATTTCTCAGTAGTAAGCCTAGGGTGGGCTGTGATGGCCTCCATATCTTTGATTTGTTTAATGTTGTTGTACCAGTCGGAGACCAGGAGGTCCTCCCATCAACCATCGTTGGGTAAACGCTTTAAGTGCTGCTGCTATTAAGACATAAAGAGGTATTTCCCTGCCTGTGTCTTTATATCTTTCAGGGGGATCCCAACACTAAATTCTCAAATCTCAGAGGGGAAGACAAGGCTAAAATGTTGGTAATCTGTTTAACTATCTTATCCCAAAAAGGAGTGATTTTGGGACAATCCCAAAAATGTGACAGTGAGAGCCTGTGGACCCACAATTTCTCCAACATTTGTTTGATGTGTGGGTGGCATAATGGTATGATATAGTAGAGTTCCTGAAGAAATGGATATTAATTTTCCACCTGATTTCCCTCCATGAGGGGAGCTAGTCATTTTATGGGTTCCCATCCAGATGCCTTGCCAAGTTTTATCCAATATAGTTAAGTCTACCTCAATGTTCCAACAATTTTCCACTTTTTGTATGGCAAGTGCACCCGTCTTCTAAGAGTGTTTTGTATACGTGTGAGATATAAGATCTGGGGTCTCTCTCAAGCTACTTTTTGGTGGGTTTGTAAGATGGGGGCGGAGGGGCTCTGTGTCAGCTCTGTTATCCCTATATTGGTTGTTATATAATGTGAACGCTGACAGTATCTAAAGGAGTCCACACTACTTAGATTAAATTCTATTTGCATTTGTGCAATGATTTTAGGTGGTCTTCCTCCAGGAACTGCTGCAGGTATCTAAGTCCCCTAGTTGCCCATCTAACAAAGCATACTTCTCCTCTTTGGGTAGGGAACCCAGGCAAGCATGAGAGTGGTAGATATCCCCATACCAGTCGGACAATCTCCCATTCCTGCCTGGCCTTTAGCCACACTGACATAGTGTGTTTGGTTAGATTATTTTTTATATGCCTCAAGTCATTCGGAAGAACCCTCCAGGGTAAAATGTTTAGAGGAGCTAACTAACATTCTGTTTCCTCTAGCCAACCATGTCCTTTTCCAGGCGTTAACATTTTAATGGCAGGTAATAGTTGTGCTGCAATATAATATTTGGGAAAGTCTGGGAGACCTATCCCTCCTTTTTCCTTGGTTTCTGTCAATATATCCCAGCGGACTCTAGGCCACTTCCCTGCCCATATGAAATCAGATCATTTCTTTTTGAGATCTTTCCAATCTTTTTTTTGGAATTGAGAGGGGGAGATCAGTAAAAAGAAAAAGAAATCTAGGCAGAATGTTCATTTTTACTGTCTCTAATCTGTTGGTAAATGTTAAAGGGAGTAGTTTCCACCTATGTAAGTCAGCATATACTTGCTGTTTGAGGACCCCATAATTATGTTTATACAACAGTGTCATCTGTATAGGAATTTGTTTTCCCAGGTATCTTATTTTAGGGTATCACGTCAATTGCGCGTAAACAATTCAGCGCATGCATTTCAGCGCGGTAACAGTAGCGCAGACGTAAACCACGTATTATCCCATTCAGCGCATGTCAATTTTGTCTCAAAGTTTAAATAAAAGAAGATTACTGCTAGGGGTTCTTGCTGCTTCTCTTAGTGACAACATGCCATTACAGTTTGTCTCCAGTCAGTGTGGCCAGCAACTACTGTCCCACAATGGTTTCTTGTATCTGAAAGAGCGGCTGTATAACGAGACAATTTACTGGAAATGGAGCAGTACTTAGCAGGACATGAACCTCCACCATCACGAAGACGGTACCGTGACACCACAAAAAGACTAATGTCAGTGGTCAGCGGGTATGGTACATGCTCTGAAGTGGATTACCTAAGAATTTCCAGCTCCAAGTGTAACAAGAGCAAGAACGAATGATTACCAAAGTAATCGTAATCTGAAGGATTTTAACAAAGAAACTAAATAAAGATTTGTTTTTAGCAGCTTAACATTTATGATATGGACAGCAAAGAAACTGCTTACTCCATGACAGATCCTTGATGCAGAAGGATTACTTGCTTCGGGTGAATGATCATGTGACCTGGTCATGCGCTGATTACCAAGGAGATTACCATGGTTGCTTGAAATGTCGCCATAACCGAATGAATGCGACGAGGTTGTTTGCGATTGTATGTTATAGCGCTACTATTACATACGGTGAATTGCACACGCTGATATTGACCACGCTTAAATTGGTTGCGCTGAATTGACATGGAACCTTATTTTAGTATCCACCCACCTGAATGGGACCATCTCCCTTAGCTCTTGGTCTGGAGCTCCCCTTATTGGTATTGTAACACCTCTGATTTCGTTGTGTTGATCTTGAAACCAGAAATATCCCCAAATTCTTTTAATAGTGCCAGCAGGTGAGGGAGGGAGGACTGTGGGTTACCCAAGTATATCAGGGTATTGTCCACATATAGGGGAGATTTTGTAGGTTGTGTGCTGGACGTCTATTCCCTCAATGTCTCCATTCTGCCTTATGGCCTGGGCTAAGGGCTCCAAACTAATAGCAAAGAGTAATGGGGAGAGGGGCATCCCTGCCTCGTCCCTCTCGTAATTTTCAAGGAAGGTGACAAGGGTCCATTCACCCTTACTCTTGCTTGTGGTTCTTGGTAACAAAGTTTTACCCATTCTTAAAACTTTCCCCCAAATCCCATTTTCTGTAATACTTGGAAGAGATATACACAGTTCAGCCAGTCAAAAGCTTTTTCTGTGTCTAAAAAAATAGCCAGGGCGGGGTTCTGATTGGGGCTTTTCCCTTGCGTAATATTCAGAAGTCTCCTAATATTGTTGCTTAAATAACGGTGAGGAATAAACCCTGTTTGATCTGGGTGGACCAATAGTTCTATATGTTTTTGAAGCCGAATTGAAAGTATTTTTGTGAATATTTTTTGATCCTGATTGAGTAGGGCTATCGGCCGGAAGGATTCGCACTTTGTTACCTCTTTGCCCGGTTTGGGTATAACCGTTATGAAAGAATGCGACCAGCTTTCCGGGGTTTTGCCTTCTTCTCAACATTGATTGAACACCTTTGCTAGCAGGGGAGCTACTGAGGAACCTACCTGTTTATAGAGTTCCCCAGTAAACCCATCGGGGCCCGGGGTCTTCCTAGTTGGTAACTGCTTGATGACTGCCAGTATCTCTTCCACTGATATGGGATGGTTTAATTCAGTTTTCACTGACTCGGGTATCGAGGGCAGTTTAATGGTGCCCAAAAGGTTTTTGTTTTTGCTCAGATAGCTGTCATTCCTTGTCTTCAGTGTATAAAGCTTGGTAAAACTTTTGGAACTGAGCATCTACCTCTTTGGGACTGTCCCATTTTCTCCCTTGAGGCCCTCTTTCTTGAATATAAGAGACATGCCTTTCTAAACCAAACACTAACAATCTTGAGGCTTTACCCCCACTTCATGATACTTTTGATTTACAAATCTTAAGTATCCCTCTACCCTCTTATTCTCAAATTCTTGTAAGGCCTCTTTAGTTTGTTTCAGTTCCTTCAGAACCTGCTCATCAAGGGGATTTGCTTTATGACGTTTCTCCACTAAGGTTAGTTCTGTTAATAGTCTGTTATGTGTTAAATTTGAAAGTTTTTTTTGGGCTGAAGCAAAACTGATTATTTCCCCTCTAATTACCGCTTTAAGTGTGTCCCATTTAAGTAGTGCAGAGTGACTGGTTGACTGATGAATTAAGGAAAAATCTAGAATATTCTGGTTCAATTTTTTAACTAATGCTTTATTATTCAGCAAAGTAACATTTAGTCTCCACAGGGTTTGTTTGTCTTGTGTCGGGAGGGCAAAATGAATTGAGACAGGGGAGTGGTCTGATAGGGTTATACTGTGTATATAAGAACCGATAACACTATGAAGGGTTGATGCGTCCATGTAGAACAAATCTATTCAGGAGTATGAGTGCTGTGAGTTCGAATAGAATGTGTAGTCTTTTTCTTTCGGGTGCTGGGCCCTCCAGATGTCCACCAGGCCCATTTCCCTCGCTAATGAGACCAGGGATTTAGATGCCATTTTATTTGTTGAGGTTACTCCTGAGGATCGATCCCTCTGGGGGTGAGGAGAGATATTAACATCTCCACCAAGTAACAACTGACCCTGTGGGAGATCTGCTATTTTCCTAAAAACTGTTTCAAGGAATTTTTCCTGATAAGTGTTTGGCGCATAGATGTTAATGAGGTGGATCAACCTACCCTGGGCACAAACTGAAACCCTCACATATCTGCCCTGCAGCCCTCCCTCTGTCAACTCCACTGTCAGATTTAGACCCTTTTGGAGCAATATTGCCACACCTGCTTTTTTAATTTTAGGGTGAGAGGCCACTGTTACTTGACCCATCCATGCGTGGCGTAGCTTTAGGTGTTGACTCATTGACAGGTGTGTTTCTTGGAGAAACACCACATCTCGTTGCAGCTTTTTGAGTTCTTATAGTAATTTTGTTTGCTTTATTGGAGAGTTAATTCCTTTCACATTGTAGGAACAAATCTTTAAACAAGCCATTGTTTTATCTTGGCAGTTGGCGGAGGAAGAGTTAGGATACTAATACCCTATAACTTATTCTTGGCTTTAACCTGTTGATTCCCTTACGAACTTTGGGGGGGAGTAATACCTATTGTTTCGGGCTCCGAATCTATCTGGCTGTCCATAACAGTATAAAAAGAGAACATTACACTTAAAACTACCCTCAACTTTGGGCAGTGCCAACAATATTATTTAATCTATGACATTTTTATATAAAAAACAGTGAACAAAAGACTAGAAGATAAAAGAGCTTTGTTCACTTCCTATGCGAATTCCCAGGCCCTTCCCTAGAAAGAAAAGAAGAAATGCCTGGTTCCACTTGTAGTGTGTAGTGTTTAAAACACTAGTCATCTCTATCCAAGAGACTGAGAGTAGAACTGTATCGCTGCTCTGTTAATTTAGGTACGTCACTGAGATAAGGGATTCAACCTTCCCTCTGAGACCCGCCTGACCCATTTGTTTTATAGTACTGTTTTTATTCTCCTCCCTCCTCCCGCAAGTTTGTGCCATATTCTTCCTTGCAGGCCAAGAGTAGTTTTAGCCCTAAGAATTATACATATCTCTCTGTTGCTGCCCGCAGCCCATTTGTTCCTTATTGTACTTTTCAGGCTAGGCCTGCCACCTCAGGCATCATTGATGGCCAGTCAGCTAGAAACCATTGGTGCCATGTCCGGACCATTGATAGCACGCCCACCCCTTTGGCCTTCATCCAATTTAGTTAGTATTCATTCCTTCCGAGTGGGTGAGGGCTCCTCTCCCACCTACACCCCCCATCGAGTCGGCATTCATGTCATCTTCACCCCTCTATCAAGCCCTCAATGCCAGATAAACCTTTAATCCAATCCAAGATAAAAAATTAAAAAGAACTTTGAAATAGGCTGCCTTAATCGCTCTCCCAACACCCTTCAAAACAAGTGGCTTTTGCGTCTCTATATGGTGTAGTATATTATATCCAGGTGCCCGGGAGATCAAGCCAGTTTATGTTCTTTTGGGTATTGTATTTTTTTGCCAATTGGAAAGTAGTTCCTTCCCACCGCCAAATCCACAGTTTGAGCCATTGACTGTATATTTAGGATTTTCCCTGCTTCAATTACTCCTCACTTGGTGCTTAAAGATGGGGCTGTAATAAGAATTCTAACTGGTGGCACAGTTCGTTAAGGCTCTGGGTCATGCTCCTTTTGGTGATGGGAGGAGAAAAAAAAGTAGTAATATACTAAATTTAACAACATTTGCCAGGAGGAAATTAGCACCCACCCCAAAACCCCTTAATACTATATTTGTGCCATTGCGAAACATTGCGCCTTGTCGAGTGCTCTCCCTGTCTGCTTATTAAGTGTATTCTTTAATTAAGCAGGGGATCATTTACTCTGACTGGTTTTGCCCTGGTAGGCTAGCCATTAGGTTTAAAGAAATTACACATTTTTTAGAATCTCAAGATACTGTAATGTTTGGTGACTTTAACCTCCCTCGTATTAACTGGGACTCATTCTCAGGACAGTCCTATGCCAAGAAAGGACTAATAGATGTAGTAGTTAGTACTGGATTACAACAACTTGTTAATGAACCCACTCGAGGTCCTAATATTTTGGATCTATTATTTATTAACATAGAGCAACAAATTAGCAATTTACAAATTTGGGATCCACTTGGGACCAGTGATCATTCATCTATTCTTTTTGAAATGCAACAGTTTAAAACTACACAAAGGAAGTTATACTATACAAAATTATAACAAAGCAAATTTTTCTAAAATCAATGAATACTTACAAAACATAAACTGGGAATCTAATCTTCTTAACTGTACAACACAACAAGCTTGGGACTTTTTAAAAACATTGTACATTATTTGAAATTACCTTATTCCATCCAAGAGGAAATTTAATAATAAAAGAAAAATTCCCTTGGTTCAACAAGACAATTAAAATCAGATTAAAATAAAATCTAAACTTTTTAGGAAACTTAAGAATAGTTCTGTTCCATTTAAAACTACTCTATTACATAAATACAGACTATCTGTGAAAAACTTAAAAAATTCTATTAAATTGGCAAAAAATAAGCTAGAATTTAAACTAGCTCACACAAAAGACTGTCACAAATCTCTTTTCTCCTATATAAACAGTAAGAAAGGTATATCAAGGACCATTGGTCCCATTATAACCAATGGCTCTTCTCTATCTGATATAGAAACCTTGAATCTCTTTAATAAGTACTTTTGTTCTGTCTTCTCTCAAAAATCACCATTAGTACATTTAAAGTTCACTTGTTCACTTGGGAGCTTAAGCAACAGGTTGGTAGAAAAGAGGTCAGGAGTTATATTTTGTTTTAACTGAAATATTTGAATAGTTTGTAAGTGAAATTAGTTCTATGTGTTAAAAATTATTACCTTGAATTTGAACTGTTACTTGGGCTGTGATATTGTAGGTTTGGGATAGTTGTTTGGCAGGGAAAATTAGAAGGACATTTAAATGTGTTGTTTGCCTGGTGTTAGGGGAAGGGACATTAGCTGCAATTAACTTGTTCTTAAACAGGAATTACCTTGGCTTTCATTGTTCGCTTGGGAGCTTAAGCAACAGGTTGGTAGAAAAGAGGTCAGGAGTTATATTTTGTTTTAACTGAAATATTTGAATAGTTTGTAAGTGAAATTAGTTCTATGTGTTAAAAATTATTACCTTGAATTTGAACTGTTACTTGGGCTGTGATATTGTAGGTTTGGGGATAGTTGTTTGGCAGGAAAATTAGAAGAACATTTAAATGTGTTGTTTGCCTGGTGTTAGGGGGAAGGGACATTAGCTGCAATTAACTTGTCTTTAAACAGGAATTACCTTGGCTTTCATTGTTCGCTTGGGAGCTTAAGCAACAGGTTGGTAGAAAAGAGGTCAGGAGTTATATTTTGTTTTAACTGAAATATTTGAATAGTTTGTAAGTGAAATTAGTTCTATGTGTTAAAAATTATTACCTTGAATTTGAACTGTTACTTGGGCTGTGATATTGTAGGTTTGGGGATAGTTGTTTGGCAGGAAAATTAGAAGGACATTTAAATGTGTTGTTTGCCTGGTGTTTGGTAAGAACCTCCCCACCTCCCTGTTTTGTAGGCTTTCTTAAATACTGAAAAGCCACTGGGGTTGGGATTGAAGGGCTGAGTATTTCTGTTTGGGACTGAAATTTGAAGCAACAGGAGTTGGTAGGCCTGTGACATCACACGGTACCTGGTGTCTGCTTACACACACTGTTAGGACCAAACACATACTGGACTGTATGTGTTTGTGAGACTTGGGAACTTTGTTGGTGGGGTTGAAATTGGGTTTGTAAATAACTACAGTCAGTATAGAGAGAAACTGACTCAGGGAAAGGGACTGAGAAAAGGGTGTGCTATTATAAACAGAGGAGGATAATCAGGTGTCCATATTCCACCATGGCAGGCATCTTGCGAAGGGTTAGAGGCCGTACAGGCTGTGGGATGGCAATAATTCTAAATTGGGCCTGGAGAGAGGGAGGCTGCCCACTCTGTAGACAGCTATCTTGTATCAGGAGTGAGGTATATTGGTTAAGGAGTAAGCTGTGGGAGCTGGGGGTGTCCAAGGATAAGGGGTGTGGATATGGGCAGCAGAAGGGTGGGGCTGAGGGGAGGCTGGGGCAACGCTCTGAAATTACAGGACATTATGCTACAGCAAGCAGAAGGGGGGATATTAGGGACAGAGGACCCTTAGATAGGGAAGTTGATGCTAAGGGAGAAGTGTACAGGTGAACATTCTAAATTCAAGAGACTGGAGGAAGAGTCAGGAGGGGCTGTTGTGGAAGCCTAAAACAGCAGACTGTGGGAAAGGGCTCCTAAGGTGAACAGTGCAAGAGAGGGAAGAAGAGGTCAGTTTAGAGATGCAGTCAGGGAAACTCGGGTTACTTGATGGAGGCTGACATAGAGTGTCACAATAAATTTGAGATACTAAGCATCCTAGAGGGGAGGAAGGGGTTGGTGGAAATGAGGAAACTTATACAGAGGCTGGGAGGGAGTCAGATACCCATAGGGCATCACAGACCAGCTATGGAAAGGATAGACATAGTCCCAGAGGAGAGGGAAACATATATGTTAAGCAAATGGGGAGATGCAACATATTCCAGACATGAGGGAGGAGAGCATGATTGGAGAAACTGGGAGACAAGGAGGTGGGAGGGCCCCTTCAGCAGGGAGGTCAGTACCAAGGATGGAGCCCTAGCTAAGAGGGACCCACAGAGAGCCTCTGGAGACAGGGTACTATTACAAGGGGGGATGGTGAGTGGGGGAAGGGAAACCATCAGGGCCAGGCTAAATGGTTCGGATAAGAGAGGTTAAAGGGACACCTATTCAGAGGGGTTTGAGTTAAGTGGGCAAAATAGCAAGGGAGGCAGAAAGGGAGGGTGACAAGGGGTCTCAAATAAGGCAGGAAGACTCCCATGAAATTGCGATCATGAATAAAGTGGGGAGGGGCTGAGAGGGCATAGTGGAGGTAACCATAAGGATGATGGCAGTGTTAAGGCTCTGTTACTGGGAGACTCGATGATTAAGGGTATCCATTGGGAGGGACAGGGGGGTGGATGCCATAGCCAGGTGAAGGTAGTGAGTATCTCTGGGCTGACAGTACACAGAGCAAAGTTCATGGTGTATGAAATGGTTAGGGATTGTGGAGGGAAACCGGATTTCCTGGTGCATTTGGGAACTAATGATCTAGAGGGTAATAGCATTTTGGAAATCCAAGCGAGGTTCCAAGAACTTGCCAGAGTCTGTTGGGATAATGGATGCAACATTTCCTTTTCGGAGATATTGCCAGTACCAAAGGCCTCAGTGGAGAAAAAAATGAAGCTCACAGAGGTTAATGACTGGCTCAGGAAGTGGGGTGAAGAGAATGGGTTGGGGGTGTTAGGGAACTGGAATGGGTTTGGGAGGATAAGGGACTATATGCCAAGGACAGGTTTCATCTTGCCCATTAGGGAAGGAAGTCCTTAAACAGGGATGGCTGACTACATACAAGAAAGGTGGGGTTTAAACTTGTAAGGGGGGAAGGGATAAGGAGGGCTGACAAGCCCTCCCTCCAGATGAGGGAGTAGCCTTCAAGCCCAAGGGAGGAGGGGAAACAGACTGAGGTGGAGGTTTCAGGGGAGGATGGAAGTATAAGGAATCTGGGTGGGGTTCAACAAGGAGGATCAGGGATAAGGGGTGGGGTTAGTGTTAGTAAATGCCAGGAGCTTGGGAAACAAGTTGCCAGAGTTCCAGGCCATGCTGTTCGGGGTGGATGTGGCGGCAGTCAAGGAAA
This sequence comes from Neoceratodus forsteri, assembly GCA_016271365.2. Lineage (NCBI taxonomy): Eukaryota > Metazoa > Chordata > Ceratodontiformes > Ceratodontidae > Neoceratodus > Neoceratodus forsteri. The sequence goes on along the minus strand of CM028134.1, from coordinate 1,060,729,359 downwards.
CGTGGGCCAACAAAAATCATGACTGGGACCTAAATGTACGGGGGTACACTATGCTTAGGAAAGATAGAAAGGAGGGCAGAGGGGGTGAAGTGGCTATGTTCATTAGAGATGACATAGAAATTGCTATGGTAGAAGAGGCAGAGGGAAACGTGGAGGCCTTATGGGTCACCTTACGATCCCCAGCAGGAGATAAGGTCAAGCTGGGAGTAGCATATAGGCCCCCAGGATGAGTGATGTTCTAGAGGATGGTATGCTGGACAACATCATTGTCAGTGTGGTCCAAAAGGGAAGGAGTGGTGTTGATGGGGACCTTAATATGCCAGGTACAAACTGGGGAACCATGTCCTCTAAGGTGGCCAAGGAGCAGAGGCTGCTGGATGGCTTCCAGGATGTGTCTTAACACAGCATGTGATGGAGCCCACAAGGGAGGGCATGTCCTGGATGTGGTTCTGGCAGATGGGGATCTGGTAAGGGACATGGTTGTACAGGACCCTCTGACTGGGAGTGACCACAATACTGTCTGGTTTCAAATAAGCATTGGGGGAGTGGGGGTGAGATCTAGGACACTGGCAGTGGACTTCAGGGGGGCAGACTTTATGGGCATGGGAAATATTCTCAAGGATCACTTGAAGGGGATTACCTCAACGACAGGTGTGGAAAGGAGATGGGAGGTCATAAAACGAGGACTTCATGAGGCAGTCAGGATCTGCGCTAAGTTGAAACGTAAGGGAGCAAGGTCACATAAACCATGCTGGTGGTCCAGTGAGGTCCAGGTAGCAGTCAGAGAAAAGAAGGCGGCTTACAAAAAATATAAAACAACAAGAGGGGATAGGGATAAGGAAATGTACCAGCTTGCATCTAGAAAAGTCACCCGTATGGTGAGGGGAGCAAAGTCCAGTAAAGAGCAACGGCTGGCACAGGGATACATGGAGGGAAAAGGGTTCTTCCGTACATTGGGAGTGGAGAAAACCAGGCCATCTCAGCAGATTGAGATCAGAAGGAGGGTGGGTGGAAGAGGCGAGGACCAGGCAGAGGTATTTAACGGTACTTTGCCTCTGTGTTCACTAGGGAGGCGATGGGATATCTACAAAGCAAGGCACAAAGGGGATAGAAGCGGCGGGAGTGGATCAGGGAGCAACAGAAATGGAGCAAAAGGAGGGAAAGGTACCCCAGGGGTGTCACATCTGGATAAGGATAAAAGACCAGTAAGGTGGAGGGACGGATGATGCCATCCCATGCAAAAGGGTGTGGTTTTGCCCTCAAGGCCCTAAAGAAAGACAAATTCTGGGCCGGATGGCATTCATCCGAGTACTATGGAATTGGCGGACATACTGGCTGCACCTCATGGAGCTTTTCAGCAGGTCACTTGAGACAGGGATGGTACTCTAGATTGGCGAGAGGCACATGGTACCAATCCATAAAGGCGGTCAGGGAAGTACCAGGTAACTATAGACCCATCAGTTTAACCTCGGTGGTGGGAAAATTAATGGAGAGTATACTAAAGGAACGATTGGGGTTTACTTGGAGGAGGTGGGAGGTCTGGATAGTCGGCAGCATGGGTTTGTGCCAGGTAGATCATGTCAAACCAACCTTGTGGAGTTCTATGAATGGGTAACATCAGAACTGGACAGGGGTAAGCCTGTGGATGTATTATTCTTGGACTTCAGCACAGGCGTTTGACTCTGTCCCCCAATGGTCTGGTGGAGAAACTGATGGGGTTAGGAGTAGGCCCTTTGATGGTGAGATGGATTGAAAACTGGATAGCTGGACGCACTCAGACAGTAGTGGTCTGTGGGGAGTCTCGAACCTACAGAGGTTGGTAGTGGGACCACAGGGCTCGGTCCTGGGTCCAATCCTGTTTAATGCATACATATCGGACACCAGGGATGGTATAGGGTGTGAAATGAGTCTCTTCGTGGATGACTCCAAGATGGGAGCAGTAGTTGAGGGAGAAGAGGGGAGGTTGGCTCTGCAAGGGGACCTGGACACCCTGGAAAGCTGGGCTCACACATGGAAATTAAATTTCAATATCACCAAGTGCAAGGTGTTGCATCTTGGTCGGGGAAACCCTAAACACAGGTACACCCTGGGAGGGGAGGCGCTGGAAGCCTCAACGGGAAAAAGACCTAGGGGTCATGGTGGATACATGTATGAATAACTCTGAGCAATGCAGGAGAGCAGCTAGCAAGGCAAACAGGATGTTGGGATGCATCGTAAGGGGATCACCTCTAGGAGCAAGGAAGTGATTCTGCCGCTGTACAATGGACTGGTTAGACCACACCTTGAGTACTGTGTACAGTACTGGAGACCACACTTGAAGAGGGACATACAGCTCCTGGAGAGGGTACAGAGGAGGGCAACAAAGATGATACGAGGGCTAGGGGATTTGACTTATGAGGACAGACTTGAGGAGCTCTGCCTGTTTTCATTGGAGGAGAGGAGAGAGGGGACATGATTGAGGTCTTCAAGTACCTCAAGGGAATAAATAGGGTAAAAATGGAGGGGATCTTTAGACTAAAGCAGGGAGGCATCACCAGAGGGCATGGTTTGAAGTTGGAAGGTGGAAGGGTGAGGGGAAAAGAGGAGGAGGTTTTTCACTGAGAGGGTGGTGGACCCTTGGAATGCTCTGCCTACTGAGCTGGTTCAGAGATCCACAGTGGAGGGTTTAAGAGAGGGTGGGACAGACACAGAAAGTGGATGTATCAGATGATGGCCTGTCCTGGGGTGGGGATGGATGATAGGGGTTTCTGGAGCACAAGGGATGGGAGGGTCTCGGCACCCAACTAAGGATCTAGGTTCGAGCAGACTCGATAGACCATAAGGCCTAATCTGCTGGCAAATAGTATGTTAGTATGTTAGTATGTAGATTATCATAGGTTCTATCCAACTGACATTATATAGGCTATCAAAAACTAAAAAAAAATACTAGTCTGGGCCCAGACGGTATTCATCCATGGTTTCTGATCGAAACCTCTATAAATATTTCTATACCTTTGTCAATTATTTTCAATAAATCCTTACAAGAAAGCATTGTACCAAATGATTGGCGTTCAGCAATAGTTACTCCCATATTTAAGAAAGGCAATAGAGGTTCTGTGCAAAATTTTCATCCAATTAGCCTGACCTCAGTGGATGGTAAATTAATGGAACGAGTAATGAAGTCTCTAATAGATCAAGATTGTAAAAAATTAGGAATTTATGATTCAAATCAGCATGGGTTTACTCCCAAGTATTCCTGCACCACCAATCTGATATCTTTTTACAATAATATAAGTACTCTACTAGATGTGGGTATCCCTACTGATGTAATTCTTTTGGACTTTAGTAGAGCTTTCGATAAAGTCTCACATGAAAAACTCATTACTAAAATGCACAATCTAGGTTTGTCACCTGATATTGTCAACTGGACTTTAAACTGGTTTTCAAATCATTCTCAGAGAGTCAGAATTAATGATATCTTGCCTGATTCGGGTAGTGTGACAAATGGTGTATCACAGGGGTCGGTCTTGGGACCAACATTGTTTAACCTCTTTATCAGTGATTTACAAACAGGGACAAATAACTTCATAGTTAAATTTACAGACGATACTAAATTGGGGGGCAAGGTTAATAATCAACAAAATATTTCTGCATTAATGAAGGACTTGGAAAAATTAACACTTTGGGCAAATGAAAATCATATGCAGTTTAATCAAGACAAATGTTTAGTAGTGCATTTCAGTGTACATAATCCAAAAACGATATATCATATAAACGGACTACCACTTCACTCATCAAATTGTGAAAAAGATTTAGGGATATATGTTAATAATAAACTTACATCAAATGATCACTGTGTTAGAACTGCTTGCATGACCAACAGACTTTTGAGGCAAATAAAATGCACTTTTGTTAATCGCGCTGAACAATGCCTTATTCCATTGTATAGGGCATACATTAGACCGTATCTAGACTATGGCTCCCCTTTCTGGAATCCAAACCAAAAAAAAGACATAGCAATTCTTGAACAGGTTCAAAGGAGAGTAACTAGAATGATTCCAAGATTAACAAACTTGGATTATCAGAACAGATTAAAAGCTACTGGTCTCTTCTCTCTTCAAACTAGAAGATTAAGAGGTGATATGCTTACGGTTTTCAGTTTAATAAATTCACCAGATCTAATGGAAAAATGTGGTCTAACACTCTCCAAAAGGAGACATGTTCCAAGACTACATAATACACAGCTTGAAGTAAAAACTTATAAAACCAGCAAAAGGGGAAACTTTTTTCCAATAAGAGCATCCATTGTATGGAACACCTTGCCACAAGAATTGATAGAGGCGACTAGTGCCACTGTCTTTAAAAACAAATTAGATGTTTAGTTGAGGGATAATAGATAAATAATGTCCCACATAGTGCGGGGAACAGTCCCGATGGGCTCTGGCCTTCTTCTGTTCTTTCATACCAAGTAATACCAAGTAATAAGTAATACTCAGGGCAAGAGCAGAAGCAAAACTGAAGGTTGATCGCTCCCTTAAATTCAAACAAAACTGAAAAAACTTTGCTATAAGCATTTAGAGCTCTTTTAACAAATTGCTAAACGTATTTGCTTAGAGTCCGTTTATTAAAGTAATGTTCCATATGGGAGTCTGGACTCTTCTCCCACTCAACACCCACAACCACGGATAATCACCGTGTGCTTCAGTTCATCCTGGTCTGTTTCAGCGATGGAGTGAAGGCCTGGAAAAATGATGCAGGGCTAGGTCCAACCCTTCTATCTTCTGCTTGCTGCATGATCTGAGCAGCGTCCTTTGCCAGGGTCTTCGGCAATGCTCCTGGGAACGTGCGCTTTAGGCCTCTGTTTGTGACTTGCTAAACATTCTTTAAGAGGCTCTGCTCATCGATCTCCAGTTCCAGGTTGGGTAACGCTATGCCCCATTCTTTCAAAAGTGGCATCACTTCCAGCAGGTTGGTAAATGTCTTAGGGCCCGATTCCAGATGTAGCTGTAGTTTAGAAAAGAACAGCAGTTGAGCTCTTACATTTTTCTTTTCCTTTATGTTTTTGATCACTGCTCTAACTTTCAGCCTTTCAGCCTGTAAAGCTGGGGAAAAGTCTTGTTCAAAGAAGATGTTAGTGCCCTGATATTTTAAGTCCTGGAGCCGCCAAGCCTCTTTTAAAACCCACTCTTTACATTGAAATAGTACCATCTTGATCACCCATGATCTGGGCCTCATGGTGGCACTGGTGGGCTTCGGAACCAAAGAGCGATTGGCCCTGTCCATAGTTAAATCCAAATCCGAAGGAATCGAAAGCACTGACCAAAACAATTGCTGAATGAAATCTATTAGGGTCACAGATCCCTCTTCTACGCCCTCCGGTACTCCGTGGATACGGAAGTTATTAAGGTGAGATCTATTTTCAGTGTCTTCAAGCCTAGTATGTGTTTCCCTCTCCCTCTGCAGCAAGTAAAGCAGGACCCTTTCCTCCATGTCTTGGGTTTCAGATAACGCTGAGATCTTTGCTGTGTACTCGGCAATTTTAAAGTCCATGTTTTTCACATCCTGCCTTAAGTCTGCTATTGAAGACTCGATTTTTTGCACTGAGGACAGGATTTTTTGTAGTGTTCATTCCAATTTTCTTGAGAGGATTAAGTCATCATCATCCATTTCTACCGAAGTCTCTGAGAGTGTGCGGTCGTAACAGGATCGGGCTGAGAAGCCTTCCATTTCCTCGTCTAAGGTAAGTTCCTTTAACTTTGCTTGAGAGGCATTATTTTTTGAGTTTGTAGGTTTATTGCTCTTGGCTGCCATTCTCTGATGCACGATTAGTTCTTATATCCTCAAATTGAGCGTTTGGGGGGAAGATTTCAAGGGATTGTTTAGACGGGTCTCAGAGCTCCTGAGACTAAGCTCCCTTTAACTCCATGACATTACTGGAAGTTGATTGACACCAATTCTTAAGGTAGAGCATTCTAAGGCATCACCACCCTTTCTGTGAAGTAATGCTTTCTCAGGTCTCTTCTTTTTTTATTTTAAAGTATGCTATGCACAGCATCACACAGATATTAACATCTCATCACGGGCAACTTTCCAATTAAGTAAAAATAAATAATAGAAACTCACCCTCAAAACACTAATGAACATAATTTTAGAGATTTAAAGCTGTAACATCCACATTTATTTATAATTAAGGTAAAGTCCCCAATTGGGGGGACTCCTTATTCAGTAATTATGACAAAAATAAATTCATTCTGGGTAAGTAAGCTGCAAGCATACAGAATTTAGACCAGAAGAAATAATAAGATTCTACATCACTTGATGCAAGCTACAATAACAACAATATATGTTATAGTATTTTACAGTCCATATATTAATCTCCTTCTAAGGAAGAGAGCACTTCTTCTAAATCATTCTCAGTTAGATTTTTTTCCTTTTTCTTCTGCCCTTTGAATTTTTCTCTGCATTAGAAAAGCTTTTAACTGCTTGGGTTCAAAAATAAATGTTTATGTCACCCACAAGTAATCAAGCATTCTGCAGGAAACAATAATTTAAGATTAGCTCCAATCTCTTGCATATCTTCTTTATATTGAAGAAACGGTTTCCTGTATTTAAGTGTCTCTGGGGCTATGTCAGGGAAAATGTGGCAGGTGATTTCTTTGAAAGACAGTGCACCTTTTTTCCGAGCGGTATTTAAAATTAAATCACGATCAGTATCAAATGTTAAAGAAAAAATAATTGTACTCTTTGGACCTGCTGTATATTTAAAAACATTTGCCAGTGTCTGCACTTGGTTTAGAGCTTCTGCTGAATCAAGTGAAAGAAGTCCAAAACTCACATTCTGGGTTTCAGGCATACTTTAAGAAGCAGCCTGACAGTTTCTTGTGGGAACCCTGAAAGCTCTTGTCACGAAGGGTACATTAGTTCCAGATAATTTGAGGATGAAAACAAACAAATCTTGTAGGAGTTCACAAATAGAATTATAACCTTTATTGTAAGAGTCAGGTACTCCCACCAGTCTTAAGTTTTTATACCGGATCACATTTTCCATTGCTTCATTTTTCCTTTGCAACGCAAGAATAGCTTTTAAGTTGGTAGACGTTAAAACCTCATTAGTTAATGACTTTTGCTGAAGAATGGCACCGTCATTTTTCATTTGTTTTTGTGTGTTTTGGATCTCTTCAATGTCAGTTCTTATGGATTTTATTTCTTGCTTGAAAACATCTGATCTTTCTAACAACAGATTGAGCTTTTTATTTTTAATTATTTAACCAGGAGAGACACACTAAGCTGAAAGCTTGTTTACAGATGTGACCTGGGAGCACAGGGAAGTTAAATGACTTGCCCAGGATCACACAGTATACATGTGGGGCCTGTGGGATTCAAACCCAGGTCTCCAGCTCAGAGCTTTAAACCACTGCGCTACACTGCCTCCTGCTTTCTATCAAACACATTCAAAAAAGAGAATAAGTTTGACATAGAAGCAGATGCTTCCTTTCTCAGGTCTCTTCTATACTTCCCACCAACCAATTTCAGGCTATGACTCCTCGTGGTCCCTTCCTTCTTCAGTCTGAACACCTCCTCTGTGTTTACTCTATTAATACCTTTCAAGTACTTAATGGTCTCTATCATGTCCCCTCTGTCCCTTCTGTCTTTCAGGGAGTACATATTTAGCTTCCTAAGTCTCTCCTCGTAGGGCTTATCCCCCATTCCGAGGATCATCTTTGATGCCCTCCAATGGACCCTCGCCACGACCATAATGTCCTTCTTTAAGTAATGGCGCCAGAACTGCACACAGTACTCCAAGTGCAGCCTCACCAAGGACTTGTACAGTTGTAGAATTACCTCCTCCCTTCTCGTAGTGATCCTGCTAGCAATGCCTCTCAGCATTTTGTTTGTCTTAGCCGCTGCTTTCCTGCATTGTACTGAGTGATTCATTTTACCAGTGATCACTACTTCCAGATCTTTTTCTTCCTCCGAGACTAACTGTACCCGCCCCCAGTTTGTAGCTGTACCCTGGATTCCTAGCTCCCAGTGAAGTACACTGCACTTCCTATTGTTAAACCCCAGCTGCCATGTGACTGACCACTGTTCTAGTCTTTCTAGGTCTTCTTGTAGTGTCCTCCTTCCCTCCTCACTATCCAACACCGCACCTAGTTTGGAGTCGTCAGCAAACAGACTCATATTACTCCTAACTCCAACCGCAATGTCTGAAATGAATGCATTAAATAACAACGGACCCAGAACCAAACCCTGAGGCACCCCACTAATGACCGTTCTGGGTGTTAATAGCTCCCCACCACCACCACCCACTGTAGTTGATCACTTAGCCAGTTCCCAATCCACCTCACCAATCTTTCTCCAACCCCCAAGTCACTCAGCTTGCCCAGCAGTCTCCCATGTACCACCAAGTCAAATGCCTTACTGAAGTCTAGATATAAAGCATCAACCGGCCTACCACCGTCCAGAGATCTTGTCATCCAATCAAAAAATTTAACCAGATTAGTCTGACAAGATCTCCTCTTGGCAAAACCGTGTCACTTGACATCCTGAAGTCCACTTACCTCCAAGAACTTCACCAGTCTTACCTTCAATATACTGTAATCCCCCTACCAATGCGGGGTTTACCTTAATGTCTTCCTGGGCTGTATCCATGCACACTGCCAGGCTGACGTCTGGTGTAGGTAATGAATCTAAGGGTATTGGTTTGCTTCTGTTAATTTATGTGAGAGTGCAATGCAGTGCCTGTCCCTTTAAGACTTTAGCCAGTATGTGTATTGTAAATGGTCTGGGCTGGGTCCAAGTGCTTTGAGGCTTGCGACTGGTCAGACACCGCTTTAATTTGCTCCACTCTGCTGTCTATATTAAAGTACAGGGTGCTTTAACCAGTAATGTAAATATTTACTTCTAATTTGTTGTTATATTTAAAATAGAGAATTTGTTCTAACCTGCCTTCTTGCAGCTTTGCTTATCTGAATGGGAGCCATTATGTTTGGTCCGGGACTTTCAGTAATTGGACCAATGGGACTTAGAGGACCTCAAAGGGTCTTTAGCTCAAGAATCTCATGGGAAGGAAAACTGTAGTTTTTAGGTTGGTGCCTAAACTGAACTGAAGGGGGCATCCAAACTATGACTGACAGCTCCCCCCAGCCAACCAGAACTCTAGAAACCAAGGGAAAGCCACAGAACCATTAGAGACAGTGGTTCAATTGAAGTTAGAACTTCAAGAGTGAGCAGCTTGAGCTTTCAAGAAGCTGCTCCTAGTAAGGAGCCTAGGAGATTCGGCAGGGTAGGGCATGGCTTGCCTCCCTGCTACTGTTCTCCTGCATTGGACTGGCTGATTGCAGTAATCAGAACAATCCAAAAAGGAACCTTTACTTGTGGCAGAAAGCTCCAAAACATTCAAAGGTACAGCCTGAGATTTGGACCGAGAGAAAGCTCCTGTGAAGCATCCGGCCCAGAGGTTGTGAGAGACTGATCTGATGATTGAGATGTTTGCTCAGTGAATTGACTGTAGTAGCAACCGGCCTGAATACTGCATTGAGAGTTAGAGAAGTTAAGGTTTTTCCTGTTAAATGTGTTGAATGTTTATTGTGGAATGTGGCCTATATTGCCAGTGACTGAACTGTTTTGCCAGCTGGAGGCCTTCACCAGCAACCAAACTGAACTTTGCCAGAATTGTTTATTCAGCCTTGGGCCTATGCCAATCTTGGCCCAAGCTGACAATTCCTGCACCACAGACTGTTCTTCGGCGAGAGACCGACTTTGGGGATCCAGCCCCTGCACAGAGACAACTCGCTGGTTGCAGCCACCCGGAGGGAAAGGCCATGAAGTGGAGGTGTGTCATGTCGCCCTGCTTCTCCATGCTCTTTCGTGAGCTACATGAGGTCTCCATATTGCCAGATCCATCACAGCCAACTGGTAGCGTGAATAAATCCAGGGTAGCTCCCTGCAACAAATCATTTAATTGTCAGTGGTACCATCTAATTGCTTCAGTGATTACCTGGTTTACAAGAGACTGGGCCAATTGGCCAGGATTACAAATAATCAAAGCTCTGTTGTGCCTGCTAACTACCCTTTCTTTCCATCAAGGGCCCCTACAACAGCTGCAATGCTGACCACCCCCAAGCAATGCCTGTGGCTAGTCAATAAAACCTCCTGGGTACCCAGTGTTGTAAGACTGATTATTTGGGACTAAAAGTGCATGCAAAGTAATCTAAATTTAATCATAATAGTAATCATTCATCTAGATTCACACCCCTTCCTTGTTCACTATCCCCTAAATAAATCTGATTTACTGTTCATGTTTAACCTGGCTTATGAGCATGTTATTAATTGGGTTACTATGTTAAAAGTGTATACTTGCTTTGCTAACTAGGCTTTTACAGGGGGTTCCAGGGAATCTGCTAAATGACAGACCCTGGTGGTAAGTGTGAAGGGTGTGTCTATATTATTAATGCCACTGGCTGACTGTGTTAACTGCTGTCAAAGGTACAAAGCCACTAGGAGGATTGGAGGGTGGTTATAGCTTCCCAGAGGGCTATAACAGGTTAGACAGATATACCCACTACTGTTACTCTGGGTGGAGGCACCTTAATACCAAATTCAGGCCCCTCAACCTGTGGTCAGAAGTACAGGCAGGGGTTGTAACCTTAGGGATAGTGCCGCGTAGGGGTTACAATACTTTCCAGTAGTTTCCCCACTATGGAGATCAGGCTGACAGATCTATAGTTTCCTGGCTTGTCCCTTGTCCCGCTCTTATGGAAGGGCACTACATGTGCCATTCTCCGGTCCAATTGAATTAGATCTCACTAGGTGGAGCCACCTTAACTTTAACCTTACGCAATGGAGAAAAATCATCTCTATAAAAATGATTTTTGCTCCAAAATTGTTCTATGTCTTTCAAAATATTCCTATACTGCTTAAGAAAATCCTACTGTGAAAATTGGATACCCTAATAAGGGATTTTGTATGGGTCTCTAAGACACCCAGGCTAAATATTAGAAAACTCAGAGCAGCACAGGAAGCAGGGGCGTTTGCTCTGCCCCATTGGGAGTGGTATCAGTGGGCCTTTATCTTCAAGCAAGCTTCTCTACATATGCAGGCCAAACCAAACAATTTCTCACTGGACACCCTTTGCTTCCCAACAAAACAGGCTATACTGAGCCCAAACTCCCTAGCTGACTTCATATACTTGCCCACTCTGCCGCCTTTAAAAAATAACCCCTGTCTAGTGGATACCTTTTGAGTTTTGAAGAAACTTAACCAAGTGGTTAACCACAGCTCTCTACCCTTAAGCAACATGCCCCTTTGGTGAAACTCTCATTTCACCAAAGATGGTGCCACCCTATCTGACACCATATGGTCACGTATGAGGATCAACAGGATTGGAGAAATTCTATCTGATGACTCCAGCATTTTAATGTCTTTTTTCTGAAATCAGAGAAAAATTTTATTTACCTAAATTTCACATCCATGACTATTTACAACTTAGATCTGCACTCAAAGACTCAATATTACAAGATGATTTCTCGATTTTTGCAAACCAGGGTTGGAATCAAATCACTAAAAAAGGTGCGATGAGAAAGGGGTCCAGTTTTATATATAAAATATTAAATAATTCCATTCCATCTTCATTCCTGACTTCCTCAGCTGAGATTAAATGGGAAGCTGAACTTGTGACTCCTGTCTCTGACTAGGAATGGAGCTCTACCTGGAAATGTGCATACAAGGCCTACAGAGAACTCCAAGGTAAGCTAATCCAGTAGAAAATATTGCACCATTTGCACCTCTCTCCTAGTAGAATGCTGGAGCTAGGCCTTGCAAAAGATAGCTCTGGTTGGAGGTGCTGGCCTAGCCCATGTGTTCTGCTACTGTCCTTCTTTAAGTACATTCAGGTTAAATGTTCATGAAATGTGTAAAAGTGCTCTGACAGTCACTTTGCCCTATTACTGTAAGTACATCCTAGGTATCTTCTCAGACATCACTACCCTCTCCCCCCCAACAGGAACTCTGCCTGTCTGTTGCAGCCTTGGCTACTAAGCATCTTATTCTTAAGTACTGGAAAAGCCCCGAGTGCCCTCCTTGAAGGAATGGTTTAACCAAATGAGCTTATATAGCAAATAATGAGAGAATTGCTTATGCACTCACAAACAAGCAGGGCAGGTTCCTTGAAGTATGGGGACCTATTCTCCAATTAAACAAGCATTTGTCAATGCCGAATGTTTGCTTGCTGGCATTGGCAGTGGTAGTGTAGAAGTTACAGAGCTGCGTAATAGGAATGGCAGTGAAGTATTGAACTGAAGCCAACCCCACCACCACCCTGCAGAGAGTGACAGGCATTGGGGTGTGCGTTTGGGTCGTCAGGCATAACGGCCATGCCATTTCACCACACCCCACTCTGCAGAGACTGACAAGTGGCACGTGTTCCTTGGGGTCTTTGGCCCTTATGCGCACCCCATTTCATTAGGAAATACGGTGAGATGGGTGCGATATAGGAGAATGGGGTGAAGTTTGGGGTCGAAGAGTCCAAGGCATACCTCGATGCCTCTCAGTGACTGCAGGGTGTGGAATGGTATGAGCATCACAGGCAAGAATCCCAAGTCACACCCCTGATTCCAGTCATTCTCTATAGGGTTGGGCGATTTAGTTGAAAAGCCTAATACCTCAGGCATTCGTTGGTATGTTAACTCCAAATTTTCAACATGTTTGTTTTGTGACCCCACCTCATGAACAGGGGAATATCAGTTTGTAGCCAAAGCTGCTTATGCACAGTGACTTACGGCATTTAGCACCACAGGTGCAAAATATTCGAACAGGATGTAAAAATGACAGCTGTACTTTTCATGGGGAGGTGTAAAATGGCTATGTTGCAAATGTGTAGTAAAATATTTAAAAAATGGTGAAGTCACGAGGGTACATAGAAACTGTGCAACGCACACGCGTGATATAATTAGGTTGGGGATTTTTTATAGCAGGTTGTCAACTCAGGCATTTTGGTGCCTCCGATCATGAACAGTGTCACTGTGATTTTCTTTATCTGTGCCGAACAATGATTTCCCACAGCGACCACGCATCTCTGCACTGAAAGTGTGAAAACACACTTCGGCGATGTTGCGAAAAATGGCAGCTGTACTGTTCACAAGGAAGTGTTGAAAAATGGCACTAGTGAAAATCTGGACTGAAAATATTACAAAGTCATGAACTAACGAGGATGCGTGGAAACTGCACAATGCTCACTCGTAACACAGTCATTTTATGGACTTTTGTCACCAAATTTTCAACATAGCCATTTTAAGACCTCTGCTCATGAACAGTGTAACTGTGATTTTCTTAATCTGTCCTAAACATTGCTTTCGCACACCAACAGCACCATTGTGCGCTACATGGGCGGAAACACGGTTTGGGCAGGATGTGAAAAATGACAGCTGTACTGCTCATAAGGAGGTGTGGAAAAATGGCAATGTTGGAAATCTGGAGTGGAAATATTGAAAATTCGCAAACCTACAAGCGCAGGTGGAAACTGTGCAACGACACTGTGAAACAGTCATTTTTAGGAATTCTGTCACCAAATTTTCAACATTGCCATTTTAAGATCTCTGCTCATGAACAGTGACACTGTGATTTTCTTAATGTGTCCCATACACTGAGTTCAACAACGACTGCGCCATTGTGCGCTATATGGCGGAAACACGCTTTTGGGTGAGATGTGAAAATGACAGCTCTACTACTCATAAGAAGGTGGGGAAAAATGGCAATGTTGAAAATCTGGAGTGGAAATATTGAAAATTCGCAAACCTATGAGCGCGTGTAGGAACTGCGCAACGCACGCTCGTAAAACAGTCATTTTTAGGAATTTTTTCACCAAATTTTCAACATAGCCATTTCAAGACCTCTGCTCATGAACAGTGTCACTGTGATTTTCTTAATTTGTCCCGTACATTGATTTCGCACACTGACTACGCCATTCTGCGCTACATGGGCGGAAACACATTTTGGGTGAGATGTGAAAAATGACAGCTGTACTACTCATAAGAAGGTGTGGTGAAATGGCAATGTTGAAAATCTGGAGTGAAAATATTGAAATTTCGCGAACTTACGAGCCTGCGTAGGAACTGCTCAACGCATGCTCGTTAAACAGTCATTTTTTGGAATTTTGGCACCAAATTTTCAACATGGGGGTTTTGGGCCCCTTCTCATGAATGATGTCACTGTCTTTGGCAGTATTCGGGCCTGAAGGGTGATTTTGCAGTCACTGCAAAATCACCCTTCAGGCCCGAATAACGCCATGACAGTGACATCGTTCATGAGAAGGGGTCCCAAAACCCATGTTGAAAATTTGCAAAATTCCCAAAATGGCTGAGATATGCAATAAGTTGAAACCCCCATCTAGCCCATTATACAGCTTACCGCATTTCTCAGTTCACGGTCGGCTTTGAAGAGTGCAGACGTGTTCCAGGTCCACCAAGATCGTTGCGCCAGAGTCCGGAGGTAAGTATGGGTGGGGTGGGGAGGCTGTACGTGCAGTGGGTGGGTGCGGGTTGTGGGAGGGGGTCGGAGATGCACCACTGGACCGTTTTTCTTACAGGTAAAAAACAAAAAAGACATCGTGAGACCATTTGCCTACGCTGCGGTGGGCTCCCAGCATGGCACAAGGACTTTGGAGGCGCTCAGCCGACGAGGATTGGGCACCCCGTCGGCAAAAAAGTAAAAAATCGCTGGGATTGCTTGCCACGCTGGGTGGGCTCCAGCCGCAGGCACAAGGACTTGGGGAGGGCGCTTTCAGCCGACGGGGATTGGGCACCTCGTCAGCAACATGACTGATTGCCACGCTGGGTGGGCTCCCAGCATGGCATCAACTACTGGGAGGGGGAGGAGACAGATGCAGCTCGGCGGCCAGAGTTGGGCACCCCGTCGGCTGGCCACTGCGTGCAGAGGCGCCTGCGCCTGCGGCTGGGGGGAGCTGCTTCGTGAGCAGCTTCTTCTCGCTGCTCACTCAAGCGTAGCTCCCCCTTTCAACTGTATGCCACTGCATTTTGGAGCGTGTCATAGACAGCTCCAAAATGCATTGGCTTACAGGGGCCGTGCCTGCCAGCACACTGCCTGAATTGGAGGAGGAGGTGACACACCTCCAAAATCTCCGATGATGGCACTATGTTTCTTGCACATGCGTGCAAGCAAACATAAAAATTAGTAGAAATAAATCTTCAGAATCTATTGCGGCAGATCTTATACAGTATTAGTAAGATGTATTGCTCATCTTAGTTCCCTTAAGGATTGGATTATTGCTATATGGTTTTATGCTAATGACTGCCAGTTAGACCCAATGTAGGCTATGCTTAGGAGCATTAGTCCCTGGTTAATTGTGTAATTATATATTGTACTTTTTAAACTATACTCCAAGTTGTTAACTGTAACTGTAAAATGTGTTTCCATGTCCTTGTTTTGCATGCAATAAACATTATTATTGAAAAAAAAAGTTTAGAAAGTGCAGTTAAATGGCTTAGCAGTTAGTGCAAAAATTGTTAGCCTACACCCCCCGACTAGATAAATTTTAGCCTTCTGCTTGCCACTGCTGATTTAAATTAGGTGTCTAGTGGCAACCCCCATCCAACCTCCGATGTCCCTTGGAGCTTAAAAAGAAGAAAATGGTCCCTCAATGTCTTTTTTAATTTGTTAAAAATGTGTGTAGACAGTGCACTGCTATGCTATGCTGGAATATATATGCATGTATGTGTGTATGTATTGGTCAGTATGTGTGTATCATAACAATTAGAAGTGTAGTTAAGTGGCTCAGTGGTTAGTGCAAAAATTGCCAGTCTATATTCCCCGCTATCTAGATCATTCTGCTGTCCAGTAGACATGCTTCCTTATGTATAGACAGACTCAGGAAAAATAGGTCCTAAATTTTAGCATAAAGAGTTCTGGAATGCAACTATATCACCTAATGGATTTGCTCACATAGAAAAATGTGTTAGTGTTGCATTTCTAGACAATCTGCCCTGATTCTTTCTTTCTCCACAAGTATTTTTTGCCCTGGGGCCAGCCAGCCATCAGCCACAAGCCATCTCCAGTCGACACACACCTCCCCCAGGGCTTACCTGCTGAGTCCCTGACAGATTGCCCCCCCCCCATGATGGGGCCAGGCAGGGGAGGTCCATCCTCCCCTCACTCTGCACACAAATCCAGGTTTGCTGGGCCTGGGAGGCAGTGTAGATCAGGGGAATAAGCCAGGCTTCATAGGCTGGTTTTCACCCCGCCCACCTCCCTGATGCCCTCACACACTACTGACATGCACCTGTAGAGGAGCAAGCTTCCCAACCCAGTGCAGCTCCCAGTGCCTACCCTCCCTGAGCTGGGAGAGCTGGCATGTGGGAGCACTGCCTTTTTAACCCTCAGAGCAGCCCGACCCAGCTGCCTTGTTCAACCCAAAACTGCGGTCACCGATGTGGGATTGCAGAGCGCTACCCTCTGGGTTGTGTTGCTCAGATAGTATCCTAGAAACTAGAATACCAACAGATACCTCCCATTTGGCCAGAAAGTTGCTGTAGTAGGATAGCAGTGCTATTCAGCCATGTATCCAACCCTCTAGGATCCAGTGTATGGATCCTGCAAACATTGTGGATCCTAGCAACAGATCCAGCTCAGATCCTAGCTATCTGACCTCGGATCCTGTAATTGACCTAGGATCCATCACTATCGGATCCCAGATCCTAACTATCTGACCTAGGATCCCTGGATCTGACCTAGGATCCATCGCTATTGGATCCCAGATCCTAACTGTCTGACCTAGGATCCCTGGATCTGACCTAGGATCCATCACTATCTGATCCCAGATCCTAACTATCTGACCTGGGGTCCCTGGATCTGACCTAGGATCCATCGCTATCGGATCCCAGATCCTAACTATCTGACCTAGGATCCCTGGATCTGACCTAGGATCCATCGCTATCTGATCCCAGATCCTAACTATGTGACAAAGGATCCCTGGATCTGATCTAGGATTCCTGAATCCTAACTAAGATCTGTCACTATCTGACCCTGGATCCTACATCTGTCTTTGCTAGGATTTCTGGTAGGATCTTAGGTAGGATGCCAGCACTATCTGACAGATAATGGTAGGATCCACAAAAGCACTTTATGAGCAACACTAGCTCTGGGTCATCGGGTGACCCACTGTCACAATTCTTTATCCATAAACACTCTGCACTCAACAGTACTCTTCCTATTTAGATATTTTTTCATTCAGCAGTATGTACTTATGGCTCGTAAAACAGAGACACAGGCACCAGGGGCATATCCAACTGATACTCCAACCAGTTTTTGATTACTGCTAGTCTTCATCTGCGTTGCATGAGGCAGGAGTACGTACTGCAGCGGTAAATAAAAGAAACGTTTTCTAATAAGAAGCATGCCACTGAGTGCAGCGTGTTTGTGACTGGAGCACTGTGACGCATGTCTAGAAATAAAACACTACATGATTTCTCCATGTGAGCAGTCCATTAAGGGTTGCAACTGGACTGAAGAAAGAGTGCAGAGTACCGTGCATGCTGGTGCCTGCACAGACATGTCACGTAACCCACCTACACTTCTGATGTGTCAGGATTACAGGGAGAGAATCTTTACTTTTCTGTCCCTAATTGAAAGAAATATGCACCCCGGAGATAGTTAGGCCTCCAAATTGTCCTCTGCTGGGCTACAGAGGAAAGGCACCTGCTCCAAAATACTATCAAGCCCCACAGTGCTCTGTGGGGTGGTAATAGTGCCCCCGTGGATAGCGAGGTTCACAGCTTCCTAACTAAAGAGTTGTGCCCATTTTAAATGTTGTCAACTCACAGGGAAATTATGCCCCAGCCCTCTCCATCTGCTACTGTATGTGCAACAAGAGTAGTGCTCCAAAGGTGAGGGGCAGTCAGGTTTGAAATGTTCCCAGCTCATGGGAAGATGTTCTCGCTCCCCACTGCCGCACATTATTGAAAGGCATGCCAAACAGTGAAGTAAAACTGTAAATGTTCTCATCTCCCGGGGAAAATGTTAAGTTCTCAGTTTCTTAACAGTGCAAAGCTACCTAACTTCTATCCGATACAAAAGAACCTTCCTGATGGACTAGGACAGCGGTAGTTTAATAGGCCCCTGCCTGTGACATGATTAGCTATGGCTATGCAAATTCCTATTGTAGACATGAGGTACTGCTTGCTTTTGGTGGCTCCGACTGCCATCATGCCCGCAGACTTGAGAAGAAAGTGCCCCCCCATTCCCATCCAAGTAGTTATTTCTGGGTCCGAAGAAGGCTGTAAAATGTCATTTAGTGTTTTCCCTAAACTAGTTTTCAGCTCTGCCCCCCCCTTCAGAAATTTCCTTGGCATGACATTCCTGCTGGCTCAATACTTTTTTTCTGTTTCACTCTCAGGACTTGGTAGTTCCCTAAAATAGTACCATTCAGGCACGACTCTCAGCCAGGGACTACTGGGGAACCCAATATTGTCCTAGAAGTAATAAACATCAATAATGTAACTGCCCCTCACCATCAGGACGCTACTTCTGTCCAGGAAGCAATCAAGATGCAGATGATTTTCACATGAACAGAGAAAATGGAACTGCCCTTCGCTTTTGAAGTGCCACTCAATATCTCACGGAGCAATTGATGGGTGCTAGTGCAGGTGTTTTTGTCTTCGCTTTGTACCACAGAAGTGGACATTTGCAACATTTATTTATGTCTGCAGAGCAGTAATATAATTAGCTTTCAGTGCTATGCTGCATTATATCCTTCTCATGCCTCAGGGGTCTGTTGGATAGCATGGCAGTGTAACCCCACTTACCAATTTGGGGTTTACCTTAATGGCTTCCTGGGCTCTTTCCATACCCACTACTAGGCTGACGTCCTGTCGGGGTAATAGGGAAAGGAAGGAAAGGGAACATTGTTTAACTAGGGGTAGCACACTAAGGCGAAGCTTGTTTCCAGATGCATCCTGGGAGCACAAGGAAGTTAAGTGACTTGCTCAGGATCACACAGTATGCACCTAGGTGGCTGTGGGATTCAAACCCAGGTGTCCAGATCTGCAGCTCAGAGCCTTAACCCACTGCACTATACTGTCTCCTAATAGATCCAAGGGTATGTGTTTATTTCTGTTGTTTACTTGAGAGTGCCCTGTAGTGCCTCCACGCCTGTTCCTTTAAGAATTCAGCCAGTGTTGTGTATGGTGAATGGTCTGAGCTGGGTCTAAGTGATTTAGGGCTTGCTAGCGGCCAGACACCGCTCTAGTTTGCTCCATTCTGCAGTCAATAATAGTGTAGAGGGAGCCCAAATGGAAATTGTATTATTTACCTCTAGTGTATTGTTATATTTGAATTAAAGAAGTTTGTCTAACCTGCTTTCTTTGCAGTTTGTCTTTTGGAATGGAAGCCTCCATGTTTGGTCCAGGACTTCCAGTAATAGGGTCAGTAGGACTCCAGGAATCTTACAGGGTATTTTAGCCCAAGTGTCTCGTAGGAAAGAGAACTGTGTTTTTGTGGTTTTTAGGTTGGTGCCAAAACTGGACTTGAGGGGACGTCCCAAACTGTGACTGACAGCTTCCTCAGCCAACCCAAATCCTGGAATTCAAAAGAAATGCCAAGAACTGAAAGAGACAGTGGATCAGTTAGAGTTGGAGCTTGAAGAGTGAACAGCTCAAGCTTTCAAGCAGCTGCTCCCTGAACAGAGACTAAGGGAATAGTCCAGAACAGGCCTAACTTTTCTCCCTGTCACTGCTTCTCCTTTTTAAGACTGCCTGATTGCAGGAGTCAGAATCCTCCAATTTGGGACCAACACTGCAGCAGAAAATACTGAAGAGTTTAACCAACACTGCTTGTGATTTGGAATGAAGATTTGCTCCTGTGAAGCGTTTGGCCCAGCCAATGTGCGAGACTGTCATTGGATTGAGAGGTTTGCTCAGAGCACTGGACTCCAGCACCTGGACTGTATCCGATCTTCTGTAGGAAGTTACCACTAGGCTTCACCAGCAAAACATGCTGAACTTTGTCAACGTGCTCATCACGCCTGGGCCATTGCCAACCCAGCCCAGACCAACCGCCTGCACCAGAGACTGTCCTTGATGAAAGACTGGCTTTGGGGATCCAGCCCCTGCACAGAAACAACTTGCAGGTTGTGGCCACCTAGAGGGAAAGGCCATGAAGAGGAGATGTGTCATGTCGGCCTCGCTTCCCCATGCTCATCGGTGAATAACACTTGGTCTCCATATTGCCAGCTATTTCACAGCCAACTGGTAGCGTGAGTACAACCAGGGTAGCTCCCTGAGACAAATCATTTAATTATCTGTGGTACCATCTGATTTCTTCTTTAAAGTTCTGGGTTTCACAAGACTGGGCCAACTGGCAAAGATTACTAAGAATCATCTTGTTGTTGTGTATGCTAACTGCCTTTTCTTTCCATCAAGGGCCAACAACAGCTGCAATGCTGGCCACCCCCCGGCCGATGCCTCTGGCAGCCAGTACAGCATCCTAGGTACCCAGTGTTTTCAGACTGATTATTTGGGACTAAAAGTGCATGCCAAGTAACCTGAATTTAATCAATATAGTACTTATTCATCTGAGTTTATGCCCCTTCCTTGTTCACAACACCCTTAATAAATCTGATTGTTGTTTCACGTTTAACCTGGCTTATGAGCATATTATTAGTTGGGTTACAGTATTGAAAGTGTATACCGACTTTGATAATCTTGCTTTTACGGGGGTTCCAGGGAATTTTCTGAAGGCCAGACCCTGGTCGTAAGTGTGAAAAGCATGTGCATATTATTAATGCTAATCGCTGACTGTGTTAACTGTTGCCAGAAGTACAAGGTCACTAGGTGGGTTTGTGGCTGGTTGTCTTCTAGCCAAAAAAAGCGACCCATGGCCTGCTACTACCAGGATGCAGTTCCCTCCTGCACCAGATTGAACCTACCAGGACTACCAGGGCATCTAATAATCTCTCCCTCAAGGTCCCCTTCACCGCACCCCACAAGGACAGAGATCATTTGAATACAGAGCCCCGCTCTGGTTTGGCATGCTCCCTCCCAAGCTTACTGCTGTCAGCAAACTCGGACCATTTAAATCAGCACTCAAATCCCACCTGTCTACCCAACAGAAATGCCCCTACTTCCCCTGACCTCCTCCTCCCCCTGTGACCCGTAATCGCCTACCCCAACACCTGCACTTACCTTACTGTCCCACCCGCAACTTCATCTGTTCCTACCCCATGTTCTTCCCTGTTCCCCCCTTTACCACCTCACCTAGTTTTCATCCCACCCCACTTACCCATTCCTCAGCTTTGCCCCCACCCTCCCCCACCAACCCCCGTGACAAAGTAATCCCGAGC
Organism: Neoceratodus forsteri; assembly: GCA_016271365.2. NCBI lineage: Eukaryota > Metazoa > Chordata > Ceratodontiformes > Ceratodontidae > Neoceratodus > Neoceratodus forsteri. The sequence goes on along the minus strand of CM028134.1, from coordinate 1,060,708,031 downwards.
CTGAGGTTACTGCCATAGTTTTACACCCCCCTCTTCTTCTATCTAGTCCCCCTTCCTTTCTTTAAGGCCTACTGTGCTGCTTAATAACCTTCTTCACCTATACAAACTCCTTGTAATTGCCAAGAACAAGTATAGTAACTGTAACAATTGTTCTACTCATTGTGATTAATTTCCCTATCTCTCTCTGTGTTTTCCCATTCTATTAATGTACTGTGAATTTTATTCTTTCCATAATGTATGGTAGAATGCTGTTAGCCTTAGGAAATCATTATTTCCTAAGGTTGTTATACCATCGATGTGACGTGGTAATGTTGTTAACCTATTGATGTTATGTCACATTGATAGGTTAACAACGGGTCGCCCCTTTTTTTACACTCAGGAACTGATGGATGCGCAGCGGTAAGGGAAGAACTGAACGGCTGCGACGGTGACCCCGTTTCGAAAAGTAAGGAGACGTTTTCCCTTTTTCTTGGGACCATACACTATAAAAAACAATGTATGGTCATTCTATTGGCAACGGGTTACTGTTAACCATCTTGAGGTTGCTATGGCGATGTAAACTTCTCGAGCTTCGCTCTCGAGGTTTACACGGTCACCCTGGCAACCTCTCGATGGTAACAGACTGGTTACTAATAGAGGACCATACATTGTCCTCTATTTTCTGCCTGACGTGGAACCTTTGTAAATGAGCTTGAAGCTCAAAGTTTGTAATCCTAGATTTCAATAAACAAATAAACTCTGGGTGGAAGCACCTTCATACCGAATCCAGACCCCTCCACCTGTGGTCAGAAATACAGGCAGGGGTAGTAACCTTAGGGATAATGCCACCTAGGGGTTACAGCAGCATTCCAGGGGCCCATACAATTTCCTTTGTACTGTGACTGTCTGCTCCGTCAGAACACTTCTCTAGTCTTGGGAAGAAATCGAGGGTCACATTAGCGACCTAGGAACCATGAGCATGGAAACTGTAACTGTTTAACTGCATTGAGATTAATCAATCACAAGAGGGAGTGATGGGAACTAATCAGACATAGCTTGAGGGACTTTTTCTTTCTTCAGAATATCATGCTAACTCCCAAGGCCCTGGTGAATGAACTGATCAAATTAAAAGTTCTGAGGTTTGTGTTCTGTGGGGTATGCATGTATAGGGGTGGGTGTGTAGGGTGTGTGTGTGTATTGTGCATCAGCTGCATGTACATTGTTTAGCGTGTATATTTTTTGCTATACAAAAATTACCCACATCATTCCACACAGGTATACCATACTGTGTCGCTCAGTACTGTTGTTTTTTCCTATTTGTCATCTCTTTTTGTTGTAGTGGGTACCTCACCGAGTTGGAGTCATTGGCTAGTGTGGGCTGGCAGACATGTTGGCGTATTTGACAAAATCGATATGGACAAAAAGAAACATGCAAATTAAATGGGACCCTATTTGTAATACAAATGAGGGGATGGGCCCATTGGCCATCTTTAGCTGGTCTGCATGGGCCTATCAAATTACAAGATGCAGTACTGAGCAGGACTTGCAAAACCCTCTTGTCTAACTAAGTTTAATCCCATAACAGGTCAGTTGGGTACCACTGTGACCAAATTTTGGCCTATACTTTTGAGTGATAAAACACTTGCACCTGATATAGGAAATAAACCTAGAGTATCATTCAGGAGAGGCAAGAATCTTAGGGATGAACGGGTTCAGAGTCAGTTTTCTAGAAATGCAACAGATTCAGTACAGACGTGGTTCCCTGTCAAACCAAATGGTATGTTTAAATACAGGCACTGAAATATATGCTCTCATTGACAGCAAGGTAAAACATTTGTGGCCCAGACAAATAGTAGAACTGTAAAAAATTCAACAATTTATCTCTTGTGTGACCATTTTTACCGTGTATGCTCTTTGGTGTGATTGCCCTAAACTATATGTGGGTAGAACTGTCCGCCAACTTAAGATCAGGATTCAGGAACACGTCAGAGACATAAGGATTTTAAGGTTGACAGCCTGATTGCATTACACTTTGCAGAAAGCCAAAATTGTGACACCAAATGTCTCTGCTTCACTGGCCTGGAACATGTGAAAGTAGGTAACAGAAGTGGGGATAGACTGAATAGACTATCCCAAAGAGAGACCTTTGGGATCGTCTCTCTGGATGCCCTAGCAACAGAGGGCCTTAATCAAGAAACTGACTTTAGACCCTGTTTATAAGGGGCCAAAAATTAGTTCCAGATTTCTACTTACCTCCATAGCCTAAATTTCCTCACCCCGCAAAAGCCCCCCTCCTTCTCCCCCCCCCTTACATAGATACAACAGGAATTATTGAACTTTGGAATTCTCACTCTTGCCTCATAACGTGTTGTAACTCTGCACTGTTATACAATCTGAAACTTGTGTCAATAGATTGCATAGTTTGAAGTTTGTGTCACTAATGTAATAATAATATTATTCCTTACTTTTTGCAGCTCTGACAGTTTGGAGAGCGCAGGATCCCCCTGCATACCACATAAGTTCGGCTGCATTGACTTGGCTTTGTGGATTTTGCTTCCAGATCTTCACTGTAAGACATAAAAAAGAGGACAGTTACACAGCTGAACTTTATACATTTAGGGCCAGATTATCAGAAATGCACCAAAGGTCAGCGTAACTGTGGTGCAGCGCAGCGCAACACAAATGCGCCATGGTGCAGTGAATGCGATATTCAATGGCTGCGCATGGCAACGTGCATCAGTGCAACATGGCTGAATCTCACAGGGATGCACTATGGTGCAGCCAGAGGTGCACCAGGGATCAACCTGACCTGCACTATAGCACAACCAGAGATGCGCAAGGGAGCAAAGGGAGATGTGCCAAGGCACAGAAGGACCAACCCCAGGCAATGGTGGGAGCAAAGCAGCTGGGGGACAGCACAGGGAGGTAGTGGAACCCAGCTGGGGACAGTGGCAGGGAGGCACAGTGGTGGGCCACAGGTGACCACCACCTGCAGGGTGCAGACAGGCAGCCAGCCCCCCCAGCATCAGGGCAATAGATGCAGGGAACAGGTGGCACCAATGGCCAAGGGTGAGCTGCCTCTGGAACCCCCTGCTGGATGGCATGCCCCACCCACCCAGACTACGGCAAGCCATACCCTGATACATGGCACCCAAGACACATGCCACACATCCTAGACAGCTAGCCCATGGCCACCCCAAGGCACAGCCACCAACCAAGGGGCAGGACACCACCATGCATAGCCTGCACAATGACACAGGCACACCACACAGACACCCACCATGCCACTGCAGCATGGCTCCACATGCCAGCTGCACAGCAGACACGGACACAGGCTGTTAAGCAAGTAAACTGTAATAAAAGAACTATGTACAAGGTAAAACAGAGGGAAAAAGTAGGAGAGTGAGGGATGGGGACAGGGGACAGGGACTGTACAGTGGGACAGGGGAAGAAAGGGGAAGGGATGGCAGGGGTAAGAGGGATGCACTGGGGTCAACTAAGGGCGGCCAAGGCCTGCCACCACCTGACGCCTCTAACGCTGCTTGTCACGCAGCATCATTCTCTGGGTCTGCTGGGCCACCTCCACCTCCAATGTTGTCGACGTGATAAGAATGATCTGCCATAATAGCCGACAGTAAAGCTGCAGCCGTGACCTCCTCTGGATGCCTATGACAAAGGAATGGGCAGATGATCAGTGCAAGCCCCTAGAAACCATTCCTTCCCACTGTGCGCAGTGGACAGTGGGAACACATGCCCCTGGAGTGGCACCATGGCCACCCACAGTGGGTGGGCCAACACCTGCTGACATCCCAGCATGTTACGACAGTGCACAGTGGTGGACACCGCCGCCCAAGGGCCACCTGACCGCTCAGTGACAGGCAGGTGGCACAGGGCCACAGCAGCACCACAGCAGCACCGGTGGCAGCCAGGTGCACACCCATCCCATCAACTGCTGGTACACATGTGCAATGGCCGCCCCACACTGACATGCACACTGCACAATGTGCTGCACACAGCTGACACTGCATATGGCACAGATGTCCCTGGCCACACCCTCACTCCTACTGACCACCCGGTAAGGAGTAGAGGAAGAGAACAGTGCCTACCTGCCCACTGCGGTGCTACATGCACTGGTCCTGCAGCCACTTCACCTCCACCAGTTGGGTCAGCTTCACTGGCGGGATGTCCCGCAGTGGCCTGCTGCGGCCTGCCAGGCACCCCCACCAATCTGGCGCAGTGCTGATCCTCAGGCCCTAGGAATGGAACACAGACAGGAACACATCAGAGTAGAGCCACAGCATGTGCTCACCCCCCATCCCTGTGCACAGTGTGCGTCCCAGCCTGACATGACCCGCCGGGCAGTGGCGCAGCGCACCCAGTGCCTAGCAATGCCACACCACATGACACATGCTGACAGTGCCCCCCCCCACAGGGCATGTCAGGCAGCCCAGCCAACACCACAGTATGGCGGTTGGGCACAGAAGCAGCATGTGCCAACTTACCTGGCCGTGGCATGGCCCCCCCTGCGGACATGTGCCTGCAGCGTCCTCAGCCTCTCAGGGTCCCTCTGCATGAAGTCACAGTACCAGTGGCGGCACTGCTCATCAGTCCAATGCACACCAGTGTCCTGGATCAGGCCAGCAGCAATGGCCTTCCAGACATCAGTCCTGGCCTGCTGCAGGGGCTCCTGGCCAAACAGGCCAGGTGCAAGTGGCTGTACCTGGGCCACAAGGTTCACCAGCTCTTCCTCACTCCAGTTGCAAGCACATCATACCCCTCACTGCGCCATGCTCCCCAGATGATTTGTTGAACCAAGATGGCAGCCAGTAGTGCACGTGCACAATGTACACACGATGCGTACCCAAGGGGCATAGGGTCAGGTCAGGGGTCACCTGGCACATAGTGCACAGGAACGCTGTAGGGGCCAAAGTGCATAGTGTGCCATGGGCCCTATAGCACTCAGGCACCATAGGGGCCATAGCACATAGTGCACCATGGGCCCTGTAGTGCTCAGGTGCTATAGGGGCCATAGTGCATAGTGCGCCATGGGCCCTATAGTGATCAGGCACTATAGGGCCCATGGTGCACTATACGCTATGGCCCCTATTATGCCTGAGCGCTATAGGGCCCATGGCACATTAGGCGCTATGGTCCCAATAGCACTCTGAGTGCACAATGCGCAATAGGCAGTAGCACAGGCCACAATGCATGCGTACTGTGGGCAGCGCACTGTGCATGTCACAGCATTGCACCATGACATGCATCGGAGCAACTCCATTGCGCAAGGAGCAAGTGCACAATATTCAGCCGTCACATGCTAATGAGCTCATCAGCCAATGCACGGCACATTGGGAATATTAGCATGTCATTACCGTCGCGCAACATCTCATTTGCATGCGATGCACTATAAAGGTGCCACACAACAGCACAGGCCATGGACCGGTATTGCAACCATCTGAGGTAAGTTGCACCTGCTGTGGGAACAGCCAGCACAGCAGGCTGGAAGGGTTGGGCAGCTGTAGGCAGTAACACACATGTCCATGTCCACAGGTAGCACCATGTCCGAGCTTGAGGAGACTGAGGAGCTTGGGCCTGCCCGCAAGCTCAGGCCCAACTTTACGAAGGTGGAAGCTGATGCCCTGTTCGAGGCCTACCTTGACAGGGAGCAATTTTGCTGAGTAGCACCACTGGCATACCACAGGCCAGGGCTGTGGCCTGGGTGGAGGTGGCAATGGCTGTGAACCAGTAGGACAGCAACCAGCGGTCTGTGCAGGAGTTCAGAAAGAAGGTGGGCACTGACAAACACTGGATTAAGGAAAAGGCAGCGGCCATATGGGCTGCCAGTACAGCCACTGGTGGGGGTCACGCTGCTGTGCCACAGCTCACAGCGCAAGAGGAGCTGGTGGCAGCCACCATGCGGTGCAGCACCGTTGAGGGTGTGCCAGATGGTGGCTTCCAGACAGGAGGGAGCCCATCACTGCATGGTATGTATGCCATGCTCAGGGGAGGATTCTGGTATGGCAGCACTAACACATCTGTTTTCTCTTACAGTACCGCAGTGGCATCATCACACTGATTTGGGGAGGCTAGAGACCCCCAATATAAGTTAAAGCCCCCCCAATCAGTTTGCAAAACTAACTTAAAACAAGTTAAAATAAAAAAAAAGCCAGACTTTTTTTTTTCCTTAAGTCAAAGTGCTTCACAGAGCCACCGCATGGAGTGCACTTTTGTTTTTCTCCACTGGGCTTTGAGAGTGCTCCTTGAGGGCTCATGAAGTCCAACGGAGAAAAAAAACTCAACTAGTCTGTGTCCTTGTTAGCAAGCATGCACTGCCGCGCAGGGCTGCTGATTCGTCAGGACTGAGATCACTGCCACTACTGGCCAGATTGGGGAGGAGTCAGATCGGGAATGCAGAAGACACCTTGGGGAGAGACCGTGACGAGAGCTCATTAGCATTGCAGTGGGGTGGCCGCATCTGCAACTGTGTCTGGCAGCAGCAGGTTAGTGTTAGGACTGTCACTGGCAGCAGGCATTGTGAATGAGTGCTTCAGCGCTAAAGGGAGATGCAGGACAGGTTTGTGGCGCTCAGATCAACGCGAGGGGTCTGGGCTGTGTGTGTAGGTGGGGGCATCTGCCTAGTGCCTTCTGTTATAAACAGTGGGAGGGGACTGAGACTCAGGGAAGGGGACAACACAGCCACACAGTGCCCACTAGTACTGCAAAATAAGACAGACCAGCTCAGCTGCCACTCCAGTCCACCAGGGAGGGAGAGATAGACAAGGGGAAGTATTGCTTCTGAGTGGCAGTGGGGGTGGTTGCTGGAATTAAATCACCATATTGTTAGAGGAGATGGTTACTTGAGGCAACATTTTAAAATATTGCATGATGGGAGGGGTGCTGATGTTTTGGTGTTGTCACAGCACTGCACCACTATATTTTAATTCAAGCACAGATACTGCTGTTTTGATATTGTTGCTAATATTTTTCCACATCAGTTGGCCATTCTTAAATAAGGACAAAATGGAATTTGTGTGACTCTTCCTAGTATGTTGCAACTTTCTGTGGTGGGACCAGCATGCTGTGTCCACTGCCGTGGCTGCAGAATCACCCAGAATATGGGGCTCTTTATATGGGCACTCACTCAATGGCACTGGGTGATAGAAGAAAAAGTGAAAAGGTAGCTGTGGTCATCACCTCCATCCCATTCACATAGGTCTTTTCTCAGCCTGCTGTATGGACAATCCTGTGATCATCCCCAACCCCCCCAGTGGGATACAATCTCCTGGCCAGAATTATTTATCACCCAGCTAGGTCCAACCATGTGGCACCCACTTCTGCCGCCCTGCTAGCCAACAGCATACCTCACCTCTTGCTTGCATAGCTAAGCCAATCAGTGTACACACAGGCTGTGCAGCAAGAGATATGATGCAGCTGAGTAGAAGTCAGTTTGGTTGCTGAGCAGATAGAGTTGTGCTTGGTTCAGTTGCTGATTATTTTAAGATTTGAACATTTTTGAAATATAATAAATAGAAAATACAACAATGACATGTGCTCACAATCAAAGGCTCTCAGTAGAGGAGAGAGATCAGATTTATTACTTTGTTGTTTCCTGCTTTCAGTTTCTGTTATCATGAGAGTCCGAGAAAGTTGGGGGGGTGGGGGTTGTTTGCGTTGGTTTTTTTGAAAAGCTCACAGACAGCCTGGCTGTGAATGATAGCATTTTTATTTACTTTAACTGTCAATAGTAATGTAGTGTATGTACCCTGTTTTTTCTTTGATTAAAAAAACAAAACAAAAGCAAGGCTTTTCCAGTCTACTGTTCCCAACACTGGTACTGACTGCTCAGAAAGAAATGACAGCACTTTGGTGGATTATGTTGTTAAGGCTGTCACACGAATAGCTTGAACAGAGAGGCGACAGCTCAGCAAAAAAAAATAACACGTTTTCTAAATAAATTGCCTTACCCACAGGGGCTTTTGTGTTGTGGGTTTGACTGGCAAGCAAGCAAGGTTAAGATTACTACTATAAGCCAGTTCAAACAGCCTGTGATACAGGGTGGGATAATCAGACTACGCTAGGCTGTGGCGTAAGCCTGGGTGCAGCGCAACTGGGATGTGTCAGGGTGCTGACAGGGTGATATTCAACGGTGCTGCGCCCCGTTGAATATCGCGCTGTGGCCACCCACAATGTGCATGGTGCAGTGGCACTGCACCAACACAAGTGGCCAGAGAGGGGCAGGGGAATGCGCAAGCGCAACTGCCATTGCGTTAGGCGCATCAACCGTGATATTCAAAAGTGCACATGCAAATGGGGCCTTAATGCATGCAAGGTGCAATTGGGGCCATTTGCATGTCATTATGGCCCAATTTGCATGCAGGTGTGCTGATCCCCGGCGACTTGCACCTGGCGTCCCACCAGCCTGTAGCCGTCGGGAACCGACGCCCCCTGCACAAGCGGCAAAGTGCCCCACTACCCAATCGTGGGCATTGGGATTGTAAATGAGAGTCCAATATCCCCAGTAGTCCAGTGGACCACAAGCAGCCCGATCGCGGGCATATGTAATAAAATAAATGTCCAATATCCCTGGTGGTCCACTGGACCGCTAGCAGCCGAATCGTGGCGTCAGTAATAAAATATGACAAACCAACCCATCCCTGGTGGCCCAACAGTACCCCCTCCCACCCGCCCACTGGGTCCCACTACCCCACTCCCCAGTCAGCGGCGGGCGGCAGCTCTCCACTGCGCTTGCCACCCGCCGCCTGCTGACTGACTCTGTATGTAGGGCTGTATGCTCATTGGTCCACAGTGTGAGCCAATGGGCGTACAGCCCGTACCGTACTAAACAGTCCAGAAATATGAATGGATCCATTCACATATCTGGTCTGTGTAGTATAGTACCGGCTGCATGCTTATTGGCTTATGCTGTGGACCAATGGGCGTACAGCCCTGCTGTATGGAGTCAGTCGTGGGAGGCGGGGCGGCATGAGGGTGCGTGCTGCCAGCTGCTGACCACGGGTTGGGGAGCGAGGTGGTGGGGCACAGGGCGGGTGGGGAGGGGGGTACCGCTGGACCACCAGGGATGGGTTGGTTTGTCATATTTAATTACTGACGCCTGCGATCGGGCTGTGAGCGGTCCACTGGACCACCAGAGATATTGGACTTTTATTTTATTACATATGCCCGCGATTGGGCTGGGAGCGGTTCACTGGACCACCAGGGATATAGGACCTTTATTACAATACTAATGCCCGTGATCGGGCATGGGGGGCGCTACCACAGGTGCCGCCGGAGCTCGGGTGGCCACCCACAGCTGGCAACTGCCGTGTTGCGCCCTGCTACATGGCAGCTCACCTGCAGGTGGACAGCTGTTGCTCCTTTTTTGGGGGGATCAACTGTGTGCAGCGCAAGTAGGGGTTGCGCCTCGTGAGGCTCAGCACTATCCGGGCTGAATATCAGGATGTATGGAGATGCTTAAGACCTCACCTACTTATGCTGTGGTATACATTACTGATGGCTCAAGATCGGGATTTGTGCCAGGCACATTCCTTTGAATATTGTGCTGGGGCACAAGCCTTCTGAATATTCCACCCACAGACTACAACTGCTGCCTGAGTATAACCTTTGTCTTGTTTTTTATGTACATGCCAGGGTGACTAAGGGGACGCAAAGAGGCAAGCAGGCTGTGAGCTAAGCAAAACCTAAACAATCTGATTAATATTTTGGTTTGAAGGCAATTTTTCAGTATGTGGAAGTTGGCATAATGTAAGGTGTTCAGACCTGCTGTGTCTTAGGCTCAGATCTTTTTTTTCTGATAATAGAGCATTTTCCTATCGTGTGTGACCTTCTGAGTGAATAAGTATCATTTTAGCCCTGTTTATCAGGCTCTGCCAGTCGGAACATTTTTCTTAATTTCTTATAGTACTTGGCATACATACTTTGAGCCCTGTGTGTTAGGCTCTGTCTATTTTATGAAAGTGCATTTTTCCTGTAGCAGACTCAGTACTTGGCATACTTCGAGCCCTGTGTTTTAGGCTCCATCTGTATTATAAAACAGCATTTTTCTTGTAGCGGACTCATTACTGGGATAATGTTGTCTGACTTGTCTCTTATTTGCTCTGGGGTCCTGTAACCTTATCAGCAGATATGGAGGCAATATAGTGCAGTGGTTAAGGGCACTGAGCTGCAAACCTGGAGACTTGGGTTTGAATCTCACAACCCCCATTTGCATACTGTGTGACACTGAGCAAGTCACTTAATTTCCTTGTGCTCCCGGGTCGCACTTGGATACAAGCTTCGGCTTACTGTGCCTTTCCTGGTTAAACAATTTCTTCATACGCTAGATCTGCTGGGATAATGGTGTCTGACTTGTCTCTTTTTCCCTCTGTGGTCCTGTAACCTTCCCAGAAGATCTGATAGATAATGGTGTCTGACTTGTCTCTTTTTCCCTTTGGGGTCCTGTTCCTGTAACCTTGCCAGCAGATCTGCTGGGATAATGGTGTCTGTTTTTTATCTGGGGTCCAGTACTCCAGTAACCTTCTGACTTTCTTTGGGCTCATTAACCTTCTCACCAGATCTGCTGGGACAATAGTGTCTCTTTCTGGTGATACAGCAACCACATTTTTCCACATGTACCATTAAATAGAGAGCGTAATAACCAGGCTTTTCAAATATATCTTTTACCATTAAAATGCAGGAAAAGCCACCATTTGAAGGCAAAAATTTCAAAATATTACAGGGGGGCATGCCCCTGGATCCCCCTAGTTTTGTTGGGATTTTGACTGGTGGCATTAGCCCCCTCAACATTATACCTCTGGTGATGCCCCTGCAGTACCGGCACACCAGCATGCAGTGGCAAGGGTGCCAGCGGCAGCTATGGGGGCAAACCCAGCCCTGGATGACCAGCCATCCAGCTCCACAGGCATCTGGGGGCCAGATCGTCTGCAGCACACCACCGCCGTCTAGCCGGATGTCCTGGGCTTGGTGTCGGATGAGGCCCTGGCTGTGTTCCAGCAGGATGCCAGTCATGACGTGTTCTGCATGGAGAAACAGATTAGGGCGGGGTCTGACACTGATGGCAACATGACCATCATCCTGGACAGCATGGGTGGTGTCGTGGTGGAGACACCCATACCTACCACCATCACTGCAAGCGTGGCCAATGGCGGTGAAACAGCTGCCAGCTGCCGCCCTGGTGCCGCCATGTGCACAGCCACAGCAGTGCTGGGTGGTGGTGATGCAGCTGCTCAGGTGCTGGCCAGCACACAGGGGCCAGAGGGGCAGCAGCGGCAAACAGCTGGGGACGTTGGGTGGCTGGACGCAGAGTCCTCTGCTGGGGCACCAGACAGTGACCTACCCCATGGGGACCCCACTGTGCAGCAGGTGTCAGTGTGGCTCAGTTGGTAGCACATCCGCCTCTGGACCAGAAGGTCGTGGGTTCTCGCCCCACACCGGGATTGGACTTGCACCTAAAAATCGCTGGCATCCGAGTGCAGTATTGGGGGGTGCTGTACTGCTGGGGTGTGCCGTCCTTCGGATGAGACGTTAAACCGAGGTCCCTTCTACCCATCCTGGTGTTGTCCTGGTGGGTGTCCAGGTGGAAGTAAAAGAACCCAGGGCACTCTTCGCAAAGAGTAGGGAACATTCCCGGTGTCCTGGCCAACATTCCCCTTCCCATAAGCCGGTTCATGCAATTATCCAGGCTGTGTGTGGGTGATGATGTGCGATATGGCTGCCACCACACATTCAGTCACTTCACTACCAGTCTAGCATTGCTTGTAAAGCGCTTTGGTTGTAAGAAAAGCACTATATAAATGCAGATTCTTCTTCTTCTTCTTCTTCTTCTTCCACCTGAGGGGCCATGCAGTGGTGCGTACACCACCGTGGGATGGCGGCACACCCATACACCCCTGGGCGCCGACCCATTGACAGACTACACCTGATTGCTGTGGGCCTCCATAGAGCAACAGGTGCTGCTCGTAGCTGGGGTGTGTGCACTTCACGCAGAGGTGTGCCAGGCAGCCGAGCTGCGTGAGAGGAGCGCTGTGCAGGTCCTGGAGGCCGTACAGCACCTGCAGGAGGACACGACCACATCCCTGGATCACACTGCCAATGCAATCTCGGTTGGCCTTGCACCACTGGCTGCCACAGGGTGTGGCCATCAGCCACAGACACCGCAGAGTGCACTGTCCACCCCACTGACCCAGCGTCAGGTGACTCCCTCCATGTCGATGCCGGGCTCTGCTGTCAGCATCCCAGGTGGGTATGTTTGGGTGCCTACACTCCCCTGTGAGGACTCGGTCACGTTCTCAAAGTTCAACCCCTGGGGGACAGTTGCATACCCCCCCATGGCCATTAAGCAGCCAGTGGCTGCCGACCGGGCCCTGGTGTGGCCACCCCCATATCCGCAGAGGCCGTGGTTCCACGCAGCAGACCTGATGTGCATGCCGCCCTGTCAGCAGTCTGCTGCCACTTCCCTGTGTGCACATGGGTGATGTGTGTGGGTGCATGCCACAGTCGTGGCAACTGTGTGTCATGCTACATTCTGCCTGTGTGTGCGTGCTAGCACCTGGGTGTGTGCCTACATGTGCCAGTGTGTGTGTGTGTGTGTGTGTGTGTGTGTGTGTGTGTGAGTGTGTGTGTGTGTTGCTGTTAGGTGCTGCATAGAGTTGTGTGTGTCTGTGTGGCACCGCCACCCTCACCCCTGCCCCATGCCTGTGTGTGCATGCCCATAGCCATGCCTGCCCATGCCTGTGTGCTGTGCCATTGTGTCTGTCCACTGCATTGGTGTTGCTCCACCTACCTGCGTGCACCAAAGTGCTGCTGTGCAATCATGTCCTGGTGCTGTCGTGCCATCCTGAGGAGCCTGGGATCCCTTCACCTGAGGGGGCTGCCCACCGCCCCCCAGTCCATTGCCCTCGTCATCCTCACTACTGTCCCCCTCTTCAGCCTCGACAGCTATCCCACGGTCAATGGCCATGTTGTGCAGTATGCAGCAGGCCAGGAATTGGCCACAGGCTTTCGAGGGGCTGTACTGTAGGGCGCCGCCAGATCTGTCTAGGCAATGGAATCATGCCTTCAGCATCCCAAACACAAGCTCAATGATGTTCTGCATGCTGGCGAGTGCCTCATTGTAATGGTCCTCTCCTGGGGACAACGGGCGCCAGTAGAGGGTGAGCAGCCAGGGCCTGAGTGGGTAGCCACTGTCACCTGTGTGGACAGATACATGGTTAGCCTGGTGTCCTCTGTGGGTGTGTCCCTTGCCCATCCCTGGTGCTCCCACCAGCGCACCTGCCTTGCCCACCCCCGGCCCATGCTCTGCTGTTTCCAGCTCCCCATGGTCATCCCATACTCTCCTACTAGGTGGTCCGTGGGGATATCCCTACTCTCGAACCTGTGGCACAGTGCAGAGCTGTACCAGATGAACGAATAATGTGCACTCCCAGGATGTGTGGCACAGACATTGGTTATGCACCCCCTGGCATCACACACCACCTGGCAGTTGACACTGGGTTAGCCCTTCCTATTCATGTATGCTACATCCTCAGGGCCAGGTGGCATGTGGATGCCCACATGGGTACAGTCAGTGGCCCCTAGCACACCAGGCATCCGTGCTACCCTGTGGAACTCCTGCATGGTTGCTGTATGCTCTGCCTGTGTACTGGGGAAATAGATGTATTCCGCAGCATGTGGCAGCAGGGCATTGAGGAATTGTGTGAGGAGGTGTGACATCGCCAACTGGGCTATGCCCGTGGTGTCCCCTGTTGGTCTCTGGAAGGTGCTTGTGGGGTGAGCAGGCTTATGATGGCTGTCACCTTCATCTCCACTGTCAGGACGTGGCTCCGTCTAGTGAGTGCCTGCATCTCCTCACTGCACAGCTCACAGAGCTGCCTCAGAATCACCCAGTTCAGGTGGCACCAGCCCACGATCTCCGTATCAGTGTGGTTCTCGAAGCTGATGCGGGGACGATACCACCTGTTTCAGGCATACCGCTGACAGGCCCTTCCACGGCCATGTTGCTTTGCCTCCTGACTCCTCACACCCCTCATTAAGGCCTTCACCTGGAAGGCTGCATTGGCCATGGCCCTTGTTGTCCTGCCTCCCCCGGTGTCTGGCTCCAGTGGTCCACTTGCCATCATGGGGCAGTGCCTGTCACTCCGCTTGGCTCCCTCTTGTGACCCCTGCCCCCCAGCTTGCACTTCACTGCCACCTCTGTCCCACACCCCTGTGGCTGCCTGTGTCACTCCCTTCAGGGTCTGGAGGCTTTTTCTCTCTCTGTCTGTCTCTCTGTCTCTGTCTCTCTCTGTCTGTCTGTCTCTCTCTGTCTCACTCTCTTCTGGTGCAAGTGCTGTCCCCATGCTTGCTCCCTGTATTTATAGGTACAAGTCTGCTCTGTTCATCTGGTCATTGCTCCATACTTGCGCCATGGGTCAGGGGTTGAATATCGCACTGTGTTGCATATTCATGGGAACCCCCCTCTGCCCTTGCACATGCATTCATTAGAGTTGCACATTGGTGCATTGCTACTTGCACTGTGCAATGGCTCCCGCTGAATATCACTCTGTGGCGCAGTTCCGCAGTTGCGCATGCACAACTCAGTTGTGACATGCTCAGCTGCTTTGACTATCCCAGCCTTAGTGTCACTTGGATTTAAAAAGCATAATTATATTTATTTGAAAAAACGTTTGAAGTGTTAAAACAGAAGCTTAGAACCTCTAAGAAACAGAAGAAGTAGTCTTGTAGGTTCCAATCTAGTATTCTTTATTATTAGTTCATTTCTAAGCAATCAAATATATTTCTGAAACTGGTTTTGAAAAAGGTTATTCAATAATGATGTGCAAATTTAAGCATTATGAAATGAATGATTTGAATGTAATTTACATGGACTAATGTGTTTTCGGTTAGAAAATAAGATCGCTCTAAGATGGATCCTTTTTGTGCACTAAATATATATATATTTTTTTACTTATTTTATTTATATTCTCAGCTGGGGGGGTTGTACCTTTGGTTCCCTCATGCAGCTTATCCTCACAGCCCCCGTCCCAGCTGTGGCCAGAGCTTACCCCCTCGCCACAGCCCTTCTCAGGTCACTTTGCAGTGGGTACTTACCCCACCAATGCGGAGACCTGGAAGGTGGGCACAGGAGGGAGCTAACTTGGGCAGGTCCATGGTGGTGTCTTCGGGGCAGCCATCATTCCATTGAGGGTTTTTTTTCTGGCATGCAATGGCGTCAATGACGCTGCAATGTATGCTTCTGTGTGTTGCACATTGGACGCCGCCAACGCCATCCCCTTCTGTTAGCCCCAAAGCTGCACAGCCCCCAGCCACCGCTAGGAGCCGGCACCTCAGCAGTCTTCCCCACCACCCTCCCCAGGAGAAAGAGAGCTGTCCCTGGGATGCTCAACTTTTCCTCCTCGCCGACTTCGCTAGCCCATGACTGTTCTCCGATCATCGGGTAGTCGGCGAGCGAGGTTTTGCATTCAGCGCTTCAACCCTCAGCACCGCCGGGCCGGCCTACTAAATATTTGTTTTATTAAATTTTTTATTTTTCTGTTTAAAAACTATCTAAATTTATTTTTCATACAGGAACCTTTGGCCCCCTATGTGTGAAGCATAAGATGTGTGCATTCTCTGTTATTTAAGAAAGCATCATGTAAAGTTATTTTAAAAGTGGAATGTTTAATGTGGTTTTGAAATATTTTGTTTTACTACATAATTATGATGTCACACACACTAAAATGAATTTAAGAGGCTGTCCTTCACTACCTACCCACCCCCTTATGAAGCCTTATGTGGCGAAGCGCCGGAACAGCTGGTGAGACGGACACACCTTTTGATTTCACTGTATCGCTGTACGGAAAATTGCTCCCATTAAATGTAATGTTTCTTGCACGGATTGTGTGGAGACCCTTCATTGGAGTTACTTGCTAACTCCTTGCTCTGGAGGGCTGGTGCGACTTTGTGTGTGGTTTAAGAAGGCGGCAGCCCTGCACCAGCACTCTGCCCAGGTTGGTGAGCGCAGTACCTTTTTGTTGTTTTAAGCTAGTATGGATGCAGTTCTGCTGCAGAGGCACTGGCCCTCTATCCCCACTACCTATCCCTGCAGTTGTTAGTGGGAAAAAAGCACTGACATCCAGCATCGATGTCAGCTGACAAAGGCTCTCCATGACTCCTCTTCTCCCAGCAGGGTTTTACATTAAAGCCTTGTCCACACTACAATATGCTGTGCTATAATGTTCTCAAAAACTTTACTGCCCTTACCATTATGATGCATCTGTACTGCGATGGTAACATTTTTGAAAACGTTACAAGCTGGTGCTGTTGCATCCGCATTGATGAAAATTATCCATGTTTGCTACTGGTTTTAAAAATGGTATGTCATGTTCTGTGGTATTCTGGTAGCAAGGAGGACCATTTCACCTACCAGACGAGTGTCCACACTGGTAAGCAAACCTTTACCAACTGTGTAACGGGTCTCATTCCGATCTCAAGACTACCTCCGAACAGGTCTTGAGATCAGATCCAAAAACGGTAGTGGTAACGTTACAGATGCGGATGCGACCGTTTTAACAAAACCCTGTAATGACTTAGCCGCTCTGTGACGTTACCGAGAAGGCAGTGTGAACAGGGCCTAAGGTTGCTTGGAATCTGTACCGACATAATCGGATACTTTGGATTAAAGAATTTTTTCAGAATTCAGAGTTTTGGTACTGAAATCCAAAAATCCAAATTCCAAAAAAACCTTGGGTGTAGAATCGGAATCCAATTCCAAATTCACATCTGACACTGGCAAAACTATTGCAACTTGAAAACTCCCCCAGCCAGTTAGCATAAAGGCCTCCTGAAATCCCTATTTCCTATCCTCTATTGTTGTGCCCTACCCCGCTTACCTTCCTCTTCTGCATGCCTGTCTGATGAGGTGCATGCTTGCTCCTCCAACCCCTCCCCTGTGTGGTGAGTCCTCTGACACCGCTGACCGATGACAGAGATGAGTGAGTGACCACTAGTCCTCCACACCACAGTCTGTGGAACGCACTGGTGTGTCCTGGTCCCAACTAGTCCCAAGCCTGAATGGCCACTGACTCGTTAGTGACCATCACTGATTCACCATCAGGGAAATTCCTCCCTCTCCACACCTCCTCGGCCAGATGCATTGTGGTGGGTGACATTCTCCCCCCCCCAGGGCATCCAGGGCCAGGCTTTACTGACTTCTTCTGCTCAAGTAATCTAGTGCAGTACCCCCTCAGAGAAAGTACAATGTACACATCTGACTACAGTGCTGACAAGTTGTCAGCTATGTCCAGCTGCTAGCCATCAGTGTCATCATATGTCTGCTAGGAAGGGGAAATAGGAGGAGCACCAGCATCCAACCCTGGGTTAGCTTTTATCATATATAGATTTTTATCCTCCAGGCATGTGGCAGGTGGCTATTTAGCCCTGTCCCTGCCTCCCCCACTCCACAACTGCCTTCCAAGCCTTCTGAGTCCCACATCCCCAATGGATTCCCCCCATGGTGAGGCTGGGAAGGGGAGGTCCATCCTTCCTCCCCCCTCCTGGAGACCCTGGGATCAGATCTGGCAGGTAAATGAGATGGCGACAGTGAGCAGCAGGGGCTAGCAGGCAAGGCTTCACATATCTTGCCATTGCCATTTTTCCACCGTTTTTCTCGCCTTACTGCTGTGTGCATTGCGGCACACACACACACACTATGTAACCGCGGCCCCAAATCTGTGCTACACAAACTTTGGTGCTACCACCCAGCCTCCACCAGGTGGCAGCCAATGAGTGAGACAGCAGTGTCTACCCACCCCAGGAGAAGAGAGCAGTCCATTGGATGCTTGATCCTCTCCCACCCCCCGGCAACCCCCAGCAACCCGAGCTCACTCCCAAACCTGGGTCACTAGCATGGTGATAGGTAAGGCACATAGTGCCTTAGCCCTCTGTGCCACTGGGCCAAATATGGGTTAACTATTTTGACTGCACAGCCACAGAGTAGTGGGACTGGCTGGTGTCTGCTCAGGTTACGTAGGGTATGGTGCTGGAAGGCCACTCCAGATTTTTCCAGCAGACACAAGGTCAGGAGGAGGAGGAATTGTAAAAGCTTAGCTCTAGTGTGGCATGGCTGATGAGTGCTATGAAACAGCAGATCTGGGTGAGACAACACGGGTTGGACCGGGAGCAACAAACCTACAGTGTAGAATAGATTAGAAATAAGATCTTTCCCAACACAAAACCGTTGAAGAGGAGGAAACTAGACCACTGCAGAGGTTGAGTGATGGAGGTAGTGGAACAGGTACTAGTAGTGGCTGTGTTGCAGAGTGGGAGAGAAGAGAAGAGAAGCTGCTGGCTGGACTGAACCAAAGACCACCAACCAAACCACCACCTACATGACAGGCACCCGGCCACCACCAGCCAGGACCACCAGATACCAGGAACCAGAGGGACCCAGCCAGGCCAGGTATAGGGAGAGGAGACTGTAAGAAGGAAAGATTTTTGTGTCTGGGTTACAGGAGGGTGTTAATTTTACTTAATGTTTGTGTGTGTTTTGGGGGCGGGGGTTCTGCCTGGGCGGATGCAAAATCAGAAATTCCAATTCTGTTCCACTCCATGGTCTGTTGACAGGCTGTGTAATCCAGCTTGTCTTCAGCCCATTAGAGCACCCTTTTCCCAATCTAAGTGTGATGAGTTTGCTGTTTTTTGCTGATAAGATCTCCTCCATCAGACCTGGGATCCAGTCGGCACCCTCCATTGGGACTTGCAGTTCGCGAGTCAGTGTCTGTCACAGGCATTCCATTTGTCTGGTCTGATTTTGACCAGTGGCAGCTGTGGATGTCATTAGGGTCATCCGGAAGTTGAGGCCTGCCTACTGTAGTTTGCATCCGGGTCTGATGCGCCTTCTTGTGGGGTGCGTTGAATCCATCACCCAGTCCAGGCTGGGATAGTCCAGTGTACTTTAGTGAGTGAGGTTTTTCCTGAGCCTCTGAAGGAGGTGGTGGTGAGAGAAAAGGCACAGTACTGAGACTGCCTTGGTTCGGGTGCTCAGTGTTCTCCTGGTGGCAAGGGATACAGGAGAGTGTTCCATTCTTGTCCTCCTCATCCTCTCAGCTGTATTTGACACTGTAGACCATGGGGTGCTTTTGGATCACCTGCAAGTTTGCTGTGGACTTTCCGGTACAGTCCTCAGCTGGTTTGATTCTTTCCTCACTGGCAGGATGCAGAGAGTGGTTTTGGGAGCTTTTTCCTCCAAACCACTTCTCCTGCCATGTGGGGCCCCACAGGGTTCCATTTTGTCCCCCCATGTTGTTTTCAGTTATATGCTACCACTAGGGGGCATTATAAGACAGTACAGGCTGAGTTTTCATTACTACGCTGATGATGCTCAGCTGTACCTGTCTTTTGCACCTGAACAACAAGATGCAAAATCAGTTTTCAATCAGTGCCTTGCTGAAATCCAAGACTGGATGAGTGCCAGCTGGTTGGAGTTAAATCCAGATAAGACGGAAGTACTGGTGGCGGAATATGGTCGCCCGAGGGTTGGTACGCAGGCTGGTTGAATCACCGGACTTAGTGAGAGATTGCTGGCAGAGAAAAGTTCTAGGGCATATCAACCCTTTCCAACACTTGCCTTTCTCTTTGTGTACTTTGGCAAAGACACTCTCACCCTTCAGAACAGAAAAAGCTAGTATGCTTCCTGAAATTAATATTAACTTTTAAACGCAGTAGTCAGCTGTTACTTCTTATATATGAAGTCATTTTTATGTTGCTTGCACGCATGTGCAAGAAACATAGTGCCATCATCGGAGATTTCGGAGGTGTGTCACCTCCTCCTCCAATTCAGGCAGTGTCCTGGCAGGTGCAGCCCCTGTAAGCCAATGCATTTTGGAGCTGTCTATGACACGCTCCAAAATGCAGTGGCATACAGTTGAAAGTAGAACTACGGCTTGAGTGAGCAGCGATAAGAAGCTGCTCACTGGCGCAGCTCCCAGAAGCATGCACACCCCGCACGCACTGTATAGCCGACGGGTGCCCAATCCCCCTGGCTGAGCCGCGCTGCCCCCCAAAGAGTTGGTGCCACGCTGGAGCCCACCCCAGCGTGGCAATCAGTCCTTTGCCGACGGGGTGCCTAATCCCCGTTGGCTGAACGCCCCTCAGTGTTGTAGCCACGCTGGAGCCCACTCCAGCGTGGCAAACGTCCCACGACGTCTTTTTTTGGTACCTGTAAAACAAAAACGGTCCCGCAGTGCGTCCTCGACCCCCTCTCCCACAACCCGCACTCACCCACTCTGACTCCAGTCTCCCACACCCCCACCCCATACTTACCTCCGACTCGGCGCGACGATCTTCGGTGGACCGGGAACACGCCTGCACTATTCAAAGCCGACGCTTGAACTGAGGCAATGCCTGGTAAGCTGTATAATGGGCTAGATAGGGGTTTCAACTTTATTGCATATCTCAGCCATTTTTGGGAATTTTTGCACCAAATTTTCAACATGGGGTTTTTGGGACCCCTTCTCATGAATGATGTCACTGTCATGGCGTTATTCGGGCGAAGGGTGATTTCGCTGCAGTGACTGCGAAATCACCCTTCGGGCCTGAATACCGCCATGACAGTGACATCATTCATGAGAAGGGGGCCCAAAACCCCCATGTTGAAAATTTGGTGCCAAAATTCAAAATGACTGTTTCATTTAACGGCTGTTGTGCAGTTCCACGCAGGCTCGTAAGTTCGCGAAATTTCAATATTTTCACCCAGATTTTCAACATTGCCATTTTACCACACCTTCTTATGGTAGTATAGCTGTCATTTTTACATCTCACCCAAAATGTGTTTCCACCCATGTAGCCTAGAATGGCGCAGTTGGTATAGCTAAATCAATGTACGGGACAAATTAAGAAAATCACAGTGACACTGTTCATGAGCAGAGGTCTTAAAATGGCTATATTGAAAATTTGGTGAAAAAATTCCTAAAATGACTGTTACAAGCGGCGTTAGCAGTTCCTACGCACGTCAGAGGTTTGTAATTTTCAATATTTCCACTCCAGATTTTCAACATTGCCATTTTTCCACACCTTCTTATGAGTAGTACAGCTGTCATTTTCAATCTCACCCAAAGCGTGTTTCCGCCATGTAGGCCTATAATGGCACCCAGTCGTTGTCTTGCAACTCAGTGTATGGACACATTAAGAAAATCACAGTGTCACTGTTCATAAGCAGAGATCTTAAAATGGCAATGTCGAAAATTTGGTGAAAGATTCCTAAAATGACTGTTTTACAGTGTGCATTGCACAGTTCCCACGCCTCGTAGGGTTTGCGAATTTTCAATATTTCCACTCCAGATTTTCAACATTGCCATTTTACCACACCTCCTTATGAGAAGTACAGCTGTCATTTTCACATCCTGCCCAAAACGTGTTTCCGCTTCATGTAGCATAATGCGCATGAAGTTGTGCAAACTCAATGTATGGGACACATTAACAAAATCACAGTGACACTATTCATGACCAGAGGTCTTAAAATGGCTATGTTGAAAATTTGGTGAAAAAAATCCTAAAAATGATTGTTTTACGAGCGTGCGTTGCGCAGTTCCTACGCACGCTCGTAAGTTCGCAGATTTTCAATATTTACACTCCAATGACTTCCAAATACCTAAACAGCACATAGAAGCAAGCAACATTCGGCATTGACAAATGCTTGTTTCTTTTACCTTTCTGCTTATTAGAAGATTTTTGGTTTGGTTTTGTGTGGAACAGTACTCTACCTGGAGGCCATCATAGCTAGTTGTATTCCCCTTCATACCTTATCAGCCCTGTGACCTCACTGGCTGTGACATCACAACTGATGAAGAGGAGCCAGTTACCTGCTGCCTGACCAGTTACTTGTGAGGTCACAATCCTGATAAGGTATGAAGAGGAATGGTAGTAGACATGTCAGCCTCCAGCTTTAATGTACTGCTCTTCTTATCACATCTAATACTCTCTGGTAGGAAGAGAAAACACATCAGAAATAACCCCATGTTTTTGGAAATGAGCTTGAGTTGTCAGGGGCTGGCTTGGTAAAGGAGGTCAGAGCATCCTTTGGATGGCTCTCCTTTGAGGGACATGCTAGTTCTGCCATTTGACTGCCATCTATCAAAGGCTGAGTGGCAATACAGCCAAAGCAGCCACAGTGATGGATGGTGGAGATTTCTCTGATACCAGCATGACCACGAGCATGTGTAGGTTACGTGTCCTGGGCATCATTCATAGCCACATCCCATGGCAGGGAACAGGAAAAGGGAAACATCAACATTATCAAGGCAGATGAAGCCCTGTCTACCCCTTGTCAATCTTGGCCTCCTTCCCCTGACCCCTGGGGGTAGTCCTTGGATCAACCTCTGCCATGGGCAATTGGATATAGCGGGTTTGAGCTGCAGAGGTGCTAATAAAAAGAGGGGGAGAGAGGTACCCCAGGGGTGTCACATCTGGGTAAAGATAAAAAGGCCAGTAAGGTGGAGGGGACGGATGATGCTATCTCCACCAAAAGGGTGTGGTTAGCCCTCAAGGCCCTAAAGAAAGACAAATCTCCTGGGCTGGATGGCATTCATCCGAGAGTACTATGGGAACTGGCGGACATACTGGCTGCACCGCTGGCGGAGCTTTTCAGCAGGTCACTTGAGACAGGAAGGGTACCTAGGGATTGGCGAGAGGCACATGTGGTACCAATCCATAAAGGGGGGTCGAGGGAAGTACCAGGTAACTATAGACCCATCAGTTTGACCTCGGTGGTGGGAAAATTAATGGAGAGTATACAAAAGGAACGATTGGGGGTGTACTTGGAGGAGGTGGGAGGTCTGGATAGTCGGCAGCATGGGTTTGTGCCAAGTAGATCATGTCAAACCAACCTTGTGGAGTTCTATGAATGGGTAACATCAGAACTGGACAGGGGTAAGCCTGTGGATGTATTATTCTTGGACTTCAGCAAGGCGTTTGACTCTGTCCCCCACAATGGTCTGGTGGAGAAACTGATGGGGTTAGGAGTAGGCCCTTTGATGGTCAGATGGATTGAAAACTGGCTAGCTGGACGCACTCAGAGAGTAGTGGTCTGTGGGGAGCTCTCAAACCCTAGAGAGGTTGGTAGTGGGTACCATGAGGGGCTCGGTCCTGGGTCCAATCCTGTTTAATGCATACATATCGGACATCAGGGAGGGTATAGGGTGTGAAATGAGTCTCTTCATGGATGACTCCAAGATGGGAGCAGTAGTTGAGGGAGAAGAGGGAGGTTGGCCCTGCAAGGGACCTGGACACCCTGGACAGCTGGGCTCACACATGGAAATTAAATTTCAATATCACCAAGTGCAAGGTGTTGCATCTCGTCGGGAAACCCTAAATACAGGTACACCCTGGGAGGAGGCCTGGAGGCCTCAATAGGGAAAAAGACCTAGGAGTCATGGTGGATGCATGTATGAATAACTCTGAGCAGTGCAGGAGAGCGGCTAGCAAGGCAAACAGGATGTTGGGATGCATCATAAGGGGGATCACCTCTAGGAGCAAGGAAGTGATTCTACCGCTGTACAATGGACTGGTTAGACCACACCTTGAGTACTGTGTACAGTACTGGAGACCACACTTGAAAAGGGACGTACAGCTCCTAGAGAGGGTACAGAGGAGGGCAACAAAGATGATACGAGGGCTAGGGGATTTGACGTATGAAGACAGACTTAAGGAGCTCTGCCTGTTTTCACTGGAGGAGAGGAGAGACAGGGGGGACATGATTGAGGTCTTCAAGTACCTCAAGGGAATAAATAGGGTAAACATGGAGGGGATCTTTAGACTAAAGCAGGAAGGTATCACCAGAGGGCATGGTTTGAAGTTGGAAGGTGGAAGGGTGAGGGGGGAAAAGAGGAGGAGGTTTTTCACTGAGAGGGTGGTGGACCCTTGGAATGCACTGCCTGGTGAGCTAGTTCAGAGATCCACAGTGGAGGGCTTCAAGACAGGATGGGACAGACACAGAAAGTGGATGTATCAGATGATGGCCTGTCCCAGGGGGGTGGGGATGGATGATATGTGTTTCTGGAGCACAAGGGAAGGGAGGGTCTTGGCACCCAACTAAGGATCTAAAGTTCGAGCAGACTCGATAGACCATAAGGCCTAATCTGCTGGCAAATAGTATGTTAGCATGTTAATAGTAGACTCCAGCTCATGGGGAAGCCGAAGGGACAACACTGCAATGTGACATAGGAGACCTAAGGAGTCCCAGGGGATTAGGGGAAGAGGGGCCTCAAGGAAGAGGAAAAGGCTCTGGCAGCAGGCAGAGGAAGGTCCTAGCCCAATGGCTGTGGGGACATAAAATGAATACAAAAACAATTCATACCATTTTTTGCCTATTATTTTTGGTGCTACTAGTTATTTAAGGTAACATTGAAACATAGAAACGTAGACTTTGATGGCAGATAAGGGCTGCTTGGACCACCTAGTCTGCCCATTTCCCTACCTAGAGGATAAGCTGCAGGTCCTATTTAACCAACAGCCTATTTCTTCCTACCCCCAACAAGAATTGCCTTATGTCTGTCCCATGCATTGTTAAATTCTCCCACAGTTTTAGACCCCACTACCTCCTCAGAAAGGCTGTTCCAAGCCTCCACCACCCTCTATGTAAAAAAATACTTCCTTAGATTGCCCCTGAGCCATCCCTCCTCTATCTTCAAATTGTGTCCCCTTGTTCTTGCACATCTCTTTTTCTAAAAGATGCTACCCTTTTGGACTTTGTTGATTCCACTGAGGTACTTAAACGTTTCTATCATGTCTCCCTCTCCCTCCTTTCCTCAAGGGTATACATATTAAGCTCCTTTAGTCTCTCCTCGTATGGCTTCTCTTGCAGACCCTGCACCATTTTGGTTGCCCTCATCTGAACTGCCTCCATCCTGTCTATGTCCATGTGGAGATGGGGTCTCCAGAACTGGATGTAGTACTCCAGATGGGGTCTCATCAACTGTCTGTACAGGGGGATAACAACTTCTTGTTTTCTGCTGGTGATGCTTCTCCCTATGTATCTCAGTATCCCCCCAGCCCTCCCTACTGCCTTCTCACATTGCTTGCCAACCTTAAAGTCATCTGATATGATTACCCCCAGGTCTCTTTCCATTTTTGTTGTTGTTACTACCCCCCACTGTGTAATCTTCCCCTGGGTTTTTGTTTCCCATGTGCATTATTTTGCACTTCTTTGCATTGAATCCAAGCTGCCATACTTACATAGATATATAGATACATAGACAGTGTTGTCGGATAAGGGCCTATGGCAAGGTATAGCATAGGTACAGCAATTCTCCTAAACCATTCTTCACCTTCAAATGTGATCGTTTTTGAATTTTTGACATCTTTTGACATTTGCTGTGCTTGCGTACCAACTGTTTGTGATGAGTACAAGGGGATTTCAAGGGGTGTCACTGCCATGCCCATTGCAGGGGGCTTGGCAGTCTAGACCAATGACCATGCATTGTGGTCGTGATTCAGCTATCTGCTCGGTTGGCTGAAAATGCATGTGCTTCAAAGGACCGAAGCCACTCCAATCAGAGAGGTCTTTGGTCCTTTGATTTGCATGCCAGATGCATCAAATCCTACAACCCCCCCAAATAGACTTAACCATAAAACAGGCAACCACATACTGATTGATTCTTGTCAAAACAACTGAAAGAATCATCACTTCACGTGTTCTCAGTGACTCAGTCAGTGACCACCTGGCAATACACTGCCAATAGCATAATTGAACCCCCAAAAACCCACCACACAGGATTATCTTCTGCAGAAATTGTACCAACCTAGACACCACATCCTTCCTACCTGACCTATCACTTATCAACTGGGCTTTTTTAGACACAACCACTAATGTCAATGTGGCACTTGACCAATTTATAATGGCTTTCACATCTGTCCTCGACAAGCACACCTCGCTACGCACTCGCAGAGTCAAACCTAAAAAATCATGCTGGCTCAGTAGCAATATTTTTGGCCTGTTGCATAGAAGAGACACACCCTGCTATAAGTTCATGAAATCCCACCTTATCACTGACTGGAATTAATACAGATTCCTGAGGAATTAATGTAAGGAGAGATCCTATGCCTTAGGTCCCACTAACTTAAAAATAAAAGCTAAATAATCTGGACAACCCCAAAAAGTTCCAGCAGTCAGTAAACTCTTGTTAAAAACAACTCCCAATCAACTCCTCCCACCATTGATATCAATGGTGTTAGCCACACTGACCCTTCAAATATTGCCACCCACTTTAACAACTTCTTCTGTGATCTAGATAAATACAGAAACAATGCTTCCCCAACCAGCCCTACCTTTCCTAAAAGAGACCCACACAGCCCCCACTTCTATTTAAAATGTGTTTCCTGTCATGACAGCCACAAACTTCTTGCTGCACTAAAAGTGAACAAACCCACCAGCCCTAATGGTCTCTTATCCAAATTCCTTAAACTAGCTGCATCTCAAATTACTATCCCTGTCGGTAAGCTCTATAATTTGTTCTTCTCAACTGGTACCATGCCAGACCTATAGAAATCGTCCACAGTCATCCCACTGCATAAGAAGTGTAGTAAGACAACTCTTGAGAACTATCGTCCAAGCTTTCTTCTCTTTGTTCTTTCTAAACTACAAGGAAAAATTGTCCATAGGCAATTAGTGAAGTACATGCAACAATACAATTTGAAATGCCCAGAGCAACACAGTTTTCATAAAAGGCAGAGCACTGACACAGCCTTGATTGAATTCACCGATGCCGTATACCACTCTATGGACAAGGGTCTTGCCACTTGATCCGTGTTTCTGTGGATCTGACCAAGGCCTTTGACTTGGTCAACCATAAGCTGTTCACTGACAGATTGTTGGACCTGGGCCTAGTACCATCTGCTCTCGGCTGGTTCACAGACCACCTGAACCATAGAAAGCAGGCTGTGAGAATAGGAAATGTTCTCTCCACAGTAAACAGCATCACTAGTAGTGTCTCCTAGGGCTTCATTTTGGGCCCTCTCCTTTTTACCATATTCATAAATAACCTGCCTACTGTCTGTAAACCCATACAACCCTGCCTGTATGCAGATGATGCTGTTCTTTTCACACACAGCAAAGATATCGCAATATCAACCAATCACTAAGCTCCTGCCTTGCCAGGCTCCTGGACTGGTTCTCTAGTGAGAAAATTGTCCTTAATCTTGGTAAAACCCAGTCCATGCTGTTCGGGACTAGGCATTGCCTCAATAAGCTATCCCCCAATGTCTCCGTCCTTACTGCAAATGGCTCCCCCTTACTGAAGACCACACCCTTTAAATACCTTTGGGGTTCATCACGATTCATCACTGTCTTTCAAGTCTCATATCCTGCACACTACGTCACTGCTTCACCAGAAATTTGGGACTGTCTACAGAATAAGCAGGCATCTAACACCTACTGCCAGAATTCAGATTGCCATGGCAAACCTCATACTCTCCCTTGAATATGGTTCTATTATCATTAATGCCGCCAACAAGTCCACTTTACAAAAAAGTATACCCTTTACTACAAAATCGGTAAATCTGCCTCTGGCAGCAGATCTAATATGCACCATTGAGTAGTCCTTGACTCCCTAAAGTGGCTGCCTCCTGACCTCAAAGCCAATGTGGCGTTTGCCACTTTCATCAAGAAAACTATGCAGTCTGGCACCCCTGCCTACTTACAAAATCTACTGTCATTTGTGGATCTCCCTGCTTCTCAATCAACCACATATAATAATTTCGCAGTCCCTATGTTTCATACAAATATGGGACAACACTCTTTTAGTTACCATGCAACATCCTTCTGGAATTTCCTTCTCCCCACCTGTCAGAAAATCCCCCATTGCCCAAGCCTCTACAAAGTTCCTAAAAGTACACTACTCATCATCTCAAACAAGCCACTGCTTCCAGTAACCTACCCTTTTCTGCCCTCCACCCTGTACTGCCTTCCCTCACCTTGACCCCTTTCTTATCCCCTTCCTTCCACCACCCCCCTTTCAATGCACTTATCATTCCCCTCCATTCAACTATGCACTTACACCCATTTCCCCTTTTCATTATCTATCATTTTGTCCACTCCCTCTAGTGACTTCTACCTCTTTCCCCCTCCCTCTTTACCACCCCACCTCTCTCTCTCTCAGGTCTCTCTGCTCCTAAACCCCTTGTCCTCCTTCAGTAATTCACTGTTACCTTGCTCAAGGCTGTTATCGCTCTTCTCTTTCCAACCTAGTATAGCTTAGAGTCATACTTGACTTGTACCTTTTGTACTGCAGTATTCTCGTTACTCCAATATCCAACTTATTTGCTTATCCATGAGTTATGTTACTCTCTGATGTACCTCCCCTTGTACCTGAACTCAAACATTATTGTACATATTCTCAAGCCACTGGCGTTGTACCATACTAGCATCTTGTATCTTCACCTTTTGTATAGTGTATTTTACCCATTGTAGCTTTCTTGTACCTCAAATTTAACTCTCAACTTGAATTGTATTTTTTTTAAAGTGCAAATCAAACAAATATCTAAGTGCTTGCACAAAAACACAAGAAAAATTCAGCAGTTAAAATTATAAACAACAATTAAAAACATCAGTATTTCAATATTCAGTAATTTACAATTCATTCACACTCCAAGAAGGTGAGCTTAAATAAATGGGGTTTTAGGCAGATTTGAAGCTCTCCACAATCAGGCACGCCCTTATCTGATGAGGTAGAGAGTTCCACAGGGTAGGGGCCACAAACGCAAACACCCTAACACCAGAAGTCTTTAAGCAGACCCTGGGAACCTCTAGCAATTCCTTATCAGTGGAAAGGAATGGCGGAGGGGGAGGTAAGGACACAGACGTTCTTGCAGGTAGTGCAGTCCCTGTCCATGTAGGGCTTTATAGGTCAGCAAACTGACCTTGAAGGTGACCCACCACTGAACTGGCAGCCAGTGAAGTTTGTCGGAGCACAGGCATGACACAACAAGGTCAAGATAAGCCACTCAACAGCCTGGCTGCCCTATTCTGCACCAACTGCAAGTAATGAATATCAACCCTTGGAAGCCCTAGGTATGGGGAGTTGCCATAGTTAAGATGGGAGATCACAAAGGCATGGACCAGTGCTGGAAGGTTGTCAGGTGGGACCAGGTTTTTAATCCAAATGATATTCCTCAGATGGTAAAATGAGGATTTAACGACAGACGACACCTGAGATTTAGAGGTCAGTCCGTCATCAAAAATAATGCCCAGATTGCACACCTGGTTAGAGGTCAACAGCTGACTGCCCCCGAGCCAAAGCCCCAAAGGCTGTCCAGCCAACAATCCCTTCAGCCCGATGACCCAGATCCACAACCAACACATCGGTCTTGTCAGGGTTCAACCTCAGTCAGTTGGCACTCATCCAGTCCTGTATTTCAACAAGGTAGTTGTTAAATACTGGGACAGTATCATCCTGGTCAGGCACAAAGGACATGTAGAGCTGAGTATCATCTGCATAGCAGTGAAAATTCAGCCCATACTGCCTCACAATGTCTCCCAATGGCAGCCTATATACCACGAACAACAAGGGTGACAACACAGAGCCCTGCTAGACCCCTCTTGGCAGGGAGACCGAGTCAGAGGAAAAAATCCCAGACACCACTCTCTGTGACCTGCCTATGAGGAGGAGAGGGGGGACATTGTTTAACCAGAAAAGACACACTAAGCCAAAGCTTGTTTCCAGGTGTGACCTGGGAGCACAAGGAAGTTAAGTGACTTGCTCAGTCACTCAGTATGCAAGTGGAGACTGTGGGATTCAAACACAGGTCTCCTGGTTTGCAGCTCAGAGCCTTAAACCACCCAACAGTCCACAGATGAATGGCAAGAGCTCTAGTGACACACCATGGTCCTCCACGGTATCAAATGCCGAAGAGAGAAAGGAGAACCAAGATGGAAAGAGTCCTCTGATCTTTAACTATCAGGAGGTCATTTAGCACATGAACTAGGGCCATCTCGGTATTATGCATTTCTGAAAGCCCAACTGGAGAAGATTATAGATATCATGGATGGTAAGATGGACCTCTAGCTGCAGCACGACCGCCTTCTCAATAACCTTGCCCACAAAAGGAAGGTTAGAGACAGGTCTGTAGTTAGCCAGACAATCAGGGTCAAGAGAGGGTTTCTTATGGGGAGGTATTACTACCGCCTCCTTCAGGGTGTCTGGAAACACACCTGTCACTAATGAACACCTGACCATCTCTGATAGGGCTGGGCCAATAACTTCAACATACCACACAAGAAGGCGAATTTGGCCTGGGTCCAAACTACAGCACGTCGGCTGCAAACTCTGGACGATCCTCACGACATCCACGATTGTCAACCGGTAAAAGTCAGACCAGAGAAAGCAAGGCACTTCCACCTCAACTCACATCAACTATTTTACCATATCCCACCCATTGTGTCTACTATTGCACACGGGTCATGACTGCAAAGGGCACCTGTGCCAGTGCACTTACCCAGTCAACAAAGTTTAAATAAATAAAATTATAAAAATGAAGATGGGTCAGCAAACAGTTGATTGGCTCTCAAAACAGTTACAGATGCACACTGGAAGTTTGCTACGGACCTTATCGGTGTGCAGCTCCTATATCAAGCCCTATAACAACAGAAAACATGTGTCTGATGTCCGATATTGATGCCCTGTAACTCTCTCTCCCCCGTCTCTCCTCTCAGCACCCACCATCCACCCCCCCCACAAACACATAACACTGACACTGTGGTGTCCACCTCATAGTTTTTGTGTTTTTATATCACCTGCAACAAAGAAAAACAACCATCCATGTGTGAGGCAGTCGCCACTGTAACTGCAACCCCTCCCCCCACAATTTAGTTATGCAGCACCAGGGAGCCCACCCCCGGTGCTGCCAAATATAACACCAACACTGGGGATGCCCAATGCCCCAGTGTACACTGAAATAAAGAAAACATCCCTCCTATTCTGTTTTTTTTAATAGCCTGTAAAAATGAAAAACGGTCCATCAGTGTCTGTTGCAGTCATCACTGTAACTGCAATATCTCCCCTCCACCATTTAGAATACTGACACTGAGGGTGCCGAACTCCCCAGTGTCCACTGAAATAATGAAAACATCCCTTGTATGTTTTTTTTTTTGTTTTTGTTATAGCCTACAAAGAAGAAAACGGTCCATCAATGTCTGTTGCTGGTGTCCCTGTAACTGTCACTCCCACCCAACCATCTCAGTCAGCACCCACCACCCTACACCCCCAAACATAACACTGACACTGGGGTGCCCAATGCCCCAGTGTTGAAACCTAAAATAAAGAAAACCTTCCCTCTGCCTTTTTTTTTGTTTTATTTTGATTAAGCTTTTAAAAAAGAAAACCATCTATTAATGTCTGTTGCGCCATTAGTCCTCCCACCTAACCCTCCCAGCCAGCATCCACCACCACCACCCCAATCCCTTACCATTGGGTACCACTGGGGGCCCTACGCCATAATCTTCTCTTGACCGCAGATACATCTTCACTCTTCAATGCCAGACCGTGAACTGAGGAAATCAGCTATGTGCTTCAATGCATTTCAATGGGGGGTTGAACTTAATGGCATAACTTGGCCATTTTGGGATATTTTCCCCCCAAATTTTCAACATGTCTTTTTTGGGACCCCACCTCATTAACAATTATAGTGACTTTAGGTTAATCTGTTCTGAAAGGTGATTTTGCAGTTGCTGCACAAAATCATCTTTCAGGCAGGAGTTTAAACTTTTCTCTGCTCTTGTTCATGAGGTGGGATCATAAGAAGGCTATTGTGAAAATTTGGTGTAAAGATATTAAAAAACAAAGTTATGAGCCTACATTGAAATTTGCAAATGCAGGCTTGTGACTTTCAATATTTTGACCCCAAATTGTCAGTGTAGCCATTCCTTCATAGCACCTCATGAATGTGACAGCTGTCATTTTTGAAATCCTGGGAAAAATGTATATTCGCGCCCTGAAAGGTGATTTTTGCAGTCGCTGCACAAAATCACCTTTTAGGCAGGAGTTGAATATTTTCTCTGCATGATTTCATGAGGTGAGGTCATGAGAAGGCTATGTTGAAAATTTCGGGCAAAAATATTAAAAAACAACGAAGTTATGAGCCTACATTGAAATTTATGAACGCAGGCTTGAAACTTTGGTAATTTTCAATATGTTGACCCCAAATTTTAAATATAGCAATTTCTTTACAGCACCTCATGAATGTAGCATCTGTCATTTTTCAAATCCTGGGCAAAATGAGTTTCCATACCTGTGGCAGGGAATGACGTTTTGGTGGTGCGAAATGATGTTTGATGAGGATTTGAAAATCTTCACCTGCAGGGTCTATTAGGTAGGGTAATAATAAGGCTATGCTGAAAATCTGGTGTATAAATATGGTAAAATGCCCAGATCATGACTGAACGCTACTCTATTTCAGTGTTCACTCATAACTTAGCTAATTTTGGATATTTTGACTCCAAACTTTCAACATAGTCATTTTTCCACAAACCTCATAAAAGTGACGTGTCATTCTTTAAATCCTGGACAAGATGTGTTTTAGCACCTGTGGTGCAAAATGACATTTCGACCAATATACCCTAAATCATACATGTCATGTTTATGAGACAAATCCTAAAACAAGTATCTTCAAAAGTTGAGGTCAAAATATCAAAAAAAGAGGTGCATACCAGCAGCAAATCTTCAGCATTGACAGATGCTTGTTTAATATAAATAATTACTGTAATGCAAAAACATATTGATGCTCCTTTCATTCTTTTTTTCAGCTACTGATTTTTCTACCTTATTTTTCTTGGCTGCCTCAGTCTGCTCCCCTTCTTGTCCACGCATCGGATTTGGGGATTCCAGCCACCGCTCGCCCTACCCGAGTGGTCCCAGGCACCCATCTACTCCTGCGGTTGTACCCTCCACAGAAGGGCCACAGGGAGCCTTCCAGACTCCCCATGGAACACGGATTCAGCTTGGGTGCCTGGCCACTGGACGAAGCTCATGGACGGCCATCAAGCCTCTCAACTGAGCACCTATTTTTTCCTCCCCTTGGAACGGGAGGCATGCAATGATGTCAGTGGAGGGGGCACGCAGACGTCCGCACGCACTTCCTCCGGACGTCTGCCCTCAGCTCTACCCCTAAGTGCAGTGAGCATGCAGTCTCCCAGCCTCCGCACTGACTACCGTGGACCCCCCTCCCCGGCCAACCCCCAGCAACCCGTGCTTGTTCCCAAACACTGGTCGTCGGTGTGGAGCGAGGTGCGGTGGCCAGCACCTCAGCCCTCAGCGCCACCGGGCCTGATGCTCACTTCATTCTGAAGTAGAAAAGTGTTAAGAGATTCAGTGACATTAGAGTTTTATCAAGTAAGCAGATGTACCTTTTGGCTGCACAGACACTAGCAATTTTTGCACGAACCACTGAGCCACCTAACTGCACTTCCTAATTGCTGTGATACACACACACTGACTAATTCATATACACATATATGCATATATATATATATATATATGTGTGTGTGTATATATATATATGTGTGTGTTATATATATATATATATATATATATATATATATATATTATCCAGTATAACATAGCAGTGCACTGTATGCACACACAGAACATTGCCATGCACACACACACACACACTAACACACAAACACTGCCTTATATGGCACTTATTTATTTATACATCTAACCCTAACTTTTACTGTATAGATAAGCACTATGTTTTGCACTAACTAATTTTACTAATCTATGGCATGACTGAGTAGCTAAGGTAGTGGACCAGGGAGGTGTGGTGGATGTGGCCTATCTGGACTTCAGAAAGACCTTCAACACTATCCCCTATAGAAGACCAATTAACAAACTATGCAGCCCAGGGGTGGATTCTAAAACAGTTTTGTGGGTGGAGAAGTGACTGATTGGCAAGAGTCAGAGGGTTGTGGTAAACAGGGAGTACTCTGGAGAGGTGATGAGCAGGGTGCTTCAGAGGTCGTGTTGGGGTTGGTCCTCTTTAATGTCTTTATTGGGGACATTGGAGAGGGAATGGAGAGGAAAGGTATGCCTCTTTGTAGATGATACAAAAAGTATGCAATAGGGTGGACACTCCAGGGGATGTTGAAAGAATGAGGAAAGACCTTAGAAAACTTGTGAAAGGGCCTGAAGAATGGCAGCTGGGATTCAATGCATATAGGGCAGTAGTACCCAGGGACAAAGTACGAACTAGGTGGGAAGGTACTGACAGTCACAAAGCAGGAAAGGGACCTGGGATATATCATCTCAGTGAACCTAAGAATAACTAGGTAATGTGATAAGGTGGCTGGAAAGGCTAGCCAGATTCTTGAATGCGTACGGAGGAGTTTCATGAGTAGAAAGAAGGAGATCATCTTGCTCCTGTATAAGACATTCATGAGACTGCACCTGGAATACTGTGTCCAGTTCTGGAGGCTCCATCTGAGAAAGAACATAGACAGGGTGAAGGAGGTGCAGTGGAGTGCAAGTACATGGTGCAGGGGCCTGCAGGATAAGACCTATAAGGAAAGACTTAAGGAGTTAAATATGTATTCCCTGGAGGAAAGGAGTGAGGGGAGCATGACTGAGACATACAAATACATCACTGGTGTAAACAGAATACAGGAAGGAAACATCTTCCAAAGTAAGAGATGCTCCAAGCCAAGGGTCACAAAATGAAGTTAGAGGAGGGAAAGCTCAGGGGAAATGTGAGAAAATATGTTTTCACAGAGAGGGTGGTGAATGCCTGGAATAGCCTACCAGAGGGGATGGTAGGGGCTAAAATGGTCACAGAATTTAAGAAGGAGTGGGATAGATGTAAATGTATCCTGGAGGCAAGGGGTGGGCTCCAGAATTCATTTTGAGCATGGGACCTCATACTAGATTGGGATTAATAAGGCAGGCTGGGTGGTGATAGGACTCCCATCCCCGAGTCCAACATCCCATGGAGCACCCACCACCTCGCACTCCCAGAGTCCCCCCAAAACCCTCACTCACCTGAACAGGTTCCATTGTGAAGTTCCACTATCCCATCGAAGACGCATCTTGCTGCTGGAACTGGGGACTTGTATATGAGAAATAAGGTAAGTGCAGTTCAATGTATTTTAATGTGTTTTCAACTGCATATGCCTAATTTCTCATATAGCAGTTGCCGGTTCCAGCAGCAAGACGTGTCTTCCATGAGATAGTGGATCTTCACACTAGGATCTCTTCAGGTGAGTGAGGGTATGTGGGGAAGCCTGGGGCTTGTGGGGTGGTGGGTGCTCAGTGGGAGGTGGGGCTGGGGTGTGGGGCTAAATCAGTGATGGACCATTTTTATAGATTAAAAAAGGACATTGAGGGACTATGTTCTTCTTTTCAGGTTCAAAGGGACATCGGAGGGTGGAGAGGGGTTTGCCACTAGACACCTCTTTTAAATCTGCAATAACATGCATAAGGTTGAAACTGATCTAGATAAGGGGGGGGATGTAGACTAACAATTTTTGCACTAACCACTACATTTAACTGCACTTTCTAATTGTTGTGATACACACACACTAATACATATACACATATATGCATTTATATTCCAGTATAACATAGCAGTGCACTGTCTACACACATCTTTACAGACAAAAACAAGCATTTGTCAATGCCGAATGTTGGGTTTGGTAGTGCAGTGCGGAAACACATTTTAGGCAAGATGTGAAAAATGACAGCTGTACTGTTCATAAGGAGGTGTAAAAAAGTGGCAGTGTTGAAAATGTGACATGTAAATATTGCAAATTTACAAAGTTACAGGGATGTGTGGGAAATGCGCAACGCACGCTTGTAACACATTCATTTTATGGACTTTTGGCATAATATTTTCAACATAGGCATTTTAGCACCTCTGCTCATGTACAGTGTCATTGTCATTGTCATTTCCTCACACTGTCCCAAAAAGTGATTTCGCACAGCGAATGTGCTATTCTGTGCCGGACATGCGAAAACACATTTCGGGCAGGATATGTAAAATGACAGCTGTACTGTTTATCAAGAGGTGTGGAAAAATGCCAATGGTGAAAATCCAGAGTGAAAATATTACAAATGCACATTACGAGCGTGTGTGCAAACTGCAAAACGCACACTTGTAACACAGTCATTTTATGGAGTATTGTCACCAAATGTTCAACATAGGCATTTTAGGACCTCTGCACATGAACAGTGTCACTGTCATTTTCGTAATCTGCCCTGAACACTGATTTCCCACAGCAAACGCGTTGCTGTGCACCGGACGTGCAGAAACATATTTTGGCCAGCATGTGTAAAATGACAGCTATACTGTTCACAAAGAGGTGTAGAAGAACAATGTTGAAAATTTAGCGTGAAAATATTGCGAATTTGCGTAGTTATGAGCATGTGTTGCAACTCACAACACACACTCATAACACAGTCATTTTATGGAGTATCGTCACCAAATTTTCAACATAGGCATTTTAGGACCTCTGCTCATGAACAGTGTCACTGTCATTTTCATAATCTACCACGAACACTGATTTCCTAAAGCGACCACGCTATTGTGCGCCAGAAGTGCGGAAACACATTTTGGCCAGGATGTGAAAAATTACAGCTGTACTGTTCACAAGGAGGAGTAGAAAAATGACAATGTTGAAAATCTGGTGTGAAAATATTGTGAATTCGCGATGTTATGAGCGTGTGTAGCAACTGCGCAACACACCCTCGTAAAAAAGCCATTTTTGGATTTCTTTCACCAGATTTGCAACATAGGCTTTTTGAGAGCCCACCTCGTGAACACTGCAACTGTCCTTGTGTTAATCGGTCCTGAAAGGTGATTCTGCGCAGTGACTGTGAAATCATCTTTCAGGACTGATTAACATCATAACAGTGACAGAATTCATGAGGAGGGGTCCCAAAAACCCCATGTTGAAAATTTGGTGCAAAAATTCCAAAAAATGCCCGACATATGCATCAAAGTTGAAAAAAACCCTATTTATTCCATTATACAGCTTACCGGCATTTCCTCAGTTCGCGGTTGGCTTTGAAGAGTGCAGACGTGTTCCCGGTCCACGAAGATCATCCGCTGGACTCTGGAGGGGTATATGTGGGGTGTGGGAAGGCAGGGTGCACAGTGGATGGTGTAGGTGGTAGGAGACAAAGAGGACCGTTTCTGTTTACAGGTGTTAAAATAAAACATTGTGGATGGCTTTCTTTTTACAGTTATTTTTTGGGGAGGTACAGTAGCCGGCGGAGGATTGGGCACCCCATTGGCACACAGAGTGGGACAGATGCCAATGAGAGTTGGCACCCTCATCGGCAAACAGCGAGCGTGGGGGATACAAGGCCGAGGGGATTGGGCACCCCTCGGCAACCAAAAAGGAGGGGGACATTAATGCTGATGGGAGGGGTCCCTGGCCGGCACATACAAAATGGTCAGGGTAAGCCGACCAGGGATTGGGCACCCTGAAGTTGACAGTTTAGCGCCACTGGTTGCCATGTTTGATGCTGGGAGCATGTAGGAAGGTCCGCTGAGTGTGACATGCTTTGCTCACATTGCAGTGGACCTTTCCTTAGATGTGCTCACCCAGGTGGTGTGGCACCGGTATGCAGGCTGATTGGGGAATGAAGGACGCACCTACTGGTGTGTGACCTGCATTCTCCCAACAGCGACCGCGTCTCCAAATCTCCACTACCGGAAGATGTTGGCTGCACAAGTGTGCCAATGTAAAAAGACATTGAGGGACCATTTTCTTCTTTTCAGGCTCCAAGAGACATTGAAGGGTGGGGGTTGCCACTAGACAACTCATTTAAATCAGCAATGACATGCATATGGCTGAACCTGGTCTAGATAGCGGGGGAATGTAGACTAGCAATTTTTGCACTAACTACTGAGCCACCTAACTTCACTTTCTAATTGTTGTGATATACACACACTGACTAATACAAATACACATATATGCATATAGGGCCCTATGCACGATGCCAGCACGCTGTGGAAACCGGGCACATTGGTATCGATATGCATGAATGCAATGGAGTGGGGTCCTGCGGACCCCATGCAGTATGCATGTACTGGGTGCAACAGTTACATGCCTGATCCCCTGGCCACATGGACAGCAATGCACTGGACGTGGGCAGGGGCATGCCGGGGGTGGGCTGGCACTACATGCCAGTCACAAAGACGCGTAGTGCTAGCTGCAGGAGGGCTGGTGCAGAGCAGGTTACAGCCAGGACCCTGCCATAATCCACTGCACACCCCCACAGAGTGCACCCACCAGACATGGTGGGGCCAGGAGGCAATCCACTGTGCTACCTTAGCCCACAAGGCAGATGGGGAGGGCTGGGGTGGCTGATCGGGTGAGTACCTGCACCAGGGACCCCTGTGACTCAGTGTTGTGGGTCTGCACCCCTGCAGGGTGCCAGCCAAACCTGACACACAGAGCAGGCCCTGTAGTGGCACAGCACCCACCACCACCACCACCACCATGGGACAACCCCAGTCTCCGTATTGTGTAGTGGGCCCTCCCCCCATATCTATGGAGGTGCCCTGGCCCACCTTTCCCTGACTCAGTACCCCTGCAAGAGCCCTAGATGTGAGGAGGAGAGAGAGAGAGAGAGAGAGATGTCCCACCCTAGCAAGAACCCTGGTGACCAGTGGTCCCCCCACACACCCGTGACACTGACAAGAACCCCCTCACCCCATCAAGATGGCCAGTGACACAACCTTCCACACAACTCCATGGCTGCCAGAGACCCGACTGATGCTGGGGGTACACTGCTGATGCGCTCCTGGTAGCAGTCAGATGGCCTGCAGCCAAGTAGGTGTGAGGAGGGATGTGTCGCTGGTGATCCTGAGCCGTGGCATGACTGTTCGGTATGGGGGTGGGCTGTCAGTGCTGCAGAGTGGCAGGGGGGCTGCTGACCACTAATGCTGCCAGTGGAGCACTGGGTTGAGGATCTGGGCCGTGGGTCCTGGAGCACTGCTGTTTGTGCTGGAGGGCGTCATGTCGGACACTAGGACTGGGCTGCCATGGGTTGGGGTGGGGGGTGATGCCTGGCACTCGGGGACTGGGCTGCCATGGGTTGGGGTGGGGGTGATGGCTGGCCTCAGGGACTGGGCTGCCATGGTTTGGGTGGGAGGGTGATGCCTTGCACTTGGGGAGAGGT
The DNA here is from genome assembly GCA_016271365.2 of Neoceratodus forsteri. Taxonomy (NCBI): domain Eukaryota; kingdom Metazoa; phylum Chordata; order Ceratodontiformes; family Ceratodontidae; genus Neoceratodus; species Neoceratodus forsteri. The sequence goes on along the minus strand of CM028134.1, from coordinate 1,060,668,888 downwards.
GGGGATGGGGCTGCACTGTGTTGGGACAACCCATAAACCAGGCAAAGAAATGTATTGGATTTGCCTCAAACTTCCCTCCTTCTGTATTCTCACGGAATACTGCTCTTCGCCGAGTTTGTGGTAGATAGCTTACCTCGCGGCGGCATAAACATTCTAGCGCTGTGTCCACGATAGCACAATGATTACAGCAGCCCCGATACAAACAAAAGAGAGACAATGGAAAATAAGTTAACATGCTGTTAAAGTACACACAGAAGCAAAACCAACAACCACAAAGAGTATATATTACCTGTGAAGCAACAAAAGTGACGTGCATCTGTCATGGCCTTATGAAGTTGCTTTTTCACAATTTTTTTTTTGCTACAGCCTCACCCTAATTCCATAAGCTTCTGTTTAGTCGTACCTGATTGGGGGCTGGGGAAACATGACTACCTCGATGGTGGTGTGGAACCTTGGAGAAAACTAGCTGACAGGCAGGTGCCATTGTATGTCAGGGTATCAGGACTGTGGTGTTCAGCAGATGTGGGGCCATCTGGTAAGGGAGAATAAAAAAATTAATATCCACACAACATCTTTGTGCATACCTGATGCACCCAGCCTACAACAGGTAACAATAAAACGACAGCTTGTCATGCTGATCCCAGCACCATCACATGCGGTCACCAAGGTGATGGCACAGAAATGAACAGCCCAGCTAGCACGACAGGGGTTTGGAGTACATTGCACTCTGTATACATACAGCATGTATACTCTCTCTACAGTCTGTCATGATCCCCAGAGAGGGGCCCACCATACTGACCATGGCTGTCTCCTGTCAAGTGGTGATGGTGGAGGGGGGGCTATGTGTCTGGGGACCAGGGGGCAGAGACCTGCCAGCTAGGGGAGAATAAATAGAATAAAGAAAAAAAAAAGAAAAATCCCATCTCAGGCTGATCCACGCAGGGGTCAAATCAAGTTTTGCAGCCACTAGCCACCAGGGTAATGACTTGGAAAATCTTTTGTGCCTGACCAGAATAGAGCTCTCTTGCTATTAACAACTGCCTCACTGAAATCCAGAACTGGATGAATTCGAACTGGCTGAGGTTGAACTCGGAGAAGACTGAGGTGATGGTTGTGGACCCAGGTCACCGGATAGAGGGGATGGGAGCTGGTTTGCCCTCAGGACTTTTTCTGAGTGGCTCCCAGCTCCCTACCTCTGAATGGGTGCAGAACCTGGGGGTGATTTTTGACGACGGGCTGACACTGCGATTGCATCTGTCAGCAGTCATCAAATCATACTTTTACCATCTGCGGAACATCTCCAGGACTAAGCATCTAGTTCAGTCCGGTGACCTGCCTACATTGGTCCATGCCTTTGTGACCTCATTCCTTGATTATTACAACTCTCTGCATCTAAGGCTACCAGGGGTTGATATCTGTCACTTGCAGCTTGTGCAGAATGCTGCGACCAGATTATTGATGAGTACTTTCCGTACCTGTCAAACTTCTCCAGTGCTGTGCGAGCTGCACTGGCTGCCAATACACTGGCAGATCACCTTTAAAGTCAGTCTTCTGACTTATAAAACCCTACATGGACTGGGCCCAGACTACTTGAAAGAGCTCCTGGTACCTTACTGCCCTAGGCGATCGTTCTGCTCGGCGGACAAGGGCTTGCTAGAGAGTCTGAGGGTTTCTTTAATATCTTCGGGGGCCCGTGCTTTTATATACGTGGCCCCAACCCTCTGGAATTCTGTACCCCACCCACTTCGGGAGTGTGCATACCTGGAGGAATTTAAACAGGCATTAAAGACCCATTTGTGGTTGACGGCATATCCCTGATGATGCTGTTATTGTATTTTATGAATTCAGTGTTTATTGTATTTGTGTTTATTTTATTGTTTTTATGTGACGTCTGCTGTTAAGGTGCCTTGGTTTTAGAAAGGTGCGGTAAAAATAAAGAATTATTATTATTCATTATTATTGTTAAAATCTACTAGCCCCACAGATGTTTCCACTGGCCCAGCTAATGTACTTATTGAAATATTACCTTCTCCAGTACAAGCCCTCAGGGCTACTAGGGGCTGGTGCCAGTTTTGACCCCTGTCCATGAACATCCACATGTGGTCACACAGGTGACAGTACAGGAACAGACAGTCAGGACCACCCTCACAGTATATACACACACACACACCAGAATAGATAACACATACATGAGAAAAAAATGCACAAACATACTTGTACTGCAAGACAAGATTAACCCACATTCAAACACAGCCCCTAATAAACTAATATTAAACACCATCAAATTATGATAACATCCAGCCTGGTGGTGCTGAGGGTTGAGGCACTGGACGCTTCACTTTGCACCATGCCAGCAACCCAGGTTCGGAAACAAACTCAGGTCACCAGGAGTCAGCTGGGGAGGAGCGTATTGAGCGTTCATGGACTGCTCTCCTCTCCTGGGGTGGGTGAGTTCTGCCTTGCACAACTCTAGTGACCCCTGGTGTTCCTGGGAATCACTGCAGTCTGTGGGGTGTGTTTATAGGGGTCAGGCAGCAGCAGGCATCTTTAGCACAGCTGTGAGAGTGTGCCTGTCATGAGCAAGATGCCACTGCATGTCTTCACCCTCACAACATTAAGAGGAATAACTCTTGGGGAGGCGATGGTGACCTTGGGTGGCTGCAGCCCACATCCACAACACTGGACTCTCCTGATTGGCCCTCTCAGGCCCTCACTCTGCTCCCAGCCGAGCTGACACCCAGGTAAGGCATTAGGTGGCTCCGCCCCGGGAGTGGTGCAGATCCAAGGGCTTAGCTGTGGTCTGGGTAGCAGAGTGGAGTGTCTCTGTTCTCGATTTCCCAATCGGAGAGTTTCAGGTGGGGAGTTGGAGCTAGCAGTCGAGAGAGATACACCCAAGAGATGCCCTGGGTAGCTGAAGTTCAGGAGTGCGATAAAGTTGACAAAAAAAAAATTATGATAACAATGGCACCTCTGCAGAGCCCCCCCCCAGACACACACATGCAGTAAACAGTATGACTTGATATAGTTTGATATAGTTTTTTCAGGAAGAAGGCACATAACCAGCACAGACTATCAAATTCCTTTTTCAGTACTTCAGCAACAGAATTTCAACAGCATGGTATGTTTTAAGATGAAAAAATGTATACGAACAGTCCATTTGAGTTCATTTCAAACCTTCACTGCAAAAGACTTTAAATAAACTGTGGTTAGGGGTCCTTTAACTTATCTTCAGTGAGAGTTGTAACATCAGATGATTCACCACATAAACATTTCATTCTGTGACATTTGACTTACTCAGTGCAACAGTCCTAGGGTTGTCTGCTTATCTCATCTTATAGCTGGGAAAGTTTGACTGAGCTGATACGTTTATGAGCTATGAAACTCAGAATGTCTATACCGATTGAAGCTTAGCACACAAAATAGTGCTTTGAAACACTGCTAGCTGAATGAAAGAGGAGTAATAGCTCTAAACCTCTAATTTTATCTAGTCTGTTAGCAACCGGCAGGGCTCCCTTTTTTCTGCCGTAATAGCAAAATGATTGCGGGCTCTGCCCACTGCAGCCGTGAAAACGAAGCAGTATTAAGAAGGCAGTAGTATTGGCAATACCAGGACCACCCAGTGGCATAATATGGCCTGACGCCACAGATGGAGGGTTTTATAGCCCCTAGAAGGTCTGGTATTGCCCAATACTGCCCACTCTGGAGGGCATTATTACACTTAGAAAATGGCCCACATGTGACAGTTCTATAAAATAAAAAGAAAAAAAAATAAGAAATTCATAACATATGAGTAAAATAAATAGAAAGTCATTATAGTGGTAAAGAAGTCCCTCCACACCTTGCATCACGCTGGTGACCCGGGTTTGGGAACAAGCCTGGGTCGTCAGGGGTCGGCAGAGGAGGTAAAGGATTAAGCATCTGAGGGACAGCTCTCCTCTCCCAGGAGGGAGGGGGCGCTTTCGCCCGGTGCTTGGCTGGCCTCTAGCAGAGGCCAGAGGAACAGCAAGCGCTGGAGCACATAGAAGAGAAGGCTGGGAGTGGCGGTCATCGGCGGAATGCCTTGATGTCAGGGTGCTGGCCACTTCCTCAGAAAGGGGAAAAACACAGCCGGAGCATGGGTAGATGGAGTCCCAGAACACCGACCCTGATGGCGACTGCCTGCCTGACCACCAGGGGACCCCAATGAGATATTGAAGCATCGGGACATTTGGGTCCCATCCCGTACTCACCTGGGGGTATAACCATGGTTCCATGGGGGGAAACTGCTGGGGAATCAGGTACGGCAAGTCAAGGGGTGGTGAGTGGTGTCTCCCAAAGAAGCGTAGCTCAGGGGTGAGAAGGTGGATAAATAGAAAATAAAAAATTAAAAAGTCCCTCTACTGGTAAACTTGCCAGTACAGGGCACTGTAATCTTTCACAGCTGCTTTACTGTGAACTGTACTTTACTGTTACATTTCTTGTAGTGTGCCATCTGTGTTTTGACTTTTGCTACTGGGCTCTCCTGCAGCTCGCCAGTGATCGTTAGTTTTGGGGGAGGGATGGATTGAGAATTCATAGTACTAGCAAGACACACTATTACAGTGAAGAGCAGACCAAGGGCGTAACCACCAATATGCCTGATTAGCTGTGGTGTGCTTCCTGAAGTACAGGGGTTAGAAAAGCTGCCAGTGCCTGGCATCTCTCCTCTTTAAGTTTCTTTGTTCTGCTTCACATTTCGCGGGCTTGGGATCACTTACTCTTTGTTTCAAGTGGGGGGGGCTGCCTGCCTGCCTTGCAGACCTTGAGAATGCAGTGCTCAGTCAGGTCTGCTGGGTACTCCAGGATGTCAGCTTGAAGGCATTGCTAGTGGCAGCGGCGTGTTTAAAAGTTGGGGAGCCCAGTATATTTTCAAATTAAAAGTTTATTTAATTTTTTTTTGTTAAAAATGCACAAACACAAGGATAACAAATAATAAATACTAAATAAAGTTAATATGCAGAATATGTCCTGTTACCAAGGATAGGCTTAACTTATTAATATAATTGTATAGAACCATATTTTATACACAAACTTCTATATGATCATTTGCTTACCATTTACACAGTTGAGGTATATTTTAAATTGATTAATCTTTTCTCTTAATTGTAAATATAGCCAAAAATGAAGCCTGGGTATGTAAAAGTTCTCCCTTACTTCTCTGAATGAAATAAATACACCCATTTCCAAATCTAGCAAGTTTCCCACTAAAATTATATCCATTGTTTTCCAACTGGTGTCATTAAACTGTTTACCATTATATATAAGACCAGGGTTATCCCATATTGGGGCAAGTTCCAGTGGCATTGGTCCTAGTTGATAATTCATAGCACTTTTATTAAATAACCAGATTGTGGCAGACAAAGTGGGATGTGATCTAAGATTAGATGAGAGAGGCTGAAATAAAAAGTCTGATAATGCATGAAGTTTAACAATTTCCTTTTCTGTGAGGAGCCATAAAGGAAGCTTCTCTACATTATCTTTGGACAACCATAATGCTGAGTGTATTGACAAATATGACTAGTGATACCCTTGCCACCAAGGATTGTTAAAACTTCCTACTTTCCATGGTGCCCTTAGTTTGCTAATGTTCAACCTGGGTGGCTTGTTATCCCAAAGGAATTTTGTACATATCTTTTTATACCATTTGATGTGTAACTTTGCTAGAATATTATTCAAGAGATAGAAAATTTGGGGGCAATGATAATTTTTATTGAATTTATCTTGCCCCGTAGGGACATGTTAAGTTTAGACTATTTATCAAGCTCTTTTTGAAAATTTTCTATAAGCCCAGACATATTATATTGTATGATTTGGAGGATAGAGTTAAATACATGAATTCCCAAGTACTGAATCCCATTATCCCCCTAAAGGAAAGTTAAACGTTTTGGTTAGCTTCTCCTTTTACTGTCGCTATTCTTGAATCATTATTCCTTTCACTTCTCCAAGTTCACACATAGTCCTGAAAGTGACACAAATCTACCAAGAAGGGGAATTAAAGCAGCAAGTGATTGAAAGGGATTAGAAAGGGTTAACAATAGATCATCTGCAAAAGCAAAGGATTTATTTTCTATCTTCCCTGAACAAACACCCTGTGTTTTATTAGAAAGCTTGATAAGTCTCAGGAGGGGTTCAAATGTCAAAATAAACAGAAAAGGCAAAAGTGGGCACCCTTGACAGGTGCCTCTAAACAGCTGGAAGTGCTTAGTAATCAATCCATTGGAGATAATTGCTGATTAAGAGGTAGAACATATGGAAGATACCCATTACTTAAAAATAGGGCCAAAATTAAAACTTTCCAGTACCTTCTGTAAGTATAACCAATCTAAAGAATCAAAAGCCTTTCCAATGTCTAAGGACAGAGCTATTGAGGAAGTCAAGCAAGCTTTAGCTGCCCATATAACAGAAAAAAGTCTCCTAATATTATCGGATGCCTGGCGCCCCTTTCAAATCCCACTTGTTCTTTACTTACTAGTGATTGAATTATATTTATTAATCTATTCCCTAATATTTTGGACAACATTTTATAACGAAAATTTGGAAGGGAAATGAGTCGGTAGTTTACAGGGTCTAGGGGATCCTTATTCTTTTTAGCCAATAGACAGATATAAGCATCATTAAGTGACCCTGTTATCTGTCCCTGAAGTAGGAGTTATTGATATAGTTTCTCTAAACACTCAATGATTATATTATTATTATGCTTGTAGAAATTGCTCGAGAAGCCATCTGGCCCAGGGGGTTTCTGCGAGCTAGCTGCTAGAATTGCTTGCGTAATTTCTACTTTAGATATTGGCCTATCTAAGGCCTCTTTCTCTCTAAATTAGGTTGGGGAGCTTTGCAGCTTCAAGGAAACTTGGCAAATCAGATCTGTTGGCTGAGTTAAGAGGGTTCTATAAATTCTCATAATGCTCCTGGAAGCAAACATTGATGCCCTTTAGATTATGAGATATATAGTGTATGGTAGAATGTTGTTATGGATAGAAATCCATAACTAGAATGGAGTTGTTATGCTGCACTAGCTATGTCACTACTGCAGCAGAACAACTTGGAATGCTGCCACATAGTTGCTTTCCTCAATCTAGTTAAGCTGGAAGTTGCTTTTTTTTTTAAATTTGAACATGAAGAAACAAATGCAGCACACTGTAAGTTAAAAAAAAAAGAAAATGTTAAAATGTCTATTCTCTGTTGTCTTCTCCAGCTGGTTTTATGTGATTTTCTATGCTGTGACTGCCCATACACTATAAAAGATTGTGTATGAGCAGTGATACACAAACAAGGAAATTCTTGTATCTTGAGGTTCCTTTGCTAACAGAGTACCTCTCGAGCTGTGCTCTCGAGGTCATCTGTTACCAAGGAAACCTCTCGATACAAGAATATCCTTGTTATGTATGACTGCTCATACACAATCCTCTATATTATTATTTTCAGTCTGAATTCTAGGGATCATATTTTGATCTTGCTGTTTTTTTAAACGGTATGATAAAAGTTTTCCTTGTTTTTCCCTAGATTCCCAATATTGTTGCTCAGTACAGAAGGGGGCAAATTCCGCTTTGCTAGAGTAAATTCTGTTGACCTCAAATTTGAGTTTGGTTAGCTGGTATAGTAGATCTTGGTTTTTATTTGGGTTTCGTTTCATTTTATCTTCGATTTGTTTAATTATTTTTTTCCTTACTTCCTTACTCTCTACCTCCTTTTGCCTTAGTTTCTGTCTACTGGATGCATATTTAATAATGCCTCCTCTAACATAAGCCTTATAAGCATCCCAGAGTGTTTGATAAGAAGTTTCCTTGTTATCATTAAGCTTAAAATACATAGCTGTCTCTTTATCGAGCCATTCTTTAAAATCTGGTTCTTGTATCAATGAAGAATTTAACCACCATCTAAACGGTTTCTGCGAGGAACCCTCCAATATACAAGTTGCTTTAAGCAAACCATGTTCTGAAATAATGATGAAATCATAACCAATATATGCTATAATATTGCAAAGTGTTAATGGCATCAAAAGGTAATCAATTCTGCTGAACGTTTTATGGCAAGCTGAGAAGAATGAGAAATTTTAACCACTAAGGTGAACTAGTCTCCAAACATCTAAAAGTCCTAAATCCTCAACAGTTTCCTGTAAATAGTTGTGAGAAGAAGAAGCTTGCCTAACCGAGGTTGAGCAGCCAGATTTATCCAGCAAAGAATCCATGACATTAAAATCCCCTCCCGAAATGAATTCATAATCCTTAAAAGGTAGTAATGAAGAAAGCAAATTATGGAAAAAGGGATGCTCTTTCTGTGTTTGGAGCATATACAGTGCATTGCACAATGCAATCTTGCTGCCATAAAATGACCACGTTAGAATTTGAAATCTACCTTTCAAATCTGTCACATGTTTATAACTTATGAACGGGATTCCCTTCTTAAACAGAATAGCTATGCCTCTTTTCTTGGAAGAGAAGCAGTTATGATCTACAGGATCCACCCATTGCCTCTGCAACTTGCCTGCTTCTTCAGGTACGAGATGTGTTTCTTGAAGGAACACAATGTCGCTTCAATGCTTCTTCAAATGATTAAGTACCTTTTTTCTCTTAATTGGTGAGCCAAGACCATTGACGTTCCATGTTACTATGTTCAAAACCGACATCTTGCTTACAGTACAAAATTATCTGAACTCTGCAAATTTATGGAACTGCTGATAACCTCTAAGGGGTTATAAGGAGTTAAATTCTCAGATAGTTTTATATGTATACACCTTCTGACTTAACCTAAAATTTAACTATGTGTATACCGGAAGTAACTAAAGACCAATAATAGACTCTTAAAAACCTAACACAGTTATAAAAAGATTTTCCTACAAATGAAGTTTGAGAAATATAAATATAATCCTAAATTACAATTTAACCATTTATAAAGTGTAACTTTGTTTAACAATAGGAAATGAATCACAAGAGTATGTACCAAGTTAATATAGAAACATAGAAGTTGTCGGCAGATGGGGACCGTACGCTCCTTCAAGTCTGCCCTTGGCTTCCTATCACCCTTCTTAGCTGCCTGCTTGTGTATCCCACAGTGTCTGTCCCATACCCGCTTGAATTTCCCCACTGTCTTGGCTCCCACCACCCCTCTCAGGCAGGCTATTCCATGGTTCCACAACACACTCTGTGAAGAAGAATTTCCTCATATTGCTTCTGAACTTTCCTCCCTTAAGTCGAAGGTTGTGCCCTCTAGTCCTGTTGTAGTCCTTTACCTGAAAGAGGTTCTGCACAGGCACCCTGTTGCTGTCTTTAAGGTATTTGAATGTTTCTATCATGTCCCCACGATTCCTGTGTTGTTCTAGGGAGTATAATTTGAGGTCATCCAGTCTTGCCTCGTATCGTTTGCCTTTGAAATCACAGAAAGAGCAGAACCAAACCACACAAAAACACATATCCTGGATTTTAGGGGGACAGACTTTGGGAAAATGGGGAGATACTTGAAAGAGGCATCAAGGGGAATGGGACAGGAATCAGGGGTTGAGGAACAGTGGGCAGTATTTAAAATGGGGATTACAAGAACAACAGAATAATGCATTAAGCAGGTTAGCAAGAGGAAAAGGAAGAGGAGAACATTATGGTTTTCCAAAGAGGTAGCAAAGAAAGTGAAAGCCAAAAAGATTGCATTCAGGCAATACGAAAAGACACAGGCAGAAGGGGATAGGGAGAAGTACCAGGAGAAGCAAAGGGAGGCAGGGAGGTCAGTAAGGGAAGCCAAAGCTCAGACAGAAGAACACATTGCAAAATCAGTGGGTAGAGGGGACAAAATCTTTTACAGGTACATAAGTGAAAAAAGAAAGACAAAGGGAGGGATAGTGAGACTGAAGGGGGAGGATGGGGCTGCGTGGAGGATGACAACAGTAAAGCTGACATATTGAACAGGTATTTCTGCTCAGTCTTTACTGAGGAAGAGGAGGGTAATGGGTCTGAAGGAGTACAAGGGTGAGAATGGTGCAGAAATGGACACAAGTCACTTTACGACAGAAAGGGTCCTGAAGGAACTGGAAGTAATAAGAGTTGATAAAGCAATGGGGCCAGATGGGCTGCACCCCAGGGTCCTTAAAGAACTAAGAGAGGTGGTGGCTGAACCTCTGGCTATCCTGTTTAGCCAATCACTGGAAACAGGGAGGTACACAAAGACTGGAGGACAGCAGATGTAGTCCCTTATACAAAAGTGGGAACAAAGAGGAAGCAGGGAACTACAGACCAGTCAGCCTCACCGGTAGTGGGAAGATCATGGAAGCACTACTGAAAGAGAGATTGGTGGAACATCTGGTTGTCAATGGACCAGGACCCAAGACAGCATGGTTTCACCCAGGGGAGGCATGTGTCAGACCAACCTCGTTGAATTTTTGACTGGGTGACTAGGGAGGTGGATCGGGAGGGCAGTGGACATGGCCTATCTGGACTTCAGCAAGGCCTTTGACACTGTGCCACATAGAAGACTATTACACAGACTGGGGAATATGGGTGTGGGCAGGAGAGCAGCGTGGTGGGTAGGTAACTGGCTGGGTGGCAGGACACAGATGGTGGTGGTAAATGGCTGTCACTCCACAGAGGGAAGAGTGATCAGTGGGGTACCACAGGGATCAGTGCTGGGACCGGTCCTATTCAACATCTTCATCAGTGATATTGCGCAGGATCTAGAAGGCAGAATTTCACTGTTCGCTGATGACACAAAGCTCTGTAACAGAGTAGACACACCAGAGGGTGTAGACAGAATGAGAAGGGACCTGCAGTTGAAATTCAATGCAAAGAAGTGCAAGATAATGCATATGGGGCACAAAAACCCTGGCACAATATATCAGTCGGTGGGTGAGGATATAGCATGCACCAAGCAGGAAAGGGATCTTGGGGTTATCATCTCTGATTACCTCAAGGTAGGAAAACAGTGTGCCAAGGCAGCAGGTAAAGCAAATAGGATGCTGGGATGCATAGGCAGGGCATCACCAGCAGGAAAAGGGAGGTCATAATTCCACTATACAAGACACTAGTGAGGCCCCACCTGGAGTACAGTGTACAGTTCTGGAGACCATACCTACGTAAGGACATACACAGGGTAGAGGAGGTTCAGAGGAGGGCAACAAAGATGGTGTATGGATTGCATCACAAGTCCTATGAAGACAAGTTGAAGGAACTGAACATGTACTCTCTGGAGGAGAGGAGGGAGAGAGGGGATATGATAGAGACATACAAGTATCTCACAGGGATGAACAGGGTGCAGGAATACACTATTTTTAAGCAAAAAAGATGTTCCAGGACTAGAGGGCATGGGATGAAGTTGGAGGGAGGACGATTCAGAGAAATGTGAGGAAGAATTTCTTCACAGAACGGGTGGTGGACAAGTGGAACACCCTGCCAGAGGAAGTGGTGGGGCTGAAACAATCACGGGATTTAAGAATGCATGGGATAGACATAAAGGAATTCTGGAGGTCGGGGTAAGGGGCAACAGACTTCTAGAAAAACATAAACTGAACTTACAAGCTCAAATGGGCAGACTGGGTGGGCCATAGGCCCTATATCTGCCGACACTGTCTATGTATCTATGTATTGTTTCTGATGCAGGCCCTGCACCATCTTTGTTGCACTTCTCTGTACCATCTCCAGCCTATCTATGTCCTTCCTGAGGTGAGGCCTCCAGAATTGAACACAGTACTCTAGGTGAAGCCTGACCAGGGACCGATACAGAGGCATGATTACTTCATGCCTTCTGCTCATGATGCCCCACCCTATGCATCCCAGGACACCACTAGCCTTTAGTGCTGCCTTTTCAGATTGTCTGCTGACCTTGAGGTCATCTGATATGATCACCTCTTGGTCTTGCTCCTGCCTGGTAGCCACCAGCTGCTCACCTCCCATTGAGTACAGTTTCCCTGGGTTACACTTTCCCAGGTGCATGACCTTGCATTTTTTGGCACGGAATTTCAATTGCCAGGTCTTGGACTACTTCTCCAGTTTTTGGAGATTAGCTTCCATGCTTTGCTGTCCCTCTGTTGTGTCTACACTGTTGCGATTTTGGTGTCATCTGCAAACAGGTACACCTTTCCCTCCAGTTCATCCGCAATGTCGCTGATGAATATGTTGAAGAGGATCGGCCCCAGAACTGAGCCCTGTGGGACCCTGCTAGTTACCCTCCCCTCCACAGACAGCATGCCATTTACTAATACTCTCTGAGTTCTCCCATGTAACCAGTTCCTGATCCAGTTTGTAACCTCGGGCCCAATTCCCATGTCCTCCAGTTTTTTGACTAGTCTCCTGTGTGGAACGGAGTCAAAAGCTTTGCTGAAGTCCAGGTATACCACATCCACTGCCCCGCCCTGATCCACTGTTTTGGTGACCCTATTGAAAAAAATCAACCAGGTTGTCTGGCAGGATCTCCCTGCCGTGAAACCGTGTTGATTTTTGTCGAGATGACCAGTTTGCTCCAAAAAAGCTATGATTCTTTCCTTCAAGGGACACTGTCAACCCCCTCAGGACTCAAAATATCTCTAGTTTAAAAAAACACATTTTATGATTGCCAACATTCTACAAAGATTGCTGATGTAGTTGGTAGTTTGATTCTGACTCTTTTTTTCTTCAAAAAAGTGAAAAACAGACTGCCCACCATACTGGTGTTAGCACACAAAAACAGGTTTGTTTACATTCCTTGATTAGCTCCAGCTGCATCTTTCCTGGATTTGGGAACACCCACAACACAGTCTAGCCCCTCATGATGCAGTTGGAGTTTAGGTGGCTACTGCCTCATGAGTGACTGCACTGTGTGGGTGTGTTTGTAATGCTTAGGAAGTATGCAATAAGAACAGATCCAGGATTGTAAACAAAACAAGTTTGCTTATAAATATACATTAGTATGCATATCAGTTCTACAAAACAAGGAGACAGACAAAACAAACAGCAACATCAATGAATTTTAGAGAAGGTAAGCAATCATAAAATGTGAGTTTTTAAACAAAAATAATATGATGAAAAACAGGTTGACAGTGTCCCTTTCAGCAGGGACTCCATCAGTTTTCCCATGACTGACATTCGACTAACCAGACGGTAGTTACCAGGCTGTTTCTTGCTTCCACTCTTGTGGAGTAGTAGTACTGTTGCGCTCTTCCAATCCTCTTGCACCTCCCTGCTCCTTAAGGATTTGCTGAAGAGCACTGCTAAGGGGGCTGCCAGTTCCCTTCCTAATTCTTTCAGTATTCTTGGATGTATCCCATCTGGCCCCATAGCTTTAGCTACCTTTATCTTGTCTATTTCCTCCAGGACCCTTTCCTCTGTGAATGGACCCATGTCTATTCCTTCAGTCGGACACTTCTTTATGCCTATTGTTGGTCCATTACCATCTGCTTCCTGTGTGAAGACTGAGCAGAAGTACTCATTGAGTGCCTCTGCCTTCTCCCCATCTTGCTCTGTGGTTTGTCCATCTTCTTTTGGGATTCTAACAATGCCCCCTTTGGTCTTTCTTTTTTCATGTATGTATCTGTAGAAGGTTTGTTACCCTTCTTTTACTTCCTGAGCTATCCTAACCTCTGTTTGAGCCTTTGCATTTCTTATCACTTTCCTGTCTTTTAGTTTCTGTTTATATTCTGTTTTGTCTGCCTTGTTCCCCGACTCCTTGTACTTTCTGAAGGCTATGCGCTTTTCTTTCACCATGGTTGCTACCTCCGTGGAAAACCATAGTGGGTTTTTCCTCCTTTTGCTCTTACTAACCTGACAGGCACACTATGATGTGACCATGGTTATTGCATCCTTCAACCTTGTCCAATATTCCTCAATGCTTTCTTCTGTCAAGTTACTAAGGTTGTCTCTTAGGCAGGCCTTCATGCTAGTGAAGTCTGCCCTCCTGAAGTCAAGGACCTTCAATTTGGAGTGTGTGAAGTCTACAGTCCTTTTTACCCTGAACCATACCATGTTATGATCACTGTTGCCCAGGTGGTTCCCTACTTCGACACCCGTAACCCTATTGCTATTTGTGAATATCAGATCTAGAACCACATTACCCCTTGTGGGTGATGTCACTAGTTGACTTAGGCCTGCTTCCTGTAGTGTGACTAGGAATTCCCTGCTCTTCTGTGATGTTGCTGTGTGGGTATTCCAATCTATGTCCAGCTGATTGAAATCCCCCACCAGCACCATGTCCCCTTTGCCTGACATCTGGAGGATGGTTTCCAGGATTTCCTTATTCCTGACTTCCTCCTGACTCCGGGGTCTGTAGATTATTCCTACCCGAATGGGTTTCCGGCTTCTGGCCCCTATTGTGATCCACAGATTCTCCGTTTTCCCTAGTGCCTGCAGCATTTCTGTAGCATTGATAGTACCCTTAACATAAACAGCTATCCCCCTCCCTTTTTCCCAGTCCTATCTCTCCTAAATAAGTTGTATCCCGGGATAGTCACTTCCCAACCATGATTATTTGTGAACCATGTTTCGGTCATGACCACCCAGTCTAGTCCTGCCTCAGCTATTTTGGCAGTGTTAGCCAGACTGCATGCATTGAGGCATAGTGCTGACCACTCTTGCTGAGTCGCTTTGTTTGTCATGCCTCCCTTGATTTTATTGTTCATCCCTTTGTAGTTTTTCCCTGTTTATGATTCCTCCCTTTCCATTGTGATAGTCAACGCCAGAGCCGGAAAGGCCTATGTTCCCTGCCATCTGCTTTTGCTATCCTGGAGTGTGTAGATTTAGTGCTAGCTGGAGGGGGACAGACAGTATGTGTGCTTCTCCTAGAGCTACCTCAATGTACACATGAACATACAAAATTGCTGGCAGAAAAAGGCCCACAGGTCTATCAAGTCTGTCCAATTGTGCAGTTCTTAGTTGCATATTACTACAGTTGCCCCAGCCTCACCCAAATCCCTCCCTTCCTCCCCTTTCCTGGTCTGCTCCCCTTTGTGTTCTTGTCAGTACTAATCCTGCCCTTGACTCTATCCCAGCTCCGCTTAAAGATATCCACTGTCCTCAGTTCGATTAACTCCTCTGGCAGTGCGTTCCATCTCACTATCACTCTTTCTGTAAAGTAGTGCCTTCTCATCACCCTCCTGAACCTTCCCCTTTCCAACTTCAGACTGTGCCCCCTAGTGACGCTTCCCCCTCTTTAAGCGGTACAATCCTCCCTCTCTGACTTTGTTTATGCCTTTCAAGTACTTAAAGGTCTCTATCATGTCCCTTCTTTCCCTTCTCTCTTCCAACGAATACATATTGAACTCCCTCAATCTCTCCTCACACGACAACTCCCACAGTCCCATGATCATTTTCATAGCCCTGTGCTGCACCCCCTCCAGTAATCTCACACTCTATTTGAAGTATGGGCACCAGTACTGCACACAGTACTCCAAGTGTGGCCTCACCAGTGATCTATGCAAGGGCAGGATGACCTCCTCCTCCTTTCTAGAGGTGATCCCTCTGGTAGTGCACCCCAGCATCCTATTTGACCTTGCTGCCACCATCCTACACTATGCTGACACCTTCACGCCCCCTGTAACTATTACGCCGCGGTCCCTTTCCTCCTCTGAGGCTGTTACCGGCACTCCCCCCAGCCAGTAGCTGGCTCTGGGATTTCTTGCTCCGAGGTGCATGACCTTGCACTTCTTAGCGTTAAACCCCAACTGCCACTCCCTAGACCAGCGTTTGAGATTAGGTAGATCCTCCCTGAGTGCCTGCCTCCCTTCCTCATTGTCCACTTTTGCACAAATTTTAGTGTCACCTGTGAACAGGCTGATCTTATTCTTGACCCCCTCTGCAATGTCTCCAATGAAGACATTGAACAAAACAGGTCCCAGCACTGAGCCCTGCAGCACCCCACTTGTTCCTAGCCTTGGCTTGGATGTCTCCAACCTTACAACTATCCTCTGTTGTCTGCCCTGCAACCAGCTCTCAACCTACCCTGCCAGTTTATCCCCCACCTCCATGTCCCTCAGCTTGCTCATTAACCTCCCATGGAGCACCAAGTTGAAAGCCTTCCTGAAGTCCAAGTACAGGACATCCACAGCGTGGCCTTCGTCAACCGCCTTAGTGACCAAGTCAAAGAAGTTGATCAGGTTAGTTTGGCATGATCTTCCAGAGACAAACCCATGTTATGTCTCATCCTGTAGACCATTACTATTGAGAAAGGTTATCAACCTCTCCTTTAGAATGGTCTCCATAAACTTCTCCACTATGGAAGTCAAGCGTACTGGTCTGTAGTTGACTGGTTGATCTTTGGGTCCACTCTTGTGAAGGGACACCACGTGAGCCATCCTCCAGTCAATGGGTACCTCCCTGTCTCCAAGGAGGTGTTGAAAAGGTCCATCAGAGGGCCTGCCAACACCTCCGCCAGTTCCTTCAGGACCCTTGGGTGTACACTGTCTGGTCCTGGTGCCTTGTCCATCCGCAAGGCTTTAAGGCCCTTCAGAACTCTATCCTCTTGGATGAACCCATCTGTTATCTCTGCCCCCCTTCACCCTTGCCCCCTGTCCCCTGCGATATTGGGCCATCCCTTTCTTTTGTGAACACCGAACAGAATTACTCATTGGGTGCCTCTTCCTGTTCTTCCCCTTGTTCTGCCCATCCCCCATCCCTCTTGATTCTAACAATGTCATCTCTACAACTCCTCTTCTCCCTTATGTATTTAAAGAACCCCTTTTCCTCTTCTCTGATCCCCTGAGCTAACTTCAGCTCCTTTGCTGCCTTGGCTGCCCTGACTGACCTGGTCACCTCCCTAGATGCCTTTGTGAACACCTCTCTATCCTTCTCACACCCCAATTTTTGAACTTAATGAAGGCCAATCTTTTTTCCCTCACCTTCCACTTCACTTCCTTGCTGAGCCAGTTAGGATTTTTGGACTTGGACTGCTTACTCTGAGATTTGGCACATGTGTTTGTGGCCTCATTCAGCCCCTTCCTAATGACTGCCCACTTCTGTTCAGCATCCATCACTGGGTTAATTTTAGCTAAATACCCCTCTAGGATGCTGCCCATTCTGGCAAAATCTGCCTTCCTGAAGTTCAAGACTCTTGTCCTGGTCTTAGCTGACTCCTTCCCTCTCTGTGTTAAGGAGGAACCACACTGAGTGGTGGTCGCTTCCTGCTAGAGGGTCTTGTATTACCACATCCTGGACTTGATCTCCATTTGTTAGCACCAAATCGAGTATGTTTCTCTCTCTAGTAGGTTCAATCCCCCCTTGCACTAGATAGCTGTCTTGGATAGCCTCCAGCAGCACCTGTTCCCTGGCATGTGCTGTAGTTACTGTCTGCCAGTCAACCCCAGGTAGGCTGAAGCGTCCCACTATAGCTGTATTTCCCTTGCCACTGACCTTCCTGATTTCCTCCCCTAGCTTCCTATCCATCTCCTTGCTCTGTGAGGGTGGACTGTACACCACCCCCATCCTGAGCTTCTTACCTTTAGGGCTTTGGAGCAGTACTCATATGGCTTCTGGCCTCCCCGCATCCCCCTCCTCCCTGGTACACAGTATCCACTCACTGACATGAATAGCCACCCCTCCAGCCCTTCCTCCCTCCCAGTCCCGGGACTGTAGATCCCAGTCATGGTATTGGGTGGCCCAGGTCCCTGACATGGTGGCAGTATCAACCTTTCCCTCTACCATAATTGCCTGGAACTCTGCCACCCTGTTTGCTAAGCTCCTTGCATTCAAAGATACTATAGTCCGCCTTGTGCCCCACCCCTCCTTCCCATCTCTCCCTACCACTTTCATCTTGATAACATCCCCCATTCTCCTCCTCCCTCTCTCTGGGGGGGGGGGAGGCCTTCTGGTCTTCCCTGGAAGGTGCCTCCTCCCTGATATCTGACTCAGCCCTCCCCCATCCTCAGTTTAAATCTATGTTGTTTTTAATGTAATTCTCCAGCCCCTGTCCCAATGCCCTTGTACTCTCGATGCTGAGATGCAGCCTATCCTTGGCATAAAGCCCCTTATTGTTCCATGGCTCACCTCACTCCCCTACTACCCCATACCCCATTTCTGCACACCAGCCCTTCAGCCACCCATTAAACTCCTGTATTCTTAGCTTCCTCACTGAGCTTGCCCTAGGTACTGGGAGTACCTCAGAGAACGTCACTGAGCTTGCCACCCAACTGCAGATAAGCCCCACTTCTCTGAACCTCTCCTGTACTTCTTCCACTGTACTGCCCTCTAGGTCATTTGTTCCTAGGTGCATAGTGATATGGGGCTTCTCTGACACCTTCTTCACACATTTCTGGATGCACTGCCCTAATCTCCCCCTGTCATACCTGGCATACACTCCACCCAGGTCCGGCTCTTCCTTGCTCCCTTACTTCCCCATCTCACCCCCCTGAGCACAGAGTCCCCTTTATACAAGTACTCACTTCCTCATCCCTTGCACTTCCCCCATGGTTTGCCCTCCTACAAGCCCCTTTTTCTCAGTGTCCTCTCTTTCCATATCCTGCCCTTTTCCCTCTCCCTTCTCCTTCAATTGCACCGCCACCTGCTCTCCTCCTCCTCCTCCTTCCCTTCTGTGCTCACTCCTTTGTACAACCCCTCCTCCTCCATTAAGTGTACCTTCTCCCACTGCCCCCTGCATTGTGACTCCCCCCCAACATGTTTTGGCCTTCCCTCTCACTTTATTTAGTATGTTCAGGCTGCACCGGCCTGCTTCCCTCCCAACCCCCAATTCTGCCCCATAATCTTCCCTCTCACCTTGTACCCTGTATTTCCCCTTTCCCTCCTGGTCCCCTGACTCTTGTTCTGGGGTGCCTTCCCCAACCTCCTGCTCTGTTTCGTTAGCCAGTACTGCATACCGGTTTGTTGTCTCCAACCTCCTGCCCCAGCTCTCCCCTGTAATCCCTCCCTACCTCTGCTTATCCCAAACCTCTTTTCTGCTTCCTTTCTGTCTGCCCAGTTCCCTACCACCTGCCAACACCCCCTTCCAGAGCTCCCAGGACCCTGTGGACTTGGTCCCCCTGGCCAAGCGCCCACTTCTGGCCCTTGGCAGCCTGGTCTGTCCTGCAATGGAGCCCTCCCTGCCTCTCTGCCCATTTCCTCCTCACCCTCTCATTTCTGTCTCCTCCCAGTTCCCATCTCAAGCTCTCTATCTCCAGCGTAAGCTGTCTGAACAGCCTGCACACTGGACACCCCCCCCCACCTTCCACCAGGTTCCCAGAAACTGCAATGCCCCACACCCACTGCAACTCACGTCCCTCCTGACCTCCCAGTGCCACCAACCCCCATCATCCCTACCCCTCCACCCTTCCCTCCCATTCATCCAGTTGCCTCCTTGTCCTGGCCTCCAGATCTTCCCTGTATTCCCTAGGCTCTAAATATTTCACAGATCTTTACAATTACATCCGTATTACTTAAGAACTGTAAATCTACATTTCTGTCAAAACATTGTCCCCAGAATAGACCTTACCTCAAAAAAGAAAATGCACAACCATTACATTTGCATCAGTATTTCTTTAAGACTTTAAACTGGATTTCATGCCCTTTAAATTACTCTGCCTCCTGTCCCTTCCTAATAGCTGGAGCCACTAGTGGGAGTGATCCACTTGCCTATTTAATAGTGGTGGTGAGGGGGTGGTGGTGGGAGAAACCAGGCCACAGGTCCTCCTCCCAGAACAAGCTAACCATATCAAACTACAAGAATCAATACTTCCGTTTAGTCCCCAGGAACACACACTGTAGCTCCTGCTGCTTCAAGCTCCAAATGCGAAGTGAAGCAGTTAACTAAAATGGCTGTTGGCTACATGTCCCACCCCCAAGTCTAAATCTGTTTGCAGTTTAATTTTGTAACAGCCACAGGCAGAATTCAAATCAAGTCCTGCTTAAAAAGAAGCACAACTCCTTCTTAAAAAAAGGTACCCCTATTGGTCCCAAGCCAGTTGTACTCAATAGTCTTCGATCATGTCTAATATTTATTCAGAAACTCAGCAAAAGCAGACGTAAAACAACCTCAGTAAAATAGTACTAAGAATACATTTGCCTTAAAAATAATCCTATTTTTACAAAGATTAGATGGCAAGCTATTTCAGGATCTGTCTGTCAGGCAGTTATAAGTAGTTAAAACCTTTCCCATGCCAGTATCTGTGAGTACCTGCATAATTCCTAACAGATCTCTTGAATACAGGGACTTAATTACTGGGCATAATTTCATGCGTACTCATAGCCAATCTGCCCCTGCTGCCCAAAGCATCAAATCACAGAAATGCCAAACACAGTGGTAGTGAGAGTTTAACGCTCCTCTGTCCCCTGGATGAATAAGCAACAGTAAGAATTCTGTGAAGACTCCATATCCTTAGGGATACAATTCAATAACTCAACTTGTGGGGGGCCCTGTGGAGCCCGAGCATAATGGCACCTAACTGATTGAGCTCTGTAAATGAATAACTTGTATCTCGTCTAAAAGTGGTTCTTTTCTTTTTTTCTATTGTCACTAAATTAAGAAAGCTGTGTCAGAACTTATATACTGCAAGATGGGAAATCCTCGTAAGATCAAAGCATGGATCAGGGGCAAGATCCAGAAATCAAGGCTACAGTCTCACCTCGAGGCTCAGCCAGGCCTGATCGGAAGAACCTGTCGACACCCCAGCTGAAGAGACATTACAGACAATAGGCCAAAAGCTGAATCATCTTATAACCTCTGTGGCTACACTGTCAGATAAGTTCGACGGACTTACTAATAGAGTGGCGGTGTTGGAGACCACTATGGTAGCAGTACAGGTGGCTTCTTCAGACGCAGTAAAACGTGCAGATTCCACCATGGAAGCAATCTCCAGTGTCATAAAGGAAAGTACTCATTGGAAGGCTCGCTTAGAGATCCTAGAGAACCAGATTTGGTCTTCAAATATTCGACTTGTAGGGATGCCGGAGGAATGTGAAGGGGATCATTTGGTGCTTTTTCTGCAGGACTGGTTTAAACAACAACTCGGAGAGGAGATCAGTGAGAAAACCCTACATTTCCAAAAAGCTTACCGGGTAATGCAGAGAGGCAGACCAGACAACCCGGAGGCTCCTCGATCAATAGTTCTCGTGACTGATGGAAGTGGCACGCAAGACACCATCTTTTATTTATTTATTTAGTTGTTTAACCAGGTATCTTGGCTTTGGCATGTCATCAGGGCCCATTGCTGCAAGATGGTCAATGAGTTCAGCTTTTCCCGGACATCAGCTTTGCAACACGCCAGAAGTGGAAGCGCTTCGATGGGGTGCGGGCCTTGCTCCGAGAAGCTCATGTGCCTCATGGCATTATCTTCCCTGCTCGTTTGTCCATTGCGCATAAGGGGAAGGTGTTTCTTTTTAATGACTCCAAAGACGCATTGCAATGGGCCCAAAATCATGTGATTACTCAAACAGACCCAGTCGCATTGGAAGAAAGCCTATTGGAAGAGGACGACACATGAGGGTAAGATGTTCCTTGGGCAACTACCTTAAAAAGTCATCATAAGACTCAAAGGCCAGAGGATTACTATGTGGAACAATATGAGAGACTCTTCTACTAGTCTGTTCAACTAACGTGGTTTGGATCGTTTAAATATATTTGGACTTAAATCTGAGAGGAACCTGTTTACCCAGTTAAATTTTGCCTTATAGTTAAGCCTGCAAGTTTTGGGGGATTTGCTTTTGTAACAGAATAGAATTCAGTTTAAGCGCCAATAGTTTATAATGAACCATTCAGTTTAAAATGCACTGTATAGACCTTAACTCCATCAGTTTTATTGATAGCACATTTAGTGCAAGATTTGCTTTAAGTGCATGGTAATTGTCTATTCCTCATTTGAGGACCAGGACTTTGGGAAGATTTATTTTTTCAAATAGAAGGACTAGATACCATGCTGCTCTTGGGCTGGAAACATAGCTTCAATGTTGCATAAACTTGTTTAAAATAAGTTATTTTCCCTCCTAGGACGTATCTTTTAGCAGAGATAGTTCCTTTGTGTATATTAAGAGGATTGGCGCCCTCAGATGATGACATATTTGTAATCTCTCTGCTTGATATTCAAACTGTATGTTTGTCTATAAAATGAATAAACATAAAGTTTAAAAAAAAAATAACTCAACTTGTATACCTCCTACTGCTCTTTCCACCCTTCCTTATATTTTTCACTATCAGTTTCTGGGTTATGAATAATAAAAGACTTCAGTCCTCAGTCTGCTTCCAGGAAAAAATACCTGTTTGCCGAATAAGGTCCTGAGTATAAACAGCATGTGAGCACTAGATTGCCCCCCTGGCATCAGTATACCCAGCAAGCCAAAGTTATATAGAGCTTCCATTCACATGTTGGAATTACTACCCCAGTAAGTCACCCCGTCCAAGGATACTACTACCCTTTCCAGAATGACATGTCAGGGACATGGAACCTGGGTCACCTTATACCAGGGGATTTACAATCGCCTCCGAAAATATACCGTATCTCATCAAGGTCTTCCTGTCACACAATAGCAGGACGTATGAAACTTTGGGCACCTACGGTAAGTACAAGATAAAACACCTTAAAAATTAATAGGGAGTAGAAGCAAACTAAGGTCTAAAACTAAATCAGAGAAAATAAATTTACCTGAGAACCCCTCTCTTCAAAATGTGTCCATATAAAGAGTCAAATCAACAAACCACCCTCCACTAGGACTGGTTCCCATGAATAGATAACGATTGACCACAATGGAGACTTACCAACCCTTGTTCAAGATGTTCAGAAACACCAGGATGATGAGAAGTGGATGGGGGAGGGTAATGGGCTAAGATCAGGAGCATCTGGACCCAACAGTATCAGTATTGTCTGTAAAAATGAAATAATATGCACGTTAACAATTGTTACATAGCATGACTCCATTAAGCCACTAGATGGCAGTCACACCAAAAGAATAACATGTGTTTTAATGAATAATGACACCAGAATGCAGACAATTGCAAGCATATTTATGGGCATGCCTCCCCAGCCCTTTTTTATGTTGGCCCGTGCCTGCGCAGGCAACATCTTGCGGTAGCAGCACATTTCAGACGTTTGTCAGTGGTGTGGTCAGTGCAGGGGGTGCTTCAGTGGCTGTGCCACATAGCCACCAATTACTGAGCATGCTGACAATGACAGCAGTTTCAAACAGAGCCTAAACCTTGACAGAAATCTGTCGCTCCAGTGAGGTGCAGTTTCCTCACTGCAGCCGCAGATGACAAGACTCCGGCTATCAGCATTACAGTGCACGGTAATGCGCGTGGCCAGAGTTACTGGCGGAGTCTCAGTGCGCCTTTCCTGGTGAAACATATCGATAAGTAAAATAGCCGCAGTGCGGCTTTCCACAGTGACGACTCCTGCCACCGGACACACACTCCTGGGGTGCCCAATCCCTGTGTCGGCATGTCCACCCCATCATGTGGCACACTGGGAGCCCACCCCAGTGTACCGAAAAATGTCAGCTCCTGCCGCCCACCACACAGTCCTGCAAAGCCAACATCGGGGGTGCCCAATCCTCGTGTCAGCATGTATCCCCCCCATTATTGTGGCACACTAGGAGCCCACCCCAGTGTGCCAAAATAATTGTTTCCAACACTGGGATGCCCACTCCCGGTGTCAGATGTGCCACCCCCCAAATCATCTATGTTCTTTGCCGACAACTGGGTGCCCAATCCCCATGTCGGCAATAGTATGCACTCCCCCCATCCACTATTGTGGTGTAACCCTTTGGAGGCACTATCCCGAGGGCTACTACTCCTGCCTGCTTGGCTAGTCGCAGGTTAAGGGGCCTGAGTTCTGAAATAGGTGCCTCCACCCGGAGGTCAGGGTTGGTAGTGGTCAAGCTAACCTGGGCACAGCCCTCCAGGACACTGTAACCTCCCTCTTTCCTTACTAGTGGCCGGACCAATACACAGTAATTACTTTCACAATACCCCTGATACACCCCACACAAGTACCCACACTGTTTGTACTTACCACCAGGGCTTTCCTCTGGCCCGGCCCTGGGGACCCTCTGTAAAACAAGGTTATACACAGAAAATAGCAGTACAGTACTCTTGCACAAACTGGAACCACAGTCAAGGTAAATGCAAAAAAGAGTTAGATCTGATTTATTTAAGGGGCCTGTACAAGGGAGGGGCATAAGCAGGTTAATTTGCTTAAAGGCTGTGTCAATCAAACAGTTATGCATGCACTTCAGGGTCCATAAACAGTCACACACCCTGGGTACCCAGATGGAGAATGGTGGGCTAGCCAGGAATGTTGCAGCTGGTTGGGGCCCCTGAGATGGAAGAAAACAACATGCACAATACACACTATTTGTAATCTGGAGCCGAAGGGCTCAGTTCATGAAAAGAAAACAACAAGTCAATCAGATGACACACTTTTAGATTAAGCTGTTGTTGCAGGGAGCTACCCTTATGATTACTCATGATATCCAAGACTGGACTCAGGCTGGACAAAAATTGAGACTGCAGGTGGTTGTTCTGGAGTGTCAGGAGAAGCAGGGCCCACACGATTCGCCGAGGCGTTGTTCCTGTTTAAGCATGGAGCAGGGGGCTGATCCCCAGGCATGTCTCTCGTCGATGACCTTCTCTGTGCAGCAGGTAGTCTGGCTGGGCCACCGTGGCAAGGCCCAGGCCAAATGGAGACAAATTCAGATACAGTCCATTTTGGACTGGATACAGCTTCCAGCAAGCAGAACACAGTTCACACAGTGGGGAACCAAATCGTGACCCACTAACAACTCACATCACATTTACATGTAAGGACATTCTACTGTACCAGGCAAACCACGCTCCGGTCACGATCGCAAAGTCTCTGCACAAATCGGGGATTAAAGCAGCTGGAAATACTGACAGGAAACACTGCGCAATGCACGCTCATAGCACAGTCATTTAATGGACTTTCATCACCAAATTTTCAACATAGGCATTTTAGGACCTCTGCTCATGAACAGTGTCACTGTGATTTTCTTACTCTGTCCCGAACACTGATTTCCCACACCACGCTATTCTGCGTCAGAAGTGCAAAAACACATTTCAGTCAGGATGTGAAAAATGACAGCTGTACCGTTTATAAGGAGATGTGGAAAAATGGCAATGTTGAAAATCTGGGTGAAAATATTAAGATTTGAAGATTCTGATGCATGAGCACCATGCAGCATGCGCTAAATAAACTCAGTCATTTAATGGACTTTCGGCACCAAATTTTCAATATAGGCATTTTTAGGACCTTCTGTTTATGAACAGTGTCACTGTGATTTTCTTACTCTGTCCCAAACACTGATTTCCCACAGCGACCACGCTGTTCTTCGCTGGAAGTGCAAAAACACATTTTGGCCAGGATGTGAAAAATGACAGCTATACTGTTCATAAGTAGGTGTGGAAAAATGCCAATGTTGAAAATCTGGAGTGAAAATATTACAGATTTGCAAAGTTACGAGTGTGCATGGAAACTGTGCAACACACACTCATAAAACAGTAATTTTTTTGTTCACCAAATTTGCAACATTGGCTTTTTGAGAGGCCACCTCAAGAAGAGTGACACTGTCGTTTCTTTAATCGGTCCCGAAGAGTGATTCCGCATAGTAACCACAAAATCACCTTTTGGGACAGAATAATGCCATTACAGTAAAGGAATTCATGAGGAGGGGTCCCATTAACCCCATGTTGAAAATTTGGTGGCAAAATTCCCAAAAGTGCCCGAGATATGCATCAACATTGAAAAAAACCCTATTTATGCCATTATACAGCTTACCGGCATTTCTTCAGTTTGGCTTTGAAGAGTGCAGACGTGTTCCCGGTTCATAGAAGATCGTCGCGCTGGGCTCCGGAGGTAAGTATGGGGCGAAGGGTGTGTGTAGGTAGGTGGGGCATGCAGTGGGTGGGTGCGGGTTGGCGAAGGGGGCTGCAGACTCTGAGGGACTGTTTGCTGCATTACAGGGAAAAAAAAACTGTGGAAAGGATTTTGTTTTTACAGGTACATTTGAAATGCTGGGGTGGGCTCCCAACCTGTTTTTTTTTTGGGGGGGGGACTGGAGCCGACTGGTGGAGCTCCCTCATTGCAGTGGCTAAAACCTTTCAAGGGGTGCTAATGAGCAGCTAAACCGGACGCATGCATTTTTCTTCTGTTCTCCCTCACTAGCCGAAATAAAAGTAAATAATAAGTTTTAAAATACCTTAAAGGTACGTACTTTGGCTCTCTATCGACCTCGGATAATAGAATGGATGAATATCTGATGCCAAATCTGACTAAAAGTCAGCGAATTGCCACTAAAAGTGCCAAGAAGACGGCAGCTGGTCTGGCAAGAGAAAATGTGGGCCTGGAGTCACTGTCGGCAGTGCAGGTTATGGCGCTTGGTTGGGAACTAACGGGCCAGGTGATAGCAGCTTTGGAGCCACGATTGATTAAGTTAGAGGGGAAACTGGACTCAAAGCTGCAAGAAGTCGAGAAGCAGCAAACGGCATGGGTCAACCGTATAGTGGAGGTGGAGGATCGTCTCTCCCAGCTGGAGGATGAGATGACGGCAGTCCCTGGGCAAGTACTAGCACTCCAAAAAGAACTGGCTGAGTTTAAAGAGGCATTTGACTACCAGGAGAATTATCATCGACGCCTCAAGCTGCATCTAAGAGGACTACTGGAGGGGAGAGAAGGGGCTAGTCTGCTGGATTTCTGTGCTCGGATACTGCCAGAGATACTGGGCCTACAGTTTACAAAAGGGCGCCTAAAGGTGAAGCAAGCTCACCGAGCAGTGATGCCCTGACTGCCTGCAGACCAACCCCTGAGGCAAGTAATTATGCGTTTCCACAATTTTCAAGATCAGGAAGAGGTTTTGAAAGCATATAGAGAGAAGGAGAGTTTAATATATGAAGGGCATTGATTATTTCCATTGCAAGACTACTCCGCATGCCTTCTAAAGAGAAGGAAAATGTTCAACGGAATAATGCAATAGTTGCGAGTTAAAAACAGAGAACTTCCTAGTGTACCCTGCCACATTGCAAATAAAGCATGAAGGGGCGACTTTCTCGTTTTGGGACTTCGAAAATGCAGAGCAATTTGTACGTGGCTTGAAGCAGAAGATGAGCTGAATGGGGTAACAGGAGCATTGTGGATACTTAAAAGTGGAGAGGAGGGACTGATTGTACTCGTATGTTTTTTTCTTCTTCTTCTAAACTGTTCTGTCGTTTGCCTCTCCTGTGTGCTCTCCGTTTTGACTTTTGGATCAAGATATTAAAGTTCTAGCAGGAACACCTGCTCTACTTGAATATTTTTGAGTGTTACAAGGAAGGCGATCTCTGTTTTTTGTTTCTTTTTTTTCTTCTGGGCTGAATGAAGAAAGTGCTGGACTATGCGTAGACTGAAGGGGTTCAAAACGTGTGGGATGCATAACGGGGCCTAATGGAAGCAGGACTCTTTCGTGCCACCGGATATTCTTGTGCCACTGAATGTGTGATAGGGAGTGGATGTATGGAGCGAAGACGATCTGTTAGACCGAGTGGAGGAATTATGGGCTATATACTGAGTAAGGCAACAACGATCAAAAGGGGTAAAGGGGAGGCTGATGGCTGGGAGAAGGGATCTGCACGTGAGTTTGATGGCGCGGCCTATTGTCCTATGTACTCACTTCCGATGGAGGGATCCGATCATGATTTGAAATGTGGGGTTCAGGGAAGGGTGAAATCATTGCATATTTACCTTGCCACATTGAAAATAAAGCGTGAGGGGGCGACCTTCTCGTTTTGGGACTCTGAAAAAGCAGAGCAATTTGTATGTGGCTTGAAGCAATAGGATAAGCTGAATGGGGTAACAGGAGCATCGTGGACACTTAGAAGTGGAGAGGAGGGACTGATTGTACTCGTATGTTTTTTTTTCTAAACTGTTCTCTCATTTGCCTCTCCTGTGTACTCTTTGTTTTATCTTTTGGGTCAAGACATTAAAATTCCAGCAGGAATACCTGCGCTACATGCATGCCTCTGGATGTTACAAACAAGGCGATCTCTGTTTTCTGTTTCTTTTTTTTTTTCTTCTGGGCTAAGCGAAGAAAGTGCTGGACTATGAGTGGACTGGAGGGGTTCAAAATGTGTGGGAAGCATAATGGGGCCTAAAGGAAGCAGGACTCTCTCGTGCCACTGGGTAGCGAAGACGATCTGTTAGACCGAGTGGAGGAATTATGGGCTATATACTGAGTAAGGCAACAACGATCGAAAGGAGTAAAGGGGAGGCTGATGGCTGGGAGAAGGGCTCTGTGCGTGAGTTTGAGGGCGCGGACCGTTGTCCCTTGAACTCGCTTCCGATGGAAGGATCTACTCATGATTTGAAATGGGGGGCACAGGGAAGGGTGAAAACACTGCATATCGCATATGTTTATGTCTGGTACTGGGAAACATTTAGGAACAAGGGAATAGAACATGATGGAGCCAGCATGAAAGAAACCTTGGATGCAATCGAAGGGGGTAGGGAGCGCCCTGCATTAGAACATGCAAGGAAAGGGTGGAAAAGGAAATGGAGAATACTTCAACCCACGAAGAATATCGGGCATCTGGGGAGAAAGCCTGCGTAATAGGGGAGAGAAGTATGCACTGTCTAGCAGGGCACAAGAAACAGGAGTGGGATGACTTTCTCTCTCTAGCTGGTGTTTGGGGAGGAGAAAGGGGCGATGGGAGTGGTACAGAGAAGGAGGAGATGTGAGGCGAAGGGGAGGTTAAGATGGGCACAGGTAAAAGACAAAACAAATCGGCTGGGGACGCAAGCGTCAGAAAGGGGATTATTTAGGACACTCGAACTGAAGAGGCAATTAGTGTCACAAAAGGGAGTAAATAGAAGGGAAAGCGGGGGGGGGACCATGGCAAGGAGTGCCACGGGAGCTACGGGAACAAAAATGGAAATGTATCTACGTAGTGGGAGAAGGAAAAGGAAAAAGAGAGGGAGGGATACAGGGGGAAATAAGGGGATGAGGAGAACTGGGGAGGATGGGAGTGGGGAAGGAATCATTATTAAAGATAGTAGGAAAGAGAAAGGACAGAGGGGATAGGTAAAATAGATGTTATACGTGTTACTGTTACTGTTGTTA
The DNA here is from genome assembly GCA_016271365.2 of Neoceratodus forsteri. Classification (NCBI taxonomy): domain Eukaryota; kingdom Metazoa; phylum Chordata; order Ceratodontiformes; family Ceratodontidae; genus Neoceratodus; species Neoceratodus forsteri. The sequence continues at coordinate 1,060,639,903 of CM028134.1, read as the reverse complement.
CCTTTGTTATGTGTGTTGGTGCAATCATTTTGTTGTACGCAATGACAGGCTTTACATATAAGGAGAATAAGGAGAGGTATGGCGATACTCTAAAGCAAATAATCGGGCAAGTGGACTCGACTCTATTAATGGAGGAGAAGTGAAAGAAACATATGTATGTGTATATATATATATAAAGTCACACATGCCCCCAAAATGCAAAGCATCATGGGCTGCATATGCAAATCACCACAGAATGTTATGCTGGTCCAACTTTAAGCAGAATTGCATGGTGCCGAAAGGCCTCTCCACAGTTGCAAAGGGTGCTAAACAGAAGACATAGACACGTGTTTCGCCTACCAGGACTCTTCAGTATGCCTCGCCTGTTTAACACCCCAGTGGACTGACCAGCCTTAGGGTAGCTGGTCCAGTCCACTGGGGTGTTAAACAGACGAGGCATATCAGGAGTCCTGGCAGGACGAAACACGTGTCTATGTCTTCTGTTAGCACCCTTGCAAACTGTGTGAGAGGCCTTTCGCACCATGCACTCTGGCTTAAAGTTGGACCAGCATAACATTCTGTGGTGATTTGTATATGCAGCCCATGATGCTTTGCATTTTGGGGGCATGTGTGACTTTGTATTTTCTTGAAACTTGGCTTCCCAGCCAAATGCCCTTTGGGGTAACCCTTGCCTCAGTGTTTACGCACAGAGGTTCTTTGTCTTATATATATATATATATATATAAATGGATAATACACAAAATCTCAATATAGTCTCATGGAATGTATGAGGCATTGCAAACCCAGTCAAAAGGCCACCATTATTGACGGCTCTGAAAAGGGTAGGGGCACAGGTAGCTCTGATACACGAGACCCATTTAACAGACACCGAGCATGCCAAAATGGCAAGGAACTGGGTGGGGGAGTGCTATGCAGCGTCCTTTTCAGCGCATAAAAGGGGAGTGGCCATATTGCTGCATAAGGTTCTCCCTCTGGAAATCACTAAAGTAGTTAAAGATCCTAAAGAGGAGAGATAAATATCTATCTCAGGAGAACTTAAAGGGGAAAAAGTAACGTTTGGGTGTATTTAAGCCCCTGTGGTACACGAGCCACAATTCTACACGTCCCTGCTGGATTTGCTAACAAGGGAGCAATTCCCAGGTCTTATCCTGGGTGATGATTTTAACTGGACACTGGACCCAGTAGTGGATAATCTAGAAGGGATGGGAGGAGACAAGAGATAACGAGACAATGGGAGATGCTTATGGTGGACATGGACCTCTTGAGATAGCTGGCGCACAATCAATCCAGAGCAAAAAGAATATACCTTTTTCTAACCCAGACAAAACATGGTCCAGGATCGACTATATTTATCTACCCAGGAGATGGTATGCCAGAGTGCAAGATGTAATACACAGCTCTATACATGTGCCTGACCATGCAATGGTTATTCTGAAAATAAAAGGAGGGGAGAGGCAGAGAGGCCCTACTCTGTGGAAATTTCCAACATATACGGCAGAAATTAGAGTTTAAAGAACACCTGACAACCTAGTGGCAGGGATATAGGAAAAATAATGATACAGAGGAGGTGGATCTAAGACAACGCTTGGGAGGCGGTAAGGCATATAGAGAGGGTAATTATAGAATATATGGCCAGATTGAAAAAACAGAAAAGGTGACACTTGATAGAGCTTAGAGGGGAAGTTGAAAGAATTAAAAGAGAGTGGCAGGTGGAGAAAAGGGGAAGCAATTGTTGTTGGAGACATGAGGGAAACCCTGAATGCCCACCTCAAGGCAGAGGCGGAGAAGACAGGGCTCTACTGGAAACGCCACGTGTTCGAATGGGGGAACAAACCAAGCCCCTTACTAGCTAAATTGCTGAAAGGGGGTAGGGCTGCGACACATACCATAGGGGTAAAGGATAGAAAGGGGAACCTTTATAAAGATATGAAAGGCATAAAGGAAAGTTTTAGGGCATTCTATCAGCAATTATACCAAGCAGAACATGCGGGTAATTATGAGGAAATGCAAAGATTCTTGAATAAAGTAAAATTACCAGAGGCCACACAAGCCCAGAGAGAGCTGCTCAGTCAACTGATTACAAAAACAGAAATAATGAATGCAATACAGAAGCTGCAGAGTGGTAAAGCTAGGTGGCCCAGATGATTCTGCAGAATATTATAAAATGATGGAGGTCAGGTAGGGAACTGTTGGAGAAGTGTTTCACCAGAACAAGGAGACAGGGGAGATTAATCTGCCCAAAATATTATGATGCCACCTATATGTTTAATACCTAAGGTGGGAAATGATGTGAGGAATGTGCCTCCCACAGACCATTCTTCTTAACTAACTGACTTGAAAATCTTGGCTAAGGTTCTGGCACTGAGGTTGGAGCAAGTACGCCCGGGTGACAGTCATATCATAATATGCATCGTCTCCTCAATATTATATGGAGAGCGAATCAGGGAAAGGAAGCAGTGGGAGTTGTCTCCATGAATGCCGAAAAAGCATTCTATAGAGTGGAATGGGAATACTTATTTGAAGTGATGTCCCGGTTTGGTCTGGGTGAACCACTCGTTAGATGGGCAAGGGCTATGTACGCGGCACATAGAGCACAGGTCTTGGTAAATGGAGAACTATCAGAGGGAATCAAGCTGGAGAGAGGTACGAGATAGGGGCTGCCCCTCTCTCCCCTGTTATTTGCAATGGCAATTGAGCCATTGCACAGCTGTATGAGCCGTACAGCGATTTTGGGAAATGGAAGGGACAAAGGGATCACAGCATGTTTCTGCCTATGCGGATTTACATGTTAGTGTTCGTGAAAAACTCCAAAACAGTCGGGTGCCTCCTGTGTTGGCTTCGTAAAGGAGTTTTAAAGATTCTCGGTATAGGATTAACTTGGGGAAGTCGGAAATAATGTGTTTACCTGGGAGAGGAAAAGAACAGAACAGGGGATTGAAACAGGTAGGGAAGTGTTTTACCTATCTTGGTATCCGGTGGCAGGTTGTTGGGTTCCCTTTATAGCTTAAATTACATGGAACTGTTGAAAGTGATAGGGGCAGATTTTAGGAGACGGGAACAGTTACCGATGTAATGGCTGGGCAGACTAAATACTGTCAAAATGAATGTGCTCCCCAGGGTATTGTACCCGTTACTGATGTTGCATCTAGGGCTTACGAAAAGGGGACACAGGTAAGATAGAGAAGGCTATCTCGAGCTTTATTTGGAGGGGTAAATGCCCACAGGTTAGCTTACAAAAATTAAAAATGGAAAAGGGGAGGGGAGGTCTAGCCCTATCGGATATACATAATCATAGCCTGGAGAGCAGCCAAAATACATAGTGGATTGGGATTGAGACCCATTGTGAACTAGACACGAGCATGCCAAATGGCAAGGAACTGGGTGAAGGGCTATCTGGTGATCCTTTTCTCAGCGCATAAAAGGAGTAGCCATATTGGTGCATAAAGTTCTCCTCTGGAAATCACCCAAAGTAGTTAAAAGATCCTAAGGAGATAAATATCTATCTCAGAGGAGAACTTAAGGAAAAAGTAACGTTTGGGTGTATTTGAAGCCCTGTGAGCTACGAAGCCACAATTCTACACGTCCTACTGGATTTGCTAACAAGGAGCAATTCCCAGGTCTTATCCTGGGTGATGATTTTAACTGGACACTGGACCCAGTAGTGGATAATTCAGAAGGGATGGGGAGGAGACAAGAGATAACGAGACAATGGGAGATGCTTATGGTGGACATGGACCTCGTAGATAGCTGGCGCACAATCAATCCAGGAGCAAAAGAATATACCTTTTTCTCTAACCCGCATAAAACATGGTCCAGGATCGACTATATTTATCTACCCAGGAGATGGTATGCCAGAGTGCAAGATGTAATACACAGCTCTATACATGTGCCTGACCATGCAATGGTTATTCTGAAAATAAAAGGAGGGGAGAGGCAGAGAGGCCCTACTCTGTGGAAATTTCCAACATATACGGCAGAAATTAGAGTTTAAAGAACACCTGACAACCTAGTGGCAGGGATATATGGAAAATAATGATACAGAGGAGGTATCTAAGACAACGCTGTGGGAGGCGGATAAGGCATATATGAGAGGGGTAATTATAGAATATATGGCCAGATTGAAAAAACAGAAAAAGGTGACACGGATAGAGCTAGAGGGGAAGTTGAAAGAATTGGAAAAAGTGGCAGGTGGAGAAAAGGGAAAGCAATTGAGTTGTTGGAGACAGTGAAACCCCTGAATGCCCACCTCAAGGCAGGCGGAGAAGACAGGGCTCTACTGGAAAGCATACGTGTTCGAATGGAGACGAACTGAACTGCCCCTTACTTAGCTAAATTGCTGGAAAGGGGGTAGGGTCATACACATACCATAGGGTAAAGGATAGAAAGGGGAACCTTTAAAAGATAAGAAAGGCATAAAGGAAAGTTTTAGGGCATTCTATCAGCAATTATACCAAGCAGAACATGCGGGTAATTATGAGGAAATGCAAAGATTCTTGAATAAAGTAAAATTACCAGAGGCCACACAAGCCCAGAGAGAGCTGCTCAGTCAACTGATTACAAAAACAGAAATAATGAATGCAATACAGAAGCTGCAGAGTGGTAAAGCTAGTGGCCCAGATGGATTCCCCGCAGAATATTATAAAATGATGGGAGGTCAGGTAGGGGAACTGCTAGGAGAAGTGTTTCACCAGAACAAGGAGACAGGGGAGATTAATCTGCCCAAAACATGTTATGATGCCACTATATGTTTAATACCTAAGGTGGGAAATGATGTGGAGGAATGTGCCTCCCACAGACCAATTTCTTTGCTTAACTGCGACTTGAAAATCTTGGCTAAGGTTCTGGCACTGAGGTTGGAGCAAGTACGCCCGGGTGACAGTCATATCATAATATGCATCGTCTCCTCAATATTATATGGAGAGCGAATCAGGGAAAGGAAGCAGTGGGAGTTGTCTCCATGAATGCCGAAAAAGCATTCTATAGAGTGGAATGGGAATACTTATTTGAAGTGATGTCCCGGTTTGGTCTGGGTGAACCACTCGTTAGATGGGCAAGGGCTATGTACCCGGCACATAGAGCACAGGTCTTGGTAAATGGAGAACTATCAGAGGGAATCAAGCTGGAGAGAGGTACGAGACAGGGCTGCCCTCTCTCCCCCCCTGTTATTTGCAATGGCAATTGAGCCATTGCCAATAGCCATAAGGAGCTGCACAGCGATTTTGGGAATGGAAGGGACAAAGGGATCACAGCATAAGCTTGCTCTTTATGCGGACGACATGTTAGTGTTCGTGAAAAATCCAAAACAGTCGGTGCCTCCCCTGCTGGCTTCGGTAAAGGAGTTTTGGGGCATTCTCGGGGTATAGGATTAACTTGGGGAAGTCGGAAATAATGTGTTTACCTGGGACAGGGAAAGAAACAGAACAGTGGGGATTGAAACAGGTAGGGAAGTGTTTTACCTATCTTGGTATCCGGGTGGGCAGGTTGTTGGGTTCCCTTTATAGCTTAAATTACATGGAACTGTTGAAAGTGATAGGGGCAGATTTTAGGAGACGGGAACAGTTACCGATGTAATGGCTGGGCAGACTAAATACTGTCAAAATGAATGTGTTCCCCAGGGTATTGTACCCGTTACTGATGTTGCATCTAGGGCTTACGAAAAGGGGACACAGGTAAGATAGAGAAGGCTATCTCGAGCTTTATTTGGAGGGGTAAATGCCCACAGGTAGCTTACAAAAATTAAAATGGAAAAGGGAGGGAGGTCTAGCCCATCGGATATACATAATCATAGCCTGGCGGAGCAGCTAAAATACATAGTGGATTGGGTGCATCAGCCCAGTGAGGCCAGCTGGGTAGAACTAGAGCAAGTGGGAGCATCAGGACAACTCACAGCATACCTGCACTCCAGGGGTGTTAAAGCATACCGAATTAGAGGCAATAATAATCCACTAGTGGAACAGGTCTTAATAGCCAGGGGACAGATTAGAAAACAGGAATGGACATGGCAAGGGGAAACCATATTATTACCTGTGGCAAGCAACCCTTTTTTCTTGCCGGGGTAAGAAGATAAAGGCTTTTACAAGTAGGAACAGAGGGGAATCTGGAGCTTAGGGAATCTCCTGGTACAAGGAAACCTCTGTACATTTGAAACCGTGCAGAGGGAGCTGGGGGTGGAGAGGCAGCACCTGTTTCGATACTTGCATGTAAGGACATTTATGCACAGGTTGGTAAGGGAAGAGGAAAGGGGACATAAACTGGATGAGGTAGAAAGCCTAATATACCAGGCTAAAGTGGACCCCCAAGGTTTATCAGGAAGGCAGTCAAGAAAGGAAATCAGAGACTCCCAGATAGAGCATGGAGAACAAGAATGCTGTGGGAAAGGGATCTAGATAGACCTATTACTGATGAGAACTGGAATATAGTACTCCCAATGCATTCAGGGATCATGGCATGTAATAGGTATAAGGAGGCATACTACAAGTTTCATCATCGATTGTATTACCCACCAGTGATAGTCCACAAAGCACACCCTTCAATATTACTGGTATGTGGGAGATGTGGAGTGGGAAGAGGCACGTACGTACACTGTTTTTGGACCTGCCCCATTCTACAACTCTTTTGGGGGGAGGTAGTGGGGGAAGTGGCTGCAATAGCTGGAAGGGAGATGGAACAGGATCCACTGCTGTATCTCTTTGGAATGGAGGTGGGAGAGGGAGAGGAATGGAACCCACTTCCTAGATGGATGAGAGTCTTATTCATCCTGGCCCGCCATTGTATATAGAACACATGGGTGTCCCATGTAAGGCCGAATCTTAAACAATGGTAGCAGATGATATTACAAACATTGGCATTGGAGCGGCTGACCTATGTATTGTGGGATCGGGAGGAGGTTTTTATAAGAACCTGGTTACCTTATATGTCCTCACTAAATCCAGAGGAGGAAATGATATTAAGGGCAGGGCTAGGCTGCTGAGAATGGTAGTACGACCTCAATGCCTACCAATAAATTAAAAGGTTGAGCTCAAGAAGTTGTACTAGAACCATAAGTCTATATACCTCAATATTCATGATGTATTAAATGGGTGGAAAAAATACTAATGGAATGCACAAATGATTGCACCTGTTGATGTTGTTTTTAATGTGTAATGTGACTTTCATGTTTGAAGGTCAGCATGTTTGTATGTTACGTGCTTGATGTCACTATGTGTGAAAATCAATAAAAAATATTATACAAAAAAAACCTTTCAAGGCAGTGGACACGCTTTTGCTCTGCTGTCTCAGACAGCGTGCAATCTAATTCATGCCACGGAGCCCAAACCAAAAAAGCAGTGGCGCCACAGGCCACAACAGGACTGCGCCTCCAAAACCTGCTATTCTGGAGTTACCACAACATGTTTCTTGCGCAGATGCAAGACAACATAAAAATGATAGTACGCTTCATAATGGGATTCAATGAGGGGTTGCAACTTAGGTTGATATCTCAGCCATTTTTTGGAATTTTGGCCCCAACTTTTCAACACGGAGTTCTTGGGACCTCACCTCATGAACATATCTGTCATTTTGTTACTCTGTCCCCCAAAGGTGATTTTGCAGCCGCTGCATGTGATCACCTTTGAACTGATACTAATGAGATTGCACTTTCACGAGGGAGGTCCCAAAGCCTATATTGCAAATTTGATGAAAAAATTCCAAACAATGACTGCGTTACGAGCATGCATTGCGCAGTTTCTACGCACGTTGTTAACTTCACAAATTTTTTATATTTTCACTCCAGATTTTCAACATTGCCATTTTTTCACACCTCCTTATGAACAGCATAGCTGTCATTTGTTACATCCAGCCCAAAATGTGTTTTTACACCTTTGGTGCAGAATGGTGCGGTTGCTGTGGGGAAATCAATTTTTGGGACAGATTAACAAAATCACAGTATAACTGTTCATGAGGACAGGTCCAAAAATGCCTATGTTTAAAATCTGGTGAAAAAAATTCCAAAACATGATTGCATTACAGGGGTGCATTATACAGTTTCTACGCAAGCTTGTAACTTCATCAATTTTTTATATTTTCACTCCAGATTTTCAACATTGCCATTTTTCCATACCTCTTTATGAACAGCACAGCTGTCATTGGTTACATCCTACCCAAAACATGTTTTTATATCTGTGGCGCAGAATGGCGTGGTCACTGTGGGAAAATCAATTTTTGGGACAGAGTAACAAAATCATAGTGCCACTGTTCATGAGGAGATGTCCAAACATGCCCATGTTGAAAATCTGGTGGAAAAAGTCCAAAAAATGATTGTGTTACAGGTGTGTGTTGCGCAGTTTCTACGTATGCTTGTAACCACCAATTTTTCATAATTTCACTCCAGATTTTCAACATTGCTATATTTTTACACCACCTCGTGAACAGTACAGCTGTCATTTTTCACATCCTGCCTGAAATGTGTTTTCACACCTGTGGCACCAAATGACACAGTTGCTGTGCAAAATCACCTTTAGGGTAACAAACTGATAGTGCCACTGCTCATGAGTTGGGGTCACAGAAAGACTATTTTCAAAATTTGGAGTGAAAATGCCTGGGGCGTTAGGGTTTCCAACTTTAATGCTCCACCATATAGAGACTGACAGGCGTCGGGGGTGTGACTTGGGATCTTTGGCTGTAATGCTCATGCCATTACACCCCCACCCTGCAGCCAGTGACATGCATTGAGGTGTGCCTTGGAGTCTTCAGCCCCAATGTTCACCCCATTCTCCTGTACTGCACCCATCTCAATGTGTTTCCTTATGGAATGGGGGTGAATGCAAGGCCTGAAGACCCCAAGGCACACTGCAACACCTGTTGGTGTCTGCAGGGTAGGGTGAGGTGAAATGGCATGAGCGTTATGGCCGACGAACCAAAGGCACACCCCCAGCGCTTGTCAGTCTCTGTAGGGTGGGGGTGAGGTTGCCGTCAGTTCAATACTTCACTGCCATTCCTATTATGCATCTCTCTAACTCCTGCACTACCTATGCCAATACCAGCAAGCCAACATTTGGCATTGATAAATGCTTGTTAAAACTTAGGCTGACTCTGTTGTAATAATTTATCAGCAAAAGCAAATTTAAAGACCACCTGATAAACTTCAGAACCGGAAGCTTAAACACTGTCATGAGGGCCTTTTCCTTGATCAGTGACTGGTCCCCTTTAGAAAGGTTGCCGAAGCTATCAACCTGAGGAAGTTCTGATGTAACATCAATTGCTGATATAACCACAGAGGGAAGAGGGGATGAACTTGCAGATGAACTCAAGCCTGATGACACCAATTAGGAGACAAAAGTTCCTAGCCGCTTGAGTTGCAGGTTGAAAGTGCTAACAAGGACCATGTGATCATCATAACTCCATGTGTCGGGCAAAGAGAGAAAACGAACACCTGAAGTGAACTCAGATGTCCTGCAGGTAAAAGCAGAACAGATTCGTCGAGTCTTCAAAATCTTATGGCAAGTGGCGGGGACTGAATGAAGATTGCAAATCTGGAGGAGCTTCTAGGTTATGCGAGTCCTCCCTTGACTTTGGATGTTGTTTAGACACTTCGAGAGCCGCATCCAGTGCACAGTACCTATTTTTGGAAATGGGAATAGCTTTCCTGTATGATTTGATTGACTAGACAAGGGATTTCGACATTGGTTTGGAGGACACTGTGGCTAGGGGTGTTGACCTGGACATATTTTTGTTAGTAGAGTTCTTTTGTTTGACTTGTATGATCTTGAGCTGTTTGCACCTGCACAGACTGAACAATATCCATTGAGACCGATGGTTGTCTCGAACTTGCAGCTCATGAGGGTAACAATTGAACGCCAACATTTCTTGGTGAATTTTTCTGCTGCGAAGCCATGGGCCAGTTTTTGTAAAAAAAATCCCAAGCTTCCTCCACACTGTGAAAAGCATGACCCCCCACCAACACACCTTTATGAATCATTAGTATGGCAGGATACTTTACCAAATACTTCATGTTTAGATTATGTAGTACCAGTCTAACTGAGGCAAAGAGCTTTCTTTTTTCAACAATTTCTGAGAAGTCCTGAAAAATGAATAGCCTTTCTCTGTCCCAACTCAGTATTTTCTTTTCTTTGGTTACCCTAAGAACTTCCTCTTTCACAGTAAAACATAAAAAGTTGGCAATGATGGATCTGGGTTTTTTGCCCAGATTTGGTTTGGGTGACAGGGCTCTATGGGCTCCAGCATCCAGTTCCGTTGAAAGTTCAGTAAAGCCGGGATAAATTCCCGCAGAAAATGAATCATGTTATTCCCTTCAAGCCCTTCCAGAACTCCTACAATTCTCAGATTATTTCATCACCCCCTATTCTCCAAGTCATCCAATTTTTCAGTAACCTGACCTAACTCTCTTGCCTCTCCCACCACAAAATCTTCCAGTTTTGTTAGTGATTCCTCTAAAAAAGATAACCTTTCTTCAAAGGAGTCCGTATGTGCAGAAACTTCAACCAGCTTTTTATCTGTGACTGAATCTTTAATTTTCAGGTCTGCTATGTCTTCTTTTATAGACATCAGCTTTTTTAATAAATAGAATGTCATGTTTATCTGTTTTTCCAAGTTTATCTCTACCTGGCTGCTTTTCTGTAGAGGGCGCTGAAGTAACACTGGGGCCCGCTCCATTCTGGCATTTCCCATGCCCCGCATTGAGCTTGCCATTTCCAGATGCCATCCCGATGTTGAGCTGCTGAATTTAAAAAACAAAATACTATGCCAACACAGAACTTCGGTGAGCGTTTTTTTTATATCTCCGATACCACGAGAACGCTGGTAATAAACCCGACACTGATTAAGGTTTAAATCTTAATATAATTTAATTTACTCAGGATATACGGTGGCATCCGAGCCCTCAGATTAAGCTGGCATCTTCTCATGTGCGTGTGCACACCCAGGAGCCCAGTACTGTGTCCTAACTATTTTCCAGTTTTCCAGAAGAGCCAAGCTGAGAGCGAGTGGTATGGAGATGGAGTGGTTGTGGGCTGGAGATTTTAAGAAGAGCCCAAGCGAGAGCCAAGAGCGAGAGCAGCAGCAGCCACAGTCCACAGCCCACAGAAGCAGCTGGAGCCTGGAAAAGGAACCAATACCAGTTGACTGTCTGGCACTCAGTCAGTGGCAAGAACTTAGTTGAAGACAAGATGAGCTGCCTACTCAAAAAAAAAAAAAGGTGTAATGACTTATCATCGCTGCCCTGTTTGCTGGTTCTTCCATTGACTCTGTCTTAGTACAGCTGGTCAAGAAAGCCAGCCAGGCCTTACTCATCAGATTCATCACACAGTGCACTCACCAGATGCCAGCCAATCCTCTGAGCCAGCCAGATCAGGACAGTACTCTGCAGGCCACTAGGAGGTAGCTTGGTCGGCTGAGGAGCCAAGGGGTGTACCAAGAAGGGGAGCCTGCCTGCTGAGTGACAGGGACTGTCACTGGATTGGGTTGGAAATAGTCAGTTCCCAGCTGGGAGCATAGTCGGATGATCGGCAGTGGACAGTGGGAATACCTTAAAGTTTTGAACCAGCCGCTGAGCCAGTGACTGCAGACCACAAAGTGTGCAGAATGCAGACAGACTGAGCTGAGGGGTATGTAAATATACTTTGTTTGTCTTATTGCTGTCTTTGCTGATGTGCTGCAGCACTAACTACTAAGCAAATATCCAGACTGTGACGGTAAGTGTAGAATGTTCCACGGTTCTATCTTATTCTTGTTAAAATAAGACGTTTAAGATTTGTCGGTCCCCATACCTTTAGTGTTAAGGCCAGTGTCCTGTTTCTGGCAAGCTATTTGTTTTATTTATTACATATTTTGATATATATAATGTGTAAGAAAGAAAGATTTTTCCTAGCAAGGAGTCCTATAACCTTGTGCCAGTGTATGGTATTTATTATTGTCTTTGTACTGCAAATGTGCTGTGGTATTTATTGTCTTTAAATCCCTGTGCTGTTAAACTGGTTTGCTGTATCACTTTTGTAAGGCAACCAGAGCCTACAAGATTGGGTATGAAATAAATTAAAGTACTTGTACTGCTTCAAATTCCCACAAGCCAAAACATTGGGGATAGGGGAAGGAGACATCCTATAGCTTCCTGACAAGTTTTTTCATCGTTTTCCAGAAGTGCTAACTATTCTACGTTACTAGAGTATATGCGTATCGTGATGCCCTGATCTGAGCTGCTCCTCCAGCAGTGGTTTGTGTGGAACAGTGTGGAACAGTGCCAGTTCACTAGGGCCGCCAGTGCTTGGTATAAACAGTGAAAGGCATGTCTTTGTATTGGCTGGTACCTGATGTCCTGGGAACTGGAATGGGCCTTGTGTCGGCAGGTAGCCCAATCATCTTCCATGACTGGTTTGCATTTACCCCGCTCCCACTGAATCCTAAGATTAGATAAAATAGGTAAAGAAGTAACTGTGAGCACTGTAGATTAAGCCCCTTTACCTTTTGGTACTGACATCCACTCCTTATGCCAGCTGTGATATGGAGTAGAAGTTGCCCCAAAATCTCTTAAGGAACTTCTAAATTGGAGACATTTCCAGAAATCTTTTTGAATCCCTCGCTAAAGATCAGATCACTGCATGGGAATCCATTCTTGTATATTAGTATTCAGATTGGTATTTTAATTATTGCACTGACTGCAGTGCAGTGTATTTGTCTCTTGTTCTTGTCCATTAATTTGAGACTGGATTTGAGAATGCTTCCTCCAGTGACTCCCCTTATCATGCATATGTCACTGCCTCCATTGTCAAAATCTTACCCTTTATCAAATGCCTCCCCTAGACTCACACCTTCCTCCCTTCCTCTCTGTTTTCTCTCCTGCCTCAACCTCTCTTCCTCTTCCTCTGGTTCTTCTTCTTCCACCTCCACCCTGGACCCCTTCCAGGATTCATTTTTCATTGCAGTTGGAGACCACGTTGGCCGACTTGGTTGCGTCTTCTCCTGCTCAATCTCTCTCCTCATGTGATATCTCCCCCATACACCCTCCTTGCCAATTCTTGTTTCATTTTGTATTCCTGCTCTATGCCTGCACTTCTGGGTTTGCTATGACCCTCCCAGCTCAGCCCCTCCACTGGATCTGCTGTCAGTCAACCCAACTCATGTTATGTGGAGCTGCTGCAAGGGCTATTTGGGTGTCCCTCTCTGTGGGCTCTCGCAGGGGAATCTGTGTATCGGCGCTGTGATTTTCCACACTGTGGCTCTGTGTACTCCCCGGATGCTTCCAGGTGTATGTCAGCCACCACTCTACCTCCTTCCTCACCTGCTACGCACTCTCCCTTATGGATGTTGTCATCAGGGATGTTTGCTGGTTCCTGTCAGATGCCTGCTGTCTTCAGTGCGACTTCTGTTGGGGCTACCTCTGCTGGACTGGACCCCTCCTGTATCAGAAGCTGCTCTGGTGTGCAAGTCTGTCCTGATTTCTGATGCTCTGTGCTGCAACCCTGTACCGATTTCCGTGCCTCTGCAATACCTCAGTCGGGTCGCCAGTGACCAGTATGAATGTTCGGTGTTTTCTTCTCATGCTGCATGCGCTCCTCAGCCAGTTGCACCCCTGGTTCTGGTGGCTCCTCTGAGTGGTGCTTCTTCATGTCTTTGCTTATATTTTTCTGGTGTGTACCACCACTTTGGTCCTACAGCTGCATGGTTTGGAGCCTCCCAGTACCCTAGTTTTAATTTTCCTGCTCTAGTAATTTTTCTTGTGTTTGACCCCCATGACAGATTTCTGGTCCTCTCTCTTTTTCTTTTGACTGCTTCTACATGGTATCCCAGCACTTGATATTTCTTTTGGCCAGGACCCAGATTGTGTTGTGCTCCCTCTTTTTCCGCTAGATGGCGCCTCGACTCCTCCGCTTGCAGTCACCTTCTGGTGTCTGTATACCGCCTGCTTCTTGGTTTGTTCGTTTTCCAGGGACCTTCCTTTCCCATTCCATATCAGGCAGTGCTTTCATTTCTGGATTTGATTTTTTTGTACCGGTGCTTTCCCTATCCTCACCTCCACTCAGCTGCCTCTTCTTTTGGGTTCTAATACCCTGTTGTCTCCTTTCCTATTTTGCTTCCTATTGCCTGTCTCAGGGCTGTTTACCCTGTCATATCCACTTGTTATCATTATGCCTCATCTGTTCTCTATTTTATCTTACTCTTCCCAGCCATAAAGGATTCCCTCCAATCAAGGCTGCACTCCATCATCCAGCGATGGCGTACGTATCCTTGCTCATATGCTCTGGCTGACTCCGTCCAGCCTCATCCGACTCACCCTCCTGCAGTTCTCCTCCCATACCGGCTGGGTCCTACATTGCCCCATTGACCTCCCTACCATCCTTCATCCTTTTCTGCCTCGCTTTCCCACACCAGCCTCCATGACTTCAATCCATCATCGTATCTCATCAGTTCCTATGCTACCTTCTTCAGCCTAGTGCCTATTCTCGTCCCAGCCATCATGGATCCTCTCCATTCATGGCTTCCTTCCTCATCGTTCTTCATCTGATTTGGCTCCTCCTGATCGCTTGTCCTGAGCATACCCTCTGGTTCGCATACCCTCTGGTTCCAGACACGCCTTCTTGGCCTCGGAGTCTACTTCCCTTCAAGGAGCCTTATTGCTCGCATTGCTCTCTTGGACCTTCATACAAGTTCATTTTCAAGTTCATTCCAGTCTCCTCTTATTCACATTCAATTTTGGCCATCTAGGATTCCTTCCAATCAAAGCCTGCAATCAATATTCCTTTTTACTGCCTTCGTACAAGTTCATTTTCGCCTTCGTACCAGTTCATTTTCAAGTTCACCCCATCTCCTCCTCTTCCAATTCTGTACCGGCCTTCCAAGATTTAGTCCACTCCAGGCCTGATAATTCTTTTTGGGCATACCTATCATGACTCCTATGCCACCTTCTCAATACGTGGCCATCCTGCCGCATGTATTGGATTCATAACTCCAGTCATCATTCACTCAACCTTACCTCAAGATTTATCTATTTCCATTGCTTAATCAAGCATTCCTATCATTGAATGCATTCCTATCATTGTATCCTATGCTACCTCATTGACTACAACCTCAGGGTCTAATCGTTAAGGGTGTAGTCATTCACATCTCATACTCATCAATCTTAGCATCTGCTCACTCGCATCACTCAATCAAGCTAGTCTGCATTGTCCTTGATCTCCTCATCCTCAGTCTCCTCATGAGCACAACTGAATGGATAACCCGCACTCATCTGACCTCCACATGGGTGTCCTCCTTCCTCTTGACTACTTGAGCATACCCCTATTGGGTCAATGCTACCTCATGTTCCTTCTTTGACCTGTGCTTTCTTTTGGGGTTTTTACCTATCTCACCATCATCTTCCCTACTCATATCCTTATTTGGCATCATACGTCCTTAAATCAAAACATCTGGATACCCCCTGCTCCTCTGACTTCTACATGGATCTACTCCTTTCCGTCGAATACTCAAGCATACCCTTCCTGGGTCCCTGATGCCTCATGTTCCTCTGTCATCATCCTCCCTACTTATATCTCTCATTAATTAACCATTCTATTGACCGATATACATCCTCAAATCAAACGTCGTCAGCCTGGAGGGAAGGTGACCTAGGCCTTGGATCCCCAGAGGTTTCCTCCTTAAAGAGTTTTTTTCCTCTCCTCCATGCCAATGGTCATAATTTTAGTTAGTTAGTGCTTTCTTCAGGTTAGTTAGTTAGGTTCCGCTGTTGGATGGAAGTGGATGGTGGCCCCGGCTTTCCCCTCTCTCCTTAGGAAGTCAGCCCTTATCTTTTCAGAATTCATTCATCATCCTCATCTCTTCAATGCTCGACATCTTTGGGTATTCTTTTTGGGCTTCTTCCTAACCTACCTTTAGCCAATGCAATAATTCTCGCGGCACCTGTAGGGGGGAACCCTCCTCTAGGGTTCCTGGCGTTGTACCCCTACAGGGTGGTATATCCCATGGATAGAGAGGTGGAAAGCCACAAAGTAAATCAAGTTACACAAGCATCTCATATCTCATCCGGTTGCTTAAGCACATCAAACTGCTCTTTATCTCACCTCTCTTTAATTTTTGGTATAATTACTGGGGTTACCTATTATTTTCCTTGATTTGAGTTGTCATTGTGTCATTTAGACTACCACTGTTAGTTCTCCTGGATTTTTAACTGTTCGTTTCTCATTTTAGATTACCTCTGTTTAGTATTCCTTTGTCTGTTTGTTACCCTCACCTACTGACATAGAACCTTTGTAAAAGAGAGCCTTGTGCGCAAAGGTATTTTAATCCTAGCTGGAAATAAATAAATAAATATAAGTAAATGAGAAAATGGGATATGTAAGTGTGTATGCATGTATTTGTGGGACCTGGTGGGTGTGAGTCAGTCACAGAGGAACTTTGTGTGGTCAAAGGTGAGGCAAAGCTGAACAAAGTCCACTGCTGAGCTCAGTACAACTAAGACTGATGGAGTGAAGGAATGAACAGATGGGTACTGCTACTCAACTAGCCTGGGTCTAAAACCTCCCCCAGACTGTGACCATGACAAAAACAGGCCAGGTATATTTGTAACATAAACTCTATGCATTATCATGAGGAATGGTTTTGTGTGTGGGGAGAGGGAGAGGGGGAAGCAGGGTGGATACATTAATAAAACTGTTAGTTAAAGGGAGTTTAATTAAGAAAGAGTCAAGAGGTAGGTGTGTATGTATGTGCGTGGGGGGTAGGGTGTATGCATAAATAAAACTGTTAAGGGAGTTTACCTATGTGGGATTGTGGACAGGAGTTTGTGCCCAGCAGTGAGGGACTGTGGACAGGGGTATCCAGTGAACACGGTGACCATGATT
Organism: Neoceratodus forsteri; assembly: GCA_016271365.2. NCBI lineage: Eukaryota > Metazoa > Chordata > Ceratodontiformes > Ceratodontidae > Neoceratodus > Neoceratodus forsteri. Next base: position 1,060,623,077 of record CM028134.1, on the reverse strand, counting down.
GAGTGACTGCAAAAAGGGTGACTCAGTCATGGCACCTGTGTTCCGGGCTACCTGGCAGGGTAGCGACATGATACCAGAGTTGGCAACTAGGCAACAGGATGTGTGTATATATACATGCATGGGGGGACCACACCCCGCGACAGGTGAAAGGGAAGGGAAGGTATGTGTGGTGTAGTGCAGTGGTCAGCTGTTGAGCTGGCCATGTGGTATGGTGGGTAGGGTGGCAAGCTGGGGTTGGGAGGGTGCCGGGTTTGGTTCTGGGGCATGATTGCTTTTTGCATTGGGGCTGTTTTTTTATTTTGTTAAGTTTTACACACACACCCTGACATGCACCCCCGCGGAGTTGAGAATCTTTAAGTAGGGGGGTGCGAGGGTGTGTGAAGGGCTCAGTCACCCCACATAACTTAGAAAACCATCACCAGTTTTGTTGTCACTGCGAGTGTACATCACCATTATTTATTTTTGGCGATGTACTCACCCAAATGGCGATCGCGCTTCAGCGATCACTGTTATGACATGGAACCATGAACAGGAGTCTGTGCTGGCAGCGAGGGACTGTGGACAGAAGTCTATGCCTGGCAGTGAGGGATTGTGGATCAGAGTCTGTGTTCAGCAGTGAGGGATTGTGGACAGGAGTCTGTGCGCAGCAGTGAGTGATTGTGGACAGGAGTCTGTGCCCGGCAATGAGGGATTGTGGACAGGAGTTTGTGCCCATCAGTGAGGGATTGTGGACAGCGGCGTCCATCTGTGCCCAGGCCAGCAGTGACATTAACTGGAAGAGTGAAGAAGTTGGTAACCAGGAGCTTTTTCACACCCCTTTCTGCTCCCACACTCCAAAATGGAATAGCTGCAGTAACTAAATACTGTATTGACACCATTTTCGGTCTTTGCTACTCTCTTCTTGTTTAAATAACAAACTCTCTGTTCCCCTGTACCTGTTTAAATACCTCTGAATTTAGCGCAGAATAAGTATAGTGCAAAGTAACAGTCGGGAAGGATGTTGGATTTGGAGTTTTGGTTTTTTGTAAGTTCTGCCTTCGCCCTGTGGGTGCTACTTGTGTTTTGTTTGTACATGCGGTTTAACTCCACATCTCTAAACGCTACCAAACTATTGTGCGTGGCAAGTATGTTGTGCTATAACTGGAATTACATATTAAGTGTGATAAACTGAACAAAGTAATTACACCTACTGAGATGGAACAAATCTGTCAGCCATCTGTAGCATGCTGTACAGAAGAGAAATACTGTTCAGAGTAAACCCCCCACACACATTGTATTTGAGAATTCTTTAACTCTTTGACAAGTATTACTTCTAAATCATATGTGTTTGTAACACAATGACAGCACATCACTGTTTGAGAAATGAATGTATATTATTACATAGCAAGACTGTAGCACATTTTGTAACATGTCAGTTTTGCACAGGGCATCTCCAGGGCAACACTGATGTGCTGTCATTGTGTTTTTATTAAAAGCTATGTTCATGGAAATTGGACTAGTCAGTGACTAAAAAATATTCTCAAATACAGTTATTGAAAAAGTTCTTAAATACAGTTATTAAAATATGTGTGGATGTACAGTACCTGCTAAACATTAGTAGGTCTTTAGAAAATGTCTGCGTTTGCCACATCCGTAATGATTTAATCCTAACCCCAACCCGGCAGGTTGTCTGGAAAGTAACTTTCATAGAAAAACCTTTATGTTCTCATGGTGACACTAAGTCAAACTGTAGCTTAAAATATACCTTCATGTGTGCTTCCCTAGCCTGTTTGTTTGTGGGTTAACAGTTATATCTTCCAACCAGAGACTACAGTAGAATTCTGCAGTCAGTCTGCTGGCTAATTCAAGTCTTGGGCAGAGATAATATTGACACTGTGACAAGATATGCACTGGCTACCATTAAGGTACAGCACCAGGTACTAACTTCAGATGTGCAAAGGCCTTCCTGTGCTGGGTCTCTCCTACTCCGTCCTTGGATTTGTTACCTGTTAACGAAATCTGGGTCACCTGTGGAAAAGGGACTGTCAGTCCCAGTGGGCTTATCTGGTAACAAAATCCCTCTCTGACTTCTGACCTGATACCTTTTACTGTTCTAGTTCTCCTGTACCACTCTGGATCAGGTGCTTGAACCGTCTTTCTTTGTTTAGGATTCATTCAGCACTGGTGTATGTAGGTGTGTAGTCTGAGCTGCAGTTTTGCTGTTGCTTGGGACAGGTGTGAGAATGTTCACAGGCAACTTTATCATGTCAGTTTTGCACATATAGTCATGTGGAAGTTCTCTGGATGTGCCAAGTTGTGTTCCGGTCGGATGTGCACTTTATGAGAGCTGCGTAGTTGATAAAATACTTTTTGTTCCTATTGGCTTGCATGGAAGTTCTTGGAATGTGGCTACCACCCAGACAGTTTTGAATATTGATCTGAAAATGTCAGGATGGAAGGGTCCTGAGACACTGGATGTACCTTTGCTTGTCTAGTGACTAACTGTTAATCCTTAATGGTGCAATGTCTGGAAATGGGGTCCGAATCAGTTTACATTTTCTCATTCATCTAAGGGGAAGGTTTACACAATTTTAAGACTGGTAAAATGAGGGGACATGAAAAGGAAGGACAGCTTTTGCAAGCGAGCAAGCATGCAAAGCTGAGCTGAGGCTTGCACCCCATGATCGTGTCAGTGATGCTTTGGGCGGCATAAGTGTGTGTTCTGTGGTCCAGTGAGTCTGCAGCTTCAGTGTATTAGAAATGGTCTGTGAGCTCACTGTGAGCTCACTGTTTCATACAGCCTTGCGGATCCCCCCATACATATTCATACATCTTTCGGTCATCTAGCAGACCCCTCACCCCCCCTGCTGGCAGTGCCCCACCACCCGCTCCCACTGAGCCATTCTGGAGCCTCCAACCGGCACAGCCCTCCAATCTCCACCGTGGCCAGCCACTGACTGAGCTGTCAATGCGCATGTACTGTATACAGTACACACTTGCTGATGGCTCACTGAGCTGTCCATCAGAGAGTGCACGCTACACATACCTATTGACAGCTCAGTCGGTGGCCTGCTGTGGTGCACAGTGGAGGGCTGTGCTGCTCACAGGCTCGGGAATGGCAGGGGGTGGGGTACTGCCTGCCAAGGGGGGGGCAAGGGGTCTGCTAGATCACCAGGGAAAGCATATGAATGCATGTTGAGTATCTTTTATATAGAGAATAAAGGATGGGGAAGGGGGTGCTATGAGAATTTAATGCACACCCGAGTTGTGGGATGCTACACAAACCCCAAGGGCAAAACCCGAGGGGTTTATCAAAGCATCCCACAATGAGGGTGTGCATATAATTCTCATTGCACCGTCTTCCTCAGTCTTTTATTTTTTATAATACACTGGGCAGCAATTTTTTTCAGGCCGTATTTCTGTGAGCATGACACACACACACACACACACACACACACACACACACACACACACACACCACACACACCACGCACACCACGCTGTCTCCCCAGGTTGATTTTTTAATGTTGTTTCTTTTATTTTAAAACTTTTTTTCTACTTACACAGTTTGTAGTCTACTGTGATCGTGCTTTGAATGTGGAGCAGCATTGCAGCTTAACACTCACACTCACGATCGGACGAATGGCGGGATCAACCGGATACAAAAAAACTATGCAGTGGTGTACTGAAGACATTGCAGGAGCCATCAGATACAGCTTTTAAAAGCTGTGAAAGGTAGGATCAACCAGATATTTAAACAAAATTGAAACAGATGGCCCATGTTGTGGCGGCTCCGCGCTAAGCGAGAGATGAAGCCACCATGTTTTTTGAACTGTTACGCCCACCCACAAGCAAGACAGGAGCCAATGAGGGAGTGGCATTCTTTGACTAAAATGGTTCATGAATGCCATAACAAACAGATGGTTGTTACGGGAAATATCAACTGGTCCAGCCCACAGGAAAAATTGCTGACCAGTTATTGTAACAGGATAATGGCTAGTATTCAGTTAGTAACCATTCCAGAATCTCTTTGACAACCTCCTGATGAAGGAAATAATTGTTGAGTACCTAGAGGCCAGCAGGGCATAGGACCCAAGGCAGCATGGATTCACTGTGGGAAGGTTGTGCCAGACAAATCTGATAGATTTCTTCGATAGGGTGACCAAGGTAGTAGACCAGGGAGGGTCTGTGGCATGGGTGACCTACCTAGACTTTAGCAAGGCATTTGACAGAGTCCCACACAGAAGATTAATATACAAGTTAGCCAGCCCTGGAGTGGGTCCCAAGGTGGTAGCCTGGATAAAAAATTGGCTGGACAACAGGACGCAGAGGGTAATAGTAAATGGAGTCCACTCTGAAGAAAGGGGGTTTAGTAGCGGGGTGCCCCGGGGTTCGGTACTGGAACCGGTCCTCTTTAATGTCTTTATAAGTGATATTGCAGAGGGACTGGAAGGAAAAGTATGTCTCTTTGCAGACAACACAAAGATCTGCAACAGGGTTGATACACAAGGTGGGGTGGAAAGGATGAGAAGGGACTTGGCAAGGATAGAGGAATGGTCAAATGTATGGCAGCTTAGATTCAATGCAAAGAAGTGCAAAGTGATGCATCTCGGAAACAAAAACCCAGGGAAGAGTACACAATGGGGGTGAGATTCTAACAACAACAAAAATGAAAAGGGACCTGGGGTAGTCATATCAGATGACCTAAAGGTGGGCCAGCAATGTGAGAAGGCAGTAAGGAGCACTGGCGGGATACTGGGACACATAGGGAGAGGCATCAATAGTAGAAAACAAGAAGTTGTTATCCCTCTGTACAGACAGCTGGTGAAACCACATCTGGAGTATAGCATCCAGTTCTGGAGACCCCATCTCCGCAATGACATAGACAGGATGGAGACTGTTCAGAGGAGGATAACTAAAATAGTGCAGGGTCTGCACCAGAAGACATTTATTTTATTTTATTTCTGTTTTATTTTATTTATTTATTTATGGCTTTGATAATCGGGTAGGAGCACTGATTCCAGGGACCATTTTCAGGCATGACCCAGGCCACATACAATGGCGCAGGGTTAAATAGTACAGTACATAATAGCACACAATGTACAGGTAGTGAAATACATAAGTCAGGTTTCCATACACATAATATATACATAAATACATATGTCTGGTAGCAGCAGGATAGCATAGCATGCAATGAAGTATAATATTGTAGTAAGTGGAAAAAAGGAGGGGGGAAGATTAGGAAGGAGAAGTGAGCAGCCAGGCAAGATGGACTACCTAGGGAAACAGTGCAGAAGGAATTTGCCCAGAGCCACAGTTTGAGGTGAGATTTAAAACCACTGTGTGTGTCAGTGGAGTGGAGTTCAGCAGGTAGTCTGTTCCACAGTGTCGGGGCTGCTGTTGACAATGTTCTGCTACCCATATTTATGGATACCCTGGGAACGGTTGGGGGGGGGGTGCTGTTTGAGCAGAGGCAATGGTGGAGAGTTTTGGTCGAGAGGAGAGCTGCAAGGGGGGATTTCTGACCAGTGCGGGTGACAGTTTCCACCAGGCAGCGGCGAATGAGGTTGAAGTGGCCTTGCAGTGGGAGACATCCAAGGGAATCATAGAGGATGCAGTGGTGGGTGGAAAAAGGGGCAAGTAAGGCAAATTGACAGGCACTGCTGTAGGCAGTGGTGAATTTGGCTGTATTGGTAGTGGATGTCCTAGCATAAATAGGGAAACAATAGTCCAGGACTGGGAGTAGATTACTCTGGACAATGACTAGTCTAGCCTCAGGAGTGAGATATTGCCGGAATCTGTAGGCTGCACCTAGTTTCTGGTGGAACCGATGAACTAGGGAATTGACATGCTTGGAGAAGGTGAGGGAGGGGTCCAGTAAGACTCCTAGATATTTGAAAGTATTGACGTCCTCTAGGGCAAGGCCATCAGGAGAGATGATATTTAAGGGAAGGGGTGAGTACTGGATTTGGCAAGGAAGGGCTTTGATCTGAATAACATGGATTTTGTTTTTTAGCATTTACCAGGAGGAGACTGTTTGTAAACCAGTTGTGTGCCGCAGCATAGTTTTCAATGAGAGCTGATGAAATGGTGGCGGTGGATTTGCCACTGTAGAAGAGTACAAGGTCTTAAGCATAGAGGAGAGAGTGACAACTGAGATTGTCCAAGGGAAGTGAGTTAATAAATGAAAATAGGAGGGGGGCCCAGAATAGAGCCCTGGGGACCCTTATGGAGACAGGCTGAGTAGGGGAGCAAGCCTGGCCAATACAGACGAACTGGGAGTGGCTGGTGAGATAGCTATGGAGCCAGTTTGTTACCTCCAGTGAACAGCTCAGGTAAGTTAGCTTGGAGAGGAGGAGGGCATGGTTTATCATGTCAAAGTCCTTGGACAGGTCAATGAAGACTGCACCGGTGCCTTTAATAATATCCATATTCATGAGGATATGGTCAGTCAGAAGTGCTAGGGTAGTGGTGGTGGAATGGTTCCTGTGGAAACTGTGCTGTTGGCTACACAGGAGGTTGTATTTGCCTATGTGCTCAGCAAGCTGATTGTGGATGGCTTTCTCAAGCAATTTGCTGAGATGGGGAGAATGGAGATCGGTCGACAGTTGTCAGTGTAGATCACCGGCTTTAAATATGGATCACCTTAGTAGTCTTCCAGGGATCGGGCATGGAGGAGGGGGAAAGGGCTAGATTAAAGATGAAGGTGAAAGGCTCAGTGATGGCTGGTGAGACCATCCTGAGGAATACAGGTGACAGGCCATCAGCTCCAGGGGAGCCAAGATTTGGTAAGCTCTTGAGGAGCTTGGTGGTGTCAGCACCAGAGAGAGCTTTGAAGTAGAAGGAGTGGATTTGGGTGTGGGTGGTAGGGCAGGCGGAGGAAGGTGGCAGGATTTGATATTGGGCTAAGCTGCTGGGTTGACCATTTGGGAGTTTGTTGCAGTACATAGATAGGTCGGTGAATTTACTGTTGAAAACACTGGCCACTTCCAGGTGGTAACCAGGCCATCAGGGGTGTTCAGGTGTAGGGCAGTCTTGTTGGAGTGGGGTTTTAGGAGGGAGCCAATTGATTCACAGAATTTTCTGGGGTCTCCAGGGTTGGTCTTCTGTAGATTGCGGTAGAGAGTCTGTTTAAGGGATTTAGCAAGATGCTTACATTGGTTCCTCCAATGCCTGTAGGCATCCCAGTGCACAGGGAAGGGGGATGGGGATGCTTCGTAAGTGGACTAAGTGCGATCCCTGTCCTTCATGAGGGTTAAGAGATCATTGGTGACCCAATGCGAGCAGCCACCTCTGACGCATCTAGTGGTGATGAGAAAGAACCTGTCCTGTAGAGTGTGAAAAGGATCACTGCTGAGTTCACTTCATCAAGAGAGTAGAGAGCAGACCAGTCCAAAGACCTTGTCTCCTCAGGAAGATTGGGGGTGCTGAGTTTGCAGAAATTTTGGAAAGATAGGTATTTGGGAGGGGGCACTTGTGTTTGGATGACCAGAGGAGATACGTCAGGGAGTGATAGCTAATAGAGTCAGTCATGGTGCCTGCATGCAGCACATGGTCTTCCCTGTTTGTGATCATCCAGTCCAGGAGTATCTGAGTGGACGAACATGGGTTAAGTCTGCTGGGAAACATGATAGCCTGGACCAGGTTGTGTGATTTTAGCTGGGAAATGTAGTCAGATTGGTGGCTGCTCAGCCAGTTTAAATTGAAATCTCCTAGAAGGATAGAGTCCCTATGTGAGGATAAGGAGCTCAAACCTAAGAGGAAGCTGTTTAGAACCACAGTTCCGGTGGTGGGGGATTGTAGCAGCAGCCAATACATAGTTTCTTACATGGTCCCAGGGCCAGTTCTGCGAGGAGCCATTCACTTGGTGAGGTGGGGTCAGAGCAGAGGACAATATTAGCTGTGAGGGATTCTCTGAAAAACAGAGTGACACCACCTCCTTTTCTTTTGCCCAGCCGATCAAGACATAATGGAGAGTAGCCAAGTAGTTGATAGTTGTTTGCTGTGTGGTGCGGCTTTAACCAGGTTTCAGTAAGTCCCAGCACATGGGGCTTGTGTAGGGTGACCCATGCCTCTAGCTCAGGGAACTTGGAGGGTAGGCTACAGATGTTGATGTGTACAATTTTAGACCAGGGGCATTTGTCCAAATGCTTGAGCATGGGGTAATGTTGGAATTTGGTGAGCCAGGGTTACATTCAATATGACTGGCAAGGAGGAGTAGGAGGGATAGAAGGAGTAAAAAAGGGCTGGAGGGAACAGTGGGAGACCAGGAGAGGGAGGTCAGGTAGTGGCCAAGAAGGCATCATTCCAGGTTAGAGAGAAAGAAGAGAGAGATGGGTCCAAGAGAGGACATATTCGATGATGGAAGTGTGGAGGGATGTGGCAGGGGTACTGGCTGGCAGATAGGAAGGCAAGGTGCTCTTGGTCACAGGTGATCATAGTAGTGCAGAAATCAGACAGTGCCAGAAAAGTTGGTAGAGAGGCAGCCAGTATAGTGAACAGTAGCAGATGCATTTAGGCAGGAGAGTGATGACAAAGGAGAAAGAAAGGGGTATGAATTAGCTGAGAACTGACCGAAGTGTGGGACAATTGAGAGGCGGGAGGAAGTGTTGGGTGGAGTGGGAGATAGGGCTGGAGAAGGGTGTGTGATCAGGAGCTAAAGAACACACAGTAGACTAGGGCTGATGCCAGAAAGGGGTCCCGGAGGAGGGGAAAGGACTGTCACTGGAGGAGAGGGAACTGTAGCTTTAAGTAGAGGAAGGGCTGAGGCAGGAGCCAATGATAACAGGCTGAGGAGGAGGAGTGGTTAGAGAATTTAATCAGTGGAGGGGTGGGGTCAGTGGAGGGGGTGGGTGGGTGAAAATTAAATGCAGAGAGAGCTGTGGGTCAGTGCTGCTCCATGCTGTTACCTGCAGCTGGTGCACAAGGGCGGGTGGCATCAGGCTCCTTCTCGCCATGGAGGTGAGCATGTTTTTGAAAGAGGCGACCGCAGGAATGGCACCTAGCCCGACTGGCTAAAATTGGTATGCCAAAATGGATACCTGAGGAGAAGGGACAGATGGGGATTAGATATCCTCTGTGAGCTGTGGGAGGTCAGCAAAATTAACAATTCAAGAAGGAGCTGTGCACTACATTCCACAAGTAAATGGAAGTTGGGGTGGTCCGCAGACTACCAGCAGGCACCAGCAGGATCAGTGAGGGGCAAAGAAAGAAAGAAATAAAAAAATTAAAACAAGATTTTGGTTCAAGTCGGGGTGGGTAAAACATCAACAGGATGCTAACACAGGGCACCTTGGAAAATTAATTCAAGTAAGCACAAATTAGCACAGTGAGTACAAAACAGAATCTTTAAAACTCCATGCAGCAGAAGACAATGCTAGGCAGGTCTCACAAGGCAGTACAACAAGCAACAGGCAGGCTTGCTGAAAGAGGCTACTGATGGAGCCAAATTAATTTTGTAAGTAGGAACTGCTGTTAGTGCAAGCTGCAGAGGGCAGTAGTTATACAGAGGCATAGGCTAAATTAATTAATTCAAAAATGCTGGAAATACAATTTAAAAGTGGCAGTCTGATTTTAGTTGTTGGAAGTACCGGGCAGAAAAGAGCCAATCGAGGAGCTCTAGTGACTGCAGCAGCCAATGAGAGCTGGTTCCTGGAAAGGCGCTGGTCATTTGAAAGGCTGAAAAATTCAATGCAGAGAGAGCCGCGGGTCTGGGCTGTTCCGTGCTGTTACCTGCAGCTGGTGCATAAGGGCAGGTGGCGGCAGGCTCCTTCTCACCGTGGAAGTGGGCATGTTTCTTGAAAGAGGCGACCACGGGAATGGCGGCACTAGCCCGACTGACTAAAATTGGTATGCCAAACTGGATGCCTGCAGCTGATGTACATGGGCAGGTGATGGCAGGCTCCTTCTTGCCATGCAGGTGGGCACGTTTCTTGAAAGAGGCGACCACGGGAATGGTGCTGCTAGTCCAGCTGGCTAAAATTGGTATGCCAAAGTGGATGCTTGCACTTGGTGCACAAGGGCGGGTGGCATCAGGCTCCTTTTCACCATGGAGGTGGGCACATTTCTTGAAAGAGGTGACCGCGGGAATGACGGCGCTAGCCCGACTGGCTAAAATTTGTATGCCAAAGTGGATGTCTGCAGCTGGTGCACAAGGGCGGGTCATGGCAGGCTCCTTCTCGCTGTTGAGGTGGGCACATTCCTTGAAAAAGGCAAATGCAGGAATGGCGGTGCTAGCCTGATTGGCTAAAATTGTATGCCAAAGTGGATCCCTGAGGGAGAAGGGATAAACAGGGGGATTAGATATCCTCTGTGAACTGTGGGAGGGTCAGCAAAAATTATGAAGAGAGATTAAAGAAGCTTAATATGTATACCTTCAAGGAGAGGAGGGAGAGGGGGGACATGGTAGAAACATTCAAGTACCTCAAGAGAATCAACAGAGTCCAAGAGGGTAGCGTCTTTCAGAAAAAGAGATGTGCAATAACAAGGGGGCACAATCTGAAGAGAGAGGGAGGGGTGGCTCAGAGGTAAAGTGAGGAAGTATTTTTTTCACAGAGAGGGTTATAGATACATGGAACAGCCTTCCTGAGGAGGTTGTAGAGTCAAAAACAGTGGGGGCATTCAAGAATGCATGGGACAGACATAAGGCAATTTTAGGTGGGGGTTAAGAGGAAGTAGGCTGTTGGCTAACTGGGATCTGCAGCTTATCCATTAGGTAGGGAAATGGGCAGACTAGGTGGGCCAAGCGGTCCTTATCTGCTGTCAAATTCTATGTTTCTATATTTCTTTTAAGTGATTTCAGCATGGTTATTAATGGAATACTAGCCATTGGCTTTTATAGTGTAATGGCTCCAGGAAACACACTCGGTTTGATTTCATTGTGGCTATAATGCCTACCATATGAAATCATTAATCAGGCATAATGATGCATTGAAAAAATTTATTTAATGTGATTAACAAACTGTACAGACTGAAATGTAACACCACATTATTTAGTTCACTAAAAGAAACCTTTTCTAGCATTAAAAATAGTCTAACGTTTTTATAAATAAACATACTGAGACGACCACACTTTTTAACACAACATGTGAAGAAAGGTTGGTTGGTCCTATTCATGCGGTGACTGGTGGAACTGTATCATGGATGTCAGCCGTCGTATACAGCAGATGGTTGCCTTTGTATTAACTGTAAGAGAAAGTACAAATTTTCATTCATACAAACCTGGGTTAATGACTTGCGCTTGATGCTTGTGCTTGATTTCATGTTACTTACCTGTCCATCAGATGGAACAGCAAGCGACCAGAGATTCAAAATATTGTGTTCCCAATTTAGGCGTTTTTTAAAAATGGGCTCTGAGCATGCTCAGTAAGTAGTGACCTCATCTTTGTTTCATGAGGAGAATGATTGCTTTGTTTGGACTCATCTTGCCTTTCACATGAAATTCAAATTTTGAAAAAATAAAGACATTCATGAGATGGACCAAAACGTTGCTTGATTACGGAACCCCCCTGGCTTGACCCACCTTGCTGGATTCTTCCTGGTACTAGGAATGTACCAACAAGTTGCTTGATTACAGAACCCCCTTGGATGGATTATTCTTGGTTTGAGGAATGGTTAACCATGTTATGTCAGCTGTTTCCACTTTTCACTTCGCTGGGTCGCCGTTCTTGTCACTGAAGCAGTATCAGTTTTTGGGTTAATATCCCGTTTGGGGTGCTCTTGTATGGGATATTCCACAGAAATCTGCATTTTACTAGTGGGGCTATTAATTCTTCACAGGTGCAGCGGCATTGGGGACGCAACTGTTAGATGGCAGAAGCTACAGTGTTTGGTTCGTGCAACAGCTGCATATCCTGCTAATTTGGGGAAGGCTACACACACTTCACTAAACGGACAATTGCACAAACTGCTTCATTAAGGTGCAGTACATTCCTTCACTCTACCAAGCATTCTGTTACACAAAATTGTTTCAGTCATATTCCTTCCATTTGTATTGCAGGGGATAATCAACGGTTCACATTTGCACAATTTGGACCAACTGCTGCATTAAGGTACAGTTAATTTCTTCACTCTCCTCTTCAAGCATCCTTTGCTATATTTAATTATGTACAGTATTTATTTTATTTATTTCGTCAATCATAGGAATTACAACCCTTTGAGTCATAGACTCATTTACAAAAGCTCCACGTCAGCATAGTCATACATTCAGAGATAGTACATTAGTGGGACATCACATTTCAAGTAATTACATATAATAGCCAAGGTGGCTGAAAGTCTATACGTGTAGTAGTGAGGGTATTGATATTGTTACAGTGGAACAATTATAACACAAGTGCAGCCTCTGGGGCATTGTCGTATAGTAGTAACAGTGATCTATACAATAGTGAGACAACACAGTTTTAAGGAAGTATTTACATATAGTAGCCTGGGTGGCTGTTGACCTATACATTTAGTAGCTAGGGTATTGGTATTAGTACAGGAGGTATAGTTACAGTATAGGTGCCACCTCTAGGGCATTGTCATATAGCAGAGACAGAGATCAGCAGCAGCAGAGATGTCCTATACAGCTAGTCCTATACAATTGGTGGCAATGTCAATGGGGAGCTGCCATAGTGCAGCTCTTTGCAGGTCAGTTAGGAGGATTAGCAGCTGTACTGGCATTGGCGCAAGGAGAGAATGTGTTTTTTTAGGATGGTCTTGAAGTGTCCTAGATTGGAAATGGAGGTTATGGCTGGGGAGAGCTCATTGTACCAGGCGGGAGCTCTATAGGTGAATGATCTCTAAGCAAGGGAGGTTCTGACCCTGTGCACGGTCCACAGATGCTTGTTGGCAGAATGAGTGGTTGCAATGTGGAAACATAAGAGTAGTGAGGCTGAGACCCCCAATGAAGTTAACCCTAGGTGGATTTTTTCTGTGAGGAGACAGGATTGATATTGTAGTCTTTCCTCAAGGGTGAAGATGTTTGTAAGAGCGTAGAGGGTGAAAGTATGGGAGCATTTGTCTGTGCCTAGGAGGAGTCAGCACACTTTATTAATGGCTATGTGAATTTTGTTTAGGGTGGTGTTGTTTGCAGCAGAGTAGATACTGTAGGGAGCCCATAGGCAATGAGAGAGAGGACAGAAGAGGTGACAACCAGGTTGAGAGCCTCTGGTGTCAGGCAGTCTTTGTGCCGGTATAAGAGGCCGATGCGGGTATTAATGGCTGAGATCAGGATGTTAATGTGGGCATGGAAGGATAGGGAGGTGTCAAAGGTAAGGCCGAAGTATTTATAAGTAAGTACTTGTTCCAGAGGGAGGTGAGCGTGGGAGAGGATTTTTAGTTCAGTGTCCTTGGCCTTGCTCTGTCGGTGGGCAAATAGTATAGCTTTTGTTTTTTTGATGTTGACCACAAGTCTGCGACTGGTGAACCAACTTTCGATCTGGTTGAATGAGTGTTAGAGGGAGGACTGTAGGTTGTCAGGGCAGGGGTGTGTGGCATAGAGAACTGCATCATCAGCATGTAGCAGTAGGTTACTGGAGCAGGATTTGGGTAGTGCATTTAAGTAGATACTGAAGAGTAGGGGGCCTGATATGGATCCCTGGGGGAACCCCGAGTGGACAGGCAGGGTGGAAGATAGGGTGTCATTTATCTTAACACATTGGGATCTGGAGGTAAGGTAGCTATTAAACCAAGAGAGTGGCCCACATGATAGACCAGTGTGGTGGAGTGTGTCCAGGAAGAGTGGGTGGGAGACCGTATCAAAGGCCTTAGAGAGGTCCATGAAGATGGCTCCGGCCAGATGTTTACGGTCAAGGGCAGAGTGAATGAAATTGGAGAATTTGATGAGGGCGGTGGTTGTGCTATGGCCTGATCTAAAGCCATGTTGTTCACTGCGTAACAAATTGTGGGCTCGCATATACTCGGTGAGTTGGTCGGAAATTATTTTTTCAAGGGCTTTTGAGAGAGGAGGAAGGATGATATGGGCTGATAGTTGTTGGGGTTGGTATTGTCTCCACCTTTTAGTACTGGGGTAATTGTTGCAGTTTTCCAGGCTGTAGGGAACTGTCCCAAACATAGGGAGCGGTTAAGGAGGTCGGTCAGGGGGGAAAGAACAGTGTCAAGAACCTGGTAGAGGATTTTTATGTCAAAGGAGTCTTTACAATAGTTGGAGCCACCGGGAGGTTTGGAGAGATAGGATTTTGCTTCCTGTTTTGTAATGACCCTAAGGTAGAAAGGGGGGCGCTGGAGGTTTGGTTCAGAGGAAGCTGGGATAGGGTCAAAAAAGTCATTCAGGAGGACTATACTAAAATCAGAAAAGGTTGAGTTAAGGCAGTTAGCGATAGCTGGTGGCTTGTGACTCTGTGCAGTGTGAATTTTGTTTTGGCTCTAACAAAACAGCTCCATCTTTATTTCCAATGTGTCAGTATTGACCTAATTCAAGCTTCCAAAGAAGCTGCCACCCTTATACAAACACTGAAAGACACCTAGGCGAGTCCAGTCAGGACATTTGGAGAGCTTTATCAGAATATCATGACTCTGGCAGACACTGCTTCTATTGAGGAGGCAGTGCCCCGAATATGTGGAAGGCAAACACAATAATATCAGTGCTGCCAACCCTAAAGAATACTATAGGAGGAACATATTCATTCCATTTTTGGACCGCGTGATTTCTGAACTGCAGGACCAATTAATCAGCTGCCACCTTTGGTTCCTTGCCCAGTATCTTATACCAAACAAATTGAGGTTTCTGCAAGAGGAAGAGGTGGCAGACTTGTTTGGTGCCTACAAGACTGACTTGAGCAGCTTAGAGGAGCTTAAATTGCAGTTACTACAATGGAACGCAAAATGGCTTTTTGTTCCATTGGCAGATTGACCAGATTCTATTCTGACAATGTTACAAAAGCTGAATCCAGATCTGTATCCCAAAACAAATGCAGCCTTATCAGTCTTGGCCACCATGCCAGTCAGTGTGGCAAGTGCAAAAAGATCCTTCAGTGCCTTGAGGAGGATCAAGACCTGGCTCAGAAGCAGCATGAGCTAATAACGCCTTGCAGGACTTGCTCTTCTGCATATACATGATGACACTGAAATTGATGTAGACCAGGCGCTCAAAGATTTTGATCCATGCCAAGACAAACAGTTTTCAAACACATAATGGAACACATCAATTGAGCTGTGCCAAGGTAACATCTGGTGATCTAGGTGTGGTATGGGGCTGGCTTTTTGGTGCAAATGGTTTAGATGATGGTTAAGTTGACTGAACCAAAACCAGAGCTCCATCTAGCTAACCCCAGCCCTCTTGTACTGTAATGACTTTCTACCATAACCTCGCCTGCATGTTGTAACTACTCATTGCCCTTCCACACTCCTACACTTCTCCTTTGCAGGCCAAGAAATCAGGACATGGACTGGGTGTGCATCAAACCATATGTCCCTTGTGGGGTTAGCATCTCAGGGGGATGAAGGTTTGTTTGTGTACCGACAGCTGTGTCTCTCTCTTGGGTTTGCATCCTAGATGGACTAAGGATTGCCTGTCCTGGTTTTCCAGTGCCTAGTTAACATGCTACCTCTCCTCCCTTTCCTGTACATTGGTACGACCTCTCCTCCCTTTCCTGTAAATTGGTACAACCTCTTCTCCCTTTCCTGTAAATTGGTACACTGCCTTTGGGTGGTGTGGGGCTCTTTGGTACATGACTAATTTTTTGTTGATGTGGGAGCTCAGCTGTTGTATGTTGAAGTGCCATCTTGTGCGATGTGTGCTTACTATTTAAATGGAAAACTGAGAACATGCCATGTTTGGGTGGTATGGGGCTCATTGGGGTGGAGCGGTTTAAGTGGTCCAGAACCAAAACCAGAGGTATGGGGCTCTTTGGTGCAAATGGTTTAGATGATACTTAAGGTACTGGAACCAAAACCAGGGCACCATCTAGCTGATCCCAGCCCTCTTTTACTGTACTGTAATCTACTGTGGGTGTGTTTGATTTGGTGACTCGTTACTGTGGCTTTTAGTAGACTGCAGCACATGACTAATGTTTGGCTGGTGTGGGAGCTAAGCTGTCATATGTTGTTGTCTTGCCATCTTGTGTGTAGAGGTGGGCGAAGTGGCCAAAATTCGCTTCACAAAGCAATTTGCAGAGTAATGCGGAATCTGGGAAGTAATCCACAACGTGAAGCGAAGTACTTCATGTCATAATGAGGATTGCAAAGTCCATTGATAACAATGACTTTGCATTACTCCACCTTCCCCCAACCACTTCTGCACCAATTTTAATGTGAAGTACATAGGCATCTCTTCGCCTTGTTATTGAGCTCCAAGGCAAATTCTGCAGGGATTCATGGGACTGTAGGTCACATGGGCACTAGATTGTTCTGCACAGCCTCAGTTCTGTGTAGTGTGTGCATAGTGGTAGCTGGAGACAGTTTGCTCTCAGAGCTCTGCAATTCAGAACCTCTAAAAGCTGTTAAAAAAGCCTTTTTGAGCCATTTTGTTTGCTCAAAATTTAGTACATCAATTGTAGGAAACCCTCCTGTGCTCATATCATTGAGTGTTTATTATTTGTGTATGGATTTTGAATGTTAATTTAGAACATTCAGTCTGTGTACTGACAGACACTTGAAGTGTTCTTTGGGAGAGGGGCATATCTGTGGTGGAGGTAGATTAACTGGGAGAAAAAGGCAGTCTTTCTGTTTTGGTTATATTTTTGTTGTATAACTGTGTTAATGTACATCCAGTAATATTTTCAGTAATTCTTGACTTTTTTTGTTGATTGTTGTGGTGCAGCAGTGTATAATTTCAGTTTGTTTAAAAGATTTGGTTATATTACCAAACTTTTCAGTTTGCTATGCATTACTTGTAGTGTGCAACACATGCCATCAAATCAGACACATTTTATTGTGCCACAGAATAATTGCAGCAGCGTGAATCTGCTATCCACCGCACCTGCGTGATTTTGTACTGCTTTGTGGTATCGTGGTTTTGGACTGTTACTGCAGTGCACTGCCGCCTCCCCCAAATCGGCAAAAGTTATTGTTTTCCAGACTGGATTGTGACTTGTGAACACTGGTTAAGATGTTGTTGTGACTTTGCATCTGCATCTCTTCTTGACTGGGCAGTGCAATCTTAAGCTGTCTGTGCTTTTGCATCTATTTAGTGCCCAATCTCCATCTGCAAGCCCCAGTTGTTTTTTTTTTTTGGCTTCACATCCACCAGCCCAGATTGAAAGTTCATAAATCTAAATTTGTTTAGAATTTTCTTGGTGATCCCCCAAAATGCCTGCACAGAGACATGCAAGCAAAGCTGTTTCTGGCCATGGCTCTGCTGCTGGTGGCAAGATTGTCCTTGGGCATAGTAGTACGCAGAAGTGAATAGCTGGTGTCAGTAAAGGGATTTCTCCATCACTGTTTTTTACAGCGCAATCTGTAGCTTCACTCATAGTTGGAGGAGATGATGTTATCCCAGCTGGTGGTGTCAGTGCAATTTCTGCTGGCATGAGTATTGCTGCCTCAAGTTTTGCTTCTGACCAGTTAACCATTTCAAAAAATATAGTTGAGTCTAAAGCAATGAGTGACAGTGTAGATGATGTCATACTCCCCAGTAACATCCCAGTGGTAGCCGAACATGATTCTGATCATGGTGATGATAACGCACAATGTCACATTTCTTCCACCATGGTTGAGGTCATGCCTTTGCCATACAAAGATTCACAGTGTGGTGTAACAGTATTGGGCAATGATGATGATGATGATGCTGTGATTGGAACATGTTCTCTACATGACAGCATCCAAGCAGAAAATGTGGATGTGGATGATTTTGATGAATATGATTAATGATGTCAGTGACCCCAGTTGGGAACTGGAGAAAATGAAAGTCAAGGTGGCTGTGTCTGGGTCTGTTGGCATTAAATCCCCCCCCCTTTAAAAAGTTGTGATTTAATGGTTCCTGTTAATGATAGTGATGATGACCCAGCAATAATCATAGGTAGTCGTGGTGGTCAGTTGAAATCCAAGTGTTTCCAGCCTGAAAAATCATGTAGCACATCCTCGCATTTCAGGGGTTAAAAAAATAGAGTCCAATAAGCAGCATCGGAGACATGTTAAAAGTAGGGGATCACAATCCCTTGTTTGGGATTTTTTTTGTCCAACATGCAAATGATGAGTCAGTTGCAATCTGCCAGCTTTGACATGCACGTGTGGGTTGAGGTAAAAAAAGGAGTCATCTGGGCATGGGGGCAAGCATACACATCTTAGAACAGGCACATGGCACTTGGACCTGGCACCAGATGGCAGCTAATGCCATAATGGGGCGTTCACCCTCCTCATCAACCTTACTGAGCATGTTATCCCTTTCCATGAGTGTAAGATCAAGTAGGAATGTCTGCAGTAACGATGAAATAACACCAGTAGATTACTACAGGCATGATGAGGGGGAGGATTATGATTCAGAAATCTTGTCAAGTGGTGGTCAGAGTAGTAGTGGTGGTGGTGGTGGTCAATGCAGTAGGTCTAGTGCAAAGGGTACATCAACCCCTGTACGTAAAATGGGGAAAATAACTTCATTTGTGGATGTGTCACCTGTGCACCCCTCTTCATCACATGCCCACACCCCACCCCCAGCCATTCGCAGAGCAGAGCCATTTGTCACACCCCATGTAAAACGTGTAAGTCAGCCCACATTGTAGAGAGTTTTTGCCCGTAACCTCCTCTCTGCCTGCCTGAAGCATGTGACCTACACTGTGTAAGCCATGTGGTGTGTGTGGACTGCCTGAAGTATGTGACCCACACTGTGTAAGCCATGTGATGTGTGTGCACTGCCTGAAGCATGTGACCTACACTGTGTAAGCCATATGATGTGTCTGGCTGCCTGTAGCATGTGACCTACACTGTGTAAGCCATGTGATGTGTGTGGGCTGCCTGAAGCATGTGACCTACACTGTGTAAGCCATGTGATGTGTGTAGCTGCCTGAAGCATGTGACCTACACTGTGTAAGCCATGTGATGTGTGTGGGCTGCCTGAAGCATGTGACCTACACTGTGTAAGCCATGTGATGTGTGTGAGCTGCCTGAATCATGTGACCTACACTGTGTAAGCCATGTGGTGTGTGTGGGCTGCCTGAAGCATGTGACCTACACTGTGTAAGCCATGTGATGTGTGTGGGCTGCCTGAAGCATGTGACCTACACTGTGTAAGCCATGTGATGTGTGTGGGCTGCCTGAAGCATGTGACCTACACTGTGTAAGCCATGTGATGTGTGTGGGCTGCCTGAAGCATGTGCCCTACACTGTGTAAGCCATGTGATGTGTGTGGGCTGCCTGTGAATTCTCACTCCGCCTTTAAAGTGGAATAAGGTGGCGTGCACATCACAAAGTCATAATTACAATGCAAAGTGGTGAAGTGAGAGTTTAAAATGGGCACTTTGTGTAGTGGAACACTAACGCGAAGCAGCCACTTCACGTCCACTTCGTGGACATAATTTTACTTTGCTGCATCTCTACTTGTATGATGTGTGCCTACTGTTTAAATGGAAAACTGAGAACATACAATGTTTGGGTGGTATGGGGCTCAATGGGGTGGAGCAGTTTAAGTGGTACTGAGTCAAAACCAGAGGTATGGGGCTTTTTGGTGTAAATGACTTAGGTGATGATGAAGGTACCGGAACCAAAACCAGAGCACTATCTAGCTTACCCCAGCCCTCTTTTACTGTACTGTAATCTACTGTGGGTGTGTTTGAGTTGGTGACTTGTTATTGTGGCTATTAATGGACTGCAGTACATGAGGTTGGTGTAGGAGCTCAGCTGTTGTATGTTGTTGTATTGCTCAGCTGTTGTATGTTGTTGTATTGCTCAGCTGTTATATGTTGTATTGCTCAGGTGTTGTATGTTGTATTTCTCAGCTGTTGTATGTTGTTGCATTGTTCAGCTGTTATATGTTGCTGCATTGCTCAGCTGTTGTATGTTGATGTGTTGCTCAGCTGTTGTATGTTGATGTATTGCTCAGCTGTTGTATGTTGTTGCATTGCTCAGCTGTTATATGTTGTTGCAGGGTTTTATTTAACTCTAAAAATTGATTAGCGTTTTGCTCATAAAAGTGCTAAATCTTTGTGAAAATGCATAGCTCTTGCCTCACTGTGTTTAACAAAGACAGCACTTCTAGAAAATCTATATAAATACTTTCTGTACAGTTAGTATCGTCCCAAGGAAAAAAACTGCTAATCAATTATTTAAAACTCTGTGTTGTATTGCTCAGCTGTTGTATGTTGTATTGCTAAGCTGTTGTATGTTCGTGTATTGCTCAGCTGTTGTATGTTGTTGTATTGCTCAGCTGTTACATGTTGTATTGCTCAGCTGTTGTATGTTGTTGTATTGCTCAGCTGTTGTATGTTGTTGCATTGTTCAGCTGTTGTATGTTGTTGCGTTGTTCAGCTGTTGTATGTTGATGTGTTGCTCAGCTGTTGTATGTTGATGTATTGCTCAGCTGTTGTATGTTGTTGCATTGCTCAGCTGTTATATGTTGTTGCATTGCTCAGCTGTTATATGTTGTTGCATTGCTCAGCTGTTGTATGTTGTATTGCTCAGCTGTTGTATGTTCATGTATTGCTCAGCTGTTGTATGTTCATGTATTGCTCAGCTGTTGTATGTTGTTGTATTGCTCAGCTGTTACATGTTGTATTGCTCAGCTGTTGTATGTTGTTGTATTGCTCAGCTGTTGTATGTTGTATTGCTCAGCCGTTATATGTTGTTGCATTGCTCAGCTGTTGTATGTTGTTGTATTGCTCGGCTGTTGTATTGTTCAGCTGTTGTATATTGTTGTATTGCTCCACTGTTATATGTTGTTGTATTGTTCAGCTGTTGTATGTTGATGTATTGCTCAGCTGTTGTATGTTGCTGCATTGCTCTGCTGTTGTATGTTGTTGCATTGTTCAGCTGTTGTATGCTGTTGTATTGCTCAGCTGTTGTATGTTGATGTATTGCTCAGCTGTTGTACTGTATGTTGTTGCATTGCTCAGCTGTTGTATGTTGTTGCATTGCTCAGCTGTTGTATGTTGTTGTTTTGCTCAGCTGTTGTATGTTGCTGTATTGCTCAGCTGTTGTATGTTGATGTATTGCTCAGCTGTTATATGTTATTGTATTGCTCAGCTGTTGTATGTTATTGTATTGCCATCTTGTGTGACGTGTGCTTACTGCTTAAATGGAAAACTGAGAACATACCATGTTTGGGTGATATGGGGTTCGTTGGGGCGGAGTGGTTTAAGTGGTCCTGAAAGTAAATTCTGCAGTGTGGTTTTCTTCTACACTGCAAAAAATTGAAAAGAGATAAAAAAAAAAGCCTGGAACACTGCCTGTCGGGCAGGTATTGTGTCTGATTGGCAGTGGTATAGGAAGCTTAGAAATAATTATGTGCCAGGGGTCAGGGCTACAAAAAGTAGTTATTTTAAGACAAGAACTGCCAGAGGCAATAGGAAATCCTGCCTCCCCCCCCCCGCCAAAATTTTGGTCTTTAATTAAAGACTTAAATAGTACAACTAAACATAAGTATAATATTCCGTTGGCCCCTGAGGAAGCATTTGTATCTGGTCAAAGTGTTCCTGATAGATTTAATACCTTTTTTTGTGAAGCTGGAAATTTTTTTGGAGATACAATAAATTCGTTGCAGAATCCGTAATCTAATACAGTAAATAGCTCATTATACTTTTCCTTTAGAGAAATTGAGTGTCATGAAGTTATGGAAAAGTTATTGGGACTCAAAATTAATGGTGGTTGTGGTCCTGTCAGTCTCTCTTCTTCAATGTTGAAATACTCTGCTTTGCATATAGCCCACCCATTAGCTTATCTGTACAACCGGTCTCTTGCCTTGGGGATTTTTTCCCCAGGCTTGGAAGTGTGCAAGGGTTGAGCCCATTTTTAAGGGGGACAGCCCGGGCTTACTTTCTAATTTTAGACCTATATCTTTGCATCCTATTGTCAGCAAAATTTTTGAGAGAATCTTGGCCAACCAGCTGGCTGGATATCTTTTGAAGCAGGACCTATTTTGACAAGTTTCAGTCTGGGTTTCGCAAGGTCCATGGTACTGTGGTCTCCATATCGAGGGTCTTGGATGATATCAGTAGGGCTAATGTCCAGCAACATTACATAGGAGCCACACTGATTCATTTGTCCAAGGCCTTCGACATGGTTGACCATCAGATCATGTCAATGTGACTATTTGAGGTAGGACTGAGTAGGGAAGCATTGGCCTGGTTCTGCTCTTATTTGGGTAATCGCTGTCAGTCTACTAGGGTTAATGGATTGGACTCTTCTTCTCTGAGGGTAGTAAGGGGTGTGCTTCAGGGCTCTGTCCTGGGGCCCCTTCTTTTCTTAATTTATTTAAAGGATATTGGTAGGAGTATGGGAGGGATGTGTTATCACCTATACGCAGATGATACGATTCTTTATTATTTGGTTATGGAAATACAGTACAGTCTACTTTACAATATAAGTTTGCATCTTTACAGAACTTCTTTAGGCATGCTAAGCTAAAGTTAAATACTTCTAAAACAAAGATAATGTTATTTGGTATTCCAGGAAGTGAAAACCAGCACACGCACAACCTCGGTTTGTATATTTCTGCTTAACAGTTCTTTACCCTTGCTTCTTAGATAGCAGATCACTTGAGTGCCATGACCGCAAAGAAGAGAGCATACCTGTAATGATGTCCAAAGCCGTGCTTGATTTTATTTAAAGTGCACACTATTTCAGCATAACAACAATCAATACTTCTGTTGCTGGGAACAAATGTTCTCTTTTATTCAAGAAATACTGTAAAACTGCTGCCCCCCCCATGGGGAATACTAGAGTACAAGGATGCATTGTCCAGTGTCACTAATAGGCTGTCATTCTATATTGCAAGATCTTCCAATACCCTTAGTATGTCCCCTTGTGTCCTTGATATATGATGGTAGTCCATGTGCCAGTTCGTATAAAAGAGTCCACAAATTTTGCTAAGGGCTCTGTTAGTGAATCATTTCCTGACACAATGGGCCTACCCAGGGAATTAACCAAACATTTATGGATCTTTGGTAAACAATAAAAACAAGGTCTAACAGGGTTCGCTACAGTAAGATACTTAATGATGTTATTAGGCAGTTTATGTTCAACAGCAGCAGTTTCCAAATAATCATCAATTTGTTTTTTAAAGTCACTGGTGGGATCTTTCTTTCATTTACTAACATACTAAAAGCCAGCAGAATAGGCCTAACGGTCTTTCGTGTCTGCTCGTTAGCCAGCCCCTATTGGGCACTAGCTCCTCCTCCCCCCCGGCCCCCGAGAGGGTCAACTTTGGCTTCAGTATACCCATGCATCTGTCCCATCCCCTCTTAAAGCTCTTCACTGTGCCCTGTTTGACTAGACTCCCAGGCAATGCATTCCATGGCTCCACCACCCTCTCAGTAAAGTAATGCCTTCTACGTTCTCCCCTGTAGGTTCCCACTCCAACTTCCACTCATGCCCCCGGGTTGTGCCCCCCCTTTCCTTAGCCTGAACATTTCTTTGGCTCTGCCCCTGTTAATCCCTTTCACATATTTGAATACCTCAATCATGTCACCCCTGTCTCTCCTCTCCTCCAGTGAGTACAGCCCAAGGGATTCCAGCCTTTTCTCATAGATAGGTCCTTTTAGCTCATGCGCCATATCATCCTGGTTGCCCTCCTTTGAACCCTCTCCAACAATGCTATGTCCTTCCTGAGGTGAGGTCTCCAGAACTGCATGCAGTACTCAAGATGCGGTCTGACCAAGGCATTATACAGAGGAAGGATCACATCCTTCCTCCTGGCCGTTATTCCCTGTGCTATGCAGCCCAGAATCCTGTTTGCCTTTGCCGCTGATCTTCTGCAGTTTTCAGTGTTGTTCATTCTGGTGTCTACCACCACCCCCAGGTCCCTTTCATTCACTGTGGCTTACAGTGAGACCCCTCCCAGGATGTATACATGACCTGGGTTTCTGACCCCCAGATGCAGCACCCTACACTTCCCTGGATTAAACCTCAGTCCCCACCTCCTTGACCAACCCTCCCG
Organism: Neoceratodus forsteri; assembly: GCA_016271365.2. Classification (NCBI taxonomy): domain Eukaryota; kingdom Metazoa; phylum Chordata; order Ceratodontiformes; family Ceratodontidae; genus Neoceratodus; species Neoceratodus forsteri. The sequence continues at coordinate 1,060,599,076 of CM028134.1, read as the reverse complement.
GGTATCCAGATCCCTCTGGACTGTCTCTCTCTCACTTCCTCCTCATCAGCCAGTGCTCCCAGTTTTGAGTCATCCATGAAGAGGTTCATTCTACTCCTAACCCCCTCCCTATATTGGAGACATAGGCATTGAACAGGAGTGGTCCCAGTATCGAACCTTGGGGAACCGCACTGAAGACCTTCCTAGGGGAGGAGACTATCCAACCAACCACTACCCTCTGTGTTCTATGTGTAAGCCAGTTTTCTACCCATCTAAGCAAATGTCTTCCCACCCCATCCCCCCAACTTTGTCAATAACCCGATGTGGGGTACCGAGTCAAACGACTTACTGAAATCCAGATATAGGACATCCACTGATCTTTGTCAGTCCAGGGTCCCCGTCACCCAGTCGTAAAAATCTATGAGGTTCGTCTGGCACAATCTCTCTCTGGGACAAAACCATGCTGTTTGTCATCCACGTGCCCCAGCCTTTCCATTTGGCTCCCGAGCTTCTCCTTGATGAAGCTCTCCATTAGTTTGCCTACCACAGATGTTAGGCTGACAGGCCTGTAATTTCCCATCTCCTTCCTAGACCCCACCCCCCTTTGTGGATAGGCACCATGTGAGCCACTCTTCAGTCCTGAGGCACCCATCCTGTCTGCAGAGAGGCATTGAAAAGTGCAGCTAGTGGAGCTGCTAGTTCGTCTGCCAGTTCCTTCAGAACTCTCAGATGCTGCCCATCTGTTCCCGGTGCCTTGTCAGTTTTCAGCACCCATAGGGTCTCCCTCACACTGTCCTCTGTGATTTCTCCCTCCCTAACCCTCTCCTCAACAAAGCACCCATCACCTTCTAGGTGTAGCCCACCAAGTGCCCCAGCCTCTTCTGGTTCTTTCATCTCCATCTATCCTCTCCTCTTAGCTGTCTCTCCCCCCTTTCCGGCTGAATGGATCCTCTGTCACCTTCAATAAATACCGAGGCAAAGTACTCGTTTAGTACCTCTGCCTGCTCCCCCATCTCCTGGGCCCATCCCTCCCCAGTCCTAATCCTGGAGATCTGTGCTCTCCCTTTCCTCTTTTCCCCTATGTATCTATAAAATCCCTTTCCACCCCTCTGGATATCCCTAGCCAGGTTTTGCTCCATCCTCGCCTTGGCTCCCCTCACCACTCTTGTGACCCTTTTAGCTGTCAATTCATACTCATCTCACTCCCTGTCCCCCTTGGAGCACTTAAAACATGTGTAGGCAGCTTTTTTATCCTTTATATATGATGGTAGTCCATGTCTATTTCTGATAGAAGACATCGATACTCAACTGTCCGTGTACTTCTTTTTCATAGTCAGATGTCTTTATACTCACAATGGAACCACCCGTATCTGCTGCCTTTATTGTAATGTGGTGGTTTTCCCCTAAACCTTTCAAGTTCAAGTTTTCAAGTTCAAGTTTATTGCAGGAAAACTCCATTGAGCAAGCTCATTCACAAGGAGGTCCTGTGACATAAACACTTAAAGTACAAACACAGATAGGTAATAACAGTATATACATGAAATGCACGTTACATGATACAGGCTGGATATACATACAAGGGTACCACATAGGGTGACCGCAGGTGGTAAACATTGATATGAGACAGGGAAGCGACTTACAGGTTGCATACTGATAAATGAAACATGATGACTGGTGTGTGCAATACATATACAGTATTTTGGCAGCTAGAACAAACAACAGTCTACAACTGATATGGGGGGGAGGAGTGATTTGATAGAGTAGCAGTGGAGCGTAAGCAAAGATAAAGCCAGGAGTAGAAGGGAAGGAAAGCAGTTAATATGACAAATCAATTATACCTTACCAGTGGATAAATATGGCACACATGGGAAGGAAGAGACTTAATGACAGTTACAGGTGTCTTTTATTTTGGCTGAACTTAGTGATTTGTAGAAGTTTATTGAAACTGTGCTAGTTAGTTTCAGTACGGTTTGTAATTGGTTCCAAATGGAGGAAGGGCATATGCAATAGCACGTTTACAAAGGAAGTCCGCGTCCTTGGTATGTCAAGCATAATAAAGTCAGATTTTCTTAACGAGTATGCACTATGTGAGATACTAATAAGGGAAGAGAGATAGCTTGGCAATTTCTGCAGGAGCAGTTTAAGAGTCCATAGCCTAGCGTGGAGCAGGCGTCTAGTAGTAAGAGATGTCCAACCAACGGCTGCATATAAGTCACAGTGGTGTGAACGGTAAGGGGAGTTGGTAATGAACCGTAACGCATGGTGATAAAGGATGTCCAGTTTACTTAGATTTGCAAGAGTGGTGGAGGAATAGATTACATCGCCTAGTGCTGCCATTTCGTCTTCACTTAGATTATGAAAAAAGTTGTTATCAGTGACTTCATTTAATCATGCAAGTTCACTTTCACAACACTTTTGAAGGGTTTGTAAGGCAGGGGAAAGAGGGGGGCAACGTGGATTTTGGCTTAAATCTGTCCATAATGTTAAGTGTCCTTTGTCAGGATTGAAAAACCTATTAAACATCAGGGGGGCGGAAACTATGATAATATCCTGAAGAAAAGAGAACAATACTGGATTTTTTTCAATGGGGGCCACTGACAAACCAGGTTTAAATGACAAGTGAAGATTTTTATCTCATTGTATATATTGATTGTTTATTGTGTGTTCATGGATAACAGGGTTTAATCTGGAGTGGCTACTTATTGCACTTAACACTTTTTTAATAAAAGAATCTAAAATGATAATACTTCCTGGTGATGTATACCTTTAAGAGATTGAAATAAAAGGCACACTACCATTGGTCCCTTAGCACCTTTGACAAAACGTTGACAAGCGTTTAATGTGCCAGGTCAGGTGGGCCTCCAATTAATGACTGAGAGGAGGGAGTAGAAGATAGTAGCGTCCTGTGTGTTTTTATGCTGAATTATTGTGCATTTTAAATAAAATCGAGCATGGCTTTGGACATCATTACAGGTATACTCTTCTTTGAATTCATGGCACTCAAGTGAGCTGCTATCTAAGAAGCAAGGGTAAAGAATTGTTAAGCAGAAATATACAAACCGAGGTTGTGCGTGTGCTGGTTTTCAGTTCCTGGAATTATCACTTTTTAACTCAGCACCACAAACCCAGGTGCACTCCCATTTATGCAATATTTACAGTGTCATTTGGTCCAACTTCGAGAGTTAAACTTGATAATAAGTTAGGGATTACTGATAGTTCTGGCACAACTCTAGAATGTGTCAAGTCTTGTTATTCAATGGGGTTTAAAAACAAGTCACCGGATTGGTTGACTGGCACCTTTGCATCATTGTAAAATTCAGCAATACCAACATAAAAGATGCTAGTCATCTGCCTTTCTAAAATCAATCCGACAACAAATGTTAGGGGCGAGAAACCGCCATCTTGAATGCCCGCTAAGCAGCACATAATGTGTGTTTTTTCTAACTCACGGCTGCTCCACACTTAGCCCTCTTGCCGCTCACAGCCAGCCCAATACAGCTCACTCAATTGAAACATGCGGCCATTGCCACTCAGAACCCCCAACAACACAACATACTTTTTTTACCCTGACCCAACCAGCTCAACTGAAACATGCGGCCGTTGTTATTTGGAACCCTCACAAACACTGCATACTTTTTGTTACTGCATCTGAGCAGCGGAGAATAGCTACGGAACAATTTTTTTAACACAGCAGGAATGTAATTTTTATTGTACCTGCATCTCCTCTGTATCTCTATCACTACTACATTCCCTATCTCTCACTCCACTCCCACTCACGCCATTCCCCGGTCTGTCACTCCACTCCCGCTTCATGCCCAGTCTGTTGTCTACCTGAACTCCTGCTGCAGCCTTGCGAATACTTTAACTTTAAATAAAAAAAAAGTAAATGGAAAAAAAAAGCAGAAAAGAAATTTCCCCAAGGTACACAGTTACAGTCTCCTTCCTGAACAGCTGAACCCGGAAGCACACACTCTCCAGTGACACCTGTTACCACTTCCAGCAGTAACTGTCACTTATCTGTCCCATGCTGTCTCTGTAAAAAAAAAATTGGCCCACGACCGCAGTCCTCTCTTTAATGGCAAAAGAAAAAAATAACCAAACAAAACAGCACTTCTCTGTATGGTTGCATTATCATAAAAAGGGAACTATTTTTTTTGGTGGAATGACACATGTAATAAAAAATGATTAAAGGTGGAGAAAACTCTATTTTTCTTTTCATTTTTGTTACAAAAAAATGAAGGGGAACATTGTATAATCGCAATAAACTACTCCAGGGTGTGGGTGATGCTGGGATTTACCCATGCCTGGATGGTTTAGTCACTCGGCCTGTGGCCTCATGACCGAACCACGCCAGGCGTGGGTAAACCCAGCATCACCCACACCCTGTCGTGGTTTATTGCTTAATTAATATTTAGGGTATTGGATAGACCAGATCAGCTTTGGGAATAACCATGTTGACGAGCTTATTGAACAGGTGGGGAAAAGGGTACTGTAGGTTGTTTAGAAATCAGAACTGTCTAGACATGGAAACAGTGAAAAACATAGTTCAGGTTCATATATTACCACTACTTGATTATGGAGACACACTGTATGATGGTGTTTCACAGGACAGACTACACAAGCTAGATGTACTTCATAATAAATTAGCAAGTTTCATTTTGAATTGCCTAGAACTATTCGTCACTGTGACTTACATTAGTCATTAGGACGGGCTTCTTTGTCTGAGAGGAGGGATATACATAAAAGTGTGCTTCCATAAAAAGCTGGGTTGGGCTTCATCCCCAAGTATTTGAGTGATAGGCTGAAATTTCGTGGTATTGACCCTTCTTAAAAAAATTCACATATTTCACAGTTAGTTGTACCAATGACGCACACCAAAAGGTCTCTGCAATAATTTAGTCAATTGGTTCCAAGGTCTTGGAATGATCCACCTCATTTTAGGAATTTAAAACATTAAACCCTTGTCAGCTTTTATGTTAAAGAAATACTTAAATTCATGTGTCCAAGTCTGTAAATGTTTTCATTAATGTTATTATATTTATTTAGTTTTAGTTGACTGGGTAAGTGCACTAGACAGATTCTACTTATATTCAGGCAGGATCCGGGACAGGGGGATACAGATGAATGCCAACTTACCTTGAGCCACATGTTGGTGGTATTTTTAGTGAATGGGGGGAAATTTGGCCAGGACACCGAGGAAAATTCCCTTACTCTTTTTCGAGAAGTGCCTTGGGATCTTTAACATCCACCCGAAGTACCACCAGAACAGGCAGATGGGACCTCGGTTTAACGTCTCATCTGAAAGATGGCACCTCAGGAGTGCAGCACCCCCCTCATGCTGCACTGCAGTGTCAGTACTGGGATATTAACCCAAGTGCCTGGTAGGGGGATAGAACCCACAGCTGTCTGATCTCTCGGCCTCAGAGGTGAGTGTGCTACCTGCTGAGCCACCGACACTGCCTCTTGTATTTGTACGTTGGATGGTTTGTGAGATGTCTGCATTTAATGTGTTCCAGGTTACCATTGTGAATGAGCTTATGCTCAACGGTTATTCCTAATAAATAAACAAACAAAAACAGAGGTATGGTGCTCTTTGGTGCGAATGGTTTAGGTGATGGTTAAGGTAGCGGAACCAAACCCAGTGCACCATCCAGCTTACCCCAGCCCTCTTTTACTGTACTGTAATCTACTATTGGTATGTTTGAGTTGGTGACTTGTTACTGTACTGTAATCTACTATCGGTGTGTTTGAGTTGGTGACTTGTTACTGTACTGTAATCTACTATCGGTGTGTTTGAGTTGGTGACTGGTTACTGTACTGTAATCTACTATCGGTGTGTTTGAGTTGGTGACTGGTTACTGTACTGTAATCTACTATCGGTGTGTTTGAGTTGGTGACTGGTTACTGTACTGTAATCTACTATCAGTACGTTTGAGTTGGTGACTGGTTACTGTACTGTAATCTACTATCGGTACGTTTGAGTTGGTGACTTGTTACTGCACTGTAATCTACTATCGGTACGTTTGAGTTGGTGACTTGTTACTGCACTGTAATCTACTATCGCTACGTTTGAGTTCGTGACTTGTTACTGCACTGTAATCTACTATCGGTACGTTTGAGTTGGTGACTTGTTACTGTACTGTAATCTACTATCGGTACATTTGAGTTGGTGACTTATTACTGTGGCTATTAGTGGGCTGCAGTACATGAGGTTGGTGTGGGAGCTCAGCTGTTGTATGTTTGTTTTTTTTTGCATTATTTTTTTATCCCCCTATGTGCTCTGGGACCCGCCACTCCTTCGGTCCACCATGGTCTCTGACAACCCCTGCTACTCCCTCGAGCCTCCTTACCTCATATTGCAATCTTCCCCAGGGTAACCCGGTGTAACCCTTCACCGGGTGGGCCCCTCTCCTCCAAGGGGGAAGGCACTGGGGAAGGGGCATCCAGCACACTCTCTATTTGGCCCCAGGGTGGACATGGCTCCATCTGGAGTTTTAGAGGTGTCAGCAGACCAGCAGCTGTCATCTTGCTGGTCCCGGAGTGGTTTACACTTTTCTGGTGCTTCCCTTATTTCAACCCTCATGCAGTGCTCCTGGTCTCCGTCAGCGGTGGCTGTAGAGTGATGCAGCCCTGCTACCCACACCAGAAGAGGAGAGCAGTCCTACAGATGCTCAATCCTTTCCTCCCTTGCCGACCCCCAGTGCCCCGAGTCCGTTCCTGAACCCGGGTCACCGTCATGGTGCGAGGTAAGGTGCCAGTGCCTCAGCCCTCTGTGCCACCAGGCCGGCTAGCTGTTGTATGTTGTTGTATTGCCATTGTGTGTGATGTGTGCTTACTGTTTAAATGGAAAACTGAGAGCATACCATGTTTGGGTGGTATGGGGCTCTTTGGGGAGGAGCAGTTTAGGTGATGGTTAAGGTACTAGAACCAAAACCAGAGCATCATCTAGCTTACCCCAGCCACTGCTGTGGGCATGTTAACAGATTAAGTGGGCAAGGTTACTGTGGATATCTGAGTACATGAATGATTGTAGGCTGGTGTGCGTGCATGAGTAAGTGGATAGTATGTGAGTATAGGTACTAGTGTGACTTGATGTGTGACTGGACCTCTGTGGGACTGGCTACCTTGATGTGGTACAGAGGCTTGTCACAATGGCAACATTGTAACTAAAAGCCAGTCTGTCATTTGACACTGTTGATGATGGCATGGCTAGTGGTATGGGACTGGACCTCTGTGGGACTGGTTACCTTGATGTGGTACAGTGACTAGTTACAATGGCAACATTGTAACTAAAAGCCAGTCTGTAGTCTAACACTGTTGGTGATGGTATGGCTAGTGGTGTGGTGGCATGGCTAGTGGTGTGTTGATGGACCTCTGTGGGACTGGCTGCCTTGATGTGGTACAGAGGCTTGTCACAATGCCAACATTGTAACTAAAAGTCAGTCTGTAGTATGACCTCTGTGGGACTGGCTACCTTAATGTGGTACAGAGGCTTGTCACAATGGCAACATTGTAACTAAAAGCCAGTCTGTTAGTTTGACACTGATAGAAAGGCCTTACTGTACAGGAATGGGTGTATGTGTGTTACATCTTTACATGTCATTTATAGTATACACCAGACTAAATGATGCTTGTGTCCAGTTGGGTAGGAGGACATGGACAGTGGATGGGGGGAAGCATGGCATGGACAATGGTGGGGGGGAGCAGTGAGTCAGCTTGGTGTATAAATCTGAAATTCCTGGCTACACCACTGGAGCAGACTGCAGTGGGTATGTCAGGAGAAAGACGGAGTGCGTCTACTGAAAGCAAGGTAACAGATTTTGTTAAAAAAAAATAACATAGGTTCACAAGTGAGCGGTTGAAGACTGAGTGCCACACTGTACCACTTGTTCCATGATGACAGGAATGATATATGTTTCACTTTGTCTCCCACTGATGGAGACACGCTGCTGGCTTGCAGCATTTACGCAAGCAGGCGGTCCACTGCATGAGGAGGGTCTGAGTTGCAGTCAGAGCCAACAACGCTCTTTACCTAGACAAAATGGTGACTTTTTTTAATGTCATTCTTCCATTTTGGCTAATTAGTGTGTCTTTTGATATAAGAAGGTATTTGGTGAATTGTGCTGGAGGGACCTTCTGTCGCTTATTGGCACGCTCGGACGGTCACTTAGCAAGCAGGAAAAACATGGCAGCTGCTGAAGTTTGAATTTTTAACTGGCACAAGGATTCCAGTGTGCCTTTCAGGCATGCAGCTGGTACTTGCTTTTTACAGGGCTCTATTGAGGAATAGATGCAATGGAATGTTGCCAGCTAATCTGGAAACTAGGATTTTTGTTGCCATTTTATTGTAAGCCCCCTCTCCAGGAGAGGGGCTTATGTTTACCATTAGGGGCCCCACTTTTGTGCCTTCCTCCCAGTTTATGGATATTGTAGGTGTTTTGGGGAAGGCACCTTTCTGGGCTATACACTGAGACTGCCACTAGGGGCAGCCTGGTTAGCCCTTAAAAGCAGGGAGTGTGGGCACCTCGGGATAGATAGGAGGCTGGCTGGGAGACGGGAGGACAGGCAGGAAGGAAGGAGCTTGTGAGTTCAGGTTGGGGACAGATCTCGCAGGGGACTTCCCCCTCGTAAGTGCAAGGTAGTGCTGTAAGTAAGGCGATGTGGCACTGGTAACTCTAGGTGCATGGGGAGGGCAGCAGTAAGCCTGCCAGCATTGTGTGGGGGTAGATGGGGCTCCAGGGAGAAAGGGGTGGTGAGAGAACTTCAGGAGGTAGCTTGTTGGGGTCCCAGATCCTTGGGAAGTAAGCTTGGACTGCCAGGGCTGGAGGTTTTGTGGTAGGATTCCTCCAAGGGAGGGGTGGTGGCAGATCTCCTCCTGGTTCCCAGTGTGGCAGGGTGATCCAGGCCTGGTTAAGGGGGTACCAGAGGTTTGTCACCCACTATGGGGCCTGCTTGAAGGGGCAGGGCTCTAGGTGCTGATCACAAGCTGTTCAGGTGGGTTGCAGGTCAGTTAGGACAGGCCTTGGGAAGCCCTCTGGACCTGGTAGCTTAAAGCAAGCACAGGATGTAAGACTGATGGGGACGCAGGGCTGAAGTATTTTGAGATCCCTCCCCCCACAGACAGAGAAAGGAGACCACGTGTGACTGTGGCCACATTTGAAGGGGATTATGGCAATTTTTAAGGATTTTAAGGGACTGGTCAGGAAAGGAAAATTCTGGCATCCCGCAGCATGGGACCAGGTGGGAGAAGCAACTTGCTTCTCCAACAAGTTAGAGACTCACCAGGGCAAAGGAAAAAGAACAAGCATAAGTTAGAGACCAACTTACCAATTCCAGAGGGTAGGTTTGGCTCGAAGGTCTGGTGAAGGTCCTGGTTAGGTTTCGGGTATAGCATTTGAGTTTTCATCAGCTGCCTGGAGTGGAATGCTGCCTAGGACATCTGTTCTCCCAGTCTTGTGCCCCCCTGGCTCTGTAAATAGTTTGTGCTCCATGGAGCCAGATGGCAAATCCCTTCTCAAATTTACAAATGATGTCATCACTGCCTTGGACAAGGGCTCTCTCACTGGCGCAATCTTCATAGATATAACTAAAGCATTTGATCTTGTTGACCACCCCCTTCTTGCTAATTCACTATCTCTGGGTTTCCACATGTTGTGCACTGATTTGATAGCTACCTATCTAATCGTCAACAAGTTGTGAAATTTAACTCTGCCCTGTCCAGTCCTGCAGTCATCAACCAAAGTGTTCCCCAAGGGTCCATTCTTGGCCCCCTTCTATTCACCATCTTTATCAGCAAGATCTCTCTGCATACCCATTTGTGCTCATCCCTACTGTATGTGGATGACCTGGTTCTATACTACAGCTCTAGGAATATAGAAGATATCAACCAAACCCTCTCATCTGACTTCATGACCATTCAGTCCTGGCTCTCAAAGAACAAACCTGTCTTAAACACTACCAAAATTCAAGCTATGATTTTTGGTTCCGATGTCAAACTCAGAAACAACTCTAACAATCTACAAATCCACTATGTGAATGGCTCTCTGTTAGACACAGTTAGCTCATATAAATACCTGGACGTATTCCTTGATGTAAACAACTCCTGGTGGGGACTCAGTCATTAGGGGGTAGACCTGGGGGAGGGAGGGAGGGAGAGGGAGGTAAGGTGCCTGTCCAGTACCATGGCTTGGAGGGACAGGAAGCAAATTCTCAGTATCGTGGGAGCAGCTGCACGGGGGAGGGAGCTGGATGTCATTGTCCACCTAGGGACAACTGACCTGGTTGGGAATGGGATCAGAGCAGTGCAGCAGGAGTTTGTGGAGTTGGGAAGGGGCCTTAGATAAGTAGCATGCATGGTAACTTTCTCGGAAGTGCTACCTGTCTATGGCATGGGTGAGGCTAGGGTACTCTGCATCATGGGATTCAATCAATGGTTGAAAAACTGGTACAGAGCACAGCGATTTGGCTTCGTTGGGGACTAGGGGTCCACCTGGAGGGATACAGGTCTATACTGGCATGATGGTCTGCATCTGTCCAGGAGGGAAATAGGATCCTAGGTGATAATTTTAAATGCTTCATTGGCAAGCATTTAAACTAGCCAAAGGGGAGGCACTGAAGGGTAGCAGGAAGTCCCCACCCACAAAACAGGGTAGTTAGTGAAGTAGACATAAAGGTAGAGAAGATGATAGGGAGCAGGACAGGGATAAATCCAGAAAAGGCAAAGGCAGTAAGGACAGGGGTGGGCCTTAAAAGGGTGAGGCCATCAAAATATGGAGGGCAATGAGTACCAATGCCCGTAGTCTGGGTAACAAGTTCCCTGGACTAGTGGTCTGGAAGGAAGAGGGACACCTGAATATTGTGGCAGTCACAGAAACATGGTACACAGAGAACCATGACTGGGATGTTAACATACCAGGGTACATAATCTACAGGAGGGACAGCGAGAATAAAAGAGGAGGAGCAGTAGCTCTCTACATAAGGCAAGGAATCAAAGCAACAGAACTAAAGGATAAACAGAGAGGGGAGGAGACACTGTGGGTCACCCTGGAGACAGGAAATGGCACCACAATCCACAGAGGGGTTGTTTACAGACCCCTGTATCCGGGGGAGGCAATGGACAAGGAAATGATAGAAAGAATCCTTAGAATTGCAGAAAAAGGAGAGATATTATTGATGGGGGACCCAATATGCCAGATGTTAACTGGAGCACCTTTACTGCAGTCACATCCAAGAGCAGGGTAATTCTTGATGCCCTACAGGAGGTATGCCTCAGACAGCTAGTGTTAGAACCCACTCAGGAGGGAACAATCTTAGACTTGGTGCTCTCAAATGGGGTTGGAGAGAGGATCTCAGATTTAGAAGTGGGTAGCCATCTGGGAACAAGTGACCACCAAACAGTGGGGTTCACAATAAACACATCTGTAGAGTCAAGCCATACAAAAGCAAGGGTGTTGGACTTTAGCAAAATGGGAGAGTGCTTCAGAAAAGCACTAGTAAACTGCCATCACAGAGACGACAAGCCTTTGTGTAACGCAAATCAACAAAACAAAACAAAGGAAAATGTCTCTATGGTTCTCAAAAGAGGTGACAGGGAAGGTTAAGGAGAAAAGGATAGCATTCAGGAAATATAAGAAAACACAGAAGGAGCAGGACAGAGAACTATATCAGTTAAAGCAGAAGGAGGCAGGGAAGGCAGTCAGAATAGCAAAGGCTCAAACTGAGGAAAAGATAGCCAACTCTGTTACGAAGGGGGATAAAACCTTTTGTAGGTACATTAGGGAGCGAAGAAAGATCAAGGGAGGGATACTGAGGCTTAATAAAGGGGAGGGAATTTGGGCAGAGGGTGACATTGAAAAAGCAGGGATACTGAACAAATACTTCTGCTCAGTATTCACAAAAGAAGAGGAAGGGGAGGTACCTAAACCAAACAATAGAAACACTCTGGATAGGGGGGTCGATGCCAGTCCATTCACAGAAGAAAGTGTTCTGAAAAAAACTCTTAAAACTGACGGTGAACAAAGCAATGGGGCCTGATGGGATTGACCCCAGAATTCTAAAATAAGTAAGGGTAGAACTAGTGACACCACTGACTACCCTCTTTAGCAAATCATGGGAGGATGGGGTGGTACCTGAGGACTGGAGGAGGGTGGATGTGATTTCACTTCACAAAAGTGGGAACAGGGCAGAGGCAGGAAACTACAGACCTGTCAGTTTGACCTCAGTGGTGGGAAAATGATGGAATCACTTCTGAAGGAAAGAACTGTTGAGTACCTAGAGGTCAGTGGGGCACAGGACCCAAGGCAGCATGGATTTACGGCGGAAAGGTCATGTCAGATGAATCTAATAGATTTCTTGGACTGGGTGACCAAAGTAGTAGACCAGGGAGCGGCTGTGGGCATGGTCTACCTAGACTTTAGCAAGGCATTTGACACAGTCCCACACAAAAGATTAATATACAAGTTAGCCAGCCTTGGAGTGGGTCCCAAGGTGCTAGCCTGGATAAAAAATTGGCTGGACAACAGGACGCAGAGGGTGATAGTAAACGGAGTCCACTCTGAAGAAAGGAGGGTTGCTAGCGGGGTACCACAGGGTTCAGTAATGGGACTGGTCCTCTTTAATGTCTTCATAAGTGACATTGCAGAGGGACTGACAGGAAAAGTATGTCTCTTTTGCAGACGACACAAAGATCTGCAACAGAGTTGATACACAAGATGGAGTGGAAGGGATGAGAAGGGACTTGGCAAGGTTGGAAGAATGGTCAAATGTATGGCAGCTTAGATTCAACGCAAAGAAGTGTAAAGTAATGCACCTGGGAAACAAAAATCCAGGGGAAGAGTACACAATGGGGGGTGAGATATTGACAACAACAAAAATGGAAAGGGACCTGGCGGTAGTCATATCAGATGACCTAAAGGTGGGCAAGCAATGTGAGAAGGCTGTAAGGAGGGCTGGGGGTACTGGGACGCATAGGGAGATGCATCACCAGTAGAAAACAAGAAGTTGTTATCCCTCTGTACAGACAGTTAGTGAGACCCCATCTGGAGTACTGCATGCAGTTCTGGAGACCCTATCTCTGCAAGGACATAGGCAGGATGGAGGCTGTCCAGAGGAGGGCAACTAAAATGGTGCAGGGTCTGCACCAGAAGACATATGAAGAGAGACTAAAGGAGCTTAATATGTATACCCTCGAGGAAAGGAGGGAGAGGGGGGGGGCATGATAGAAACTTTCAAGTACCTCTAGGGAATCAACAAAGTCCAAGAGGATAGCATCTTTCAGAAAAAGAGATGTGCAAGAACAAGGGGACACAATTTGAAGATAGATGGGGGATGGCTCAGAGGTAATGTGAGGACGTATTTTTTTTTTTGGTATTACTTTTATCCCCTCCTCTGGCATACCTTGGTCTGCTCCCATGTTCCCTTGGCAGCCCCTTGGGATTCCAGCCTCCGTCCATCATCCGCACTCCAATTGGGGTCCATCTTGGTCCTCTGTGGCTTACCCCCTCCCCAAAGTGGGGTGGTTGGGAGCCCCCCTACTCTCCCACCTGTCTGGATACAGATCAGGCACCCAGAGCCGATGTTCGTCGGATGGCTATCAAGCAGCTCAACCAGGCAGCCACTCCACCATGTTGCCTAGTTTTTCTCCCTGGAGCTGGGGACATGCACTGATGCCAGAGGAAGGGAGCATGCATGCATCAGCATGCACTCCCTCCAGGCATCTGCCCTAACTTGTCCCCTTGCTACAGCATAGCGCCCTGTCCCCCAGCCTCTGCCAGGGGGCGAACGGGCACCAGCTGCTGTGGACCCCCTCCACAGAGAAGGAGAGCAGTCTGACGGATGCTCAATCCTTCTCAACCCCTGCCGACCCCCAATGACCCGTGCTCGTTCCTGAACATGAGTCGCCGGCACCGCAAGAGGTAAGGTGTCCAGCGCCTCAGCCTTCAGCGTCACCAGGCTGACTGAGGAAGTATTTTTTCATGGAGAGGGTTGTGGATGCATGGAACGGCCTCCCTGAGGAGGTCGTGGAGTCAAAAACAGTGGGGGAATTCAAGAATGCATGGGACAGACCTAAGGCAATTTTAGTGGGGAGTAGGAATAAGTAGGCTGTTGGTTAACTAGGATCTGCAGCTTATCCATTAGGCAGGGAAATGGGCAGACTAGGTGGGCCAAGCGGTCCTTATGTGCCGTCAAATTCTATGTTTCTATGAATTCACCTTGCTGTAACCTCCTGGGTCATGTCTGAAAATTGGCATTTCTATGTCTAGCACACCTCACCTGGTTACCAAAAACAAACAAACAAATAAATTAATAAATAAATAAATAAGGTTTTAAACAAACAATGGGAACCCAAGGGTTCTTGCAAAAATCATTGGGACCTCAGGTGCAATAAACTGGTTTGTTGCTTATTCCGGAGTATGCGAAAGTGTTTTTTTGAAGTTTTGCTACCTACATGGATTGCAGAGAATCTAATTAATTACTAACCAAACTTCTTTGGGGGAGTTTGGGGTTCACAGCCCTCTTGATGTCAGTGCTTCCTGGGCCGGGATGCTGGTGGTGAACTCCAAGAGAAGAGAGAGAAAAGAAGAGGTCTCCTGTTTCACCCAGTAGTATCCAGAGGAGTGGTGAGTGGTAGTGGTTTCCATTTTGCTGCAGTAGGACCTGGGCCATGGTAAGACAACACCATTTTATTTTCCATGGTAGTTAATGTTTTTGTCTGTGTTCCTTTGGGTAGACCCCCCTCCCGTCTTGAAACATTGTGAGCCCCTAGACAAAACTGGGAGGTGGCATTTTTCATACTTCTTTGCTTAATTAGCTTGGCTTGTGGTGCCATGCTAACCACTGGCTTTCAGAATTACATAGATAGAAATTCACAGAATTTAGAGAAGGAAAATATAAGGACGGTACTAGTCTCTTCCAGATTCAGATACATTTCCAGTTACACTTCAATTAGCGATCTCCCTGACTCCATTGTTTCCTGCAGTCACATTAGGGAATCTGCTTCAGCTAATCCTGGATCTGAATGAAAAAAAAAAAAATAGTTAGTTTACCTTCCAAGTTCGTGCCTAAAAACAATGACATTCTTAAGTAAACATCCTAATTCATCTTATTGTAAAATTTTCACAGAAAAGGGTTTCAAATCCCATTCTTCATTCATACCTACAGGGTTCAAAGCATTTAAGGTAAAAATCCCAAAAGTTCCCCTCTGTAAGAGGTGTGTGGTGCCATTTATCAGGCGTGTGGTATGATATACTGTACCAGAGGTCTTGGATGATTTACCAGGGGTTTGGTATGAGTTACTGTACCGGCGGTCTGGGACGATTTACCACGGGTGTGGTATGAGTTACTGTACCAGGGTTCTGGGATGATTTACCAGGGGTGTGGTATGAGTTACTGTACCAGCGGTCTGGGATGATTTACCAGGGGTGCTGTATGAGTTACTGTACCAAGGGTGTGGGGTGATTTACCAAGGGTGTGGTATGATTTACTGTACCAGGGTTCTGGGATGATTTACCAGGGGTGTGGTATGAGTTACTGTACCAGGGGTGTGGGTGATTTACCAGGGGTGTGGTATGATTTACTGTGCCAGAGTTCTGGGATGATTTACCAGGGGTGTGGTATGAGTTACTGTACCAGCGGCCTGGGATGATTTACCAGGGGTGTGGTATGAGTTATTGTACCAGGGGTGTGGGGTGATTTACAAGGGGTGTGGTATGAGTTACTGTACCAGGGTTCAGGGATGATTTACCAGGGGTGTGGTATGAGTTACTGTACCAGGGTTCTGGGATGATTTACCAGGGGTGTGGTATGAGTTACTGTACCAGCGGTCTGGGATGATTTACCAGGGGTGCTGTATGAGTTACTGTACCAAGGGTGTGGGGTGATTTACCAAGGGTGTGGTATGATTTACTGTACCAGGGTTCTGGGATGATTTACCAGGGGTGTGGTATGAGTTACTGTACCAGGGGTGTGGGGTGATTTACCAGGGGTGTGGTATGATTTACTGTGCCAGAGTTCTGGGATGATTTACCAGGGGTGTGGTATGAGTTACTGTACCAGCGGCCTGGGATGATTTACCAGGGGTGTGGTATGAGTTATTGTACCAGGGGTGTGGGGTGATTTACAAGGGGTGTGGTATGAGTTACTGTACCAGGGTTCTGGGATGATTTACCAGGGGTGTGGTATGAGTTACTGTACCAGCGGTCTGGGATGATTTACCAGGGGTGTGGTATGAGTTACTGTACCAAGGGTGTGGGGTGATTTACCAAGGGTGTGGTATGATTTACTGTACCAGGGTTCTGGGATGATTTACCAGGGGTGTGGTATGAGTTACTGTACCAGGGGTGTGGGGCGATTACCAGGGGTGTGGTATGATTTACTGTGCCAGAGTTCTGGGATGATTTACCAGGGGTGTGGTATGAGTTACTGTACCAGCGGCCTGGGATGATTTACCAGGGGTGTGGTATGAGTTATTGTACCAGGGGTGTGGGGTGATTTACAAGGGGTGTGGTATGAGTTACTGTACCAGGGTTCAGGGATGATTTACCAGGGGTGTGGTATGAGTTACTGTACCAGGGTTCTGGGGTGATTTACCAGGGGTGTGGTATGATTTACTGTACCAGGGTTCTGGGATGATTTCCCAGGGGTGTGGTATGATTTACTGTACCAGCGGTCTGGGGTGATTTACCAGGGGTGTGGTATGAGTTACTGTACCAGTGATCTGGGATGATTTACCAGGGGTGTGGTATGAGTTACTGTACCAGTGGTGTGGAGTGATTTACCAGGGGCGTGGTATGATTTACTGTACCAGCGGTCTGGGATGATTTACCAGAGGTGTGGTATGATTTACTGTACCAGGGTTCTGGGGTGATTTACCGGGGGTGTGGTATGAGTTACTGTACCAGCGGTCTGGGATGATTTACCAGGGGTGTGGTATGAGTTACTGTACTGGGGTGTGGGGTGATTTACCAGGGGTGTGGTATGATTTACTGTACCAGCGGTCTGGGATGATTTACCAGGGGTGTGGTATGAGTTACTGTACCAGCGGTCTGGGATGATTTACCAGGGGTGTGGTATGAGTTACCGTACCAGCGGTCTGGGATGATTTACCAGGGGTGTGGTATGAATTACTGTACCAGGGTTCTGAGATGATTTACCAGAGGTGTGGTATGAGTTACTGTACCAGGGTTCTGGGTTGATTTACCAGGGGTGTGGTATGAGTTACTGTACCAGAGGTGTGAGGTGATTTACCAGGGGTGTGGTATGAGTACTGTACCAGTGGTCTGGGATGATTTACCAGGGGTGTGGTATGATTTACTGTACCAGGATTCTGGGATGATTTACCTGGGGTGTGGGGTGATTTACCAGTGGTGTGGCATGAGTTACTGGACCTGGGGTGTGGGGTGATTTATCAGGGGTGTGGTATGATTTATTGTACCAGGGTTCTAGGATGATTTACCAGGATTGTGGTATGAGTTAGTGTACCAGGGTTCTGGGATGATTTACCAGGGGTGTGGTATGAGTTACTGTACCAGGGGTGTGGGGTGATTTACCAGGGATGTGTTATGATTTACTGTACCAGGGTTCTGGGATGATTTAGCAGGGGTGTGGTATGATTTACTGTACCAGCGGTCTGGGGTGATTTACCAGGGGTGTGGTATGAGTTACTGTACCAGCGATCTGGGATGATTTACCAGGGGTGTGGCATGAGTTACTGTACCAGGGGTGTGGGGTGATTTACCAGGGGCGTGGTATGATTTACTGTACCAGGGTTCTGGGGTGATTTACCAGGGGTGTGGTATGATTTACTGTACCAGGGTTCTGGGATGATTTATCAGGGTGTGGGGTGATTTACCAGGGGTGTGGTATGAGTTACTGGACCAGGGGTGTGGGGTGATTTATCAGGGTGTGGCATGATTTATTGTACCAGGGTTCTGGGATGATTTTACCAGGGTGTGGTATCAGTTACTGTGCCAGCGGTCTGGGATGATTTACCAGGGTGTGGTATGAGTTACTGTACCAGCGGCCTGGGATGATTACCAGGGTGTGGTATGAGTTATTGTACCAGGGTGTGGGGTGATTTACAAGGGGTGTGGTATGAGTTACTGTACCAGGGTTCAGGGATGATTTACCAGGGGTGTGGTATGAGTTACTGTACCAGGGTTCTGGGGTGATTTACCAGGGGTGTGGTATGATTTACTGTACCAGGGTTCTGGGATGATTTCCCAGGGGTGTGGTATGATTTACTGTACCAGCGGTCTGGGGTGATTTACCAGGGGTGTGGTATGAGTTACTGTACCAGTGATCTGGGATGATTTACCAGGGGTGTGGTATGAGTTACTGTACCAGTGGTGTGGAGTGATTTACCAGGGGCGTGGTATGATTTACTGTACCAGCGGTCTGGGATGATTTACCAGAGGTGTGGTATGATTTACTGTACCAGGGTTCTGGGGTGATTTACCGGGGGTGTGGTATGAGTTACTGTACCAGCGGTCTGGGATGATTTACCAGGGGTGTGGTATGAGTTACTGTACTGGGGTGTGGGGTGATTTACCAGGGGTGTGGTATGATTTACTGTACCAGCGGTCTGGGATGATTTACCAGGGGTGTGGTATGAGTTACTGTACCAGCGGTCTGGGATGATTTACCAGGGGTGTGGTATGAGTTACCGTACCAGCGGTCTAGGATGATTTACCAGGGTGTGGGTATGAATTACTGTACCAGGGTTCTGAGATGATTTACCAGAGGTGTGGTATGAGTTACTGTACCAGGGTTCTGGGTTGATTTACCAGGGGTGTGGTATGAGTTACTGTACCAGAGGTGTGAGGTGATTTACCAGGGGTGTGGTATGAGTACTGTACCAGTGGTCTGGGATGATTTACCAGGGGTGTGGTATGATTTACTGTACCAGGATTCTGGGATGATTTACCTGGGGTGTGGGGTGATTTACCAGTGGTGTGGCATGAGTTACTGGACCTGGGGTGTGGGGTGATTTATCAGGGGTGTGGTATGATTTATTGTACCAGGGTTCTAGGATGATTTACCAGGATTGTGGTATGAGTTAGTGTACCAGGGTTCTGGGATGATTTACCAGGGGTGTGGTATGAGTTACTGTACCAGGGGTGTGGGGTGATTTACCAGGGATGTGTTATGATTTACTGTACCAGGGTTCTGGGATGATTTAGCAGGGTGTGGTATGATTTACTGTACCAGCGGTCTGGGTGATTACCAGGGTGTGGTATGAGTTACTGTACCAGCGATCTGGGATGATTTACCAGGGTGTGGCATGAGTTACTGTACCAGGGGTGTGGGGTGATTTACCAGGGGCGTGGTATGATTTACTGTACCAGGGTTCTGGGGTGATTTACCAGGGGTGTGGTATGATTTACTGTACCAGGGTTCTGGGATGATTTATCAGGGGTGTGGGGTGATTTACCAGGGGTGTGGTATGAGTTACTGGACCAGGGGTGTGGGGTGATTTATCAGGGGTGTGGCATGATTTATTGTACCAGGGTTCTGGGATGATTTACCAGGGGTGTGGTATCAGTTACTGTGCCAGCGGTCTGGGATGATTTACCAGGGGTGTGGTATGAGTTACTGTACCAGGGTTCTGGGATGATTTACCAGGGGTGTGGTATGAGTTACTGTACCAGGGGTGTGGGGTGATTTACCAGGGGAGTGGTATGAGTACTGTACCAGTGGTCTGGGATGATTTACCAGGGGTGTGGTATGATTTACTGTACCAGGGTTCTGGGATGATTTACCAGGGGTGTGGGGTGATTTACCAGGGGTGTGGTATGAGTTACTGGACCTGGGGTGTGGGGTGATTTATCAGGGGTGTGGTATGATTTATTGTATCAGGGTTCTGGTATGATTTACCAGGGGTGTGGTATGAGTTACTGTACCAGCGGTCTGGGATGATTTACCAGGGGTGTGGTATGAGTTACTGTGCCAGGGTTCTGGGATGATTTACCAGGGGTGTGGTATGAGTTACTGTACCAGGGTTCTGGGATGATTTACCAGGGGTGTGGTATAAGTTACTGTATCAGCGGTCTGGGATGATTTACCAGGGGTGTGGTATGAGTCACTGTACCAGCGGTCTGGGATGATTTACCAGGGGTGTGGTATGAGTCACTGTACCAGGGGTGTGGGGTGATTTACCAGGGGTGTGGTATGATTTACTGTACTAGGGTTCTGGGGTGATTTACCAGGGGTGTGGTATGAGTTATTGTACCAGCGGTCTGGGATGATTTACCAGGGGTGTGGTATGAGTTACTGTACCAGGGTTCTGGGATGATTTACCAGGGGTGTGGTATGAGTTACTGTACCAGGGATGTGGGGTGATTTACCAGGGGTGTGGTATGATTTACTGTACCAGGGTTCTGGGATGATTTACCAGGGTGTGGTATGATTTACTGTACCAGCGGTCTGGGTGATTACCGGGGTGTGGTATGAGTTACTGTACCAGCGATCTGGGATGATTTACCAGGGTGTGGTATGAGTTACTGTACCAGGGTGTGGGGTGATTTACCAGGGTGTGGTATGATTTACTGTACCAGGGTTCTGGGGTGATTTACCAGGGTGTGGTATGATTTACTGTACCAGGGTTCTGGGATGATTTACCAGGGGTGTGGTATGATTTACTGTACCAGGGTTCTGGGATGATTTACCAGGGTGTGGGGTGATTTACCAGGGGTGTGGTATGAGTTACTGGACCAGGGGTGTGGGGTGATTTATCAGGGGTGTGGCATGATTTATTGTACCAGGGTTCTGGGATGATTTACCAGGGGTGTGGTATGAGTTACTGTACCAGCGGTCTGGGATGATTTACCAGGGGTGTGGTATGAGTTACTGTACCAGGGTTCTGGGATGATTTACCAGGGGTGTGGTATGAGTTACTGTACCAGGGTTCTGGGATGATTTACCAGGGGTGGTATGAGTTACTGTATCAGCGGTCTGGGATGATTTACTAGGGGTGTGGAATGAGTCACTGTACCAGCAGTCTGGGATGATTTACCAGGGGTGTGGTATGAGTCACTGTACCAGGGGTGTGGGGTGATTTACCAGGGGTGTGATATGATTTACTGTACTAGGGTTCTGGGGTGATTTACCAGGGGTGTGGTATGAGTTATTGTATCAGCGGTCTGGGATGATTTACCAGGGGTGTGGTATGAGTTACCGTACCAGGGTTCTGGGATGATTTACCAGGGGTGTGGTATGAGTTACTGTACCAGGGTGTGGGGTGATTTACCAGGGTGTGGTATGATTTACTGTACCAGTGGCTGGGATGATTACCAGGGGTGTGGTATGAATTACTGTACCAGGGGTGTGGGGTGATTTACCAGGGGTGTGGTATGAGTTACTGTACCAGGGTTCTGGGATGATTTATCAGGGGTGTGGTATGAGTTACTGTATCAGGGTTCTGGGTGATTTACCAGGGCTGTGGTATGATTTACTGTACAGGGTTCTGGGATGATTTAGGGGTGTGGTATGATATACTGTACCAGCGGTCTTGGAGTGATTTACCAGGGTGTGGTATGAGTTACTGTACCAGTGATCTGGGATGATTTACCAGGGTGTGGTATGAGTTAATGTACCAGGGGTGTGGGGTATGATTTACCAGGGGCATGGTATGATTTACTGTACCAGGGTTCTGGGGTGATTTACCAGGGGTGTGGTATGATTTACTGTACCAGGGTTCTGGGATGATTTACCAGGGTGTGGTATAGATTTATTGTACCAGGGTTCTGGGATGATTTACCAGGGTGTGGGGTGATTTACCAGGGGTGTGGTATGAGTTACTGGACCAGGGTTCTGGGATGATTTACCAGGGGTGTGGTATGAGTTACTGTGCCAGCGGTCTGGGATGATTTACCAGGGATGTGGTATGAGTTACTGTACCAGGGGTGTGGGGTGATTTACCAAGGGCGTGGTATGATTTACTGTACCAGGGTTCTGGGATGATTTACCAGAGGTGTGGTATGATTTACTATACCAGGGTTCTGGGATGATTTACCAGAGGTGTGGTATGATTTACTGTACCAGGGTTCTGGGGTGATTTACAAGGGGTGTGGTATGAGTTACTGTACCAGCGGTCTGGGATGATTTACCAGGGGTGTGGTATGAGTTACCGTACCAGCGGTCTGGGATGATTTACCAGGGGTGTGGTATGATTTACTGTACCAGTGGACTGGGATGATTTACCAGGGGTGTGGTATGAGTTACACAGCGGTCTGGGATGACTTACCAGGGGTGCTGGTATGAGTTACGTACCAGGGTTCTGGGATGATTTACCAGGGTGTGGTATGAGTTACTGTACCAGGGATGTGGGGTGATTTACCAGGGTGTGGTATGATTTACTGTACCAGGGTTCTGGGATGATTTAGCAGGGGTGTGGTATGATTTACTGTACCAGCGGTCTGGGGTGATTTACCAGGGGTGTGGTATCAGTTACTGTGCCAGCGGTCTGGGATGATTTACCAGGGGTGTGGTATGAGTTACTGTACCAGCGGCCTGGGATGATTTACCAGGGGTGTGGTATGAGTTATTGTACCAGGGTGTGGGGTGATTTACAGGGGTGTGGTATGAGTTACTGTACCAGGGTTCAGGGATGATTTACCAGGGGTGTGGTATGAGTTACTGTACCAGGGTTCTGGGGTGATTTACCAGGGTGTGGTATGATTTACTGTACCAGGGTTCTGGGATGATTTCCCAGGGGTGTGGTATGATTTACTGTACCAGCGGTCTGGGGTGATTTACCAGGGGTGTGGTATGAGTTACTGTACCAGTGATCTGGGATGATTTACCAGGGGTGTGGTATGAGTTACTGTACCAGTGGTGTGGAGTGATTTACCAGGGGCGTGGTATGATTTACTGTACCAGCGGTCTGGGATGATTTACCAGAGGTGTGGTATGATTTACTGTACCAGGGTTCTGGGGTGATTTACCGGGGGTGTGGTATGAGTTACTGTACCAGCGGTCTGGGATGATTTACCAGGGGTGTGGTATGAGTTACTGTACCAGCGGTCTGGGATGATTTACCAGGGGTGTGGTATGAGTTACTGTACCAGCGGTCTGGGATGATTTACCAGGGGTGTGGTATGAGTTACTGTACCAGCGGTCTGGGATGATTTACCAGGGGTGTGGTATGAGTTACCGTACCAGCGGTCTGGGATGATTTACCAGGGGTGTGGTATGAATTACTGTACCAGGGTTCTGAGATGATTTACCAGAGGTGTGGTATGAGTTACTGTACCAGGGTTCTGGGTTGATTTACCAGGGGTGTGGTATGAGTTACTGTACCAGAGGTGTGAGGTGATTTACCAGGGGTGTGGTATGAGTACTGTACCAGTGGTCTGGGATGATTTACCAGGGGTGTGGTATGATTTACTGTACCAGGATTCTGGGATGATTTACCTGGGGTGTGGGGTGATTTACCAGTGGTGTGGCATGAGTTACTGGACCTGGGGTGTGGGGTGATTTATCAGGGGTGTGGTATGATTTATTGTACCAGGGTTCTAGGATGATTTACCAGGATTGTGGTATGAGTTAGTGTACCAGGGTTCTGGGATGATTTACAGGGGTGTGGTATGAGTTACTGTACCAGGGTGTGGGGTGATTTACCAGGGATGTGTTATGATTTACTGTACCAGGGTTCTGGGATGATTTGAGGGTGTGGTATGATTTACTGTACCAGCGGTCTGGGGTGATTTACCAGGGGTGTGGTATGAGTTACTGTACCAGCGATCTGGGATGATTTACAAGGGGTGTGGCATGAGTTACTGTACCAGGGGTGTGGGGTGATTTACCAGGGGCGTGGTATGATTTACTGTACCAGGGTTCTGGGGTGATTTACCAGGGGTGTGGTATGATTTACTGTACCAGGGTTCTGGGATGATTTATCAGGGGTGTGGGGTGATTTACCAGGGGTGTGGTATAGTTACTGGACCAGGGGTGTGGGGTGATTTATCAGGGTGTGGCATGATTTATTGTACCAGGGTTCTGGGATGATTTACCAGGGTGTGGTATCAGTTACTGTGCCAGCGGTCTGGGATGATTTCCAGGGTGTGGTATGAGTTACTGTACCAGGGTTCTGGGATGATTTACCAGGGGTGTGGTATGAGTTACTGTACCAGGGTGTGGGGTGATTTACCAGGGGTGGTATAGTACTGTACCAGTGGTCTGGGATGATTTACCAGGGGTGTGGTATGATTTACTGTACCAGGGTTCTGGGATGATTTACCAGGGTGTGGGGTGATTTACCAGGGGTGTGGTATGAGTTACTGGACCTGGGGTGTGGGGTGATTTATCAGGGGTGTGGTATGATTTATTGTATCAGGGTTCTGGTATGATTTACCAGGGGTGTGGTATGAGTTACTGTACCAGCGGTCTGGGATGATTTACCAGGGGTGTGGTATGAGTTACTGTACCAGGGTTCTGGGATGATTTACCAGGGGTGTGGTATGAGTTACTGTACCAGGGTTCTGGGATGATTTACCAGGGGTGTGGTATAAGTTACTGTATCAGCGGTCTGGGATGATTTACCAGGGGTGTGGTATGAGTCACTGTACCAGCGGTCTGGGATGATTTACCAGGGGTGTGGTATGAGTCACTGTACCAGGGGTGTGGGGTGATTTACCAGGGGTGTGGTATGATTTACTGTACTAGGGTTCTGGGGTGATTTACCAGGGGTGTGGTATGAGTTATTGTACCAGCGGTCTGGGATGATTTACCAGGGGTGTGGTATGAGTTACTGTACCAGGGTTCTGGGATGATTTACCAGGGGTGTGGTATGAGTTACTGTACCAGGGATGTGGGGTGATTTACCAGGGGTGTGGTATGATTTACTGTACCAGGGTTCTGGGATGATTTAGCAGGGGTGTGGTATGATTTACTGTACCAGCGGTCTGGGGTGATTTACCAGGGGTGTGGTATGAGTTACTGTCCCAGCGATCTGGGATGATTTACCAGGGGTGTGGTATGAGTTACTGTACCAGGGGTGTGGGGTGATTTACCAGGGGTGTGGTATGATTTACTGTACCAGGGTTCTGGGGTGATTTACCAGGGGTGTGGTATGATTTACTGTACCAGGGTTCTGGGATGATTTACCAGGGGTGTGGTATGATTTACTGTACCAGGGTTCTGGGATGATTTACCAGGGGTGTGGGGTGATTTACCAGGGGTGTGGTATGAGTTACTGGACCAGGGGTGTGGGGTGATTTATCAGGGGTGTGGCATGATTTATTGTACCAGGGTTCTGGGATGATTTACCAGGGTGTGGTATGAGTTACTGTACCAGCGGTCTGGGATGATTTACCAGGGGTGTGGTATGAGTTACTGTACCAGGGTTCTGGGATGATTTACCAGGGTGTGGTATGAGTTACTGTACCAGGGTTCTGGGATGATTTACCAGGGTGGTATGAGTTACTGTATCAGCGGTCTGGGATGATTTACTAGGGGTGTGGAATGAGTCACTGTACCAGCAGTCTGGGATGATTTACCAGGGGTGTGGTATGAGTCACTGTACCAGGGGTGTGGGGTGATTTACCAGGGGTGTGATATGATTTACTGTACTAGGGTTCTGGGGTGATTTACCAGGGGTGTGGTATGAGTTATTGTATCAGCGGTCTGGGATGATTTACCAGGGGTGTGTTATGAGTTACCGTACCAGGGTTCTGGGATGATTTACCAGGGGTGTGGTATGAGTTACTGTACCAGGGGTGTGGGGTGATTTACCAGGAGTGTGGTATGATTTACTGTACCAGTGGCCTGGGATGATTTACCAGGGGTGTGGTATGAATTATTGTACCAGGGGTGTGGGGTGATTTACAAGGGTTGTGGTATGAGTTACTGTACCAGGGTTCTGGGATGATTTATCAGGGGTGTGGTATGAGTTACTGTATCAGGGTTCTGGGGTGATTTACCAGGGCTGTGGTATGATTTACTGTACCAGGGTTCTGGGATGATTTAGCAGGGGTGTGGTATGATATACTGTACCAGCGGTCTGGGGTGATTTACCAGGGGTGTGGTATCAGTTACTGTACCAGTGATCTGGGATGATTTACCAGGGGTGTGGTATGAGTTAATGTACCAGGGGTGTGGGGTATTTTACCAGGGGCATGGTATGATTTACTGTACCAGGGTTCTGGGGTGATTTACCAGGGGTGTGGAATGATTTACTGTACCAGGGTTCTGGGATGATTTACCAGGGGTGTGGTATAATTTATTGTACCAGGGTTCTGGGATGATTTACCAGGGGTGTGGGGTGATTTACCAGGGGTGTGGTATGAGTTACTGGACCAGGGTTCTGGGATGATTTACCAGGGGTGTGGTATGAGTTACTGTGCCAGCGGTCTGGGATGATTTACCAGGGATGTGGTATGAGTTACTGTACCAGGGGTGTGGGGTGATTTACCAAGGGCGTGGTATTATTTACTGTACCAGGGTTCTGGGATGATTTACCAGAGGTGTGGTATGATTTACTATACCAGGGTTCTGGGATGATTTACCAGAGGTGTGGTATGATTTACTGTACCAGGGTTCTGGGGTGATTTACAAGGGGTGTGGTATGAGTTACTGTACCAGCGGTCTGGGATGATTTACCAGGGGCGTGGTATGAGTTACTGTACCGGGGTGAGGGGTGATTTACCAGGGGTGTGGTATGATTTACTGTACCAGTGGACTGGGATGATTTACCAGGGGTGTGGTATGAGTTACTGTACCAGCGGTCTGGGATGACTTACCAGGGGTGCGGCATGAGTTACCGTACCAGGGTTCTGGGATGATTTACCAGGGGTGTGGTATGAGTTACTGTACCAGGGATGTGGGGTGATTTACCAGGGGTGTGGTATGATTTACTGTACCAGGGTTCTGGGATGATTTAGCAGGGGTGTGGTATGATTTACTGTACCAGCGGTCTGGGGTGATTTACCAGGGGTGTGGTATGAGTTACTGTACCAGCGATGTGGGATGATTTACCAGGGGTGTGGTATGAGTTACTGTACCAGGGGTGTGGGGTGATTTACCAGGGGCGTGGTATGATTTACTGTACCAGGGTTCTGGGGTGATTTACCAGGAGTGTGGTATGATTTACTGTACCAGGGTTCTGGGATGATTTACCAGGGGTGTGGTATGATTTACTGTACCAGGGTTCTGGGATGATTTACCAGGGGTGTGGGGTGATTTACCAGGGGTGTGGTATGAGTTACTGGACCAGGGGTGTGGGGTGATTTATCAGGGGTGTGGCATGATTTATTGTACCAGGGTTCTGGGATGATTTACCAGGGGTGTGGTATGAGTTACTGTGCCAGCGGTCTGGGATGATTTACCAGGGGTGTGGTATGAGTTACTGTACCAGGGTTCTGGGATGATTTACCAGGGGTGTGGTATGAGTTACTGTACCAGGGTTCTGGGATGATTTACCAGGGGTGGTATGAGTTACTGTATCAGCGGTCTGGGATGATTTACCAGGGGTGTGGTATGAGTCACTGTACCAGCAGTCTGGGATGATTTACCAGGGGTGTGGTATGAGTCACTGTACCAGGGTGTGGGTGATTTACCAGGGTGTGTGTATGATTTACTGTACTCAGGGTTCTGGGGTGATTTACCAGGGGTGTGGTATGAGTTACTGTATCAGCGGTCTGGGATGATTTACCAGGGTGTGGTATGAGTTACTGTACCAGGGTTCTGGGATGATTTACCAGGGTGTGGTATGAGTTACTACCAGGGTGTGGGTGATTTACCAGGGTGTGGTATGATTTACTGTACCAGTGGTTCTGGGATGATTTACCAGGGGTGTGGTATGAGTTACTGTACCAGGGTGTGGGGTGATTTACCAGGGGTGTGGTATGAGTTACTGTACCAGGGTTCTGGGATGATTTACCAGGGTGTGGTATGAGTTACTGTACCAGGGTTCTGGGGTGATTTACCAGGGGTGTGGTATGATTTACTGTACCAGGGTTCTGGGATGATTTACAGGGGTGTGGTATGATTTACTGTACCAGCGGTCTGGGGTGATTTACCAGGGGTGTGGTAAGAGTTACTGTACCAGCGATCTGGGATGATTTACCAGGGGTGTGGTATGAGTTACTGTACCAGGGGTGTGGGGTATTTTACCAGGGGCATGGTATGATTTACTGTACCAGGGTTCTGGGGTGATTTACCAGGGGTGTGGAATGATTTACTGTACCAGGGTTCTGGGATGATTTACCAGGGGTGTGGTATGATTTATTGTACCAGGGTTCTGGGATGATTTACCAGGGGTGTGGGGTGATTTACCAGGGGTGTGGTATGAGTTACTGGACCAGGGTTCTGGGATGATTTACCAGGGGTGTGGTATGAGTTACTGTGCCAGCGGTCTGGGATGATTTACCAGGGATGTGGTATGAGTTACTGTACCAGGGGTGTGGGGTGATTTACCAGGTGGTATGATTTACTGTACCAGGGTTCTGGGATGATTTACCAGAGGTGTGGTATGATTTACTATACCAGGGTTCTGGGATGATTTACCAGAGGTGTGGTATGATTTACTGTACCAGGGTTCTGGGGTGATTTACAAGGGGTGTGGTATGAGTTACTGTACCAGCGGTCTGGGATGATTTACCAGGGGTGTGGTATGAGTTACCGTACCAGCGGTCTGGGATGATTTACCAGGGGTGTGGTATGAATTACTGTACCAGGGTTCTGGGATGATTTACCAGAGGTGTGGTATGAGTTACTGTACCAGGGTTCGGGATGATTTACCAGGGTGTGGTATGAGTTACTGTACCAGGGTTCTGGGATGATTTACCGGGGGTGTGGTATGAGTTACTGTACCAATGGTGTGGGGTGATTTACCAGGGGTGTGGTATGAGTACTGTACCAGTGGTCCTGGATGATTTACCAGGGGTGTGGTATGATTTACTGTACCAGGGTTCTGGGATGATTTACCAGGGGTGTGGGGTGATTTACCAGGGTTGTGGGGTGATTTATTGTACCAGGGTTCGGGGATGATTTACCAGGGGTGTGGTATGAGTTACTGTACCAGCGGTCTGGTATGATTTACCAGGGGTGTGGTATGAGTTACTGTACCAGCGGTCTGGGATGATTTACCAGGGGTGTGATATGAGTTACTGTACCAGGGTTCTGGGATGATTTACTAGGGGTGTGGTATGAGTTTCTGTACCAGGGTTCTGGGATGATTTACCAGGGGTGTGGTATGAGTCACTGTACCAGGGGTGTGGGGTGATTTACCAGGGGTGTGGTATGATTTACTGTACTAGGGTTCTGGGGATGATTTACCAGGGGTGTGGTATGAGTTATTGTACCAGCGGTCTGGGATGATTTACCAGGGGTGTGGTATGAGTTACTGTACAGGGTTCTGGAATGATTTACCAGGGCTGTGGTATGAGTTACTGTACCAGGGTTCTGGGTGATTTACCAGGGGTGTGGTATGAGTTACTGTACCAGTGGTCTGGGATGATTTACCAGGGGTGTGGTATGAATTACTGTACCAGGGTGTGGGGTGATTTACCAGGGTGTGGTATGATTTACTGTACGCAGGGTCTGGGATGATTACCAGGGTGTGGTATGAGTTACTGTACCAGCGGTCTGGGATGATTTACCAGGGGTGTGGTATGAGTTACCGTACCAGCGGTCTGGGATAATTTACCAGGGGTGTGGTATGAATTACTGTACCAGGGTTCTGGGATGATTTACCAGGGGTGTGGTATGAGTTACTGTACCAGGGTTCCGGCATGATTTACCAGGGGTGTGGTATGAGTTACTGTACGAGGGTTGTGGGATGATTTACCAGGGGTGTGGTATGATTTACTGTACCAGGGTTGTGGGATGATTTACCAGGGGTGTGGTATGAGCTACTGTACCAGGTGTGTGGGGTGATTTACCAGGGGTGTGGTATGAGTACTGTACCAGTGGTCTGGGATGATTTACCAGGGGTGTGGTATGATTTACTGTACCAGGGTTCTGGGATGATTTCCCTGGGGTGTGGGGTGATTTACCAGGGGTGTGGTATGAGTTACTGGACCTGGGGTGTGGGGTGATTTATCAGGGGTGTGGTATGATTTATTGTACCAGGGTTCTGGGATGATTTACCAGGGGTGTGGTATGAGTTACTGTACCAGCGGTCTGGGATGATTTACCAAGGGTGTGGTATGAGTTACTGTACCAGGGTTCTGGGATGATTTACCAGGGGTGTGGTATGAGTTACTGTACCAGGGTTCTGGGATGATTTACCAGGGGTGTGGTATGAGTTACTGTACCAGGGGTCTGGGATGATTTACCAGGGGTGTGGTATGAGTCACTGTACCAGCGGTCTGGGATGATTTACCAGGGGTGTGGTATGAGTCACTGTACCAGGGGTGTGGGGTGATTTACCAGGGGTGTGGTATGATTTACTGTACTAGGGTTCTGGGGTGATTTACCAGGGTGTTGTATGAGTTGATTGTACCAGCGGTCTAATGATTTACCAGGGTGTGGTATGAGTTACTGTACCAGGGTTCTGGGATGATTTACCAGGGTGTGGTATGAGTTACTGTTACCAGGGGTGTGGTGTGATTACCAGGGTGTGGTATGATTTACTGTACCAGGGTTCTGGGATGATTTGCGAGGGTGTGGTATGATTTACTGTACCAGCGGTCTGGGGTGATTTACCAGGGGTGTGGTATGAGTTACTGTATCAGCGATCTGGGATGATTTACCAGGGGTGTGGTATGAGTTACTGTACCAGGGGTGTGGGGTGATTTACCAGGGGTGGTATGATTTACTGTACCAGGGTTCTTGGGTGATTTACCAGGGGTGTGGTATGATTTACTGTACCAGGGTTCTGGGATGATTTACCAGGGGTGTGGTATGATTTACTGTACCAGGGTTCTGGGATGATTTACCAGGGGTGTGGGGTGATTTACCAGGGGTGTGGTATGAGTTACTGGACAAGGGGTGTGGGTTGATTTATCAGGGGTGTGGCATGATTTATTGTACCAGGGTTCTGGGATGATTTACCAGGGGTGTGGTATGAGTTACTGTGCCAGCGGTCTGGGATGATTTACCAGGGGTGTGGTATGAGTTACTGTACCAGGGCTCTGGGATGATTTACCAGGGGTGTGGTATGAGTTACTGTACCAGGGGTGTGGGGTGATTTACCAGAGGTGTGGTATGAGTACTGTACCAGTGGTCTGGGATGATTTACAGGGTGTGGTATGATTTACTGTACCAGGGTTCTGGGATGATTTACCTGGGGTGTGGGGTGATTTACCAGGGGTGTGTATAAGTTACTGGACCTGGGGTGTGGGGTGATTTATCAGGGGTGTGGTATGATTTATTGTACCAGGGTTCTGGGATGATTTACCAGGGGTGTGGTATGAGTTACTGTACCAGGGTCTGGGATGATTTACCAGGGTGTGGTATGAGTTACTGTACCAGGGTTCGGGGATGATTTACCAGGGTGTGGTATGAGTTACTGTATCAGCGGTCTGGGATGATTTACCAGGGGTGTGGTATGAGTCACTGTACCAGCGGTCTGGGATGATTTACCAGGGGTGTGGTATGAGTCACTGTACCAGGGGTGTGGGATGATTTACCAGGGGTGTGGTATGATTTACTGTACTAGGGTTCTGGGGTGATTTACCAGGGGTGTGGTATGAGTTATTGTACCAGCGGTCTGGGATGATTTATCAGGGTGTGGTATGAGTTACTGTACCAGGGTTCTGGGATGATTTACCAGGGGTGTGGTATGAGTTACTGTACCAGGGATGTGGGGTGATTTACCAGGGGTGTGGTATGATTTACTGTACCAGGGTTCTGGGATGATTTAGCAGGGGTGTGGTATGATTTACTGTACCAGCGGTCTTGGGTGATTTACCAGGGGTGTGGTATGAGTTACTGTACCAGCGATCTGGGATGATTTACCAGGGGTGTGGTATGAGTTACTGTACCTGGGGTGTGGGGTGATTTACCAGGGGCGTGGTATGATTTACTGTACCAGGGTTCTGGGGTGATTTATCAGGGGTGTGGTATGCATTACTGTACCAGGGTTCTGGGATGATTTAACAGGGGTGTGGTATGATTTACTGGACCAGGGTTCTGGGATGATTTACCAGGGGTGTGGGGTGATTTACCAGGGGTGTGGTATGCGTTACTGGACCAAGGGGTGTGGGGTGATTTATCAGGGGTGTGGCATGATTTATTGTACCAGGGTTCTGGGATGATTTACCAGGGGTGTGGTATGAGTTACTGTGCCAGCGGTCTGGGATGATTTACCAGGGGTGTGGTATGAGTTACCGTACCAGCGGTCTGGGATGATTTACCAGGGGTGTGGTATGAATTACTGTACCAGGGTTCTGGGATGATTTCCCAGAGGTGTGGTATGAGTTACTGTACCAGGGTTCCGGGATGATTTACCAGGGG
Source organism: Neoceratodus forsteri (assembly GCA_016271365.2). Lineage (NCBI taxonomy): Eukaryota > Metazoa > Chordata > Ceratodontiformes > Ceratodontidae > Neoceratodus > Neoceratodus forsteri. The sequence continues at coordinate 1,060,566,703 of CM028134.1, read as the reverse complement.
TGTGGTATGAGTTACTGTACCAGGGTTCTGGGATGATTTACCGGGGGTGTGGTATGAGTTACTGTACCAATGGTGTGGGGTGATTTACCAGGGGTGTGGTATGAGTACTGTACCAGTGGTCCTGGATGATTTACCAGGGGTGTGGTATGATTTACTGTACCAGGGTTCTGGGATGATTTACCAGGGGTGTGGGGTGATTTACCAGGGGTGTGGGGTGATTTATTGTACCAGGGTTCGGGGATGATTTACCAGGGGTGTGGTATGAGTTACTGTACCAGCGGTCTGGTATGATTTTCCAGGGGTGTGGTATGAGTTACTGTACCAGCAGTCTGGGATGATTTACCAGGGGTGTGATATGAGTTACTGTACCAGGGTTCTGGGATGATTTACTAGGGGTGTGGTATGAGTTACTGTACCAGGGTTCGGGGATGATTTACCAGTGGTGTGGTATGAGTTACTGTATCAGCGGTCTGGGATGATTTACCAGGGGTGTGGTATGAGTCACTGTACCAGCGGTCTGGGATGATTTACCAGGGGTGTGGTATGAGTCACTGTACCAGGGGTGTGGGGTGATTTACCAGGGGTGTGGTATGATTTACTGTACTAGGGTTCTGGGGTGATTTACCAGGGGTGTGGTATGAGTTATTGTACCAACGGTCTGGGATGATTTACCAGGGGTGTGGTATGAGTTACTGTACCAGGGTTCTGGAATAATTTACCAGGGCTGTGGTATGATTTACTGTACCAGGGTTCTGGGGTGATTTACCAGGGGTGTGGTATGAGTTACTGTACCAGCGGTCTGGGATGATTTACCAGGGGTGTGGTATGAATTACTCTACCGGGGTGTGGGGTGATTTACCAGGGGTGTGGTATGATTTACTGTACCAGCGGTCTGGGAAGTTTACCAGGGGTGTGGTATGAGTTACTGTACCAGCGGTCTGGGATGATTTACCAGGGGTGTGGTATGAGTTACCGTACCAGCGGTCTGGGATAATTTACCAGGGGTGTGGTATGAATTACTGTACCAGGGTTCTGGGATGATTTACCAGGGGTGTGGTATGAGTTACTGTACCAGCGGTCTGGTATGATTTACCAGGGGTGTGGTATGAGTTACTGTACCAGCAGTCTGGGATGATTTACCAGGGGTGTGATATGAGTTACTGTACCAGGGTTCTGGGATGATTTACTAGGGGTGTGGTATGAGTTACTGTACCAGGGTTCTGGGATGATTTACCAGTGGTGTGGTATGAGTTACTGTATCAGCGGTCTGGGATGATTTACCAGGGGTGTGGTATGAGTCACTGTACCAGCGGTCTGGGATGATTTACCAGGGGTGTGGTATGATTTACTGTACCAGGGTTGTGGGATGATTTACCAGGGGTGTGGTATGAGCTACTGTACCAGGTGTGTGGGGTGATTTACCAGGGGTGTGGTATGAGTACTGTACCAGTGGTCTGGGATGATTTACCAGGGGTGTGGTATGATTTACTGTACCAGGGTTCTGGGATGATTTCCCTGGGGTGTGGGGTGATTTACCAGGGGTGTGGTATGAGTTACTGGACCTGGGGTGTGGGGTGATTTATCAGGGGTGTGGTATGATTTATTGTACCAGGGTTCTAGGATGATTTACCAGGGGTGTGGTATGAGTTACTGTACCAGCGGTCTGGGATGATTTACCAAGGGTGTGGTATGAGTTACTGTACCAGGGTTCTGGGATGATTTACCAGGGGTGTGGTATGAGTTACTGTACCAGGGTTCTGGGATGATTTACCAGGGGTGTGGTATGAGTTACTGTATCAGCGGTCTGGGATGATTTACCAGGGGTGTGGTATGAGTCACTGTACCAGCGGTCTGGGATGATTTACCAGGGGTGTGGTATGAGTCACTGTACCAGGGGTTTGGGGTGATTTACCAGGGGTGTGGTATGATTTACTGTACTAGGGTTCTGGGGTGATTTACCAGGGGTGTTGTATGAGTTGTTGTACCAGCGGTCCGGTATGATTTACCAGGGGTGTGGTATGAGTTACTGTACCAGGGTTCTGGGATGATTTACCAGGGGTGTGGTATGAGTTACTGTTCCAGGGGTGTGGTGTGATTTACCAGGGTTGTGGTATGATTTACTGTACCAGGGTTCTGGGATGATTTAGCAGGGGTGTGGTATGATTTACTGTACCAGCGGTCTGGGGTGATTTACCAGGGGTGTGGTATGAGTTACTGTATCAGCGATCTGGGATGATTTACCAGGGGTGTGGTATGAGTTACTGTACCAGGGGTGTGGGGTGATTTACCAGGGGGGCGGTATGATTTACTGTACCAGGGTTCTTGGGTGATTTACCAGGGTGTGGTATGATTTACTGTACCAGGGTTCTGGGATGATTCTACAGGGTGTGGTATCATTTACTGTACCAGGGTTCTGGGATGATTTACCAGGGTGTGGGGTGATTTACCAGGGGTGTGGTATGAGTTACTGGACAAGGGGTGTGGGTTGATTTATCAGGGTGTGGCATGATTTATTGTACCAGGGTTCTGGGATGATTTACCAGGGGTGTGGTATGAGTTACTGTGCCAGCGGTCTGGGATGATTTACCAGGGGTATGGTATGAGTTACTGTACCAGGGTTCTGGGATGATTTACCAGGGGTGTGGTATGAGTTACTGTACCAGGGGTGTGGGGTGATTTACCAGAGGTGTGGTATGAGTACTGTACCAGTGGTCTGGGATGATTTACTAGGGGTGTGGTATGATTTACTGTACTAGGGTTCTGGGATGATTTACCTGGGGTGTGGGGTGATTTACCAGGGGTGTGGTATAAGTTACTGGACCTGGGGTGTGGGGTGATTTATCAGGGGTGTGGTATGATTTATTGTACCAGGGTTCTGGGATGATTTAGCAGGGGTGTGGTATGAGTTACTGTACCAGCGGTCTGGGATGATTTACCAGGGGTGTGGTATGAGTTACTGTACCAGGGTTCTGGGATGATTTACCAGGGGTGTGGTATGAGTTACTGTATCAGCGGTCTCGGATGATTTACCAGGGGTGTGGTATGAGTCACTGTACCAGCGGTCTGGGATGATTTACCAGGGGTGTGGTATGAGTCACTGTACCAGGGGTGTGGGATGATTTACCAGTGGTGTGGTATGATTTACTGTACTAGGGTTCTGGGGTGATTTACCAGGGGTGTGGTATGAGTTATTGTACCAGCGGTCTGGGATGATTTATCAGGGGTGTGGTATGAGTTAGTGTACCAGGGTTCTGGGATGATTTACCAGGGGTGTGGTATGAGTTACTGTACCAGGGATGTGGGGTGATTTACCAGGGGTGTGGTATGATTTACTGTACCAGGGTTCTGGGATGATTTAGCAGGGGTGTGGTATGATTTACTGTACCAGCGGTCTTGGGTGATTACCAGGGGTGTGGTATGAGTTACTGTACCAGCGATCTGGGATGATTTACCAGGGGTGTGGTATGAGTTACTGTACCTGGGGTGTGGGGTGATTTACCAGGGGCGTGGTATGATTTACTGTACCAGGGTTCTGGGGTGATTTATCAGGGGTGTGGTATGCATTACTGTACCAGGGTTCTGGGATGATTTAACAGGGGTGTGGTATGATTTACTGGACCAGGGTTCTGGGATGATTTACCAGGGGTGTGGGGTGATTTACCAGGGGTGTGGTATGCGTTACTGGACCAAGGGGTGTGGGGTGATTTATCAGGGGTGTGGCATGATTTATTGTACCAGGGTTCTGGGATGATTTAGCAGGGTTGTGGTATGAGTTACTGTGCCAGCGGTCTGGGATGATTTACCAGGGGTGTGGTATGAGTTACTGTACCAGGGGTGTGGGGTATTTTACCAGGGGCATGGTATGATTTACTGTACCAGGGTTCTGGGGTGATTTACCAGGGGTGTGGAATGATTTACTGTACCAGGGTTCTGGGATGATTTACCAGGGGTGTGGTATGAGTTACTGGACCAGGGTTCTGTGATGATTTACCAGGGGTGTGGTATGAGTTACTGTGCCAGCGGTCTGGGATGATTTACCAGGGATGTGGTATGAGTTACTGTACCAGGGTTCTGGGGTGATTTACAAGGGGTGTGGTATGAGTTACTGTACCAGCGGTCTGGGATGATTTACCAGGGGTGTGGTATGAGTTACCGTACCAGCGGTCTGGGATGATTTACCAGGGGTGTGGTATGAATTACTGTACCAGGGTTCTGGGATGATTTCCCAGAGGTGTGGTATGAGTTACTGTACCAGGGTTCCGGGATGATTTACCAGGGGTGTGGTATGAGTTACTGTACCAGGGTTCTGGGATGATTTACCGGGGGTGTGGTATGAGTTACTGTACCAATGGTGTGGGGTGATTTACCAGGGGTGTGGTATGAGTACTGTACCAGTGGTCCTGGATGATTTACCAGGGGTGTGGTATGATTTACTGTACCAGGGTTCTGGGATGATTTACCAGGGTGTGGGATGATTTACCAGGGTGTGGGATGATTTACTGTACCAGGGTTCGGGATGATTTACCAGGGGTGTGGTATGAGTTACTGTACCAGGGTCTGGTATGATTTCCAGGGGTGTGGTATGAGTTACTGTACCAGCAGTCTGGGATGATTTACCAGGGTGTGATATGAGTTACTGTACCAGGGTTCTGGGATGATTTACCAGGGGTGTGGTATGAGTTACTGTACCAGGGTTCAGGATGATTTACCAGGGTGTGGTATGAGTTACTGTATCAGCGGTCTGGGATGATTTACCAGAGGGTGTGGTATGAGTCACTGTACCAGCGGTCTGGGATGATTTACCAGGGTGTGGTATGAGTCACTGTACCAGGGTGTGGGTGATTTACCAGGGGTGTGGTATGATTTACTGTACTAGGGTTCTGGGGTGATTTACCAGGGTGTGGTATGAGTTATTGTACCAGCGGTCTGGGATGATTTACCAGGGGTGTGGTATGAGTTACTGTACCAGGGTTCTGGGATGATTTACCAGGGCTGTGGTATGATTTACTGTACCAGGGTTCTGGGATGATTTACCAGGGGTGTGGTATGAGTTACTGCCAGCGGTCTGGGATGATTTACCAGGGTGTGGTATGAATTACTGTACCAGGGTGTGGGATGATTTACCAGGGGTGTGGTATGATTTACTGTACCAGGGGTCTGGGATGATTTACCAGGGTGTGGTATGAGTTACTGTACCAGCGGTCTGGGATGATTTACCAGGGGTGTGGTATGAGTTACTGTACCAGCGGTCTGGATGATTTACCAGGGGTGTGGTATGAGTTACTGTACCAGGGTTCTGGGATGATTTACCAGGGGTGTGGTATGAGTTACTGTACCAGCGGTCTGGGATGATTTACCAGGGGTGTGGTATGAGTTACTGTACCAGGGGTCTGGGATGATTTACCAGGGGTGTGGTATGAGTTACTGTACCAGGGTTCTGGGATGATTTACCAGGGGTGTGGTATGAGTCACTGTACCAGGGGTGTGGGGTGATTTACCAGGGGTGTGGTATGATTTACTGTACTAGGGTTCTGGGGTGATTTACCAGGGGTGTGGTATGAGTTATTGTACCAGCGGTCTGGGATGATTTACCAGGGGTGTGGTATGAGTTACTGTACCAGGGTTCTGGATGATTTACCAGGGCTGTGGTATGATTTACTGTACCAGGGTTCTGGGGTGATTTACCAGGGTGTGGTATGAGTTACTGTACCAGCGGTCTGGGATGATTTACCAGGGGTGTGGTATGAATTACTGTACCGGGGTGTGGGGATGATTTACCAGGGGTGTGGTATGATTTACTGTACCAGCGGTCTGGGATGATTTACCAGGGGTGTGGTATGAGTTACTGTACCAGTGGTCTGGGATGATTACCAAGGGTGTGGTATGAGTTACTGTACCAGCGGTCTGGATAATTTACCAGGGGTGTGGTATGAATTACTGTACCAGGGTTCTGGGATGATTTACCAGGGGTGTGGTATGAGTTACTGTACCAGGGTTCCGGCATGATTTACCAGGGGTGTGGTATGAGTTACTGTACCAGGGTTGTGGGATGATTTACCAGGGGTGTGGTATGAGTTACTGTACCAGGGTTGTGGGATGATTTACCAGGGGTGTGGTATGAGCTACTGTACCAGGTGTGTGGGGTGATTTACCAGGGGTGTGGTATGAGTACTGTACCAGTGGTCTGGGATGATTTACCAGGGGTGTGGTATGATTTACTGTACCAGGGTTCTGGGATGATTTCCTAGGGTGTGGGGTGATTTACCAGGGGTGTGGTATGAGTTACTGGATCTGGGGTGTGGGGTGATTTATCAGGGGTGTGGTATGATTTATTGTACCAGGGTTCTAGGATGATTTACCAGGGGTGTGGTATGAGTTACTGTACCAGCGGTCTGGGATGATTTACCAAGGGTGTGGTATGAGTTACTGTACCAGGGTTCTGGGATGATTTACCAGGGGTGTGGTATGAGTTACTGTACCAGGGTTCTGGGATGATTTACCAGGGCTGTGGTATGAGTTACTGTACCAGCGGTCTGGGATGATTTACCAGGGGTGTGGTATGAGTCACTGTACCAGGGGTTTGGGGTGATTTACCAGGGGTGTGGTATGATTTACTGTACTAGGGTTCTGGGGTGATTTACCAGGGGTGTTGTATGAGTTGTTGTACCAGCGGTCTGGGATGATTTACCAGGGGTGTGGTATGAGTTACTGTACCAGGGTTCTGGGATGATTTACCAGGGGTGTGGTATGAGTTACTGTACCAGGGGTGTGGGGTGATTTACCAGGGGTGTGGTATGATTTACTGTACCAGGGTTCTGGGATGATTTAGCAGGGGTGTGGTATGATTTACTGTACCAGCGGTCTGGGGTGATTTACCAGGGGTGTGGTATGAGTTACTGTATCAGCGATCTGGGATGATTTACCAGGGGTGTGGTATGAGTTACTGTACCAGGGGTGTGGGGTGATTTACCAGGGGGTGGTATGATTTACTGTACCAGGGTTCTGGGGTGATTTACCAGGGGTGTGGTATGATTTACTGTACCAGGGTTCTGGGATGATTTACCAGTGGTGTGGTATGATTTACTGTACCAGGGTTCTGGGATGATTTACCAGGGGTGTGGGGTGATTTACCAGGGGTGTGGTATGAGTTACTGGACAAGGGGTGTGGGTTGATTTATCAGGGGTGTGGCATGATTTATTGTACCAGGGTTCTGGGATGATTTACCAGGGGTGTGGTATGAGTTACTGTGCCAGCGGTCTGGGATGATTTACCAGGGGTATGGTATGAGTTACTGTACCAGGGTTCTGGGATGATTTACCAGGGGTGTGGTATGAGTTACTGTACCTGGGGTGTGGGGTGATTTACCAGAGGTGTGGTATGAGTACTGTACCAGTGGTCTGGGATGATTTACCAGGGGTGTGGTATGATTTACTGTACCAGGGTTCTGGGATGATTTACCTGGGGTGTGGGGTGATTTACCAGGGGTGTGGTATGAGTCACTGTACCAGCGGTCTGGGATGATTTACCAGGGGTGTGGTATGAGTCACTGTACCAGGGGTTTGGGGTGATTTACCAGGGGTGTGGTATGATTTACTGTACTAGGGTTCTGGGGTGATTTACCAGGGGTGTTGTATGAGTTGTTGTACCAGCGGTCTGGGATGATTTACCAGGGGTGTGGTATGAGTTACTGTACCAGGGTTCTGGGATGATTTACCAGGGGTGTGGTATGAGTTACTGTACCAGGGTGTGGGGTGATTTACCAGGGGTGTGGTATGATTTACTGTACCAGGGTTCTGGGATGATTTAGCAGGGGTGTGGTATGATTTACTGTACCAGCGGTCTGGGGTGATTTACCAGGGGTGTGGTATGAGTTACTGTATCAGCGATCTGGGATGATTTACCAGGGTGGTGATGAGTTACTGTACCAGGGGTGTGGGGTGATTTACCAGGGGGTGGTATGATTTACTGTACCAGGGTTCTGGGGTGATTTACCAGGGGTGTGGTATGATTTACTGTACCAGGGTTCTGGGATGATTTACCAGTGGTGTGGTATGATTTACTGTACCAGGGTTCTGGGATGATTTACCAGGGGTGTGGGGTGATTTACCAGGGGTGTGGTATGAGTTACTGGACAAGGGGTGTGGGTTGATTTATCAGGGGTGTGGCATGATTTATTGTACCAGGGTTCTGGGATGATTTACCAGGGTGTGGTATGAGTTACTGTGCCAGCGGTCTGGGATTATTTACCAGGGGTATGGTATGAGTTACTGTACCAGGGTTCTGGGATGATTTACCAGGGGTGTGGTATGAGTTACTGTACCTGGGGTGTGGGGTGATTTACCAGAGGTGTGGTATGAGTACTGTACCAGTGGTCTGGGATGATTTACCAGGGGTGTGGTATGATTTACTGTACCAGGGTTCTGGGATGATTTACCTGGGGTGTGGGGTGATTTACCAGGGGTGTGGTATGAGTTACTGGACCTGGGGTGTGGGGTGATTTATCAGGGGTGTGGTATGATTTATTGTACCAGGGTTCTGGGATGATTTAGCAGGGGTGTGGTATGAGTTACTGTACCAGCGGTCTGGGATGATTTACCAGGGGTGTGGTATGAGTTACTGTACCAGGGTTCTGGGATGATTTACCAGGGGTGTGGTATGAGTTACTGTATCAGCGGTTTCGGATGATTTACCAGGGGTGTGGTATGAGTCACTGTACCAGCGGTCTGGGATGATTTACCAGGGGTGTGGTATGAGTCACTGTACCAGGGGTGTGGGATGATTTACCAGGGGTGTGGTATGATTTACTGTACTAGGGTTCTGGGGTGATTTACCAGGTGTGGTGTGAGTTATTGTACCAGCGGTCTGGGATGATTTATCAGGGGTGTGGTATGAGTTAGTGTACCAGGGTTCTGGGATGATTTACCAGGGGTGTGGTATGAGTTACTGTACCAGGGATGTGGGGTGATTTACCAGGGGTGTGGTATGATTTACTGTACCAGGGTTCTGGGATGATTTAGCAGGGGTGTGGTATGATTTACTGTACCAGCGGTCTTGGGTGATTTACCAGGGGTGTGGTATGAGTTACTGTACCAGCGATCTGGGATGATTTACCACGGGTGTGGTATGAGTTACTGTACCTGGGGTGTGGGGTGATTTACCAGGGGCATGGTATGATTTACTGTACCAGGGTTCTGGGGTGATTTACCAGGGGTGTGGTATGCATTACTGTACCAGGGTTCTGGGATGATTTAACAGGGGTGTGGTATGATTTACTGGACCAGGGTTCTGGGATGATTTACCAGGGGTTTGGGGTGATTTACCAGGGGGGTGGTATGATTTACTGTACCAGGGTTCTGGGGTGATTTACCAGGGGTGTGGTATGATTTACTGTACCAGGGTTCTGGGATGATTTACCAGGGGTGTGGTATGATTTACTGTACCAGGGTTCTGGGATGATTTACCAGGGGTGTGCTGTGATTTACCAGGGGTGTGGTATAAGTTACTGGACAAGGGGTGTGGGTTGATTTATCAGGGTGTGGCATGATTTATTGTACCAGGGTTCTGGGATGATTTACCAGGGTGTGGTATGAGTTACTGTACTAGCGGTCTGGGATGATTTACCAGGGTATGGTATGAGTTACTGTACCAGGGTTCTGGGATGATTTACCAGGGGTGTGGTATGAGTTATTGTACCAGGGGTGTGGGGTGATTTACCAGAGGTGTGGTATGAGTACTGTACCAGTGGTCTGGGATGATTTACCAGGGGTGTGGTATGATTTACTGTACCAGGGTTCTGGGATGATTTACCTGGGGTGTGGGGTGATTTACCAGGGGTGTGGTATGAGTTACTGGACCTGGGGTGTGGGGTGATTTATCAGGGGTGTGGTATGATTTATTGTACCAGGGTTCTGGGATGATTTAGCAGGGGTGTGGTATGAGTTACTGTACCAGCGGTCTGGGATGATTTACCAGGGGTGTGGTATGAGTTACTGTACCAGGGTTCTGGGATGATTTACCAGGGGTGTGGTATGAGTTACTGTATCAGCGGTCTCGGATGATTTACCAGGGGTGTGGTATGAGTCACTGTACCAGCGGTCTGGGATGATTTACCAGGGTGTGGTATGAGTCACTGTACCAGGGGTGTGGGATGATTTACCAGGGTGTGGTATGATTTACTGTACTACGGTTCTGGGGTGATTTACCAGGGGTGTGGTATGAGTTATTGTACCAGCGGTCTGGGATGATTTATCAGGGGTGTGGGTTAGTGTACCAGGGTCTGGGATGATTTACCAGGGTGTGGTATGAGTTACTGTACCAGGGATGTGGGGTGATTTACCAGGGGTGTGGTATGATTTACTGTACCAGGGTTCTGGGATGATTTAGCAGGGGTGTGGTATGATTTACTGTACCAGTGGTCTTGGGTGATTTACCAGGGGTGTGGTATGAGTTACTGTACCAGCGATCTGGGATGATTTACCAGGGGTGTGGTATGAGTTACTGTACCTGGGGTGTGGGGTGATTTACCAGGGGCGTGGTATGATTTACTGTACCAGGGTTCTGGGGTGATTTACCAGGGGTGTGGTATGCATCACTGTACCAGGGTTCTGGGATGATTTAACAGGGGTGTGGTATGATTTACTGGACCAGGGTTCTGGGATGATTTACCAGGGGTGTGGGGTGATTTACCAGGGGTGTGGTATGAGTTACTGGACCAAGGGGTGTGGGGTGATTTAACAAGGGTGTGGCATGATTTATTGTACCAGGGTTCTGGGATGATTTAGCAGGGTTGTGGTATGAGTTACTGTGCCAGCGGTCTGGGATGATTTACCAGGGTGTGGTATGAGTTACTGTACCAGGGTTCTGGGATGATTTACCAGGGGTGTGGTATGAGTTACTGTACCAGGGTTCTGGGATGATTTACCAGGGGTGGTATGAGTTACTGTATCAGCGGTCTGGGATGATTTACCTGGGGTGTGGTATGAGTCACTGTACCAGTAGTCTGGGATGATTTACCAGGGGTGTGGTATGAGTCACTGTACCAGGGGTGTGGTATGATTTACCAGGGGTGTGGTATGATTTACTGTACTAAGGTTCTGGGGTGATTTACTAGGGTGTGGTATGAGTTTACTGCTGCAGTCTGGGATGATTTACCAGGGGTGTGGTATGAGTTAGTGTACCAGGGTTCTGGGATGATTTACCAGGGGTGTGGTATGAGTTACTGTACCAGGGATGTGGGGTGATTTACCAGGGGTGTGGTATGATTTATTGGACCAGGGTTCTGGGATGATTTAGCAGGGGTGTGGTATGATTTACTGTACCAGCGGTCTTGGGTGATTTACCAGGGGTGTGGTATGAGTTACTGTACCAGCGATCTGGGATGATTTACCAGGGGTGTGGTATGAGTTACTGTACCAGGGGTGTGGGGTGATTTACCAGGGGCGTGGTATGATTTACTGTACCAGGGTTCTGGGGTGATTTACCAGGGGTGTGGTATGATTTACTGTACCAGGGTTCTGGGATGATTTAACAGGGGTGTGGTATGATTTACTGGACCAGGGTTCTGGGATGATTTACCAGGGGTGTGGGGTGGTTTACCAGGGGTGTGGTATGAGTTACTGGACCAAGGGGTGTGGGGTGATTTATCAGGGTGTGGCATGATTTATTGTACCAGGGTTCTGGGATGATTTACCAGGGTGTGGTATGAGTTACTGTCCAGCGGTCTGGGATGATTACCAAGGGTGTGGAATGAGTTACTGTACCAGGGTTCTGGGATGATTTACCAGGGTGTGGTATGAGTTACTGTACCAGGGTTCTGGGATGATTTACCAGGGTGGTATGAGTTACTGTATCAGCGGTCTGGGTTGATTTACCTGGGGTGTGGTATGAGTCACTGTACCAGCAGTCTGGGATGATTTACCAGGGGTGTGGTATGAGTCACTGTACCAGGGGTGTGGGGTGATTTACCAGGGGTGTGGTATGATTTACTGTACTAGGGTTCTGGGGTGATTTACCAGGGGTGTGGTATGAGTTATTGTACCAGCGGTCTGGGATGACTTACCAGGGGTGTGGTATGAGTTACCGTACCAGGGTTCTGGGATGATTTACCAGGGGTTTGGTATGAGTTACTGTACCAGGTGTGTGGGGTGATTTACCAGGGGTGTGGTATGAGTACTGTACCAGTGGTCTGGGATGATTTACCAGGGGTGTGGTATGATTTACTGTACCAGGGTTCTGGAATGATTTCCCTGGGGTGTGGGGTGATTTACCAGGGGTGTGGTATGAGTTACTGGACCTGGGGTGTGGGGTGATTTATCAGGGGTGTGGTATGATTTATTGTACCAGGGTTCTAGGATGATTTACCAGGGGTGTGGTATGAGTTACTGTGCCAGCGGTCTGGGATGATTTACCAGGGGTGTGGAATGAGTTATTGTACCAGGGTTCTGGGATGATTTACCAGGGGTGTGGTATGAGTTACTGTACCAGGGTTCTGGGATGATTTACCAGGGGTGGTATGAGTTACTGTATCAGCGGTCTGGGTTGATTTACCTGGGGTGTGGTATGAGTCACTGTACCAGCAGTCTGGGATGATTTACCAGGGGTGTGGTATGAGTCACTGTACCAGGGGTGTGGGGTGATTTACCAGGGGTGTGGTATGATTTACTGTACTAGGGTTCTGGGGTGATTTCCCAGGGGTGTGGTATGAGTTATTGTACCAGCGGTCTGGGATGATTTACCAGGGTGTGGTATGAGTTACTGTACCAGGGTTCTGGGATGATTTACCAGGGTGTGGTATGAGTTACTGTACCAGGTGTGTGGGGTGATTTACCAGGGTGTGGTATGAGTACTGTACCAGTGGTCTGGGATGATTTACCAGGGTGTGGTATGATTTACTGTACCAGGGTTCTGGAATGATTTCCCTGGGGTGTGGGGTGATTTACCAGGGTGTGGTATGAGTTACTGGACCTGGGGTGTGGGGTGATTTATCAGGGGTGTGGTATGATTTATTGTACCAGGGTTCTAGGATGATTTACCAGGGGTGTGGTATGAGTTACTGTACCAGCGGTCTGGGATGATTTACCAGGGGTGTGGTATGAGTTACTGTACCAGGGTTCTGGGATGATTTACCAGGGGTGTGGTATGAGTTACTGTACCAGGGTTCTGGGATGATTTACCAGGGGTGTGGTATGAGTTACTGCATCAGCGGTCTGGGATGATTTACCAGGGGTGTGGTATGAGTCACTGTACCAGCGGTCTGGGATGATTTACCAGGGGTGTGGTATGAGTCACTGTACCAGGGGTGTGGGATGATTTACCAGGGTGTGGTATGATTTACTGTACTAGGGTTCTGGGGTGATTTACCAGGGGTGTTGTATGAGTTGTTGTACCAGGGGTCTGGGATGATTTACCAGGGGTGTGGTATGAGTTACTGTACCAGGGTTCTGAGATGATTTACCAGGGGTGTGGTATGATTTACTGTACCAGGGTTCTGGGATGATTTACCAGGGGTGTGGTATGATTTACTGTACCAGGGTTCTGGGATGATTTACCTGGGGTGTGGGGTGATTTACCAGGGGTGTGGTATGAGTCACTGTACCAGGGGTGTGGGGTGATTTACCAGGGGTGTGGTATGATTTACTGTACTAGGGTTCTGGGTGATTTACCAGTGTGTTGTATGAGTTGTACCAGCGGTCTGGGATGATTTACCAGGGGTGTGGTATGAGTTACTGTACCAGGGTTCTGGGATGATTTACCAGGGTGTGGTATGAGTTACTGTACCAGGGTTGTGGGGTGATTTACCAGGGTGTGGTATGATTTACTGTACCAGGGTTCTGGGATGATTTATGCAGGGTGTGGTATGATTTACTGTACCAGCGGTCTGGGGTGATTTACCAGGGGTGTGGTATGAGTTACTGTATCAGCGATCTGGGATGATTTACCAGGGGTGTGGTATGAGTTACTGTACCAGGGGTGTGGGGTGATTTACCAGGGGGGTGGTATGATTTACTGTACCAGGGTTCTGGGGTGATTTACCAGAGGTGTGGTATGATTTACTGTACCAGGGTTCTGGGATGATTTACCAGGGGTGTGGTATGATTTACTGTACCAGGGTTCTGGGATGATTTACCAGGGGTGTGGGGTGATTTACCAGGGGTGTGGTATGAGTTACTGGACAAGGGGTGTGGGGTGATTTATCAGGGGTGTGGCATGATTTATTGTACCAGGGTTCTGGGATGATTTACCAGGGGTGTGGTATGAGTTACTGTCCAGCGGTCTGGGATGATTTACCAGGGTGTGGTATGAGTTACTGTACCAGGGTTCTGGGATGATTTACCAGGGTGTGGTATGAGTTACTGTACCAGGGTGTGGGGTGATTTATCAGGGTGTGGTATGAGTACTGTACCAGTGGTCTGGGATGATTTACCAGGGTGTGGTATGATTTACTGTACCAGGGTTCTGGGATGATTTACCTGGGGTGTGGGGTGATTTACCAGAGGTGTGGTATGAGTTACTGGACCTGGGGTGTTGGGTGATTTATCAGGGTGTGGTATGATTTATTGTACCAGGGTTCTGGGATGATTTAGCAGGGGTGTGGTATGAGTTACTGTACCAGCGGTCTGGGATGATTTACCAGGGGTGTGGTATGAGTTACTGTACCAGGGTTCTGGGATGATTTATCAGGGGTGTGGTATGAGTTACTGTACCAGGGTTCTGGGATGATTTACCAGGGGTGTGGTATGAGTTACTGTATCAGCGGTCTGGGATGATTTACCAGGGGTGTGGTATGAGTCACTGTACCAGCGGTCTGGGATGATTTACCAGTGGTGTGGTATGAGTCACTGTACCAGGGGTGTGGGATGATTTACCAGGGGTGTGGTATGATTTACTGTACTAGGGTTCTGGGGTGATTTACCAGGGGTGTGGTATGAGTTATTGTACCAGCGGTCTGGGATGATTTACCAGGGTGTGGTATGAGTTAGTGTACCAGGGTTCTGGGATGATTTACCAGGGGTGTGGTATGAGTTACTGTACCAGGGATGTGGGGTGATTTACCAGGGGTGTGGTATGATTTACTGTACCAGGGTTCTGGGATGATTTAGCGGGTGTGGTATGATTTACTGTACCAGCGGTCTTGGGTGATTACCAGGGGTGTGGTATGAGTTACTGTACAGCGATCTGGGATGATTTACCAGGGTGTGGTATGAGTTACTGTACCAGGGGTGTGGGGTGATTTACCAGGGGCGTGGTATGATTTACTGTACCAGGGTTCTGGGGTGATTTACCAGGGGTGTGGTATGATTTACTGTACCAGGGTTCTGGGATGATTTAACAGGGGTGTGGTATGATTTACTGGACCAGGGTTCTGGGATGATTTACCAGGGGTGTGGGGTGATTTACCAGGGGTGTGGTATGAGTTACTGGACCAAGGGGTGTGGGGTGATTTATCAGGGGTGTGGCATGATTTATTGTACCAGGGTTCTGGGATGATTTACCAGGGTTGTGGTATGAGTTACTGTGCCAGCGGTCTGGGATGATTTACCAGGGGTGTGGTATGAGTTACTGTACCAGGGTTCTGGGATGATTTACCAGGGTGTGGTATGAGTTACTGTACCAGGGTTCTGGGATGATTTACCAGGGGTGGTATGAGTTACTGTATCCAGCGGTCTGGGATGATTTACCTGGGGTGTGGTATGAGTCACTGTACCAGCAGTCTGGGATGATTTACCAGGGGTGTGGTATGAGTCACTGTACCAGGGGTGTGGGATGATTTACCAGGGGTGTGGTATGATTTACTGTACTAGGGTTCTGGGGTGATTTACCAGGGGTGTGGTATGAGTTATTGTACCAGCGGTCTGGGATGATTTACCAGGGGTGTGGTATGAGTTAGTGTACTAGGGTTCTGGAATGATTTACCAGGGGTGTGGTATGAGTTACTGTACCAGGGATGTGGGAGTGATTTACCAGGGGTGTGGTATGATTTACTGTACCAGTGTTCTGGGATGATTTGCAGGGGGTGTGGTATGATTTACTGTACCAGCGGTCTTGGGTGATTTACCAGGGTGTGGTATGAGTTATTGTACCAGCGATCTGGGATGATTTACCAGGGGTGTGGTATGAGTTACTGTACCAGGGGTGTGGGATGATTTGCCAGGGGTGTGGGGTGATTTACCAGTGGTGTGGTATGAGTTACTGGACCAGGGGTGTGGGGTGATTTATCAGGGGTGTGGTATGATTTATTGTACCAGGGTTCTGGGATGATTTACCAGGGGTGTGGTATGAGTTACTGTGCCAGCGGTCTGGGATGATTTACCAGGGATGTGGTATGAGATACTGTACCAGGGGTGTGGGGTGATTTACCAGGGCGTGGTTTGATTTACTGTACCAGCGTTCTGGGATGATTTAACAGAGGTGTGGTATGATTTACTATACCAGGGTTCTGGGATGATTTACGGGAGTTGTGGTATGATTTACTGTACCAGGGTTCTGGGGTGATTTACAAGGGGTGTGGTATGAGTTACTGTACCAGCAGTCTGGGATGATTTACCAGGGGCGTGGTATGAGTTACTGTACTGGGGTGTGGGGTGATTTACCAGGGGTGTGGTATGATTTACTGTACCAGTGGTCTGGGATGATTTACCAGGGGTGTGGTATGAGTTACTGTTCCAGCGGTCTGGGATGATTTACCAGGGGTGTGGTATGAGTTACCGTACCAGCGGTCTGGGATGATTTACCAGGGTGTGGTATGAATTACTGTACCAGGGTTCTGGGATGATTTACCAGAGGTGTGGTATGAGTTACTGTACCAGGGGTGTGGGGTGATTTACCAGGGGTGTGGTATGAGTACTGTACCAGTGGTCCTGGATGATTTACCAGGGGTGTGGTATGATTTACTGTACCTGGGTTCTGGGATGATTTACCAGGGGTGTGGGGTGATTTACCAGGGGTGTGGTATGAGTTACTGTACCAGGGATGTGGGGTGATTTACCAGGGGTGTGGTATGATTTACTGTACCAGGGTTCTGGGATGATTTAGCAGGGGTGTGGTATGATTTACTGTACCAGCGGTCTTGGGTGATTACCAGGGGTGTGGTATGAGTTACTGTACCGCGATCTGGGATGATTTACCAGGGGTGTGGTATGAGTTACTGTACCAGGGTGTGGGGTGATTTACCAGGGCGTGGTATGATTTACTGTACCAGGGTTCTGGGGTGATTTACCAGTGGTGTGGTATGCATTACTGTACCAGGGTTCGGGATGATTTAACAGGGTGTGGTATGATTTAGTGGACCAGGGTTCTGGGATATGATTTACCAGGGGTGTGGGGTGATTTACCAGGGGTGTGGTATGAGTTACTGGACCAAGGGGTGTGGGGTGATTTATCAGGGGTGTGGCATGATTTATTGTACCAGGG
Organism: Neoceratodus forsteri; assembly: GCA_016271365.2. Taxonomy (NCBI): domain Eukaryota; kingdom Metazoa; phylum Chordata; order Ceratodontiformes; family Ceratodontidae; genus Neoceratodus; species Neoceratodus forsteri. The sequence continues at coordinate 1,060,549,293 of CM028134.1, read as the reverse complement.
TTCTGGGATGATTTAGCAGGGTTGTGGTATGAGTTACTGTGCCAGCGGTCTGGGATGATTTACCAGGGGTGTGGTATGAGTTACTGTACCAGGGTTCTGGGATGATTTACCAGGGGTGTGGTATGAGTCACTGTACCAGGGTTCTGGGATGATTTACCAGGGGTGGTATGAGTTACTGTATCAGCGGTCTGGGATGATTTACCTGGGGTGTGGTATGAGTCACTGTACCAGCAGTCTGGGATGATTTACCAGGGTGTGGTATGAGTCACTGTACCAGGGTGTGGGATGATTTACCAGGGTGTGGTATGATTTACTGTACCAGGGTTCTGGGATGAGTTACCAGGGTGTGGTATGAGTTATTGTACCAGCGGTCTGGGATGATTTACCAGGGGTGTGGTATGAGTTACTGTACTAGGGTTCTGGAATGATTTACCAGGGGTGTGGTATGAGTTACTGTACCAGGGATGTGGGTGATTTACCAGGGTGTGGTATGATTTACTGTACCAGTGTTCTGGGATGATTTGCTGAGGGTGTGGTATGATTTACTGTACCACGGTCTTGGGTGATTTACCAGGGGTGTGGTATGAGTTACTGTACCAGCGATCTGGGATGATTTACCAGGGGTGTGTATGAGTTACTGTACCAGGGTGTGGATGATTTGCCAGGGTGTGGGGTGATTTACCAGGGTGTGGTATGAGTTACTGGACCAGGGTGTGGGATGATTTATCAGGGTGTGGTATGATTTATTGTACCAGGGTTCTGGGAGGATTTACCAGGGTGTGGTATGAGTTACTGTACCAGCGGTCTGGGATGATTTACCAGGGATGTGGTATGAGTTACTGTACCAGGGTCTGGGGTGATTTACCAGGGTGTGGTATGAGTTACTGTACCAGCGTTCTGGGATGATTTAACAGAGGTGTGGTATGATTTACTAGTACCAGGGTTCTGGGATGATTTACGAGGTTGTGGTATGATTTACTGTACCAGGGTTCTGGGGTGATTTACAAGGGGTGTGGTATGAGTTACTGTACCAGCGGTCTGGGATGATTTACCAGGGGTGTGGTATGAGTTACTGTACCAGGGTGCTGGGATGATTTACCAGGGTGTGGTATGATTTACTGTACCAGTGGTCTGGGATGATTTACCAGGGGTGTGGTATGAGTTACTGTACCAGCGGTCTGGGATGATTTACCAGGGTGTGGTATGAGTTACTGTACCAGCGGTCTGGGATGATTTACCAGGGTGTGGTATGAGTTACTGTACCAGGGTCCTGGGATGATTTACCAGGGTGTGGTATGAGTTACTGTACCAGGGTTCTGGGATGATTTACCAGGGTGTGGTATGAGTTACTGTATCAGCGGTCTGGGATGATTTACCAGGGTGTGGTATGAGTTACTGTACCAGCGGTCTGGGATGATTTACCAGGGTGTGGTATGAGTCACTGTACCAGGGGTGTGGGGTGATTTACCAGGGTGTGGTATGATTTACTGTACTAGGGTTCTGGGGTGATTTACCAGGGTGTTGTATGAGTTGTTGTACCAGCGGTCTGGGATGATTTACCAGGGGTGTGGTATGAGTTACTGTACCAGGGTTCTGAGATGATTTACCAGGGGTGTGGTATGATTTACTGTACCAGGGTTCTGGGATGATTTACCAGGGGTGTGGTATGATTTACTGTACCAGGGTTCTGGGATGATTTACCTGGGGTGTGGGGTGATTTACCAGGGGTGTGGTATGAGTCACTGTACCAGGGGTGTGGGGTGATTTACCAGGGGTGTGGTATGATTTACTGTACTAGGGTTCTGGGGTGATTTACCAGGGGTGTTGTATGAGTTGTACCAGCGGTCTGGGATGATTTACCAGGGGTGTGGTATGAGTTACTGTACCAGGGTTCTGGGATGATTTACCAGGGTGTGGTATGAGTTACTGTACCAGGGTTGTGGGGTGATTTACCAGGGTGTGGTATGATTTACTGTACCAGGGTTCTGGGATGATTTATGAGGGTGTGGTATGATTTACTGTACCAGCGGTCTGAGGTGATTTACCAGGGGTGTGGTATGAGTTACTGTATCAGCGATCTGGGATGATTTACCAGGGGTGTGGTATGAGTTACTGTACCAGGGGTGTGGGGTGATTTACCAGGGGGGTGGTATGATTTACTGTACCAGGGTTCTGGGGTGATTTACCAGAGGTGTGGTATGATTTACTGTACCAGGGTTCTGGGATGATTTACCAGGGGTGTGGTATGATTTACTGTACCAGGGTTCTGGGATGATTTACCAGGGGTGTGGGTGATTTACAGGGTGTGGTATGAGTTACTGGACAAGGGGTGTGGGTGATTTATCAGGGTGTGGCATGATTTATTGTACCAGGGTTCTGGGATGATTTACCAGGGGTGTGGTATGAGTTACTGTGGCAGCGGTCTGGGATGATTTACCAGGGGTGTGGTATGAGTTACTGTACCAGGGTTCTGGGATGATTTACCAGGGGTGTGGTATGAGTTACTGTACCAGGGGTGTGGGGTGATTTATCAGGGGTGTGGTATGAGTACTGTACCAGTGGTCTGGGATGATTTACCAGGGGTGTGGTATGATTTACTGTACCAGGTTTCTGGGATGATTTACCTGGGGTGTGGGGTGATTTACCAGAGGTGTGGTATGAGTTACTGGACCTGGGGTGTTTGGTGATTTATCAGGGGTGTGGTATGATTTATTGTACCAGGGTTCTGGGATGATTTAGCAGGGGTGTGGTATGAGTAACTGTACCAGCGGTCTGGGATGATTTACCAGGGGTGTGGTATGAGTTACTGTACCAGGGTTCTGGGATGATTTATCAGGGGTGTGGTATGAGTTACTGTACCAGGGTTCTGGGATGATTTACCAGGGGTGTGGTATGAGTTACTGTATCAGCGGTCTGGGATGATTTACCAGGGGTGTGGTATGAGTCACTGTACCAGCGGTCTGGGATGATTTACCAGTGGTGTGGTATGAGTCACTGTACCAGGGGTGTGGGATGATTTACCAGGGGTGTGGTATGATTTACTGTACTAGGGTTCTGGGGTGATTTACCAGGGGTGTGGTATGAGTTATTGTACCAGCGGTCTGGGATGATTTACCAGGGGTGTGGTATGAGTTAGTGTACCAGGGTTCTGGGATGATTTACCAGGGGTGTGATATGAGTTACTGTACCAGGGATGTGGGGTGATTTACCAGGGGTGTGGTATGATTTACTGTACCAGGGTTCTGGGATGATTTAGCAGGGGTGTGGTATGATTTACTGTACCAGCGGTCTTGGGTGATTTACCAGCGGTGTGGTATGAGTTACTGTACCAGCGATCTGGGATGATTTACCAGGGGTGTGGTATGAGTTACTGTACCAGGGGTGTGGGTGATTTACCAGGGCGTGGTATGATTTACTGTACCAGGGGTTCTGGGGTGATTTACCAGTGGTGTGGTATGCATTACTGTACCAGGGTTCTGGGATGATTTAACAGGGGTGTGGTATGATTTAGTGGACCAGGGTTCTGGGATGATTTACCAGGGGTGTGGGGTGATTTACCAGGGGTGTGGTATGAGTTACTGGACCAAGGGGTGTGGGGTGATTTATCAGGGGTGTGGCATGATTTATTGTACCAGGGTTCTGGGATGATTTAGCAGGGTTGTGGTATGAGTTACTGTGCCAGCGGTCTGGGATGATTTACCAGGGGTGTGGTATGAGTTACTGTACCAGGGTTCTGGGATGATTTACCAGGGGTGTGGTATGAGTCACTGTACCAGGGTTCTGGGATGATTTACCAGGGGTGGTATGAGTTACTGTATCAGCGGTCTGGGATGATTTACCTGGGGTGTGGTATGAGTCACTGTACCAGCAGTCTGGGATGATTTACCAGGGGTGTGGTATGAGTCACTGTACCAGGGGTGTGGGATGATTTACCAGGGTGTGGTATGATTTACTGTACTAGGGTTCTGGGGTGATTTACCAGGGGTGTGGTATGAGTTATTGTACCAGCGGTCTGGGATGATTTACCAGGGGTGTGGTATGAGTTAGTGTACTAGGGTTCTGGAATGATTTACCAGGGGTGTGGTATGAGTTACTGTACCAGGGATGTGGGGTGATTTACCAGGGGTGTGGTATGATTTACTGTACCAGTGTTCTGGGATGATTTAGCAGGGGTGTGGTATGATTTACTGTACCAGCGGTCTTGGGTGATTTACCAGGGGTGTGGTATGAGTTATTGTACCAGCGATCTGGGATGATTTACCAGGGGTGTGGTATGAGTTACTGTACCAGGGGTGTGGGATGATTTGCCAGGGGTGTGGGGTGATTTACCAGTGGTGTGGTATGAGTTACTGGACCAGGGGTGTGGGGTGATTTATCAGGGGTGTGGTATGATTTATTGTACCAGGGTTCTGGGATGATTTACCAGGGGTGTGGTATGAGTTACTGTGCCAGCGGTCTGGGATGATTTACCAGGGATGTGGTATGAGATACTGTACCAGGGGTGTGGGGTGATTTACCAAGGACGTGGTTTGATTTACTGTACCAGCGTTCTGGGATGATTTAACAGAGGTGTGGTATGATTTACTATACCAGGGTTCTGGGATGATTTACGGGTTGTGGTATGATTTACTGTACCAGGGTTCTGGGGTGATTTACAAGGGGTGTGGTATGAGTTACTGTACCAGCAGTCTGGGATGATTTACCAGGGGCGTGGTATGAGTTACTGTACTGGGGTGTGGGGTGATTTACCAGGGGTGTGGTATGATTTACTGTACCAGTGGTCTGGGATGATTTACCAGGGGTGTGGTATGAGTTACTGTTCCAGCGGTCTGGGATGATTTACCAGGGGTGTGGTATGAGTTACCGTACCAGCGGTCTGGGATGATTTACCAGGGGTGTGGTATGAATTACTGTACCAGGGTTCTGGGATGATTTACCAGAGGTGTGGTATGAGTTACTGTACCAGGGGTGTGGGGTGATTTACCAGGGGTGTGGTATGAGTACTGTACCAGTGGTCCTGGATGATTTACCAGGGGTGTGGTATGATTTACTGTACCTGGGTTCTGGGATGATTTACCAGGGGTGTGGGGTGATTTACCAGGGGTGTGGTATGAGTTACTGTACCAGGGATGTGGGGTGATTTACCAGGGGTGTGGTATGATTTACTGTACCAGGGTTCTGGGATGATTTAGCAGGGGTGTGGTATGATTTACTGTACCAGCGGTCTTGGGTGATTTACCAGGGGTGTGGTATGAGTTACTGTACCAGCGATCTGGGATGATTTACCAGGGGTGTGGTATGAGTTACTGTACCAGGGGTGTGGGGTGATTTACCAGGGGCATGGTATGATTTACTGTACCAGGGTTCTGGGGTGATTTACCAGTGGTGTGGTATGCATTACTGTACCAGGGTTCTGGGATGATTTAACAGGGGTGTGGTATGATTTAGTGGACCAGGGTTCTGGGATGATTTACCAGGGGTGTGGGGTGATTTACCAGGGGTGTGGTATGAGTTACTGGACCAAGGGGTGTGGGGTGATTTATCAGGGGTGTGGCATGATTTATTGTACCAGGGTTCTGGGATGATTTAGCAGGGTTGTGGTATGAGTTACTGTGCCAGCGGTCTGGGATGATTTACCAGGGGTGTGGTATGAGTTACTGTACCAGGGTTCTGGGATGATTTACCAGGGGTGTGGTATGAGTCACTGTACCAGGGTTCTGGGATGATTTACCAGGGGTGGTATGAGTTACTGTATCAGCGGTCTGGGATGATTTACCTGGGGTGTGGTATGAGTCACTGTACCAGCAGTCTGGGATGATTTACCAGGGGTGTGGTATGAGTCACTGTACCAGGGGTGTGGGATGATTTACCAGGGGTGTGGTATGATTTACTGTACTAGGGTTCTGGGGTGAGTTACCAGGGGTGTGGTATGAGTTATTGTACCAGCGGTCTGGGATGATTTACCAGGGGTGTGGTATGAGTTAGTGTACTAGGGTTCTGGAATGATTTACCAGGGGTGTGGTATGAGTTACTGTACCAGGGATGTGGGGTGATTTACCAGGGGTGTGGTATGATTTACTGTACCAGTGTTCTGGGATGATTTAGCAGGGGTGTGGTATGATTTAGTGTACCAGCGGTCTTGGGTGATTTACCAGGGGTGTGGTATGAGTTATTGTACCAGCGATCTGGGATGATTTACCAGGGGTGTGGTATGAGTTACTGTACCAGGGGTGTGGGATGATTTGCCAGGGGTGTGGGGTGATTTACCAGGGGTGTGGTATGAGTTACTGGACCAGGGGTGTGGGGTGATTTATCAGGGGTGTGGTATGATTTATTGTACCAGGGTTCTGGGAGGATTTACCAGGGGTGTGGTATGAGTTACTGTGCCAGCGGTCTGGGATGATTTACCAGGGATGTGGTATGAGATACTGTACCAGGGGTGTGGGGTGATTTACCAAGGGCGTGGTTTGATTTACTGTACCAGCGTTCTGGGATGATTTAACAGAGGTGTGGTATGATTTACTATACCAGGGTTCTGGGATGATTTACCGGAGTTGTGGTATGATTTACTGTACCAGGGTTCTGGGGTGATTTACAAGGGGTGTGGTATGAGTTACTGTACCAGCAGTCTGGGATGATTTACCAGGGGCGTGGTATGAGTTACTGTACTGGGGTGTGGGGTGATTTACCAGGGGTGTGGTATGATTTACTGTACCAGTGGTCTGGGATGATTTACCAGGGGTGTGGTATGAGTTACTGTTCCAGCGGTCTGGGATGATTTACCAGGGGTGTGGTATGAGTTACCGTACCAGCGGTCTGGGATGATTTACCAGGGGTGTGGTATGAGTACTGTACCAGTGGTCCTGGATGATTTACCAGGGGTGTGGTATGATTTACTGTACCTGGGTTCTGGGATGATTTACCAGGGGTGTGGTATGAGTTACTGTTCCAGCGGTCTGGGATGATTTACCAGGGGTGTGGTATGAGTTACCGTACCAGCGGTCTGGGATGATTTACCAGGGGTGTGGTATGAATTACTGTACCAGGGTTCTGGGATGATTTACCAGAGGTGTGGTATGAGTTACTGTACCAGTGGTGTGGGGTGATTTACCAGGGGTGTGGTATGAGTACTGTACCAGTGGTCCTGGATGATTTACCAGGGGTGTGGTATGATTTACTGTACCTGGGTTCTGGGATGATTTACCAGGGGTGTGGGGTGATTTACCAGGGATGTGGTATGATTTATTGTACCAGGGTTCAGGGATGATTTACCAGGGGTGTGGTATGAGTTACTGTACCAGCGGTCTGGTATGATTTACCAGGGGTGTGGTATGAGTTACTGTACCAGCGGTCTGGGATGATTTACCAGGGGTGTGATATGAGTTACTGTACCAGGGTTCTGGGATGATTTACTAGGGGTGTGGTATGAGTTACTGTACCAGGGTTCTGGGATGATTTACCAGTGGTGTGGTATGAGTTACTGTATCAGCGGTCTGGGATGATTTACCAGGGGTGTGGTATGAGTCACTGTACCAGTGGTCTGGGATGATTTACCAGGGGTGTGGTATGAGTCACTGTACCAGGGGTGTGGGGTGATTTACCAGGGGTGTGGTATGATTTACTGTACCAGCGGTCTGGGATGATTTACCAGAGGTGTGGTATGATTTACTGTACCAGGCTTCTGGGATGATTTACCAGAGGTGTGGTATGATTTACTGTACCAGGGTTCTGGGGTGATTTACCAGGGGTGTGCTATGAGTTACTGTACCAGCGGTCTGGGATGATTTACCAGGGGTGTGGAATCAGTTACTGTACTGGGGTGTGGGGTGATTTACCAGGGGTGTGGTATGATTTACTGTACCAGCGGTCTGGGATGATTTACCAGAGGTGCGGTAGGAATTACTGTACCAGCGGTCTGGGATGATTTACCAGGGGTGTGGTATAAGTTACTGTACCAGGGTTCTGGGATGATTTACCAGAGGTGTGGTATGAGTTACTGTACCAGGGTTTAGGGATGATTTACCAGGGGTGTGGTATGAGTTACTGTACCAGGGTTCTGGGATGATTTACCAGAGGTGTGATATGAGTTACTGTACCAGGGTTCTGGGATGATTTACCAGGGGTGTGGTATGAGTTACTGTACCTGGGGTGTGGGGTGATTTACCAGGGTTGTGGTATGATTTATTGTACCAGGGTTCTGGGATGATTTACCAGGGGTGTGGTATGATTTACTGTACCAGCGGTCTGGAATGATTTACCAGGGGTGCGGTATGAGTTACTGTACCAGCGGTCTGGGATGATTTACCAGGGTTGTGGTATGAGTTACTGTACCAGGGTTCTGGGATGATTTGCCAGAGGTGTGGTATGAGTTACTGTACCAGGGTTTTGGGATGATTTACCAGGGGTGTGGTATGAGTCACTGTACCAGCGGTCTGGGATGATTTACCAGGTGTGTGGTATGAGTCACTGTACCAGGGATGTGGGGTAATTTACCAGGGGTGCGGTACGATTTACTGTACTAGGGTTCTGGGGTGATTTACCCGGGGTGTAGTATGAGTTATTGTACCAGCAGTCTGGGATGATTTACCAGGGGTGTGGTATGAGTTACTGTACCAGGGTTCTGGGATGATTTACCAGTGGTGTGGTATGAGTTACTGTACCAGGGGTGTGGGGTGATCTACCTGGGGTGTGGTATGATTTACTGTACCAGGGTTCTGGGATGATTTACCAAGGGTGTGGTATGAATTGCTGTACCAGCGGTCTGGGATGATTTACCAGGGGTGTGGTATGAGTTACTGTACCAAGGGGGTGTGGGATGATTTACCAGGGGTGTGGTATGATTTACTGTACTAGAGTTCTGGCGTGATTTACCAGGGGTGTGGTATGAGTTACTGTACCAGGGGGTGTGGGATGATTTACCAAGGGTGTGGTATAATTTACTTTACTAGGGTTCTGGGGTGATTTACCAGGGGTGTGGTATGAGTTACTGTACCAGCGGTCTGGGCTGATTTACCAGGGGTGTGGTATGAGTTACTGTTCCAGGGTTCTGGGATGATTTGCCAGGGGTGTGGTATGAGTTACTGTACCAGCGGTCTTGGATGATTTACCAGGGGTGTGGTATGATTTAGTGTACCAGGGTTCTGGGAGAATTTACCAGGGGTGTGGTATGAGTTACTGTACCAGCGTTCTGGGATGATTTACCAGGGGTGTGGTATGAGTTACTGTCCCAAGGTTCTGGGATGATTTACCAGGGGTGTGGTATGAGATACTGTACCAGGTGTGTGGGATGATTTACCATGGGTGTGGTATGAGTTACTGTACCAGGGTACTGGGATGATTTACCAGGGGTGTGGTATGATTTGCTGCACTAGGGTTCTGGAGTGATTTACCAGTGGTGTAGTGTGATTTCATTTTCAGTTCAAGTCAATTTCAATTTATTTAGTCAATAAATTCAGGAGAAACCCCTCTTTAACAATTACAACCAATAACAGTACAAAGATTTAAGTAGAACAAAAAGCATGTGCAAAGAAAAAGTATAAACTTCACTTGCAGCATTCACAAGGGCAGTACAATAGATGAGCAAATAGATTTAAAACAAGAACAAGATTTTGTATCTGCAACCATATAACGGGAACAGAATAAGATAAGGACGGAGTACTCGCCTTTGTTCTAGTTTTAATAAGTGAAAATGGAAATAAGTCATTGGCCCTCAGCTTATGGTCAGTGCGTCTCACCTCTAGTAGGTCAGTCAAGTCAAATAAGTAGAAACTAGGGCCACACAAAGTTTTCTAAACAAAAATGTACCAGAGAAGGAGCCTCCTAGCACTCAAAGAACCAGTCAATAGAACCATATAGCACACAGTGGTGTGTTTGCCACAAAAGTCGAGTTATAAAACATCACACATGTAAGCATTGAGCCACGATGAAGGAGGCTTCTACTGGGGAATTAATGCATGGTTGGGTGGATGGGATTGAGGCTTGCGGCCGAAGGCTGAGTGCCTACAACCACCTAACCATGCATTAATTCTCCAGTGAAACCTCCTTTATAATCAACAATACCTGCTCTTTATAATGGCAAGCTATGCTGAAAAGAGATTTTTCCTGTACTCATTTTATTACAAACAATAAGCACAAACAACTTCTGAAAAAGCTGACAATCTTTGCTGTATTTTAGCACACCCCGTAATCACATAGGCAACATTTATTATGTTGATTGCGCGCATGTGCAAGAAACATGTGGCAGCAGCTTTCTCGAGAAGCAGGTTGTGGAGGTGCAGCACTGTTGTGGCCAAAGCCCCCACAGCCTGCAAAACTTGTCCCGCTTACCCCAATGCCGTGGCATGCTGCTGCTGACACTAGTTCAGCCAGGTGCCACCAACTTGTGAAAATTTAACCGTTGTAATCAGGGGCCGCCTCGTCATTGCAGCGTCAGCCATCTGCTGCAATGAGGGAGTGACCCATCATTGCAGGGCGGGATGTAGAAACGCTGATATTGTTTGTGAACATGGGGTCGGCTTGCCACCGTGTTCATAAACAATATCACCCCCCCACCATGTTTATTTGCCGACGGGGGCCCCAATCCCCGTCAGCTTCAGTGGCCCACTGTTTATTTTGCTGATGGGGGAGCCCACTCCCCGTCGGCATGATGAACTCCTCCCTGCTTTTCTTGTCTCGGCGGTGCCCAATCCCGTCGGCATAATGACTCACCCTGCCTTTTTGTTGTGTGCCGGCCAGGGTGCCCCAATCCCCGTCGGCTACTACTAACCCCCAAAAGCCTCCAGTGGCATGCTGGGAGACCACCCAGTGTGCCACATCCCTGTAAAAGTAAAAAAGCGGTCCTGTAGCGTATTTTTTTTTTTTACCCTGTGAAAAAAGAAACTGTCCTTAGCGGTCTCGTGCCCCACCCACAACCCGTGCCCACCTTCTGCGCACGTGCCTCTCCACACCCCTCACCCCATACTTACCTCTGGAGCTCAAGGCGATGATCTTGATGGACTGAGTAACACTTCTTCCTCTTCAAAGCTGACTGCGAACTGAGGAAATGCGGTAAGCTGCATAATGGAATAAATAGGGGTTTTCCAACTTTAATGCATATCTCAGTCATTTTGGAATTTTGGCACCAAATTTTCAACATGGGGTTTTAGGACCCATCCTCATGAATTTCGAACTGTCATGGCCTTAATCAGCCCGAAAGGTGATTTTGCGGTCACTGTGCGGAATCACCTTTGGTGCCAATTAATGAAGCGACAGTGCCAGTGTTCATAGGTGGACTCTCAAAAAGCCTATGTTGAAATTTAATCCGCTCAAAAATGACTGTTCTAAGTAATGCGTTGCGCAGTTGCTATACACGCTCATGCGTCGCGAATTTGCAATATTTTCATGCCAAATTTTCAACATTGGCATTTTCACACCTCCTTGTGAACAATACAGCTGTCATTGTTCACATCCTGGTTGAAATGTGTTTTGCACTTCCGGCGCAGAATAGCGCATCGCTGTGGGAAATCAGTGTTCGAAAGATTAAGAAAATGACAGTGACACTGTTCATGAGTAGAGGTCCTAAAATGCCTATATTGAAAATTTGGTAGCGATACTCCATAAAATGACTGTATTCTGAGCGCGTTGCGCGGTTGCATGCATGCTCATAACTTCACAATTTATAATATTTTCACTCCAGATTTTCAGCATTGCCATTTCCCACCTACTTATAGACAGTACAGCTGTCATTTTCCCATCCTGGCCAAAATGTGTTTCACACTTCCGGCACAGAATAAGCGGTCGCTGTGGGAAATCACTGTTCAGGACAGATTAAGAAAATGGCAGTGATACTGTTCATGAGCGAAAAGTCCTAAAATGCCTATGTTGAAAATTTGGTGATGATAGCTCATCAAATGACTGTGTTACAACTGTGCGTTGCGCACTGTCCACACGCCCTTGTAACTTCACAGATTTGTAATATTGTCACGCCAGATTTTCAACAGTGAAATTTTTCACACCTCTTTATAAACAATGCAGCTGTCATTTTCACATCCTGACTGAAATATGTTTTCACAGTTCCGGCACAGAATAACTTGATGCGCTGTGGAAATCAGTGTTGGGACAGATTAAGAAAATGACAGTGGCACTGTTCATGAGCAGGGTCCTACAATCCCTATGCTGAAAATTTGGTGATGAAACTCCATAACATGACTGTGTTACAAGTATCGTTAAACTGTTTCCACGCACCCTTGTAACCCGCTGATTTGTGATATTTTCATGCCACATTTTCAACAGGAGCATTTTTTCACACCTCCTTATGAACAGTACAGCTGTCATTTTTCACATCCTGGCTAAAATATGTTTTTGCACTCCTGCCAGAGAATAGCACGGATGCTGTGGGAAATCAGTGTTTAGGACAGATTAAGATCGAGCGAGTGAGAGGGGAGAGTGACCGAGCTCAACTGAACTCTGTCGGGACTGCTGCGGATTTGTTTGTGGGCAGAAAAAGGCTCCAGCACAGAGGCCTAGTACAAAAGGGCAGCCTGCAGCACTGGGAGAAACAGAACGAGAGAGCGAGTGAGAGAGGGGGAGTGAGCGAACTCACCAGAGCGCTGTCAGGACTGCTTCGGATTTCTTTGTGGGCAGAAAAATGCATTAATGCAGGCAGGGGCCCAGTACAAAAGGCCGCCTTGCAGCGGTGAGAGAAACAGTATGAGCGAGTGAGACAGGGGGACTGAGTGAGCTCAATGGAGCTGTATCAGGGCTGCTGCGGATTTCTTTGTGGGCATAAAAAGGCACCAATGCAGGCAGGAGCCCCATGCAAATGGGCAGCTTGCAGCACCAGAACAAACAGAATGGGCGCGTGAGAGAAGGAGACTGAGCAACCTCAACGGAGCTCTGTCGGGACAGCTGTGGATTTCTTTGTGGGCAGACAAAGGTGCCAACGCAGGCAGGAGCCCCGTACAAAAGGGCAGTCTGCAGCGCCAAGAGAAACAGAACGAGCGAGTGACAGAGCGGTAGTGAGTAAGCTCAATGGAGCTCTACTGTGACTGCTGCGGATTTCTTTGTGGGCAGAAAATGCGGCAACACAGGCAGGAGCCCAGTACATAAGGCCAGCTTGCAGTGCCGGCAGAGATGGAATGAGTGAGTGAGAGAGGGGGAGTGAACAAGCTCAATGGAGCTGTGTCAGGACTGCTTCAGATTTCTTTCTGTCCAGAAAAAGCTGCCAATGCAGGCAGGAGCCCAGTAGAAAAGGGCAGCCTGCAGCTCCAGCAGAAATGGAATTAGCGAGTGAGAGAAGGGGAGTGAGCGAGCTCAACGGAGCTTTGTCGGGACTGCTGCACATTTCTTTGTAGGCAGAAAAAGGCGCCAACAGAGGCAGAAGCCCAGTACAAAAGGGCAGCCTGCATCACTAGGAGAAACAGATTGAGCGAGTGAGACAGGGGGAGTGAGCGACCTCAACAGAGCTCTGTCAGGACAGCTGCGGATTTCTTTGTTGGCAGAAAAATGTGGCAACGCAGGCAGGAGCCCAGCACAAAGGCCAGCCTGCAGCGCCGGCAGAAACGGAATGAGTGAGTTAGAGAGGGGGAGTGAGCAGGCTCCAACAGACCTGTGTTGGGACTGCAGCAGATTTCTTTGTGGGCAGAAAAAGCCACCAACAGAGGCAGGAGCCCTGTACAAAGGGCAGCCTGCAGCGCCAGGAGAAACAGAATGAGCGAGTGAGAGAGGGGGAGTGAGCCACCTCAGCAGAGCTCTGTCGGGACAGCTGCAGATTTCTAGTGGGCAGAACAAGGTGCCAATGCAGGCAGGAGCCCAGTACAAAAGAGCAGCCTGCAGCACCGGGAGAAACAAACTGAGTGAGTGACAGAGGGCCAGTGAGCGAGCTCAACAGACCAACGCAATCAACATTCGGCATTGACAAATGCTTGTTAATACAGTTATGGTGCAAAAACAACGGCACACATATTTAACAGTTGAATACTATACTAACAGGTATTACTTGTTATTTTTCTATTCGACATGGTACATTTGTTTGTAGAGCCATCGTCACGGACCTAGCGTTTATTTCAACATTCGCCTTCTTACTGCCGCCTTGCATTCTGATCCTTGCTCCCACAGTACTTTGCATGTGTAGAAACGGCATCTTCTTCCCCTTGTAGCAGCCGTTGCTTGTTTGCAACACCCACAAATCTCAAAAGTAATTTTATTTGTCTGCATTTTGTTCTAGGTCACTGCACTATGCATGTTTCTTTAAATTGCTCTGCTGCGAAACACTACGGCTTTTGTGGCAATTGTGATGGTACTTTGGGTGGGTAGGTGGGAGGGACAAAATACGTTGCCCTAAAATGCCTACTTGAGCAATAATGCCCAACAGGGTGTGTGTCGTGCTGGGATAACGTCACGCCCCAGGTGGTTGGGCATGAGGCTGCAGGCCGAGTGCACCCAATACCTGAGGCATGATGTTATCCCAGCACAACACACACCCTGAAGGGCATTATTGCTAGTATACGTTGGCTCATTGTTATACAAAATAAAAAAAATATTTAAAAAACTGTTTTTAGTAGATTTTTAGTGAGGCAGTGTATCTTTGTTTCTGAAGGGAGTAAGTATAAATATAGAAATTGCAGCAAATCGATACAGTGATGTTATGCTGAGACTAGACCTGTGATGTTGTACTGGGATAACATCACGGGTCTAGTCCCAGACTGACCAGTCAGAGACCAGCATTCTTTCTTGAAATTGTATAATGTTAATTTCTATGTGGCTGAAAGCAGTAATTCTAGTTGGAGCAGGAATTACTAAGACATTAATGCCATCTCCAACTTGAATCACATGTGTGTTTCTGATTTTTGTTTAGTGGTTGTACACAGTACTACAAGACCAACTGTGCATTACTTGGGAATTAATGCGTGGCTGGCTACTATTAATTAACCAATAGAAATGCTCCATTTCAGCACTTTCATTTTTGCCATGTTACAATATAATTCAATGTAACGAGTGATTTTTAGAGCAGGCTAAGACACATTACACTAAATATATCTAAGTGAAACATAAAGAAGTTACTTGTTGTTTCTTGACAAAAGTGGTAAAAACACCCTTTTATGATAAGAGAAGGCCAACATTCTTTTTAATTTACCAAGGATTTACCGGGGTGTAGTGTAATTTACCAGGAGTGTGGCATAATTTACAAGGGGTTTGGTGTAATTTACCATGGATGTGGTGTGATTTACTACAGGTATGGTGTAGTTTACTAGGGATGTGCTGCGATTTACTAGGGGTGCGGTGCGATTTACCAAGGGTGTGGTGTGATTTACCAGAGGTGTGGTGTAATTTACCATTGATGTGGTGCGATTTACCAGGGGTGCAGTGTAATTTACTTGCGGTGCAGTGCAATTTACCAGGGTTGCGGTGCGATGTACCAGGGATGTGGTGCGATTTACTAGAGGTGTGGTGTGATTTACCAGGGGTGTGGTATGAGTTACTGTACCAGCGGTCTGGGATGATTTACCAGGGGTGTGGTATGAGTTACTGTACCAGGGTTCTGGGATGATTTACCAGGGGTGTGGTATGAGTTACTGTACCAGCGGTCTGGGATGATTTACCAGGGGTGTGGTATGAGTCACTGTACCAGGGGTGTGGGGTGATTTACCAGGGGTGTGGTATGATTTACTGTACCAGCGGTCTGGGATGATTTACCAGGGGTGTGGTATGAGTTACTGTACCAGGGTTCTGGGATGATTTACCAGGGGTGTGGTATGAGTCACTGTACCAGCGGTCTGGGATGATTTACCAGGGGTGTGGTATGAGTCACTGTACCAGCGGTCTGGGATGATTTACCAAGGGTGTGGTATGAGTCACTGTACCAGGGGTGTGGGGTGATTTACCAGGGGTGTGGTATGATTTACTGTACTAGGGTTCTGGGGTGATTTACCAGGGGTGTGGTATGAGTTATTGTACCAGTGGTCTGGGATGATTTACCAGGGGTGTGGTATGAATTACTGTACCAGGGTTCTGGGATGATTTACCAGGGGTGTGGTATGAGTTACTGTACCAGGGGTGTGGGGTGATTTACCAGGGGTGTGGTATGATTTACTGTACCAGGGGTGTGGGGTGATTTACCAGGGGTGTTGTATGAGTTACTGTACCAGGGTTCTGGGATGATTTACCAGGGGTGTGGTATGAGTTACTGTACCAGGTGTGTGGGATGATTTACCAGGGGTGTGGTATGAGTTACTGTACCAGGGTACTGGGATGATTTACCAGGGGTGTGGTATGAGTTACTGTACCAGGGGTGTGGGGTGATTTACCAGGGGTGTGGTATGATTTACTGTACTAGGGTTCTGGAGTGATTTACCAGGGGTGTAGTGTGATTTTATTTTCAGTTCAAGTCAATTTCAATTTATTTAGTCAATAAATTCAGGAGAAACACCTCTTTAACAATTGCAACCAATGACAGTACAAAGATTTAAGTCGAACAAAAAACATGTGCAAAGAAAAAGTACAAACTTCACTTGCAGCACTCACAAGGGCAGTACAATAGATGAGCAAATAGATTTAAAACAAGAACAAGATTTTGTATCTGCAACCATATAACGCGAACAGAATAAGATAAGGACGGAGTATGTCAATATCAATGTCAATTTTATTTAAAAAGACGCCCAATCCCAAAGGCTCTGGGCGCCGCACAAAACTGTACAGTATGTCATACAGTATACATTTCATTAAAATAACATACATATAAATTCAATTTCCAAAATCCTGCATAAATAAAAATGTCTTCAGACGGTTCTTAAAAGCCTCTATAGTGGGGGCCTTTCTCACTTCCAGCGGCAACGAGTTCCAGAGAGCTGGAGCAGCAACTCCAAATGATCGATCCCCAGCTGATTTCAGTCTCGCTCTCGGAACCTTGAGGAGGCCACCATTAGAGGAGCGGAGATCACGGATAGAGGTGGACGGTACCTGGAGATCAGAAAGGTAACCAGGGCCCTGTCCATGTAGGGTCTTATAGGTGAGAAAACCCACCTTGAACAATACTCTCCACCTGACAGGCAGCCATTGCAATTCACGTAATACCGGAGTAATGTGACAGAACTTACTTTGTCCAGTCAAAAGCCGGGCAGCAGCGTTTTGCACTAGCTGCAGTCTGCAAAGAGAAGTTCCAGAGACCCCGAGATAGAGGGCATTACAGTAGTCAAGCCTAGAAGTGACTAAGGCATGTACCAAAGTACGGAGGTCCAGAGCCGGAACAAGGGGCTTAATCCTGGCGATATTTCTCAGATGAAAAAAACAGGAACGAACCGCAGAGGATATTTGAGCCTCCATGGACAAATTCCTGTCAAAGATCACACCAAGGTTACGCACCCATGGGGAGGCCATCAATGACACAGCTCCTAGCACAATGCCAGTCACAGAGTCAGAGGCCATCCCATCACGAACTCTGTTGACTCCACTACTAGTACCTCAGTCTTGTTAGGGTTCAGTCGCAGCCAGCTGGAAGACATCCAGTCATTTATCTCAGCCAGACAGATATTTATCACATCCACTGCATTTGATGTTCCTGGGGCAAAGGAAAGGTATAGTTGAGTATCATCAGCATAGCAATGAAAACTCAAACCATACCTCCTAATGATCTCCCACAGGGGCAGCATGTATACTGCCAACAACATAGGGGCCAATATCGAACCCTGAGGGACCCCACACGAAAGGAGGTAGGGTGCAGATGAGAAATTACCCATCACAACCCGCTGCCTCCTGTTAGTAAGAAATGACTCAAACCATTTGATGACAACACCGGTGAGTCCGCATAACTCCCTCAGGTGGAAATGCAATACACTATGGTCCACTGTATCAAATGCTGAAGAGAGATCGAGGAGAACAAGAATTGTCTTGTCCCCCTGATCTCTACCCCTGAGGAGGTCATTTGCACCGAACTAATGCAGTTTCAGTGCTATGTCTGGCCCGAAAAGCTGTCTGGAAGGGATCCCTACACAACTCGTGGGTCATGAGATGTTCCCTCAACTGAAGTGATGCCACCTTCTCAACAATCTTTCCCAGAAATGGAAGATTGGAGATAGAATGATAATTTGCCCTAATCTCGGGTCCAGAAGCTTTCTTTAAAGGGGTCTCACAGAGCTCCTTCAAGGCATCCAGGAAGACAGCCTGACTCAGGAGCACCCGGACAATCCAAGGGCAAACACCGAGACCAACAGTGTCAATGCACCTCATCAAGAAGCGCCCAGCACGGGATCCAGTTCACAAAAGGTATACCTCAAGTTGGCCACTATCTCAATGACCTCACGAACCTCCACTGGCCTAAACTCCCCCCACCTAGAGAGAGTGCTCTTAGAACACAACTGATGGCCACTGACAGCAATGATATTACTGGCTGAGGAAACCTCCCGCCGGATCGCAGACACCCTGTCCGAGAAAAACCGAGCAAATTCCTCACAATCCTCATTAGAGTACTCGCGTTTGTTCTAGTTTTAATAAGGGAAAATGGAAATAAGTCATTGGCCCTCAGCTTATGGTCAGTGCGTCTCACCTCTAGTAGATCAGTCAGGTCAAGTAAGTAGAAACTAGGGCCATACAAAGTTTTCTAAACAAAAATGTACCAGAGAAGGAGCCTCCTAGCACTCAAAGAATCAGTCAATAGAACCACATAGCACACAGTGGTGTGTTTGCCACAAAAGTCGAGTTATAAAACATCACACATGTAAGCATTGAGCCACGATGAAGGAGGCTTCTACTGGAGAATTAATGCATGGTTGGGTGGATGGGATTGAGGCTTGCACGGCGAAGGCTGAGTGCCTACAACCACCTAACCATGCATTAATTCAATGAAAGCTTTCTCGCTATAATAACAATACACTATGTATAACCAAAGCTATGCTGAAAAGAGATTTTTCCTGTACTCATTTTATTACAAACAATAAGCACAAACAACTTCTGAAAAAGCTGACAATCTTTGCTGTATTTTGCACACACCGTAATCACATAGGCAACATTTATTATTATTGATTACGTGCATGTGCAAGAAACATGTGGCCAGCTTTCTCGAGAAGCAGGTTGTGGAGGTGCAACACTGTTGTGGCCAAAGCCCCACAGCCTGCAAAGACTTCCCGCTTACCCCAATGCCGTGGCATACTGCTGACACTAGTTCAGCCAGAGTGCCACCAACTTATGAATTTAACCGTTGTAATCAGGGGCCGCCTCGTCATTGCAGCGTCAGCCATCTGCTGCAATGAGGGTGACCCGTCATTGTAGAAGCGGGATGAGAACGCTGATATTGTTTGTGAACATGGGGTGGCTTGCCACGTGTTCTAAACAATATCACCCACCATGTTTATTTGCTGGCCAGGGGCCCCAATCCCCGTCAGCTTCAGTAACCCACTGTTTATTTTGCTGATGGAGCCCTCCCCGTCAGCATGATGAACTCCTCCCTGCTTTCTTGTCTCGGCAGGTGCCCAATCCGTCGGCATAATGACTCCCTGCCTTTTGTTGTGTGCGACGGGCAGCCAACTCCCCGGGCTACCGCTGGCCCCCAAAGAAAGCCTCCAGTGGCATGCTGGGAGACCACCCCAGTGTGCCACATGCCCTGTAAAGTAAAAACGGTCCCAGACGATTATTTATTTTACCCTGTAAAAAGAAAACTGTCCCTCGGCGGTCTCTGTGCCCCCGACCCACAACCAGTGCCCACCCTCTGCACACCGTGCCTCTCCACACCCCCCTCACCCCATACTTACCTCCGGAGCTCAGCGCGATGATCTTCGGTGGACTGGGAACACTTTTTCACTCTTCAAAGCTGACTGCGAACTGAGGAAATGCCGGTAAGCTGCATAATGGAATAAATAGGGGTTTTCCAACTTTAATGCATATCTCAGTCATTTTTTGGAATTTTGGCACCAAATTTTCAACATGGGGTTTTTGGGACCCATCCTCATGAATTCTCGAACTGTCATGGCCTTAATCAGCCCGGAAAGGTGATTTTGCGGTCACTGTGCGGAATCACCTTTGGTGCCAATTAATGAAACGACAGTGCCAGTGTTCATAAGGTGGACTCTCAAAAGCCTGCGTTGAAATTGGTAATACCCAAAAATGACTGTTCTAAGTAATGCGTGGCGCAGTTGCTATACACGCTCTCGTGCGTCGCGAATTTGCAATATTTTCATGCCAAATTTTCAACATTGCCATTTTTCAACCTCCTTGTGAACAATACAGCTGTCATTGTTCACATCCTGGTTGAAATGTGTTTTGCACTTCCGGCGCAGAATAGCGATCGCTGTGGGAAATCAGTGTTCGGAAGATTAAGAAAATGACAGTGACACTGTTCATGAGTAGAGGTCCTAAAATGCTTATATTGAAAATTTAGTAACGATACTCCATAAAGTGACACAATATTCTGGCGTGCATTAGTTTGCATGCATATCGTAACTTCACGAATTTATAATATTTTCACTCCAGATTTTCCAGCATTGCCATTTTCCACACCTACTTATGAACAGTACAGCTGTCATTTTTCCCATCCTGGCCAAAATGTGTTTTCGCATTTCAAGCACAGAATAGAGCGATTGCTGTGGGAAATCACTGTTCGGGACAGATTAAGAAAATGGCAGTGATACTGTTCATGAGCAGAGGTCCTAAAATGCCTATGTTGAAAATTTGGTGATGATAGCTCATCAAATGACTGTGTTACAACTGTGCGTTGTGCACTGTCCACATGCCCTAGTAACTTCGCAGATTTGTAATATTGTCACGCCAGATTTTCAACAGTGAAATTTTTTCACACCTCTTTATGAGCAGTACAGCTGTCATTTTTCACATCCTGACTGAAATATGTTTTCACAGTTCCGGCACAGAATAACGTGGTCGCTGTGGGAAATCAGTGTTTGGGAAAGATTAAGAAAATGTCAGTGACACTGTTCATGAGTAGAGGTCCTAAAATGCCTATGTTGAAAATTTGGTAATGATACTCCATAAAATGACTGTGTTACGAGCGTGCGTTGCGCAGTTTGCATGCATGCTCGTAACTTCACGAATTTATAATATTTTCACTCCAGATTTTCAGCATTGCCGTTTTCCCACACCTACTTATGAGCAGTACAGCTGCCAATTTTTCCCATCCTGGCTGAAATGTGTTTTCGCACTTCCGGCACAGAATAGAGCAGTCGCTGTGGGAAGTCACTGTTTGGGACAGATTAAGAAAATGGCAGTGATACTGTTCATGAGCAGAGGTCCTAAAATGCCTACGTTGAAAATTTGGTGATGATAGCCCATCAAATGACTGTGTTACAACTGTGCGTTGCGCACTGTTCACACGCCCTTGTAACTTCGCAGATTTGTAATATTGTCATGCCAGATTTTCAACAGTGAAATTTTTTCACACCTCTTTATGAGCAGTACAGCTGTCATTTTTCATATCCTGACTGAAATGTGTTTTCACAGTTCCGGCACAGAATAACGCGGTCGCTGTGGGAAATCAGTGTTCGGGACAGATTAAGAAAATGACAGTGGCACTGTTCATGAGCAGAGGTCCTACAATCCCTATGCTGAAAATTTGGTGACGAAACTCCATAACATGACTGTGTTATAAGCATGCATTGAACTGTTTCCACGCACCCTTGTAACTTTGCTGATTTGTGATATTTTCATGCCACATTTTCAACAGTGGCATTTTTTCACACCTCCTTATGAACAGTACAGCTGTCATTTTTCACATCCTGGCTAAAATACGTTTTTGCACTCCTGCCAGAGAATAGCACGGATGCTGTGGGAAATCAGTGTTTAGGACAGATTAAGATCGAGCAAGTGAGAGGGGAGAGTGACCGAGCTCAACTGAGCTCTGTCGGGACTGCTGCGGATTTGTTTGTGGACAGAAAAAGGCTCCAACGCAAGAGCCCAGTACAAAAGGGCAGCCTGCAGCACTGGGAGAAACAGAATGAGAGCGCGAGTGAGGGAGGGGGAGTGAGCGAACTCACCAGAGTGCTGTCAGGACTGCTGCGGATTTCTTTGTGGGCATAAAAAGGTACCAATGCAGGCAGGAGCCCCGTGCAAAAGGGCAGCTTGCAGCACCAGGACAAACAGAATGGGCGTGTGAGAGAAGGAGACTGAGCAACCTCAACGGAGCTCTGTTGGGACAGCTGTGGATTTCTTTGTGGGCAGACAAAGGTGCCAACGCAGTCAGGAGCCCCGTACAAAAGGGCAGCCTGCAGCGCCAAGAGAAACAGAATGAGCGAGTGACAGAGCGGTAGTGAGCAAGCTCAACGGAGCTCTACTGTGACTGCTGTGGATTTTTTTGTGGGCAGAAAATGCAGCAACACAGGCAGGAGCCCAGTACATAAGGCCAGCTTGCAGTGCCGGCAGAAACGGAATGAGTGAGTGAGAGAGGGGGAGTGAGCGAGCTCAATGGAGCTTTGTCAGGACTGCTTCAGATTTCTTTCTGTCCAGAAAAAGCTACCAATTCAGGCAGGAGCCCAGTACAAAAGGGCAGCCTGCAACGGCAGGAGACACAGAGCGAGTGAATGAGGCAGGGGGAGTGAGTGAGCTCAATGGAGCTCTGTTGGGACTGCTGCAGATTTGTTTGTTGGGCAGAAAAAGGCAGCAATGCACGCGTGGCCCAGTACAAAAGGGCAGCCTGCAGTGGCGGGAAAACCTGAATGAGCGAGTGAGAGAGGGGGAGTGAGCGAGCTCAACCGAGCTCTATTGTAACTGCTACAAATTTCTTTGTGGGCAGAAGAAGGTGGCAATGTAGGCAGGAGCCCAGTAGAAAAGGGCAGCCTGCAGTGCCAGCAGAAACGGAATGAGCGAGTGAGAGAAGGGGAGTGAGCGAGCTCAATGGAGCTTTGTCGGGACTGCTGCACATTTCTTTGTGGGCAGAAAAAGGTGGCAACAAAGGCAGGAGCCCAGCACAAAAGGCCAGCCTGCAGCGCCGGCAGAAATGGAATGAGTGAGTTAGAGAGGGGGAGTGAGCAGGCTCAACAGACCTGTTTTGGGACTGCAGCAGATTTCTTTCTGGGCAGGAAAAAGCCACCAACAGAGGCAGGAGCCCTGTACAAAAGGGCAGCCTGCAGCGCCAGGAGAAACAGAATGAGCGAGTGAGAGAGGGGGAGTGAGCCACCTCAACGGAGCTCTGTCGGGACAGCTGCAGATTTCTTAGTGGGCAGAACAAGGTGCCAATGCAGGCAGGAGCCCAGTACAAAAGAGCAGCCTGCAGCACCGGGAGAAACAGACTGAATGAGTGACAGAGGGCCAGTGAGCGAGCTCAACAGACCAACGCAATCAACATTCGGCATTGACAAATGCTTGTTAATACAGTTATGGTGCAAAAACAACGGCACACATATTTAACAGTTGAATACTATACTAACAGGTATTACTTGTTATTTTTCTATTCGACATGGTACATTTGTTTGTAGAGCCATCGTCACGGACCTAGCGTTTATTTCAACATTCACTTCCTTACTGCCGCCTTGCATTTTGATCCTTGCTCCCACACTACTTTGCATGTGTAGAAACGGCATCTTCTTCCCCTTGTAGCAGCCGTTGCTTGTTTGCAACACCCACAAATCTCAAAAGTAATTTTATTTGTCTGCATTTTGTTCTTGGTCACTGCGCTATGCATGTTTCTTTAAATTGCTCTGCTGCCAAACACTACGGCTTTTGTGGCAGTTGTGATGGTCCCTTGGGTGGGTAGGTGGGAGGGACAAAATACGTTGCCCTAAAATGCCTACTTAAGCAATAATGCCCAACAGGGCGTGTGTCGTGCCGGGATAACGTCACGCCCCAGGTGGTTGGGCATGAGGCCGCAGGCCAAGTGCACCCAATACCTGAGGCATGATGTTATCCCAGCACAACACACACCCTGAAGGGCATTATTGCTAGTATACGTTGGCTCGTTGTTATAGAAAATAAAAAAATATTTAAAAAACTGTTTTTAGTAGATTTTTAGTGAGGCAGTGTATCTTTGTTTCTGAAGGGAGTAAGTATGAATATAGAAATTGCAACAAATCGATACAGTGATGTTATGCTGAGACTAGACCTGTGATGTTGTACTGGGATAACATCGGGTCTAGTCCCAGACTGACCAGTCAGAGACCAGCATTCTTTCTTGAAATTGTATAATGTTAATTTCTATGTGGCTGAAAGCAGTAATTCTAGTTGGAGCAGGAATTACTAAGACATTAATGCCATCTCCAACTTGAATCACATGTGTGTTTCTGATTTTTGTTTAGTGGTTGTTACACAGTACTACAAGACCAACTGTGCATTACTTGGGAATTAATCGTGGCTGGCTACTATTAATTAACCAATAGAAATGCTCCATTTCACACTTTCATTTTGCCATGTTACAATATAATTCAATGTAACGAGTGATTTTTAGAGCAGGCTAAGACACATTACACTAAATATATCTAAGTGAAACATAAAGAAGTTACTTGTTTTTTATTGTCGGAAGTGGTAAAAACACCCTTTTATGATAAGAGAAGGCCAACATTCTTTTTAATTTACCAAGGATTTACCGGGGTGTAGTGTGATTTACCAGGAGTGTGGCATAATTTACAAGGGGTTTGGTGTAATTTACCATGGATGTGGTGTGATTTACTACAGGTATGGTGTAGTTTACCAGGGATGTGCTGCGATTTACTAGGGGTGCGGTGCGATTTACCAAGGGTGTGGTGTGATTTACCAGAGGTGTGGTGTAATTTATCAGGGATGTAGTGCGATTTACCAGGGTTGCAGTGCAATTTACTAGGGGTGTGGTGCAATTTACCAGGGGTGTGGTGTGATTTACCAGGGATGTGGTGCGATGTACCAGGGATGTGGTGCGATTTACTAGGGGTGTGGTGTGATTTACCAGGGGTGTGGTGTGATTTACCAGGGATGTGGTGCAATGTACCAGGGGTGTGCTGCGATTTACCAGGGGTGTGGTGTGATTAACCAGGGATGTGGTGCTATTTACCAGGGATGTGGTGCGATTTTCTAGGGGTGTGGTGTAATTTACCAGAGATGTGGGGCAATTTACTTGGGGTGTGATGTAATTTACCAGGGATGGGGTGCGATTTACATTTTCTGTTTGACCTTCCTCACTCCATCATCTTTGAAACTGGTTATGTTATGACTGTTAATGAAGTTTTACAAAATTAATTATCCAGGGTGTTGTTGCTATTGAGCAGACCCCGTCAGTTGGATATTTAAATAATTAAAAATAATCTCAGAAAATACATGTTTAAATCATATATAAAAATGTTTTTTACAATACTTTCATATTAACCAAGGACACAGGTAATAGATAGAGAAAGAATAATAATTTATTTCATTCTGGGTATTCATGATACAAATAGTACCTTGTGTCCTTTTCTCTGATGTTGTACTGGTGGGAAGGTTGAAGTTTTAAAGCATTTTTTCACACATATTTGTATTATGGGACTCACTTTTTATGCTGATCGTGCGCATGCGCAAGAAACACATTGCGGCAGCTTTCCAGAAGCAGGTTGTGGAGGTGCGGCACTGTTGTGGCCAATGCCCCCACAGCCTATAAAGGCTTGGCCCACTTTCCCCAATGCTGTGGCATGCTGCTGCTGACACTAATTCAGCCAGCGTGCCACAACCTTGAAACATTTCAGCCGCTGCAATCAGAGGCCACCTCGTCATTGCAGCATCAGTGATTCGCTGCAATGAGGGAGCGACCCGTCATTGCTGGGCAGAATGTTGCTACTGTAATATTGTTTGTGAACATGGCGGTGCCTTGCCACCATGTTCACAAACAATATTAATCCCTCCCCAGTGCCAGAAATTCTAACCCCCCCCTCGGCAGCATGTGCCCCTCCCCACAGCAGCGTGTTTTTGATGACGGGCCCCAATCCCGTCGGCTTCCATCCCTGGTGCTAGTTGACTTGCCAATGGGGAGCCCACTCCCTATCAGCATTATGTCCCCCCTCCCTGTTTGATGTGCCAACAGAGCCCACTCCCCATCGACATCAGGTCCCCTGAAAGAGTAGTGGAGGAAGTTGTGCCGAGTGCCCAATCCCCTCGGCTCTTGTGCCCCCCTTTGTACCATGGGGTGCCCAATCCCCGTCCAGCTGCACCCCCAAAACATTCAACTGACATGCTGGGAGCCCACCTCAGCGTGCCCAATGCCCTGTAAAGAAAAAAACATCCCAAAATGTATTTTTAAAACCTATAAAAATGGTCCCTGGCGGTCTCCCCCATCCGCACCCAACTACTCGCACCTGCCTCCCACACCTCCCCAACCCCATACTTACCTCCGAGTCTGGCGCGGCGATCTTCAGTGGACTGGGAACACGTCTGCACTCTTCAAAGCCGACCGCCAAACTGAGAAAATGCTGGTAAGCTGTATAATGGAATGAATAGGGCTTTTTCAAATTTGATGCATATCGCAGGCATTTTTTTAAATTTTTACACCAAATTTTAAACATGGGGTTTTTGGGACCCCTCCTCATGAATTCTGCCACTGTCATTGAGTTATTTCGCAGTCGCTGCATGGAATCCTCTTTCAGGACTGAGTGACAAAATGACAGTGCCAGGGTTCATGAGGTGGGCTCTCAAAAAGCCTATGTTGCAAATTTGGTGGACAAAATCCAAAAAAATGACTGTTTTATGAGAGTGCGTTGCACAGTTGCTACGCACGCTTGTAACTTCACAAATTTGCAATATTTTTACGCCAGATTTTCAACACTGTCATTTTTTCACACCTCCTTGTGAACAGTACAGCTGTCATTTTTCACATCCTGGCCAAAATGTGTTTTTACACTTCCGGCACAGAATAGCATGGTCGCTATGGAAACCAGTGTTTGGGACAGATTAAGAAAATGACAGTTACATTGTTCATGAGCAGAGTTCCTAATATGCCTATGTTGAAAATTTGGTGACGATACTCCATAAAATGACTGTGTTACGAGCGTGTGTTGCACAGTTTGCATGCATGCTTGTAACTTCACAAATTAATAATATTTTCATTCCAGATTTTCAACATTGCCATTCTTCTGCACCTCCTTATGAACAGTATAGCTGTCAATTTCACATCCTGGCCAAAATGTGTTTTCGGAGTTCTGGTGCAGAATAGCGTGGTCGCTGTGGGAAATCCATGTTTGGGACACATTATGGAAATGACAGTGACACTGTTCATTAGCAGAGGTCCTAAAATGCCTATGTTGAAAATTTGGTGACGAACTTCCATAAAATGAATGTGTTACGAATGTGCGTTGCGCAGTTTACACGCAAGCATGAACCTTCACAACTTTGCAATATTTCCACTCCAGATTTTCAACATTGCCATTTTCCCACACGTCCTTATGATCAGTGCAGCTGTCATTTTTCACATCCTGGCCGAAATGTGTTTTCACTCTTCCGGCGCACAATGGCGTGGTCGCTGTGGGAAATCAGTGTATGGGACACATTAAGAAAATCACACTGACACTGTTCATGAGCAGAGGTCCTAAAATGCCTATGTTGAAAATTGTGTGATAAACTCCATAAAATGACTGTGTTACGAGCGTGCATTGTGTAGTTTCCATGCACCCTTGTAAGTTCGCAAATTAGTAATATTTTCACGTCAGATTTTCAACACTGGCATTTTTTCACACCTCTTTATGAACAGTATAGCTGTCATTTTTCACATCTTGGCCAAAATGTGTTTTCGTGCTTAAAGGTGCAGAATACCGCAGTCGCTGTCGGAAATCAGTGTTTGGGACAGATTAGGATCGAGTGAGTGAGAGAGGGGAGGAGTGACTGAGCTCAATTGAGCTCTGTCGGGACTGCTGTGGATTTCTTTGTGGGCAGAAAAAGGCACCAACACAGGCAGGAGCCCAGTACAAAAGGGCAGCCTGCAGCACCGGGAGACACAGAACGAGCGAGTGAGGGAGCGGGAGTGATTGAGCTCAACGGAGCTCTGTTGGGACTGCTGCAAATTTCTTTGTGGGCAGAAAAAGGCAGCAATGCATGCAGGGGCCCAGCACAAAAAGGGTAGCCTGCAGCGGTGGGACAAATAGAATGAGCAACTGAGAGAGAGGGAGTGAGCGAGCTCAACGGAGCTCTATCGTGACTGCTGCGGATTTCTTTGTGGGCAGAAAAGGGCGGCAACACAGGCAGGAGCCAAGTACAAAAGAGCAGCCTGCAGTGCCAGCAGAAATGGAATGAGCGAGTGAGCGAGGGGGGAATGAGTGAGGTCAACGGTGCTCTGTCTGGACTGCTGCAGATTTCTTTGCGGGCAGAAAAAGATTCCAACAGAGGCAGGAGCCCAATACAAAAGGGCAGCCTGCAGCGCCAGGAGAAACAGAATGAGTGAGTGATACAGGTGGAGTGGGCGACCTCAACAGAGCTCTGTCAGAACAGCTGCAGATTTCTTTGTGGGCAGAAAAAGATGCCAATGTAGGCAGGAGCCCAGTACAAAAGGGCAGCCTGCAGCACTGGGAGAAACAGAACTAGTGAGTGAGACGGGGGAGTGAGCGAGCTCAACGGAGGTCTATCGTGACTGCTGTGGATTTGTTTATGGGCAGGAAAAGGCAGCAATGCAGGCAGGAGCCCAGTACAAAAGGCCAGCCTGCAGCGCCAGCAGAAACGGAACGAGCGAGTGAGAGAGGGGGAGTGAGCAACCTCAACGGAGCTGTGTCAGGATTGCTGCAGATTTCTTTGTGGGCAGAAAAAGCCACCAATGTAGGCAAGAGACCAGTATAAAAGGGCAGACTGCAGCAGCAGGAGACACAGAATGAGTGAATGAGTGAGGGGAGTGAGTGAGCTCAACGGAGCTCTGTTGGGACTGCTGCAGATTTCTTTGTGGGCAGAAAAAGGCAGCAATGCACGCAGGGACCCAGTACAAAAAGGCAGCCTGCAGTGGCGGGAGAAACAGAATGAACGAGTGAGAGAGGGGCAGTGAGTGAGCGAGCTCAATGGAGCTTTATCATGACTGCTGCACATTTCTTTGTGGACAGAAAAAGGCGGCAACGCAGGCAGGAGCCCAGTACAAAAGGGCAGCCTGCAGCGCCAGCAGAAACAGAATGAGCGAGTGAGAGGGGGGAGTGAGCGAACTCAATGGCGCTCTGTCAGGACTGCTGCAGATTTCTTTGTGGGCAGAAAAAGGCACCAACAGAGGTAGGAGCCCACTACAAAAGGGCATCCTGCAGCGCCAGGAGAAACAGAATGAGCAAGTGAGACAGGGGGAGTGAGCAACCTCAACGGAGCTCTGTCGGGACAGCTGTGGATTTCTTTGTGGGCAGAAAAAGGTGCCAATGCAGGCAGAAGCCCAGTACAAAAGGGCAGCCTGCAGCACCAGCAGAAACAGAATGAGCGACTGAGAGAGGGGGAGTGAGTGAGGTCAACGGAGCTCTGCTGACACTGCTGCAGATTTCTTTGTGGGCAGAAAAAGGTGCCAACAGAGGCAGGAGCCCAGTACAAAAGGGCAGCCTGCAACACCAGGAGAAACAGAATGAGCGAGTTAGACAGGGGGAGTGAGCGACCTCAATGGAGCTCTGTTGGGACAGCTGCGGATTTCTTTGTGGGCAGAAAAAGGTGCCAATGCAGGCAGGAGCCCAGTACAAAAGGGCAGCCTGCAGCGCCAGGAGAAACAGAACAAGCGAGTGAAAGAGGGGGAGTAAACGATCTCAACGGAGGTCTATCGTGACTGCTGTTGATTTCTTTGTGGGCAGGAAAAGGTGACAATGCAAGCAGGAGCCCAGTACAAAAGGCCAGCCTGTGGCACCAGCAGAAACAGAATGAGCGAGTGAGAGAGGGGGAGTGAGTGACCTCAATGGAGCTGTGTCAGGACTTCTGCAGATTTCTTTGTGGGCAGAAACAGCTGCCAATGCAGGCAGGAGCCCAGTACAAAAGGGCAGCCTGCAGCAGCGGGAGACGCAGAATGAGCAAGTGAAGGAGGGGAGTAAGTGAGCTCTACGGAGCTCTGTTGGGACTGCTGAGGATTTCTTTGTGGGCAGAAAAAGGCAGCAATGCATGCAGGGGCCCAGTACAAAAGGGCAGCCTGCAGTGGTGGGAGAAACAGAATGAACGCGAGTGAGAGAGGGGAGTGAGTGAGCAAGCAAGCTCAATGGAGCTCTATCGTGACTGCTCCAGATTTCTTTGTGGGCAGAAGAAGGCGGCAAAGCAAGCAGGAGCCCAGTACAAAAGGGCAGCCTGCAGCGCCAGCAGAAATGGAATGAGTGAGTGAGAGAGGGGGAGTGAGCGACCTCAACGGAGCTCTGTTGGGACAGCTGCGGATTTCTTTGTGGGCAGAAAAAGGTGCCAACACTGGCAGAAGCCCAGTACACAAGAGCAGCCTGCAGCGCTGGGAGAAGCACAATGAGCGAGTGAGAGTGGGGGAGTGAGTGAGCTCAATGGAGCTCTATCGTGACTGCTGCGGATTTCTCTGTGGGCAGAAAAAGATGCCAACAGAGGCAGGAGCCCACTACAAAACGATAGCCTGCAGCGCCAGGAGAAACAGAAGGAGCGAGTGAGACGGAGGATTAAGCGACCTCAATGGAGCTCTTTTGGGACAGCTGCGGATTTCTTTGTGGGCAGAAAAAGGTGACAACACTGGCAGAAGCCCAGTACACAAGAGCAGCCTGCAGTGCCAGGAGAAACACAATGAGTGAGTGAGAGTGGGGGAGTGAGCGAGCTCAACAGAAGTCTATCATGACTGCTGCGGATTTCTTTGTGAGCACAAAAAGGTCGCAATGCAGGCAGGAGCCCAGTACAAAAGGACAGCCTGCAGCACCAGCAGAAATGGAATGAGCGAGTGAGAGAGGAGGAGTGAGCAAGCTCAACAGACCTGTGTCGGGACTGCTGCAGATTTCTTTGTGGGCAGAGAAAGACGCCAACAGAGGCAGGAGCCGAGTACAAAAGGGCAGCCTGCAGCGCCAGGAGAAACCGAATGAGTGAGTGAGAAGGGGGAGTGAGCCACCTCAATGGAGCTCTGTCGGGACAGCTGCAGATTTCTTTGTGGGCAGAAAAACGTGCCAACGCAGACAGGAGCCCAGTACAAAAGAGCAGCCTGCAGCACCGGGAGTAACAGAATGAGCGAGTGACAGAGGGGCAGTGAGAAAGCTCAACAGACCAACGCAATCAACATTCGGCATTGACAAATGCTTGTTTATTCTATGATGCACCACTTTCAAATGATTATTCATGGTGTTTTCAAATTGGTAACTCTATATGATTGGACTAGATGTCACATGTCTTTGTATGCTGGTGTATTTAAATGTCTTTTTAAATGTTGGAATTCTCCTCCCCCGATGAAGAGGCTTGATACCCTCAAAGCGCCGGGAAACCATCTGCTTGTTTTCAAATAAATTTTCCTGAATCTCATGTCCATGTGTATCACCATTTTTTGTGTTCAGCATAAGTTTTTTCCTTTTTTGGCAGATCCACGGACCGCTGATTTTAGCGCACTTACCCTGTGTCTTTTTTGTGTGGCATAATTTACTAGGGATGTGTTGCGATTTACTGGGGGTGTGGTGCAATTTACCAGGGATGGGGTACCATTTACTAGGAGTGTGGTGTAATTTACCAGGGATGTGGTGTAATTTACCAGGGATGTGGTGCGATTTATTAGGGGTGTGGTGCAATTTACCAGGAATCTGGTGAAATTTACCAAGGATGTGGTACAATTTACCAGGGGTGTGGTGTGATTTACCAGGGGGGTGGTGTAATTTACCAGGGGGGTGTGGTGTGATTTACCAGGGGTGTGGCACGATTTACCAGAGGTGCAGTGTGCTTTACCAGGGGTGTGGTGTGATTTGCCAGGGGTGTAGTGTAATTT
This sequence comes from Neoceratodus forsteri, assembly GCA_016271365.2. Taxonomy (NCBI): domain Eukaryota; kingdom Metazoa; phylum Chordata; order Ceratodontiformes; family Ceratodontidae; genus Neoceratodus; species Neoceratodus forsteri. Next base: position 1,060,517,555 of record CM028134.1, on the reverse strand, counting down.
ACCAGGGATGTGGTGTGATTCACAGTACCATAGGTTTGGGATGATTTACCAGGGGTACGTTTAAGCAATATACCATGACAGGATGTAGGTTATGGCAGGATTTACCACACCAGAAGTGGTAAATCCTGACATGACCCACACCCTGGAGTGGTATATTGCGAATATACAATGGTTAGTAATTAAAGATTCTTTTGGGTAAAATGAATGGTGTTTTTTTTAAATAATGTTTTTATTGATTTTCTGTGTGTATCCTTCCTTTGTATGTAAAATAGTACCCAGTTGCTAGATGGAAACAAACACACACACACTCACACAAAACACTGCTTGCTATACTGGTGTTTTCTCTCCTACAGTAGAAAGTTGGCAGCAGACAATATGTGCAGCAAGGCAGGCGACAGTAGCGGGTGGTAGATTGAGAGACTGAGTTTGTACGGCAAGAGGAATGAGCAAGCTGTAGTGATCCTAGAGCTCCACTGGGAGCTGAGGTGCTTTCTTTTTAATTTTCAGTTTCGGTAATGGCTGGGGACACTGTAGAGTATGACAGTAGTGTAGTGGGACCGGGAAGCAGAAGCAGCGCAATGGAGGTGGAAGTGACCAAAGTAGGAGCAAGCATGGTTTGCGAACAGTCCGTGTTGAAGCAGTGATGGGCTGCCCTAAGTAACGGTATGCTTCCAGGTGACTGATGTAAATATGGAAAAAAGCCCAGCCACTCCGTAAAATGTTCATAAAATGTTTTGGCTGTTTTCTTTTCTTTTTCTTTTAGAGATAGATCCTCTAGCACCAATGCTTCACCTGTGTAGGCTTCTTCAGGGTGGGGATCTAGTGTTTAAACACATTTGTACAAGTTTTAGACATTGTTCATTATCTACTTTCATTTATAATGCAAATTCATTTTAAGCATCTGTTATTCACATTTTACACCACTATACAGCATGTGACCACTACTGTTATTTAACTCTGGTTCAGACTTTACATACTATAGTTCTCACATTCTTAAGCATAAACAAAAAAAATCTAAGATAAATTAACATATGTACTATTTACATGAACAGCATACTGCCAAGGCAGAAGTGCAGAGACAGTAGACATCCCGAGCGTCACTCTGTCAGCTACATATCTATCTCTTTTCTTGTCATATATTCATTAACCTTTGTAGTATTATCTTTTAACATACTTTTTTCATGATTTTAACTTCAACATCAGTCTGTGTACACATCTTTAACATGTTCCTGTAATACAATAACTCGCTGGCTTGATTCTAGTATTCACAACATTTTTCTATGAAAAACTGCCCCACATACTGCAGTGTCAGTGGCTCAGTAGGTATGACATTCGCCTCTGAGGCCGGGAGATCAGAGGGCTGTGGGTTCAGTTCCCACGTCTGGCACTTGGGTTAATATCCCAGTACTGACAATGTAGTGCAGCATGAGAGGGGTGCTGCACTTCTGAGGCTTTTTTTTTAGATGAGATGTTAAACCAAGGTGCCATCTGCCTGGATTGGTGGTAGTTCAGGTGGATGTTAAAGATCCCATGGCACTTCTTGAAAAGAATAGGGGAATTTTTTATTAATAGAAACTTCAATACATGAATAAAAAAAAAAGCGGTATTAATGCATACCAATAAGTAAAGAGGGGAAAAAATATTAAACTCAAAACAACAGAGATTAACAAAAAAAGGAAAATGCATAGTACAAACCAATACAGCACAACGAAAAAGAAAGTCAAGTAATGGGAACATCACTGTCCGTAATCCATGGTAAATTCCTCCATTTCTGTGTCAAAAGTCTATAAGCATACTGTTGTGCTTCTGATTGATAAATACGATGGAGTTCTACTGTAATCTTTTGTAAAAGTTCAGTGTGCGAAAAATCTTTCTGCTGTAATGTAAAAAGACATCGACAATTCCAAATAAACCATTTAAAAGTTGCAAAAATAACATGCGGAGTACTGAGGTCCCATTTAGACCAATGAGAAGAATAAGAACCATGTACCATAGTTTCATAAGAGACAGCAGAAAACATGGGTTCATGCCAAACTTCAGCAACATATGACCAAAATGTTGAAATATATGAACAGGAAAAATATAAATGATGCATAGATTCCAACTGCTGAAGGCAACCTGGGTGGGAACAATTACGTTCATCCAATTGTTTGTGATGTTGGTTGCCCTTGACATTGAGTTTCTCGTGACAGCATAACCATGTGATATCACGAAATTTAGGAGAAATCTGTTTCTCAACCAAAAGGGACTGTAATGCAGAAAGATGCGAGGTGGGACATTTTGGAAAGGTAACCAATTCAGTAAAATGAGAATCAATGACAATTTGGTAAACCAATTTCTTGGATTTAGAAACTATCCAGTCACTAGAGATACGCCACTGTCGTAATTTAACAAAAACTTCCCGTAGATAAGGAGCTGCCAAGGGGTTAAGTTTTAAGACTTTGATTAGAGCCTGTAATCCATTCCTGTAACCACGGCCCTGCTGACTGTCGGAGAAGACCAGTCCATAATTTAGGTATAGATTTTAATAAAGTCAAAAAATGTATAAAAAGGAATTGACAATAAAAAAAAAAGAAGGGGTTTCACCATATTAAGTCCACCCCTAGAAATGGGAAGATACAGAATATTTCTTTTAAGTGGGTTAAGGTGGCTACCCCACACAGCTTGAAACAAAATACTAAAAAGACAAGCTTCTCGTTGTTTAGGAGGGGGAAACACATTGCTTAAAAACAGAAAAAGGGGTAATAAGTATGTCTGTATCAGGTAAACACGTTTGAGTTTACCAAGTTGCCATTTATTCCAATTTTGCAACATACATTTACCGTTGGCAAGCTGAAGATCCCAATTATAAAGTGCAGGGGTAGGAGCCCCAAAAAAAGATCCCCAAAATGTGGATTGGATCCACAGAGAACCGAATTCCAGAGATTGAGTTATAGGAGGGAAGGGTAACCCCAAGCTCATGACCAATACATTTCAACTTATTTAATGTAGTACCTGAAATAACCCAGAAGGAGTCACATATTGAGATGGCTGTCTGAACAAAGGAAGACGTAGAAGTACAAATACAAATATTATCCGCATACGCTAATGTGGAAAAAGGAGACAATACACCCGGGATAGTGACAGGAGGGATTTTATGATTTAAAGAACGTAATAAAGGGTCTATGCTAAACACATATAATAAAGGACTAATTGGGCAACCCTGTTTTATGCCCCGTTGTACAGGAAGAAGAGGTCCAAGGTGCCCATTAACCAATGGAGAAACCGTAGCATGCTTACAGATTTTTTTTAACCATGAAATAAATAAGGGGGGTATCCCACAGTGCTGGAGAGTGAGCCATAGAAAAACATGGTTCACAGAATCAAAAGCTCCCTTCTGATCCAAAGACAAAACAAATGCAGAATGATCAAAAGTATGTGACCTATCAAAGATTTCTCTTAAAAATATTAGCTGGTCAGTAATTGTGCATCCTAAAATAGCACAAGATTCGGCTGGAGTGATGAGAAACTGGGCAGCTGTCAGTAAATGTGTATTCAGTATTTTCATTAATATTTTCAAATCTTCATTCAAGAGACTAATCGGTTGCCAATTAGAAAGTTCAGTTTTATTCCCTTTTTTATGAAGGAAAACAAGAATACTCCCCACCATTTCCAAAGGGAAACAATAACAAATTATTATATAAATCAGCAAGTTCCTGGGAAAAGACTTCACTCATCAGCTTATAAAGCTCTACTGTGAGGCCATCCCTTCTGGGAGACTTGCGTGTTTGCAACAAGGAAATTGCAATGGATACTTCCTGTGGAGAAATAGGCAAAGTTAAGTTTTGAAGGGTAGAAAGAGGACAACCGGGAATATCTACTTGTCATAAAAAAATTTCCACAGCATTAGTATCCATTGGACATGCCTGAAAAAGGGACTGGGTGTAGTAAGTCACTTCTAACATCATCTCTGAATGAGAGGTTTTTAGCAAACTGTCACGTCCCTGTATGCCCTCAAAAAGTTTCTTCTTCACCCTGTCCTTACTGCTAAGGAAGGGGCATAGGGTGGCATAAGTGCCCTGTGTGCTGAATTGTTGTTGAGACTTTAGGATATTTGTTTGAGTTATATGGAAAGGTATCATTTTAGCCTTCAATTGTTTAATGAAATCATGTTTCGTGGTTTGAGCCAAAGACATAACTTGTTGCAACTGTTGCCTAAGTTGCAGATAATTGAAATAAACTTGTTCTCGACCAGTTTTTAAGAAGAGTAACAAGGTCCTGCTTCGTGTCAAGCCACCAATGTAAAGGGTCATCATACATCTCATACAGGGATTTTCTGGCCGAAAAGAAATAGCATAAATGTTGCTGTAGATTTCGGCAAGCCAAGAGATCAGAGTTGAATCTCCAAATGCCCCTCCCCATCATTAAAGCAGGATCTGGGCCTACAGTTATTTTCAAAGCACAATGGTCAGAAAATTCTACAGGTATTATCAAAGCTGAATTTATAGGCAATGTTTAGTGAGAAAGAAAAAATCAATCCATGTAGCTAATGTACTTTTATGAAAAGTAGGGGCTGGTGTCTTATGTAGCTGAGCAAATGCATCTGTTGGATTTGCCGTTTGTACTACTGTGGTTAAACAGGACATATCACAAAACTGTTTGATAAGGGTATTTTAACCCCCATCTTTATAGATTAAGCCACAATTAAAGTTACCACCCCAAACTATTTGATGTGGAGTGTGAAGGTAAGGTTGTATGGGATTAAACAAATCCCCCCTACTGTAGCTGCTTTAGTCTGAGGAGCATAGACATTCACTGATCGAAAACAAATTCCCTGAAATATAACATCCATGATCAATACTCAACCTGGAAATAAATCAATAAGTTTTAAGACAGTAACAGTGGTATCATAAAATAGAATAGCTACCCCAGTACAAGGTTCCAAACCTAAAGACCAATATGATACTCCAGTATGCCACCATTTTGCAGCCCTGGAAAGCTCGGTCGTGGCATGCAATCGTATATCCTGTAAAAAGAAAATGTTGCATGCAGTAGATTTCAAAAATGAAAAAAATAGCTGCCTGTTGTATTGTATTCTTAATGCTGTTCACATTGAGTGAACAAAATGTTAATGAAGGGACCATATGAAATTGTTATAAAATCCTCAAGGAGGTTTCCGTTTACCTTTTTTTCCCTTTCTTTTGGCTAGGGGTAGCTAGCTGAGGACGAAGGGGTTGCCCATCTTCAGATTCCATATCTGAAAGTGCAGCAGGGGTATCCACCCGAAGCTTGGAAGATTCAGATTCCGTATCAGAAACATCCTGGGCAAGTAAGAGGGCATGGAATCTATTAGTGGTAGGTGTACTGACCAATTTTGGGACCTTGGATGCTGGTTGGGGGTTAGAATATCTTCTTCTGGTTATTCTGGATTGGGAAGGTAATTCCTGAGGGTTTGGGAGTGGGGGCATAAACACAGCATCAGGTAAAGTTCAGAAGGGGGGAGCCTGGGATTCCTTAATAACAACTACCTCTTGTTCTGAGACAACATCTGGTCCTGAAAGTTGGGGGGGCAAGGGAGAAGGTAGGGACATAGGAGTGGCAAGAACAACTGGGGGGGGTGAAAGTACTGAGGAGGCGGAGGAACCTAGTTTTGCAGAATGAGTCCTCTGAGCTATGGCTACCAGTAGACGTTGTTCTTCAGAGTCATGGGTATCCGGTTGCCTATGGGCCGCTTCAGGGCAAGTGGCATATGAGTGTCCTAGAACCCCACACAGAACACAAACTGCCACATTTTTGCACTGCATACTTGTATGGTCAAAAGAATTGCATAATAGGCAACGAAGTTGGTCACAGACACTGCTAATGTGACCAAACTTGCCACATCTATAGCATGTCTTCGGTTGGCCAGCATAAAAAAGTACACCTCTATCCCTACTCAAAAACACACAATTTGGGAAGGTGCTGCAAACCATCCATAGAGGAACGTAAAATTACTCTAATTTTTCAGCCCCCATCCAAATATCTTCAGTATCAAAAATTGCCTATGGGTGCCCCAACACAGTACATCTCTGCTTTAACCAAAAGATGAGGTCAGTTACACTTACCCCCTCATTCCTGAAGAGGACTGTAATAGTTTTACGGGCAGGCCTAGTTAAAGGTAGAACTTCAAAGGGTGACCATAAGGGAGTTTGCTGAACTTTATGGTAAACATTCCAAAATTTGTCTGACCCACTACTTAGTTTAAAACTAACATCAAACGTCTTTTCTCCAGAAACATGGATCAGAGCATACAGTTCAGCTGAAGAAAAATGCAAACTTTCTTTTAACAAGCGTTTAGCAACAAACTTACGATCTGGGAAGGTTTCCATACCTCCCTTATATATAAGTCTGACAGAATTATGCCTTTTAGCCGAGAAAATAGGAGACCTAAAAATAGAAGCATAAGTTCGAGAAGTATTATGTGGGGCATCCACAGAAGGGCCTGGAGGAGGGCCTTCAGGGTCATCTGCAGGAAAGTTGGCATCCAGATGTTCCTTGGAAGAAAATGGCAATATCCTAGAAGAGGAGTCGTCATTGGTTGAAGGAGGACAGTCAATATTGTTAATATCCAGCTTTAGAATAGGGTTCTGAGTCAAAAGAAGATCGGAGGGGAGTGCAAGCAGATAATCTTGGTGTTCAACATTGTTCTGCACTGTAGGAGTATCATACCCTTTAGCAGAAAGTGTTGAAGATGATTTGTCTGAACGTGTCTTAGAAACAGGACAGGGAGTAGAAACAGAAATTTCTCTTTTATTCATTTGAACCCCTTGTATGGAATTAGGGGAAAACCCAGATATCCAGCGTCCAGAATCTGGAAGCTGCGCCCATCCAGCAGATTTCAGAGTGGAATCTACAGACCAGGAGGCATCTGCCTCATCAACCTGGTCTGCCCAAGAAGGGGTCTGTTTCTGTGAGGGTTTAGTAGCGCTTTTAGAAATGCGCTTATCTTTGTCAGCAGCAAAGGAAAAAAACTTAGCCATGTCCTGGTCAGAGAAATTAGTTGCAAAGACTGTACTCACTTTAGTAGCAGAAACCACATCTAGAAGCAGCAGGATGGGATCTGGGACCGAAATAACTGGTGCAGCAGACAAACCAAATGAAGACTTAACAGCCTCAGTGTTGCGGGCCATTCTGCTGCCACCAAAGCCGCCAAGATAGCTTCTTTTGTTCTGGCAAACTTCGCCTCCTCTGAGGGTAATAGAAGTCGGAGAGCCTCTGGTTTTGAATGCACAACATCTGTAGTTAGGTTCTGAGTTGTCCGTGGTAAAGCTGCATCTAGCAAATTGCTTGTCCGTGGTAGGGAAGAAGTATTTAAATCCATAATAGAATCCGATTGTTTGTCTGACATAGGGACTTCTAAAGTAAGCAGGGATTCCATAACTGCAGGAGCTTCGAAAAATATTTCAGATTACACACTATCTGACATATGAGGAGAAGACTGCTCCTCAACCTGCAGCACAACCTGCTGCATCGCCGCCTGCTCAGCAACTGAGCCATCCATCCTGACAGTCAGCGGTCCCCCCTACTGCACGAGTAGGGGAATTTTATTGAACAAAAAAACTACTAAACAGTTCAAAACAGAAAACTCATACAATTACAGCAAGGACAATCCAAAAAAGAAAAATACACAGACAATCATGTTACAGGAGCATCAGAGTCAGTGATCCACGGTAAACATTTCCAGAAGTCTAGAAGCATTTGAGTATGCATAAACTTTGAGTCTGCATAACATACTTGTTTCAAATCAAATACAATTTTATATAATAATTCATCATGAGAACACTCCATCTGTTGCAAGGTAAATAAACAGCGAGCAGTCCAAATATGCCATTTCAATATTGTAAAGAGAACGTTCAATTAAGCAATAAGGCATGACCAAGGGTTATGTTAATGGTCTGTTAATCACCTTCTAGGGGTGTACTGTGGCACGAGGTGTAGCCGAGTGCCACATGCCCCTAGAGGGTGATTAACTGACCATTAACATAATCCCTGGGAGTGCCTTACTGCTATTATAATAAGAAATGTTTTTAAACAGTGTTAAACCTTGTTCAGCATAAGGTTAAGCTCTACATGTATGTTAATAAAAGATTAACATAAGGCTGTTAGAATGTTTGCATCCAATAAGAAAGCTCCAATTCTCAGACCCTTTTTATAATGTAGCAAAGTTCCATTTTCGCCATTCACCTGAAAAGGCCCCATACATTAAATTCACATATGTAACAGATGCAAACAAAGGCTCATTCTAATAATCAGCAAGAAAGGCCCAAAAACTCTGAATATATGAACACTGAAAAAATAAGCGCTCAATGGTTTCTTCTTGTTGTATGCAATTAAAGCGACTACAAACCTATCTGTCAATTGTTTGTGTTTTTGATTTGCCTTTATATTTATCCATTCATGGCAACTCAACCAATGTAAATCCCACATTCATGGAGGAATCCTTGAATTCCATAAAAGAGCCAGAAGGCAACCCCAATAGGACTCTGGGCATTTATAGAAGACTACTGGAACAGCACAATTGTGTCCCAGCAGATGCTTATATAAATGTTTACGAGAAAGAGTCACAATCATGGTACTCGAAATATGCCACTGTTTCAACCTTGAAAACGTTTCCCTCATATAAGTGGGATGACAAGAAACAATTTTAACTATTTTGAGATTAGAGTCCCATTGATGAAACCAGGGACTGCAGGATTCATAAACCCAAGACTCCCAACCTCTTCCTAAATTAAATAAAAGGGGCTTAAGATTCGCCCACAAAAAAATAGTATTATAGAAATATAGAGGATGAACCATGTTCAAACCACCTGACTCAATAGGTAAATAAGTAGCATTTCTTTTAATTGGATTAAGGCGACTACCCCATAAGGCTTGAAAAAAAATACTCAAAATCTTAGTTTCAAAAAGTTTAGGTGGGGGAAATATATAGCTAATGAAAAGAAAACCTGGAATTAAATATGTTTTAATCAAATAAACCCTCTTCTTCTTTCCTACTTTCCATTTGTTCCAACATGCTACTTTAGTTTGAGCAATTTCTAATGTAGGGCTCCAATTCAAAACATCCAGAGGACTATCACCGAATAGAATACCTAAAATTTTGACAGGTTCCTGACCTATTTTTATATTAGAAACCAGCGATACAGATTGACTATGGGTCCTCAACTTCCTACCAATGCATTTATCAAAATTCAAGACAGCTCCAGAGACTGCCCCAAATGCCATACATTGATGCACTGCTTCTTGTATGGAAGACATATCAGCCACAACGAGACTCATATTATCCACATATGCCATAACAGCATGTGGGGTGGAACATAGTGGAGCGGAAATCAAAACAATTCTGTCTGAAACATTAATGTTTCGGAGCAACGGGTCCAAGAAAAAAACATAAAGAATAGGGCTGAGTGGACATCCTTGTCGAACCGCTCTCTTTAACTGTATTATGGGACCTTTCCAACCATTAGCAATAGGAACTATAGTAGCAGTATGGTATAATTTCTGAATCCAAGTTATAAATATAGGAGGGACATGATAATTTTGTAGAAGAAGCCACAAAAACTCATGATTGACAGAGTCAAAGGCTTGTTTTTGGTCTAGAGAAACCAAGTAACCTTGAAGTAGAGCCATATTTCCTCTCTCAACTATTTCCCTCAACATGATCAGATGATCAGAAATATTTCTGCCTGGAACTGTACTAAATTGAGCTGAAGAAATAACATGCTGTGCTATCTTCAGTAATTGTAAAGCTAAAATTGTAACTAATATCTTAAAATCTGTATTTAGGAGGCTAGTAGGCCTCCAATTTTGAAGAAGCCGTTTGTCGCCCTTCTTAAAAATATAAATCAAACCCCCATATTCATTTCCAAGGGAAACAAGTCACTTCGGAGAATGTAATTAAAGACTTCAGCCAATTCTTGGCCTAATTCTACACTTAGTAACTTATTAAGTTCATTAGGGAGGCCATCCAGGCCAGGCGTAACTCCATTTCGCAAATGACCAATAACTTCCATAACTTCTGATTACTGTATGTCTTGAGTAGTAGATTCTTGTAAAGAGGGAGGGAGGGATGTCAGGGATTGTAATATGAGATAGATAAGCAGAGGCCTCTGAAATATTTGTTTTTGAAGGACCAAATAAGTTAGCAGTATATGCAGCAATACAGGTTTGAATATCCAAATTAGTTCTGCATTCACGGTGGTTGGTATCCAAAAGAACCTCAAAAATCTTATCATCTATTTGTTTTTTACAGTTTTCATAAGGGCATACTACAGCACAAGATCCCTTAGTCCCAAATTGTTGTTGATGTTGTAACAATTTAAATTTTTCTGAATGGTAAGCAGTCAGATCCGATTTTAAATTCCTAATTTGACTATTAAAGTTTTTTTTTTTTATACTTTCTTTGTATGCCCCCTGTCTCACCACCGAACTCTTACCTCTTCTGGAGTCTCCAGTGGCCTGTTTCATCCCCGCTCCTACTGACCGATGTCCAGTGCAGTCCATCCCCCCCACGGAGCCTTGGCTATACCCCCCCAGGTGGGTACGGGGTGGGGCCCTTACACTCCGACGTGTCTGTGTTTCATCGGGGGATGCTGGTACTGGCGCCGGCAGGGGCGTTGGGGATCGTGGCCAGGAGCTCCATCTACCAGGAGTTTGGTGGGATATTTCCTGGTTTTTCTTTCCCTGCCCTCAGGATGTCTGCACTCTTGGGAAGCCCTAGGGGCGAAGCACGTCACGAAGTGCCTGACGCTCCGGCTCCAGGCAGACGTCCTCCCTCCCTATTGCATGCAGTCTTGCTGCACCTCCACCTGTGATCACCCAGGTGGCAGTATTGCAGTGGGACTTGCATCCCCACCCCACCCAGAGGAGGAGAGCAGCCGTTGGGCACTCAATCCTCCTCCCCCCAGCCGGCCCTCCAGCTGCCCGGGTTCGTTCCTGAACCCGGGTCACTGGCATCGCAAGTGGTAACCCTACCGCTGCGCCGGCGGGCCAGCCCGACTATTAAAGTTTTGTCCAGTAGTATAGGATAAAGTCAAATGTTTTTGTAAGTGGAGCCATTTTTTCTGATATACTATACTCTCCGCCTACTTGGGCTGCGTGGCTGGGTGTTTGTGTTGTCTCTGTCAATAGTTTAGTTTTGTGGATTTTCATGTGTTTTGGCTTGGAGGAACTAGACCATTCTTGGATATGTGCTCTCTGAAAGTTTCCTGGACTAAGAAACTGGAAAACATCACCAGCAGATATTGGGATTCTCATGATAAATCAACTTTTTTGGAAGCCATCTAAATCAAAGTAAGTACAGCTAAGAAATTCTACAAGCTCTGATCTGGGGAGTGCAAACTGAATCAACATTTCTGTCTACTTTGTTGCTAAAGGGAACTGCATGTCTTTGAGAACCATTCACAACTATTTAAACAAAGGGAAGACACTGACAAAGGGTTTTAACTTCCTGCATATGCCCCAAGCCAGTGTTCCAGGAATTTAACACATCCTTTGTCTTGTTACCATAGATCAAACAGTTTACTGGTCATTTTCCTGTGGATCTGATTATTTTACATCATTTGGCAATGGGGCAAATCCTCCACCTGGAGGCACACCACCGAAATTGATCAGTCCCTGCTCATGTGTGAGCCTTGGGCACATCTAGCCACATTGTATACAATTATTCCAATGTTGCATTTTTGACATTACCACCTGGCATACTACTGTTCAAAAAAGAAACACAACCTCTCTCTCACTGAACTCTGCCTATGCACCCTGAAACTTGTGCTCCTCCTCCTGCTGCTATCAGGGACTGTTCACCCTAACCCCGGACCAAACACCTCCAACCAAAATAAACCAGCAGGCACTCTCTCAATCATGTGCCTGAACATCTGCAGTTTACTTCCGAAGCTTGATGCACTGCAAGCCTTTGCCACCCAACACAACCCGGATATTCTGTCAGTAGTTGAAACTTGGCTCACCCAAAGATTCCTGACCAGGCAATCACCCTTCCTGGCTACAATGTCTTCGGGTTGATCGTAAGTCCAAAGTGGAGGGTGTGCCTTATATATGAACACTTTCGAGGACACTCCATTGATTCCAATCTTCCAGCAACACCTGCTCAGATTCTTCCCATCAGACTTCTATTAGGTGCCCACAATAAGGCCCTCACAGTTGTCACTGTTTACATACCTTCTAAAGAACAGGGACCTGGTCTAACCGCTGTCCTTGACTTTGTCAAATCCCACCCATCGGACTCCGAAATCATCCTTCTTGGTGACTTTAACATTAATTGGCTCTCAGCTGAATGTGGGTCATTTAAGGACTCCGTTATATCGGCTAACCTGACTCAAATGGTTGACTATGCAACCAGAAAGAACTACAGAACTGGGACCTGCACCCTACTCAACTGGATCCTAACCAACCACCCCTCTCGGATCACGAAAACCTCAGTCCTCCCTGACTCACTCAGTAACCACTCTCCCATCAGCTGTACCTGGTCAAACAAATTCTATAAGCCCCCTCCAAAAATCATCACCAGCAGAGTCCTACCCCGTGGTCAGCTACCCCACCTCAAATCACGCCTCAGTCTGCAGGACTGGTCCCCCATCTTCAAGGCAACAGATACTAATACTGCACTGGAGCAATTTATTCACATTTTCAATGAAGCCTGTAATAAATTTGCCCCCCTCAAAAAGCATAAAGTTAAATCGCTCAGTAACCCTTGGCTGTCAGGAGACCTCCTAAAAAACTTAAATCCAGGGACCACCTCTGGGAACTGGCTAGAAACTCTGGTAAGCAACTCGACATCCAGAATTATAAACGAGCACGGAACGACTGCACCAAATCCATTCGGCAACAGAAATCTGACTACTATAAAAATGCTCTCACTAACTCCTGGGGAAATGGGAGGGATTTCTGGAAAAACATTAAAGAGGTCACTGGGAATCAGTCAAAATCCTCGTCGAACATACTCAATATAAATGGACACACTACACTCGACTCTAAAACTATTGCGAACACTTTTAACATCGCTTTCACTGACCTTAGCAGTGTTCTCCCCTCAACTTCTTCAAAGACGTGTCAACTCCCATCCCCCCAACTCCTCCACCCATGCCTGTCACCCACCTTTCTACTTTAAAGCACTAAAGAAACATCAAGTCCGAAACTACATTGCCAAAGCCATCAGCAAATCTAGAACAAGCAATGACACAGTTGACCTCAAGCTACTGGCCCTAACGCTTGACGAGGTACTTGGGCCCCTCACCAAGATCTTTAATCTCTCTCTTTCCTCTAGCTAATTCCCAGACAAATGGAAAATGGCCACTGTTACCCCAATTCACAAAAGTGGTGATAAGGCTGACCATGCAAACTTCCACCCTATCTCCATTCTGCCTCCCCTATCGAAGGCACTGGAACGTATAGTATCGGACCAACTTACCGAGCATCTGGACAATTATAATATTCTCTGTAAACAGCAACATGGCTTTAGAAAAGGTCATAGTACATCCTCTGCCTTGCTCAAATTCATCAGCTCCATTCACAGCTCCCTTGACAATGGACAACTAACTGGTGCTATTTTCATCGACCTGACCAAAGCCTTCGATACTGTCCACCACTCCCTCCTGCTGAGCCAACTAAAAAATGCTAGTCTCTCCAATGATTCAGTCTCTTGGTTCAAAAGCTGTCTTGAAAACCGCACCCAGCATGTAAAAATTGGAGATGTGTACTCTGATTCTAGACCTGTCCTCTCTGGAGTCCCCCAGGGTTCAATACTGGGCCCACTACTCTTCAGTCTGCTCCTTAACACCCTACCGGACTCCTGCACTGAACATATCACCCTGTATGCCGATGATGCAGTAATTCTTGCCACACACCAGGACCCAAAGAAATTGCAAGAAAATCTCCAACTCGGCTTCTCCTCGGTTGAGAATTGGCTCACAAAGCACAAACTGATCCTTAATCAAAAAAAAAACAAAGGCCATGATCTTCAGCTGTTCCCATAATAAACATAAGCACTTCCAACTCTCCGTCATCACCAGACAAGGTGCCGCACTGGAACAGGTCAAAAACTTTAAATACCTCGGGATCACCCTTGACCCTCACCTCTCATACACTGCCCACATTGACCATGTAGCCAAAGCCGCTAACTCCCGGCTAGGCCTGCTATTCCATCATAGGAAACACCTGACACCTGAAGCCCTCACTGTCGCTGTCCAGAGCTCCATCATATCCATCATTGATTAAGGCATTATCATCTATGGCTCTGCTACAACCACCACACTCAAACATGTATCCACCACCCTCAACAAGGCCTGTCGACTTTTCACTGGCTCCCAACGCCTAACTCACACCTGTGACCTCTATTCTCAAACTGGATGGTTGAATCTTGCCAATCGAAAAAACACCAAACTTGTATTACTACTAAGAAAATCTTGCTGGGCCTGCCCCCGGAGTCTGTGCCCTCATACAACCAAGAAGCCATACCCGACATACCAAGGGATCGAAACCTCAGCTTCTGCAAGTCCCGCATTGCCGCACAACACAAGGCCAAAGATCCTTTGCTTACCGGGCCACTAGTTGGTACAACGGTCTTCCCAGTGACATCTCATCTTCACTATCGCTCAGCACTTTTAAGACTTGTCTCCGCCTAACACTGACTGCCTCAAACCTCTGTGACTGTTGTGGCTAAGCATATCTTTTGGTTCCATAGCTGAAGATGCCCTTTTGGACCCACATCTACTGCTCACTTTGCCAGCACCCCCCTTCCTATCTTCACCTCCCCTGCTGGCCCATGAAAATGCCACCCGGCTGCACTACCTCTATTCTTATCCGCCTTCCACCTTTCCTCTCTCTGTCCCCCCCAACCTACCTCCCCTTCACTCCCATCCACTTACTCTCCCTGATTTCACCCTCCTCCTTTCCCTTTCCCTTCCCCAAAGTTTCACCTTACTGTTCTTTTTTCATCTACAAGACTGTGTTTTTTTTTTTATTTTATAAACTGTTATCTTTGCTTATGATTGTCTCAATTGTACCAATGATGTGGAACCTTTGTAAAAGAGCCTTGGCTCAAAGGTATTTGTAATCCTAGAACAAATAAATAAAAAAAAATAAAAATAAACTATATACTGAGAATTGTGATGTTGTTTACTAAATTGCTTTAATAGACAAATCAAGTCCAATTTGGTATCAGACCACCATAACAGTAAATCATCATATAGAATAAAAACAGATTTCTTCGCTTGCAAAAAATGTTTAATCTGGTCCAATAAAAGAGTATTGTCTAGTAATGAAGTAATCACTTTCCATATACCAGGACCATTATGTCTTTGATGAATATGACCTACTTTGATAGTTAAAAGATTATGATCCGAAAATGCAGCCACCGTTACTGTGGCTGCAGAATCAAATCAAATCATCTTTATTTTTATAGCGCCTTTCAAACCAAGGCGCTGTACATAAAAACCATATACATAAAGATAAAATTTTAAAACAAACATTAAAACAAATCATCTGTAACTAGGAAAAGCTAAACTAAATAAATATGTCTTTAACTCCATTTTAAATCTATCTTGCTTCATTCTCTCAAGCAAGAGGTGAAATTCCCAGGGTTGGCGTTGAAAGCGAAAGCCCGGGAAAGGAGCAAATGTCTGGAAATAAAGAAAAAATCTATGCGAGTGGCTAATGGACCTTTATGAAATGTAGGAGTATGTGTAGCTGTAACAGATAAGTAAGCATCTTTAAGTTTAGCTGTATTCAAAATAGTATGCAAAAAAATTAGAGTCACAAAATATTTTTGATGTTTTGTAAGTATGAGATCTATCCCTGAGAGATAGGCCACAGTTAAAATCCCCACCAAAGATAACAAAATGAGAAGTATATAAAAAAGGTTGTGCAATTTTCAATAACTCAATTCTAAGAGATTTCTTTTGAGGTGTATAGATATTCAAAATTCTATAAAACATAGTTGAGATTTTAACATCCAGCAATAACAGTCTTCCAGGACATAAATACAATTCTTTAATTACTTCAACACCAGGCATGCTAAATAAAATACCTACCCCTGAACATGTGTCTTGACCAACAGACCAAAAAGAAGTGCCAAGAAACCAAGCTTTCTGAGCTTGCTTAATTTCAGGGAGAGAATGGAATCTTACATCTTGCAACAATATAACTACAATACATAAGCAGGACAAAAAAAGAAAACACTATATCCCTCTTCACTTTCTTTTTAATACTATTTACATGTATAGTATGTAATGAAAACGAGGGAGCCATACTATAGAAGGAGAAAAAAAATCATTAAGATGCCTCACTTAGTTTTTCCCTTCCTAGTGCCACTGTCTTTATGTTTCACCTTAGCTTTTGCTTTACGTTTCTGGGACCCCAAACAATCAACGGTAACCTCAGTATCCGTAGTTTGTTCCGGATGAGAAGAAACCACAGATGAGGAATCAGAGTCTGTGTTTTCAGAAGGATCCTGTAATAAATCATATCTATTACCCAAGGGAGTAGTTTCAGTTTTTTGTACTTTAGATATAGGTGACCCTTGCTTCCTACTTCTCCTAGTATATCTGCTTCGAGGAACAGTAGATTCTGGAGGTGGAGGGGAGGTCCATTGTACCCATAGGTACCACAGGGAGAGGGGTAGGTATAATGCAATTTTCACTAGAGAGCTCTCTAGAAGTAATGGGATGGGAAGGGGGTGCCAGACCAGATACCCCCTGTGCAGTTTGTACAGGTTCAGAGGCATCCAGTTCCTTGTCAAGGGCGACAGTGGTCTCTTGTGAAGACTGGGACAGTGGTTCTAAAGGCGGGAGAGAAGGTCTCCGTCGTAAAGAAACCAAGCTTTTTTCAGTCAGTTTAGAACGTTGTGCCACTGTAATGAGTAGCCTCTGTTCTTCCCCATCAGCAAGATTCGGAGAGTTATGGGCAGCCCAAGTGCATTGCTGAAAAGTATTGCCAGATTCTTCACATAGCACACATTTAGGGTCTTCCACACATTGATTTCCCTCATGGCCTAATTCCCGACTCACCACACATTTCATTTTGTCACAAATGCTGCTTAAGTGACTTATGGAACCACATCTGTAACAGGCCTTTGGTTGGCCTGGGTAGAAAAGTACCCCTCTGTCCCTACCTAACAGGAAGCTATTTGGTAAATGCTGGATCCCAGTATCAGTAGTTTTAAGCAACACCTTTACTTTCCATCCCCCTGTCCAGAGATGTTCAGTATCAAAAATGGCCCCAGGATCTGTTAGAATTGTACATCTCTGTTTCAACCAGACTGTAATGTCATTTAGACTAACCCTCTCATTTCTAAATAGGATGGTAACATTCTTTTGAGCAGGTTTAGTAAGAAGTATAGCAGTAAAGTGGTCCCACAAGGGAATATTTTTCAACTGATGGAATTTAGTCCAAAAACGTTCTAACCCATTTAAAGTTTTGAAACTTATATCAAAATTTGGTTCATGAGAAACATGTATCAGAGCATGAATTTCGTAAGCAAAAAATTTCATCGACTCTTTAAGTGAAATTTTACCAACAAAAACACAATCTGGCATAACTTCTAGTCCACCCACGTAATGCAATCTAACCGCATTATGTTGCTTTGTTTGTTGTGTCGGGACTGAAAAGCAAGATGCATAACTTTTAGATGGATGAGGGTTATTTGCTTTAGAAAAAGAGAACCCAGGGCCCTGGGGTTTTATACTTGGTGTAGGTGTTGTCATAGTTACAGCAGAAGAGGTAGTTGCAGCAGAAAACGTAGTGGGAGCAATATCAGGTATAGTCAGGATAGGGTTCTGTGTTAAGTGAAGTTCTGGAGGTAGAGAAAGGTCAGGGTCTTTAGATAGGTCCAAAGCAACACCGGTAGCCTCTTGATTCTGAATGCAGATCGGCGACGTCCCAGAGCGCCAAGTCCCAAACTCAATGTCCTTTTCCCAACCCGCTGCAAGTAATGCAGATTCAACAGACCAGTCAGTACTCACAGTTGCTTTTGATGATGCAGGGGCACGTCTTAGGCCGGCTGGATGAGAAGCCATATTCGCCATTCCTGACGAAACCACAGGAGAAAGCTCGTCTGACGCCTCGCACACAACTGCTACACAGCTGGGCGATAGAGGCGAAGAAGAATGCAGAAGCGTCATCAAAGAAACAGACTTGTCAGCGGGCAGGACAGGTTCACTCAGAAACGGTGAGTCAGCAGAAGGAATGCCTTTCAAAACAGAGACAGGTCGTTGCAAAGCTAAAATCTCCTGTCATTTAGCCATATAACGTTTTTCTTCCATAGCCAGTAACTGTGAAATAGAGTCAGTCGATAGACAAGAATCAACAGTAGGAAGGTCAGAAGTTTTAGTAGATGGTTGAGCAATAATTTTCTAAGACAATACTTGATTCTGAGGCATACCTGAAGTAGAACTGTTTAAACAGGTAGAAGACTGTTTCAAAGGAGCATCAGCAGTATCCATGTAAAAAGTAGCACTCTTTGGTTCAGCAGACAGCTTGGCCTCTAACAATTCTGGGGCAGGGGAGGAGACCAACTCCCCTGCTTCCAACACCTCCATGTTCTCCACCATACCTCCAGGAGCAGCCATCTTGCAGCGGGTAGAAGACTTGGTTTGCTGGCCAAGGCACCTAGCTTCACCTGAGCTCTTTCCTTCCAAGACTGCTTGAAAGGCAGAGTAGAGAACCTTACCAGAGCAAGGGAAAAGGATTAAGACTTCTTTTGGCTAAGCAGATTTACTGTGTGGTGGTGTTTTTATTTTTTACTCACAGGGATTGCTACTGTTTGTTGCTAACATTTCATTGCTTTATTTTTCTCTGATTCAAATTGTTGTTGCTGGTATACCTTCTTCTGCATTATTACAAGGTGTGCCTACAGGTGTGTGCTAAAAGATTACTGCTGTAATCTTCTGATTCAAATTGTCTTTTGCAAGGTTTATCTTCTGTTACTGCTTTCTTTTTCTCTGTAGCAAAGTGTTTCTTACAGGGTATATCTTCTCTGAAATTATTACAGGTGGAGCTTACATTTTTTGACTTTTTTATCATTGGGCTAAGCAAAATTACTGTTTGACACTGTTTTATTTTATTCTTGTTTTTTTTTTTTTTGTTGAAAAGGTTTGTTGTCTCAGAGGTGTTTCAGTCTCCTTCTCACATTGAAGGAGCTAATTGCTTTCCTCCCACAGCTCTTCCAAAGGATTAGGTGTGTATGTGAGGGGTGGAGCTGGCAAACTGTCAGTAATTTCCAACAGAAAGAAGGGTTAAAAGGTCAGGTTAGTTGATATCTTGGAGGTAGAAGACTTGGTTTGCTGGCCAAGGCACCTAGCTACCTGAGCTCTTTCCTTCAAGACTGCTTGAAAGGCAGAGTGAGAACCTTACCAGAGCAAGGGAAAAGGATTAAGACTTCTTTTGGCTAAGCAGATTTACTGTGTGGTGGTGTTTTTATTTTTTACTCACAGGGATTGCTACTGTTTGTTGCTAACATTTCATTGCTTTACTTTTCTCTGTAGCAAAGTGTTTCTTACAGCGTATATCTTCTCTGAAATTATTACAGGTGGTGCTTTACAGGTTTTACAGTTTTATCTAACATTAGGATAAGCTTTCAGGGTTACTACATTTGTTGTTGACTGATTGTTTCTGCTCTTACCTCCTTGTTCTTTCATCCGTGGTTCTTCTTTTTCGGTAGGGGAAGGGTCCAGCCACCCACCCCCATCCCCAACCACCCCACACTACACTCCTTTTATAGGGTACCACACTTGTGACATTTCCTGTGGCAGAGCAGGAAGGGGTGGATCAGTGGGGCATCCACAAGGTGAGCTCATTTACAGGGGCACTAGTAATTTAACTTGTTATAACAAGTTAAACAAAAACAAAACACAATCAAACTATTACTTGCATTGTTTTTTTCCTTCTAACTACTCTGACTAGGTTATAAACCCAGCAACTTATCTGGAATGGATATCATTAACTGCAGGTACTGTGGAACAATTTTCAGAAGGACAGTCTTACAGGATTTAGGACACTGTCCTACATGCTAGGCCACTGAAGATCTTAGGGCTCAGCTCCGGGCAGCATGGGCAGAGATTGCATGCCTCAAATTTCATATTCAAGAGGAAATACATTATAAGAACCACCCGCCATTTCCCCAGCATCCAACAGAAAAACCTCGACCACAGAGGGTAGTTGGACTAGGAGGTTGGCAGGTGGTTAGGAGGTGCAAATCGGGTGCCCCATCACTCTCTGCTCTCAACATATTACCTCCAAAACCATATAAACACTACAAACAGGTATCTGCCTCTATCTCTGAAATCAAACAAAGAGGCAGAAGACACTGCAGAGCAGGACACTCACGGCACAGGAGCTAACACAACAAAACTCACCCAAATCAGGAACCAAAACAAAAAAGCAAAAGGAAATCCAAAAATTTCTGATCATAGGAGACTCCATGATTCGGGAGTTAATACCCATCTCCAGCCAGAGGTAATGGTCAGATGTCTCCCAGGTACATCAGCATGGAGAGACACTGACCGCATTGCTAAAATTGTTCACAAAGCAGGAGAAAACATTGATGTCCTAGTACACATAGGGACTAATGATCTCACCATGCTCAGCTGGTCTGTTGTGGAGACCAAGGAACACCTGACCAGGCTGGGTGATAAACTATCATCCATTTCATCCGGCATCTCCTTCTCTGAGATCCTGCCAGTCTGGGAGAGGGGGGCAGATGGACGGCAGGCCAGAGAAGGGGAGATAGGGGAGCTAAACAAGTGGCTCAAGGGCTGGTGCCAGGAAAAAGGACACAGATTTATAGGGAACTGGCAACAGTTCTGGGAGCGAAAGTTCTTTAAATTTGATGGACTGCATCTGACTAAGGAGGGAGTCAGTGCATTGGGGCAGAAGTTTGACGTCTTTGCAGAATATTTAAACTAGCAAATGGGGAGAGGGGTTCAGCACCCCATACATCAAATGGGAAGAACATCCCTCCCCCCTCAGCTAGTGGTCAAACAGGGATTCAGCATGTTTGCAGTTCATTTGCATCACCAGGTAAGAAAAAAGGTTTGTCTCCCCATACGATGCACAGGAGTAATGCCAAACCTCACCCAACAACTAACACACCAAATCTGGCCAATGGAAAATCATGTACACAAATGCTCACAGCCTGGGAAATAAGATCCCAGACCTGCAGGCAATAATGTCAGAGGCTAAACTGGACATAGTAGCAATTAGTGAGATGTGGTTTACCAGTAACCACACTTGGGAGACTTCAGTACCTGGCTATGTATTGTTCAGAAGAGACCGAGGTGCAAAAAGGGGGGAGGAGTGGCCCTGTATGTCAATGAAAATATCAAAGCTACAGAAATTCAGAATAGACATGAGGAGCCAGAAGAACTGTGGGTCACCCTGGAAACAGGAAATGGGACAGCCATAAGAACTGGGGTTGTCTACAGGCCCCCAGACCAGGGGGAGGACATAGATACATTACTGTTAGAAGATATACAAAGCATGACAGCTAAAGGGGAGGTTCTGATAATGGGAGACTTCAACATGCCAGATACAGATTGGTCAATACCAGCAGGAACATCTGCCAGAACTAGACACATAGTGGATTCCCTGCAGGGGGAGGGCCTCAAACAACTGGTACAACAACCCACAAGAGACAGGGCTATCCTAGATCTAGTACTGACTAACAGGGAAGGGATCACAGATCTCCAGCTAGAAAGTCACCTGGGGGCCAGTGACCATCACATGGTATGGATCAATTTGGCTACTACATCTAAATCATCCCATTCCAAGGCAAAAATATGGGACTTCAGAAGAGCTGACTTTGATAAGATGGCCAACAGAGTTAAGCTAGCCATGGCAAAAAGAAACACAGGTGAGGGGGTACAGGCAAAGTGGGCAAGCATTAAGGATGCAATACTTGAAGCAACATCCCATTGTGTTAGACAGAAAAGGAAGTGCAAAAGAAGAAGGAAACCACTTTGGTTCTCAAATACAGTAGCAGAAAAGGTCAGAGCCAAAAGGCTGGCCTTCAGGAAATATAAGGGAACACAGCGGGATGAAGATAGGGAGGCATACCAAACTGCCCTAAGGGAAGCAGGGAAGCCAGTAAGGCAGGCAAAGTCCCAAACTGAGGAAACACTAGCACGAACAGTAAAAGAAGGTGACAAGACTTTCTATAGATACATTAGTGAAAGGAGAAAGTCCAGAGGGGGTATTGCTAGCTTAATGGAGAAAAGGGAGCATGTGAGGAGGAGGACCATGTAAAAGCATCTATCCTAAATAGATACTTTTGCTCAGTATTTACTGAAGAGAAGGTAGGGCAGGGCTCACAGCTCAGCACCATGGACACAGGGGAGGGAGGTGAACACTACTCCTTCACAAAAGAAAGGTCCTACAAGAGCTTGCTAAGCTCAGGGTGGATAAGGCAATGGGACCTGATGGCATGATCCCAGAGTACTTAAGGAGCTAAAGGTGGAACTAGCAGAGCCATTAGCAGAACTGTTTAGTGAGTCTCTGAGCACAGGAGAGGTCCCAGAAGACTGGAGAAGGGCTCATGTGATCCCGCTCCACAAGAGTGGTAGCAGGGAGGAGGCAGGGAACTACAGACCAGTCAGTCTTACCTCAGTAGTGGGCAAGATGATGGAGGCACTTCTTAAGGAAAGGATAGTGCAACACCTGGAATCCATAGGGGCACAGGATCCACGACGGCATGGGTTTACAAAAGGAAGGTCCTGTCAAGCTAATCTCATAGATTTCTTTGACTGGGTAACCAGAGTGGTGGACCAAGGGGGAGCAGTTGATGTCACCTACCTTGACTTCAGCAAAGCTTTTGACACTGTTCCACATAGAAGATTGATAAATAAGCTGGGTAGGCTCGGGTGGGTCAGTTGATCAACTGGGTGGCAAACTGGTTGACGGGCAGAAAACAGAGAGTGGTGGTAAATGGTATACAGTCAGAAGAGATGCAAGTCACAAGTGGGTACCTCAGGGATCAGTCCTGGGGCCAGTCCTCTTCAACATCTTCATTAGTGACCTTGCAGATGGACTAGAGGTAAGACTTGTCTGTTTGCAGATGACACCAAGATCTGTAAAAGAGAGATGATCCAGATGGGGTGGGCAGAATGAGAAGAGATCTGGATAAACTAGCAAAATGGTCGAAGAGTGGCAACTGGATTTAATGCAAAGAAGTGCAAGATCATGCACATAGGGAAGAGAAACCCTGAAGCCACCTATAGGCTGGGAGGGAGTTGCTAGCAGTCACAAAGGAAGAAAGAGACTTGGGCATCATCATCACTGATGACCTGAAATCATCCAAGCAGACCTCTAAAGCAGTAGGTAAGGCTAGGGGATGTTAGGTGTATTAGTAGGGGTATCTACAAGTCATAAGAGGGAGGTAATCCTCTTACAAGACACTGGTTAGGCCCCATCTGGAGTACTGCGCAGTATTGAGGCCACACCTTACAAGGACATTAACCAAATTGAGGCAGTCCAGAGAAGGGCAACCAAAATGGTGCAGGGACTGCATCAGAAGACATATGAGGACAGATTAACAGAGCTCAATATGTATACCCTTGAGCAAAGGAGGGAGAGGTGATATGATCGAGGCATTCAAACACCTTAAGGGCATTAACAAGGTGAAAGAGTCTAACATGTTTAAATATAAGAAAAATAGCAGGACAAGAGGACACAGCATGAGATTAGAGGGGCGATTAAGGGGGAATGTGAGGAAATTCTTTTTCACAGAAAGGGTGGTGGATGCATGGAATGGCCTACCTCAAGAAATGGTGGCTATGAATACAGTGCAGGGCTTCAAACAGGCATGGGATAGGCATATGGGAGCAATACAAATGAGTATGAATAGATAGGCCACTGACAGAGCAAAGGCCGATGGCACATTTATAAGGTAGAAAAAGAAATGGGCAGACTGGATGGGCCTTGCGGTCCTTATCTGCCGTCAACTTCTATGTTTCTATGTTTCATCTTGGCAGAATGCCAGGATGTAAGGGATCCCCTACAGGAGAGTAGGGGAATCTCCCCGGTGTCCTGGCCAAATTTCCCTCATTCACTAAAAATACCACCAACAGCTTAATCTGGTTTCATTTCAGTTGCTTACCATCTGTATCCCCCCGGTCGCCCCTGAAAAAGGGACTTCTAGGCCCAGTGGGCTTACCGGGTCAACAAAATTAAACAAACAAACAAACTTACCTTTCTTAGAAGGCTGACTAGCAAGATTCCTTTCTTCAGATAAATGTCTTACTGCTTCAAGGCTTTAAGGGTACTGTGTATATAATTAGGAAGTTATTTGTAATGGAAATACTTTCATGAAAATAATTAACTTATTTGTATGGCTTGAATGCTAATCTGTGAATATGACAGACTGCCAACCTCCTGGTTAGTAATACTGTGAATACCGCTGTTTTTGTTCTGAAACAGGTGAAAAAAATGAACTGGGCATGAATCCCACTGACTAATATATGTTCCTAATGGGCGTTATGGTCAAACTGTTTTTACTCACATTCTATTTGGCTTCATGTGCTGTCATTTTCTTAGCGGTGCTACCTTTTGTGGGGAATTTCATAGCTGCATGCACAGGTTCAAAAGTATGTCTAGTAACAGTCTTGACATGTAGGCATGTTTATATTTATTTGTCAAACATAAAATAGATATCAAAGTGGCCCAAAGGCTGTAGAAGGGGCTTACACGGCTAGTTCAGTATCTGCATCACATCTGTGTTTCACATAAGCCGGAGTATGTGGAAACAGGAAACTGTATCTATAGTAACAGAAGACATTGCATTCAATGGGTTACTTTATAAATGTATATCAAAAATTGAGCTGACAAGTTTGCTTACCCCCCTACCCCTTAATGTGTAAAGTCTGAAGCAGAGTTAAATAACAATAGTGGTCACACGCCATCTAGTGGTGCAAAATATGAATAACAGATGCTTAAAATGAATTTGAGTTATAAATGAAAGTAGATTATGAACAATGTCTAAAACTTGTACAACTATGTTTAAACACTAGATCCACACGCTGAAGAAGGCTACACAGATGAAACGTCGGTGCTAGATGATCTATCCCTAAAAGAAAAACAAAAAGAAAATATCCAAAATATTTTATGAACATTTATGGAGTGGCTGGACTTTTTTCTTTATTTACTTCTGTGACTTCGCCCACCAGCCCCCGAACTTTACTATAACATAAACAAAGGGAGGGAACCCACATCCTACCACTGCTCTTCCAGGTGACTGCTCATCAAGGTGGTAGTTTCTGTTTGTAAATGAAAATGGAGGTTTGTTTTTTTTGGTAATGAGAGAGATCGGGTAGTTAGGTTATTGTGAATGATCCTGTGTGTGTATTTTACAGTTGTGGTGTTTTGGCAAAGTCGGAGTGGAGCTGATGATCAAAAATATTTTAGAGGTGAGCTGGGAGGAATCGGGTACAAGACAAAGATTTATGAGCACTGTTTTGTCCTACATATGGGTTTTAGGAGTGTGAAGTTACTTTTCTTTGTTTTTCTTACTGTTGCTGCAGTGCTTGTCACTTTAGTGTGAGTTCAACAAGGCACTTTTCCTCACTTAATTTTCGGGGGGTCGGACTGATGAACACAGAGTAGTTTTGAGGTGGTTGGAGTGCTACTCAATGGGCATTAGATGAGGTTGGTTGGCAGCTTTTCCTGTTGGTATATCATAGGATTTACCACGGGTAAAAGGTACCAGTCAGCCAATCAGGATACATGATTTTAGGACTCCATTGTATGATAAAGCAATATACCATGACAGGGAGTGGGTATATTGGTGGATTTACCACACCCCTTGTGGTTCGGTCACGAGATGCAGCCGAGTGACTTAACCACACCAGAAGTGGTAAATCCACCCATATACCCACTCCCTGGAGGGGTATATTGCTATTATGCAATGTTCTGCTTTTTTAAGGAGATAGAAAAAAATAACTTTTTTTGGGGGGTATTTTAATGTTTATAGTATTTGTTAGTGCACTTGAAAACACAGTGCTATTTGCTAGGGTGTGCAGCTAGAACAGCCATCGACAAGCTTGTCCCAACCAGCTCAAAGGGGATGCTCCACAAAGGCTTTCAGGTGAATCGGAGATAGTAGAAGATACAGTAAAGGAAATGTGGTTGGACCGTCAACAGGCATTGTTCATTGCTCTGCTCATCAAGGGATCTTTTTACATGTTCAGAGGGTAAAAAGAGTGAGAGGGAATAAGTGAACAGTGAGCTGTTGATGAGCAGTCAGACTGAAAACGCTCATTGACAGACACACTCCAGGCATGTTGAGCCATCGACGAGCTCAAGTCAAGTACAGATTTATTTACCAGCATCACAGCTATTACAATATATCACAAAATTAAAAAAATTATACAAAACATTAAAAAAACACACTTGGTTCAACAATACAGTTTTGTTTACAATATCAGGAAGCAGAGTCAGACAATTGTATTCTAGAGAAAACAGAAAATCAGTCAGAGTATAAATATGGAATAAATATGGTCTAAAGGGAAAAACCTTGCCCCAAATATGTGGTTCAGAATAGGTTCATTTCTACAAATATGCAGTCAACAAGAATTTTGCTATTTCTTCTAATGTTTGCTTTTCCTTAACAGTAAATAGGTACTCTATTATTTTCCCAGGGGGGAGACTGAGACCTCCTAGCAACCCACGTAACCATTTTTTCCTGTCAGTCTCATAGAGCAGACATATTAAGACCACATGTTTTATGTCTTCAACTGTTTTAGTCCCACATTTGCAGTGTGGTGAAGAGATTCCATTTCTTTTTTTTGCCTGTGCTGAATAAATTGAGTATTACAACTTTCTGTTCTAAATCTTGTAAAGATTCTTCTGAGTTTGGGACAAGTCAATTGAGATAAATAAGGCTCAAAACCACTTATGGTCTTAAGTGATTTGTAATAATCATGTAATTTTGGCAATGATAACTGGGTAAACAAATGATTATTGTCCAAATCTCTAAGCCTTGTTTTGACCTCAAAAGTAATTTTCCTCAGAGGTCTAATATAGATCATATGCAGGAGGTGTCCCAGGCCAGAAGGCACTAAGGTTTTTTTTAATAAGCTGAATGAATGGATGTACATATCCCACTATTGCTAATTTGATTCCTTCCTCTTGACACATTCTAGGGTATCTGTATTCTGGTAATAAAAAGATTTTGAACAAGAACAAAATTTGTCTTTCTTTGATTAATGAAAGTAATGATTGCTGTCCTAACTCTAATTTAAGAATACACTTCGTAATTTCCAGGGGTAGCAGTGAAATGTATCTATATAATTTATTAAGTATAGTTTCTGTGGTACTAACATTGGTATGGCCCCACATTTTTGCTGCATAAATTATACTAGCTCTAATTTTAGCATCGATGACTCTCAGGATGACCTTAACTGAGGATTTTCCCCATTTTAGCATTGGATATTTTAAGAGCATTAACTGATGATGTCATTTTATTTTGTATTAGCTCCAGATGTTTTTTGCAAGATGCATTGTATGCAAATTTTTATTTTAGTCTTTGGTAACTGGTTAAGGCCCACTAGGCACAAGTGCCTGTTTTCGGGGGCAACCTGGGAGCACTAGGCGGTTAAGTGACTTGCTCAGAGTCACACAGTATGCAAGTGGAGGTTGTGAGAATCAAACCAAGGTCTGGGCTGCTGGATGTATTGAGCTCATTCACAGCTCATCACTCTCATCTCTAGGCTATACTGCCAGCAAATCTTACTCCTAAGTTATCATAACTGTTTGTAACCTCAGTATTGTTTCCATTAATCTTAAACCTTATTGGATTCCTAACTTTATTTCCAAAAAATCACTATGTTTGTTTTGCTTAGGTTAATTTTTAAGTTTCCTTTGGTTGCATAAGGACTCAAAATGAGCCAATTTTGGCTTGAGATCCAGTGCTGAAGATAAAAGAAGCACCAGGTCATTTGCATAAGCCAGACTGTCAATTCTACATTAATTCATTTTTGGAGCATCAAAGCTAGGGTTGGTAATTTGTTTCAAATCATGTTGATATAAATGTTAAATAAAGTAGGAGCTAAAATGCCTCGTCTGACACCTACATTGGTATGGAATTTATCTGTCACATGCCTGCCCCAAACTGGTTATACTGTACTCTTGCCCAGGTGTTTTCATATAATCTAATAAGGGTATCTAGAAGTGTGCTCTCCAAATTCAGTTCTTCAAAGGTAGCCCAGAAAATCTTCCTACTGATGCTTTCAAAGGCTGAGGAGAAGTCCACGAAACAGCAGTCAAGACTGCTTTTCCGTATCTTGGTATATTTCCATACTAGATGTTGCAACACATAGCAGTGTTGCAGTGTTGATCGATTTTTCCTAAAGCCATTCTGTGACTCATTAAGGAAAGAATTCTCCTCAGCCCAGTCCAATAGTCTACCCAAGATGATCTTAGAAAGATTTTCTGAGACACATCAATAAAGCCAATGGACCTATACATTTTGGGGTTATTTGAATCTTAATTTTTATAGATAGATAATAAGACACTTCTGGACCAGCTAGAAGGGAATTTCAAATTTTGAATGAACCCATTGAGCCCTGAGGCTAGTCGACGGCTACACTCCACAGCTCTGCAAATTTTTTTATTTTTTGGGTGGCTGAAAGTTGGGATTTAGATATGGAGAGGAGGACTGTATGGGGAAGTGGCAACGCAGTCAAGCAGACTGTTGAAGAATAATTAGGAGGTGAGCAGGGTGGAGTTCGGCATCGTCGGTTGCGAACTTGCTATGTTTGCGAGTGCTGGATTTGTACTGTCCACAGTGATTTCAGGGGGAGTTTGAGATGTGTCTGACTGGTGGTTGGCACCTTTTCCAGTGGGTACACAGGAGGATTTATCACTCTGAAAAGGTACCAGCCAACCAATCAGAATGCAGCATTCTGTGTTTTGTAGTGTGCCCATTATATAATGTGTGATTTATTAGGGGTGAGTGGTTATTTATTAGGGGTGTGGGGTGATTTACCATGGGTGTGGTGTGATTTATGGGCATGATTTACCATGTGTGTGGGGTAATTTTACCAGAGGTGTGGTGTAAGTTGCCAGGGGCTTGGTGTAATTTACCAGGGATTTGGGTGATTTACTGGGGTGTGGCATGATTTACCAGGTGTGTTTTGGGTAATTTACCAGAGGTGTGGTGTGGTTTACCAGGGGCATGGTGTGATTTATCAGGGGTGTGGTGTGATTTACCAAGGGCATGGTGTGATTTATCAGGGGTGTGGTGTGATTTACCAAGGGCATGGTGTGATTTACCAAGAATATGGTGTAATTTACGAGGAATGTGAGTGATTTACTGGGGGTGTGGTGCAATTTACCTGGGGTGTAGTGTAATTTACTAGGGGTGTAGTGCAATTTACTAAGGGTGATGTGTGATTTACCAGGGATGTGGTGTGATTTACCAGGGGTGTGGTGTGATTTACCAGGGGTGTGGTGTGATTTACCAAGGGTGTGGTGCAATTTACCAGGGATGTGGTGTAATTTATCAGGGATGTGGTGCAATTTACCAGGGATGTTGTGTGATTTACCAGGGGTGTGGTGCGATTTACCAGGGGTGTGGTGTGATTTACCAGGGGTGTGGTGTGATTTACCAGGGGTATGGTGTGATTTGCCAGGGATGTGTGATTTACCAGGGGTGTGGTGCGATTTACCAAGGGTGTGGTGTGATTTACCAGGGGTGTGGTGTGATTTACCAAGGGCATGGTGTGATTTACCAAGGATATGGTGTAATTTACGAGGAATGTGAGTGATTTACTGGGGTGTGGTGCAATTTACCTGGGGTGTAGTGTAATTTACTAGGGGTGTAGTGCGATTTACTAAGGGTGATGTGTGATTTGCCAGGGATGTGGTGTGATTTGTCAGGGAAGTGGTGCAATTTACCAGGGGTGTGGTGTGATTTACCAGGGGTGTGGTATGATTTGCCAGGGGTGTGGTGTGATTTGCTAGGAATGTGGTGTGATTTGCCAGGGAAGTGGTGCAATTTACCAGGGGTGTGGTGAAATTTACCATGTGTGGTGTGATTTATAGTACCAGAGGTCTGGGATGATTTACCAGGGATACATTGCGTGATTTACCAGAGGTGAGTGGTTATTTATCAGGGGTGTGGGGTGATTTACCATGTGTGTGGTGTGATTTATCAGTGTGCTTTACCACAGGTGTGGGGTGATTTTACCAGAGTTGTAGTGTAAGTTACATGGGGTTTGGTGCAATTTACCAGGGGTATGGTGTAATATACCAGCAATTTAGGTGATTTACTGGGGGTGTGGTGCAATTTACCAGGGGTGTTATGTAATTTACTAGGGGTGCGGTGTGATTTACCAAGAGTGTGATGTGATTTATCAGGTGCATGGTGTGATTTACCAAGGGCATGGTGTGATTTACCAGGGGTGTTGTGTAATTTACTAGGGGTGTGATATGATTTACCAAGGGGATGGTGTGATTTACCAGGGGTGTGGTGTGATTTACCAAGGGTATGGTGTAATGTATGAAGGATGTGAGTGATTTTGTTTTATTTAACCAGGAGAAATGTACTAAGCTGAAAGCTTCTTTACAGGAGCAACCTGGGAGCACAAGGACGTTAAGTGACTTGCTCAGGGTCACACAGTATGCAAGTGGGGGCTGTGGGATTCAAACCTTGGTCTGCAGCTCAGAGCCTTAAACTACTGGGCTACACTGCCTCCTACTTTACTGGAGGTGTAGTGTAATTTACTTGGGTTTTTGTGTGATTTACCAGGGGTAGGGTGTAATATACCAGGGATTTCGGTGATTTACTGGGCGTGTGGTGCGATTTACCAGGGGTATGGTGTAATATACCAGGGATTTCGGTGATTTACTGGGGGTGTGGTGCGATTTACCAGGGGTGTTGTGTAATTTACCAGGAGCTTGGTGCGATTTACCAAGAGTGTCGTGTGATTTGCCAGGGATGTGGTGTTATTTACTGTAGTGATTTACCGGGGCATGGTGTGATTTACCAGGGGCGTGGTCTGATTTACCAGGGGCATAGTGTGATTTACCAGGAGCATGGTGCTATTTACCAGGGGCGTGGTGTGATTTACCATGGGCGTGGTCTGATTTACCAGGGGCGTATAGATCCAAAAAGGGAATTTGTGCACTCATTAGTGCAGCAAGGCGCAGCGAGGGTGGCTCACCCCAATTAGAAAACAGAACATCCAAAAGCTGCACTCAGAGTCCTGAAATAGCTGACACCACTGAAAATAGATATATTTTAAAGGTTTAATTCCTTCAAATTAGATGCAGCTTGAGTTCACTGCATCGAGGTACACAGCCCCTATTGCCTCACCTCTCCATGAGACTTCAAAGGTCGTGACGAGCAAACAAAAGAATCAACATTTTAAGGTGTGTATGCAAATGACATCACTGCCTATATAGACTTCTGATTGGTTATTACATTTTTCAAAATAGAAAACATTGATAAGTGCAGCAAAATTAACTAAAAGACAAAAGTGCTATCACATTTTATAAAAAAAAGAAACAAAACATTTTACTTTCCGCTGACTTTACGCTAACCCACTCCTGCAGTGCCTTCTATTCTTGTGCCCCCAGCCTCTTATTATCTCATCTCATCTCTCAGTTCCCTGCTCACTCTATCCACCCCTCCACCCTCCTACCCACCCTCTTCCACTCCCACCTACCCACATCCATTCCTCTGCTCACCCTCACCCTCCCCTCCACTTGTCCTATACCCTATTCTCTGCCCAACTTCCTCCCCCTGATTCTGTTTCCCTCTGTCCCTCACTCCTTCCCCTGTACATTCAGCTGTCACCTCTCCTCCCAAGGTACTGCCTCTCTCCTCATCTCCTCACTCCTCTTCACTCTTCTCCCTCCTCTCCTCTTCTCTTCCTATAACCTTGTAACAATACCTAACTTACTGTACTTTGACTCCGGCTACTAACATAGCCTCTGTAAAAATGCCTACCTACTGTAACTTAACAGACTCTGACTACTGTGATCAGCCAATGACCTTGTACATGCTGTGCTTGCTCTGCTTTGTCACTTAAGCACAATTGTGTTGTAATTTTCTGTAAAGTTGGCAGATGGGGTTATTTCTTGGTTCAGTAATTACTAAGTTAATAGGAATCAGAAGACATTAATTAATGGAACATTATCTGAGCCTTCTATGTTGAAATGTGGAGTCCCTCAGGGCTTCATATTAGGCCCTCTGCTTTTTTCTTTATTTATAAATTCCTTAGCTGTTAATTTAAAAAAAAAGAGTTATTGTTGTATGCAGACAATGCAGTTTTGTTTTGTTTTCATTCAAATTTTTTGACTTTACAGAATACTTTACAAGAAGATTTTAGTTTGCTTCATTATTGGTTTGATAAACATAAACTGGTGTTAAACGCAGCAAAAACCAAGACAATGATATTTCCTCATCCCAGGAGAGTGCAAAATCAAGAATTTAAAATTATTGATAGTTTGGGTAATGCAATTGAACAGGTTAGGCAGTTTAAATACTTGGGGATATTAATTGATTGTCACTTAGCATTTGATTCCCATGTTACAGAGTTAATTAGTAGGGTACATAAAAGGTTGGGGTTTCTTTATCGAATTAAGGACAATCTTACGTCGGATGTTAAATTATTACTTACACATAGTTTACTATTATCTGTGGTGGATTATGGGTCTGTAATATACTCATTTACCTCTGATAGAGTTTTTTCTAGAGTCCAAGTTACGTATCATTCTGTCCTACGCTTTGCCTCCTGTCAATCAAGATCAACCCATTATTGCTTACTTTATAAACAATTGGGTTGTATGTCTTTAAAGGGGCAATTTAATTTTAGAGCCTTGTTGTTTTTGCACAAGGTTTACTTAGGTATTTTGCCACAAAGCATTCTTAGTTTATTCCCTAGGAATACAACTGGTTGCACAAGATTACAGAGTAGGGAGGGCTTTTTGGTTCCATCTGTCAAACAACTTTTGGCCAAAATTCATTGAATTTTACTACTGTTATGATGTATAATGAACTTCCTAATAATGTCACAAGACAAAAGCAATTATCCATTTTCAAGTCTGAACTTAGAAAAAATTTGTTGGAAAAATCCAATTGTAAATGTTATGTGTAATGCATATTTATAGCCTGTAAACTGTTTTAAATTTTGTATGTATGTCTTTTGTACAAACTGGTCATTTGTGAAAATGGGCTTGTCCCACAGACTTACCAGTATAAAAATAAATAAATTAAATTAAATTTACTTATGTTTTACGTTGCTTATAGCTTTGTCTTGACGTGGAGCCTATTTAATGAGATTGTACTCAAAGGCATTATCCACAATCTCAATAAATAAATAAATAAAATTCACACGTTTATTGTTAGGTACTAATTCAGTAGTTAACAATGGAGCAGAGAAAAAGCCATGTATGCAGCTAGCATTCAAACAGAATGACCACTTGATTTATTGTTTGTGCCAGATTCTTCATTTATGTGCATCCTAAAGGGGAAAACAGATTCTTGAGGCAGATAATGAATAGAAAAGAAAAGCTCATTTGATTTCTTAAATGCTGGGGTGGCTCAAGTTAACCTATATAATAATATAGATTTATGTCTCTCAAAACATATGTTGCAAAGTCCTATATTTTTAAGGGAGATACTCAGAGCTGATGTAAAGGATTAAAACTCAGGCATTTCAAGGCATAGGTCCTGGTTAACATCTTCTTTACTCGTGTCAGTTTCCATTCCCATTTGTATTTGAGAGCTAAAAATAGAAAAAGAAAACAGTATAAGTAATGAAGTCATATATAGCTTTCCATGTGCATTGTATAACAGAGAAAGCAAAGACCATATGTATGTAACATCTGAAGTGGAAAACTGTGATAGAAAAGGGCTGAGGTGCATTTTTAGGGATAATTCTTTACTTATATCTCAACATAGTATGACAGCAGATTAGTACAAAAAGTGGGAATGAAAATTGTGGTAAAGAATAGTGAGGGGGGAAGGCGGAGGGTGGGGGGATTATTTTTTTTATACATTTCTTAGTTCTCCTTAATATTTACATGAATAGATACAGAAATGTCCAAGTAAAAATCAAAGTTGACATTTGTACTGCATATTCACTTATGTCAGAGAAAAATCAAATTACTTCATTTTAGATGTGGTTTTAGATCCCGCATTTCATTATTTTAGTCCTGAAGGATTCACACTGTTCATTCTATAGATCCAGTAGCCCTCTTTTATTTCAATAATAAATCAATCAATCAATCAGTCTTTATTTCACCAGGCAAAACATAATTGCCTTCGACAGCTAGTGCTGGAACCCACTCGGGAGGGAGCAATATTAGACCTGGTACTCTCAAATGGAGAGAGGATCACAAATTTAGAAGTCAGTAGACATCTGGGAACAAGTGACCACTGCACAGTGTGCTTCAGAATAAGCACAACCATGGAGAGAAGCCATATAAAAACAAGGATACTGGACTTTAGAAGGACTGACTTTGGCAAAATGGGTGAATACCTGAGGAATGCACTAGCAAATGGCCAAAAAGGAGGGATAGAAGAACAATGGAGAAAAATCAAAACTGCTATCATAGAGGCAACAAGCCTTGGTGTGAAACAAATAATGAAAACAAAGCGGAGTAAAAAACCACTATGGTTCTCAAAAGAGGTGGAAGGGAAGGTTAAGGAGAAAAAGGCTGCATTCAAAAAGTATAAAGAATCACAGAAGGAGCACGACAGGGAACTGTATCAATTAAAGCAGAAAGAAGTGGGGAAGGCAGTCAGAATAGCAAAGGCCCAAACCGAGGAAAAAATAGCCAACTCCGTTAAGAATGGGGATAAAACCTTTTATAGGTACACTAGGAAGCATAGAAAAGTTAAGGGAGGGATAGTGAAGATTAATAAAGGAGAGGGGAGGTGGGCAGAGGGAGACAGTGAAAAGGCAGAGATACTGAATGAATGCTTTTGCTCAGTATTCACAAAAGAAGATGAGGAGGAGTTACCTAAACCAGACAATAGAAGCACTCTGGGTAGGGGGGTTGGCACCAGTCCATTTACAGAAGAAAGAGTCCTGAAAGAACTCCTAAAACTCAAGGTGGACAAAGCAATGGGGCCTGACGAGATTCACCCCAGAATCCTAAAAGAACTAAGGGAGGACCTAGTGACACCACTGACCACACTTTTTAACAAATCATGGGAGGATGGGGTGGTACCTGAGGACTGGAGGAGGGCAGATGTGATTCCCCTTCACAAAAGTGGGAGCAAGGCAGAAGCAGGAAACTATAGACCTGTAAGTTTGACCTCAGTGGTAGGGAAAATGATGGAATCACTTCTGAAAGAAAAAAATGTTGAGTACCTAGAGGCCAGCGGGGCACAGGACCCAAAGCAGCATGGATTTACAGCAGGAAGGTCATGTCAGATGAATCTAATTGATTTCTTTGACTGGGTGACCAAAGTAATAGACCAGGGAGGGACTGTGGATATGGCCTACCTAGACTTTAGCAAGGCATTTGACACAGTCCCACACAATAGACTAATAATCAAGTTAGCCAGCCTGGGAGTGGGTTCCAGGGTGGTAGCCTGGGTAGCAAACTGGCTGCACAACAGGACACAGAAGGTAATAGTGAATGGAACACATTCCGAAGAAAGGGGGGTTACTAGTGGAGTACCTCAGGGCTCAGTACTTGGTTCAGTCCTCTTTAACATCTTTATAGGTGACATTGCAGAGGGTCTGGAGGGAAAGGTATGCCTCTTTGCAGATGACACAAAGATCTGTAACAGAGTTGATACACAAGGGGGGGTAGAAAGGATGAGAAGAGACTTGGCAAGGTTGGAGGAATGGTCAGACATATGGCAACTTAGATTCAATGTAAAGAAGTGCAAAGTAATGCACCTGGGAAACAAAAACCCAGGAGAAGAGTTCACAATAGCAGGGAGGTACTAACAACAACAAAAATGGAAAGGGACTTGGGGGTAGTCATATCAGATGACCTAAAGGTGAGTAAGCAATGTGAGAAGTCAGTAAAGAGAGCCAGGGGGATACTGGGATGCATAGGAAGGGGCATCACAAGTAGAAAAAGGGAAGTGGTTATCCCTCTGAACAGACAGTTGATGAGACCCCATCTGGAATACTGTGTGCAGTTTTGGATACGCCATCTACGCAAGGACATAGAAGCAGTGGAAGCAGTCCAGAGGAGGGCAACTAAAATGGTGCAGAGTCTACATCAGAAACCATATGAAGAGAGACTGAGAGAGCTTAATATATATATCCTTGATGAAAGGAGGGACGGGGGACACGATAGAAACTTTCAAGTACCTGAAGGGAATCAACAAAGTCCAGGAGGGTAGCATCTTTCAGAAAAAGAGATGTGTAAGAACAAGGGGGCACAATTTAAAGATAGAGGGGGGATGGCTCTGGGGTAATGTGAGGAAATATTTTTTCACAGAGAGAGCGGTGGATGCATGGAACCACTTTCCTGGGGAGGTTGTTGGGTCTAAAACAGTGGAGGAATTCAAACATGCATGGGACAGACATAAGGCGATTGTAGTGGGGGGTTGCAGGAAGTAGGCTGTTGGTTAACCAGAATCTGCAGCTTATCCAATAGAAAGGGAAATGGGCAGACTGGGTGGGCCAAGTGGTCCTTATCTGCCATCAAAGTCTATGTTTCTATGTTTCTATAAAACTAATTTCCAAGATGGACCTGGACAGGTAGACATTACAGTACGTAACAATAACAATACATATAAGTTTAGAAATATAACATGGGACAAGTTGTATAGAAGTAATCATAGTACAGTATACAATAACAATAAGCCCAGCACAATGGGTAATGTTGGGAAAATGTTCAATATTTACAATATATAGAAAACATATGTTCACACACAAGTAAGTGCAAGCCCATTGAGTGGCCAACGGCAGGGGATGAGGAGGTAGAGGTAGGAATGCAGTAGGATGGAGGATGAGCATGTCGCTCTCATCTGCAGAGCATGGGCTTAGCAATTGCAAGACTCTGAGAAGGCATGGGTGAATAAGGTTTTGAAGGTAGAGAGTTGGACAAAGTAGGTTAGCTTCAGTGTTTTCTGTACATTGTTCTATATGTAGGAGAGGGAATAGCTTATGGGCATTTGGCTGTAACGGTTTCTGATCTTGGGAATTACCAGGGATATATATGAAAGATTTCCAAAGGTATAACTTCCAGGTGCATGAGCTAAGAGGCAGCCAGTAATGTATTGGGGAAGTGGTTTTGTAATGGCTTGGTACGTCCAGAGGACAGCACGTTTTTTGTGTCTGAATTTTAGGGAAGTCCAGCCCACTAGGGCATAGAGAGTGCGATGGTGGGCGGAGTATGGTGCCTATGTATAAACCATAGTGCCCTGTGGTAGAGGGTGTCAAGATTTGCTAAGGCTGTACTAGAGCTTTGACTGTACAAGAAGTCGGCATAGTCCAGTAATGGAAGAAAGGTGGCTTGGACAAGTCTGGTTTTGGCTTCTGTTGTGAGTAGATGCTTCACGTGGAAGAAAATGCCAAGCCTCTGTTTAAGTTTTTT
The DNA here is from genome assembly GCA_016271365.2 of Neoceratodus forsteri. Classification (NCBI taxonomy): domain Eukaryota; kingdom Metazoa; phylum Chordata; order Ceratodontiformes; family Ceratodontidae; genus Neoceratodus; species Neoceratodus forsteri. The sequence goes on along the minus strand of CM028134.1, from coordinate 1,060,480,025 downwards.
TTAGACAATTCTTCTATATGGACAGAAAATGTTAGTTTGTGGTTGATTCAGACTCCTAGATACTTGAATTTGGCCATGAAATCAAGAGGTTCCCCTAGAAAGGTAGTAATTTGGGGCAGTGTGTCCAGGGTGACTGGAGGGGATGTGTTAGACAGGAGTGCAAAGAACATCGCCTTTGTAATTTTTGCATTCAGCAACAGTTTCAGCCTGAGGAGATTTTGTTGTAGCTGGTTGAACTCACTTTGAAGGTCTTGACAGACTGTCGCTGGAGAGGGCCTAGCAATATAGAGACCATGTCATCGGTAAACAGGTGTATATTAGCGGTTTTGAGGCCAGAGTGGATGTTATTAATATAAATGGCAAACAGAAGTGGTCCCAGAATAGAGCCCTGAGGTACACCTCCCAAGAGGGTTTTTGGTGGGCAGAGGCCACCTTCAGCTTTAACTTGCTGCAGGCGACCAATGAGATAACTGACAAACCATTTCAACGCCATGTTTTTAAACCAATATTTTGGAGGATGTCAAGGAATAGGGTATGGTCCACCATATCAAAGGCCATGCTTAGGTCCAGGAATAGGGCGTACACATAGTTCCTGTTATCCAAGGCGTTCAGCCAGTCATTTGAGACCATGGTGGCAAGTGCGAATATGGTACTGTGGCATGGTCTGAAGTCAGACTGGACAGGTGTGAGCCAGCTGGCTGAATCAAGATGGTTTCTGATCTGTTGATTAACTAAATTTTCGAGCATTTTGGATAGAGTAGGAAGAAGTGAGATGGGCCTATAATTATTAGGATCGCTGGCGTCTCCAGATTTGAACAGTGGGACGACATGAGCTATTTTCCAGACAGTGGGAAAAGATCCCTGTGACAGAGACATATTAAAAAGGTGAGTAATAGGTGGGGCCAGGATGTGGTAGCTCATTTTTAAGATACATGGATCAATTTGATCAGCACCTGCTAATTTCTTGATTTACAAATTAAGGAGCAGGTCCTCAACCTGTTTCAGAGTAACCGGGCTGAAGGAGAAGACTGTTTCCGGGATTGATGGGGCTGCAGTAATGGGGGCCTGTGACTGCCCATAGTACTGATCTCTAAGTTTCTGGGCAGCAGAGGTGTCATAGGCTAACCCAGCAGTAGCAAAGTGATTATTCAGGAATTCTATGACTGACGGTTTGTCCGTGAAGGTGGATCCTCTGGAGGAGATTTTAGAGGAGAGTAAGTTGGTAGATCTATGGCTTTCTACTTCTTTCAGGGTTTCCCAGAATTTAGAGGAACAGTTTGTAGAGGTGGCTAATTTAGTACTGTAATAGTTCGATTTAGCCATTCTGTTAAGCTTTGTACACTGGTTCCAAGCTGTTCTGAATACCGACCAGTCAGAAGGGAGCTTTGTTTTCCAAGCTTTTCTCCAAAAAGAATCTCTGTGAAGTAATGCAGCTTTTAGACTGGAAGAGAACCACGGACAAGATTTTTTCCTGGTTCTTATTTTAAGTAGGTGGCATGCCGATTGACCATGCTTATGAGTATTATGTGGAAGATCTCAAATGCTTCCACCACAGAAGGTGCCAGGTAGAATTCCTGCCAGTCTGAATATTGGAGCTCTGACAGGAAGGCACAGAGGTGCAGTATATGATAATTCCTCTTATAAATATATCTAGAGGTTGAGCTAGGTTTTGATGTAGACCTGACAGAGGCAATGGTGCAGTGGTTGCTGAGATCTTTAAAGAAAACACCTGAGTGTGTAAACAAGTGGGGCTTCTTTACCAGGATTTAATCTATCAGGGTGCTACAGTCTGGATATTTAGTCTTGAGGTGGGTGGGTTCAAACATAAGTTGAGTAAGGCCAAATGAATCGCATAATTATTTTAGGGGCTTGGAAATATCAGAAAGCCAGTTAAAATTAAGAGCACCCATGATGACGACCTCAGAGGCGAAGGAGGCAAGGATGTCTTTCAGGTGAGTCAGTACCTTCAGCCCAGCCGACGGCGGTCCATAGCACCCAATGACAAGGAAGAATTCAGAGGAGGAGAGACAAACTCTCAATGTAAGGCATTTGACTCCTTACCCACCAATGTGGAGCTAATAACCGAGGCCTGGAATTTATCTTTTAGATAGCCAACCCTCTCCCTCTAATTTGTCTGTCAGTTCTGTGGATATTATAAGAAGGAAGGTTGACTTCGGAGTATTGTGTGCCAGGTTTAAGCCAGGTCTCGGAGACCACAATGACATCAGGGGAGGTATGATTAACCCTGGTGTATAAGGAGTCAAACTTTTTTAACAGACTATAAACATTAACAAGGACAAGGCTGAGTCCCTTAAGGTGTGTAAGATCAACCGGAGCGTTGACATTGGAGATTGGACCGGGATTAATTTCAACATTGCCTGAACAGAGAAGTATGATCAGGAAAATCTGTCTGAGGGCATGTAGGAGCATTCTCAGTGGTTTGTAGTGTACCATTTTTGAGGAGCATGTGGTAGAAGGCAATTGGCCATCAGGTCAGAACCTGAGAGGACTCATGGAGGCAAACAGCAATATCGTAGCAGAAAGTGTACAGGATATATCATGATAACGTACTGGAGGAACTGATGAAGGGGAGGGCCACAGGTGGTTAGTGCTACAGCCACAGATGGAGGTAGCATATAGAAGTGTGTTCATACAAATAGATGTTAGGTTTAGGGTGTTCATAATGCTGGGGGGGGGGGAGGTGTGGATTGTTAGGGCAGTGAATAATAGGCAAAGGTTCATAGTTCAGATCTGTCAGTCTTGAATTTGTATGGGGGATTTAATGATGGTATTTGTATGCCAAACAGGCAGCAGATGATAACAGGTCAATCCACCATGTCAAGTCTTAAAAATAGGCAGCTGGCTGTTAAAAGATAGTAAGATAGAGGAGTGTAAGCATTTCTTTAAGATGTGTAGTCAGTCACAGCCCAAGTGGGTGGGGAGAAAACTTTATATAGGAACTACCAGTAGAAATCTTTTACTCTGGCAAAGGGGCAGAGAGTAATTGTATTAAATATGGATGGGGGTGGGGGTGGCTGGAAAATTATACTAGAAGTTGTGCTGGACAAAACAAGTTGGCCAGGAAAGCGGCTGTGTCAAAAGCTGTAAATGCCTGTGTTGAATTTCAGGCCAATCGCCAAGCAGCCAATCAAGGGCTGAGGAGTTCCTGCTGCAGCCAATCAATTTTCTTTGCTTGCTATTCTGCCAATACTCTCTCTGAAACCTCATCTAACTCCTCCCCTGTGTTGCTGGTCTGTACACCCCCCCCCCCCACAGACAAAGGCTCCATACCCTGTCTCTAACCTGACTCAAAGAATGTCCAACCCTTCCTTCTTCCCCTGGCATCCCTGTATCTCTGTGGCCTTTATGCCTTCCCTCACATATAAAACAACTCCCCCTTTCCTCCCTGTCCTGCTCTTCCTGAATATGGAGTATCCTGGAATGGCCACATCACAGCTTTGGTTTTCAGTGCAACATGATTCTGTTATGGCCACCAGATCCAGGTCTGCCTCTGCAATGACTGCCTCAAGGTCAGGAATTTTATTTCCTAGGCTTCTTGTGTTGGCACACATTGCTCTCCATTCCTTTTGTTCCTCCCTCCCCCTTTACTGCACCCCCTTCCTGAGTCCCTCCTTCACCCTTTCCTTGTCCCTGGTACCGTCCACTCCTTTTTCATCTTCTTACTGCCCATTGTCCTTAGCAATATTCTCCCAACCTTCCTGTCCTTTCCTCCCTGTTGTCCCTAGGCCCCTCTACCCTTGGGAATGCATTTCCATGGACTTCTCCTCTCTGCTGCTCCAATTTCTTGGGGGGGGGCATTCACTGCCTCTTTTTTTCTTTTCTGCCACCCCTTCCCTGGCTAATTTAAAAGCCCATTGAAGTAGCATTTTAAACTTTCCACCTAGGACTACAATTCCCCTCCTGGATGGATGGAGGCCATTTCCCTTGTACAGGCCTCTACCCCCCAGATAGGACCCCAGTCCCCAATGTAGCCAAAACCCTTCATCCCCAACATCATGCCTTCAACCAGTTGCTGAAGGCTGTTGTGTAGGGTTCACATCTTCCCTGGCCACTATCATGGGTGCTTCCTTTTGACAGTCCCATCTTGCCAGAGTAGAGTAAGAGTTGTGTAGTGGCACCGACTGAGGAGTGTGTTCCCAATCCACCACCCCCACCCTCCCAGAGCCCACCACAGTCCAGCCAGCCCTACTCCTTAGCACCCTCTGAGACATTGGTAGTAGATGTGATGGCCACTGGGTGGGGATGAGATCCTCTGGATCATAACCAACTTAGCCCAGAGTCAAGCTACATCTTCACCAGCCCAGAGAGGTGCATGCAGATGGGGCAGCACCTCAAGCTCCAAAAGGTCTCTTTGAAGACTGCTTCTCCACAGCCACTGCACTGCACCACTTCCATCATCCCCAATACTACACTCCCTATGATCTGGAAAAGAACTTGTGCCATCACCCCAGGTAAGGTGTTTATAGCTTCCCCTTTTTAAGTTTTGTTCGCCCCTTATTGCTTTACCCCAGATAGGGTTTTCTTTAGGTTTTCCTCAGTTGCTTTAAATAAGGCTTTTCTAACATTCCCCTTTTTTGTTTGGCTTATACCTTAGTTACCTGACACTAGATATTTTTTTTTAGATTTTCCCCTTTTGCTTCTTTTCCTCCCCTGCTTACACGTGCCCTAGATCAGGTGTTATATTAATACCTGCTTTAATAATGTGTACAGTTCCTGAAATCCTGGGAAAGAAACAAACAAATACCCTTGCTGGGATTTGAACCCATATCTCCTCTGAACCCCATTCCACTGTACTACCAGCTGTGCTGTCAGGGCAACTTAAACATTGAGATCCTAAGGCACTCATATTTTTCCAATGCAAACCCTGGAGCTACTCAGAATTAGAATTACATTTTTATTTACAAGAAGTGCAATGTTCACGTAACAACCCTCTCCTGCCAGCAGGAGGAGAGAATTTCTTTTTAGAATGTCAGTCCATGGAGCCTTCTGGTTAGTAAAGCCTCTGATAGCCAGTGGGTGGAGCTTAGAATGCCAGTTGTTGGGTGCTGGCAGTGGGTGCGTCAAAATGACAGAGTGATTGGGGGGTACAAGTGTGCCTTCAGGGCATCCTTACTTCAGGTTGCTTGCTAGGCCACCTTAGAAAGAAAGAGCCCCCCTCACTTTCAGCAGCTATCTGTGGATCCAGTGTGTGTCAGAATAGTAGAACTCATTATCTGGTCATCTGGTAACCCCCATGGGCAGACGTCAGGACAGTGGTGATGACTCTGGGATTTGGAGTCAGAATGCCATTTAGTGTAGCTACAGCAGAACCAGGAAGCCAGATGGGTAACAAAGCTAGCAGTAGGAGTAAGTCTTCCCAGTATCCAACCTCACAAAGGGCTCCAAACACGAAAGAACAGGCAGAATGTACTTTTTAACTGGCCTGTGGTTCTTTCATGTTGTTGTCCACTTATGTATTTAATAAAATGTACTTTTTAACTGGACCAAGTGTTTGGGGTTCTTTGTGAAGTCGGATACCTCGAAGCCCGTCTCCTACTACTTGCTTTGTTGTCTTTTGACACGTCGTGGCTCCGGTTTGTGTTCAGGAAGCCACCTTCTCCTGTTTCTAAGCCAGATGGGCACCCTTCTATTCTTTGTAAAGGAGGTACTGAGGTGCTCACTGCTGTGCTGGTGAAAGTTCTTACAGTGGTATTGCCACTTGCAGGCCAGTTGAATGGATGCTATGGTGTCGTGCTAGTATGTGAGAAACGCATGGACCCACAGTGTAGAGCAAGTTGGAAGATCTTGTAAATTCAAAAGGCAGAGTAGGAAAGGTTCTACCTCAAGGTGTAACCTCACCCACTGGTGAACTGGAAGGAAAAAGAAAAGTCATGGGGCTCCAGTGAGAAATGTATAAAAGGTACAGTCCTCCTTATGTGAAATTAAGATTTCAACTTATGTCTGAGGTAAGGATTGAGCCTGTCTTGTGGTGCTGAAGAAGGGATCCATTCAGGGATTGTGTTCCTGTGTGTGTAACTGTAACTATGTTAGTAAATCTGCAAACCTGGAGACCTGGGTTTGAATCCCACAGCCCCCACTTGCATACTATGTGACCCTGAGCAAGTTACTTAACTTTCTTGTGCTCCCAGGTCGCACCTGTAAACAGTCTTCAGCTTAGTGTGTCTCGCCTGGTTAAAAAAAAAAAGATAACAAAACCCCCCTGCATAGCAGAAAGATGTATTTCTGTCCTGTCAAAGAAGGGGCACAAAGTGAAGACTCACAGGGGAGTAAATAGAATTGGAAGGAGTTGGAAATGATTGAAGGAATACTACACCCTCATGACAGGTACATTTTATTTGTTTCCTTGTCAACGGTCAACTTCTTTTCTGTAGCTGTTGGGAATATATGTGCTTGTTTTAGTTTTATTTATTCATTTTTTTAATTTTGATTCGTTAACCGGGTAACAGCACCGGACCGAGGGTCTTTTCTCAGGCTCGAACTGGGCAAATTATGCAATACAAAAATATGCAACATACAGCAAGAACATTCAATTACAGTTACAAATACTGTACATAAAAACATATAAAATTTTAGTTGCTTTTTAAAAACTTGAAAAAAACAGTTTGTATGTAAACATTCAGGTAAACAGTTCCAGAATCGAGGAGCAGCTGCAGTAAAAGTACATCAGCCAGTTCTAGTTCTACATGAGCCAACCTTAAGGACAACTGCAAATGACAACCTTAAACTAGGTAGTAAATCCCTGATTAATTAAGATATGATCATACAGTGGTGAAGGGGCAGTGTGAATATCATTTTTAAAAACTATATAACCAAAAAATATTGAATACATTGTAATGAGGACAACCAACCAAGCTGTGAATATAAGTGACAATGATGGGAATAAAAAGGAGCAAATAAAGCAAAATGACAAATGTTATTGTAGGCAACAGAAAGATTTTGAAACTCCTTAGAACCCGATTTAAAAAAAAGACTAGATACATAGTCAAAATGAGGTGAAAGCAAACTAACAGCAATTCAATTCAATTTTTATTTGTATACTGGAAAGTATGTGAGCAAAAATGTCTGTTTTCACAAACGTCTAGTGTTTGAAAACCATAAAAAGACAGTTACAGAGACAATTTGAATACTTAAAACAGACAAACACAGTAAATACAATAAATTTACAGAGTTAAGGGTACAATGAACTAGCAAGTACAAACTATAAATATCATATTTAGAGGAGTCAAATAGATGTAAATTAGAGTAAAGTAATTTTTGCATGACACACACATTGCTGGAAGAGATTAACTGAGCAGACCACCGGATAGCTATGGCCTGGGTGAAAGGAAACAATTACGGGGACTGGGGCAGACTGAATTCTCTAATACCCAATTGCTCTATGTGATTCAAAGGAAAAATAACATTTCAACTTATAAAGAACGCCAATTTTTCAATTAATTTTACAGCAGACAAGATTAATATGGTCAGAAAAAGTATGCAGGGGTCCAAAGTAACTCCCAGGTATTTAAACTGAGAAACTTGCTCAATTAGGTTACCTTGATTTCTGTATAGCACAAGAGCAGGACAATTAAACATAAAATGTGACCCAAAAATCATTGATTTAGATTTCTTTGAGTTAAGAATGAGTAAATTCTTGGAAAAACAGTTGTGAGCAGAAAGAAAATCTGGGTGAAGGTCATTAACCACATAATTTCTGTTACTCCTTTCTCTCTCCGGCTGCACAAATAATTCAACAGCATTGTACACACATTTTTTTTGGAACTAATTGCAGGCACTTCCCAAAACTGGATACCATATTTTCATTGTCATCTATCTTGCGGTGGAAGTAGGCAGGGAGACTGCAGCACCTAAGATTGACCTTTCTACCACTCTTGGAACCACTATATTTGAGATATGCAAAATTAGGGGTACTGTCACTGACCTCTGCCTGCAACAAGCTTTCAGGCTCCCACCTCAAACCTATAAACCTCAGGCTCCACCCAATATTCCTGTGGCTGCCTTGTTATACTGCCGCACACTTGCAGCTGCCACCAGTGACAAGAAGCCCCTTAGGTCAAAGACTGCAGGATCCAATTGGGTGTACTGGTCACACTTCCTTAGGAAATTGATCCCGCTACTACTGCTACTATTTGGAAACATACACCCTAACCCAGGATCCCCTTATACAAGGATCACCACGAGTCTGGGTCACCTCAAGATCATCTCCCTAAATATAAGCAGCCTCTTACCCAAGTTAGTGCAATTCCAGGCTTGGGTAGAGCTGCTCAATCCAGATGTAGTTGCACTCACAGAGACCTGGCTGTCTCCAAAGGTTAGTGATGCAACCATAGCCCTGGTTGGCTATTGTGCGTTCCACCAGGACCGAGTATCCAAGCGAGGTGGCGGCTGCATGCCTAGCAGTATGCACACAAAGGAGGTGCAAATATTAAACATAAAGCTTAACCTTAGCCAGCAAAACAAAGTACTATTATTCTCCACAGTTTATACCCCCGGTAACTACACCACAGGCTTCCAGCAAGTCTTAAGCAACCTGGAGCAATCTAGGCAAAGCTGGGAGCAGGTTACTGTTGGAGATTTCAGCATCAACTGGGATTCCAAAGATGCCTCAACAGTCCATGACCAGATATCAAGCCTATAACTTACACAGTTGGTATCACAATCCACCAGGCATAATTACCGGATGGACACTTGTACACTAATTGACTGGCTTCTTTCTATCAGCCCGGAACACATCTCTAAGGTCTCTGTCCTACCAGACTCGCTCAGTGATCATTCCCCAGTACTGTTCCAATGGACAAATAGGTCCATTAAGAATGCTCCCCAGGTCTCCGGAAATTGTTATCTGAGATCCTGGCAATTGGAAGCCTTCAAGCAATATCTGAGTCTGATTGACTGGTCAACACTCGACAGAGCCAAAGATGGGAACCAAGCCCTTAATTACTTCATTATGACATTTGCTAGGGCCTGTGACATCTTTGCACCTTACGTGACCAAAAAAGTAAGAGGGTCTTCAAACCCGTGGCTCTCAGGCTCCCTCATTGTGCTCATGTGACATAGGGACAACCTATGGCACAAGACCAAAGCAATTGGGTCACAGGCAGACCTCATTGCCTACAAGACTACCAGAAACAAATGCACAAAGATCATACGCCTAACCAAAGCTTCCTACTATAACGATCTTCTATGCAGGAGCTGGGGCCGTGGTAGGGAGTTCTGGAACTCTATAAAATCACTTACAGGAAAAGCCTCCAGAACACCACCAGACCTGATTATCACAGCATGCAGGACACTTCAAGAGTCCAGAGATATTGAAAATGCATTTAACCAGGCATTCACAGACCTTAGCACTGTACTACCTCACCCCCTTGCCATCTGATCAGCTCTCCCGTATGAATCCCCCCCACCATCCCACCTAATAGCAACATCCCACCATTCTATTTCAAGCAGATTACTAGAATGGAAACCATAAGGTATGTCAATTGGGTCTTAGGGAAGACTAGGATGGGGAGTGACCACGTTGGCATGAAGTTGATAGCCCTCACCTTAAACAAACTTGCTGATCCACTCATGAAAGTATTTAATGCCTCACTAAGATCGGGTGTGTTCCCCGACAAATGGAAGGAAGTACTTGTCACTCCTGTCTTTAAAGTGGGTGAGGCAACCAACCAGTCCAACTATAGGCCCATCTTGATCCTCCCCCCACTCTCCAATGCCCTTGAATGAGTGGTCTCTGAGCAGCTTATAGAGTACCTGTTTAAGTACAACCTACTCTGCAAACAGCAACACGAATTCCAGAAAGATCATTCCACCTTTACAGCCCTGGTCGATTACACCTTTTGGTTCTACAATTCCTTAAATAATGGTCAGGCAGTGGGGTCTATCTTTATAGGCCTCACTAAGGCATTTGACACTGTTAGCCACCAACTTCTCCTAAACTGTCTACTATCTACAGGCCTGTCCACTGACACTGTTGCCTGGTTTGACAGTTACCTCTCTCCCACATGTCACAATGTGTCAAAATCAATGGTAAACTCTCAGAACCCAGGCAGGTGAATCTCGGAGTGCCCCAAGGGTCAATTCTTGGACCACTCCTCTTCAGCCTCTTCATTAACCCCTTACCCTTGATCTGCACAGCACACATTGTGCTCTGTGCTGCTGATGCCGTCATTTCTGTATCCGTCAGGAAACAGTCCACAATCATTTCTGAGTTGCAAACTAACTTCCAGTCTTGAATTATGGTTTACTATGAATATGCTAATGCTCAACTACCAGGAGACAAAGAGCATTCTTTTCACTGTGCCACAGAACAGGAATAAGTTTGGATCACTGCAGGTGCTGAGCCATAAAGGAGACACATTGGAACAAGTCTGCACCTTTAAATGTCTAGGTGTACACCTAGATGACATCCTCACCTTCTCAACTCATGTCGACTGTGTCACCAAAACTGTTAACGCAAAACTGAGTGTCCTCTATCGCCACCATCACTCCATGACCCCCCATGCCTTAAAAATTGTCACGCGTTGGTTGGTCTTATCAACCATAGCGTGCAGCCCTGTGATCAATGGAGTGGACACTGATACTGCACTGAAATGGGTTAAATTAATAGTCAACAAGGCCTGCCATTTGGTCCTGGGAGCCGACTATTTGTTCCACACATGTGCCCTCTACAACGAGGCAGGATGGCTCCCTCTCCACCTTAGGGCACAATACCAGACTTGCCTGCTGGTTAAGAAACCTATATTAGGGCTCACCCCTGACTCTACCTCTGGTCCATTCAAAACTGCTCAACCTTACTATCAACCCTAGAGGTGCAAGGGATGGAGTGTTACTGGTGCCATTTAAGTGCACTGCTCTAGCCCAGAGATCCCTCTCTTACTGGGGACCTAAGTGGATCAATGATCTACCTACTGCCCTAATCAAGTGCGGGTAAGATCAGTCACTTCAAATCTGGTCTCTGTTCCCACCTAGCCCTAGCTAATGCTTGTGGATGCTCAATCTAAGTCTAGCCTGACCTTAACCAAAAGCACTTGCCATCTCCCTCACACCCTCATCTACCACTCCTCCCCCTTCTGCCTACTCCTCCCTCTCACTCTCCCTCCCTCCTTCCCCCCCTTTTGCCCCTCCCCTTCTACCTCACCCCTGGTTTCACCTCCGACAAAACCTTCTCTGGCTGCTTTCCTCCCTGGTACTCAGCTGCCTGGAGTCTTCTGCCCATCGGGTATATTTTGCACTTTACAAAGTGATGCACTGCACTCGAGAAGTGCTATCAGTACTGTGCATTCCCTCACTGTTACCATGGTTTCCCCTAATTTGTTAATTCCTTGTTTGCTGTTTTGCAAGTGGCACCAATTTATGTTGTCATACTGCTTATGTAACCAATGAAATGTTTATGTTTGCTGCTTGCAAGTGTCACCAATTTAATGTTGTCATACTTCCTATGTAACCAATGAAATGTCATGTCTTGTATCTGCCTGACTTGGAATCTTTGTAAACGAGTCCTTAACTCAAAGGTATTAATTCTAAATTGAAATAAATAAAATAAATAAACCAACTTAGAAAATTCCCCTAGTCGAATTACATGAACAAGATCATTAGCATAAAGTCTGGCACTTAGAAGTAACAGATGGAAGAACGTTAACAGTCCTATTAATTTTACTAATGCCAGACATCACATTAGAAACCCAAACATATTGAGAATGATCCTTTCAATAGTCTTCAACCCAATGAACATCATTAGATGAAAAACCCGAGGACATTAACTTTGAACAAAGCAATGTGTGATCAATAAGATCGAAGGCCTTATTTTTACTGTTCTGACTAGTCCCCTCCAACAATCCTGGGGGACACCATATTCTGACTACAGAAATCTCATCGTTGAGGAGTGCTTGAGTCACCTTAGCATAGGAGAACATGAGGTGTCAGCTCACCCTTTATATTGCACTGTATGCCTGTTTGCTTAATTATGGTCCAACAAAACAAATTGCAGCAAGATGTGAAATGCTGCATCTGCCTTCAGTTAACTTTGAAAACTGCTTAGGAGTTGCACTGCAAGGATTTTTCTTTTAAATGCCATTCAGTTTGTGAATTTCCAGTTTTGCAGGTAATTTGTACTTGCAGCCTAGAGATATATGGTGTAAAATGCAGCGTAACATCATTTGCACTGCTAATGCAGATCTCAGGAGCAAATGAGAGTTTAACAATCTGAAAATGGAGTCACGCAGGATAGTTACAGGGACTTTAAATACTAGTAAAAGTAAAATAAAGCATCAGTTTCTAGCCCAAACAGCTACAAGAATGGAGGTCACTGGTGACAAGTAAACAGATAAAATGTACACTATAAGAAGGAGTAATGTTCCTTTAAAGAGAACCTTTCTTAGGATTTTTTTTTATTTGTAAAAAACATTAACAGGGAGCTCCCTTACTTCATTTGGAGCTCCTCCACAACATATGCCACATTTTTCAAGTTACCCCAATGGAAGGGAAGGAGTTCTAATTTGCCCTCAAGAGGCTGACTGCATGATCGCTTTCCATTTCCTGACTCTCTGACCCACTCCTGCGCTCTAACATTATGTGACGTCTTTATAGTGAGCGTGCAGATGCGTGCTCCATTCACTTGAATGGAATGTCTTTTTCAAAGATGATTTTCCGATTTTGAATCAAGCTTTGGTACCAATTGATGCCATGGTTCAACTAACAAGAGCCTTGTTAGTTGAACTCTGGCATCAATTGGTACCCGCTCTGTCTCTGTCTCTCTCTCTCTCTCTCTCATTCTCTCGCTATAAAGACGTCATATGACATCAGAGTGTGGAGGTGGACCAGAGAGTTAGGAGGTGGAAAAGGATCATTGGGCTAGCCACTCAGTGGCAAATTAGGATTCCTTCCCTTCCTTTGGGGCTACTGGAAAAATTTGTCAAGTATCTTGGAGGCTCTCCCAATGAGATAGGGGAGCGCCCTGTTAATACCTTTCAGCACTAACAAAGATGTATTTGATCATGAGGGGGACGCCTCCAGCGAGCAGTTACCACCTATCTCTAGACATGGAGGGTATCCCAGGGAATATGCCCAAACCAGATGCCAAGGGAGGGTCAACTTATGGTGTCTTCCCTCAGCTGAGAGAACAGTGACAGCAGCCACAGCTAAACTGGATTCTTGGACTGCATGCCATCTAGTCCGAGAGGTGAGGAGACCAGAGAAAAAGCAATAGGAGAGGGGGTGTACATGCATACATTTGAAATACAATTTAGAAGTGAGAAAACAATAGGTGCCTTAGCTGGGGCTTAAGTCCAGGCCTGCTAAGGATACTGCTATGCTACACAACCAGCTGTGTTACTGTGACAACTGGAAACCTGGAGATCCCAAAGGTACTCATCATTTCTCAGTGCACACTCGGGAACCACAAACATTTTTTTTTTTAATTCTTTGGTAACTGAATAAGGCCCAGCCCCCCCACACAAGGCCTGTTTATAGGGGGCAACAGGGAGAACTGGAGAGGTTAAGTGACTCGTTCAGAACCACAAAGTGTGTAAGCGGAGGTTGTGGGAATCAAACCCATGTCTGTTAGATGTACTGAGCTTGTTTATAACTTATTAATCTAGCCTCTAGGCTGTACCACCACCCCAATTAGAAATACTTTTTTTGTTTACAAAGAGTGTGGTGTGCATGTATTTGAAATATTATTTAGATGTAGAGAAGGGAATAGTACTTAGTCTCCAATATAAAAAAATATATCACCAAAAATGTTATCAATTATTGGAACTGCCAGGATCTAACATACATTTCTGAGTCATGTTACTCACAGTGGTATAGCAAAAATAATTCCTACTTTAGTTTTAAACCTTACCTAGATATATTTACTGATAAAAATTTAAGATAAGTTTTTCTGAGCTACAGATTCCAACAATTTGCAAGTAATGTTTTAGTACAAAGATATAACGAAGATGCTAGCGTCTCTGACAATTGCAATTGCATTGAAGGTAGTAGAGAAGATCTAATTCATGTCTTATGGAAATGTACCTATTAAACAAAAGAAAGATCATACTGGCTGGGTCCGCTTATTAATCCTATATATCAAGCTGATCTAGAGACCCTTACAACTATACTTATTCATACCACAGATGTAAATATTATCCAAAAGCTAGCAGGTTTTTTAATGCAATCAGCAAAGTGAAGAACAGGATGTTTCTGACTGTATGATTTACGATTGGAATATGCCTCCACCTATTAGGCAATAGATAACTTGAGTATTGGCGTTAAGATGTACAGTGAGTTCAATAATGATATCTAATTTAGCTTATTATGATGAAACAGAGCTTTGATGACCCTTACTACCAGCAATAATAATTGGAATGTGTAATAGGATCGATAATGTAATATATTATGTTTATTTATGTGCCTTTTTAAACTGTGGTTTTAAAGAATTCTTGGGTGTGCTGTATTGTAATAGCTAACTGCTAAACAATAAAGTTTTGTACATGTAATTTAGATGTGACAAGGAGAGAACTGGCCCAGCTGCGATTTGGATCGAGGCACTATGTTACCAGGACAACTGCAATCCTGGAGATCCTAAATGCACTCATGTTTTCACAATGGTGCCATATAAATCAGAATTACATTTGTAATTAGTGTGGCTCCAGATTGTGCATTGAGAAAAGATGTGTGCGTTTGAGATCCCCAAGTTTGCAGTTGTCCTGATAGCACAGCTGATAGTGCAATGGATAGATATTTCAAGAAAGCCTAAGTTCAAATCCCAGTTGGGGCACTTCTCTCTTTCTCACTTCAAAATGTATGCAACAGTGGGGTAGATGCCTGAAATGCATCAAGGTTTTATGTTTTGGTCACCTAGGGTAAGATTAAGTATAAGAGCCTCTATGACAGGGAGGGGTTCCTCATTTGTAGATGGACAAAGACTGTAAGATAATCTTTCAGATAAACTTGCATGCCTCTACCACTGTTAGCTCCTCTCCTATCTGACCTAATGAGACGGTAATAGCCCAGGTGCTCTAATACTGTATTACATTTTGCAATACCACAGTGGGGCAATTAAGTCTTGTCTTATGCACATGCCAGAGGTCAAACCAGTGTGCGAACAATGAATTATTGAGTTAATAAACAAACCTGCTATGGAGACTGACACAAAACAAAGAAAAATAAAACATATCAATAATTTAAATCATAGGCCTCATGAGAAGTTCATCTTAAGTAGTACAGTGGTGCAGACACATTTCAAACGTAATCAATAGCAGAAAAAATTCAAGAGAACAGCTAGGCTCCTGTGCATAGAACTGTACCTATCACACTGTGTACAGTAGGTCAATAACACTTCATCTCTTGCTAATGAGTTGGTTCAGCTGAGTTAATATAACAAAAAATCAATATTCATTCCCCAAACAAAGGGATTTCAGTGTGTCTCAGAGTTAGCATGAGCAGTCAATAGTTCAGCCCCCACCCCCACATCAAAGCTGTATCTAACCTCCTACCATTCTCCGCCTTGCCTCTTTCCCTACCTTCCCAAAATCTCTACCTCTCCTCCCCCTCCCTCCCACACCCATGGGAATTCCTATCCTTGTTCTTGTCCCATCCTCTGTTTCTTCTGCTCCCTGTTTTTGTGGTTTTGCCCCCCTTCCCAGCGTAAAGCAACCCAGTGCTTGCTCCCCCATCACCAAGCAGCCTTCCATGGTCCTCTTACACTAGTTCTCCCCTTTTCCCCCAATTGCCTTCTCCTTTTGTCCCCTGGCCTTTTGCCTTTGCAGCGCGTGGCATTTTGGGCCCTATTTTATGTGCCTGCTATTTGCACTTTGTATTCCTTTTATACCACTGGCACTTTGGTTTGTGACTATGTATGAACCTGTGTTTTTGAACACGGTACTCTCCGCTTTTACCATTATATCTATTGCTTTCTGTCTCCCACATATCCTTTCCCTGGGCCACACCTGGAGAGAAGCCTTGGCTCAGTGTGTGTGCCTTTCCAGGCCAACAATTTAAAAATCAATCAATGAAACTCTCTGGCCACCTCAAGAAATATAACCTGTTATGCAGTCAACAACATGGTTTCTGCAAATCCCACAGCATGACATTGGCCCTGGCCCAGTTTACTGATCATGTTCACAGAAACATGGACATGGGGAAGGTGATGGGTGCTGTGTTTGTGGATCTGACCAAAGACTTTGAGCTGGTCAACCACCCCATATTACATTACACTTTCCACCAACTTGGCTGCTCTCCAGAGACCTCCCTGTGGTTTAGGAGCTATCTCCCTGGACAACCCAGTCTGTATGTGTTGGCCCTGCTACAGTATCTCCCCTGCCCTCCCTGTCTCTACGGGTGTCCCTCAGGGATCCATCCTTGGCCCACTACTGTTCTTCATCTTTATAAACTCCTTCCCCTCTGACTGCCTTTCCTGCGAAGCCCTTCTGTATGCCAATGATCTTGTACTCTTTTACTTTTTTTTAAATTTAGTTTTATTGAATGAAATATGTCAGATACATTGCATCCACAATCAGGATACATAACAAGTGCAGCACTGATATTCAAGTTGCATACATTAGCTCAGTCAATTAAGTTGTTTAAAAATAGTGCTCATGCGATTAATCATTTCTAACCGTGTCTAATCTGCTGCCCAACTAATTACAAGTTCTTTTATACTACGTAGTGCTACCAAGCCTGGGCATGTGTGGAGCGAATGGTTTGGCATCTTCCTGGTTACTATTGGAAAGACTTCCTATTAATAAACCATTCTAGTCAGTCACCCTTCTTGTCTTCGGTCCTTATTTCTAGCTAAAGCTGTAGCGATAACATGATATAAATTGCTAAACAACTTGGCTGTCTGCCTACCCCTGCGCGTCCTAGAGTATGGGTTGATCCCTTGTTAATCTTCTCATCCCATATAGTAGGGGATCCTAAGTAGCATCAGTTCTTCATAAGAGATAACATAGGCTAGTCCTGCCCAACTTATGGCTCAGGAGTTGTCCCTGTCCTTTCCTCCAATGTGTCCGCCCCCCCACTGCAGTTTAGAAGGGGTGGGTCCTCCTCCTCCTCCTCCTTATCGTCACCCCTGAGCCCTGCATAATATCTCTCCCAGGCCCTCCACAACTCCCTGAACTTTTCTGAGGTGAGACGTAAGGTAGCCATAATCCGTTCCATACAGTGTATCTCCCTCACCCTGGCTAGCCATTCCCCCAGGGTGGGTGGCACCTCACTCAACCAGTGGATGGTGATCCCCTTCATGGCCATCAGGCAGAAGGTTCTAAGCATCATTTGTTGTGCATTCCCCCCAAGACCTGGAACTCTTTTGCCCAGGAACAGGTGTTGGAAGGCGCCCAGGATGGTCTGCCCCCAAATGCCCTCAAGGGCATTGTGTATCTAGAACCAGAAAGTTTGCAAAAGTGGGCATCCCCAGAAAATGTGGTGGTGGGAGCCTACCTGCCTACACTTCCACCAGCATAACTCTGAACCACCAGGTTAGAAATGTTTAGTGGCAGTCGGAGTGTGGGAGTATCTTATTAGACATTTCCAGTGGAATTCGTGCCAGATGGGGAGAATGTGGTGCACTAGCCCATCCTCCACATGCCCTCCCATTACTCAGTGCTGACTGCAATCTGAACGTCTTGCACCCAGACCTCATGGATTGCTTGAAACTCCGGTCGAGCTGGGCCCTGCAGCATCTTGTAGGCCTGTGCTATGTTACCTCAGCATCCCACCAACTTGGCTTCCCAGTAGAAAAATTGCTGTAGGCCTGTAATGTCCCATGTGACCAATGCCACCCTCCCTGAGGTTAAGAGGTAGTGCCAAATTTGTAAGAACCTGAAAAAACCCTGCCTATGGAGGCCAAATTATTGCTGAATGTAACCCCCAGGTGGCGCTATCACAAGGGCTACTACCCCTGCCTGCTTGACTACTGACAGGTTGAGGGGCCTAGGTTCTATGGTGGGTGCCTCCACCCAGAGGTCAGGGTTTGTAATGGTTGGTCTAGTTTGGTCACAGCCCTCTGGGACACTGAGACCCCCTTCTAATCCCTCTAATGGCCCACACGATGCACAGGAGTTACAGTACCAATACCCCACATGTACACACTGTTCATTCATAAGGTACCACTTACCCTCGAGACTGATTCGCAGGTTTGTCTCTGAGGACCCCCTGAAAAATAAGGTTAAGCAGCATACACAAACCAATACAGTGCTTGGCATGAAGGTACTGACACTTCAGACAGTTTAAAGTTTAACAACAACAACAAATCTGATTTATTTAGGGAACAGTAACACGGGAGGAGAAATCAGGTTAACTAGTGGCATTAAATCACAGTACTGTGCACACATACAGGGTCTGAAAAGTCACACTCTGGGTACCCAGGTTGGGGAGGGCTAGCCAGGTCCATTGCCTGGGGTTGGCTGGCAGGTGCAGATGGATAGGGCCCTGTAGAAGAAAATATAGGGTTGGATACTTTTAGGATTGCTGTAACAATACAGATTTAGTTGTTCTGTTTATTTCTCTAACTGAGCTGAGTAGTAAATTTGGTAGACAAATTCCAAAAAATGACTGTTTTAGGAGCGCACGTTGCGCAGTTGCTACGCATGCTCATAACTGCATGAATTTGCAATATTTTCACTACAGATATTCAACACTGCATTTTTCCACACCTCCTCATGAACAGTACAGCTATAATTTTTCACATCCTGGCCAAGATGCGCTTTCACACTTCAGGCGTAGAATAGCTCGTTCGCTGTGGGAAATCAGTGTTCAGGACACATTAGGAAAACCACAGTGACACTGTTCTTGAGCAGAGGTCATAAAATGCCTATGGTGAAAATTTTGTGATGACAGTCCATAAAATGACTGTGTTATGAGCGTGCGTTATGCAGTTTCCACGCACTCTTGTAACTTCGCAAATTAGTAATATTTTCATGCCAGATTTTCAGCACTGGCATTTTTTCATACCTCCTTATGAACAGTACAACTGTCATTTTACACATCCTGGCCAAAATGTGTTTTCATGCTTCAGAAACATAGAAACATAGAAGTTGACGGCAGATAAGTACCACAAGGTCCATCCAGTCTGCCCATTTCTTTTTCTACCTTATAAATGTGCCATCGGCCTTTGCTCTGTCAGTGGCCTATCTATTCATACTCATCTGTATTGCTCCCTTATGCCTATCCCATGCCTGTTTGAATCCCTGCACTGTATTCATATCCACTACTTCCTGAGGTAGGCTGTTCCATGCATCTACCACCCTTTCTGTGAAAAATAACTTCCTCACATTATCCCTTAATTGGCCTCCGTCTAATCTCATGCTGTGTCCTCTTGTCCTGCTGTTTTTCTTATACTGAAACATGTTAGACTCTTTCACCTTATTAATGCCTTTAAGGTGTTTGAATGTTTCAATCATATCACCTCTCTCCCTCCTTTGCTCTAGGGTATACATATTGAGCTCAGTTAATCTGTCCTCATATGTTTTCTGATGCAGTCCTTGCACCATTTTGGTTGCCCTTTTCTAGACTGCCTCAGTTTGGCTAATGTCCTTGTGGAGGTGTGCCCTCCAGTACTGCACGCAGTACTCGAGATGGGGCCTAACCAGTGTCTTGTAAAGAGAGATTATTACCTCCCTCTTCCGACTTGTGATACCCCTACTAATACACCCCGACATCCCTCTTGCCTTACCTACTGCTTTGGAGGTCTGCTTGGATGATTTCAGGTCATTGGTGATGATGACGCCCAAATCTCTTTCTTCCCTTGTGACTGCCAGCAACTCTTCTCCCAGCCTATAGGTGGCTTCAGGGTTTCTCTTCCCTCTGTGCATGATCTTGCACTTCTTTGTGTTAAACTCCAGTTGCCACTCTTCTGACTATTTTGCTAGTTTATCCCAATCTCTTTTCATTCTGCCCACCCCATCGGGATCATCTACTCTGTTGCAGATCTTGGTGTCATCTGCAAACAGACAAACCTTACACTCCAGTCCATCTGCAATGTCACTGATGAAGTTACTGAAGAGGACTGGCCCCAGGACTGATCTCTGAGGTACCCCACTTGTGACTTGCATCTCTTCTGACTGTATACCATTTACCACCACTCTCTGTTTTCTGCCCGTCAACCAGTTTGCCACCCAGTTGACCAACGTCTGACTCACCCCGAGCCTACCCAGCTTATTAATCAATCTTCTATGTGGAACAGTATTGAAAGCTTTGCTGAAGTCAAGGTAGGTAACATCAACTGCCCCCCCTTGGTCCACCACTCTGGTTATCCAGTCAAAGAAATCTATGAGATTAGTTTGACAGGACCTTCCTTTTGCAAACCCATGCTGTCTTGGATCCTGTGCTCCTATGGATTCCAGGTGTTGTCCTATCCTTTTCTTAAGGAGCGTCTCTTTAATCTTGCTCACTTCTGAGGTAAGACTGACTGGTCTGTAGTTCTCTGCCACCTCCCTGCTACCACTCTTGTGGAGCGGGATCACACCAGCCCTTCTCCAGTCTTCTGGGACCTCTCCTGTGCTCAGAGACTCACTAAACAGTTCTGATAATTGCTCTGCTAGTTCCACCCTTAGCTCCTTTAGTACCCTGGGATGTATGCCATCAGGTCCCATTGCATTGTCCACCCTGAGCTTATCGAGCTCTTGTATGACCCTTTCTTTTGTGAAGGGACTAGTGCACACTTCCCTCCCCCCGTGTCCATGGTGCAGAGCTGTGGGCCCTGCCCTACCTTCTCTTCAGTAAATACTGAGCAGAAATATCTATTTAGGATAGATGAGAGACTAAAGGAGCTTAATATGTATAGTCTTGAGGAAAGGAGGGAGAGGGGGTACATGATAGAAACTTTCAAGTACCTCAAGGGAATCAACAAAGTCCAAGAGGGTAGCATCTTTCAAAAAAGAGTGTGCAAGAACAAGGGGCACAATTTGAAGATGGGGGCGGCTCAGAGGTAATTTAAGGAAGTATTTTTCACAGAGTGGGTGTGGATGCATGGAACGGCCTTCCAGAGGAGGTTGTGGAGTCAAAACAGTGGTGGAATTCAAGCATGCATGGGACAGTCATAAGGCCATTCTAGGGGGTGGGAGTAGGAAGAAGTAGGCTGCTGGTTAACTAGGATCTGCAGCTTATCCAGTAGGTAGGGAAATGAGCAGACTGGGTGGGCCAAGCGGTCCTTATCTGCCATCAAATTCTATGTTTCTATGTTTCTATGCTTTTACATGATCCTCCTCCTCACATGCCCCCTTATCCCCTTTGATCTTAGCAATGCCCTCTCTGGACTTTCTCCTTTCACTAATGTATCTATAGGAAGTCTTGTCAACTTCTTTTACTGTTCGTGCTAGTGTTTCCTTGGTTTGGGCCTTTGCCTGCTTTACTGCCTTCCGTGCTTCCCTTAGGGAAGTTTGGTATGCCTCCCTATCTTCATCCTGCTGCATTCCCTAATATTTCCTGAAGGCCAGCCTTTTGGCTCTGACCTTTTCTGCTATTGTGTTTGAGAACCAAAGTGGTTTCCTTCTTCTTTTGCACTTCCTTTCCTCACTAACACAATGGGATGTTGCTTCAAGTATTGCATCTTTAATGCTTGCCCACTTTACCTGTACCCCTTCACCTGTATTTCTTTTTGCCAGGGTTAGTTTAACTTTGTTGGACATCTTATCAAAGTCATCTCCTCTGAAGTCCCATATTTTTGCCTTGGAATGGGATGATTTTGTTCTAGTGGCCACATTGAACCATACCATGTGATGGTCACTGGCACTCAGGTGACCTTCTACCTGGAGATCTGTGATCCTTTCCCTGTTAGTCAGTACTAGATCTAGGATAGCCCTGTCTCTTGTGGGTTGTTGTACCAGTTGTTTGAGACCCTTCCCCTGCAGGGAATCCACCATGTGTCTAGTTCTGGCAGATGTCCCTGCTGGTATTGACCAATCTGTATCTGGCATGTTGAAGTCTCCCATTATCAGAACCTCCTTTAGCTGTCATGTTTTGTATATCTTCAACAGTAACGTGTCTATGTCCTTCCCTGGTCTGGAGGCCTATACACAACCCCAGTTCGTATGGCTGTGCCTTTTCTGTTTCCAGGTGACCACAGTTCTTCTCTGGCTCCTTATGTGTATTCTGAATTTCTGTAGCTTTGATATTTTCATTGACATAAAGGGCCACCCCCCTTTTGCACCTCGGTCTCTTCTGAACAGTACATAGCCAGGTACTGAAGTTTCCCAAGTGTGGTTACTGGTAAACCATGTCTCGCTAATGGCTACTATATCCAGTTTAGCCTCTGTCATTATTGCCTGCAGGTCTGGGATCTTGTTTCTCAGACAGCAAGCATTTGTGTACATGATTTTCCATTGGTCAGATTTTGGTGTGTTAGTTGCTGGGCAAGGTCCGGCGTTTCCCCTGTGCATCGTATGGGGAGCTGGACCTTTTTCTTTACCTGGTGATGCAAATGAACTACAAACATGCTGAACTCCTGTTTGACCGCTAGCTGAGGGGGGAGGGGTATGCTTCCCATTCAACGAATCGGGTGCTGTACCCCTCTCCCCATTTGCTAGTTTAAATATTCTGCAAAGACATCAAACTTCTGCCCCAATGCACTGACTCCCTCCTTAGTCAGATGCAGTCCATCAAATTTAAAGAACTTTCACTCCCAAAACTGTTGCCAGTTCTCTATAAATTTGTGTCCTTTTTCCTGGCACCAGCCCTTGAGCCACATGTTTATCTCTCCTATCTCCCCTTCTCTGACCTTCCGTCCATCTGTCCCACTCTCCCAGACTGGCAGGATCTCAGAGAAGGAGATGCCAGACGAATTGGACGATAGTTTGTCACCCAGCCTGGTCAGGTCTTCCTTGGTCTCCACAACTGACTGGCTGGCAAGATCGTTAGTCCCTATGTGTACCAGGACATCAATGTTTTCTCCTGCTTCCTGAACAATTTTAGCAATGTGGTCAGTGTCTCTCCACGCTGATGTGCCTGGGAGACATCTGACCATTACCCCCTGGCTGGAGATAAGTATCAACTCCCTGAATCATGGAGTCTCCTATGATCAGAAGTTTTTTGGATTTCCTTTTTGCTTTTTTTGTTTTGGTTCCTGTTTTGGGAGAGTTTTGTTGTGCTACAGTGTCCTGCAGTGTCCTCTGCCCCTTTGTTTGATTTTGGAGATTGAGGCAGATACATGTTTGTAGTTTTTATATGGTTTGTGGAGGTGATATGTTGGAGAGCATCAAGTGATGGGGCACCCGATTTGCCCCTCCTAACCACTTGCCAACCTTCCCGACCAACTGCCCTCTGCGGTCGAGGTGCTTCTGCTGGATGTTGGGGAAATGGCGGGCAGTTCTTATAATATAGTTCCTCTTCAATATGCAATCTGAGGCGTGTGCAGTCTCTGCCCATGCTGTCTGGAGCTGAGCCTTTAGATCGCCAATGGCCCAGCATGTAAGTAGTGTCCTAAATCCTGTAAAACTGCCCTTCTGAAAAGTGTTTCACAGTACTTGCAGTTAATGATATCCATTCCAGGTAAGTTGCTGGGTTTTTAACCTGGTCAAAGTAATTAGAAGGAAGAAAATTAAAGCAAAAGTTTGATTTTGTGTTTTGTTTGTTTTTGTATAATTTGTTATAACAAGTTAAATTACTAGTCTCCCTGTAAATGAGGTCACTGTGTGGATACCCCTCTGACCCACCCCTTCCTGCTTTGCTACAGGAAATGTCACGACTGTGCTACCCTATAAAAGGAGTGTAGTGTGGGGTGGTTGGGGATGGGGTGGGTGACTGGGCCCTTCCTGCTGAAAAGAAGAACCACAGACGAAAGAAACAAGGTGATAAGAGCAGAAACAATCAGCCGGCAACAAATGCAGTAGCCCTGAAAGCTTATCCTAATGACAGATAAAACTGTGAAACCTGTAAAGCACCAGCTGTAATAATTTCACAGAAAATATACCCTGTAAAAAACACTTTGCTACAGAGAAAAATAAAGCAGTAAGAGAAGATATACCTTGCAAAAGACAATTTGAATCAGAAGATTACAGCAGTAATCTGTTAGTGCACACCTGTAGGCACACTCTGTAATAATGCAGCATAAGGTATACCTAGCAACACCAATTTGAATCAGAGAAAAATAAAGCAATAAAATGTTAGCAACAAACATTGACAATCCCTGTGAGTACAAAATAAAATAAAAACACACAGGCGCAGAATAGCGCAGTCACTTTGGGAAATTAGTGTTTGGGACAGATTAGGATTGAATGAGGGAGAGTGGGGGAGTGACCAAGCCCAACTGAGCTCTGTCAGAACTGCTGCGGATTTCTCTGTGGGCAGAAAAAGGCGCCGCAGGCAGGAGCCAAGTACAAAAGGGCAGCCTGCAGCGCTGGGAGAAGCAGAATGAGTGAGTGAGGGAGGGGGAGTGAGTGAGCTCAATAGAGCTCTGTCAGGACTGCTGCAGATTTCTTTGTGGGCAGAAAAAGGCATCAATGCAGGCAGCGGCCAAGTACAAAAGGGCAGCCTGCAGCAGTGGGAGAAACAGAATGACCGAGTGAGAGAGGGGGAGTGAGCGAGCTCAACGGAGCTGTATCAGAACTACTGCAGATTTCTTTGTGGGTAGAAAAAGGTGGCAATGCAAGCAGGAGCCCAGTACAAAAGGGCAGCCTGCAGCGCTGGGAGAAACGGAATGAGCGAGTGAGAGAGGGAGAGTGAGAGAGCTCAACAAAGTTCTGTCTGGACTGCTGCGGATTTCTTTGTGGGCAGAAAAAGGCGCCAATGGAGGCAGGAGCCCAGTACAAAAGGGCAGTCTGCAGCGTCAGGAGAAACAGAATGAGTGAGTAAGTGAGCTCAATGGAGCACTGCCGGGACTTTAGAGTTACCCACCCTCCTGCCCAGAGTCCTCTGTTGTCCTATATTACAGCAGGGTCTCTGGAGTGGAGACAAAGCAATGGTTGGATTCTTTTAGGATTGCTGTAATAATACAGATTAAGTTGTTCTGTTTATTTCTCTAACTGAGCTAAGTACTGAGCTATACTGTTATGATTGATGTAGTAACACATATTTATTTGTTCTGTTTATTTCTCTAACTGAGCTAAGTAGTAAATTTGGTAGACAAAATCCAAAAAACTACTGTTTTATGAGCGTGCGTTGCACAGTTGGTATGCACGCTCATAACTGCGCGAATTTGCGATATTTTCAGTACAGATTTCCAACACTGGCATTTTTCCACACCTCCTTATGAACAGTGCAGCTGTCATTTTTCACATCCTGGCCAAAATACGTTTTCACACTTCAGGCGCAGAATAGCGCTGTCGCTGTGGGAAATCAGTGTTTGGGACACATTAAGAAAACCACAGTGACACTGTTCATGAGCAGAGGTCCTAAAATACCTATGGTGAAAATTTTGTGATGAAAGTCCACAAAATGACTGCGTATTGAGCGTGCGTTATGCAGCTTCCACGCACCCTTGTAACTTCGCAAATTAGTAATATCTTCATGCCAGATTTTCAGCACTGGCATTTTTTCACACCTCCTTATGAACAGTACAGCTGTCATTTTTCACATCCTGGCTGAAATGTGTTTTCATGCTTCAGGCGCAGAATAGCGCAGTCTCTTTGGGGAATCAGTGTTTGGGACAGATTAGGATTGAGTGAGTGAGAGAGGGGGAATGATCGAGCTCGACTGAGCTCTGTCAGGACTGCTGCAGATTTCTTTGTTGGCAGTAAAAGGCACCAACGCAGGCAGGAGCCCAGCACAAAGGGACAGCCTGCAGTGCTGGGAGAAGCAGAACGAGTGAGTGAGGATGGGGGAGCGAGCGAGCTCAATGGAGCTCTGTTGGGACTGCTGCAGAATTCTTTGTGGGCAGAAAAATGCATCAATGCAGGCAGGAGCCCAGTACAAAAGGGCAGCCTGCAGCAGCGGGAGAAACAGAATGAGCGAGTGAGAGAGGGGGGAGTGAGTGAGCTCAACAGAGCTCTGTCGGGACTGCTGCAGATTTCTCTGTGGGCAGAAAAAGGTGTCGATGGAGACAGGAGCCCAGTATAAAAGGGCAGTCTTCAGCGCCAGAAGAAACAGAATGAGCGAGTGAGAGAGGAGGAGTGAGCAACCTCAACGGAGCTCTGTTGGGACAGCTGTGAACTTCTTTGCAGGCAGAAAAAGGCACCAACACAGGCAGGAGCCCAGTACAAAAGGGCAGCCTGCAGTGCCAGGAGAAACAGAACAAGTGAGTGAGAGAGGGGGAGTGAGTGAGCTCAACGGAACTGTGTCAGAACTGCTGCAGATTTTTTTGTGGGCAGAAAAAGGTGCCAATGCAGGCAGGAGCCCAGTACAAAAGGGCAGCCTGCAGCTTCAAGAGAAACACAATGAGTGAGTGAGAGAGGGGGGAGTGAGCGACCTCAACGGAGCTGTGTCAGGACTGCTGCGGATTTCTTTGTGGGCAGAAAAAGGTGCCAATGCAAGCAGGAGCCCAGTACAAAAGGGCAGCCTGCAGTGTCGGCAGAAATAGAACGAGCGAGTGAGTGAGAGAAGGGGAGTGAGCGAGCTCAATGGAGCTCTGCCGGAACTTTACAGTTGCCCACCCTCCGCCCAGGTCCTCTGTTGTCCTATATTTCAGCAGGGTCTCTGGAGTTGAGACAAAGCAATGATTGGATACTTTAGGATTGCTGTAATAGTACATATTTATTTGTTCTGTTTATTTCTCTAACTGAGCTGAGTAATGCTTGGAGTGCAATAGGATTTCTAACTGGGCTAAGTGAAACTATATGAGAGCCGAGAACAAAAAGTATGGTAGCTGAGGGGTGAAAAATGGACAAGGAGGCTTTAGGGTTGCTACAGTAATGCAGTATCTAATGGATGAGATTTGACACTGAATTACCCTGGTCGGCAAGGGGTCAGTAGGAGGACTAGTGTGTGGGGGACAGGAATTTGACTAAACAGGGACCTAACAGTTGTAGTAGGGTACAGAACCTGGGAGTAAGAGCCCGTAGCATAAGATGGGGGCCAAAATGGGGCAGGTGCCACATGTCAATAGGGCGGGTATCTTTGGAAGGGTGGAGGGGTGTACAGGGTGTGGGTATGCCATGATCCTGGACTGGACTTGGAGGATGGGGGGGGGTGTATGGTCTGTAGATGACTGGCTAGTTTGAGGGAGGAACTGTGGAGGTTAGGGAGGAGTGTAAGTGGCAGGGCAGATGAGTATGGTAGGCATCCTGAGGTGGGAATAGGGGATGGCAAAGGGGGATGGAGGAAGAATAGCTAGGGACTGAAACTGACCCCAGTATCAGGGGCACTAGCAGAAAAGAGAGGAGAAGGAAGGGTGTGCCCGAGGTGAGGGTGGGGGCCTGCTGATGGGGAGGAAGAGACAACGAGAAATACCAGGGGAGAACCAGGAGAGACAGCAGATGGCTGCAGGTAGGGAGGGACCAGGGCTGGCACAAAGGGGAACACGTAGGAGGGGGGGAACAGATAGGGGGAAGAGATGTAAGACTGGTATCGACTACAAATAGATTTGAACCCCTGCTATGGGACAGAGAGTGGGAGCAGGAACATACTGAAGGGGGAAGGACAAGCGGGGCATGAAAGGGATGGCAACAGTTAGGGGAAGAGATAGCGAGGACAAAAGGGTAGAAGGGAGCTAGTAAGGAAGGAGGGGGTGGTGACTGAAGGAGAGAAAGCTATGGGAAGGGGGAAGGATGGGAGGGGCATTACTATCGGGGTAGAAGGGAATGGGGCTCTAAATCAACAACAGCGGGGATAGGAGAGGGGTTGGAAATCAGCAGGAGAGGTCGACATGGGAAGCCCAGTAGGAAGTAGTCAGACTGGGAAGGGATTCAAGGGGGATGGGAGGAAAAGGCAGGGAAAGGGGTGAGGCAGTAGGGGTACAGATACAGAAGTCACAGAGGGTGCAGTTAGGCGGGGTAAGGGACAGAGAAGAATGAATACTGGGGTGGTGGAAGGGCATTAGAAGTGAAAGGGGTAAGGGGCGGGGTTACTTGTTCTGGGGATTGTATACTGAAATGTGTGAGATGGGATGGAAAGGGGGAAAGGCACAGCCATATTTGGGTTGAAGCTGTCCCCAGGTTTACTGCAGGAGGGACACGGCAGGCACTGCTCAAGCGTGCACCAAGGGGGAGGAAGAAACCTCATTTACTGTTGCATGTGAGTACAAACGACTTGGCGGGGGACAGTGTGGAAGTAGTGAGGGGGAGGTTTGAATACTTGGGCAGGCAGTGTGAGGGGTTGGGGAAGTCGCTGGCATTCTTGGAGGTACTGCCGGTACCATGTGCAAGCATGGAGAGGAAAGGTAGGCTTGAGGATTTTGAGTGGCTGATGGATTGGTGCCACACGAAACATTATGGGTTAGTGACTAACTGGGGTAGGGTCTGGGGGGGATAGTGGCTTGTGCATGGGTGAGAGGGTACACTGGAGCAGGAAGAAGAGGAGGGGCGTATTAAAGAAAGCGTTGCTGCCGGGCCACTGGCACTGAGGGTTGAGGCGCTGGATGCCACACCTTGCACCACGCTGGTGACCCGGGTTCAGATACAAGCCTGGCCTGCCAGGGGTTGGCAAGGGAGGGATAGGATTGAGCGTTCGGAGGACTGCTCTCCTATCCTGGGAGGGAGTCAGGGACCCACCGCTCTGTAGCAGCCCCTGCTGATGACTCGCGGGCGCTGCTACAGTGATGTAGTAAAGGGTGGCAGATTGTGTCGGACATTGGCACGCTGTGCCTACACGTCATTTCACAGCCGCACTCCACAAAAGGGAGAAAAGTGGAAAATGGGCTACGGTCAGGCAGCATGAGCCGACCCCCCGCCTGCTTAAAATGCGCCTCCTCAACTGGATCCTGCTCCGGTGGGTCGACCTGGGAAGCTCCTCACCACCCCCCCATGGGTGTAATCCATGGAGGTGAGTAGGTCAGCCTGATGTCAGCGGTAGGGCTAAGGGGGGTCGGTCGGGATGACCAAGCCGACCGTAGCCCAGTAAGAAAATATGTAAAAAAAAAAAAGTCAGGATTAGAAAGGTGTATCTCTACTAAGATGGGTTTAAAGAAATGGCAGGAGTGGGGTGGCTAAAAGACTGAAGTTGGTAGAAAGGTCCAGACAAGGGAGCCTGATGAGCTCACTGCCCTAGATATAGGTAAAGGCAGAGGCGTAGTAACCCTGGTAGGGGATGGGCAGACTGGTCTGAGTGTAATACAGAGGGCACCACCACCCAGTAAGAATAAGGAGGAGAAAGGGTGCGGACTACTGGGAGCACGGACACAGGCCAAGGAGGAGAAGAGTGAAGAGAAGGAGGGGTACGGGTGGAAGGTGGTCTGACTACATGGATACAGAACTAGTTACAGGGGACGGTAAAGAGGGTGGTGGTGATGGGGTAGCTCTCGGCATCCACAGCAGTGACAAGCAGGGTGCCACAGGGCTCAGTGCTTGGCCCAATGCTATTTGGGCTCTTTATCTCCGATATAGCTCATGGAGTGGGGAGCAGGGTTAGTCTGTTTGCACATTATACCAAATCAAGAGCAAATAGTTATAGTAGCAGAGCCCCCCCCCTCCACATATACACTCCCTGAAAAGCTGCTTAAAAGCCTGAAATTCATTCAAATCAATTCCTTTTCTTACTTACTTGGGGTTCAATGCCAACAACTATAAAATCATGTACCGATGCTGGGTATAGGATGAAGGGAGGTACTGATACTCACTAGACATGAAAGGGTCCTTGAGGTTATTATATCAGAGGATCTCAAGATGGCAGTACAGTGGGACAAGGCTATGGGCAGGGCAAATTGGATTCTGAGGTGCATAAGGAGTGGCATCTCCAGTAGGAGGAGGAGAGATGTTGTGCTGCCATTGTATCACTCCCTGGTATACCCCCAGCTGGAGTACTGTGTTCAGTTTTACAGTCCACACTTCAGAAAGGACATAAGGTGGAGGTTTTCCACAGGAGGGCAACTAAAATGGTTAAGGATTTTCACAGGAATCCCTATAAGGAAAGGCTGAAGAATCTCAACATGTACACTCTGGAAGAGAGGAGGGTGAGAGGTGACATGATCAAGACCTACAAAGTACCTCACAGGGGTAAAGAGTGTACAGCTGGGTAGTTTCCTTCAAATGAGAATGAGCATGAGGGACATACAATGAAGCTGGGGGGGGGGTACATTCAGGATAGATGTGAAGAAATATTTCTTTACTGAAAGGGTGGTAGACGCCTTGAACAGACTGCCAGAAGAAGTGGTGGAAGCTAAAATGGTAGGGGGCATGAAGCATGCATGGGATAAACATAGGGGTACAGTATATTAGAAAAAGGGGAAGGGGGGTCAACGGAGATCAATAGGGCTACGGAAGTGGAGTAGATTCAAGTTCATTGCAGGAAAAATCCATTAAGCAAGCTCATTCACAAGGAGGTCCTGATGGACAAAGGCAGAATAAGACATGCAGTAACATATACAGGCAGGAGTTACAAGTAGGTAGAGAACACTTGGGCAGACTGGGTGGGCTGAGCGGTCCTTTTCTGCTGACAAATTCCATGTTTCTATGGCGTCATGTGTTAATTCAGGTGCAGTGTTTATTCAAAGCTGGGCCTACCATACATCCAGATGTAAGGTACAGTAAATTACCAAATTAGATGCAGCCCACTTACAGTACAATAAACAGAACCCCAGTGCTTCGAGAAGCCTTTACTCTTCATAAGGCTGCTTAAACAGTTGGGGTTCTATTTGCAGTGTCCACACCAGTATGCTGATCTTAAACTCAATGACGCATCTGAATGAGTACTTGATTCTTCCTCACTCCATTTCTTCCCCACTTTGAAACCTGCTTGTCCTGAGTTACTTTTATGCTGGCAGCACCTCGCCTATGTTGGAAGATGACCAATAAGCGGCACTGAAAGACGTCAGACTTCACAGACTGTGAAGGCAGCTGCTCACGGACAGACATAAGGCAATTCTACTGGGGGGTAGGAGGAAGTAAGCTGTTGATTAACTAGAATCTGCAGCTTATCCATCAGGTAGGGAAATGGGCAGACTGGGTGGGCCAAGCGCTCCTTATCTGCCTTCACATTCTGTGTTTCTATGTTTCTCACCCACCATCTTGGCAAGAAGAAGGCTGCAGCTGTGACCACTGATGACTGTTCGGGTGTGGGGATGGGGAGACCAAAGGGGACAGACCTAAGGAGATAAAATCATAATAAAATTGTGAGACCCTCACCAGCTTTCCAAAACACTTACCAGTAAAAGAACACTGTATGAAGTTTTTCAAATGGCAGCACAATCTGGTGAGCCCTCTGTCTGCCATCTGACACCAGGCATCAGCCAGCATAAAATTGCCTAAAGAAGGCAATGTGATCATGTGGTTACTGAAATACTGGGGATTACAGATTTATAAGAACAAAAGAATATCACACAGAAGCTGGCACATATCCCTATAGCAGTTGTCTCCTGCTTCTCAGTAGTTATATTTATACCCTTGAGGTACTGGAATGTTTCTATCAAATCCCCTCTTTTCCTCCTCTCTTCCAGTGAGTACATATTGAGGTCCCTTAATTTCTCCTCATTAGTCTTGTGTTGCAAGCTCTGTACCATCTCATTCGCCCTTCTCCGGACCTCTCCAGCCTGTTAATATCCTTACGAAGGTGTGCCCTACAGAACTGCACACAGTACTCCATGTGAAGCCTGACCATGGTTTTATATAATGGCATCACTACCTCCCTCCTTATGCTGGTGATACCCCTGCCTATGCACCCCAGCATGTCACTGGCCCTCCCAGCTGCCTTACCACTTTGACATTTTCAAGGCATCTGAAATAAGAACCCCCAGGTCCCTTTCCTTCTTTGTGACTGTCAGCAACACTCTTCCCCCATCCTGTACCTTTCCCCAGGGTTTCTGTGTCCCAGGTGCATAATTTTGCACTTTTTTGAATTAAACCTCAGTTGCCAGTCCTCAGACCATTTCTCAATCTTCTCCAGGTCCCTCCTCATTTTCTCCACCCCCTCTGGGGTATCCACTGTGTTACATATCTTGTGATCTGCAAACAGGCAGCCCTTTCCCTTCAGCCCTTCTGCAATGTCACTAATGAAGACATTGAACAGGACTGGCCCCACAACCAATCCCTGCAGCACCCCAGTGGTCACCCCCTCTCCCCAGACTGCACCCCATTTACCACCACTCTCTGCCTCCTGTCTCTTACCCAGTTTCTAACCCACTTTACCACCCTTTTCACCCATGCCCAGCCTACTCAGCTAGTTTCTCAGCCTCCTATTTGGGACAGTGTCAAAGGCTTTGCTTACATCAAGGTAAGCATTGTTCACTGCCCCACCCTGATTTACTTCCATTGTCACCCAGCCAAAGAGATCAACCAGATTTACCTGACATGACCTCCCCACTGTGAATCCATGTTGCCTATGGTCTTGGCCTCCGATGTCTTCTAGATGCTCCCGGGTCACATGACAGCATCAGGGAGCGAAGGATGACCAAGGGAGGGCTAGTGAGGCTTAATAAAGAGGAGGGAGGGTGGGCAGAGGATGACTGTGAAAAGGCAGAGATACTAAACAAATATTTTTGCTCAGTATTTACAAAGGAAGTGGGAGAGGTACCTAAAACAAACAGTACAAACACTCTGGATACAGAAGTTGATACCAGCCCATTTACAGAAGAAAGGGTTCTGAAAGAACTCTTAAAACTGAAGGTGGACAAAGCAATGGGGCCTGATGGGATTCATCCCAGAATTCTAAAAGAGCTAAGGGTAGAACTAGTGACACCACTGACTACCGTCTTTAACAAATCATGGGAGGATGGGGTGGTACCCGAGGACTGGAGAAGGGCAGATGTGATTCCTTCACAAAAGTGGAGCAAGGCAGAAGCAGAAAACTACAGACCTGTTAGTTTAACCTCAGTGGTAGGAAAATGATGGAATCACTTCTGAAGGAAAGAATTGTTGAGTATCTAGAGGCCAGAGGGCTCAGGACCCAAGGCAGCATGGATTCACAGCGGAAGGTCATGCCAGACAAATCTGATAGATTTCTTTGACTGGGTGACCAAAGTAGTAGATCAGGGAGGGGCTGTGGACATGGCCTATCTAGACTTTAGCAAGGCATTTGACACAGTCCCACAAAAGATTAATATACAAGTTAGCCAGCCTGGGAGTGGGTCCCAAGATGACAGCCTGGGTAAAGAATTGGCTGGAGAATAGGACACAGAGGTAATAGTAAATGGAGCCACTCTGAAGAAGGGGGTTACTAGTGGGGTACCCATGAGGTTCAGTAATGGGACCGGTCCTCTTCAATGTCTTTATAAGCGACTTTGCAGAGGGACTGGAAGGAAAAATAAGTCTCTTTGCAGATGACACAAGATCTGCAACAGAGTTGATGCACAAGGTGGGGTGGAAAGGATGAGAAGGGACTTGGCAAGGTTAGAGGATGGTCAAATGTATGGCAGCTAGATTCAATGCTAAGAAGTGCAAGGTAATGCACCTGGAAACAAAACCCAGGGAAGTGTCACAATGGGGGTGAGATACTAACAACAACAAAATGGAAAGGGACCTGGGGTAGTCATATCAGATGACCTAAAGGTGGGCAAGCAATGTGAGAGGGGCAGGAGGGTTGGGGATACTGGGATGCATAGGAGAGGCATCACCAGTAGAAAACAAGTTATTAGCCCTCTGTACAGACAGTTGGTGAGACCCCATCTGGAGTACTGCATGCAGTTCTGGAGACCCAATCTCTGCAAGGACATAGACAGGATGGAGGCTGTCCAGAGGAGGGCAACTAAAATGGTGCAGGGTCTGCACCGGAAGACATATGAAGAGAGACTTAAGGAGCTGAACATGTATAGCCCTCGAGGAAAGGAGGGAGAAGGGACATGATAGAAACTTTCAAGTATCTCAAGGGATCAACAAAGTCCAAGAGGGTAGCATCTTTCAAAAAAAGAGGTGTGCAAGAACAAGGGGGCACAATTTGAAGATAGAAGGGGGGCGGCTCAGAGGTAATTTAAGGAAGTATTTTTTCACAGAGAGGGTTGTGGATGCATGGAACGGCCTTCCGGAGGAGGTTGTGGAGTCAAAAACAGTGGTGGAATTCAAGCATGCATGGGACAGTCATAAGGCAATTCTAGGGGTTGGGGGTAAGAAGAAGTAGGCTGCTGGTTAACTAGGATCTGCAGTTTATCCATTAGGTAGGGAAATGGGCAGACTGGGTGGGCCAAGTGGTCCTTATCTGCTGTCAAAATCCATGTTTCTATGTTTCTAAGTCTCAGCCCTGCAGCGAGCGGGCGATCGATTGTGGCAAATTATATCTATGCTGGGTTGCTAGAGGGTTCTCTGATATACCTTTAATATTGTTTTAACTGCATGATGTGTTATTTGCTATTTTAAATAGTGCATACTCTGGAGCCCTACCCCCTGTTTGTTCAGGAAGTGGGAGGAGAGTGCTTGTAGTCCTGACGTTTTAACGCTGAACTACATTCCACTATTTAGCCCCCTTTTTCAACTTGTCTGCATTTTGCAGTTATACTGGGGACATTACGACGTTGAAAAATGTTTGATGTGCCTTACTTTTAGTGTAAACTTCTGATTTTGATCCATGAGTCCCTGTGACCCCTGGAGCTACTTCCGGGTCACATTACAGCATAAGTCTCGACCCTGCAGTGAGCAGGGCGTGCGTCGTCGGCGCCGGGATGTCGAGAAACCTGGCGTGCACGTGTCAGCTGTGTCCACTGGGTCAGTAGGCCTAGGGCCTTTAGAGTTTCAGTAATAAAATTAAAACCGAATAAACTCTGGTAATGGACAAGGATACCATATACTACTGCTGTTCTGGCTGTGGTATGTATACTACTGCAGCTCTTAGTTCTGGATCTGTATGTGAAAACTGCTGTATGATTAATAATTTGAGGGCTGAGATTAATGCACTACATAAACGCTTACAGACTCAAGTAGATATCAACAATTTGGAAGACTGTAGTGACTCTGTAGCTGATAGTCTAGCTGAGGACTCATTTAAGCAGACTATGACTGAAATTGAACATGAAGGTAATGACTGGTGCCTCATACAAAAATCTAAAGGAAAAAAAGGTAGAAGAAATATTGGGGGAAGTTGTAATATTCATATTACAAACAGATTTAATGCTTTAATGATTGACCCCGTTTCAGAAAATCCTTGTGCAGCTGCTTCATGGGAAACAACAGCACCTGTGGATCTTTCTTCAATTCTAGTTGCACCAAGCACTTCTATTTTCCCTGTGCAAGTACATGATACTGATACACTGCATTCATTGCTACCTGTGCAAGCACGTGACACTGACACACTCCATTCATTATTACCTGTGGATCCCCCCAAACACAGGATACCCCCGGTGCCTTGGCAAACAGTAAAATCAATGTTCCAAGAGATGTTTTAGTGATCGGTGACTCTACAATAAGTTATACTGATCCTATTTTATGTAAAAATAGAAATATGTATACTACGGTTAGTACCCTTCTGGGAGCTGGTATTAACAATATTAAACATATGTTCCCAGGGCTACAGGAACATACAAATTCCGCTCTTACCCTAATTCATGCAGGAATAAATGATTTGGGTAAAATATCTTTATTAAAAATCCAGAGAGACTTTGAGGAAATTGGTGATATTATAAAAAATCAAGGGGGCAATTTAATCATATCTGGGCTGTTCCCAAATCCCTAGGGCAAGTATTGCCAAACAAAGAGATATTATGACACTAAACGGATGGTTTAAACGGTGGTGTATCAGAGAGGGGTTTACTTTTTTGGAAAAATGGATAGGGTTTTTTAACCAAGGTCTTTTCGCTAGGGATGGCATGCATTTAAACAAACAGGGTAAATGTATTTTTGCCACTAGATTAAGACATCAGATAGACCATTGTTTAAACTGTTAGGCGGGGGGGACTCTATGCCTCAAAAAACTATATGCAAAAATAATACCTTTGTGGCCCCCCCTAGAATGGAACTGTCTAGTCATAAATGCCAGAAGTCTAGGGAATACGTTTGACGAGTTTACTTTATCACTGGAACAACTCGATATTCATATTTGTGCAGTTACAGAGACTTGGTGGCGTGATGATGACCCTTGGGATAAGAACATCCCAGGTTATACCCTGTTCCATAAAGATAGGAGTATTATTGGGGGGGAGGAGTCTCGTTGTATCTGTCAAATATTATAAATTCTGAAAATATAGAATTAACTCCGTGGCCTAATATTGAAGCTATTTGGGTCAGAATTTTTCCTAAATCAGCACCTTGTATTAACATGGGTGTGGTCTATAGGTCTCCGACAATTACACATGATGATGATTTTCATCTGCTGGATTTTGTGGAGAAGATATCCTCCACTAATAATACTCTGCTTGTAGGCGATTTTAACATCCAGGCATAAATTGGAAGACTATGCATACTTCGTCCCCCATCGAAAAAATATTTTTGCAAACTCTTCTGATATAAAATATGGAACAGATAGTTAATAACAGTACCAGGGCTAACAATATTCTTGATTTAATTTTACACAATTTAGGCAATCAAATTGCAAATTGTTTGGTACTACAACCACTTGGCTCCAGTGACCATTCTATGGTTAAATTTACTTATAATGGGAATCTGGGGCAGGATGTTGGTGACACAACAGTTTACAACTTTAAAAAAGGGAATTTCCAGGGTATGACACATGATGTGGCATCTTGGGACTGGCATCAGTCATTTTTGGATAAATCCTTCTCAGGGAGGCAGTATAGCACAGTGGTTTAAGGCACTGAGCTGCAAATCTGGTGACATTTGGCAGACTAGACTTGGGTTTGAATCCCACAGCTTCCACTTGCATACTGTGTGACCCTGAGCAAGTCACTTAACTTCCCTGTGCTCCCAGGTCGCGCCTGTAAAAAAGCTTTCAGCTTAGTGTGCTAATCCTGGTTATTCACAACTAAAAAAAAAATATGGCAAATTTTGGTTAGCCAACTAACAGCAGTTTCAAATAAATATATCCCTACTGTCAAAAAAGTTGATAAACCTAAATTAATAAGGCCCTGGATGAATGCAACTGTAAAACAACATATTAAATATAAAAATAGGGCATATAAAAGGGCTAAGTTATGTGGATCTAAGAAAAGCTGGGAAAATTTTAAATTTCAGTTGAGTAACTAAATATAGTATTAGAAAAGCAAAAAAGGACTACGGGGTAAGATTGGCAAATAAAGTGGGGGATAATCACAAATGCTTCTATAAATATATTAATAATAAAAGAGGAGGTACTCCCACCATAGGGTCACTAAAAAATAATCTAGGAGATTTGGTTTCAGATAAGATACAAATGCCCACTATTTGCAATAAGCAATTTTCGTCAGTTTTTAATACTAAAACAGTAACCAGTAAGAAACATAATGATCACATCTTGAATGGATATTTTATAATTGATGCTGGTACTATTCAAAAACTGTTACAAAATCTAGACCCCTACAAGTCAGCAGGTCCAGATGGTTTACACCCGCATATTCTCAAGGAATTGGCTGTCCCCCTTTCTGGTCCTATTGCTGTCCTATTTAATAAATCTATACAAGAAGGCCAGGTTATTGATGTTTGGAGACAGGTGACTGTGGTTCCTATCTTTAAAAAGGGTTCTAGGCAGGAAGTGTCTAATTATAGACCCATCTGTTTAACTTCAATTTTGGGTAAAATGCTTGAATGAATCATAAAAGATTATCTATGTAAGATGATTGAACCAGATCCTACTCAACATGGCATTATTAAGGCAAGGTCATGTCAGACTAACTTGTTGGGCTTCTATAATGGAGCAAGTGGGGCATTGGATAGGGGTGAGGCGGTGGATGTCATTTTCTTGGATTTTTACAAGGCTTTTGACAAGGTCCCTCACAGTCAGCTTATTGAAGACATCATTATCATCGGAATAGGGGGCAATATATCACATTGGGTGGAATCATGGTTAAAGGGTTGTACCCAGAGAGTATGTTTAAAGGGCTTTTTTTCAGAGTGGGATGTTGTGACCAGTGGGGTCCCACAGGGTTTGGTTTTGGGTCCTTGTTTGTTTAATATATATATATATATATATATATATATATATATATATATATATATATATATATATTGTATCGCTTAAAACTACAACCAATGTCTGGTTAACTAAATTTGCAGATGACACATGACTAGGATACCCGATTACAAGTGCCGAAGATATAGATACCCTTCAGTACGTCCTTGATGAGTTACAGAATTGGGCTACCCCCAAAAAATTGTCCTTTAATGTCGGTGTGTGGTAATGCACTTCGGGAGAAAAAATCAGCATGCTAACTATAATTTTGGTGGAAAGATCTTAAAAGCAGTGGATGATGAACGTGATCTGGGTATTAGAGTATCCAATGATCTTAGTCCTAAGCTCCATTGCCACACAGTTATCAAGAAGGCAGCAGGTATATTACACTGTATAAATAAACATATTAGTAGTAAAAGTAGTGAAGTTCTGCTCCCCTTATTTTCATCTTTGGTGAGGCCCCATTTGGAGCATTGTGTCCAGTTTTGGGCACCAGGTGATAAAGGTACTATAACTGCACTTGAAAAAATCCAGAAGAGAGCCACTAGAAATATTAATGAAGTAAAAGGCTTGGATTATAATGCTAGATTGAAGAAACTGGGACTTTATACATTGGAATATCGCTGCATGAGGGGTGATCTATGTCTGGTATTTAAGGCATTACATGACGATCATCTACGGGAGTTGCTGGGCTTGAGGCTAAGCGATACTGGTTACACTATTAGGGCGCATCCACTTCAACTGATAGTTGAACAATGTACAACTAAAAAAAGAAGCACCTGGTTTTCAATAAGAGTGTAAAATTTGGAATAGCTTGCTATGGGATGTAGTAACATGTGAAAACATGGATACGTTTAAAATACATTTGGATACTTACTTGCAACAAAACTGTACAATGGGATACAATTGGTATTAAGCGAGCAACATGGACTACGGTCTATTAGCTCTGTATTACCTATGATACCTATCCTTTCCTTAACCAATGTCTCCATGATCTTCCCCACTACTGAACTGAGGCTGACCGGCCTATAGTTCCCCGCCTCCTCCCTACTGCTGGATTTCTATAGTGGGACCACATGTGCCCTCCTCCAATTCTCTGGTACCACCCCTGTGTTGAATGACTCACTGAACATGGCTGCCAGAGGTGCTGTTATTTCCCTTCACAGTTCTTTTAATATCCTTGGGTATATGCCATCTGGTCCCTTCACTTTGTCCACCATTAATTTACTCATCTTCTGCAAAGGATTCTTCTGCCTGCGAATGGATTATTGTCCACCTCTTCATGCCTTTGCAACTGCTGTGGCCCTTGCCCCTCCCCCTCTTCTGTGAATACTGAACAGAAAGACATAGTGGATGTCTTGGGGGGGCACATGACAGTTCTTAGGCATGGTACTTTCACTTCCAAATACGTAAACAGCACATATAAGCAATCAACATTCGGCATTGACAAATGCTTATTTATTTACAGTCACCATTGGTGATGACCAAGCACTTCCCAATTCTTCAGTGATACCTAACTTTTTAATTTTTTTGTATTTCCTTAATCACATCTGCTCTTAACTACTCTGGTAATCTGCATGTCTTTTGTCCGAAAGGGTGAGCATTCTTTGTCACTATTATGTGCTCGACCTCTTTTGCTCAGTCTGGCAGTGTGGTAAAAGTACTTTGAAATGTCTTTATCAAGTTACGAACTTCTGTGGTTTGTTCTGTGGGTAAGGAAAACCTTCA
Source organism: Neoceratodus forsteri (assembly GCA_016271365.2). Taxonomy (NCBI): domain Eukaryota; kingdom Metazoa; phylum Chordata; order Ceratodontiformes; family Ceratodontidae; genus Neoceratodus; species Neoceratodus forsteri. The sequence continues at coordinate 1,060,440,317 of CM028134.1, read as the reverse complement.
CCTTTACAGCATCAGTAGTTACAGTTTGTTCCAGTCTGTCATAAGCTATATCAATCTCTTCTTTAGCAGTTTCTGTTAGGACTAGCAAAGCAACAGTTGTTGTTTTTCCAACCCATTTCTTCAGGAGGTTAGCGTGGTATAGCTTGCTAGAGGTTTTTCTAGGTATCTGTACAAAATCCCGACACCAAAAATCCCAACACCAAAATCCCAATGACCACAATTCTGACAGTATGGCAGATCTCCAGACAGCCACATTCCCCATGGTATGGGGACCCCAAGATTTATATATATATTTTCCAGGGGATGCGGGAGACAGAGCCCCCCTCCCATGGAACAGTATAGAAAATTGTGTTGTCTGCATTTTCTTCTCCTTGGGATTGTGGCCGTCGGGATTTTACTGTCTGGATTTCATCAGTTAGGCTTGTGTGCATCACAATTTTGTAGTAGACTCATTTTTCCTATTAGGGTCTCAATCTCACAGTTAACTGTACCAGTATGTCTTAGCACTTTAATAGGCCCTTACCACTTCATTAACGGTTTATTTTCTGCAATGGGTAACAGTAACAAGACCTTTTCACATGGCTCAAAATTGTTTTCTTTTACCCCATGGTCATAACTCACCTTCTAATGTTTTGGGGCTTTTTCCATGGTTACTGTGGACAATTTAGACATTTTATTTCTTTCTCAGGGCACACATATAGATGTAATAAATTCTTTCTGAGCAGGGTTATCTTCCCTTTTATAACATCTAGTGGCCATCTGGGTTGTTTACCATACAGGAGTTCAAAAGGTGAAAAACCTGATGATGCCTGTGGCACTTTTCTGCAAGCAAAAAGCAGATAAGGTAAATACTGGTCCTAGTCATTCCCTTCCCTTTTCACAAATTTTTTTAACATGTTTCATAGGCTTCATAGGTACTTTCAAGCTAGCAGACTTATGTCCATAATTGCTTGCCAACACCAAATTTAGAACTGAGTTTTTATTTTGCTGAAATGTCAGTCAAAGTTAACTTGAAGTTATTCATACTTGGGCTGTCCATGAGCACTAATGGAAGTGCATTCCAAGGTACCACCACCCTTTGACTGAACCAACTCTTCCTTAGGTTATGGTTCCAATTAAAATGGACGAGTCGCTTATTATGTCTCCTACTACTGCACCAGTTAGTCTTAGACTGGATACCAACCTCTGCCCGAAGTTTGTCGTCTCCCATTATTCTATATAAAAAACATAAATCTCCCCTAAACCTTCTATAATAAAGGGAATACAAACTGAGGGATGACAATCTTGCTTCGTATGGCAATTCATTTAAACCCTTTATAGATCTTGTAAATCTTCTCTGAATGTTTTCCAGCCTGTTGATATTATCACTATTCTAAGGGGACCATACCTGGGCACAGTATTCTAGATGGGGCCTCACCAAAGCTACATAGAGTGGCATGAGTGTGACGTGGACAGCCAGTTCTGAGTGCTGTATGATAATTTTTTGCAATAAATAAAAAATGGGTTATGGACTGTCTCCCATAAGAAATGCTAAAACAGCATGTGCAATCACACACACACACACACATTTTAGATACTAAGATACCTGGAAGGCCTGAAGCTAATTGCAGAGTAGAACAGACCTTGATCAAGGATTTTCTGTTTTATCTAATGTTAATTACAGGCTGGAAGAGGCTTGAGTTGAACATATCCATTTTATGATATTTCAAGTGGAGGAAACCAGGTTTAGTAAACTAGTGCAAAATCCTAAATGCTTTGAAGTCTGTGTGAAAAAAGGATGCAGCTAAAGATCAAAGAGAGTCATTTGCAGAACATGAGTTATGTCGAGGTTGCAGAATTTAATACTATGACAAGACATCCTGTTTTTGAATAGATATATTTTTTTAGATATTCTGACAGAGGAGGAGCTAGGTGACCTCACAAAGGGGTTGGCAAATACAGTTTTCTTTAATGAATATTCTGTTTTTCTTCAGAGATACTTCTATCTAGACTCTGACAAAGAAACATCTGTGAGCACTTTAAGCAGGTATTTAGAACAGAGAGACAAATCTAAGTACTGAAATAAGAACTGCACTGTTTAAAACCTTGTTCTTTTAAAAAGATTTGTATGTCTTGTGATATAATAGTTCTGTATTGTATGTTTTACATATTATTATCTATTTTAGTAAAAACTCTAATTTTAGAGCATACTTGGTCTGTCTTTAATTTTTTTCCTGTGCAAGTAGAGTATATATGGTTACAGCAGACACTGTGCATAAGCTTGAATGGTGATACCAAACTGGAAGATGGTAAGAATAATCTGAGGTCTTTATTTAAGTTTTAAGGGTTCATTTTTGTACACCTGGTTAGGTGCCCATAGGAAAAGATATCTAGCCCCCTGAAGACAGAAATATCTGATCCTGTACATTGGGTATGCTAGCAAGAGGTTCACAGTTTGAATCCCTCCAGAACTTGAAACCAAATAAAAAACATAAATCTCCCCTAAACCTTCTATAATAAAGGGAATACAAACTGAGGGATGACAATCTTGCCTCATATGGCAATTCATTTAAACCCTTTATAGATCTCATACATCTTCTCTGAATGCTTTCCAGCCTGTTGGTATCTTGCTTATTCTGAGGAGACCATACCTGGGTGCAGTATTCTAGATGGGGCCTCACCAAAGCTACATAGAGTGGCATGAGTACCTTATCGTCCCTGCTAGCTATGTGCCTGAGTATGCAGTTTAAGTTCTGATTTGCTTTCCTCACTTGTGCCCTACAATGGGTCCTGATCTTTAAATCACCAGTCACCCTAATCCCCAGGTCACTTTCCTCATGAGTGACTGTTAGCATATCATTAGCAAGCATATATGAGGCTTTAGCATTATGCTTACCAAAATGTATAACCTTACATTTTTCCGTATTCAGGACAAGTTTATTTGTTACTGCCCACTCCAAAGTCTCATTGATAGCATTCTGAAGAGATGTAGAATCTTCTTGATTATTCACCACTGTCCCAAATCTGCAGTCGTCTGCAAATTTATGGAGCCATATTTTAGGGTTATGTAATCTAAGGGAGGATATATAGATATTAAAAAGACTTGGCCCCAGAATGGAGCCCTGGGAAACCCTGCTAGTGATTGGTGCCCAATCAGAAAACACTCCACCTGTGGTAACCCTTTGTTTTCGCCCCTGCAACCATGTTGAGACCCAATTACAAATGTTCTGGTTTAGGTTACTGTTCTACAGCATATTTAGAAGTTCCATGTGAGGTAACTTATAAAATGCTTTCGCAAAGTCCATATAAACCACATCCACTAAGTCGATCAAATACATCCTTGGGGTTAAGTAAGCAATAAGGCATGACCAAGGGTTATGTTAATGGTCTGTTAATCACCTTCTAGTGGTGTACTGTGCCAGGAGGTGTAGATGAGTGCCACATGCCCCTAGAGGGTGATTAACTGACCATTAACATAATCCCTGGGAGTGCCTTATTGCTATCATAATAAAACATGTTTTTAAACAGTGTTAAACCTTGTTCAGCATATGGTTAAGCTCTACATGTATGTTAATAAAAGATTAACATAAGGTTGTTAGAATGTTTGCAGCCAATCAGAAAGTTCCATTTCTCAGACCCTTTTTATAATAATCATTTTCCCGGGAGTGGTTGCTTCATTACCAAGATGTGGTACTGTATTGTTATTATAGACTGAGCAAAAATATTTGTTCTGAATGTCTGCCGTTTCTGCAGTTGTTGCTGTGTTTCCTAAGTCATTCAAAAATGGGCCTATCATGCAGTGGCCTCTCTTTTTGTCATTAATGTATGAAAAGAAGGATTTCTTATTATCCTTCACTCTGTTAGCTAAATCCAACTCGAGCTGTGCTTTTGCTTTTCTAATTCTTACTTTGATAATCTTAACACATTCCCTATAAGCCTGATTTGTCCCAAGTGACCCGTTACCTTTTAGTTTTTTATCCAATCTACTCTTCCTGTTTATCATTTTTTAATGGATGCATTCATCCATGCAGGATTTGTTTTGATGCTAGTGTCGTATTTTGGTACGCTTGGTATAAAGGTTTTAACAAGATTTGATAATCTAGCCAACAGCCGTTGCCACATTTCTTGCACAGATGACCCCTTAAAATCACTCATCCAGTCCCATGCTAGCATTTGGCTTCTGATAGTGGAGAAATCTGCTCTCCTAAAATTTAGCTTGGTTGTAGTACCCATGTTTTTAATCAGTACAGGTTGCATGATGTTGAAGTGCACTGAGCAATGGTCACTATTACCTAGGAGGTTGTTAACCTGGAGATTGCTAATTGTGTTACCCATACTGGTAAGCACTAGATCCAGGGTTCTAGTACCTCTAATGCTACCTTGGACTAGTTGTTCAAGACCTATCTGGTCAAAGGTGTCAATATACCTTTTGTCCAGATTGTTAACCCCTTGCCCCTTTAACCAATCTATACTAGGTAGGTTGAAGTCCCCTGTCAGCATTATTCTATCTACTGGATCCAGCTCCCCTATCATTTTTAACAGTGCTTCATCAACCTCAGCTGTTATAGAGGGTGGCCTGTATACTGATCCTAAAATGATCCTAGTACCCTTCTGGGGAAGTAGCTTTACCCATAATAGTTCTAGGGCTCCCGTATCCCATTGTAGTTCTTCGCAATGTATAGAATTATGCACATGTGTGGCTATTCCACCCCACTTTCTATGCAATCTGGATTTGGAAAATAAGTTGTATCCTGTCACCTTTTTATCTTACAGATCATTATCATCCCACCAGGTTTCTGTAACTAATGCCACATGGATATTCTGAGAATGTAATAACAAAGAAAATTCATCATACTTATTAACCAAACTCCTGGCATTAATGAGAACTGCTTTCCATTCAGGGGTTTCTTTGGGATTTGTTTTGGGATTAGTACCCCTGCTTAGGTCACGTTCCAGACCCCCCCCTTTTTTCCAGTTTAAATGGAATCGCATTACTGCAAGAGTTTTTTTCCCCAGAATCCTAGTACCTGCAGAAGTTACGTGCAGGCCATCTGCTTTAAACAGAACTGGTCTATTAAATGTTATGGAATTATCCCTATAACCAAATTTTTCCTCCTTGCAGAATTGTCTCAGCCACCTGTTGATTAGCATAATAAGTCCATTGTTTCTATGTGAATGTAAGCCATAAGTGGGTAATATCCCTGATATTATAATCTCCCCGTTTCTGTTTTTTGATCCTTGTTGTTATATCCCTGAACTCAGCCTGGATGTCCTCCATTCAACTTCTTGCTACATAGTTTGTTCCTATGTGCAAAATCACCAGTGGTTTACTAGTGTTTTCTAGTAGCCCATCTAGAAGGTCTGAGATATCATGTAGCCCAGCTTCAGGTAATGTGCTTACAGTGGTATGTTCTTTTCGCCCCCAACATACTATAGTATCTATCCCTCTTATAACAGAATCCCCTATCACTACAACATCTCATCTGCCGTTCCCTCATTACTAGGGTGTTCTATATTAATCTGACCCTGTGTAACCTCTGGCAGAGAGGGAGCTATAGCCTCAGGTTGTTCTAAGTGAGCCCTCCTAACTCCCTCATCCTCCAGTTGTAGGCCTACATATCTGTTAGACAATTGAAGGGTCGGTGTTAATGGTGGGCCCAGCGTGGAATTTATTTGTGAGTGTGTGGTTGTCTCCTTAGTTTCTACTGCCTCTTCCTGTGTTACAGTACTAGAACAGACACCCCTACCTCCAGAATTCTGAACCATGTCCCCCATACCACTAAAATTATTGGCTACTTCGTCAATAAAACTCTCCAACCTCACAATCTCTTTTTGAGTTTCCAGTCTCTGCATAAACTGCTGAATTTCCCCTTGCAGCGTAACCACCAACTGACATTTTTCACATGCGAACTCACTGCAAACAGCAGCCTCTGTGTACATTTTACATGCAGTACGTGCCTTTTAACCCTTGCCCCTTTTAGGTTTACCTTGTGCCATAATGGAATTGGTTGCACCTTCTCTTCCCTGTGTCCCTTGGCGTTTTTCCACTTCCCTTCGTTAGAGACACTGGCAATACTTCCCACCTGTCCACCAGTGTCAACAGCGGACACAGCAGACCTTGACCCAGCGTGTCTCTGTGCCGCAGGGCCCCGCCACTGCAGCCTGCTCCACCTTCGCTTCTGCTCACGTGGGGCTCCTGTTTATACTGGGCGGGCAGAAAGTATCTCCAGGTCACTTCCTCTCCCCCGACTCCTCCGAAGTAACTGTGCAACTGTTAAAAAATAAAAAAAAACTACTGCCGCCTCATGCGGTGGGCTTAATTTATTTGTAAAAGCCTGTCCCCTGCTTTTATGCACCAAATTACTTTGTGCACAGCGTGTTACAAATGTCCAAGGGACTGGAGAGCAAGGTAAGCCTCCTCAATCCCACAATGCAGACCTACCAGGAAGCCTGGTGACTGTCGTTTCCGTGGCAATGGCCCAAAAATTACTTCCTCTCCCCAGAGGAACACACTACCTCCATATAAGTTTAAAATATGCAAACAGTAATTGCTTCCCACCTGGACAAGCTCAGAGCCAACTTCTTTACTCTCTAGTCCAGCAATCTGGGTTTGATTAAAATTTTCAACAGACTGTCTGTTTGAGGGTGATAATGGGAGGTTCTTATGACAACGATACATAGTAGCCAGTACAGATCCTTCAGTAATGCAGCACCAACATTTCTACACAGATCGTAGTCATCTCTTTAGGTATGCCCACCCTGCTAAAAATGTTGGCAGGCTCTGTTGCTACTTTTGGGGCTGTGAAAGTATACATGGAACTGCCTCTGGGCATTGAGTACCATAGAGGTTACATGCTAAGAAAAGGAATCTGTTACCCTTTTAACTTTTGTCTAAGGGACCAACCACATCCATTGCAATTCTCTCAAAAGGCACATCTATCAAGGGTAGGAGCACCAGGGGCACCTTGTCTTTATAAGTTGCCGGGGCTACTTTCTGACATCCAGCAAAAGAACTGCAGTAGGTAGCAACATTCTCATTAATTCCAGTCAGGAAAATCTGTACAGCAATCTGGCAAGGGTGTAATCCCTCCCTGAGTGACCAGCCATTGGACTATCATGTGCTATCTGTAACAACTCAGTTCTCTACTTTTGTGGTACAACCAATTGTTCTCTCTGTTCATGCATCTGAGGATTAAACCAAACTCTGTATAGTAGCCCATTACATTTTTTATGTTGTCCTGTACCTGCAGTGCAGACAACATATTGTGGTTGCTTCAGTGGAGAAGTGGGTTTTGGAGGTGCGGTCCTGCTGCAGCCAATGGCGCCACTGCTTTTTGAGGCCAGGCTCTGTGGCACCAATGGCAGAGCACGCTGTCTATGACAGCAGTTGAAAAACATGCCACCACCTTGAAAGCAATTAGCCACTGCAATGAAGGAGCATCAAGAGGCGGTCCCTGATTGCAGCAGCCAATTACTGCTGGTGTCCCCTGTCATGGCAGTGGCGATGGGGAAGCCGAGAGACAGCCACCACCTCATGCAGTCCTCTAAAAAGCTGACAGGGTGCTCAATCCCCCTGTCAGCATACCCCCTCATAACTTAATTTGCCAACGAAGGTGCCCAATCACCGTCGGCATGTCCCCCCCATTTCTTGTGTGCCAAGGGGGTGCCCAATCCCCCTCGGCTCATGTGACCACCCCACAGTATGTGCCAATGGGGGTGCCCAGTCTCCATCGGCTCCAGTCCCCCCATCCCAAAACACGCAGGTGACACACTGGGAGCCCACCCCAGCATGCCAAAAGTACCTATTGAACGGAAAAACCATCCCATGATGTCTGTTTTTTTAACCCTGAAAGAAGAAAACAGTCCCTCGCTGTCTCGCGCCTCCCAACCCATGCCCACCCTCTGTGTACCCCACCTCCCCACACCCCTTCATGCCATACTTACCTCCGGAGACTGGCGCGATGATCTTCACTGGACCGGGAACATGTCTGCATTCTTCAAAGCCGACCACAAACTGAAGAAATGCTGGTAAGATGTATAATGGCATAAATAGGGTTTTTTCAACTTTGGTACATATCTCGGGCATTTTTGGGAATTCTGGCACCAAATTTCCAACATGGGGTTATTGGGACCCCACATCATGAATTCAGTCACTGTCATGGCATTATTCAGTCCCGAAAGGTGATTTTGTGGTCACTGCATGAAATCACCTTTCTGGACCAATTAATGAAATGACAGTGCCACTGTTCATGAGGTGGGTTATCAAAAAGCCTGTGTTACAAATTTGGTGAAAAAAAACCAGAAAAATAACTGTTTTACGAGCCTGCATTGTACAGTTTCCATGCACACTCGTAACCTCACAAATCTGTAATATTTTCCTCCAGATTCTCAGTACTGGCATTTTTACATACCTCTTTATGAACAGTCAGCTGTCATTTTACACATCCTGTCCGAAATATGTTTTCGCACTACCGACGCAGAATAGTGCAGTCGCTGTGGGAAATCAGTGTTCAGGATAGATTAAGAAAATCACAGTGACAGTGTTCATGAGTAGAGGTCCTAAAATGCCTATGTTGAAAATTTGGTGACAAAAGTCCACAAAATGAGTATGTTACAAGCGTGTGTTGTGCAGTTTCCACGTGCACTTGCAGCTTCGAGATTTTGTAACATTTTCACTCAACATTTTCAACATTGTCAGTTTTGCATACCTCCTTATGAACAGTACAGCTGTCATTTTTCACATACTGCCAAAATGTGTTTTCGCACAACTGGCGCACAGTCGTGCGGTTGCTGTGGGAAATCAATGATCAGGACAGATGAAGAAAATCATAGTGACAGTGTTCATGAGCAGAGGTCCCAAAATGCCTATGTTGAAAATTTGGTGAAATAATTCCACTAAATGACTGTGTTACGAGTGTGCATTGCGCAGTTTCTACGTATGCTCGTAAATTTGAGCATTTTTAATATTTTTACTCCAGAGTTTCAGTGCTGCCATCTCTTCACACCTACCTATGAATGGTATAGCTGTCATTTTTCATGTCCTGCCCAAATGGTGTTTTCCCACATCTGGTGCAGAATATCATGATTGCTGTGAGAAATCAACGTTCGGGACAGATTAACAAAATCACAGTGCCACTATTCATGAGCAGAGGTCCCAAATACTTTCATGAGGTGGGGGTCACAAAAATGCCATGTTGCAAATTTTTAGTGCAAATACCAACAAATGGCCAGGGCACTAGTGTTTCTAACCATAATGTCCCACCCTGTACAGACTGACAGGTGTCAGAGGTGTTCCTTTGCATTGCCGGCTGTCATGCTCATGCCATGCCATCCCCGCCTCACCCTCAAGCCACTGACAGGCATCAAGGTGTGCCTTGGACTCTTTGGCCCCACAGCTCACCCCATTCTCCTATGCTGCACCCATTTCAGCGTATGTCCTTATGAAATGGAGTGACTGTAAAGCCGAACACCCCAAGACACACCTCAGCACTTGTCAGTGTCTCCAGGATAGGGTGAGGTACAATGCCATGAGTGTTATGACCGATTGGGATGAGCATAAGGCCTGAGAACCCCAAGGTGCAACTCTATATTTGTTGCACTTTAGGGTAGGGTGAGCTGAAATGCCATGAACGTTATGGCTGACACCCAAAGGCACACCTCAGTGCCTGTCAGTCTCTGTTGGGTGATGTGGGGTTAACGTCACTTTCATACTTCACTGTCATTCCTATTATGCATCTGTTCAACTCCTGCGCTACTGATGCCAATGTCAACAAGACAACATTTGACATTGACAAATGCTTGTTAAACATTGTTTCACCCTGTTTTTTTCCATCCCCAGCTGCTTAAAATAGCATTGGAGAGAAACAGTGTTAGTTTGCTCAGAAACAAAATCACAATCAGTTATCAGTTTACTTTCTGCATTTTTATGTATCAATCCCTTATGTCCATCAGTCTTTTTTTGCCCCTGTTTTTCAGGGATCTTCTTTCTTTCCTGGACTTCTGGACCTTGCAGCTAGGCTCAAACAAGTCTGAATTAAAGGCACCAAAAGGTAAACAGTCCCCACCATCTGAGATTTTCTTTGCCTGAGCTCTTGTCACCACAGCTGCTGAAACATCAGGATTTGCCCCCCCTCTTTGATTAACTCAGTAAATCCTGTAACATTATTTCCAATAATCACAGGTACAGGTGACTTAGGTACTCCCCCCCCCCCACTCATTAATTTGGTACAATCCCCTATTAATGTTCAGAGTTACTTGGGTAGTGGGATAGTATCAAGTGTCCCCGTGGATGCATATGATCCCAGTACATGGTCCTTTTGCAGTCTTGTCTCAGAACATCAGCATGTACCAGGGCCTGTTGGCTTCCTGAATCTATAAGTCCTTTACAATCTTATGTCTCACCTGATGTCTGTTAAATACTTGCCCCAATTTGCTAAGGTCAAATTTGCTCCAGTGTTACCCTCTGTATTTAATGTCAGTTTCTTGCAATATGACCTGGCTTATTACAGTTACAGAAAATAAAGTCTTTGGGTTGCAGATTTCTTACCCACATTAGAGTTCTTATCTTACCTAAAGCTAGATCAGGAAAAAGAGTATCTTACTGTTCCTTGGCTGTACTTCGCTGCTGCAGTATCTGTCTGGCCATCTGATAGTCCTCGACCAAAGAAACAGCTATTCCCTCGCTTTCTGGTCAGTGTTCTTTTACCCAAAACTGCATGTCTGTGGGAAGGATGTTAATGAACTGCTCCATTGCAAATATATCGATGATCTGTGGGAGGGTTTTACCCTCTGGTTGTAGCCATTTAATGAGGAGTTCTTTGAGTCAGGTGAAGGTTTCTCGAGTATTGTTGACTGAGTTGTACTTCAGGAACCAGAATCTCTGCCTGTAGGTCTCTCCTGAGATGTCATATCTTTTAAGGATTTATCTTTTCACTAGATCATAGTTTTCTGACTGTACAGTGTCCATATTGCTGTAGGAGTGTAGGCAAGCTGGGCTTTACCTCTCAGATAAAGTACCAGCCTGATTGCTCACTGCTGTTTTGGCCATTGGCAGGCTCCGGTGATCCTTTCAAAAGTTGTCAGATGTGCTTCGATATCATCTGAGGGACACAACTTCGTAAATGTAATGTCTTTTAAGTTGTTTGTGTTTTGTTGCTTTGCCAGACCTAAACCATATCATCCAGCTTTGATAGCTTGCAAGGCATCCAGCCATCGCTGCATCTCTTCTTTTCTCTACTGCTCCTGTCACTGCGCATCTTCTCTCTGCTGCTCCTGTTGCTGCATCTCTTTTGTGCTTTTCCACCTCTTTTTTGTACAGCCCACCATTTGAAGAAGGTAGACATGCTTTCAGGCTCTGTGCCTGCCTGTTCTTCTTCCATCACTGGTTCATGCTGTACAGTCTCAGTTTGGGCTTTTGTTTCTGCTTCTAGTTTGGCTGCCATTCTTCTGGTAATCACTCCTGGTCTTGCTTTTACAGGATCCATACCTTTCGTCTATGCTTCCCTAGTACTAGGTCTACTACCCACACACAAAACTCCTGGCTTAGAGTATGCATGGCGTAATTCTCACTTCTACACCCAACTGTCATTGAGGCACAGGTTAGAAAGTATAGGCAAACCAGGAGAACTCACATAATTCACAGGTAGCATTTTATTATTATTAATAACAAAATTGAAAAATAAAATTGTGCAGGATAGCACTTATACAGGCAGTGCAAACAAAACAATGTCCTTCATCTGAGGGTATCTCTAAATCTCAATTTCTCTCTCTCTCGCTCTCTATAATTCTCTAAACAAACACTGCTCTCTTTTTATAAGGTGTCTTCACCTAGCAATTAAATTCTGCATCATGTTCTCATTAAGCTATATCTCCTGTTTTCACACAATGTACCAAAAGTTGCCAGTTTCTTTCCTGGGATCAGTACGTCCAGTCTTCTCAACAGGTGCAGCCAATTAAGACATTCTGGCCAGAGTTGGTTTTCCAGCTGACAACTCTGCAAACACACTTGTGGAAAGACAAAATGCACCTCAAGGTTTACCCCTGTGTCCCAGATAAACCAAAATAGCTTTCTGCATTTATTTCAACAGTATAATTGTATCCCAAGAGCTCACAGTATCACATTAAGATTCAGATATATTTTTTAACCATAGAGAAGCAAGGGGAGAAAGTACAGAAGCAGCAGGTAAGGGAGGGCAGATCACAGAGGGGAACTGTGGGACCATTAGAGTGACCAGTTCTGACATTCCACAAGGAAAAGTTGATTGTGCAATCAGACAGACAAGAGATAGATAAGTGACAGAACAGGAGAGGACAGAAAACTAGATTCTTGCTTTTATCTCTCTCTGTCTCTCTGCATAACAAATGGGACAATATCTTATACACTCCTGTCACATGCCCCAATGACTATCGTTTGATACCTTCCTCTAAAAAAACACAAACATGTACAGTAACTGGTTTCATTGGAAATAAAATGTTGTGCACATGAAACAGAGTACAATAATGATCAAGTTGTGTTTGGTTAGGACCTATGACTTATCTCTCTGGAGAAAATTCTCAAGCTGGTTCTGTCAGTAGGAGGGGGAGGTCCAGCCAAGGTGTGGACCAATTTGCCCAGCTTTATTTTAATTCTTTGGTAGCCAGGTAAGGCCCTCTGGGCACAAGGCCCATTTACAGGGGCAACCCAGGAGCACTGTGAGCTTAATATACTTGCTTAGGGTCACACAGTATGCAAACGGAGGGTCTCAGAATCAAAACAAGGTCTACTGGATGTATCAAGCTTATTCATATCTTGTTGCTGTAACCTCTACACTATACTGCTAATCCCAGATAGATGTGGTGGGGGTGGGGCAAGAATGTATCTCCTGGCTAGTCCGTGTAGGATTTTCTACCCAAATTCCACTCATCAACCTCTATGGAGCATGCCCTAAGGTGGGGCTTTCTGGCCACAGGCGAGCAGCAAGGACCAGGCACATCCATTGGCCCTGACCACTATGAACACTACGGTACCAACGCCAAGCTGGGCATCTTTTCACGTTTTCACCAAGATGTCATTTGTTCAGAGTAGAATGGCAGCACGGTACTGACCATGAGACACTATTCCTGCCCACATAACTCAATTTCCATGCCATACATCAGCAGGAATGTTCCTTCTTCAGACAAGAAGTGGCCAAGTCAGGACATTACGGAAACTCAAACTATACAATCTGCAAAAGAACACAATAATCAAGAAGTAAAATTCTACAGAAAGAGCACAAAATGCCATTATCAACAATATATAAAGACAGTAAAGAAATCAATTAGGCTATTTAGAAAGCTAGAAAAAAACCTTGCTCATATTTATTTAACTAAAGTGCAAAAAAGCATTTAATTTTATTAAAGCGAGCATAAAATCAAGAAACAGTTGTGCAGAGTATCACAAACCCACTATTGGGGGCCAGGTCCACTGAGCTCACAGTGCAATCCGTGACGGGGGGAATAGGAATACCCTCCACATGTCCTCCTAGAGTGCTTGCTGAGTTCACAACTGAACACCCACCATGAGGTCCCAGGGCTTCCTCTCTATTCTGAGTAAGGGCAAATACAGTCTCAAGTCTGTAGTCAGGTGAGAACCCTCCTCAGTTGCTATACTTGGGGGGGGGCCCAGACATTACAAGCTCTTCAGGATTTTCCCTTGTAAACCTGATTGTGTCCTCTCCCACGGGGTGTGCAGCACCTAGTTCCCCCTTACAGACTCCTCCCAAGACCTAAGTATCTCCCCTACTTAAGGTACCCAGACTTCCCTTTCAGGATCCTAGTCTTGGTAGTGAATGGTAGCACTGTAGCAATTACAAGTTGGTCTCCGATTTAATAAACGTTCCACCTCTACACACATAAATCACTTGCAGTTTTAAAAGCAAAGTGCTTTTACTAAAATTACTTAAATAATTATCATACAAACTTTACAAACAAAAGGTTTCAGAAATCTGATTACAGAAAATCAGATTACTCTCAAATTAAGCACTCTAATCAGTATAAATTCCTTCAAGACACTTTATTTCCATACAATCAGAGAAGTATGTAACTGCTTCACCTACTCAGACCCAGTACCGGTGTCTGCACTGGTATATAGCCACGCCTAGACCCAATTTTAAGTACTGACCACCCAGTTTGCTCCTCACAAGCCTAATTGTTCTCTCTATTATCCCCCTGTCTTATCAACACTAGGCCCGTCCATCCCCTTATCCTTCCTTTCCCAACCTCGGATAGGAGCTCACTACCCCTGGGTTGTGACATCCTACCATGCCCCGTACTTTATAGCAGTCAATCCCGGGGCTCACACATACTCCTTTCCTCCATCCACCTTCTCTACATCCAGTTTTACCAACTCCTCTCTGTGCACCGTGCCCTCCTAGCCTTTCTCCCCCTACCTCCCTCACTCCCCCACCACCTTCGCCTGTACCTGGTGTATATTTTTATTTTATTTTTTATTCCGTTACTTCCTCCTGCAACCTTAGATAACCTGATTTATCTTCCTATAGACACTTCTATGTATGTAAATACCCTGTAGTCTGTACAATATCTGTGTAATTCTATGTACATATGAACTTCTTTTTCTTCCTCTCTGTAAGAGTATTATCTGTATTGCCTTGTAAATATCTGTGTTGACCTGTATATACAATTGTTCATGCTCCACCCAGGTCCATCTTGCAAATGAGCTTCTGCTCAACAATGAACGCCTGGTTAAATAAAGACTTGATTGATTGATTGATTGATTGATTGAGAATGACAAAACAAAAGTTGGAATCATACATAAAAAAATGCATTGTGAAGATGTAACTGTCTAGTTTCTGCCTGGTCCATGGATGATCAAAGTCCATAAAATAAATGAGTTTCTGCAAAAGTTTTCAGATTTTCTGTAGCCACTGGTCTTCAGTCTGGCTTCTCTTGTGTGTCAGAAGTGTCCAAAATGCAATGCACTGCCCTGAGGGCCTTTTTATAGGCCTGGTTTTCCCCAAGTCCAGCTGTTTATTTTCTAGACCAGTAGGGGTCTCTCCTGCTCTTTCTCAAACTATTACTTATTAGTTAGATTCTCTCACAGTTCCAATATCCTGCCAGCTAATAAAATGTAAATAGACTGGTGATAACCTTGCTGATGGCCCCTGCCTAAAACCCATTTCTCTTTGATTTTAGTTTCATGACAGGGGATAGATTCTCCCATCTCCTGAGTTTTATGACCCTTTTCCTTTTGATTAACTAGTCAGGGAAATCCCCTTTGAAAATTGTCTCTTAGTTTCCTGGCTACTCAGCCTGTTCTCAGATCACATAGGGATGTCACATATTTTGCAAGACATTCCCTCTTTCCTGTGACCTTTCAGTGAAACTATGTACCCATTTGAAAAAAAAAAAAACACATGGGCATCTTTCTGTCCTGTTTGGGAATTTAACATAATCAGGTTCCTCTGCATGTAACCCTTTTAAAGCATAAACAGAATCACAGAAAAAATATAACAAAAATATATCTGCAATATTACGCAGCAGTGGCCAAATCACCACATAGAGAGGGTAAAATCAGTGAACACGCATATAGATAAGAATGCAAAGATCAATAAACAACCATGTGGATGAGATTGCATAGATTAATAAACAGCCACATAGATCAGATTGCATAGATTAATAAACAGCCACGTGGATGAGATTGCATAGATTAATAAACAGCCATGTAGATGAGATTGCATAGATTAATAAACAGCCACGTGGATGAGATTACATAGATTAATAAACAGCCACGTAGATGAGATTGCATAGATTAATAAACAGCTACATAAATGAGATTGCATAGATTAATAAACAGCCACGTAGATGAGATCACAAAAAAGCCGTAAACAGCCATGTAGATGAGATTGCATAGATTAATAAACAGCCACGTGGATGAGATTGCATAGATTAATAAACAGCCATGTAGATGAGATTGCATAGATTAATAAACAGCCACGTGGATAAGATTACATAGATTAATAAACAGCCACGTAGATGAGATTGCATAGATTAATAAACAGCTACGTAAATGAGATTGCATAGATTAATAAACAGCCATGTAGATGAGATCACAAAAAAGCCGTAAACAGCCATGTAGATGAGATTGCAAAGATCAATAAACTACCATGTAGATGAGATCGCACAGCGCAATAAACAACCATGTGGATGAGATTGCAAAGATCAATAAGCAACCATGAAGGTTATGTTGCAAAATATTTATAAACAAACGTAGATGAGACTGTACAGCTCAATAAACAGATACGATTGCAAAAACCAATAAACAACCATGAAGATGAGGTTGCAAAAATCAATACCTTTAACATTTTTTTATAATCAGCAAAAAATGGCAGAAAATTCAGTTTTTATTCACTTTTTCTGACAAATTCCCTTCCCCAAAAAATGTAAAAACAAAAGAATTATGCATCAAACTCATTACGTACTGTTCCTAATGTAAAGTTGGAGCATTCATAGCAACTGCTTAGCAACCACTATGCTAAGCTACCCTGGGAAAACCACAAAACATCCATGTATGTTAACATGAAAAATGAAATAAACAATTTAAAACAAAACTCCCTACACAATCCTAAAGAATCCCTATTGCATAAATGAAATACGTAAAAGGGACCTTGTGGAATACATGATTTATTTTCACTCAAGCTGTTTGACCCAGGGGAACGCGCTTGTGGCAGACACCACTCGTGAGATTACCCAAGGTCGAACAGCTCTTGTGAAAATAAATCATGTATTGCACAGGTCCCTGTTATGAATCTCTTATGTATTCATCTAATAGAGGTAGAATGAATAAAAAATTGTCTCAACTGGCTCAAATCAGAACACAAAAATCAATATACAGTTGCCAATTGATAGAAAAAATCGGTAAACAACTGGCCAGATGGGAGTACAAAAATTACAACCTATCCAAGAGATTACGACAATGGTCTCATGGGAGAACACAGTATTTAAAGAGCAGGTACCTACTGTCAGACACCCATCTCCCCTCAAACATATATAATAGTAGATCTGCTCTACTGTTGAGGGGCATTAAAAATTATATGCGCTTCCCTCTGGTTAAAAAGTTATAGCACCCCAAATGTGCACCCCCATATAAACAAAGCCTTGTCTGACATGCCTCCTTTTGTGATGTCAGGAAATGAATACTGAGGGTGCATGTCATTAACCTTTATGTATGCAATATGTCTATAGCAGTACTATTTAGAGGTGCCATGTAGACAAATCAAAACAGCCACTGGAATAACTGTCCCTGTTTACTGGAGTGGTCACTTTCATTGTTCCAAGCTCTAAATAGTACTAAACGTCATTGACAAATGGCACCAGTATAGATCTATGGAGCACACACAAGCAGCCTTCATTTTCTGACATC
This sequence comes from Neoceratodus forsteri, assembly GCA_016271365.2. Lineage (NCBI taxonomy): Eukaryota > Metazoa > Chordata > Ceratodontiformes > Ceratodontidae > Neoceratodus > Neoceratodus forsteri. The sequence continues at coordinate 1,060,422,943 of CM028134.1, read as the reverse complement.
ACAAAAGGAAGCGTGACAGACAAGGCTTTGTTTTTATGGGGGTGCACATTTGGGGTGCTATAACTTTTTAACTAGGGGGAAGTGCATAGAATTTGTAATGCCCCTCAACAGTAGAGTAGATCTACTATTATGCATGTTTGGGGGGAGCTGGGTGTCTGACAGCAGGTACCTGCTCTTTAAAGCAGCAGTGCCATTTTGAAATGAATTAACATTTAAGTGCCATAAGTATATATAATAACTATGTCATATCATACATTGTCTGAGTTAAACAAAAACATAAAAAACACATGCACGTGCTCCCCAAACTGTAATAAAAAGCATATGTTAAAGCTGCTCGTTAATTTCTTTCTTAAAGTTAGCAAATTAAGACGTGATTGCCTCTAAATGTGAAAGATTGCAAGTATATAGCTCCATATACAGCCACTATAGTTACAGTACATTCATGACTGCTGTTATATTTTTAAATGGCATAGCATGTCAGTCCTTAATTTCTTTAATGTTTATTGTATTTCTCTTTCTCCTAAATATTTTCTTGTCACTCAACTGCGCTCTTGCTAACTGCATGAATTTACATAGATTGCTTGCTTCTTTTCTGAAGTCTTGCAGTAGCAAACTTTAGGTGTTGATAAAGGAGAAATGTAACACCATATCACCAGCGTTTGCCTAGGAACGTCAATGACCTCTTTCCTTAGCCCAGCCTTCTGTAGTCACCTGTTTTTCAAATAGAACACTCTTTGAAATACCATTGATATGTACTAGTCAGGGACAGAGATCATTGGGTTTTTTAGCTCTATCCACTGTCAATGCATTGCCTACAAATTTGCTTAATCATTCATCACTTCTTGGATTTAAAATTTGTTTGAGAACACATTTGTTAGCAAGTGGAAACTGGAAAAATGCTTTGTTTAATTATTGGGACTGTCATTGTTTTTGTATTGTTGTATGTTGTGGTTTATGCCTTTTAACACTTTTTTTTTTAATTTTCCTTCCTGGTTATCCATGAAAATGGGCTACTGCTCATGGGCTAACCAGGTCTTTTAATAAATAAATGAAATACATCAATTAACTTCTTTATTTCACCCTAATTAGGTTGAATACATTAGTGGTCCTCATAATTCAGATAATCTACATAGGGATTTTCAATTTAATGGTATCACATCAAATTTGCGCAGACTGAAGGAGCGTGGTCAATAACGCGCAGTCAAAATGTCAAAAGACGGAAGACTGCGTATACAAAATAGCGCTTGTGTGACACCACGTAGTGAGGAGGTGCCTTAACCATGCACTGTCAATCCTCAGTCTACTGATATGCCTGTTACCTCAAATTTCATATGAGTGGTGGTCCACGGCAGTGTGGTGTTAGAATAGTTAATCTGTGCGAGAAACGAGTTAGCTTTGTACAAGGAGTCCATGGTGGTGTGGTGTTACAATACTAAATTTGTGCGAGAAGTGAGTTAGTTTAGAAAAGGGAGTCCATGGTGGCATGGTGTTAGAATAGTAAATCTGTGTGAGAAGTGAGTTCATTTTTACTTTAGCTAATTTTGAGAGGTGCGGTTTTGTCTTGTGGCGATTTGCCTACTCTGTTTTTTTACTGCGCTGTATTGTGTTTAGCTCAGTTGACATGGAACCCAATATAATACATTTAGCTCAGGGGTCCATTCATCCAAACACATTGCTCTTTTTGGATGCTGAAAGGGCATTTGATCGAGTAGAGTGGACCTAAGTTAATTCAATGTTGTAAAGGTATAACTTTGGCCCTAATTTCCTTCATTGGATAAACTCATTATACTATGGAGGTGGAATACTAGGTTTGCTGGCCAAGGCACCTAGCTTCACCTGAGCTCTTTTTTTCTAGGTTGCTTGTAAGGACAGAGCAAAGAACCTTACCAGAGCAAGGAAAAGGATTAAGACTTCTTTTGGCTAGGCAGATTTACTGTGTGTTGTTATTTTTCTTTTGTACTCACAGGAATTGTTACTGTTCATTGCTAATATTTTATTGTTGTATTTTTCTCTGATTCAAATTGTTGTTGCTGGGTATACCTTCTGCTGCATTATTACAGGGTGTGCCTACAGGTGTGTGCTTACAGATTACTGCTGTAATCTTCTGATTCAAATTGTCTTTTGCAAGGTATATCTTCTGTTACTGCTTTATTTTTCTCTGTAGCAAAGTGTTTCTTACAGGGTATATCTGCTGTGAAATTATTACAGCTGGTGCTTTACAGGTTTTACAGTTTTATCTATCATTAGGATAAGCTTTCAGGGCTACTGCATTTATTGCTGGCTGTTTGTTTCTGCTCTTACCTCCTTATTTCTTTTGTCCCTGGTTCTTCTTTTTTGGCAGAGGAAGTGCCCAGTCACCCACCCCCAACCCAAACCACCCCAGACTACACTCCTTTTATAGGGTAGCACAGTCGTGACATTTCCTGTGGCAAAGCAGAAAGGGGCGGATCAGAGGGGTATCCACACAGTGACCTCATTTACAGGGGCTCTAGTAATTTAACTTGTTATAACAAGTTATACAAAAACAAACAAACAAAACACAAAATCAAGCTTTTGCTTTCATTTTCTTCCTTCTAATTACTCTGACCACATTACAAACCCAGCAACTTGTCTGGAATGGATATCATTAACTGCAGGTACTGCAGAACACTTTTCAGAAGGGCAGTTTTACAGGATTTAGGACACTGTCCTACATGCTGGGCCATTGGAGAGCTAAGGGCTCAGCTCCAGGCAGCATGGGCAGAGATTGTGTGCCTCAAATTGCATATTCAAGAGGAAGTATATTGTAAGAACCACCTGCCATTTCCCCAGCATCCAGCAGAAACACCTCGAATGCAGAGGGTAGTTGGTCCTGGAGGTTAGCAGGTGGTTAGGAGGGGAAAATCGGGTGCCCCATCACTCGGTGCTCTCCAACATATCACCTCCACAAACCATATAAAAACTACAAGCAGATATCTGCCTCTATCTCTGAAATCAAACAAAGGGGCAGAGGACACTTCTAGCAGGACTCTGCAGCACAGGAGCTAGAACAAAAAAACTCACCCAAAATGGGACCCAAAAAAAAAAAATCCAAAAAACTTCTAATTATATGAGTCTCCATGATTCGGGGAGTTGATACGTATCTCCAGCAAGGGATAATGGTCAGATGTCTCCCAGGTACATCAGCATGGAGAGATACTGACCGCACTGCTTAAATTGTTCAGGAAGCAGGAGAAAACATTGACATCCTGGTACACATAGGGACTAACGATCTCACCAGCCGGTCAGTTGTGCAGACCAAGGAACACCTGACCAGGCTGGGTGACAAACTATCATCCATTTCATCTGGCATCTCCTTCTCTGAGATCCTGCCAGTCTGGGAGAGGGGGGCAGATGGACGGAAGGTCAGAGAAGGAGAGATAAGGGAGCTAAACATGTGGCTCAAGGGTTGGTGCCAGAAAAAAGGACACTAATTTGTAGGGAACTGGCAACAGTTTTGGGAGCAAAAGTTCTTTAAATTTGATGGACTGCATCTGACTAAGGAGGGAGTCAGTGCATTAGGGCAGAAGTTTTATGTCTTTGCAGAATATTTAAACTAGCAAATGGGGAGAGAGGTGCAGCACCCCATACATCGAATGGGAAGAACACCCCTTCCCCCTCAGCTAGGGGTCAAACAGGAGTTCAGCATGTTTGTAGTTCATTTGCATCACCAGGTAAAGAAAAAGGTCCGGCTCCCCATACGATGCACAGGGGAAACGCCAGACCTCACCCAACAACTAACACACCAAAATCTGGCCAATGGAAAATCATGTACACAAATGCTCACAGTCTAGGAAACAAGATCCCAGACCTGCAGGCAATAATGACCGAGGCTAAACTGGACATAGTAGCCATTAGCGAGACATGGTTCACCAGTAACCACACTTGGGAGACTTCAGTACCTGGCTATGTACTATTCAGAAGAGACTGAGGTGCAAAAAGGGGTCGTGAAGTGGCTCTTTATGTCAATGAAAATATTAGAGCTACAGAAATTCAGAATACACATAAGAAGCCAGAAGAACTGTGGGTCGCCCTGGAAGCAGGAAATGGGACAGCTATATGAACTGGAGTTGTGTACAGGCCTCCAGACCAGGGGGAGGACATAGACACATTACTGTTAGAAGATATACGAAACATGACAGCTAAAGGGAAGGTTCTGATAATGGGAGACTTCAACATGCCAGATACAGATTGATTAATACCAGCAGGAACATCTGCCAGAACTAGACGACATGGTGGATTCCCTGAAGGAGGGCCTCAAACAACTGGTACAACAACCCACAAGAGACAGGGCTAACCTAGATCTAGTACTGACTAACAGGGAAAGGATCACAGATCTCCTGGTAGAAGGTCACCTGGGGGCCAGTGACCATCACATGGTATGGTTCAGTTTGGCCACTAGAACTAAATCATCCCATTCCAAGGCAAAAATATGGAACTTCAGAGGAGCTGACTTTGATAAGATGGCCAACAGAGTTAAGCTAGCCCTGGCAAAAAGAAATACAGGTGAGGGGGTACGGGCAAAGTGGGCAAGCAGTAAGGATGCAATACTTGAAGCAACATCCCATTGTGTTAGCGAGAAAAGGAGGTGCAAAAGAAGAAGGAAACCACTTTGGTTCTCAAAAACAGTAGCAGCAAAGGTCAGAGTCAAAAGGCTGGCCTTCAGGAAATATAAGGGAATGCAGCAGGATGAAGATAAGGAGGCATATCAAACTTCCCTAAGAGAAGCAGAGAAGGCAGTAAGGCAGGCAAAGGCCCAAACTGAAGAAACACTAGCACAAACAGTAAAAGAAGGTGACAAGACTTTCTATAGATACATTAGTGAAAGGAGGAAGTCAAGAGCGAGTAGTGCTAGGATCAAAGGGGATAAGGGGGCATGTGAGGAGGAGGACCATGTAAAAGCATCTATCCTAAATAGATACTTCTGCTCAGTATTTGCTGAAGAGAAGGTAGGGCAGGGCCCACAGCTCAGCACCATGGACACGGGGAGGAGGTGTGCACTAGTCCCTTCACAAAAGAAAGGTCCTACAAGAGCTCGATAAGCTTAGGGTGGACAAGGCAATGGGACCTGATGGCATACATCCCAGAGTACTAAAGGAGCTAAGGGTGGAACTAGCAGAGCCATTATCAGAACTGTTTAGTGAGTCTCTGAGCACAGAAGAGGTCCCAGAAGACTGGAGAAGGGCTCATGTGATCCCGCTCCACAAGAGTGGTAGCAGGGAAGAGGCAGGGAACTACAGACCAGTCAGTCTTACCTCAGTAGTGGGCAAGATTATGGAGGCACTCCTTAAGGAAAGGATAGTGCAACACCTGGAATCCATAGGAGCACAGGATCCAGGACAGCATGGGTTTACAAAAGGAAGGTCCTGTCAAACTAATCTCACAGATTTCTTTGACTGGGTAACCAGGGTGGTGGACCAAGGGGGAACAGTTGATGTTGCCTACCTTGACTTCAGCAAAACTTTCAATACTGTTCCACATACAGTAGAAGATTGATTAATAAGCTGGGTAGGCTTGGGGTGGGTCAGAAGTTGGTCAACTGGATGGCAAACTGGTTGATGGGCAGAAAACAGCATACAATCAGAAGAGATGCAAGTCACAAGTGGGGTACCTCAGGGCCAGTCCTCTTCAATATCTTCATCAGTGACATTGCAGATGGACTGGAGGGTAAGGTTTGTCTGTTTGCAGATGGCATCAAGATCTGCAACAGAGTAGATGATCCAGATGGGGTGGGAAGAATGACAAGAGATCTGGATAAACTGGCAAAATGGTTGGAAGAGTGGCAACTGGGATTTAACACAAAGAAGTGCAAGATCATGCACACAGGGAAGAGAAACCCTGAAGTCACCTATAGGCTGGAAGGGGAGTTGCTGGCAGTCACAAGAGAAGAAAGAGACTTGGGAATCATCATCACCGATGACCTGAACTCATCCAAGCAGACCACTAAAGCAGTAGGTAAGGCTAGGGGGATGTTGGGGTGTATTAGTAGGGGTATCACAAGTCGGAAGAGGGAGGTAATAATCCCTCTTTACAAGACACTGATTAAGCCCCATCTGGAGTACTGCATGCAGTACTGGAGGTCACACCTTCACAAGGACATTAACAAAATGGAGGCAGTCCAGAGAAGGAAATGGTGCAGGGACTGCATCAGAAAACATATGAGGACAGATTAACGGAGCTCAATATGAATACCTTACAGCAAAGGAGGGAGAGAGGCGATATGATCAAAACATTCAAGCACCTTAAGGGCATTAACAAGATGAATCTAACATGTTTCAATATAAGAAAAATGGCAGGACAATAGGATACAGAATGAGATTATAGGGAGGCCAATTAAGGGGTAATGTGAGGAAGTTCTTTTTCACAGAAAGGGTGGTGGATGCATGGAATGGCCTACCTCAGGAAGTGGTGGATATGAATACAGTGCAGAGCTTCAAGACAGGCATGGGATAGGCATAAGGGAGCAATACAGATGAGTATGAATAAATAGGCCATTGACAGAGCAAAGGGCGATGGCACATTCATAAGGTAGAAAAAGAAATGGGCTAACTGGATGGGCCTTGTGGTCCTTATCTGCCGTCAACTTCAACTTCTATGTTATGGCACCAAAGCAAGAGTAGAGTAAATTATATATTATTTAATCCAGTTGCTCTTTCCTGTTGTACCTGTCAGGGGTCCTTTCTCTCCTCATTTTAGTTTATATGTGCCTTAGAACTCCTCCTCACTAAAATTAGATCCACTGAAGCTTTAAGTGAAGTTAAGGCTGGTATGACAGACAAAGTCATTGCCTGTGCTGATGACATCCTATTAGTCATATCTCATCCTGAAAAAATCTCTCTATGCGCTTATGGAGGTAATGCAGGCATTCCCCCTTTACATCTGGTTACAAGAGCTGGTGAAACTAAATTTCATAGATGGGAACCAGTCATTTTGGGGAAAAGTCCAAGTATCTAATGTGATTATACTGTAGCTCCCAAATGAAACTATTTCTTTCAAGACATGTCACTATCTATATTACCATTAATATATAAAAAAAAACCTATGAGAGGCATTGAGAAACAGTAATCTTTGTGGGTAGAAAAAGACATAGGGCCCGATTTTTAAAGGTGGATGCCAGACTTGTATCAAGCCCTGCGTCACCCGTAAAGTTTGACGCCACTGTGCCAAAGAGTTTGCAGCAACTTGCACCTAATTTTATAGTGGCTGGCGCAATTGTGACAGTTTCCATGATTTATGGCAGCTTGTGCCAAAGCTTTGTCGCGAGCTCTGTAAAAAGGGTCTCCCAATGGCACACAGTGAGATCAGAGGGGAGCTGGTCTAACTTTGCTGCATTCAACGCAAGGCACTTGCTTGAGGGATTTGAGTCCGCCTTCCTTAAAAAAATCTCAATTGCGCCAATGTTTGATACTTGTCATTTCTTCTGGAACAGACCGTAAGAGTTCTGTGGTGCACAAAACTTGAATATATATAAAAGACAAAGAACCTCTGTGTGTAAACACTGAGGCAAGGGTTACCCCAAAGGGCATTTGGCTGGGAAGCCAAGTTTCAAGAAAATACAAAATCACACGTGCCCCCACAATGCAAAGCATCATGGGCTACATATGCAAATCACCACAGAATGTTATGCTGGTCCAACTTTAAGCAGAATTGCATGGTGCCGAAAGGCCTCTCACACAGTTTGCAAAAGGTGCTAACAGAAAACATAGACACGTGTTTCATCCTACCAGGACTCATCAGTATGCCTCGTCTGTTTGACACCCCAGTGGAATGAACCAGCTACCCCTAAGTCAGTGTGCCTAGGATATATTGTGGTGAACCCATTAAAATAAAAAACTATTTAAAAGACAAAGAACCTCTGTGCGTAAACACTGAGGCAAGGGTTACCTCAAAGGGCATTTGGCTGGGAAGCCAAGTTTCAAGAAAATACAAATCACACATGCCCCACAATGCAAAGCATCATGGGCTGCATATGCAAATCACCACAGAATGTTATGCTGGTCCAACTTTAAACAGAATTGCATGGTGCCGAAAGGTCTCTCACACAGTTTGCAAAAGGTGCTAACAGAAAACATAAACACGTGTTTCATCCTACCAGGACTCATCAGTATGCCTCGTCTGTTTGACACCCCAGTGGAATGGACCAGCTACCCCTAAGGCAGTGTGCCTAGGATATATTGTGGTGAACCCATTAAAATAAAAAACTATTTAAAAGACAAAGAACCTCTGTGCGTAAACACTGAGGCAAGGGTTACCAAAGGGCATTTGGCTGGGAAGCCAAGTTTCAGAAAATACAAAATCACACATGCCCCCACAATGCAAAGCATCATGGGCTGCATATGCAAATCACCACAGAATGTTATGCTGGTCCAACTTTAAACAGAATTGCATGGTGCCGAAAGGTCTCTCACACAGTTTGCAAAAGGTGCTAACAGAAAACATAAACACGTGTTTCATCCTACCAGGACTCATCAGTATGCCTCGTCTGTTTGACACCCCAGTGGAATGGACCAGCTACCCCTAAGGCAGTGTGCCTAGGATATATTGTGGTGAACCCATTAAAATAAAAAACTATTTAAAAGACAAAGAACCTCTGTGCGTAAACACTGAGGCAAGGGTTACCCAAAGGGCATTTGGCGAGCCAAGTTTCAAGAAAATACAAAATCACACATGCCCCCACAATGCAAAGCATCATGGGCTGCATATGCAAATCACCACAGAATGTTATGCTGGTCAACTTTAAGCAGAATTGCATGGTGCCGAAGGCCCTCTTACACAGTTTGCAAAAGGTGCTAACAGAAAACATAGACACGTGTTTCGTCCTACCAGGACTCATCAGTATGCCTCATCTGTTTGACACCCCAGTGGAATGGACCAGCTACCCCTAAGGCAGTGTGCCTAGGATATATTGTGGTGAACCCATTAAAATAAAAAACTATTTAAAAGACAAGAACCTCTGTGCGTAAACACTGAGGCAAGGGTTACCCCAAAGGGCATTTGGCTGGGAAGCCAAGTTTCAAGAAAATACAAAATCACACATGCCCCCATAATGCAAAGCATCATGGGCTGCATATGCAAATCACCACAGAATGTTATGCTGGTCCAACTTTAAGCAGAATTGCATGGTGCGAAAGGCCTCTCACACAGTTGCAAAGGTGCTAACAGAAAACATAGACCGTGTTTAGTCCTACCAGGACTCATCAGTATGCCTCGTCTGTTTGACACCCCAGTGGAATGGACCAGCTACCCCTAAGGCAGTGTGCCTAGGATATATTGTGGTGAACCCATTAAAATAAAAAACTATTTAAAAGACAAAGAACCTCTGTGCGTAAACACTGAGGCAAGGGTTACCCCAAAGGGCAGTTGGCTGGGAAGCCAAGTTTCAAGAAAATACAAAATCACACATGCCCCCACAATGCAAATCACCACAGAATGTTATGCTGGTCCAACTTTAAGCAGAATTGCATGGTGCCGAAAGGCCTCTCACACAGTTTGCAAAGGTGCTAACAGAAAACATAGACACGTGTTTCGTCCTACCAGGACTCATCAGTATGCCTCGTCTGTTAGACACCCCAGTGGAATGGACCAGCTACCCCTAAGGCAGTGTGCCTAGGATATATTGTGGTGAACCCATTAAAATAAAAAACTATTTAAAAGACAAAGAACCTCTGTGCGTAAACACTGAGGCAAGGGTTACCTCAAAGGGCATTTGGCTGGGAAGCCAAGTTTCAAGAAAATACAAAATCACACATGCCCCCACAATGCAAAGCATCATGGGCTGCATATGCAAATCACCACAGAATGTTATGCTGGTCCAACTTTAAGCAGAATTGCATGGTGCCGAAAGGCCTCTCACACAGTTTGCAAAAGGTGCTAACAGAAAACATAGACACGTGTTTTGTCCTACCAGGACTCATCAGTATGCCTCATCTGTTTGACACCCCAGTGGAATGGACCAGCTACCCCTAAGGCAGTGTACCTAGGATATATTGTGGTGAACCCAGCATAACATTCTGTGGTGATTTGCATATGCAGCCCATGATGCTTTGCATTGTGGGGGCATGTGTGATTTTGAATATATATAGGCCACAGGCTGGTTGGCTATTGAGAACTCCCTGTTAAGCAGAATAAAATTACAAGACATCTTACTTACCAAGTTCCAAAGGAAACTTCATTTGCATTCTGTAACAAATTATTTATGACAAATTTGACAAATGACCCAGGGCAGAATGGCTTGGGAGATTTATCTTTCTGGTTTGCTTCCCTTTATGGATGTAGAAGAAAAAAAAAACAGCACATGTGCTGCAGGTAATACATTTTATTGGAATAACAGAATTATTTTTGAAATTAGGTTTTATTTGTTCATTAATTTGTAATATATGGGTGTTATTTTTTTCATAGGGAATCAGTGATATCAAAAACTTATAATACTATCAGTCTGACTTCAGAAAGTCATAATGCTATCATCCTGACATCAGATCAATGGTAGTGTGAGATAGAATGTTTAGAATGTTCCATATATTACCAAAAATAACAGCTACAAAATCAACAGTAAGTAGGCTTGTCATTCCATCTCGGGATTCTTGTGACATCATAAACCATTCGAGCTTTGCTCTCATGGTTGATGATGTCACCAGAATCCCTTGATGGAATTATAGCCTTGTTACTCATGATTTTCTATCTAATATTCTATTTGCAATTTTTGACCAGGAAAGCCACACTAAGTTAATATAGCTTATTTCCTGGTATGTCTTGGAGGGTGAGTTGCATGGGCCTGTTTTATTTGCAGGAGGAATGTTGGCCATGTTACTGGGGAAACTCCCCTGCTCGTCATGATTAAGTGTCAGAGGATCTTTTACTTCTACGTGGACAGTTACCAGAGATGGGCAGAAGAAACCTTGGCCTAACATCTGATCGAAGGATGGCACCTCAGTAGTGCAGCACCCCTTCATGTTGCACTACGTTGTCAGGTATGGATATTACCTCAAGTGCCTGGTGTGGGGACAGAACCCACAACCATCGAGTCTTCTGGCCTTGGAGGTGAGTATGCTACCTCCTGAGCCACTGACACCTATACGACTTTTGACAGTTCTAGTCCCTTCATCAGGTCAGGTGAAGCAGAGCTGCATTATGTACCAGATATGCAGGTTGGGTGTAGATTCAAATGAGACATTGTTTAGTCATGGTAAGCAACAACGCTCTACAGAACCAATTTAGATTTACAAAAAACAGCCAGGAAGAATAACCATTGCCATGTAGAAGTGCCTGCTTCAGTTATAACTATAAGATTAAAGAGTTCTTGACACAGCTGACACAACTTTGAAAAAACATAACATTCAGGCATAAATGTAGCTAATATATGGTATTTTATTCAGTAATTCCCACCCTTATTTCCTTATTACTAAGGGTATTTGCATGAATACAGTATATCTGCCCTTTTAGATCTGGCTGCCTGCCTACACATGACATCATAGTTCTGTTTATGATATCCACATATGTTGCTGTGGAGGTAATTATGATGTCATAAACTGGGGACTGTGATGTGTGTGGAAAAGCAGGCAGAGTAGATATAGTCTAGGGGACAGGGATCTCATTTTCATGCAACTGTTTTCAGTAATAAGGAAAATGGGGAATTAATTACTGAAAATATATGAAGTAATAAAGACAATAAGATGGAGTTTAATATACAGTAAATTTTACTTTTGTCAAAGTTTTCTTAATGCTGTCAGGGGCTCTTTAAAGGGGGGTAGTTCTCTCTATGGCTGGAAGACGGTTGATGATGTGGTTAAAGGATGAAAGGAAATGAAAAAAACTACTGAAGCATTTTTTCCCAGGGGTGGGGTATGAATTTATCTCCAGTAAAACACCAGAAAGCACCAACTTTATTAAGCACGTTTTCTGAAGTGTTGAAGTACTGGGCCATTTTCAATTCAGATGTTCACCATTCCTGAATACTTTTGAAATTACCATTTAATACTGTGGCAGTAAATTCACTGAGGGAGTGGCCTGGTCTTGAGAAATGTTTCATTACCAGTGTATTTTCATCTTTGTGGGTGCTTGTGAAACTAGAAGTTCATTTCGTGTTTAAAGCTTTTGTCCAGTTTTGGCAACACACCAACTATCCTCACATTTTGTGCACTGTATTATACTATATTGCTGGAAGAAAAAGATGGTTTCTTTGTCCTTTATTGAAAGATCAGCACGTAACGATTGATAAAAGATGCATGAATGGGTCCAGTTAATACTCGGATGAATTAGACATCAGGCTGATCTCACTGAGCCCAAATACAATGTTCTAATGTATTTTGAACAGTTAAGATTTACATATATGTAGCAGGACAGTGTTGGATTCGTTTTCCATCCATATGAGTTCTCGTGACCTCGAATGACCTCAGGAACGGCAGAGCGAAGCAGAGCTACAAGTGAAGTGTCTCCGTGGTCACCACACTGAATATGGACGGAACATTTAGCCAAACGCTGTCCCCTTATGCATATTCCATTTATGCAACGTAGTTTGTTTTTTCAGGTATCGTTTAATGATTTAAGTGTATGCACTATTGATGATATTAAACAAAATTCATTGAACTATATTATTAACTTGTCAGTGCTGCACCACTGTTTACACTAGTTACAACTCTGCAAACAAGAGCCACACACAGACGTGACGCTGTAAATGAACCAGAAACAGTGTTTAACCCCCCAGAATTAGGCACTCGCAACCACAGTAAAAATGACACCTTGGGGATAATTCACTCTTTATATTGTCCGAACTTCATTTATTCAAAACTTTAAAATAAAATCCATCAACAATCAGCATGTACATTTACTTCTCATCAGGGATCTATTCCCCTGCCTGACATGTTTTGGAGCTTCAGATCCTTTATCAAATGCCTTTGACAAAGGATCTTTAGATCCAAAACACGTCAGGTGGAGGAACAGATCCCTGATGAAATGTAGATGCTGTGACAATCCACCTCTCCCTCTGGGATGAAACAGCTTTTAGAGAGGTGTCTGTCCTCGGGTATTCACTGCCACCAGCTGGACTGTCTTCCAGCACCTCCTTCAAGTATGCAAACTTGAATAATTAAATGTGCAATTACACAAGTTAAAGTCTGGTAGTATGTCTCTCTCGGGTGGCGGATGCTACACAGAGTTTATCTCAGCCAGTGGAAACCAAATATTACCTTAGAAAAATGACATCACAGTCACAACTGTTGAGCAAATAAATAGCTTTTTACTTAACAGAATGTGCACTGAGCATTTACAGGATATATTTACAACACAAGAGAATAACACTGATACAGGAAAATAAATGTTTTAAACAACAGATGGCAAAAGAAAAAGACTATTACTGCAATATGCTAGTATTAAACTTACCCTTCCCTGTCCTTACAAGAGACACTGGACCCTATGCTAACTGCCAGCTCCCACGGACATAGCTAAAAGGGTAGGATCCAAATTTATGTTTCCCCCTCCAGCTTCAAGTGTAAGAGGAACTTAACTTCACTGTCTTTCAGAATGTTATATACTCTCTTGAGAATAGTCATTCCTATTCTCCCTTTGAATGCACCAACCATCTACCATGTATGTATTTAATTGTCCCAATCAGACTGAACACCTATCAGTGACCAATTATATTCCCTTTTACCCTTAAATTTATATTTGAGTGAACCGATCTCTTCAAACTGGCCTGTGTGTGTGGACATGTCCACTTGCGATTTATTACCCGGCTCTTATCTAGCAGCTAGGGAGGACTGAGAATTCCAGCTCGTGGAACTTCTCAGCTTGCATGAGTGTTTTTTTTTCAGACTGCTAAAACAATAAGACACCAACAGAATCCACCATTAACTCCTTCCTTCCCATTTCTGTTACATCTCCCCCCCCCAGATGATGAAGGCGTGTTCCTTGGGCCACCCCAAGTGACACAGCCATTCATGCAACTACTGGGAAGTGCGCAAAGTATCCGGCCATGTCATTAGCCTTGTCTAGAGAGCCCATCCACATTTGCATTTTGTTTGCCACTGCGATGCTGGATGGTCATGTTGTATGCCTGCAGTACCAAACTCCAACGTAGTAGTTTGCCATTTTGCCCACTTGACCTATGAAGCCATATCAGGGGATTATGATCTGTGACCACAGTAAATTCTCTCCCATATAGGTAAGGCTGCAGATTCTGAAGGGCCCACACTATTTCCAAGCATTCCTTCTCAACTGCGGCGTATGTCTCCTCTCTGGGCAAAAGTCTCTGGCTGATGTACACAACCGGGTGCTCCTCCCCCTGCTGGGTAACTTGGCTCAGCACAGCCCCCAGCCCATGATCAGAGGCATCCACCTGGACCATAAACTTTAAACTATTATTGGGGCTGGTCAATACAGCTGGGCCACTTAAGGCCTTCTTTAGTTCCTGAAAAGCGACCTCACAGCCTTCTGACCACTGCACCTTATCTGGCTTTCCCTTCTTGGTTAGGTCTGTCAAGGGCTTAGCCAGATCACTATAGCGAGGAACAAACCTTCGGTAGTACCCTGCTGTCCCTATAAATGCCCTGACCTGTTTCTTGGTGGTGGGAGTAGGCCAGACCAGGATGGCATCAACTTTGGCAGGCTCTGGGCGGATGTGTCCACTACCCACCCGGTGCCCAAGGTAGGACACTTCTGCCATACCTATCTGACACTTTTCCACCTTGACTGTCAGATCTGCATTCTTTAACCTGTGGAACACATCCCGTACATTCGTGATGTGCTCATCCCAGGTCTGGCTGTATATGGATATATCATCCATATAAGCCAATGCAAACTCACTTACCCCAGACAGAATGCGATCCACAAGCCATTGAAAGGTTGCAGGTGCATTCTTCATTCCAAATAGCATTACCTTGCATTTGTATAAACCAAATGGAGTGACAAAAGCTGATCTCTCTCTGGCTGCAGGGGTCAGAGGTACCTGCCAATAGCCCTTTGTTAGGTCTGTTGTGGTAAAATACTTGGCTCCCCCCAGTCGCTCCAGGGTCTCATCTGTTCTGGGCATGGGATAGGCATCAGACTCCGTGCAGCTATTAAGCCTCCAGTAGTCAATGCAGAATCATGTGGTGCCATCCCTTTTGGGGATCAATACCACGGGTGATGCCTAGGGGCTACTAGATTCCTGGATTACTCCAAGTTCCAGCATCTCTTTGAGCTCCTCTTTCACAGTCTGCTTAACATGCTCAGGTACCCTGTAAGGAGACTGTTTCAGGGGAACCTGGGTCCCTGTATCCACATGGTGCTCTGCCATCGTGGTGTACCCGGTTTCCTGGGAACATGTCCTCAAATTCTCTCAGCACACCCCTAATTTCTTGCACCTGGGCTGGTGTCAGCTGTTCAGAGATGGTAAGGTTGTCCATAGACGATGCAACCTGGGCCTCCCCAAGCAAGTCCACCAGTGGATCCATCTCAGTTTCCTCCTCTGGGGCACTGCATACAGCAAGGACCATTTCCTCCCTGTCATGGTAGGTCTTCAGCATGTTAACATGATACACCTTTTGTCTGCATCTCCTGTCTGGTAGCTCTATCATGTAATTGACATCACTAACTTTTTGAACAATGGAGAATAGCCCCTCCCATGCTGCCTGTAATTTATCCTGTCGGACAGGGATGAGTGCCATCACTCGCTGTCCCACCTCATATACTCTGGTTCAGGCCAGACTTTCTGCCGCTGTTGTGTAATGGCCAGTTGCTCCTGAGCAAGCCCCATGAGCTCCTTAAGGTGGGTCCTGAAGTTCAGGACATACTCCACAACAGACTCTCCTTGGGAGGCATGGTCACCCTCCCATTCATCCCGAATCAAATCTAGTGGCCCCCGCACCCTATGACCAAATAGCAGCTTGAAAGGTGAGAACCCTGTGGACTCCTGTGGAACTTCCCTGTATGCAAATAGGAGATGAGGTAAATATTTGTCCCAGTCCCTCTTATGCTGGTCAGCAAAAAGTCCTTAGCATGGTCTTAAGGGTTGAATTAAATCGCTCCACCAGACCATTAGCTTGGGGATGGTATAGGGAGGTTTTGAGCTGCTTTACCCCACACTTCTCTCAAAAACTACTCATTAACCCTGACATGAAATTGGCACCCTGATCTGACAGTATCTCCTGGGGAAAGTCCACCCGGCTAAATATTCCCAACAGTGCATCTGCCACTGGTTCTGCCTCAGAGGATGTTAGGGCCACTGCCTCTGGGTATCTTGTGGCACAGTCTACAACTACCAGGATATACCCACTTGCCAATGCGACTTGGGATGCTTAATGGCCCCACTATGTCCACAGCTACCCTCTTGAAGGGTTCATCAATAATGGGCAGGGGCACCAAAGCTGCCTTGGTCTTGTCCCCCATTTTCCCTACCCGCTGGCACTGTGGACAAGTCCTGCAATAATCTGCCACATCCTTGCCAATACCAGGCCAGAAATAATTGTTGGTCAGCCACTTTTTCATGCACCTCACCCCCAAGTGGCCTGAACATGGGATATCATGGGCAAGGGCCAAAAGCTGCAGACGGTGAACCTTGGGAGTACCAGCTGCTGGAGCACCTCACCATCTAGCCCTTCCTCCATTGTACATTCTCTGTACAACAGCCCGTTGTCCCAGTAAATGGACTCTTTACCCCCTGAGGATCCTCAACCCTATGAGCTATTTCCCTCAGTTTTTGCAAGGTAGGGTCAGTTCGCTGTGCAGCACTCAGCTGCCCTCACCTGACCCTTCCCAGTGCCCCTTCAGAAGGAAGTCCTGTGGGCTCCTTTATTTGTGACTGGGATTCTGGACTGCTGCTTCTAGCCAGCCTCTCCCTTGGGCTAGACACTTCCTCAGCTGCTGAGGGTGTGGCTGGACCACCCAGAGTAACCCCCTCTTCACCTTCAGAAGCTTGCCCTTGTGCCTGACTATGAGTTACAATACACACCAGTTTTTTCCTGTGGTCAAAATCATTCCCCACAATCACATTTACAGGGTGGTCCTTTACGACCCCCACCTCCTTTTCTCCATGGCCCCCCTCCCAGCTCAGGAATACTCTAGCCATTGGTATTTGGACTGCTGGACCTGTGAATGCCCGGACCCTGGAGTATTTCCCAGGCACCATCTGCTGTACTCAGATGAGATTCTGCCTCTCCAGGGAGATGTCAGCGCCTGTGTCCCTCAGTCCCTGTGTTACTGTTCCATTAACTGCAATGGGATGCAGATTCTCATCAGAGGAGAGTGGTTCTTCAGGCTGGACACACCCCACAAACACACCCCTCCTATTTTGTTCACCCCCCATACCTCTGCCCTTTAACCAGTTTCTGGGGGCAGTTATATATCAAGTGCCCCACTTGATTGCAAATATGACATTTCTTGGGTCCTGTCTCGAGTCCCTTTAGAACCAGAGGGTTCTGCTTTGGGCTCAGGTGCTGGCTGGTTTCCTTTGGGCTGCCCCCCATGGAATCCTTTATAACCATGTATTGCTCCCCCACCATGAGACTTATGCTGTGTGTGTATGGCCGGCTAGACAGATACATGTCAGCGCTTGCTGCCACCTCTTATGAAGAGGCGCATGCCTGGTCTAGAAGCCATATGCGCACATCTTCAGGTACAATTTTAAGGAATTGTTCTCTCACCAATACATCTTTGATTAATTCTACAGTGTTTGCTTTAGCCCCCTCCACCCACCTATCAAGGTAAGTACACAGTTAAACCTGCAGTTCTGCATAACTGTCTTCTGGGCTTTTCTTTAACTCCCTTAATGTCTTTCTATAAGCCTCAGGAGTTAATTCAAAACATTTCAACAACACTGTTTTAACTTTATCATAATTAGCATAGTCTTTATTACTCATTTTAGAAAATGCATACAAAGCCCTCCCTGTAAGTAAGGGTGTGAGATAAGTTGACCTGGAAGCCTTAGTCAATTGGAATTGATCTCATACTCTCTCAAATGACCTTAAAAATAAATCAAGGTCATCTCCCTCTTTAAACTGAGGAAACAATTTAGAAATCATTTTGGCTTCATGAGGTAAATTCACTCCACCATTACTCATGGTTTGCTGGCTGCGCAGGGTCATCATCTCCTTCTCATGCTGTTGTCTCTGGAGTTCATGCTGTCATTCTCTTTCTCTTTCTTCACGTTCCTTCTCTCTGTCTGCCAGTCTCTTTTCTTCCAGTTCTTTCTCTGCTTCCAGTCTTTTTTCTTCCAGTTCTTTCTCTGCTTCCAGTCTTTTTGTCTCTGCTTCCCATCTTTTTGTTTCTGCATCCAACCTTCTTGCTTCTGCTTCAGCACCCAGCCTTTTCACCTCCAGCGCCTTGTCTTGCAGCAACAGCTGCAGTTGCAGAGCATCAAGCTGGTTTGGGGGGTCTGCTACATCAGTTCCTGACTCACCCCCAGAGACTGCCTGCGTCTGGTCATGTGCCATCAGCGCAGCTATGAGGTCTGCCCTTTTCTTGTGGTTTAGACCTTCAAGCTGAATCCCCTTTTCCTGTCACTTTTCACAAAGCTGTTGCACAGTAAGTGAGTCATTCTCCGTGGAGCTCAGTCTCTTAACTTTACACTGTGCTAACTAGAAACAAATAAAACTGTTGTACAAGTGTATTCCCTTATATATCCTGTTTTGCAACACTAAGGTAACTGTTCCACTGGCAAACTCTGCATCTCAGTGTGCTACGTAGTCCGCTATCATCACCCCACCACTGCCAACCAATTGTGACAACCCCACCTCTCCCTCTGGGCTGAAACAGCTTTTAGAGAGGTGTCTGTCCTCGGGTATTCCCTGCCACCAGCTGGACTGTTTTCCAGCACCTCCTTCAAGTTTACAAACTTGAATAATTAAACGTGCAATTGCACAAGTTAAAGTCTTGTAGTGTGTCTCTCTCGGGTGGCGGATGCTACAGAGTTTACCTCAGCCAGTGGAAACCAAATATTACCTTAGAAAAATGACATCACAGTCACAACTGTTGAGCAAATAAATAGCTTTTTACTTAACGGAAAGTGCACTGAGCATTTACAGGATATATTTACAACACAAGAGAATAACACTGATACAGGAAAATAAATGTTTTAAACAACAGATGGCAAAAGAAAAAGACTATTACTGCAATATGCTAGTATTAAACTTACCCTTCCCTGTCCTTACAAGAGACACTGGACCCTATGCTAACTGCCATCTCCCACGGACATAGCTAAAAGGGTAGGATCCAAACTTATGTTTCCCCCTCCAGCTTCAAGTGTAAGAGGAACTTACCTCACTGTCTTTCAGAATGTTATATACTCTCTTGAGAATAGTCATTCCTATTCTCCCTTTGAATGCACCAACCATCTACCATGTATGTATTTAATTGTCCCAATCAGACTGAACACCTATCAGTGAATAATTATATTCCCTTTTACCCTTAAGTTTATATTTGAGTGAACCAATCTCTTCAAACTGGCCTGTGTGTGTGGACATGTCCACTCGCGATTTATTACCCAGCTCTTATCTAGCAGCTAGGGAGGACTGAGAATTCCAGCTCGTGGAACTTCTCAGCTTGCATGAGTGTTTTTTTTCAGACTGCTAAAAAAATAAGGCATCTACAGAATCCACCATTGACTTCTTCCTTCCCATTTCTGTCACAGATGCGTATGTTGATTGTTGTTTGATTTTATTTTAAAGTTTTGAATAAATGGGGCTCGATTCTCAAAGAAGTGGTAGAATGATGCAAGAAGCACCAAATGCAGCTTGCACCGATATTGCACGTGCCATGCAGCATGTGCCCTATTCTGACAGAATCACTGCAGCACCAAAGAATACAACACATGATGCAAGACACTGGGTGCAACATATAAAGTGTGCACTTGGCAGAAATGTCAAACACAATGCCAGAAAGCTGAGGCATGACCATGGCAGAAGCAGTGCAGTGTGAAAGCTCGATGTCTTGAGCAGAAGGACATAGGAGAAAGAACAATTTAACAGATGTTGAGACTGACATGCTGATTGGAGAGGTCCAGGGCAACATCAGTGACCACTCCCCTGTCATGTTCAGTTGGGCTAATAATTTTACCAAACCCCTTCCAAGAACAGTTACCAACAGGGTCCTCAAGCTTGGTCACATGGGCCGATCTCTTCAATGCTGACTGGTCAGCAGTGTTTGGGGCTTCTGACACTGATAGCATGCTTAACCATTTCATTCTCCTATTCAGTACGACCTATGACACTCACGCACCCTTCAAAAAGCATAAAATCAAAGGCCATTTCAACCCCTGGATGAGCACAGACACCTTTGAACTTATGAAACATAGAGACCATCTCTGGCATGTAGCCAGGGCCACAGGGAAGCAGTCAGACATCCTGAATTACAAATGGGCCAGGAATAACTGTACCAGGACCATCCAAATATGCAAAAAACTATACTACTGTACAAGGAGGCCCTAGCCAAGAACTGGAATGATGGTCGTAAATTCTGGACAAACCTAAAAGAGGTCACTGGACGTGAGCCCAAAACGGCCCCCACCATGGTCAGCGTTGATGGATCCCCCATCCTTAATCCTAAATCTATAGCCAACACCTTCAACCTCGCTTTCACTGACCTCTGTAATGTCCTCCCTACCGACTTCTTCTCCTTCACCAACCCTGCTGCTCCTTTACAGACCCCAGTGCATTCCCCTTTTCACTTCAAGACTATTAGTATCAGGGAAGCCAGGAAATACCTGCGTAAGATGCTCAGTAAGGGGAGATACAGTGGTGATAACCTCGATCTGAAACCAATCTAGCTCTCTGTGGAAGAAATCCTGTCTTCTCTTACCCGTATCTTCAACCTATTACTCCGATTTGCAGTATTCCCTCAAAAATGGAAAGCCGCAGTAGTTACCCCTGTGTACAAGAGCAGGGATTGGGCCATGCCCGAGAACTATAGACCCATCTCTATACTTCCACCACTCTCGAAGGCCCTGGAACAAATCATCGCAGACCAACTTGTCGAATACCTGGGCAAACATAAGCTCCTATGCCCTGAGCAGCATGGCTTTAGGTCAGGGCCCAGCACCACTACAGCCCACCTGGAATTCACAGGCTTCATCCATAAATCTTTCAGTCTTGGACAGTTTGCTGGGGCAATCTATATCAATCTAACAAAGGCCTTCAATATGGTCAATCATGCCCTCCTAGTTGGCTGGCACAGGGGATACATGGAGGGGAAAAGGGGTTCTTCCGGTACATTGGGGAGCGGAGAAAAACTAAGGGCCATCTCAGCAGATTGAGATCAGAAGGAGAGTGGGTGGAAGAGGCGAGGGACCAGGCAGAGGTATTTAACAAGTACTTTGCCTCTGTGTTCACTAGGAAGGGGGATGGGATATCTACAAAGCAAGGCACAAAGGGGATAGAAACGTCAGTAAGTGGGATCAGGGGAGCAACAGAAATGAAGCAAGAGGGAGAGAGGTACCCCAGGGTGTCACATCTGGGGTAAGATAAAAGGCCAGTAAGGTGGAGGGGACGGATGATGCTATCTCCACCAAAGGGTGTGGTTAGCCTCAAGGCACCAAAGAAAGACAAATTCTGGGCTGGATGGCATTCATCCGAGAGTACTATGGGAGTTGAGCGGACATACTGGCTGCACCCCTGTGGAGCTTTTCAGCAGGTCACTTGAGACAGGGAGGGTACTCTAGGGATTGCAGAGGCACATGGGTACCAATCCATAAAAGGGGGTCGAGGAAGTACCAGGTAACTATAGACCCATCAGTTTGACCTCGGTGGTGGGAAAATTAATGGAGAGTATACTAAAGGAACGATTGGGGTGTACTTGGAGGAGGTGGGAGGTCTGGATAGTCGGTAACATGGGTTTGTGCCAGGTAGATCATGTCAAACCAACCTTGTGGAGTTCTATGAATGGGTAACATCAGAACTGGACAGGGTAGCCTGTGGATGTATTATTCTTGGACTTCAGCAGGCTTGACTCTGTCCCCACAATGGTCTGGTGGAGAGAAACTGATAGGGTTAGGATAGGCCCTTTGATGGTCAGATGGTTGAAAACTGGCTGACTGGATGCACTCAGAGTAGTGGTCTGTAGGGAGCTCTCGAACCCTAGAGAGGTTGGTAGTGGGGTACCCAGAGGCTCGGTCCTGGGTCCGATCCTGTTTAATGCATATATCGGACATCAGGGAGGGTATAGGGTGAAATGAGTCTCTTCACTGATGACTCCAAGATGGGAGCAGTAGTTGAGGGAGAAGAGGGGAGGTTGGCTCTGCAAGGGGACCTGGACACCCTGGAAAGCTGTGCTCACACATGGAAATTAAATTTCAATATCACCAAGTACAAGGTGTTGCATCTTGGTCGGGGAAACCCTAAACACAGGTACACCCTGGGAGGGGAGGCGCTGGAGGCCTCAATGGGGAAAAGACCTAGGGGTCATGGTGGATGCATGTATGAATAACTCTGAGCAGTGCAGGAGGTGGCTAGCAAGGCAAACAGGATGTTGGGATGCATCGTAAGGGGATCACCTCAAGGAGCAAGGAAGTGATTCTGCCGCTGTACAATGGACTGGTTAGACCACACCTTGAGTACTGTGTACAGTACTGGAGACCACAATGAAGAGGGACATACAGCTCCTGGAGAGGGTACAGAGGAGGGCAACAAAGATGATACGAGGGCTAGATTTGACTATGAAGACAGACTTAAGGAGCTCTGCCTGTTTTCATTGAGGTGAGGAGAGACAGGGAGACATGACTGAGGTCTTCAAGCACCTCAAGGAATAAATAGGGTAAACATGGAGGGATCTTTGGACTAAAGCAGGAGGTATCACCAGAGGGCATGGTTTGTTGGAAGGTGGAAGGTGAGGGGAAAAGAGGAGGAGTTTTTCACTGAGAGGGTGGTGGACCTTGGAATGCACTGCCTGGTGAGCTAGTTCAGAGATCCACAGTGGAGGGCTTCAAGAGAGGATGGGACAGACATAGAAAGTGGATGTATCAGATGATGGCCTGTCCCAGGGGGGTGGGAATGGATGATACGGGTTTCTGGAGCACAAGGGATGGGAGGGTCTCGGCACCCAACTAAGGATCTAAAGTTCGAGCAGACTCGATAGACCGTAAGGCCTAATCTGCTGGCAAATAGTATGTTAGTATGTTAGTTGACCAACTCACTGCTACAGGCCTTGCCCCTGAGGCGGTTGCATGGTTCTGCAGTTACCTGCACTGCCGCTCCCAGCAAGTCAGGATAGGTACTGTCCTCTCAGACAGCAAACCTGTCTGCTCAGGTGTTCTGCAGGTTGTCAATACTGGGTCCTCTCCTATTCATCTTATTCTTGTATTGTCTCTCCCAAGCCAGTCAAGGCCGCATCCTCCTTTATGCAGATGATGCGGTTGTCTTCTCAAATGGCTCAGACCCCAGTGCCCTTGAGCAGCAACTACAGAGCGACTTCACCAGTGTAGAGACGTGGTTCAAAGATCATAAATTGATAATGAACTACAAGAAAACAAAAACCATGCTGTTTTCCAGCTCTCTAAACAAACACAAAAACTACCCGCTATCAATATGCAATAGTGGTAGGGTTTCCTTTGAACTTGTTCAACACATTAAATATCTCGGTATTACTATTGACAACTCGCTGCCCTATACTCTCCACATTGACAACACGGCCAAAGCTATCAACAAGTGCAAAGGGCTTCTTTATCGCCTTAAGCATAGCCTCTCCCCTGAAGCCCTCAGCATAGCTGTTCACAGTTCTGTAGGTTCCCTGGTGGACTACGGGCTGCATATATATTGTTCTGCCACAGATACTGCTCTCTAGTGCATAAAAACTGCACTCAACAAAGCCTGCCGGCTCACCTTAGGTGTGTACAGACTGACTCACACCTGTGATCTCTATGCCAGGGTACACTGGCTCATGCTCAATGGCCGACTAAAATAGCAATCCTGCCTTCTGGCCAAAAAGATCTGCCTTGGTCAGCTACTGCCAGGGGTCCAACAACTTCTGGTTCCCAGCAATAATCCATGGCACACCCATAATGCCGAATACCAGTCCTTCCTAACTCCGAAATGTCGAACATCTCAAGGACAAAGGTCCTTTGCTTACCATGCACTGCTGTGGTTCAGCTCCCTCCAGGAGAACATTATGCACCTGCCCACACTGGGAACTTTCAAAATGAACTTGAAGCACCTTATGATATGCGAATCTCGATGTGGCTGCCATCGCTAGCACCAACCTTCCACCCCCATCACCACTTCCATCTCCTTCCCCCTCAATCCTTCCCTCTCCCCTGAGTAGGCCCTCCTGCTCCCTCCACACACCTAGCACCCTCTCCCTCTGCCTCCAATCTAGTCACCTCCCTCCGATTGCTACTGCTATACTAATATAACGCTCTCCTTTTGCACATTGCACTTGGGCTCCTCCCCTTCACCCCTTTTTCCTTTTTTTCTTTAGCACTTAGCAGCGCTCCAAATAACCTCTTGTTTGCTGACAACTGACTGGTTTCACCGTTGTGCACTGTAAATTGTCTGTTTTCTTATGACCTGTACTGTGTTTGATAAATAATCCTGTTTGTTTACCTTTGTATTTCTGCAATCCTTTGTATAATTTCACCTATCTGTGGTACTGAAATGTCCTGATGTGAAACCTATGTAAATGGTTTTCCGAGTAATGAAATAAATAAATAAATAAATAAATAAATATTGTTCCAGGTACTGACTAGGTTGCCTGTGTACAAGCCTTTCCAATATTGTTGATAATATTGGAAGAAATATACTCCCGTGTGGGGAAATCGTAACATCACTCTTAATAATCACCCTATTTTTTGTCGTAATTGGAAAAACAGGGGTATTTCTTTTTTGGGGGATGTACTTATACCCCAGACTTCCAAATTAAAAATTTTTTCTGACTTGTGCAAACAATGGAATCTTCCTTAGCAAGATTTCTGGAAGTATCTACAGTTATGCACAGCATGGAATTTGTACCTTCCTACTATCCCTCAACAATCTTCTTATGACACTTTCATTTCCAAATGGATCAAAACAAACTCTAACTTAAATAGTGTTATCTACAAACACATCAGAGACACACTTCCAGATTAATCTATCATTGCAAAAAATAAATGGAGTACCCTTTTAGTCTATAATATAACCAATACACAATGGCGTAACTGCTGGCTTTCTTGCCACAAATCTTCAAAGTTAGTCGCAGTTCACTTATACAAACTAAAATTTTACATTTATGGTATAGAACTCCTACAATTTTGCAAAAAATGGGCTTAATAAACAACAATGATTGTTGGCACTGTAACTCTCCTAATGGCAATTTATTACATATCCTATGGTATTGTCCTCCCATATATAAACTCTGGCGTCATATACACTTCTTTGCAATGAAAGTAATTGATTTATCCTTCGCATTAGACCTAAAACATTACATACTTGGTATTTTCAATTTTTGCTCATATAAATTATCCCAATCACAGAACAGGTGGTTATCCCTACTATTCCTTCAAGTTAAGCACCTTATATTAATACACTGGCGTTCCAATATCATTCCCACCCTCCCGGATGTTCTCAAACATTTATCTCAATATGCTACCCTTGATCGTATGTCACATTTAGCCTCTGACTGACTCATTTTTTTACAATAAATGCTGGCAGTACTGCTTTAAATATTTAAACACATCTACATCTAGTGTTACTTAATCTATGGGTGTTATATATTCACATCGGTATCTCGCTTCTGTTTTTTTCTTTCCTTTTTTCTTCTTCCTTCCCTCTCCCCTTTTGCATCCTTTCCTTCTTCCCTTTCTTCCTTTCTTCTCTTTACTTTTTTAGATATCTTCTCCTTTGTATTTCCCTCCTCTATACAATTTTATATATGCCTGTATTAAATTATAGTTTAATATTGTACAATCATGACTGCTCATATATCTTGTTTGAATCTACTCCTTCTACTCCTTGAGCCATATATTGTGTTATTCTCTCTCAATTATACAAATTGTACGGCCACATATTGCTTTTTATTTTTTCGTCATGTATCTTTCCCTTTACTTTCATAGTATAATACCTCAGACAACGTGATATTTATTTTCTCCTTTAAGAATTCATGTAACTGTATATTGGAGGATATAGTGTTTTTTTGGATATATAATTATAATAATAACAATAAAAAAATTAACAGCAAAAAAAATAATATTGGAAGAAGGGCTATAGGTCGATAATTGGTAGGTGTCAGCGAATCTCCTCCTTTAAAGATAGGAACAAGCTTCCCTAACTTCCAGGTTCCAGGAAAAGTAAAGGAACAAAGGCTCCAATTCATTAAATACGTCACTATTGGTGCAACTATATCTGCCCCCAGCTTCAAAAATATTGTCTCCAACCTGACTAGGCCCCCTGCTTTATTTATTTTTAGGCATAGAAGTTCTCTTTCGACCTCTTCAACTGTAATGATTCTGAAACTAAAACAAAGTCTTGTACCCACCACACCCATGTCACCCACTTTCTCTTGTAGCGATATGTTAGGGTTCAGGGATTCCATATTGATTTTTTTCCAGATCTGGCAAATCTATAAAATAATCATTTTAGATACTGACCACTAGCTGGCCCAGTGGCGCTGAGGTCTGAGGTACTGGACCCCTTACCTCACACCACACCAGTGCCCCTTGTTCGGGAACAAGCATGGGCCACTGGGGGTCACCAGGGGAGGAAAAAGATTGAGTGTCTGATAGACTGCTCTCCTTCTCCAGGGAGGGAGGTACCCAGTGGTCTGTGTTTGTTTGCCCCCTGGTGGAGGCTGGGGGACAAGGTGCCACACTACAAGATGGGGAGGAGTCAGGGCAGTGCCTGGAGGGAGCTCATATGGACACATGCGTGCTCCCCTCTGCTGGTGTCATTGCACGCCCCCGACTCCTGGAGAGAACAAGAGAAAAAACACTGCCACAGCACAATGGTGGAGGGCGCCTCTCAGGCTCCACTCCCTGGTAGCCACAGTGCTGGCCCACTAAATCCAGACCTCAGTGGGAGTTGGGGAACCCTGCCTACCCCACCGGGAGGGGGGACAAGCCCTGGAGTTTGGGTCAGCGTCGGCTGTTAGATGCTAGGGATGGGGATGGGGGGTGTCCTCCTGAGGACAAGCCAGCAGAAGAGAAAATAATATCTGTAAAAAAAAGATACTGGCCACTGTTTGTTAATCCCCGATTATTACGTTATCTGGGACTGGAGTTAGTGGAACCCTGGAGCTTCCTGGATTTTCAGGCCTTTTTATTTGTTGCCAAAATTGTCTAGAATCCCTAGATTGTTCAATATTGGCTTTTTGCTACCTTTATTATTTTGGTATACTTATTTCTCCACTTCTTATATGTATTCCAATCCTGTATTTTCCTAGTTCTAGCTTTTTTCCACAAGCGATATTTAATCCTTATGTTTTTCTTGATTTTTTTCAGTAATCCAGGGCAATCGTTTTTTGGTATGAATGTTTTGAACCTTAGGTGCATGTGTATTTAGGATGAGATGTTAAACTGAGGTCCCATCTGCCTGTTCTGGTGGTAGTTCAGGTGGATGTTAAAGATCCCATGGCACTTATTGAAAAGAGTAGGGGAAGTTTATTTAAAAAGAATCATAACATCACAAAAGAATCAAAAACACATCATAAACACTCAGAGATACAAAGAAAAAATTTTGTACAAAACATCAAAAGAAAAAACAACATAAAAATTGATTATAAGAAAAATTGTTTCCATAAATTATCCACTTTATCCTTTGGAAGTCTACGAGCATCACTTTCTTTACCATATAAGAATCCTTCTTCAATTTGTGAAATAATAGTAGCATTCAAAACTTGTTGCTGCAATACATATTGACAACATGCCTGCCATAAAAAATATTGAACATACGAAAAAAAGACAGTTAGAGTGCTCTTATGATAGGACTTCCATACCCCAGTATAGTCACCTTTAAAAAGATTTTCTATCTAAAGACATCAATTTCATGAAAGAAACTTTCCACTGCTGCATTTTTTTGATAGATGATGTTCCATAAGTAGGAAGGGAATCAGAGGATAGAATTTTAGGGGGTAATAAAGTCCATTTTACAAAATACCAGGACCAAAGAAACTGGGACCATAATTGCCAAGATAAGGTAGCAAAGGTCCATAAATAATTAAATGAACTAAAAAAATACAAGGAATGATAAAAAACATTAGGATTAATCATATTTAGTCCTCCTTTTTTAATAGGTAAATAAGTAATTTCCCTCTTTACAGGATTCAATATATTACCCCAGAACATTTAAAAAAAAAAAAAGACTAAGGAGCCTAGTTTCGAAATGAACTGGAGGGGGGTAAACATAACTTAAATCTAGAAACACAGGGGGGTAAAACATTTTTTATAATCAAAACCTGTTTTTTCTTCCCAAACTTCCAACATTTCCATCTATTAATTTTATCTTCCCCTATTTGTAACTGTCTATCCCAATTATAAGTGACTAAATCACCAGGACCAAACCAAAGCCCAAACCTTTTGTGAGGGGTAGAAACCACAGGAATCCCTAATGTAGTTAAAGAAATAGGTTGTGCATATTATGTCCTATATTAAGTACAGCTCCAGCGAAAGAACCAATATTTTAAAAAACTGTCAAAGCCTTTGTCAAAGAAGAAGCATCTTGAACAAGTAATGTAACATCGTCAGCATAAGCAGTAATCTTTTCTAACGGTAAAAAGGGGGAAGGGGCCAGACCAATAATACTCTTGTCCCAATGTATTTGTCTGATCACAGGATCCAAGGCAAAAGTACATAAAAGAGGGTTTAAAGGACATCCTTGTCTAACACCAACAGTGAGAGGGATATCTGTTCCAAAAAGTCCATTAACGGTAGGACTAATAGTAGCATTAGCATATAACAAAGAAATTCAGTATACAAACTGTTTGGGAATACCATAACGTAATAAAAGTGGAAAAAGATAAGTATGTTTTACTTTATCAACAGCTTTAGCTTGATCTAAAGCTACCACATACCCTGAGATATTATGTCTATTGCTAGCCTCAAAAAGTTCCCTCAAAAGATATAAATTATGCTGTATTCATCTCTTGGGAATAGCACAGGTCTGAGCTGGATGAATAAGAAATTCAGCAACTGTTAATAATCTATTATTAATAATTTTAGCCAGAATTTTGTAATCACCGTTTAGGAGACTAAGAGGTCTCCAGTTAGACAATAGTGTTTTATCTCCAGATTTGTACAAGAAGTGTAAAAGAGAGGTATTAAAGCCACAAGGGGAAGGAGGAGAGGTTAACATAGAGTTGAAAACTAGGGGCAGAAAATAAGACTTATATGACAGAAAAGTTTTATAAAAATCGTTTGGAATACCATCCAGTCCAGGAGATGTACTGTACCAGTAGATAATAGCTTAATAACTTCTTTGACTTCTTGAGAAGAAATAGGTTGTAATAAACACTGTGTCATAGAATCTGTTATTTGAGGAAGTGGTGTAGTAAACCCATGAAAAAGGGGAGAGTTAGTGTCAGATGTAAAATTAAAAGTGGAGCTAACAAATTGCTGTACTACCGATAACATTTCCAAATCAGTGGATACCACAGTACCATTTAATATAGAAAGGCTAGTCATCAGGGTTTTGTCTAACTGCTGCTTGCATGCAGCATATGGATCTGATGCTGGTGTTTTCTTCATACCAAATCTAAACGCCATCTGCAATGATTTAGCCCTATCATATTGATAGTGTTTCATTTGCTGTTTAATTTCAAAAATCTGAGATTTAAGTTGTGCACTATCACAAAAAGAGAGGGACATTAATTTATATAATTGGTTTCTAAGAAGAAGATAGTTCAAATAATTAGAGTTTGCTTTATTTCTACCACAGGAAAGTAAAAGTTGTTTAAGCTCCATTTTAGTGTCCAACCACCAATCAAAGAGAGTATCATAGGAGCACATAATAGAGTTTCTTGCTACAAAAAAAACTCAATTTGAGAAAAATAATCAGGAGAATCCAAAAGTGACATATTTAAACGTCACCGATGATGAGGTGAAAACATTTTTGGAGGGACAGTAGATAAACTTAGAGTGCAGAATAGAATATTGTGGTCTGAGAATTCTGTAAGTTTAGGAATACATAAAATAGGAGTAAGATATTTAGAAACAAAAAACATATCAATACGGGTAGAATAAATGTGCCTATGATAAGTAGCCCCAGTATCAGTCTTATGTAAAGTCCGGAAAGCATCCCGCAAACTAGCTTCAGAGATAACATGTAACAGAGCATGAGAGTCACAATACATTTTCTTCTGTGTGACACCAGTAATTTTGGTGTCCACAGTACAAATAAAGTCACCCCCCAAATAATATGTTTTTTTGTGTATAAAAAAGGCTTAATTTCGTCAAACAGTTCAATCCTAGCAGTTTTAATTTGGGGGGGCATAAAGATTGATAAGATGAAAAGAAAACCCCCCAAGGGTACAATCAAGCACTAAAGCACGACCAGGTCAGATATCTATAAGTCTGGTAACATGAAACTTAGTGGATTTAAATAAAATACCAATCCCATCTGCAGCCTCTAGGCCAAAAGTCCAAAAAGAAGGACCCCAACGCCATTGTCTCTTTATTTGTTCTACTTCATAAAGACAGGATAAACGTGTTTCCTGTACAAATAAGATGTCTACACCAAGGGAGTCAAAAAAAGAAAGTATAGAAATCTGATTTTTATAAGCTTTCAAACTACAAACGTTAAAGGACCCAGTCCTTAAAGTAGCCATCTAAAGTGTATAGGAATTAAGGCCCTCCTTTTAGGCTATTACTAGCTTTCCTTTTCTTTCCTTTTTTTCCTTTTTTTTCTTTAAAGAGCTCAGTGGATTTACTTTTCTCATCCTCTGTAACCAGCTCAGACCTGTGAGAGGTATCTGATTCTATATCAGAATCCCCCAAGTCATCTTGAAGAGGAGAAAAAATATTCTCCGTAGGAATAGGACAGGGAGAATTAATTTTAAGGGAAGACCTAGTAAATCTGCAGTTTTTAACAGTCTCAAATAAGGGGGGGGGCATAGAAGTACCAACAAGTTGATCTTTAACAGAGAGGGAATTGTCAGGCACTGTAGTAGGAGGGGGAATAGTATCCTGTATTGATATTGAGGGCAAATAAGGCCTAACTAGGGGGAAGAGAACATCAGTAGATTGTGACAAAGAGGAATCCCCAGAAGGAGCATGTAACCCCTAGATGGCGCTATCCCAGGGGCTACTACCCCTGCCTGATTTGCCACTTAACAGGTTGAGGGGCCTGGATCCAATGGAGGTGCCTCCACCCAGAGGTCAGGGTTTGCAATAGTTAAACTAACTTGGTCACAGCCCTCTGAGACACTGCAACTCTTCTTCCCACTAGTTGCCACACAATATATCAGAATTACCTTCACAGTATACACTCTACCCCAGAGTTCTGGTTCCGGCACTGGGACCTCCTGTGAAATGAGATACAGTGCAACAATCACAGTACAGTACTTTAACATAGACAAATACCTCAGGCAGTATAACACATGAAACAAGCAGCTCTGATTTTATTTAGGGGGATATAACAAGGACGAGAAATCAGGTTAATTAGCTTATCACTTTAATAATCTACCTATGGCTCTGTACAGGCCTATCCCTATCAATTACTGTCCTAGGTACCTAAACCCTAGTGGCTAGTCCAAACCGTGGCAGCTGGTGAGGGCCCTTTCACACAGAGAAAGAGAATTAAACAGTCAGCAGTACAGTAATTCCATTTGGATTTAATGTTGGCAATTCAACAGGGAAGCGACCTGAATTAGTACTCACGACCTCCAAATAAGATAGGGTCCTTCAATGTCAGGCAGGGCTCACTTGAGGTGCACAAACCTCTTCACACATCCATATAAAAGAAAGCACTATACCAGAGCAGACTGCATCTGTATCCCAGATGCTAATTACTGCACAATACCGGAGAACACACAGCAGATTCAGTTCCCACGACGGACCGGTGTAATTTTCAGCAATTCCTCCAGTCTTCTTTAGGGTGAGCCTGGTTTCTACTCTTCAGAGATCCTTTGATTCTTTTCACAGGGCCGGATTCAGTCTAACAAGCTGCAGACCGGAACTCTGGGCCTGCTCGTGCTGACTAAAACTGCACAATTGAAAAGCACAGGGCCTTCCTTCCTTCACTGCCAAAGCTCAACTGAACTCCAACTGACGAAACCGGCACTTCCTTTGAGTTCCTCCTGTTCTTGACTGGATTGGCTGTCACTCACAATAGACTGCTGCTGTTGGTCCAAAGGCACTGAAGTCTAAACTACATCTCCCAGAGTCACTGTCTATACAATCCTCTTGTGGCTGGCTCAGATTATGAGTCCAAGTTCTGATTCGTCCAAGGCATCATTTTAGAGCTAGCTTACCCACACTGATTGGTCCAGTTCAGCAGTTCAAAACTAGAATGGGGAACTAGCAGACACAGTTCTGACTGCAAAGAAAGCAGGTTAGACAAACTGTAATTTCATTATTACTCAAATAATTTCTGGCAGCAGTTACATCTTTCAGATAGGTTCCCTTTGCACTCCTAGTGACTGCAAAATGAAGTGAATTAGCAGCAGCTTGAGTGGTATTTTAATCAAAGAAACACACAGTCCCCCATATAAACTAATTGTGTCTGCAAGGAGCTCTTAAAGAGCAGTACCAGAGGCTCTAAAACACTCACTGATAAATGGCTTAAATGCCAAACACCATTCAGGCTTGGCATTCAAGCCAGCTCTGAAGTCTTTTGGAACCCCCATTTGCAGGGGTTACACCCTTCCTGGCCTGGGAAAGCTTGGCGTCGCGTCAAGCAAGTACCATAAGTTTCAACTGCAACCATATACATTTGCATTAGGCTGCATACATGTAATCATAAGTCAATATATCATTTTACCAAGAACACATTTCTGAAACATTGCAGTACGTCCTCTTTACATAGTATTTACTACACATTGTACCATAACTCAAGTTATTACCTCTGTGTATGGAAACCTGAGAGAGGCCCCTATCAGTTACCTTTGGGGCTGGACGGGGCAAGGGCACCATATATAGAGGGCAACACAAGTAACTTGAGTTAGCACTGACTCAGTTTGGGCAATGGGTCTGGGACACATACACTCTTTATGGACAACATTGAGAGGCAACCACAGGCTCCCAGGGATATCATAACTGAGGTGCAGCCACAGGCTTTACAGCTCGACCAGTCTTTCTGGGGAACTGTTATAGTCTCTGCCTCTGAGCCTCATTTTTCAGCATTTGTCCTCACTTGCTCAGGAGTCTCCATGGGGTAGAGAGGCTTGAACTTGGGGCACTTTCAGCTCAGGGTTACAGTTTCTGGAGTCCACAACACTTGGCTCGCAGGAGAGCTTTCGGACACTGGCAGTGGACTGTCAGAGCACCTCAAAATCTCTTCTTGTTGGAGTTTATCACCAGTCTGCCCAATCTATCTTTCCTCCCTAAGCTCAAACAGTTCAACCATGCACAATGATTCCATTTCATCTGATCTGATGCTTCACTTCATTCTCTGGGAGCATTGGCTCCAGGGATGAAGCTGGGGCTTAGACAGTCCAGAAGCCTAGCTTTGTCTCAGTATTGACTGGGGATTGCCCGAACAATTGATCAAGTTCGTAAGAAGGATAGTATTCAAAGTCGCTCTACTTTCTTCGATGTGGACTGACAGCCTATGCTCAACTGGGACTCTGTGGAGGGAACACTTTAATTTGCTTCTGTGAGGTGCAGACTTTTTGATCTTTTTTGGCAGCAGCCCTGGTCACTGGTCGAGGGGCATCTTCTAGGGCTCAGACTCAATTAAGATTTGTCCAATGGGCAGTAAATGATTTCTATGCATTGTTTTACATCTTTTGAATTTCTCAGGCCTTACTTTGTACACTGGCAGATCATCTAGTTTGCCCACTACAATGAGGAGATGGTGCCATCTGTCCGCAATCTTGTGCTTCCATGCAGTCCCAGATTTCTTAGCACATCCCGATCTCCCTCCCTGAGTTCCCTAAAGCCACCTTTTATCATAACTTTTCTTTGTTGGCCAGATTTCTTTTGGCAGCCATGGTTTGAGCCAGTTGGTACGCATGAGTTAGCTGCCTTTAACTCTTGTGCATACTGTAAATAGTTGTCAGCCTGAACCCCATCAGAGAGACCCCAAAACACACATCTGCTCGTAGTCAGCTTCTCTTCCATCATGGCGTGGTGGGGAGAATCCAGTGGCACTTTGTATGTTATAGCATGTACCAGGGTGCTAATTTGTTGGCTCCATCTAGGCTTGTCCTTTTGGGTGCAGGGTGCCTAGCATATCTAGCAAAGTCGCAGTTGAAGCGTTCAGGCTGTGGGTCCCCTGGGGTGGTAAAGAGGTGGTTCACGGACTTTGCTTTCCCCCCCACAGAGAAAGCATCTCTTTGATCAGGCGACTCTCAAGGTCTCTCCCTTGATCAGAAATTTCCATTTTGTGGAGCCCATAGTAACAAAAGCTTACAGGTACTTTTACTTGATGGATGCTTTCTGGTCTTTGGTGGGAAAGCTTGGGCATATCTACGTGAAATGGTCAGTGACCACCAGCATTACTGATAGTATTTCTTGATCCTGACTCCAGAGCTTAGAAAATCAATACAGACCAGCTCCATGGGTGCACTGGGTGTGATATGTTAATAAGGGGGCAAGCCCTCTGGGGCAAAAGCTTTCTGTAAGCAGCTTATCACAAGTTCGAATGTGTTGCTCCACATCATTCCCCATCTTAGGCCAATAGAATCTGGATCTCACCAAGTCAGAGGTTCTGTCTATACCAAGGTGCCCTCATGTGGTTGTGCAAGGACCTCAGTACTGAGTCTCGAAGGCAGTGGGCAGCACTAGTTGTTGTTTGTCTGCTTGTCCCCTCTGTCTACTGTTTCTCTGTATATCAGTTTATTGATCAGTTCAACTTAGGATTCCTTCAGCACAGTGCAGTTCTCAACCGCGTGGAGCGTAATTTGGACACACACATCTTTCCCTGCACAGAGGGCTTCAAGCTGCTTTGATCATGGGATCGCGATTGAGCCCGCCATTACTGTCATTGTCCAGCTGGGGCAGTGCACCATGTCTATTGCAGAAAGTGGCAATAAGCAGCAGGCGTAATTCTCAGAGGCTCCTGCCTAATCCACCATTGATCCATCTATGTCCGTGGACATTGTTCCTCCTGTCAATCTTCCGGCAGAGTGCCCGAATGTCAGGTTCTGTAATCGAGTTAATCATTCTGGGGAACAGGCCTCCGAGAGAACATCATCTATGTGGTTTTGGACCTGCTCGGTATTCGAGAGTATAGTCATATGTAGATACATGCAGCCACCATGGCACAGTGGCATCCAACTTAGCTGAGGTCTGCACATAGGTCAAAAGGATTATTGTCAGTTTTTTACTAGTATTTTAGCCCCATACAAAGTACTCATGGAATTGGTCAACAATAGCCCACTTCAAAGCTAGGAACTCTAACTTATGTACAGGATAGTTTCTTTCGGATGGGGTCAGGCTTTTACTGGCAAGGCCACTGGTCTCAGGCCATTCTCGTGCTCTTTGTACAACATTGCCCCCAACCCTTGTAAGCTAGCATCAGTGTGCAGGACGTAAGGTTTTCTGATCGGCTATAGGCCAGCACTGGAGCATGGGTAAGTTGATATATGATCTCATGAAAGCAGTCTCACAATCAGGAGTCCAGCGGGCCCAAATATTTACTGGATGAAAATACACTCTTTCAGTCTTGAGGATGCTGACTTTTGTATTTTTTGTGGGTTGGGGGATACCCTTGAGTAAGGTTAAGTAAAGGCGGATCACTCTTGAATAGTCCTTGATGAAGGCCGATAATAACCACAGAATCCCAGGATCTTTGCAGTTCTTTTGAATTTTGGGCTGTGGCCAGGTGGTCGAGGCCTCAACTTTACTTGGGTCGGTCTCTATTCCCTCGGTGGATACTATGTGTCCCACATACTTTACTGATGTTTGAAAAATTGACATTATCAATGGACAGTTTAAGGCCAAAGTCCTCCAGTCCGGTCCAATACCTTAAATAATCTGCTCTCATGTTCCTCCAGTGAGCTGCCAAACACAATAACATCATCTAGGTATACCAGGCACTCTAGTAAGTTCATGTCCCCACTGCACGCTCCATCAATCGTTGAAAAGTGGCTGGGGCACCTGAAATCCTTGAGGCATCCTCATGAATTCATTAGAAGCCAGCGCGGACAGATAAAGGCTGTCTTTTCCACGGTCCTCTGGGGCCATCGGGATCGATAGTACCCACTCATGGAGATCCAGCACAGAGAACCACTTGCTCTGCTTAGGCAGTCCAAAGCATCCTGAATGCGGGGTATTGTGTATTGATTAGTGATAGTCCGCTCGGGTTTAAAGTGCGATAATCCACACATCCTTATCGTTCCATTCTTTTCCTCACTACCACAATGGGGAAGCATAAGGGCTTCTGGATTCTTGTATTACACCAGCTAACATCTCTTGCAGATGCCGTCTCACATCATCTATGTCAGCAGGTGCCAGGCGTCGAGACCTCTCACGAAATGGTCTTCGTCATGCAGCCGGATATTGTGCTCACGCCTTGCACGCATCCTACATCCCATTCCTTTAAAGAAAACACCTGGTCTCTCTGGGCAAGCTTCTCACTGATCTTCACTTTCCATTCAGCTGGCAGCGGGAGTCGCCGAAATCAAAACAAGTCAGGCGTTATTCTGTCATTCTTCCTTGAACTCTTGCTGCTGGGTAGCACTGCAGTGTCTGCACAATGCACATTAGCCAGGATGCAACCTCTGTTTACTCGAATGTCTTTCAGACACATTATGAACTTGGACCATTACCCTTCTGGCATAAGCATGGGCTCTAGCGGGCAAAAATACTAGGCTTGACCAGCAGTCCTCCTGGCACTTTTCCATCGCCTGGTGCATCCAACATTAATATTTTATTCTTAACATCCTTTCTGATACGGACCTCTCCCTGTAAGGTACACTGGGCATTTGGCCAGGATCAGAGACTCAGGATCCTTCTTCCATACAATTCGACTGGTCCTCTGGTTCTGTTTTTTCAGCATCTCTCGTGCCTCATAGGCCTTCTTAATTAAAGCCGGAACTCTAAAGCTCTACTAGTCTTTGACCCTGTTTTTATAACACAACTGTGCCAGCCTTCCGAACATATAGGCATTTGTTCCAATCAACAAAGGGACACCATCATACAGTCCAGTGGGGGGACACACTAAGGCTAGGGTCTCTACTTGTTCGGCTCACTCCAGCCACGGAGGTGGGGAAAGACAGCCAAATTGGGATATACCCGGAATAGGGGTGAGGCCTTCTCACTTAACCCTCATACATGCAGTCCTTCTAATGGTTGTAAGGGTACTTCTGACAAATGCTTCTGATACCAATCTGGAACATAATTGTCACTTGGGAGCCACTGTCTAATACAGCTCTTGTAGACACTCCATTCACCTTTACAGTGGTCTCCATGGAGGGACCTACTATTCTGGACCAGTCTGGAGAGGATGTAGTGGGGGCCTGGGCAACTGACCTTGCCATAAAAGGACGTGAATTAGCATTTTTGGTGCCCTCACTGGGATCATGTCGTGCACCTCTTAACCACTGGTTTCTTCTCCAAGCTCTCCTTGTAGCCTATATGCAACTTTGTCAGTGTCTTTTGGGGACTGGCATTCCTTTTCATGTGCCATCTTTCCCACAATTATAGCAAAACATACTTTCTGGAGTTTGAGCTGGCGAGGCGCCACACTGGGAGCCAGGGCGGGGTATTACTAACTGGAAACCTGGAGCCATTCTGTCCATGCAAGTGTGATAAGCATTTGGAGACATCTCGTCAGTTTCTGCACTTCCATGGTCAAGGGAATTGAGTTTGGAGCTGTTATCAGCAGGAGATACATGGTGGGTACCCCACCCCATAGCAGATGCAGTCGGATATAGGTCAGGGCCCGTGCTTGCAGGCGTGGCCTTCCTTAAAGGACTGTTTTTGAATTCCGGATCTCTCTCAATGGTTCAGCCCCCATTGTGGCATATCTTTTTCCTTGCTCAGAGCACTTCATTGACTGTCAACCTCTGCCCCTGAACTTCACTTGATGGGTCATCCTCAGTCACTGGTCGTAGCTACAGCTGTTGGTGCAGGTACCTCCCGAGGTCGCTTTTTTCTCCAACTCCTCGAATTTCTCTCATTAACTCATCATAGGAGGGTGGGATTCCAGTCGATCTGCCAGGTGTAACTGAAGCAACAGCAGTTCTGAGAAGGGGCAGACTTAAGGATCCTGTCCAGCCTGGTTCGTCCAGTTCAATCGCTGGCAAACTACCTTTTCTGAGGCATTCTTGCAACAATTTTTCCAGCTGAGATATACACAGACAACAACTCCCCTTGGTACTGTTGTGCATCTTACTCTCCACCATAGGTCCTCATCAGAATCTGGGCTCCCCATACACATTCTCCAAGGCCTCAAGATAGGCCTGTGCAGGTCGCTTCAGGTTGCTGCCCGTTTAGCACGGATGGTAGCTAGGGCAGGGACCTGAGGCTCTCACTAACCCTCTTCGCTTTCACCTTCCGAGCATTGCCATTCTAGCACTTGGGGGCAACATAGTCTATCCAGGTCTTCCCAGTCATCCTCCCTTGGGGGTGGGGAGGGTGCCAGAGAAGATCCTCAACCTTCGTAAGAGTCGTGACTATGGCAGCAGAAATAGGAGTCTGCATTGGTTCAGACACCATTACGGCACTGGAGCAGGAGAGGGTGTTGGGGGAGGAACACTCAGGTGGCAAGAATAGTTTCTTCAAGTCCTCCACAGTTTTCCTCTCCCAGCAACCATTCAGCAAATTTCTCCTCAAAAGTTTTCAGATAGTGGTGGGGGCTGATTCCCCCTGGGTCTTTACTGTCCTTCTTATCACTCAAGCAGTGAGGGCCCTCTGGGGTAATGGTCTGTGGCACTTTGAGCTATCTATGGGATCCTTAAACTCTACATTAGGGCCAGGAAAGTGTGGGTGAGCAGATTAGCATGCCTGACCCACCACCACAGGGTTTGTAAACCTTCCACCTTGGAAAGTACTCCTGCACAGTGTCCGTATTGATACCCAGGGGATGTCCAGGATAAGCATAGCATTTTGGGGTCGATCTCCTCCCAGTACACCACCCACCAGCGGTG
Source organism: Neoceratodus forsteri (assembly GCA_016271365.2). Taxonomy (NCBI): domain Eukaryota; kingdom Metazoa; phylum Chordata; order Ceratodontiformes; family Ceratodontidae; genus Neoceratodus; species Neoceratodus forsteri. The sequence goes on along the minus strand of CM028134.1, from coordinate 1,060,383,814 downwards.
CACAGCCACTTCTGTCGGGTACCCATTTTTTTCTTAACAGTGGTTCGTAATAGGGTCACTAGAGGACACACAATCCCAGCGGTGAGCCTCCAAGATGTAAACTCCCTAGATGGCGCTTATCCCAGGGGCTACTACCCCTGCCTGATTTGCCACTAACAGGTTGAGGGGCTCTGGATCCAATGGCTGGTGCCTCCACCCAGAGGTCAGGGTTTGCAATAGTTAAACTAACTTGGTGCACACCTCTGGGACACTGCAACCCCTTTCTTCCCACTAGTGGCCCACACAATATATCAGAATTACCTTCACAGTATACACTTACCCCAGGTCTGGTTCCGGCACTGGGACCTCCTGTGAAATGAGATACAGTGCAACAATCACAGTACAGTACTTTTAACATAGACAAATACCTCAGGCAGTATAACTTTGCTGAAACAAGCAGCTCTGATTTATTTAGGGGATATAACAAGGACAGGGGAAATCAGGTTAATTAGCTTATCACTTTAATAATCTATTTGTCTCTGTGCACAGGCTATCTATCAGTTACTGTCCCTGGGTACCCAAGCCCTAGTGGCTAGTCCAAACCGTGGCAGCTGGTAGGGGCCCTTTCACACAGAGAAAAGGAGAATTAAACAGTCAGCAGTACAGTAATTCCATTTGGATTTAATGTGGCAATTCAACAGGGAGCGACCCTGAATTAGTACTACCACGACCTCCAAATAAGATAGGGTCCTTCAATGTCAGTAGGGCTCACTTGAGGTGCACAAACCTCTTCACACATCCATATAAAAGAAAGCACTATACCAGGCAGACTGCATCTGTATCCCGATCGCATTACTGCACAATACCGGAGAACACACAGCAGATTCAGTTCCTGGACAGACCGAGTGTAATTTTCTAGCAATTCCTCCAGTCTCTACAGGTGAGCTCTGGTTTCTACTCTTCAGAGATCCTTTGATTTTCTACAGGACGGATTCAGTCCTAATAAGCTGCAGACTCGAACTCTGGGCCTACACACGTTTTTTGACTAAAACTGCACACTGAAAAAGCACAGGGCTCCTTCCTTCTTCACTGCCAAAGCTCAACTGAACTCCAACTGACGAAACCTGGCACTTCCTTTGAGTTCCTCCCAGTTCTTGACTGGATTGGCTGTACTCACAATAGACTGCTGCTGTTGGTCAAAAGGCACTGAAGTCTAACTACATCTCCCAGAGTCACTGCCCATACAATCCTCTTGTGGCTGGCTCAGATTATGAGTCCAAGTTCTGATTCGTCCAAGGCATCATTTTAGAGCTAGCTTACCCACACTGATTGGTCCAGTTCAGCAGTTCAAAACTAGAATGGGGAACTAGCAGACACAGTTCTGACTGCAAAGAAAGCAGGTTAGACAAACTGTAATTTCATTATTACTCTAAATAATTTCTGGCAAACAGTTACATCTTTCAGATAGGTTCCCTTTGCACCCTAGTGACTGCAAAATGAAGTGAATTGGCAGCAGCTTGAGTGGTACTCAATCAAAGAAACACACAGTCCCCCCATATAACTAATTATGTCTGCAAGCAGACAGCTCTTAAAGAGACAGTACCAGAGGCTCTAAAAACACTCACTGATAAATGGCTTAAATGCCAAACACCATTCAGGCTTGGAGCATTCAAGCAAGCTCCTGGAAGTCTTTTGGGAACCCCCATTTGCAGGGGGGTTACAAGCAGATTCAGGTTGTGAGACAGAGGGAACGGAAAGAGTGGTATCCTGTCTCTTTTCCTGGGCCCTGCAGACTAGATCATCCTGGTCCCACCCTTCGGTTCTCTTTCTTTTAGCCCAAGGACATTGATGGTACGCATGTCCTTTCTCATCACATAAATTACACTGAAAAATGTTTTCACACAAATCTACAGAGTGTCCATAGCCCCCCCACAGAGAACATTTTAACATATCGCAAGAGCTGCTAATGTGAGTTCTAGAGCCACACGTATAGCAAGCTTGTGGTTGTCCACTATGAAAGCAAACTCCTCTATCTTTTCCAAGAAAGAAACTATTGGGTAAATTGATAATGTCTGAGTTAACCTGAAACAGTTTAACTTTAAATTCCCCCCCAGTCCAAATGCCTTCCAGATCAAGGAGTGCTTCAGGAGGGCCTAGGATATCGCAACGATTTTGCAGCAAGTGCTAGATATCACTGACATTCACCCCTTCATTACGAAACACGATGGTTACATATCTAATCTGTGGTCTAGTAAGAGGGATAGCAAAAAAGGGAGTCCATAAAGGGGTAGCTTTAAGAACTGAATATTTTTCCCAAAACTTCTCCAAACTGCTATTAAGTCTAAACCTAATGTCAAAGGAATCTTCCCCTGAAATATGAATCAGGGCATACAAATTAGAAGGAAAAAAGTGCATAGAACCTCGTAATAACTGATTGGCTACATAGTATCTATCAGGGTGGGTAGAAAGCCCTCCCCTATATCACAACCGTACAGCATTTCTTCGAGGTGCTTGCTCTAGTTTATTTTTAAATAAATCAGCTATTGGAATACATGCAGACTTCTCAGATGTACCTGACCTCGCTTCCCTTTGATCATTCCCCCCCATGAGGATATGCTTGGTATAGACAAGGCCACAGCATCATCCTGCAACTGGTGTGCACCATTACTTGAGGCCTTATGAGGGAAGAATTGTCCAATCTGTTTACCTGAGCTCAGTTTGTTAGATTCGGTGGCATGCTTAGAAGTAGAGCCGGCACAGGTAGAAGGTCTAACATCCACCCAGTCAAGGTCCAGAATCCATTGCCCCAAGGCCATGCGCGTCCATCCTGACTTAGACAGTGTATCATCTGCTGACCAGTCCACAAGGAAATCAGGTGAATTCTGTAGTAGTCCGAATTGTTGTTGTACCATTTGCGAGGTAGAACAGGCTGCAGGCTTTGGTAGAACCCCAGCAGTCGGCTCACTTCGTTCTTGTACAGTTCCCGGATGTTCCGGCTGGAAAGAGGGGTCTGTAGATGAAACAGGTCCCAAAAAGATTGAAGAAACAGGTTCCTCTTGCGCAGAATTAAGCAGCAAAGGTTGTACAGCAGAAAAACTCACTTCTGCCACAGTCTCCCGCACTGGCGATTGACCAGTAATCTCGGCAGCAACAATATCGGGAACTGCATTGGAAGATATCCCACTCTCAGGTACTGCATCCTTCATAGTGATCGTTATTTCCATTTCAGTTGCAACAGTAGCCACCAACAGCACATCCTGCTCCATGAAAAGCTGTGCAACATCTGCCATCCTGCAGACACAGCGCGTCCCCCTACTGGCAACAATGCAGTAGGGGAATTTCCACGGTGTCCTGGCCAAATTTCCCTCATTCACTAAAAATACCACCAACAGCTTAATCTGGTTCAAGGTCAGTTGGCATTCATCTGTATCCCCCTCCCCCGGGTTGTGCCTGAAAATAGGCAGGATTTGTCTAGTGCACTTACCCGGTCAACAAAAACTAACTAACTAACTAACTAACTTCTATCATATTCATAAAATCTTGGACTGCCAGGTCTAATTTGGGAATTAAAGTTAATTCTATCCCATCTGACACAACGTAATGAATTCCTAAATGCCTCTGTATTGGTCTTCATACTCGCTGTCCAATATGTTGAATGTTCTGTAATAAGAGTTTTATTTACTTTTAAGTAACATTTTATAGGGAAATGATCCCCTCTGTTTAATGGCATTGTTTAAATTTTATTTGCTATTAGTTCTGAGGAAATGAAAACTAAATCCAAAATGGAGCCCTCATTTATATCTTGCATACATGTTGTTGATTCAAATACAGTTTGTCTAAGTCCTAGGATAGCCATGCTTTCCCCCAATTTATTGCCCCTTTTTTGTGTCCAAGCAGCATTAAAATCTCCTATTAAAATTTAATTCTTGTTTTTTACCTTAACTGATATTTTTCCAGCTAGTAAGTGAAAGTGTACTATCTTTCTCTTTGGTGGGGCATAAATTACTCCAACTACTAAGCTACAACAAAATGTGAACAAAATGGTAGAACTGGAGGCCACCATGATGGAGGAGAACCTAGACATTGTAGCTGTGAGTGAGACTTGGTGGAACGAGCACCATGCCTGGGAGACGGTGATCCCAGGGTATAGTTTGTTTAGGAAGGATAGGGAGGGGAAGGGGGGAGGGATGGCATTATACGTCAGGGAAGGGATTGGGGCCATGGAAGGGCAGGATGAGGAGGGAAAAACAGAGATAATGTGGGTCACCCTAGACGGGGGACGGGGGAAAACCTGAGTGTTGGGGTAGTCTATAGGCTTCCTATGCAGGGGGAGGAACGGGATAGACACTTTGTGGAATCCGTAGCGAGGATGGCATGGAAAGGGGAAATTGTGCTAGTTGGGGACTTAAACCTTCCAGACATCAACTGGGAGGCCCAGATAACAATCTCCACAAGGAGCAGAGGCATCTTAGAGACTCTTCAGGGCATATTCCTGTAGCAAAGGGTCAGTGAGCCCACTAGGGGTGTAAACCTGTTGGATGTGGTCCTCACAAATGGGGACAGTGTGGAGGAGGTGGAGGTGGGGGAAGAGCTTGGCACCAGTGGCCACAGGGCTATCAGGTTCAGGGCGAGAGCAGGCAGGGTGAGGGTTAGGACAAGAACCAAGGTAATGGACTTCAGGAAGGCTGACTTTCATGGAATGAGGAAGGTAGTTGGGGAAGAAATGTTGAGGATAGGGGATGTGCAGGCGGTGGAGGAATTATAGGCAGCCATCAAGAGAGGGGGGTATTTAAAGCCATGGACTCAAGTATAAGAAGGGTATGAAAGAATAGAAGACAGAAAAGACCTCTATGGTTCACTAGAGAGGTGGCGTTAGGGGTCAAAGAGAAGACTAGAGCATTCAAGAGGTACAGGAGGACACAAAAGGATAAGGACAGGGAAACCTACAGGGAAAAAAGGAAGGAGGCAGGGAGAAAGATAAGGAGTGCTAAGGAGGCCACTGAGGAGAGGATAACGATGCAGGCAAGGAGGGGGGATAAAACCTTCTTTAGGTACGTTGGAGAAAGGAGGAGGGCACAACATGGGATTGGAAGGATAAGGGGGGGAAAGTGGAACATTATTGGAAGGGGATTTCGAAAAAGCAGAGGCATTAAATAGCTATTTCGCCTCAATCTTCACGGAGGAAAGAGAGGACAGGGGACCAGGACGGGGTGAGGAGGGTGACAGCCACAGGCAGGGGGGTGTGGCAGAATTCATAGCTGAAGGAGTAAGGGAAGAGCTGGGTAGACTTAGGGTGGACAAGGCAATGGGGCCTGATGGAATACACCCAAGGGTTCTCAAGGAAGTGAATGATGAACTGGCGCCGCATCTGGCGAGGCTGTTTAACTTGTTCTTGGTGACAGGGGTGGTGCCAATGGACTGGAAGAGGGCAGAGGTGGTCGCACTACATAAGGGGGGGACGGAAGGACGAGGTCAAAAACTACCATCCCATTAGTCTTACCTCGGTGGTGGGTAAGGTAATGTAAACACTACTTAAGATCAGGATGATAGAATACTTGGAGATGAATGGCATGCAGAATGGCAGGCAGCATGGTTTCACCAAGGGAAGGTCCTGTCAGACTAACCTGATAGAGTTTTTCGATGGGGTGACACAGATAGTGGACCAGAGAGGAGCAGTGGACATGGCCTATCTGGATTTCAATAAGGCCTTCGACACCATTCTGCATGGTGGAATGGTGCATAAGCTGGACAGACTAGGGGTGGACCTCAGGATCACCAGGTGGGTGGAAAACTGGTTGAAGGGAAAGAGTCAGACGGTGGTGGTAAATGGGACACATTCCAGGGAATCGGCAGTGACCAGTAGGGTGCCACAGGGGTCAGTGCTAGGACCAATACTTTTTAACATCTATGTTAGTGACCTAGCAAAGAGTCTGGAGGGACGAGTGTGCCTGTTCGCAGATGATACAAAGGTCTGCAATAGGGTGGATTCACCTACTGGGGTGCAAGCCATGAGGTGGGACCTGGAGAGGCTGGAGAGGTGGTCTGACACCTGGAAACTGAAGTTTAATGCACAAAAGTGCTCGCTGATGCACCTGGGGAGGAGGAATAGGAGGGAAACTTACTCCTTTTGGGGGGAGTGGTGATTAAGGAGAAGGAAACAGAAAAGGACCTGGGGATTATGGTATCATGTGACTTCAAGGTGGGCAGCCAGTGCAGCAGGGTGGTGGGAAAGGCAAATGGACTGTTGGCCTGCATTGCAAGGGGTTTTAATAGCATGAAGAGGGAGGTGCTAATGCCATTATACAGAACCATGGTCAGGCTGCATTTGGAGTATGGGGTGCAGTTCTGGAGGCCTCACCTATGAAGAGATGTTGTACAGAGAAGGGCAACCAAAATGGTATGAGGCATGCAGGATGTACACTATGAGAGAAGATTGAGAGGGCTGAATTTGCGCCCTCCGGAGACTAGGAGGGAAAGGGGGGACATGATTGAGACCTTTAAGTATCTGAAAGGAATAAATAAGATGGAAGGTGATAGCTTGATCAAATTGAAGAAGGGAGAGAACACGAGAGGACATAGCCCCAAACTGGAAGGTGGGCAATACAGAGGTAATGTCAGGGGGCAGTTTTTCATGGAGAGGGTAGTGGAGGCCTGGAACAAGCTGCCAGAGGAGGTAGTGGCAGCTGAAATGGTGGAGGGGTTCAAGAGGACCTCCTTGTGAATGAGCTTGCTCAATGGAGTTTTCCTGCAATAAACTTGAACTTGAAGAGGGCTTGGGATAGATTTAAGGGGTTGGGAAAAGAGGGTGGAAGCATAACAGAAAGGGGGGGAGGTATGGTGTTGGGCAGACTAGATGGGCCGTGGGGCCTTTCTCTGTCGTCACATTTCTGTGTATCTATGTGTGTATCTGACAGTAGCTCTAGCAGCAGGCGTTCTATTCCTTCAATATTGTCTGAGTAAACAGTACGAAATGGCCCTAAACTATCTTTTAAATACAGCGACCCCCCCCGCCCCCCGCATCTATCTTTACTTGCTGTTCTATAGCCATGTATCCGGACCTCACTGTCACTAATCCCAGTGTTTAGCCACGGTTCCGATATACCCAGGAGGTATGGTTACACACTCTCCGTCCAGACCCTAAATACATCCATTTTGTTAACCAGACTCCTACCATTCTCGTGAATTATACATATGCTGTTCATCTGTTTAGGTCCAGGATTAACCTCCACATCCCCACTATCAGTGCAAGTTTTGACTGTTTGCTCTAAGTCTGTGGCTATATAAGCCTGTAGCTATCTGTGGTGGCCCCTTTGTATAATTTTTCCATTCATTCATGAAGATGTTTCTCCTGTGTATCTTATTGTGTACTTTTTGTTGTGCTGTGCAGTTTAAGGAGTACCAGTCATTTGTTCTATCATGGGTATGACCATCTACTTCCCACCCTAACCGAATCCCACATAAAAGTCCCCACAAAACAAATCTACACAGGCCCAAATACATTTTCATTATATATACACTGTACCCAGTCATTTATATCTTCCTGTAAATTGATATTTCTTACCCCCTTCCGCCACTTCTATGTCTGACTCCGGTTGACTCCTTACTCAGCCGGAGGAATCAGCCAGGCACTTGCAGCTGCCGCTTCAAAGACCCCGCCACGTCTTAGGGGGTGTTTTTTAAGTGGCAAATGAGCACACAGTATCAGCTGCTCTACCATCATGGCTTATTGAGTGCACCTGCTCTAACTAGAGGACAATAATCCCCAGATGAAAACAATGAGACGCTTGGCAACGGTATCTCTAATCAGTAGTTGCTTACTGAAGATCGTCAATCCGCAGCAGTCACTTTAGGCTAATTAGCAGCAGTTTTTCATTTGGATTAATGCAGCAGCATACGCCAACAATTAGCAGCAGTTACTTTAAGATTAGTAGCAGCAGTCTTAGGCCCTGTCCACACTGCACCGCTCAGACCCCGTAGCGGATAGAAACACGTTACAACGGGAAGCGGTGCAGTGTCCTACCATGGTGTCCGTTACGGGACCGGCACGCGACGTCCACACTTCGAAGCTGGGCGACCATTACTGTGGCACCGATCCCACAATGCGGCTCGCGGCTGCTGAGGACTGGTGCCACGCATCCACTACTACACGGGTAGCGGCTACCCGAGGGCATAACCGGTTTCATAACCGCTGTTGAAACCACCTCATATGTGGTTTCAACAACGGTTATGAAAACGCCTTCTGTAACGTTACAGGTGTAAATGCAAACCATTGCGGTAACAGTTTGGGCACTCTGTAACATTACAGAGGGGTAGTGTGGACAGGGCCTTACAGGCAGTTTGTTCAGCAGCATACCCTACTAAAATGAAACAATCTACAGGACAGCAGTAAGCTGTGACAGTCTAATTGCAGCAGTTTCTATAGATCTTAAATGTTGACTATAAGTAAGAAGTGTAAAATCAGCTTACTCAGTCACTGGGGTGTTAGGTCTTAGATACCCCCATCTCTTTATGCAGCCCCAGAAAATCCTCCTCCTCCTCCTCTATGATGGCCATGTGTGGTGGTGGTGGGGGGAGACCTTCAGGCACACTGTAGCACTCTCCGTTTTGGCTGCAATACAGTGTACACCAGCTCCTCACATGGTTTGCTTGGTTTTTAAGATACTGCACAAGAAGTACTGCTCAACGGGGTCTGCCACCCACCCGCTGGAGAACTCAGCTGGAGGAATCAGCCAGACACTTGCAGCCACCACTTCAAAGATGCACTGGAATGGCAGTATACTGTGGCAAGTACACAGAGGCATGCACACCGATGGCCCATGACAGTCCACAGGACAGAGTGCAGAGATGCTACACCATACCACCATCCAGTGTGGTGAACAGGGCATGTGATGCTTAGGAACCACATGGTCCAACACCACTACAAGACCACCATGGTGATGCCATTACTGTCCAAGCCATAGGCGCACAGGAGAACACCATGCTGAATAGACCCGCAGGCAACACAATGGTAACCACGCGCCCACGCCAGCACAGGGGGACACACCTGCTCCAAGATGCAATGGACACAAACGGACCTGCACAATGGGTGCAGCCATGGAGAAAGAGGGTAAGGCAACACTGGAAGCAACCCCCAATGCACCCCCCGCACCACTGTCAACAATGCACATGAAGCAGGCCAGGAGGATGATGGACAGTGTCAGCTGTGAGGGAACGGCCCTTGCACACATGCACCAAGCACACTGGCAGCCCCAAGATGCCCCCGGAGGTCCATGGCACATGAATCGCAGCCAGCAGCAAGGAACGGCAGTACCGTTTTATCATGGCTGGACACACATGGACACAGTGATGGGCAACAGCAGGCAGCACAGCCAAAGTGGTGGTGGGTAAGAACCAGGAAGGACAGCCCACACAATTGTCACCCAACCCACCTGTGACATGACCACATACAGATAGCACCACACCATTCTGTGGCAACTGACAGATAATTGCACCTGTATGAACTCCAGGTACTGCCACACAGCATCCCCATCGTTACCACCCCTCACCCACATGAACCTCCCCCCACGTGATACTACACATTCACACATGAATGAGACAACACCTGCAGCTGAACGTAACCCAGTTTACATGCCAGACTATCATGGATTACCCTTTGCAAGCATCACAACATTAGGAACAAACAGTAGGGTTCGACCTTGGCATATGGTGGTTTGGCTTATTCACATCAGCATGCCGATGTGAGACTAAGAGAACCCCATTGTCATGGAGTAAACACAGACTATCATAGAAACATAGACTATGATGGCAGATAAGGACCACTTGGCCCACCTAGTCTGCCCATTTCCCTACCTACAGGATAAGCTGCAGATCCTAGTTAATCAACAGCCTATTTCTTCCTATTTCCCACGAGAATTGCCTTATGTCTGTCCCATGCATTCTTGAATTCTCCTACAGTTTTAGACCCCACAACCTCCTCAAGAAGGTGGTTCCATGCATCCACTACACTCTCTGTGAAATAATACTTCCGCACATTGCCCCTGAGCCATCCCCCCCTCTATCTTCAAATGGTTTCCCCTTGTTCTTGCACATCTCTTTTTCTGAAAGATGCTACCCTCTTGGACTTTCTTGATTCCATTGAGGTACTTAAAAGTTTCTATCATGTCCCCCCTCTCCCTCCTTTCCTCAAGGGTATACATATTAAGCTCCTTTAGTCTCTCCTCATATGGCTTCTGATGCAGACCCTGCACCATTATAATTGCCCTCTTCTGTACTGCCTCCATCCTGTCTATGTCCTTGCAGATATGGGGTCTCCAGAACTGGACGCAGTACTCCAGATGGGGTCTCACCAACTGTCTGTACAGAGGGATAACAACTCCCTGTTTTCTACTGGTGATGCCTCTCCCTATATGTCCCAGTATCCCCCCAGCCCTCCCTACTGCCTTCTCACATTGCTTTCTAACCTTAAGGTCATCTGATATGATTACCCCCAGGTCCTTTCCATTTTTTGTTGCTACTACTCCCTCCATGTGTACTCTTCCCTGGTTTTTGTTTCCCAGGTGCATTATTTTGCACTTTTTGCACTGAATCCTAGTTGCCATACTCTGACCATTCCTCAAACCTCACAAGTCCCTTCTCATCCTTTCCACCCCTGTTGTGTATCAACCCTGTTGCAGATCTTTGTGTCATCTGCAAAGAGGCATACTTTTCCTTCCAGTCCCTCTGCAATGTCACTTATGAAGACATTGAAAAGGACCGGCCCCAGTACTGAACCCTGCGGTACCCCACTAGTAATCCCCCTTTTTTTCAGAGTGGACTCTGTTTACTTTACCTTCTGTGTCCTGTTGTCCAGCCAATGTTTTATCCAAGCTACCACCCTGGGACCCATTCCCAGGCTGGCTAATTTGTTTATTAATCTTTTGTGTGGGACTGTGTCAAATGCCTTGCCAAAGTCTAGGTAGGCCATGTACACAGTCCCTCCCTGGTCTACTACTTTGGTCACCCAGTCAAAGAAATCAATTAGCTTCATCTGACATGACTTTCCTGCTACGAATCCATGCTGCCTTGGGTCCTGTGCCCCACTGACCTCTAGGTACTCAACAATTCTTTCCTTCAGAAGTGATTCCATCATTTTCCCTACCACAGAGGTCAAACTGACAGGTCTGTAGTTTCCTGCCTCTGTCTTGCTCCCGCTTTTGTGAAGGGGAATCACATCTGCCCTCCTCTAGTCCTCAGGTTCCACACCATCCTCCCATGATTTGTTAAAAAGGGTAGTCAGTGGTGTCACTAGTTCTTCCCTTAATTCTTTTAGAATTCTGGGGTGAATCCCGTCAGGCCCCATTGCTTTGTCCGCCTTCAGTTTTAAGAGTTCTTTCAGAACCCTTTCTTCTGTGAAAGGACTGGGATCGATCCCTCTATCCAGAGTGCTTCTGTTAAATGGATTAGGTACCTCTCCTTCCTTCTCTTTTGTGAATGCTGAGCAGAAGTATTCATTCAGTATCTCTGCTTTTTCACTGTCCCTCTCTACCCACCCACCATCCATTCTACTCAGCCTCACTATCCCTCCTTTTGTCTTTCTTCGCTCCCTGATGCACCTGTAAAAGGTTTTATTCCCTTTCTTAACTGAGTCAACTATCTTTTCCTCAGTTTGGGCCTTTGCTATTCTGACTGCCTTCCCTGCTTCCTTCTGCCTTAACTGGTACTATCGCAGTGCAATATGCCCTGCAATGGTGGCACCCCAAAGCTGGCCTTGTGTGGTGGCATGCACTGAGACCTGTGCGAAAGGGCACAGCATGGGACATGTTTCTGTAGTCCACACTGACGTGCATGGGCAGGCACTTACATACATGGCATGACATGAAACCTTGCAGTACGCACATAGCGTACAGCTGCAACATTGGACACAAACAAGTGTTGCAGGACAGAAGAAAGAGACAAGGATACACGTTACAATAGTGAAAAACACTTTACTAGCAACAAAGCATGGAACAGGTGTAATAAAACAGCAGAACAACATATAGAAACATTGAAACATAGAAGCTGCTGGCAGAAAAGGACCTCCTGGCCCACCCAGTTTGCCCTAAAGTCCCCACCTACTGTGCTGCCGTACACCGTAAGTGATTTCCGGCCTTACCCTCTCCCCCAGCCCTATTATTAAGGTTCCCCTGTGTCTATCCCATGCATGTTTGAAACCTATTACTGTTTCAGTACCCACCACCTCTGCTGTGAAGCTGTTCCATGTGTCCACCACCCTTTCTGTAAAGAAATGTTTCCTCACATCACCTCTAAGTCTCCCCACTTCCAGCTTCATATCAAGTCCACTCATCTTTGAGCATCTATTTCTGTGCAATATGCCACCCTCCTGTACTAACAATAAACACAAAGTAGTATAGTACATCAAAGGTGTGGAATATAATAATAGGAACACCAGCAAACAATAATAAAATGTTGATGTGTCTAACAATGTAATGCACATGGACATGTGCACTTGTCCAGAGTAAATTACATTGTGGCTCACTGCTCAGTATAATTATCAGGGATGGAAAGCAGTGCTGCAGTGTCCACCTGCAGGAGGTCCATGTGTTCTGCAATGGGCTGGATGTGTGCCCCCAGGCTCCTGGCAAGGTCTCGCATGGCCTGGCTGTGTGGTGCATCCATATCGGCCCCTCTTGCATCAGCGTTGCATCCCTCGTGAACATCGGCACCCTCCTGATGCAGTAGGAAAACATGCCCAGGCTCCCCTGCCAACTGCTCATCCTCCCCTAGTCATGAAGGTCCTGTGGCCCCACCATGGGTAGTGGCACATGGGGTCCACAACATCCTGTTGGGCTGTGTCATGGCCATGTGCTGCCTGTACATCCAGTGAGTGCAGCATGTCCTGTTGCTCCCCCACCACAGCTGACCCTTGTGCGTCTGTTGTCAGTGCATGGTTGCATGTGCATTCCTCATAGGCCCTTGCCTCTAGCTGCTTTAGCCGCTGCATCGCCCACTCCAGGCAAGACCATCATGCATCTCATGCAGGTTGCCTACCCTGTCTGGTCCCTCCAACACCTGCACAACAAAAGAGAGCATGGTGTGAGTGTGCAGACCCTGGCAGCCTGTGAGTGATTGCCAGCATAATGGGCAAGTAAGAGCCAGTACGCAAACGTCCTCCCATATGTTGCATGACAGGGCTATGCCAATGGGACACATAATGGTCCAATGTCTGTTATGCCCAGACCCATTCCCAGCACCAGTGTAGGCTCACGGTGCATGTTAGACCACACACCATGCCCTTGCAGCACCCCTGATGAGTGCCGCATGGGCAATGGTGTATCTGGGATGAATGGTCCCATCGCAGGACCTGTCACAGCCTGTTGCCATTGTGCCACACTGTGCACAGTGTGCAGTGACATGGCGACCCACAGACAGGTGGAACAATGCCATGTGATGCCCATTGGGTGGGCAACAAGTTGTGCCATATGTGCCACACATGTGCAATATGTGTTGCAGCCTACATGGATGACAGGGCAAGATGGTGGACACATGGCTATGCCCGACCATTGTGTAGTGCAGAGTAAAGCCACAGGTTGTAACTGTGAATCTGATGCTTGTCTATGTGATGCACATGGAACCACCCGGCACAATTGTTACCACGACTGTGGAATGTGCCAGTGCCACTGTACCATATGCGTGCAAAACCCATATACAGGGTCACATGAGACTGTGTCTGCTGCCCTTGCATCAACTGGTCACAAGCAGTGCATGCACAATGCAACACTAGGTGGCAGGGCTACATTCCACAATGGCATGATGTGTGGTCCCCTTCCACGATGCATGACAGTGCACCGCACAGCATGTGCTGATAGGGTCGTACAACCCATGGCCGCAGACATGCACAATGCCATGTTGGGACAGAGACAAGTAATGGGCACTGCGGTCTTGTGCAACACTGCCTCACACATACAGATGTGCATGTCACCATCCCACACCTGAATGACCACCAACATGCTCATCTGCACGTGTGCCTCCATGCATATTGTGCGTCACTACCATACGCATACGTGGCTATGCATTCAGCTGCAGGGCCTTTCTGTCCTGTGCTGTAGGCCACTTGCTGGTGCTATGTGGGTGACATCTGCAGTAACACCCATGGCATTCTTGGACCCCCTGCATGCATTCAGACCACCAGATGACCTACCTGTGGTGCGGAGTCTGGGTCCAGGCCTCAGATCTCCCTGTCTGCTTGCCTCCTCCTCACCTCTTGGCAAAGCCCGGTGGTCCTCTGTGGATGTGGATGCATGGCCTCCTGTGGAGACAGAAGTAGAGATACACAGTTTACAACTGATGCACAGTGGGGATCACTACATGCTTCATGTGTGTCTCTCTGTTGTGTGACATGTCACTTAGCTGTCTGCTGTGGTCATCCACCTCTCATCTGGAAATCAGCATCCCTGGCCATGGCCCTAAGGTGGTTGAGGAGCACAGCCTCTCTCCATGTCAGGTCATTAAACCTATGGCGCACCTCTCTGGTGGTCCTCCTCACACCTGACAGTCTTCTAAGCCTCTGACAAATTGCTCTCCACACCCTGTCCCTCTGGAAGGGTGTGGTCCTACAACTGCCTGGTGGCAGTATTATGCGGGATCACTGCTCCACCAAGCGGATGAGCAGCACAGTCTCATCATCTGAGAAATGAAGGACACATGTCCAGCCTGCCATACCCTGTGTTAGTACTGATTGTAACATGGGAGAAATGTGAGGACTCCAGGGAAGGACGGTGATAGGTGAAATAGGGTCAGGTGGGGGCAAGAGCAACACGGCATTATGGCACGATAATGCCGTGTTGCTGTAGAACGTACATTCCAATAATCCCCAGTTGAGAGCGTGAGCGCACACCGAGAAGTGTATCAGAACTAAAGGGAAATTTTCTCAAGAGCTTGACCAATAGGTGGCGGTAGGAACAGAGATCGGGTACCGAAAAGGCAAAATGTACTCGATCTGTCGAAAGTGCCACCTATTGGTCGGAAAACCAGTGAGGTGGTCAGGGAAAAGCACTGTGTGGTGTCATCCGTAGCGGAGTGCAGCACTGGAAATCATGGAGACCAGAGAAGAGATGTATTGGAGGCACAGAAGAAGTGATGTATAGGAAGGTAGGAAAGCGACTGATATGATAGTGCGGACATGACACTACGAAAGCAAAACTAGTAGGGTAGGAAAGAGACAAATGCAAAAACGGCAATGAAATGTAAGAAGTGCCACCTATTGGTCGGAACATTGACGGCCCTGCGAGAGACTCCGCTCAGACAACTGCTGTACACTAATTGAGAAACTAAGCGATGCAGCGTAAAGAATCTCCCCAGAAGTCACCGCGGCAGAAATCTCAGCTGTAAATGGACGGGCAGCAACATAGCAGCCGATAACAAGTACGATATTTCTAGCCGCAATGATTGTGTACTTTAGGTGCTAGAATGTAAACGGCAGTTGTAAGTCTGGACAAATCAGTAGACACCACAGTACTGCATGTGGGCTCTACAATGTGCACGCGCATAGCTGTAGTCAGACCTTGCAAAGTAAGACAGGTAAAGCAACAAACTGGAAGGCAAGTAAGTAGTTGAGCTTATGTGTCGTTCGCACCAAAGAAATCAGCATCTAACCAATATTTGCCTTGCACTTTCCATGTTACGAGCGCATTAATCCACTCTGAAGGTGGCATCTAATGGTGAGTTAATGCATGGTTGGTCATTGTAGGCACTCGGCCTGCGGCCTCGAGCCCCAACGGCCCCAACCATGCATTAACTCCCCATTAGATGCCACCTTCATCATGGATTAATGCTTACCTGTATGTGAACTCTAGTCTGAAACAGTCCCATCCCTACAGTCACCAGACAATAACGCGTACTCTGAATCTACTTCCAGCACTAAATTATGGACCTGCACCACGTGTAGCCAAGTCTCACTGACAGTGACTGGCACTGATGTAACCGGAGGAGGTCCAATGCACAACCCGCAGTGCAACATGAGTTGATGCAACATACAGCCTTTTTGACCTGTGATGCGGCATGCGTGTCGCATGTTGCGTCCATTCAGGCATTGGCAAGGCACGATGTGCATATTTCTGGGCCACATCACTACGAGTCAGGTATGGTCACACAGGGTTAATGTAGACTGCATCAGCCATTCCCTCCACTGTGCCCCTGAACATTGCATGCGATGGGTGGCAGTCTAAAGAACATGACTCTATAGGTATGACAGAGCAACCCTATCATGCACCAGTATGGAATGTGACACGCATCACCTCATACATGATCCACTTCACCAATAAGCACTATTCCTGTGTACACAAATTGCACATACCCCAATAATGCAAAGCATCATGGGAAGGATATGCAAATGTCCATACATTAAGTTGGACTGGCTCAACTTTTAGCAGAATTGCATGGTGCTAGAAGGCCTCACAATACAATCAGCAAAGGATGAGAACAGCAGAGGCAGATACATTCCTGTGTATTCTATTATATACACATGAACACCCTTCCATTACATTGTAATCAATATTCCCCTTTAAATGCAGTCCACTGTAACATGTCCTGGGTTTGGGCCGATGACATGCAGGTCCCAGGATACTGGACAGGCATATGGCCATTCTTACCAGACACACAGATCCACAGAGCAATCATAGCACAGTTGTAACATTCTCCATTACTATAGACATGTTGCCACTGTCTATGGGCACCACTGTAAACCAGGTCATGTTATCTGACATGCCTTTTGTATGCAGTGCTGCAGGGTAGAGGGGAACAGCATGGGAGATGTTGCAAAGGTACATGGTGGATGGTCTCAGAGGGCCAGTGTACAGGCACCGGTCTAGTGCCCTGTGTCCATCCCCATGGAGCATATTACACATGTACTGTGCTACCGCCATGGTCAGCCTGACCAGGTGTGCGGGTGCCATGGGGCTTGCGGCTACTGTGCATAGTTGTCATGGTGATCCTTATGTTGTGCTCCCCCGTTGTGTGGCCCCCATTACCTGCTTATTGACACCTATGGCTGCCAACATCACACCCCTACACACCAGGTGTTGTGGGCTGTTACGTACTCTCCAGTCCACCATGGGGCTGACACAGTGCCCGTTGGACTACACACAACATAGGGCATGTTACATACTGTTGTTAACATGTGTTCAGGTAAAGTGTGTGAAGATGAGGTTTGCTCTGATGCACTGACACATCACAGTGTGATGTGCCAGTGGGTCTCCAGGCATGCCTCGGCCAACACATTGTTCTTCTTCCTGTCCACCTGTGGCATCCTCCCCGGCTCAATCTCCAGCTCGGGCATTGTGATACAGTGTGCAAGGGCAACATTGGGTAGGATGCGGCACATGACAAAGATCTTGCATGCCATCTCAGGGGTGTGCTGCAGTGCCCCACTGGACCTGTCGCACCTGATCTTGAGCAGTCTGAATGTTCTTTTGATGATGGCCCTCGTTGATGCATGTGCCTTATTGTATCACATCTGTGGACCTACCACAGGGTGTCTGACGGGTGTCAGTAGCTAAGGTAGGTGGGGTATCCACTGTCACCTGTGGGGTGGAACACACATATGTTAGTGATGCCGGCACATCCTATACTTGTCAGTGTTCATCTGCCCTGTTGGCTGCATGGCCACAGCTTTTCACACAACTGGCTGGGGGTCACACTCGTCCAGTCCCATGACCCGCCACGGTCTCACATGGCCCCACCAATGCATGCATGCTGGCACACTGTATGCGTCACATGCTGTACCATGTCCCTGGCTGCCACACTACCCATGGCTTCCACAAGGCACCGTTGCCACCCTTCCTGATGGGGTCCTCACATGGGCTGTCTATGGACCTACACGTGGGGTGGACTGTGTGCCTTTTTTGTGTGCACCCACCATTGCAGCCATGCAAGGATGCACTGTTTCTCTGTCCATGTCATTGGCCTACTTATGAGCCAGCCATCATATAGTGTTCCATTTTCAAAGGCCTGGCACAGTCCGCTGTTCTGGAAGATGTGTGAGTCATGGCATGGCCCAGGATACTGTGCTACTATGTCCATAATGCAGCACTGGCTATCATATACAACCTGGATGTTCACAGAGTGGTACCCCTTCCTGTTCATGTATGCCTCAGGTTCACTCACTGGTGCCCATATGGCTAGATGGGTACAGTCAATAGCGCCCAGCACACGTGGGAGGCTAGTGCTGCTGTAGAAACCCTGTTTTACACCAAGCTGCTGCTGTGCAACCATGGGGAACCTGATGTACAGGTGTGCCCTGTGCACCAGGGTGTTCATGACTTGCCTCAGACACCTTGATACTGAGAGCTGGGATATGCCAATGGTATCGCCACTTGGGGTCTGGAATCCCCCACTCATGAGAACACGGAGGGCTGCACACACCTTTGCCTCTATGGGTATGACACGACCTCTCTGTGTCCTGCTCTGAAGGTCACCTCCCAGTTCCTGGCGCCGCTCTGCAATTGTGGCCCTGCCCAGGCGATATCGGGCGATGCACTGATTCTCGGTCAGATCAAGGTATGATGTATGCCTCCGATATACACACCAGGCATGTCTCCTGTGTCTGGGTTCCTGCTGCCTGGCTTGTCCCTGTGCAGCACCACCCTGCTGGCAGGCATGTCTCTGGTGTTGTAGTATTGCCAGCCTGATGCCTAGTAGAACCACCGTCCTTGACATTGTCTCTTTTGTCTCTCTCCGAATGTGTCGTCTCTTTTGTCTCTCTCCTCTTTTGCTAATACTGCTGCAGTGCTGCTTCAGTAGTGTTTGGACTCTGACTGCCTGCTCTGTGTGGCTCCTTTTATATGCTTTAGTCTGCTTAGATCACCTGGGGCTGGTCTAGCGGGCGTTTAAAATTTCATGCAACATGCACCTTTAAGAATCCCCGTCCAGGGCTGTTGCTCCATTTCCTTGATGCAAGGTGCCTTGCACCATGTCGCCGGCCATTCTTTGTCACAACCAAGGTGCAAGGAGAGTCTGACACATGCAAGCAGCGTTTGATGCAGCTTGTGAACGTGAATCGCTCTTGAAGCATGCATTGGCGAAAGCTGCGCCTTGCGTTAAACTCTGACTCAAGCTTCTTGCATTGTTCGGGTTCCTTTGAGAATCAGGCCCATAAAGCTTGGATAATATAAAGAGTGAACTATCCCTGAGGTGTCTTTTTTTGGCTGCATGGGTGGAGCCCTGCAGGCATTTTGGGATTACTAGGAGAGAAAGAGAGAGGGGACTAACGGACATGGTGACTGTCCTTCCCCTGGGTGTTTCGGAGTGGACATTACTCAAAACTCTCCACCATTCACTGGATTTATTGCGGTGGTCTATTTATGTATAACACACACACACACACACACACACACTCACACACTCACACACACACACACACACACACACACACACACACACACTGTGACACCACTCTTCTTCAACTGCTTGTTTGAACAGGCAGTGACGTTAGGGTTACAAAATGACTTGCAACTTTTAAACAAAGTAACTTAAGGATCTCATTATGTTTCCTTGCATTTGCACAAGAAACACCTTGGGACAGTACCACATTTGAGGGGATGAGTCCAATGCAAAGCACTGTACAGTGGGCTCGACCCTGACACACCAATGACCACTGAAGTCGAGTGTGATGGCCACTGGAATTTCACAGTGGGGAGCCGGTCCCACTTGAGAGAAATGAGCTGCACCAATGAGAGAGTGCATTTTATTCCTCTCATTTGCATACCCAGCATTGCAACTCTGCAGACACTCCCTCTCCCTCCCTTTGCTGCAGTCCACCCCTCACCCTCTGTTCCCCCCGCCAGCCTGGCATCTTTCATTAAACCCTCCCACTCCCTTCTCACTGCTGCTGTCCTCTCTGCTCCAGTCCCAGCCCCAGGCATCTAATCAAATCCTCCCACTCCCTCCTACTGTGTGGTGTCCGTCCTACACCCTCTGTTTCCCGTTCTCGTGCCATCGGGTTGCCCAATCCCTGTGTCGGCATCATGTCCCCCTCCAACTCATGTGGCACACTGGGAGCCCACCCCCGTGTGCCCAAATTTATTTATTTTATTTGTACCTGTAAATAAAGAAAACCGTCCCTGACCTTTTTTTTTAACCTGTAAAAAAGAAAACCATTCCTCGTCGTCTCCCCAGTCTCCCCTCCCCATCCCCCTCCCACTGAGCACCCACCTCGCCGCACCCCCCTTTACCCCATACTTACCTCCAGAGGTTAGCGCTGTCATCTTCTGAGGACCAGGACACGTCTGCACTTCTCAAAGCCCACTGGCAAACTGAAGAATCAAAGGTCAGCACCGTATACTGGCAGTCAATGGGGTTTTCAATTTAGGTTGATACCTCAACCGTTGTTAGGAATTTTGGCCCAAAATTTTTAACATGGGGTTCTTGGGACCCCACCTCGTGAACACTGTTACTCTGTCCCCGAAAGGTGATTTCGCAGTCCAGGCATGGAATCACCTCTCGAGACTGATTAGTAAAACAACAGTGCCACTGTTCAAGAGGTAGGGTCCCAAAAAGCCCATGTTACATATTTGGTGAAAAAATTACAAAAAATGACTGCATTACGAGCGTGCGATGGGCAGTTTCTATGCAAACTCCTAACTTTTCCAATTTTTAAAATGTTCACTCCAGATTTTCAACATTGCCATTTTTTTATACCTCCTTATGAACAGTACAGCTGTCATTTTTCACATCCTGTTCAAAATGCATTTTTGCACACCTGTGGCGCAGAATGGTGCGGTCGCCCTGTTAAATCACCTTTTGGGATGAGTGAATGAAATGACAGTAGCACTCTTCATGAGGTGGGGTCCCAAAAAGGCAGTGTTGAAAACTTGGTGAAACAACTCCAAAAAATGGCTGAGTTACACCCGGTCGTTCAAAATTTTCTGCGCACATGTAGCTTTAGTCATTTTCAATATTTTCACTCCAAATTTTAAATATAGCCTTTTTATCACACCACCTCATGACCAGTACAGCTGTCATTTTTCACATCCTGCCCATAATATGTTTTTGTACCTGTGGCGTGGAATGCCGTTTTCCCAGGGATTTGAAAATTTTCACCTACAGGGTTCATAGGACGGGGTGATAAGAAGACTATGTTCAACATTTAGAGTCAAAATACGAAAAAATTAAAAAGTTATGCCCACTTGTTGCAATTTTGTTACGCATGCTAGTAACTGTGGAAATCTTAAATATTTGCACCCCACAATTTTTTTTATTATTTGTACTCCTGCTCCACAGTCCTCTCTATCTGGAGAGAGCCCCAGCCCCACCCCTGACATCCACCAGGTGATGCTGACAAGCTACCTCAAGGGCTTACTCCCCGTCGGGGTCAGCGTGGGAGCCCACCCCCACCAAAACTGGATCCAGTACAGGGGTCAGCGCCATGACTATTCGGGGGCGGAACCTGTGAGCTCTCTCCATCATCCACCGAGAGCTTTTATCCTTCTGGTTTCTCCCCTTTAGGCGTCTGACCTGCCTCTGACCGAATGTCTGCAATGTTGCTGTGCCAGCCCCCAGCCGCCACTAGGGGTCAGGCATGCACCGACAACTGGTCGCACCACTCCTCAGAAAAAGAGAGCTGTCCCTGGGATGCTTGATCCTTCTCCTCTCCTGCCAACCCCCAGCACCTGTGTTTGCTCCCGAACATAGGTCACCAGCATGGCCTGAGGTATGGCGTCCAGCACCTCAACCCTCAGTTCCACCGGACTGGTGATGCACCCCACATTTTCAACATAGCCTTCTTATTACCTGAGCTTCTGTATTCAAATGCTTCCTAAATATGACAGCTTGTCAAAACATAGTTCAGGCAGGCTTTTCCTCCTGCCAGACAAAGTTATGCCCACTTGTTGCAATTTCGGTACACATGCTAGTAAATGTGGAAATCTTAAATATTTGCACCCCCCTTTTTTTTTTTAATTATTTGTACTCTTGCTCCATGGCCTTCTCTATCTGGAGAAAGCCCCAGCCCTGCCCCCAACGTCCACCAGCCGATGCCGACCAGCTACCCCGAGGGCTTACCTCCCCAGCTGGGTCAGCGGGGGGGGGCTCACCCCTACCAAGACTGGATCCAGTGCAGGGTACAGCACCATGACTATTCAGGGCTGGGACCTGCGAGCTCCCTCCATCATCTGCCATGATCTTTTTTCTCCTGGTTTCTCCCCTTCATGGGTGGAGTGTGCAAGGACACCGGCGATGGTGCCGTGCACGCTCCCATGCATGCACCCCATCAGGTGGCTGCCCCGCCTCTAACCCAATATCTGCAACATCTGTGTGCCAGCCCCCAGCCACCGCAAGGGTTCCAGCATGCACTGACAACTGGTCACCCCTCTCCCCGGAGAAGGAGAGCTATCCCTGGGATGCTCGCACCTTCTCCTCCCCTGCTGCCCCCCAGTGGCCTGCATTCACTCTTGAACATGGGTCATCGGTGTGGCATGAGGTGTGGCATCCAGTGCCTCAACCCACAGTGCCAACAGCCCAGTGATGCACCCCTCATTTTCAACACAGCCTTCTTATTACCCGAGCATCTGTATGCAAATGCTGTCCAAAATATGACAGCTTGTCAAAACATAGTTCAGGCAGGCTTTTACTTCCACCAGAAGTTCAACTAATACAATACACACCTGCGACATAAACCATGCAAGGAAACATTTGGCACTGACAAGTGCTTGTTTTTAGCATGGGCTCTCTCTTTAAGAGATTTTGTAGAATTCCTGCCCTAACTGAAGCAAGCAGACGCCTGTGTTCATGTGAGCTGACCAAAATATATGTCACTTTGTCAGTCTTTCCAAGCAAGGAATGTCCTAAAAAGATTTACACTGTTTTTTAACCTCTTAAGACACTACCTGATTTGCACTGTCTCAGACATAGTTTACTACAGCAGAAAACATTTGTCTCTCTAATCCCTAAGACATTTAAAGAACTGTTATCTTTGGTTACTAAGAGATACAAAAGGTGAATATATAAACCAGAACTGTTGCTGTCACCCTTGCGTTCAGAGAATTTGGATGTGGTGTGGGGCAGGAGAAAGGGATGAAGAGGTAGTGGGTGCTGTAATGAAGGGGGACCAAAACTGTTTCTGCTTGTGGCACTGTAACATCTGAAACTGGCCTTGATCTGAAGAAAGGGATGTGCAAATCCCATTGCCCCCTCTCTGAGGCAAGTAAATTTCATTGCAGGGCAAGTATCAAAATATAGCTAATTTCATTGTAATTAATAGGGGCAAGTGAAAAGTCAACTACAGTCATGGCTGGGCAAGTAATAAAAGTTTTGATTTGAACACCCCTGCAGACAGGAGCTGAGTGGAGACACAGCACTGAAGTGACACTATGAGCTTCAACTCAGATTATGTTCACGTGTTCCAGAACGGATCAGAAATCAGAAACAAGCATTTGTTTATGAATGCTGAATATTTTTCATGTACTAGATGTTATTGTAGTTATAATATTCACCCAGGATTCTGCAAGGATGAAGTAGCAGACCCAGAACATCGGATCAAATCCTACTACACACTGCATCTACTGACATTGAGTCAGCGAGGCATATTAGTGGTTAGAACACTGCTTTATAAACTGAAAGACTGCAGGTTCAAGACCCACTAGAAGCAAACATTTACTATGTGAACAAGTCACTTATGTTCTCTGTGCTGCACACTGTCTAGCAGTTGAAAGGGGCATGCGGAGGACTCCAATGGCAACGGGATGCTGCATCTGAACTGGGCTATGCTGTGTAAATAAATTGTGATGTAGGACCCCACTGGAAATGAGGTGTTGCATCTCAGCTGGGCTATCCTGTGTAAATAAACTGTAACTCAGGACCCCACTGGAAATGACATGCTGCATCTCAGCTGGGATATCCTGTGTAAATAAATTGTAATGCCGGACCCCACTGGAAATGACATGCTGCATCTCAGCTGGGATATCCTGTGTAAATAAATTGTAATGCAGGACCCGACTGGAAATGAGATACTGCATCTCAGCTTGGCTATCTTGTGTAAGGAAATTGTACTGCAGTACCCCATGGGAAATGAGATGCTGCACATCAGCTGGGCTATCCTGTGTAAATAAATTGTAATGCAGGACCTCACTGGAAATCAGGTGTTGCATCTCAGCTGGGCTCTGCTGTGTAAATAAATTGCAATGCAGGACCCCAATGGTAATGAGACCTTGCACCTGAGCTGGGCTATCCTGGGTAAATAAATTGTAGTGCAGGTCCCCAATCATAACGAGATGCTGCATCTCAACTGGGCTATCCAGTGTAAATCAATTGCAATGCAGGACCCCACTGGAAATGAGACACTGCATCTCAGCTGGGCTATCCTGTGTGAATATATTTGTAATGCAGGACCCCAATGGAAATGAGATGCTGCATCTCAGCTGGCCTATGCTGTGCAAATAAACTGTAATGCAGGACCCAACTGGAAATGAGATGCTGCATCTCAGCTTGGCTATCTTGTATAAGGAAACTGTACTGCAGAACCCCACTGGAAATGAGATGCTGCATCTCAGCTGGTCTATCTTGTGTAAATAAATTGTAATGCAGGACCCCACTGGAAATGAGATGCTGCATCTCAGCTGTACTATCCTGTGTAAATAAATTGTAATGCAGCACCCCACTGGAAATGAGACCTTGCATCTGAGCTGGGCTATTCTGGGTAAATAAATTGAAGTGCAGGACCCCAATTGTAATGAGATGCTGCATCTCAGCTGGGCTATCCTGCATAAATCAATTGCAATTCATGACCCCACAGGAAAAGAGGTGTTACTTCTCAGCTAGGCTATCCTGTGTAAATAAATTGTAATGCAGAACCCCAATGGAAATGAGATACTGCATCTCAGCTGGGTTATTATGTGTAAATAAATTTTAATGCAGGACTTCAATGGAAATGAGGTGTTCTAGCTCAGTTGGGCTATCCTGTGCAACTCAGTTGTAATGCAGGACCACCCTAGAATCAAGACGCTGCATCTCAGCTGGGCTATCATAGGTAAATACATTTTAATGCAAGACCCCACTAGAAACGAGATGCTGCATCTCAGCAGAGCTATCCCCGGTAAATGAACTGTAATGCAGGACCTCACTTGGAATGAGATACTGTATCTCAGCCGGGCTATCCTGTGTAAATAAATTGTAATGCAGGACACAGTGGAAATGAGGTGTCCCATCTCAGCTGGGCTATACTGTGTAAATAAATTGTAATGAAGGACCCCAATGGAAACCAAATACTGCATCTCACCTGGGCTATCCTGTGTAAATAAATTGTAATGCAGTACCCCACGGGAAATGAGATGCTGCATCTCAGCTGGGCTATCCCTTGTCGATAAATTTTAATGCAGAACCCCACTGGAAATGAGATACTGCATCTCAGCTGGGCTATCCTGTGCAAATAAATTGTAATTTAGGACACAATGGAAATGAGGTGTCCCATCTCAGCTGGGCTATACTGTGTAAATAAATTGTAATGAAGGACCCCAATGGAAACCAAATACTGCATCTCAAGTGAGCTATCCTGTGTTAATAAATTGTAATGCAGGACCCCATGGGAAATGAGACGCTGCATCTCAGCTGGGCTATCCCTTGTCAATAAATTTTAATGCAGGACCCCACTGGAAATGAGATACTGCATCTCAGCTGGGTTATCCTGTGCAAATAAATTGTAATGGAGGAACCCACTGCAACTGAGATGCTACTCTAGGCTACCCTGTGTCAATAAATTTTTAATGCTGCACCCCACTGGAAACGAGATGCTGCATCTCAGCTGAGCTATCCTGTGTAAGTAAATTGTAATGCAGGACCCCACTGAAAACGAGAGGCTGCATCTCAGCTGGGCTATCATGTGTAAATAAATTTTAATGCATGACCCCAGTTGAAATGAGATGCTGCATCTCAGGTGGGCTATCCTGTGGAAATAATTTGTAAAGCATGACCATACTGGAAACAAGATGTCGCATTTTAGCTGGGCGATCCTGTGTAAATAAATTGTAATATCCGACCCTACTGGTAACAAGATGCGGCATCTCAGCTGGGCTGTGTTGTGTAAACACACTGTAATGCAGGACCCCACTGGAAATGAGATGCTGCATCACCGCTGAGTTATCCTGTGTATATAAACTGCAATGCAGGACCTCACTGGAAATGAGATCCTGCATCGCAGCTGAGCTACCCTATGTAAATAAATTATAATGCAGGATCCACTGGAAATGAGATGCTGCATCTCAGCTCAGCAGTGTAAATAATATGTAATGCAGCACCCCACTGGAAATGAGATGCTTCATTTAAGCTGGGCTATCCTGTGTAAATAAACTGTGATGCAGGACCCTACTGAAAATGAGATTTTGTATCTGAGCTGGGCTATGCTGTGTAAATAAACTGTAATGGAGAACACCACTGGATGTGAGGTGTTGCATCTCAGCTGCGCTATGCTGGGTAAATAAATTGTAATGCAGGAGACCACTAGAAATGAGGTGTTGTATCTGAACTGCATTGTGCTGGGTAAAAAAGCTGTAATGCAAGATTACTCTAGAAATGAGATGCTTCTCAGGCTACCTTGGGTAAATAAATTGCAATGCAGGACCCCACTGGAAACGAGATGCTGCATCTTAGCTGGGATATCCTGTGGAAATAATTTGTAATGCAGGACCCCACTGGAAATGAGATGCTGCATTTCAATTGGTCTATCCTGCATAAATAAATTGTAATACAGCATCCCACTGGAAATGAGGTGTTCCAACTCAGCTGGGCTATTCTGTGAAAATCAGTTGTAATGCAGGGCCACACTAGAATCGAGATGCTGTATCTCAGCTGGGCTACCATGGGTAAATAAACTGTGACGCAGGAACCCTCTGGAAATGAGATGCTGCATCTCAGCAGAGCTATCAACATTAAATGAATTGTAATGCAGGACCTCACTGGAAATGAGATACTGCATCTCAGCAGGGCTATCCTGTGTAAATGAATTGTAATGCAGGACCCCACTGGACACGAGATGCTGCATGTCAGCTGTGCTGTCCTGTGGAAATAAATTATAATGTAGCACACCACTTGAAATGAGGTGCTGCATCTCACATGAACTACCCTGTGGAAATAAATTGTAATGCAGGACCCCATTTGATACAGATGCTGCAGGACCCTACTGGAAATGAGATGCTGCAATTCAGCTGGGATATCAACGTTAAATGAATTGTAATGCAGGACCCCACTGGACATGAGATGCTGCATGTCAGCTGTGCTGTCCTGTGGAAATAAATTAAAATGTAGGACACCACTTGAAATGAGGTTCTGCATCTCACATGAACTACCCTGTGGAAATAAATTGTAATGCAGGACCCCATTAGATACAGATGCTGCATCTGGCCTGTGCTATCTTGTGTAAACAAATTGTAATGCAGGACCCTACTGGAAATGAGATGCTGCAATTCAGCTGGGATATCAACGTCAAATGAATTGTAATGCAGGACCCCACTGGACATGAGATGCTGCATGTCAGCTGTGCTGTCCTGTGGAAATAAATTATAATGTAGGACACCACTTGAAATGAGGTTCTGCATCTCATGTGAGCTACCCTGTGGAAATAAACTGTAATGCAGGACCCCACTAGATAAAAGATGCTGCATCTGGCCTGTGCTATTTTGTGTAAATAAATTGTAATGCAGGATTCTATTGGAAATTAGATGTTGCATTTCAGCTGGGATATCCTGTGAAAATAAATTGTAATGCAGGACCCTAATGGTAACATAATAAGACATCTCAGATGGTGTATCCTGTGTAAATAAATTCTAATGCAGAATTCCACTGGAAATGAGATGTTGCATCTCAGCAGGGCTATCCTGTGTAAATAAATTGTAATGCAGGACCCCAATGGAAATGGGATGATGCATCTCATCAGGGCTAGCCTGTATAAATAAATTGTAATGCAGGACCCTACTGGAAACGAGATGCTGCATCTCCACTGGGTTATCCTGTGTTAATAATTTTTAATGCAGGTCCCTACTGGAAATGAGATGATGCATTTCAGGGGGGTTATCCTGTGTAAATAAAACGTAATGCAGAACACAACTGGAAATGAGAAGCTGCACCTCTGCTAATCTATCCTGTGGAAATAAATTGTAATGCAGGACCCAACTGGAAATGAGGTGCTTCATCTCAGATGGGCTATCCTGTATAAATAGATTGTAATGCAGAAACCTACTAAAAATAAGATGCTGGATCTCAGCTTGGGTATCCTGTGTAAATAAATTGTAATGCATGACCCCACTTGGAAGGAGGTGGTGCATCTCAGCTGAGCTATCCTGTTTTAATAAATTGTAATGCTGGACCCTACTGGAAATAAGATGCTGCATCTCAGCTGGGCTATCTTGTGTAAATAAATTTTAATGCAGGACCTCACAGGGAATGAGATGCTGCATTTCAGCTGGGCTATCCTGTGTAAATAAATTGTAATGGAGGACCCCACTGGAAATGAGGTGTTGCATCTCAGTTGGGCTACCCTGTGTAAATAAGTTGTATATAAATAAATTGTTATGCAGGACACCAAAGGAAATGAGATGCTGCACCTCAGCTGGTCTGTCCTGCGTAAATAACTTATAATGCAGGACAATAATGGAAACGAGATGCTGCATCTCAGCTTGGCTATCTTGAGTAAATAAATTGTAATGCAGTACCCTACTGGAAATGAGGTGTTGCATCTCAGCTGGGCTATGCTGTGTAAATAAACTGTAATGGAGGAATACATTGCAAATGAAATGCTTCTCAGGTGGGTTATATTGGGTAAATAAATTGTAATGGAGGTCCCCACTGATAGTGAGATGCTGCATCCCAGGTAGGCTATCTTGCGTAAATAAATTGTAATGCAGGACCCTACTGGAAATGAGATGCTGCATCTCAGCTGGGCTATCCTGTGTAAATAATTTGTAATTCAGGACCCCAGTGGAAATGAGGTGTTGCATCTCAGCTGAGCTATGCTGGCAAATAAACTCTAATGCAGGATCACTCTGGAAATAAGGTGCTTTTCAGGTGGGCTATCCTCGGTAAAAAAAAAAAATTAATAGAATACCCCACTGAAATTGATATGCTGCATCTCAGCTGAGCTATCTTGTGTAAATAAATTGTATTGCAGGACCCCACTGGAAATGAAATGCTGCATCTCAGCTGGGCTCTCATGTGTAAATAAATTCTATTGCAGGACCCCTCTGGGAATGAGACACTGCATCTAAGCTGGCCTATCCTGTCTAAATAAAGTGTAATGCAGAACCCCACTGGAAATGAGGTGTTGCATCTCATCTGGGCCATGCTGTGTAAATACATTGTAATGCAGGCCCCCAAAGGAAATGAGAAGCTGCATCTCAGCTAGGCTATCTTGTGTAAATAAACTGTAATGCAGGACCCCAGTTGAAGTGAGATGTTACATTTCACCTAGGCTATCCTGTATAAATCAAAAGCAATGCAGAATCCCACTGGAAATGAGGTGTTGCATCTCATCTGGGCCATGCTGTGTAAATAAATTGTAATGCAGTACCCCACTGGAAATGAGACACTTCTTCTCAGCTGGGCTATCCTGGGTAAACAATCTGTAGTGCAGGACCTGAATAGAAATGACATGCTGCATCTTAGCTGGGCTAACCTGTGTAAATCTATTGTAATGCAGGACCCCACGGGAAAAGAGGTTTTGCATTTCAGCTGGGCTATCCTCTGTAAATAAACTGTAATGCGGCACCCCACTGGAAAAGAGGAGTTGCATCTCAGCTGGGTTATCCTGTGTAAATAAATTGTAATGCAGGACCCCACTGTGAATGAGATAC
The DNA here is from genome assembly GCA_016271365.2 of Neoceratodus forsteri. NCBI lineage: Eukaryota > Metazoa > Chordata > Ceratodontiformes > Ceratodontidae > Neoceratodus > Neoceratodus forsteri. The sequence continues at coordinate 1,060,354,031 of CM028134.1, read as the reverse complement.
TGCATCTCAGCTGGGTTATCCTGTATAAATAAACTGTAATGCTGGACCCCACTGGAAATGAGATTCTGCATCTCAGCTCTCTTATCCTCCGCAAATAAACTGTAATGCAGAATCACTCTGAAAATGAAATGCTTCTCAGTTGGTTTATTTTGGGTAAATAAATTGTAATGGAGGACCCCACTGAAACTGAGATGTTGCAGCTCAGCAGGGCTGTACTGTGTGAATAAATTGTAATGCAGGACCCCACTAGATACAAGATGCTGCATCTGACCTGTGCTATCTTGTGTAAATAAATTGTAATGCAGGACCCTACTGGAAATGAAATGCTGCATTTCAGCTGGGTTATCCTGTGAAAAAAAATTGTAATGCAGGACCCTAATGGTAACATGATACGGCATCTCAGATGGTGTATCCTGTGTAAATAAATTCTAATGCAGAACTCCACTGGAAATGAGGTGTTGCATCTCAGCTGGGCTATCCTGTGTAAATAAACTGTAATGTAGGACCCCACTGAAAATGAGATGCTGCATCTCAGCTGGGTTATGCTGTATAAATAAATTGTAATGCAGAACCGTACTGGAAATGAGATGATGCATTTCTAGGGGTTATCCTGTAAATAAAACATAATGCAGAACACAACTGGAAATGAGAGGCTGCATCTCTGTGGGCTATCCTGTGGAAATAAATTGTAATGCAGGACCCCACTGGAAATGAGGTGCTTCATCTCAGCTGGGCTATCCTGTGTAAATAAATTGTAATGCAGGACCCTACTGGTAACATGATGTGGCATCTCAGATGGGGTATCCTGTGTAAATAAATTGTAATGCAGGACCCCACTGGGAAGAAGGTGGTGCATCTCGGCTGAGCTTTCCTGTTTTAATAAATTGTAATGCTGGACCATACTGGAAATGAAATGCTGCATCTCAGCTGGGCTATCTTGTGTAAATAAATTTTAACACGGGAACTCACAGGGAATGAGGGGCTGCATTTCAGCTGGGCTATCCGGTGAAAATAAACTGTAATGCAGGACACCACTGGAAATGAGGTGTTGCATTTCATCTGGGTCATGCTGTGTAAATAAATTGTAATGCAGGCCCCCAAAGGAAATGAGATGCTACATCTCAGTTGGGCTATCTTGTGTAAACAATTTGTAATTCAAGATTCCAGTGGAAATGAAGTGTTGTATCTCAGCTGGGCTATGCTGGGCAACTAAACAGTAATGCAGGATCAATGTGGAAATGAGATGCTTCTCAGCTGGGCTATCTTCGGTAAATAAATTGTAATGGAGGACCCCACTGAGACTGAGATGCTGCTTCTCAGCTGGGCTATCTTCGTAATAAATTGTAATGGAAGACCCCACTGAGACTGAGATGCTGCATCTCAGCTGGGCTATCCTGTGTAAATATATTGTAATGCAGGACACCACTGGGAATGAGATGCTACAGCTCGCTTGGGTTGTCCTGTGTAAATAAATTGTAATGCAGGACCCCACTGGAAATGAGGTGTTGCATCTCAGCTGGGCAATGCTGGGTAAATAAACTGTAATGGAGGAACACTTTGAAATGAAATGCTTCTCCAGTGGGCTAAATTGGGTAAATAAATTGTAATGAAGGACCCCACTGATAGTGAGATGTTGCATTCCAGCTGGCCTATCTTGTGTAAATAAATTGTAATGCAGGACCCCATTGGAAATGGGATGCTTCATCTCAGCTGGGTTATCCTGTGTAAATAGCTTGTAACTCAGGACCCCAGTGCAAATGAGGTGTTGTATCTCAGCTGGGCTATGCTGGGCAAATAAACTGTAATGTAGGATCACTCTGGAAATTAGATGCTTTCAGCTTTGCTACCCTGGTTAAATAAATTGTAATGGAGGACCACACTGAGAATAAGATGCTACATCTCCGCTGGGCTGTCCTGTAAATAAATTGTAATGCAGGACCCCACTGAAAATGAGGAGTTGCATCTCAGCTGGGCTGTCCTGTGTAAATAAATTGTAATGCAGTACCCCACCAGAAACAAGATCCTGCATCTCAGCTGGGCTATCCTGTGTAAATAAATTATAATGCAGGACACCACTGGAAATAAGGTGTTGCATCTCACCTGGGCTATGTAGGGCAAATAAACTGTACTTCAGGATCACTCTGGAAATGACATGTTTCTCCGTTGGGCTGTCTTGGGTAAATAAATTGCAGTGGTAGACCCCACTGGAAATGAGATAATGCATCTCAGCCGGGCTATCCTGCGTAAATAAATGGTAGTGCAGGACCCCACTGGAAATGAGATGCTACTTCTCACCTTGGCTGTCCTGTGTAAATAAATTGTAATGCAGGACCCCACTGGAAATGAGGTGTTGTATCTCAGCTGGGCTATCCTATGTAAATAAGTTGTAATGCAGGATTCAATTGGAAATACGGTGTTGTATCTCAGCTGGGCTAACCTGTGTAAATAAATTGCAATGGAGGACCCCAATGGAAATGAGATGCTGCATGTCAGCTGGGCTACCTTGTGTAAATAAATTGTTATGCAGGACCCCAATAGAAATGAGATACTGCATTTCAGCTGGGCAATCCTGTGTAAATCAACTGCAATGCAAGACCCCACTGGAAAGGAGGTGTTGCATCTCAGCTGGGCTATCCTGTGTAAACAAGTTGTAATGCAGGATCCAATTGGAAATGAGGTGTTGTATCTCAGCTGGACTATGTTGCATAAATAAACTGTGATGCAGGCTCACTCTGGAAATGAGATGCTTCTCAGCTGGGCTGTGTTGGGTAAATAAATTGTAGTGGAGGACCCCACTGGAAATGAGATGCTGCATCTCAGCTGTTCTCTCCTTCGTAAATAAATTGCAATGCAGAACCCCACTGGAAATGAGGTGTTGCATTTCAGGTGGGCTATCCTCTTTAAATAAATTGTTTTGTAGGACCCCACTGCAAATGAGATGCTACCTCTCAAGTGGGCTATACTATAAATTGTATATGCAGGACCCTCTGGAAATGAGGTGTTGCATCTCAGCTGGGCAATGCTGGGTAATTAAACTGTAATGGAGGAACACTTTGGAAATGAAGTGCTTCTCAGGTGGGCTATATTGGGTAGGTAAATTGTAATGGAGGTCCCCACTGACAGTGAGATGCTGCATTCCTGCTGGGCTAGCTTGTGTAAATAAATTGTAATGCAGGACCCTACAGAAAATGAAATGCTGCAGCTCAGCTGGTTTATCCTGTGTAAATAATTTGTAATTCAGGGCCCCAGTGGAAATGGGGTGCTGCATCTCAGCTGGGCTATGCTGGGCAAATAAACTGTAATACAGGATCACTCTGGAAATGAGGTGCTTCTCAGCTGGCTACACTGGGTAAATAAATTGTATTAGGAGGACCCCACTGAAACTGAGATGCTGCATCTCAGCTGGGCTATCCTGTGCAAAGCAATTGTAATGCAGGATCCCACTGGAATCAGGTGTTGCATCTCAGCTGGACTGTCATGTGTAAATAAATTGCAATGGAGGAACCCTCTGAAACTGAGATGCTGCATCTCAGCTGGGCTAGCCTGTGTCAATAAAGTGTAATGCAGGACACCAATAGAAACAAGATGCTGCATTTCAGCCAGGGAATGCTGTGTAAATAAATTGTAATGCAGGACCCTACTGGAAATGAAATGCTGCATTTCAGCTGGGTTATCCTGTGAAAAAAAATTGTAATGCAGGACCCTAATGGTAACATGATACGGCATCTCAGATGGTGTATCCTGTGTAAATAAATTCTAATGCAGAACTCCACTGGAAATGAGGTGTTGCATCTCAGCTGGGCTATCCTGTGTAAATAAACTGTAATGTAGGACCCCACTGAAAATGAGATGCTGCATCTCAGCTGGGTTATGCTGTATAAATAAATTGTAATGCAGAACCGTACTGGAAATGAGATGATGCATTTCAGGGGGTTATCCTGTGTAAATAAAACATAATGCAGAACACAACTGGAAATGAGAGGCTGCATCTCTGTGGGGCTATCCTGTGGAAATAAATTGTAATGCAGGACCCCACTGGAAATGAGGTGCTTCATCTCAGCTGGGCTATCCTGTGTAAATAAATTGTAATGCAGGACCCTACTGGTAACATGATGTGGCATCTCAGATGGGGTATCCTGTGTAAATAAATTGTAATGCAGGACCCCACTGGGAAGAAGGTGGTGCATCTCGGCTGAGCTTTCCTGTTTTAATAAATTGTAATGCTGGACCATACTGGAAATGAAATGCTGCATCTCAGCTGGGCTATCTTGTGTAAATAAATTTTAACAGGAACTCACAGGGAATGAGGGCTGCATTTCAGCTGAACTATCCGGTGAAAATAAACTGTAATGCAGGACACCACTGGAAATGAGGTGTTGCATTTCATCTAGGTCATGCTGTGTAAATAAATTGTAATGCAGGCCCCCAAAGGAAATGAGATGCTACATCTCAGTTGGGCTATCTTGTGTAAACAATTTGTAATTCAAGATTCCAGTGGAAATGAAGTGTTGTATCTCAGCTGGGCTATGCTGGGCAACTAAACAGTAATGCAGGATCAATGTGGAAATGAGATGCTTCTCAGCTGGGCTATCTTCGGTAAATAAATTGTAATGGAGGACCCCACTGAGACTGAGATGCTGCTTCTCAGCTGGGCTATCTTCGGTAAATAAATTGTAATGGAAGACCCCACTGAGACTGAGATGCTGCATCTCAGCTGGGCTATCCTGTGTAAATATATTGTAATGCAGGACACCACTGGGAATGAGATGCTACAGCTCCGCTGGGTTGTCCTGTGTAAATAAATTGTAATGCAGGACCCCACTGGAAATGAGGTGTTGCATCTCAGCTGGGCAATGCTGGGTAAATAAACTGTAATGGAGGAACACTTTGGAAATGAAATGCTTCTCAGGTGGGCTAAATTGGGTAAATAAATTGTAATGAAGGACCCCACTGATAGTGAGATGTTGCATTCCAGCTGGCCTATCTTGTGTAAATAAATTGTAATGCAGGACCCCATTGGAAATGGGATGCTTCATCTCAGCTGGGTTATCCTGTGTAAATAGCTTGTAACTCAGGACCCCAGTGCAAATGAGGTGTTGTATCTCAGCTGGGCTATGCTGGGCAAATAAACTGTAATGTAGGATCACTCTGGAAATTAGATGCTTCTCAGCTTTGCTACCCTGGTTAAATAAATTGTAATGGAGGACCACACTGAGAATAAGATGCTACATCTCCGCTGGGCTGTCCTGTGTAAATAAATTGTAATGCAGGACCCCACTGAAAATGAGGAGTTGCATCTCAGCTGGGCTGTCCTGTGTAAATAAATTGTAATGCAGTACCCCACCAGAAACAAGATCCTGCATCTCAGCTGGGCTATCCTGTGTAAATAAATTATAATGCAGGACACCACTGGAAATAAGGTGTTGCATCTCACCTGGGCTATGTAGGGCAAATAAACTGTACTTCAGGATCACTCTGGAAATGACATGTTTCTCCGTTGGGCTGTCTTGGGTAAATAAATTGCAGTGGTAGACCCCACTGGAAATGAGATAATGCATCTCAGCCGGGCTATCCTGCGTAAATAAATGGTAGTGCAGGACCCCACTGGAAATGAGATGCTACTTCTCACCTTGGCTGTCCTGTGTAAATAAATTGTAATGCAGGACCCCACTGGAAATGAGGTGTTGTATCTCAGCTGGGCTATCCTATGTAAATAAGTTGTAATGCAGGATTCAATTGGAAATACGGTGTTGTATCTCAGCTGGGCTAACCTGTGTAAATAAATTGCAATGGAGGACCCCAATGGAAATGAGATGCTGCATGTCAGCTGGGCTACCTTGTGTAAATAAATTGTTATGCAGGACCCCAATAGAAATGAGATACTGCATTTCAGCTGGGCAATCCTGTGTAAATCAACTGCAATGCAAGACCCCACTGGAAAGGAGGTGTTGCATCTCAGCTGGGCTATCCTGTGTAAACAAGTTGTAATGCAGGATCCAATTGGAAATGAGGTGTTGTATCTCAGCTGGACTATGTTGCATAAATAAACTGTGATGCAGGCTCACTCTGGAAATGAGATGCTTCTCAGCTGGGCTGTGTTGGGTAAATAAATTGTAGTGGAGGACCCCACTGGAAATGAGATGCTGCATCTCAGCTGTTCTCTCCTGCGTAAATAAATTGCAATGCAGAACCCCACTGGAAATGAGGTGTTGCATTTCAGGTGGGCTATCCTCTTTAAATAAATTGTTTTGTAGGACCCCACTGCAAATGAGATGCTACCTCTCAAGTGGGCTATACTTTGTAAATAAATTGTAATGCAGGACCCCTCTGGAAATGAGGTGTTGCATCTCAGCTGGGCAATGCTGGGTAATTAAACTGTAATGGAGGAACACTTTGGAAATGAAGTGCTTCTCAGGTGGGCTATATTGGGTAGGTAAATTGTAATGGAGGTCCCCACTGACAGTGAGATGCTGCATTCCTGCTGGGCTAGCTTGTGTAAATAAATTGTAATGCAGGACCCTACAGAAAATGAAATGCTGCAGCTCAGCTGGTTTATCCTGTGTAAATAATTTGTAATTCAGGGCCCCAGTGGAAATGGGGTGCTGCATCTCAACTAGGCTATGCTGGGCAAATAAACTGTAATACAGGATCACTCTGAAATGAGGTGCTTCTCAGCTGGCTACACTGGGTAAATAAATTGTATTAGGAGGACCCCACTGAAACTGAGATGCTGCATCTCAGCTGGGCTATCCTGTGCAAAGCAATTGTAATGCAGGATCCCACTGGAATCAGGTGTTGCATCTCAGCTGGACTGTCATGTGTAAATAAATTGCAATGGAGGAACCCTCTGAAACTGAGATGCTGCATCTCAGCTGGGCTAGCCTGTGTCAATAAAGTGTAATGCAGGACACCAATAGAAACAAGATGCTGCATTTCAGCCGGGGAATGCTGTGTAAATAAATTGTAATGCAGGACCCTACTGGAAATGAGGTGCTGCATCTCAGCTGGGCAATGCTGGGCAAACAAACTGTAATGGAGGAACACTTTGGAAATGAAATGCTTCTCAGATGGGCTATATTGGGTAAATAAATTGTAATGAAGGACCCCACTTTTACTGAGATGTTGTATTCCAGCTGGCCTATCTTGTGGAAATAAATTGTAATGCAGGACCCCACTGGAAATGGGATGATGCATCTCTGCTGGGCTATCCTGTGTAAATAATTTGTAACTGAGGACCCTAGTGGAAATGAGGTGTTGCATTTCAGCTGGGCTATGATGAGCAAATAAAGTGTAATGCAGGTCACTCTGGAAATGAGATGCTTCTCAGCTGGGCTACCCTGGGTAACTCAATTGTAATGGAGGACCCCCACTGAAACTGAGATGCTACATCCCAGCTGAGCTATTCTGTGCAAATCAATTGTAATGCAGGACCCCACTGAAAATGAGATGCTGCATCTCAGCTGGGTTATCCTGTATAAATTCTACTGCAGGACCCCACTGGAAACGAGATGCTGCATCTCAGCTGGGCTATCCTGTGTAAATAAATTGTAATGCAGGACCCCAGCAGAAACGAGATGCTTCAGCTTAGCTGGGCTATCTTGTGTAAATAAATTATAATGGAGGACCCCACTGGAAATAAGGTGGTGTTGCATCCCAGCAGGGCAGTGCTGGGTAATTAAACTGTAGTGGAGGAACACTTTGGAAATGAAGTGCTTCTCAGGTGGGCTATATTGGGTAAGTAAATTGTAATGGAGGTCCCCACTGACAGTGAGATGCTGCATCTCAGCTGGCTATCCTGTGTAAATAAATTATAATGCAGAACCCCACTGCAAATGAGATGCTGCACCTCAGCAGGACTATCCTCCATAAATGAATTATAATGGAGGACCCCGCTGGAAATGAGATGTTGCATCTCAGCCGTGCTATGCTGTATAAGTAAATTGTACTGCTGGACCCCACAGGAAATGAGATGCTGCATCTCAGCTGGGCTATCCTTGTAAATAAATTATAATGCAGGACACTACTGGAAACGAGATGCTGCATCTCAGCTGGGCAATCCTGTGGAAATAAATTGTAATATGGGACCCCACTGGAAATGAGGTCTTGCGTCTCAGCTGGGCTAAACTGGGCAAATAAGCTGTAATGCAGGATCACTCTGGAAAATAGGTGCTTCTCACCTGGCTACACTGGGTAAATAAATTGTATTAGGAGGATCCCACTGAAACTGAGATGCTGCATCTCAGCTGGGCTATCCTGTGCAAAACAATTGTAATACAGGATCCCACTGGAATAAGGTGTTGCATCTCAGCTGGACTGTCATGTGTAAATAAATTGTAATGGAGGACCCCACTGAAACTGAGATGCTGCATCTCAGCTGGGCTATCCTGTGGAAATAAATTGTAATGCTGGACACCAATGGAATCAAGATGCTGCATTTCAGCTGGGGTATGCTGTGTAAATAAATTGTAATGCAAGACCCTACTGGAAATGAGATGCTGCATCTCAGCTGGCTATCCTGTTTAAATAAATTGTAATGCAGAACCCCACTGCAAATGAGATGCTGCATCTCAGCAGGGCTATCCTCTGTAAATGAGTTATAATGGAGGACCCCACTGGAAATTACATGTTGCATCTCAGCTGTGCTATGCTGTATAAGTAAATTGTACTGCTCAACCCCACAAGAAATGAGATGCTGCATCTCAGCTGGGCAATCCTATGGAAATAAATTGTAATATCGGACCCCACTGGAAATGAGGTGCTGCATCTCAACTGGGGTATGCTGGGTAAATAAACTGTAATGCAGGATCACTCTGGAAATGAGATGCTTCTCCGCTGGGCTGTCAGGTAAATAAATTGTGGTGGAGGACCCCACTGGAAATGAGATGATGCATCTCAGCCAGGCTATCCTGTGTAAATAAATTGTAATGCAGGACCCTACTAGAAATGAGGTGTTGCATCTCAGCTGGTCTATCCTGTGTAAATAAATTGCAGTGCAGGACCCCACTGAGAATGAGATGCTACATCTCTGCTGGGCTGTCCTGTGTAAATAAATTGCAATGCAGGACCCCACTGGAAATGAGGTGTTGCAGCTCAGCTGGACAATGCTGGGTAAATAAACTGTAATGGAGAAACATTTAGGAAATGAAATGCTCTGAGATGGGCTACATTGGGTAAATAAATTGTAATGAAGGACCCCATTGATACTGAGATCTTGCATTCCAGCTGGCCTATCTTGTGTAAATAAATTGTAACGTAGGACCCCACTGGAAACGGGATGCTTCATCTCAGCTGGGCTATCCTGTGTACAGTAAATAGTTTGTAACTCAGGACCCCAGTAGAAATGAGGTGTTGCATCTCAGATGGGCTATGCTGGGCAAATAAACTGTAATGTAGGATCACTCCGGAAATTAGATGCTTCTCAGCTGGGCTATCCTGTGTAAATACATTGTAATGGAGGACCCCACTGGGAATGAGATGCTACATCTCCACTGGGCTGTCGTGTATAAATAAATTGTAATGCAGGACCCTACTGGAAATGAGGTGTTGCATCTCAGCTGGGCTAGCCTGTGTAAATAAATGGTAGTGCAGGACCCCACTGAAAATGAGGAGTTGCATCCCAGCTGGGCTGTCCTGTGTAAATAAATTGTAATGCAGAACCCCACTGGAAATGAGATGCTGCATCTCAACTGGGCTATCCTGTGTAAATAAATTATAATGCAGGCCACCACTGGAAATAAGGTGTTGCATCTCACCTGGGCTATGCTGGGCAAATAAAATGTAATTCAAGATCACTGTGGAAATGTCATGCTTCACCGCTGGGCTGTCTTAGGTAAATAAATTGTAGTGGAGGACCCCACTGGAAATGAGATGATGCATCTCAGCCGGGCTATCCTGTGTAAATAAATTGTAATGCAGGACCCCACTGGAAATGAGGTGTTGCATCTCAGCTGGGCAATGCTGGGCAAACAAACTGTAATGGAGGAACACTTTGGAAATGAAATGCTTCTCAGATGGGCTATATTTGGGTAAATAAATTGTAATGAAGGACCCCACTTTTACTGAGATGTTGTATTCCAGCTGGCCTATCTTGTGCAAATAAATTGTAATGCAGGACCCCACTGGAAATGGGATGATGCACCTCTGCTGGGCTATCCTGTGTAAATAATTTGTAACTCAGGACCCCAGTAGAAATGAGGTGTTGCATTTCAGCTGGGCTATGATGGGCAAATAACTGTAATGCAGGATCACTCTGGAAATGAGATGCTTCTCAGCTGGGCTACCCTGGGTAAATAAATTGTAATGGAGGACCCCCACTGAAACGGAGATGCTGCATCCCAGCTGAGCTATCCTGTGCAAATCAATTGTAATGCAGGACCCCACTGAAAATGAGATGCTGCATCTCAGCTGGGTTATCCTGTATAAATTCTACTGCAGGACCTCACTGGAAACGAGATGCTGCATCTCAGCTGGGCTATCCTGTGTAAATAAATTGTAAGGCAGGACCCCAACAGAAATGAGATGCTTCAGCTTAGCTGGGCTATACTGTGTAAATAAATTATAATGCAGGACCCCACTGGAAATAAGGTGTTGCATCCCAGCAGGGCAATGCTGGGTAATTAAACTGTAGTGGAGGAACACTTTGGAAATGAAATGCTTCTCAGGTGGGCTATATTGGGTAAGTAAATTGTAATGGAGGTCCCCACTGATAGTGAGATGCTGCATTCCTGCTGGGCTATCTTGTGTAAATAAATTGTAATGCAGGACCCTACGGAAAATGAGATGCTACAGCTCAGCTGGTTTATCCTGTGTAAATAATTTGTAATTCAGGACCCCAGTGGAAATGAGGCGTTGTATCTCAGCTGGGCTATGCTGGGCAAATATACTGTAATGCAGGATCACTCTGGAAATGAGGTGCTTCTCAGCTGAGCTACACTGGGTAAATAAATTGTATTAGGAGGACCCCACTGAAACTGAGATGCTGCATCTCAGCTGGGCTATCCTGTGCAAATCAATTGTGTGCTATACCTGGTTAAACAACTAAATAAAAAATAAAAAATTGTAATGCAGGATCCCACTAGAATCAGGTGTTGCATCTCAGCTGGACTGTCATGTGTAAATAAATTGTAATGCAGGACCCTGCTGGAAATGAGATGCTGCATCTCAGCTAGGCTATCCTGTGTAAATAAATTGTAATGCAGGATGCCAGTGGAAACAAGAGACTGCATCTCAGCTGAGCTATCCTGTGTAAATAAGCTGTAATGCAGGACCCTACTAGAAATGAGATGCTGCATGTCAGCTAGGCTATACTGTGTAAATAAATTGTAATGCAGGACCCCTCTGGAAATGAGGTGTTGCGTCTCATCTAGGCTATGCTGGGTAAATAAACTGTAATGCAGGATCACTCTGGAAATGAGGTGCTTCTTAGCTGGGCTGTCTTGGGTAAATAAATTGTGAGGAGGACCCAACTGAAACTGAGATGCTGCATCTCAAGTCAGCTAGCCTGTGTAAATAAATTGTAATGCTGGACTCCAAAGGAAATGAGATGCTGCATCTCAGCTGGGCTATTTTGTGTAAATAAATTGTAATGCAGGACACTACTGGAAATGAGATGCTGCATCTGAGCTGGGCTGTTCTGGGTAAATGAATTATAATGTAGGACCCCACTGTAAACAAGGTGTTGTAACTCATCAGGGCTAACCTGGGTAAATAAATTTTAATGCAGTACCCCACCAGAAATGAGAAGCTGCATCTCAGCTCTCTTATCTTGGTTAAATAACTTGTAATGTAGGACTCTTCTGGAAATGAGATTCTGCATCTCAGCTGGGCTGTCTTGAGAAAATAAATTGTAATCCAGGACCGCACTGGAAATGAGATGGTGCATTTTAGCTTTGCTGTCCTGTGTAAATAAATTGTAATTTAGGACCCCATAGGAATTGAGATGCTGCATTTCAGCTGGGCTATTCTGGGTATATAACTTGTGATGTTGGACACCACCGGAAATGAGATGCTGCATCTCAGCAGAGCTATCCTGGGTAAATAAATTGCAATGGAGGACTCCACTGCAAAACAAGGTGCTGCAATTCGGTAGGGCTATCCTGGGTAAATCAATTATAATTGCCGGACTCCACTAGAAATGAGGCATTGCATCTGAGCTGAGATTTGTGGGTAAAACAATTTTTTTTGATGCAGAACCCAACAGGAAATTAGGTGCTGCATCTCAGCTAGGCTATCCTGTGCAAATAAATTGCAATGCAGGACCCCACTGGAAGTGAGATGGTGCATCTCAGCTGAGCTATCTTGGGTAAATAAATTGTAACGCAGGATCCCTCTGGAAATGAGATGCTTCTCAGCTGGGCTATCCTGTGTAAATAAATTTTAATGCAGGACTCAACTGCAAGCACGATACTGTATCCAAGCTGGGCTATCCTTGGCAAAAGACCGTAAAGCATTACCCCACAGGCAAATACATTTTAATGCAAGACCCAATTGGAAAAATATGCTGCATCTCAGCTGGGCTATGTTGGGTAAATAATTCACCAGAATCGAGAACATGTATGTCAGTTGAGTAGCCTGGGTAAATAATTGTGTAACTATAATAGTCTGTGTGTGTGTGTGTGTGTGTGTGTGTGTGTGTGTGTGTGTGTATCACAACAATTAAAAAGTGCAGTTCAGTGGCTCAGTGGTTTGTGTAAAAATTGCTAGTTTACCCATTTCTCACTGCCCACAATACCATAATTTTGCAGCTGTATTGGCTCTTACTAGAGTTTTTTATTAAGGTAGTGAGAGCCTGATTTTTTACATCAGTTATTGAATGGGAGGAATGTAGAGCTTTCCGAATTAATTTCATTTCATCAGGAAAAGGCTCCACTGAGCAAGCTGCCCTAGTGGGCAGACTAGGTGGTCCATAGGCCCTCATGTGCTATCAACATCTACGCATCTATGTAAGCTCATTTGCAAGGAGGTCCTGGGTAGGACAGCATACATAGGTTAGAAGCAATGGTCCATATAATGTCGGAATCTAACTGTGATCTGACTGCTGCTTCAGAGAAGGGAGGGTAGTGACATGTGAAGCATGTAAATAAATTTATACTGAGATAATGAACTGTTTATTCTCATTTAAAATGTACAACCTGGTCAGATGAATGATTCATCCTGCATTTTTCCTCTCATGAGCACTGCATAAAACTTGTCATGTTCAGAATGTTATCGGTCCCTTCAACTTAGAAGTGTATTGAAAAAACATTTGAAAAGCAGGTTATGGGTTAGGAAACTAATCTGTGATGGATTATATGGTTTCTGCCATTGCCATGGTCAGATATTCCTGAAATGTCTGTGATGTCTCCAGAGACATTTCTGCCTGCGTGTCTGCAGTACTGCTTTAGGGTCACCATGTTGAATCGCTTCAGAAATATCACAAAATATATGAAAACATCTGACCGTGTCAATGGCTGCACCTGTATTATACTGAAGCTCCTATGCCCAGTTGTCTTTTCTCCAACCCTTTAATTCCAGACCTCCCTGCCAGTACTAATCATACCTGTCATGCATGGGAGAATGACTTGAATACAGACATTACAGAAGATGAAAGGGCACTTTATTGGAAAGCAGCTTTGAAATCCTGTCGAGAAGCAAAGGGCAGGCTCACACAACTGAAACTGCTGCACAGATGGCATTAAACCCCAGCCAAACTGCACAAACTAAAATTGTCATCCGCCACATGGCATTGCAGATGTTTGTCTGATGCTATTAGCACTTCACACATATTACGGTCATGTCTGTCTTTAAATTCTTTTTATAAAGTTTTTTTTTCCTTTTTTTTTTCAAAAATAATTTGTACTGTATAATCAAAACAAATTTTTACAATAGGTACAGGCATTTTCCATCCAATCAATCTACATAGTCAGTAATTTTACCAATGAACTAAAAATACAGCTCTTTTTATAAAGATGTCCTCAATGCTTGTGAAGTAATTCTAGACACTTTTGTTAGAAATACCCCCAAATTAGTTTTACTGGGTTTGCCTCCCCTGCGAATGCTATAATCTTATATCAGCAGCCATTATGGCTCAATGCCACTTTGGTAGCAGCAAAGAATATAATTTTAAAAGTCACTTGAGGGAGGTTGATTCACCCAATTTGGCTGAGTGGGCGCGATGACATCACTCCATGACTGTTATTAGTGCTTAGCTCACATTAATATATGCACGCTTTCAGTCTTTATGGCACTTTGGGATTGTGAGCTAATTAGCGCCATGGGATGACAGATGTCTTCATGGCATGCGTGCTTATTCTTTATTTTATATAATACTCTACATTATAGTAGAGAGTAGGGAGAACCCAAGGGGAGAGGAATCCACCAGGATGCAAATGCATAAATGGAGCAGGGTAGTAGACACAAGCGGGGAACAGAATGGGAACATTGCAAAGAGAAGGGAGAAGGAGGGAGGGGAAAAAGGAAAAAAGGGGTAACAAGCAGCGTGGGAACCAAATCTGGAAGGCCATGTGTGCGAATGCCAGAAGTCTGGTAAATAAGATTCCAGACCGAGAGGCTATCATGGTAGAGGCAGACTTGGATACTGTGGCCATTATAGTCATGATGCATTGAAAACTATGACTGGGACATCACCATACCAGGCTATACTCTGTTTAGAAAGGACAGGGTGGGAAGGTAAGGAGGGGTTGTGGTGCTTTATGTGAAGGAAAGCATAAAAGGAACAGATACAAGGAATACAAGGAGAGGCAGAGGTACTATGGGTCTCCTTGGAGATTGGGAACAGAGCAGCTGTTCATACTGGAGTAACCTACAGACTTCCAGCACGGGGGAGGAGTTAGATAAAGTACTGGTGAAAACCATTGCCAAGATGGCAGAACAGGGGGAGGTGCTCCTGTTGGGGGACATCAACCTGCCAGATGTAGACTGGAGCTTCCCAGCAGCAGCTTCAGCTAGAAGTAGGGACATCCTAGACTCTCTACAGGGGGTGTTCCTAAGGCAACTAGTCAGCGAACTCACTCATGATGGGGCAATACTGGACCTGGTACTCACTCACAGGGACACTGTTGCAGACATCGAGGTGGGAGACCACCTGGGGGCCAACAATCACCTTACAATGTGGTTCAGTATAAGGCAGCTGTGGAACTGAACCACACAAGGATGAGGTCCTGGAAGGAGGGCAGATTTTACAAAGATGGGTCAATGCCTCAGGGATGATCAGGTGAGGGGTGACCTAAGTGGAGTGGAGGAACACAGGGTGATGCTAAAAGGAAGCATAGTAAAGGCAACAAACCTGTGTGCCAGACAAGTGAGGAAAAGCAAGAGGAAACAGAAAGCACTGTGGTTCTTGAACTAGGTGGCTGAAAAGGTAAAAGCTAAAAGGGTAGCATTCAAAAGGTATAAGAAGACACAGAAGGAGGAGGATTGGGAGGTGTATCAGGGAAATAGAGGGAAGCAGGGAAAGAAATAAGGAGCACAAAGGTTCAAACTGAAGAGAGAATAGCCCAGGAGGTAACAAAAGGGGACAAGACATTTTTAGATATGTAAATGAAAAGAGGACGACCAGGGATGGGACTGTAAAGTTAAAAAGTGAAGAGAGGACTGTGCAGAGGAGGATCAGAAAAAGGCAGACATCTTGAAAAAATACTTTTGTTCAGTGTTCACAGAGGAAGGAGAAGGGGAGGGACTACAATGTAACAAGAGCTTTGGAGGCAGGGAGGTGGACCGTAGTCCTGTTTCAGAGGAGAGAGTCCTGAAGGGACTTTCTAATCTGAAGGTGGACAAAGCAATTCGGCCAGACAGGGTGCACCCAAGGTATTGAGGGTGCTTAGGAAGGTACTGGCTGCACCTGTGACAGACCTATTTGACTGCTCACTGGAAGCAGGGGTGGTTCCGGTGGACTGGTGGAGGGAAGATGTAGTCTCACTTCACAAAAATAGTAGCGGAGAGGAGGCTGGCAATTATAGGTCAGTCAGCCTGACACCAGTGGTGGGAAAATTAATGGAATCACTCCTGAAGGAAAGAATTGTGGAATGTCTTGAATCCAGTGGATTACAAGACCTAAGGCAGCATGGGTTCACAGGGATGGGGAGGTCATAGCAAATGAATCTGATAGATTTCTTTGACTGGGTGACCAAGAAACTAGATCAGGGTGGACCGGTGGATGTGGCCTATCTAGATTTCAGTAAAGCTTTCAATACTGTTGTACATAGGGGACTAGTAAGCAAGCCGGGTAAGTTAGGAGATGGTCCAAAGGTGGTAAACTGGATAGGAAACAAAGTATGATGGTAAATAGAGTTCATTCTGAGGAAGGGAAGGAGCCTTAGGATTGGTGCTGGGACTTGTCCTCTTTAATGTCTTTATAAGTGACATTGCAGAGGAACTGGAGGGGAAGGTATGCCCCTTTGCAGATGACACCAACATCTTCAAAGGGGTAGACACTCCTGGGGGGTTGAAAGGATGAGCAGAGACCTGAGAAAACTAGAGGAGTGGTCATGGTAAGGCAGCTGGGTTTAAGTGCAAAAAAGTGCAAAATAATTCACTTAGGACGCAGAAACCCCGGGGCAGAGTACAAAACGAGAGCAGTGGTATTGACGACTATCAACTAGGAAAGGGCCCTGGGGTGATCATATTTGATGACCTACAGGTGGCCAGGCAGTACAACAACGCAGTTGGGAGGGCTAGTGGTATAAGGCGGTGCATAGGGAGGGGTTTCACTAGCAGAAAGAGGGAGGTGGTGTTGCCTCTATAGATTGCTGGTAAGACCCCACCTAGAGTACTGTGTCCAGTTCTGCAGATGACATCTTCTGAAGGGTACAGACAGAGTGGAGGTGGTCCAGAGGTAGGTATGGTCCAGGGTTCGCATTTAAAGCCCTACGAGGAGAGACTAAAGGACCTCAACATGTGCACCTTAAAAGAGAGGAACCAGAGGAGCGATATGATAGAGACTTCTAAATACCTTACAGGGCAAATAAGGTACAGGAGGAAAGTGTTTTTCAGAAAAAAAGGTGGTCACGAACAAGGGGACATGCTATGAAACTGGAAGGGGGTAGCTTCAGGAGAGATATGAGGAAGTACTTCACAGAAAGAGTGGTGAATTTCTAGAAGAGCTTTCCAACTTAGGCAGTGGAGGTGAAAACAGTGCTGGTTTCAAGAGTGCTTGGGATAGACACAAGGAAATGATAGTGGAAAGGAAGAGGAGGAGGGAGAAAGAGCTGTAGATTAAACAGGGTCTGTGGTGAGGCATTAGGTCTGAACAGCACATGTATGAACAGCGCTGTCAATAAGAGCGCCGTCCATACAACGCTGTTCAGAACAGCTTCAGGAACAAAGGCCGCAAGTAAAGGTAGCACCAGTGGTAGGGGTGATAAAGCACACTGATGATGGCTATCAATCCAAACACTTATTTTAGTGGGGGGCTCTGCCACAGCACCCTCCAATGTGGTGGACTCTGCCCCACCGCACCCTCCCATAACTAAAATAATCAACTACAAGTCCAAGTTGGATTACAGGGGAAAAACAAAATTTCAGAGATCAGGATTGGAACTCTTGTCTCCAACACCATTTTGGAAAAGCTCCTTTATGTCTCAGTCCTTTCCACCATGGGAGCAGCTCAGCCAGTCTTCTCGATTCACCGGCCCTTGTCTCCTTCCAAGTACCACAGACAGTGATCTGGGTAGCGCTTACTGCAGAGTGCTGTTTAATCCCTGTTACTGTCTGTGATATGGCATTTGGACCTTGCTGTTTTTTCTTGCGCTGTATTTTAGCGCTATTCTAACTTGTTACATGCAGGGATAATGTAGTAGGGAAAATGTGTAAACTGGGTGGGCTAAGTGGTCTTTGTCTGGCATCAAATTCTATGTTTCTATGTGTAACCCCCCGGGTGGTGCTATCCCAAGGGCTGCTACCCCTGCCTGCTTGACTACTGACAGGTTGAGGGGCCTAGGTTCTATGGCAGGTGCCTCCACCCAGAGGTCAGGGTTTGTAGTGGTTAGATTAGCTTGATCACAGCCCTCTGGGACACCGTGACTCCCTTTGGTTCCCTCTAGTGGCTCACACAGTACACAGGAGTTACAGCCCCAATACCCCACGTATACACACTGTTCACTCATAAAGTACCACTTATCCTTGAGACTAATTCTGCAGCACGTTTCTGAGGACCCCTTGTAAAATAAGGTTAAACAACATGCACAGCAAAATACAATACTGTTTCCATAAACACCAACACCACAGACAGTATATAGTATAACAACTACAAATCTGATTTATTTAGGGGACAGTAACACAGGAGGGGGGAATCAGGTTAATTGGTGGCATTAAATCACAGTACTGTGCACACATACGGGGTCTGAAAA
The DNA here is from genome assembly GCA_016271365.2 of Neoceratodus forsteri. NCBI lineage: Eukaryota > Metazoa > Chordata > Ceratodontiformes > Ceratodontidae > Neoceratodus > Neoceratodus forsteri. Next base: position 1,060,335,687 of record CM028134.1, on the reverse strand, counting down.
GTCATACTCTGGGTACCCAGGTTGGGGAAGGCTAGCCAGGTCCATCGCCCGGGGTTGGCCGGCAGGTGCAGATGAATAGGGCCCTGTAGAAGAAAATATATGCACAACACCCAATTGTAATCCGGAGCCGGATGGCTCAGTCCATGAAGCAGTGAAACAACAAGAATTAGATGACACACTTGTGATTGAAAACAGGCTGCAGGGGAATACCCTGACTTGTACTCACAATACCCAAGCTGAGAACCGGATGGTGGATGTTCTTCTGGATTGCCAGAACAACAAGGCATGGAGACAAAGTCCTTGTGACTGGACCCCACTGCAGTTGATAGCAAACGGATTTAGTCCGAGACAAGCTGGTGTTTGTTTCCAGCTTCAACACACGGCACACAGCACTGGGGTTTGGAAATAGCGATTCTCCACAAGCACTACACACATTCATATGTAAAAGTAAAAATACTATACCAGGCAGGCTGCTCCTCAATCCCGATCGCAATTACTGCAAAATACCCGGGAGCACACACAGCAGCTTCAGTTCCCGACAGACCGAGCGCGATTCAGCAATTTCTCCAGTCTTCTACATGGTGAGCCTGGTTTCCACACTTCTGGTGCTTCTTTCTCCTCACAACTCGGATTCAGTCCAAACTGGCACTCACAAAGACTGCAGACCGAAACTCAGGGCCTCACACACGCTTCCTGTGCGAAACTACACACCGCAGAAGCACAGAGCTCCTTCTTTCTTCACAGTCACAACTGATCTAATCTTTCCAGTCACAGAGCAGGGCATTTCCTCCAAATCCAAAAGGTTCCAGTTGGCTGATCCTCCTTGTCAGTCACAACAGGCTCCCTCTATTGGTGGAAAAAGGCACCAAGGTTAAAACTACATTTCCCAGAGTCACTGCCCATACAACCCCCTTGTGGCTGGCTCAAAATTGAGAGTCCAAGTTCCAATTTGTCCACAGGCTCCATTTTAGGGTCTCCCTATCATCCTGATTGGTCCAAGTCAGCTATTCAGAACCAAAATGAAAGAGCTACACTGAAACAGTTTGTGCTGAAATGAAGACAGGTTAGACAAACTACATTTTCTCAGTCACTCTAAATGATTTCTGGCAAACAGTTATATCTTTCAACAATTTATTTATTTATTTAGATTTTGTTTACCGGGTAAACCCACTGAGACCAATGGTCCCTTTTTCAGGGGCGACCCAGAGTTAGTTACAGAAAGGACACTAGAAACAATAATTACATTAGTTACATTTGTTACACCATAGTACAATAATATCATTTATACAAGGGTAGCAGAAGGGTTCACATATAGACTCATATTGTAAACAGTATGTTTAGACCTCACACATTATATACAGTATGTACATAAGTTCCACCAGTAATCAGAGTCCATATTAGCATTTCATGTTAAGGCAAAGGGAGAGTTCAGAGCAGTGCAACGGCCAGGGGGACTGGTCTGGGGAGTTAGCGGTTACAACCACAGAGACTAAGATTGAGAAGATATAGTTTGAGTCCATTTTGAACTGGGGGAGAGTGGGTGAGTTTGTCAAGCCAGGTGGTAGGGAGTTCCATAGGTAAGGGGCAGCAAATTTGAAGGAGCATTTGCCATGGTTTGAGCTCGTTCTAGGGATGACAAGAGGGTGACTTGCAGTTGATTGCAGGGTTCTGGTATGTTTCTGGGGGAAAGAAGTCCTCTGAGATGGGAAGGGGGACCTAGGTAAGTAAACTTGAAAGCTAGGCAGGCAACGGGATAGGCTAGCTTACGACGGAGAGTGGACCAGTTTAGCTCCTTTAGGGCCTCGCAATGATGTCTCCTAGGAGAGGAATTAGTGGCAAAACTGGCCACTCCGTTATAGAGTACGGAGAGTTTATTATATTCTGTCTCACGGAGGAACTGCAGAAGTGGAGCCCCATATAGAATGGATGGAAGGAGATTGCAGCAGGCGATTGCACGACGTGCAATAGAGGATAAAGAGTTCCCCAGGTGGAAAAGGAGGCCAAGCTTTTGATGGGTGGACCTGGTTATTGAGTCGATATGGAATTGGTAGGTCATTTTTTGGTCTAGATGGACCCCAAGATATTTGAAACTAGGCATGACCTCAACTTTTTTTCCTTGGCTGGTACAGATTTGGAGGAACTGGCTTCTGTCAGAGCCCAGTCGTCTCGATCCAAACAGTGCGGCTTTATTTTTAGCATCATTGAGTTTAAGGGAGTTTGCGGAGAGCCAGGCCTCAAGGGTGGAGAGACTATTCTGCAGATTAGTTGAGATGACACTAGGTTGCGGGTCACTGCAGTATATGACAGTGTCATCAGCATACAGAATGAGATTGCTACAGGGGCCATTTCCCTCGATATTATTGAGGAAGAGTGAGAAGAGCAGAGGGCCCAGGATTGAGCCCTGAGGTACCCCAGCAGAGACCAATCTAGGTCCAGACTGTGCACCCTTCCAGCGGACCTTTTGGGAATGGTCCCTCAGGTAGCTCTCGAACCAGGAGTGTGAGTGGTGATCCAGTCCTAAGGTCTGGAGTTTGGAGAGGAGGAGATTATGGCTAACCAAGTCAAAGGCCCTGGATAGGTCAATGAAGAGGGTGCCCGTTGGGGAACCTTGGTCCATATAGGAGAGGATGTCCGTAGTGAGTCGGATCAGCGCAGTGTCAGTGCCATGGCCCTTTCTAAAACCATGCTAAACATCAGCCACGAGAGAGTGCAGCTCAAGGTAGTCTTGTAGTTGGTTAGAGACTAGCCTTTCCTGAATTTTCCCCAGGGGACTGAGAAGGGAAATTGGTTTATAATTTCCCAATTTGTCTCGGGGGCCCACTTTTGTGGACAGGTACAATGGTCGCTACCTTCCACATTTTTGGGACCTTTCCTTCTTGATGTGACCTATTTATAAGTAAGGTGACAGGATGGGCGATAGCCGGGGCGGCAGCCCTCAGAAGGCGAGGTTCAAGCTGGTCATGCCCTAGCGAGGGGTTAATTTTGCATGGGAGAGGTAGTACCTCTGCCTGTTTGACCAGCTTTAGGTGAAATTGGGGCAGAGGGTGGGCCCATACATCACCAGAGTATAGGTTAGGTCCATGGGGAACCAGAGGGGGAGACCCACTCGGGATAGAGTAGGAGGCACAGAAGGCCTCAGCAACTATGGCTGGGTCATTTGTCAAGGCTTCCTCTGCACATGTAGCAACAGCAGAAATGGAGTGAATTGACAGCAGCCCGGTGGGATTCGGGCATTAGAACACACAGTCCCCCCATACAAACTAATTAAGTCTACAAGCAGGCAGCTCTTAAAGAGACAGTACGTGGAGGCTCAAGTAGCACTCACTTGGAACCACATTTAAACAGCTCAGACGCCAAACACCGCCCAGACTTGAAGCATTCAGGCAAGCTCCTGGAAGACTTTTGGGAACCCCCATTTGCAGTGGGGTTACATATGTTTTTAGTAGGATGGTTCTTTTTTGTTTCTTTAGATTGCATTTGTCATAATTTCCACAGTGTATATCATAACACTGATCCCTGAAGCACAGTGTAAACATATTTAAACCATGTAATCCTCTGCACTGGAAATAAAATTACCAAAGAAAACAAAAATTGTCTCCCAAAAGTTTGTAAAAGAAAAACCCAACAGCAACAAAAAAACTATATTCCGTTACATGCAGAGCATGCTGTGGTCCTCAAGGAGGCAGTATAGTGCAGTGGTTTAAGGCTCTGAGCAGTAACTCTGGTGATATCCAGCAGAACAGACTGGGGTTTGAATTCCACAGCCCCCACTTGCATACTGTGTGACCCTGAGCAAGTCACTTAATTTCCTTGTGCTCCCAGGTTGCACCTGGAAACAAGCTTTGGCTTAGTGTGCCTTTCCTGGTTAAACAGTTTCCCTCCTTTTCACGGATGGGTCCAATCTTGTGAATCTGACAGAAACGGTGCAAGATGACTTCGGTCCTGTTCAGGAATGATTTTTGTCCCAAGAACTAATGTTAAAAGCCACTATCACTAAATCCATGATTCTTCATCATGTTAGAAGAAAATTGCCTCCCTCATATACTACAGAGTTAAGAACAATTCAGTGCATTATGATACAGCAAGTTACTGACTTTAAATATTTGAGTCCTGCTTTGGACAGTACACTCACCGACAGTTTTCATATCTTGTTTTAGTGAAACCTGTGCACCAAAGAATGGGAGCTTTATATAGACTGAATTATTTTTTCTTCTCTCCACTAGATTTTTGCTTTCCCAGAGTTCTTTACTTCCTATCATTGATTGTGGCATTTTATTTTATGTTGCTGCTGGGGAGAGTACGCAGTCCAGGGTTATGGTCATATGTAACCCAATAGCTAGGCTTGCTCTTTTTAACACATTCGAGTGGCCTACACTTGAGTGACGGTTTAAGATTCACTTAGCCACCATGGCAAGGAAAATTGCTCTTGAAAAAGGTTCCAGACATACTTCATTGTTTTTTTCTGTCAACAGACCACTCTGTCATGTACACGTACTTCACTAGGTAATTACTTTCATATTCCAAATGTTAAAATACAGCTTCCGTAGTTCTACGGTTCACTGCCTCTGAAGCTTACTGATGTTAGTTTGAGTGTTTCTAGTTTTAAACTTGGTTTTAAAAAATATTTGATGGGATCTGAGAGCTGCCATTGCACATGAAATCACAGTTTTGATTGTTAGTTACTTGTTTTTATTTAATGTTATTTATATCAGTTAATGTTTATTTTCCTAAAGGTTGTTACTTAAAATGTTATTGTCTAATGTTTATTTGTTATGTATGTAATGAATCTGATAGATTTCTTTGACTGGGTGACCAAGAAACTAGATCAAGGTGGACCGGTGGATGTGGCCTATCTAGATTTCAGTAAAGCTTTCAACAGTGTTGTACATAGGGGACTAGTAAGCAAGCTGGGTAACTTAGGAGTGGGTCCAAAGGTGGTAAACTTGTTATGAAATTGGTTAGGGGACAGGCAACAGAGGATAGTGGTAAACAGAGTTCATTCTGAGGAAGGGAAGGTGCCTCAGGGATCAATGCTGGGACCTGTCCTCTTTAATGTTTTTATAAGTGACATTTCAGAGGAGCTGGAGGGGAAGGTCTGCCTCTTTGCTGATGACACCAAAATCTTCGAAAGGGTGGACAGTCCTGGGGGGTGGAAAGGATGAGCAGGGACCTGAGAAAACTAGAGGAGTGGTCATGGTATGACAGCTGGGTTTCAATGCAATTAGAGGAAACTTAATCACTGAGGACACAGAAACCCAAGTGGCATTGATGACTGTCAACTAGGAAAGGGACCTGGGGTGATCATATCTGATGACCAACAGGTGGTCAGGCAGTACAACAAGGCAGTTGGCAGGGCTAGTGAGATACTGCGGTGCATAGGGAGGGGTTTCACTAGCGGAAAGAGGGAGGTGGTGTTGCCTCTATAGATTGCGAGTACGACCCCACCTAGAGTACTGTGTCCAGTTCTGGAGATTACATCTTCTGTATGGTACAGAGAGAGTGGAGGTGGTCTAGAGGTAGGCAACTTCAATGGTGCAGTGTTTGCATCTAAAGCCCTATGAGGAGAGACTAAAGGACCTCAATATGTGCACCCTAAAATAGAGGAATGATAGGAATGATATGATAGAGACCTCTAAATACCTTACAGTGCAAATAAGATACAGGAGGAAAGTATGTTTCAGAAAAAAGGTGCTCAAGAATAAGGGGACATGCTATGAAACTGGAAGGGGGTAGTTTCAGAAGAGATTTGAGGAAGTACTTCACAGAAAGAGTGGTGAATTCCTAGACGAGCTTTCCAACTTAGGTGGTGGGGCTGAAAACTGGTGATTTTAAGAGTGCATGGGATAGACACAGAGAAATAATAGTGGAACGGAAGAGGAGGAGGGAGAAAGAGCTGTAGATTAAGTAGGGTTGCCGGTGAGGCACTAGGTCTGAACAGCACATGTATGAAAAGTGCTGTCAATAACAATGCCATCCATACAGTGCTGATCAGAACAGCTGTAGGGAAAAGGCCGCAAGTAAAGGCGGTGCCACTGGTAGGGGTGAGAAAGCACACTGATGATGGCTACCAGTCCAAACACTTATTTTAGTGGGGGGCTCCGCCACTGTACCCCCCAATACAGGGGACTCTGCCCTGCACACACCCCGTGACTAAAATAATCAACTAGGAGTCCAAGTTGGATTACGGGGGGAAAAAGAACATTTCATAGATCAGGATTAGAACCCAGGTCTCTACCACCATTCTGGCCAAGCTGCTCCATGTCTCAGTTCTCTCCACAATGGGATCAGCACAGTCAGCTTTCTCGATTTCCCAGCCCTTGTCTTCTTTCAAGTACCACAGACACGACCTGGGTAGTGCCTACCACCAAGCACAGTTTAATCCCTGTCGCAGTCCATGATATCTCATTTGGACTTCGCTGTTTTTTCTTGTGCTATATTTGTAGTGCAATTCTAACTGGTTACCTGCAGAGATAATGTAGCAGGGAAAAATGTGTAAACTGGGGAGGCTAAGTGGTCTCTGTCTGCCATCAAATTCTATGTTTCTATGTTTTTAGTAGGATGGGTCTTATTTATTTTCTTTAGATAGAGAGATAGATAGAGAGATAGACAGACAGAGAGAGAGACAGACAGACAGAGAGACAGAGAGAGAGAGAGAGATAAAGAGACAGAGACAGAGAGACTGAGAGAGAGAGAGAGAGAGATAGAGAGACAGAGAAATAGACAGAGATAGAGAGATAGAGAGATAGACAGACAGAGAGACAGACAGACAGTGAGAGGGATAAAGAGATAGACAGATAAACAGAGAGACAGATAGAGAGAGAGAGAGCGAGAGACAGCAAGATAGATAGATTAACAGAGAGACAAATAGAGACAGACAAATAGAAAGATAGAGAGATAGACAGACAGAGATAGATAGACAGATAGAGAGATGGAGAGATACTGTAGATAGATGATAGAGAGAGAGAGAGAAAGATAGGTAGAGATAGAGACAGACAGAGATATAGTGAGATAGAGAGATAGATACATAGACAGAGATAGATAGATGGATGGCTAGATAGATAGATAGATACTTTTATTTATTAAGCACCCATCTCCTTGTACTCTGGGCACTGTACAAACAACATAAACACAATTCGAAAAATGTTAAATTAAAATTCAACACTAAAACACTGATGCATCTGCATATAATAAATACAAAATAAATGTATTAGACATTGATCAGTATATCAAGTACACTTTAATCTAAGAAAGCTTGCTGGAACAAGTAAGTTTTAAAACCCCTTTTAAAGGCTTCCATGGAGGGGGCTCTCCTGAAAAGGTCAGGTAAGGAGTTCCACAGGGTTGGTACAGCCACAACTAATACCCTTTCTCCTGAGTGCCACAGCCTGGCCCTGGAAACTCCAAGGAGGCCCCTCTCGGCGGAACGAACTACTCGGGTTGGGTGGTAGAACTCAAGCAGATCTTGCAGATAGGCCAGTCCCTGCCCATGCAGGGTTTTAAAGGTAAGAAGCCCTATCTTAAAGGCAGTTCTCCACTGGACTGTCAGCCAGTGCAGTTCGTGGAGGACTGGAGTAATATGCTCACACCTTCTTACCCCAGTCAGAACTCTTGCAGTCGCATTTTTGCACTAGCTGTAGTCAGCAGACATTGCCACTAGACAACCTGACATACAGGGCACTACAGTAGTCCAGCCTGCACATTACAAAAGCATGTACCAGTGTGGGCAGGTCTTCAGGAGGGACCAGTGCTCAGATTCAGGCAATATTCCTAAGATGATAGAAGCCACTTTTGATGACAGCCAACATCTGCTCATCAAATGTCAAGCCATTGTCAAGAATCATGCCCAAATCCTTCATCTGCCTAGAGGAAACAAGGGGAACACCCTCCAATCTTAAATCTGGGGGCCTCTCTGCATCCCCCTCCTCCATGATAACCTGGCTTCACAACTAGCACCTCAGTCTTGTCTGGGTTGAGGTTCAGCCAGTTTATGTCATCCACATCTAGATCTCCTCGAGGCAGTTGTTAAACACAGAATCAGACACCTGGACATTAGGTGCACAGGACAGGTATAGTTGGGTATCTTCTGCATAGCAGTGAAATCCCAACCCATACCACCTGATAATGTCCTCCAATGGCATCATGTACACGATGAATAATAGGTGACAAGACCAATTCTTGCGGAACCCCATGGTTCAGGGGCATCGGGCTAGATGAGACAAGTCCCATCTTTACCCTTTGCATCCTGCCTGTCAGGTATGACCTGAACCAGCTGATGACATTGCTGGACAAGCCACACCAAAACCGCAGTCGGTCAAGCAACACCTCATGATCCGCAGCATCAAATGCCGCTGAGACGTCCAAGAGAACTAGAATGGTAAGAGCACTCCTGTCCCTCATCATCAGGAGATCATTAAACAGCCTTACCAGGGCAGTCTCCATGCTATGCCCCACCCAGAATCCAGACTGGAGGCACTCGTAGATGGCTGAAGATGAGAGACGTCTCTCCAGCTGAATGGCCACCACCTTCTCTATAACCTTCCCTAAGAATGTGAGGTTTGAGACTGGCCTGTAGTGGCCGAGTAGTCCGGATCCAGTGAGTGCTTTTTCAAAGGGGGCCTGATCAGAGCCTCTTTTAAGGACACCAGAAAGACTCCACTCCTCAACGAACTCCTGACAACCTTGGCAACCACAGGTCCAACCAGATCCAAACATCCCACTAACAGCCGGGTCGTACACGGATTCAGATCAAAATGTGTTGGCCGCGGACATCCGGTGACATCATGCAATTGGATGGCAGCTTGAAGCAGCACCCCACTACCTTGGGGATCAATTTGTAATAATCAGTTGCTATCACATGTATTGCACATTGTGAAATAGTAATTAAATACTACCTAATTCAATTGGGACACAGTCCGAATAAAAAAAAAAAAAAAGATGAATCTGGAGGCAAGGAGAAGATCTTTGTGGTAGAAGATCAGCGGCCTGCTAGTCCAGCACTGTCGAGGTCTTCGGCCCTCACTGGATCAGCGGAGCAGTTGGACGGCTCAGGATCAGACACCACATCAAGCTTCACTAAATCGGATAGCCACCGAATGCTGAAAATACTACACAGGATTGATTCAAAAATCACAGGGATTCAAAAAGGTTTTAAGAAGCTGGAGGCTCAAACTAGCTCTGTGGAGAACCACGTGGAGGTTTCAGACAGAGCATATGGCATTCTGACAATCAGTGGCATATTTACATAGGAGGGAGAGAGATCTGATGCTCCATGCAGAGGGTGCTGAAGCAAGGGTTCGTTGCAACAACATACGAGTTTTTGGTATACCAGAGGTAGTGGAACAAGCTAGTATGGATGACTACCTGGACTGTTGGCTTAGAAAAGAGCTGACCTTAGAGGAGGACTTTGCACTAGAAACTGAAAGAGCCCATCGCGTGGTTGCGCCCAAGCCCAAACAGTGTGCACCCCCAAGGTCCGTCCTCATTAAATTCCTTCGTTATACCACTAAAGAGAAGATTCTAACATTAGTGTGGGCAAAAAAAGATCTGAATTTCGACGGGCAGAAGATCTATGTCAGTCAAGACTACCCACCCCTTATGCTGGCCAAAAGGAAAACAAATACTTCAGGTGGTCAAGATTGTCAGAGAGAAAGGATTCAAAGCCTACCTTCGGTATCCTGCAAGGCTACGGGTTCAGGACACAGATGGAGTCAAGTGTTTTGACTCTCTTCTCAAGGCCATCCCCTTCCTGAACACTGAAGGAGTTCCAATTCCAGGCACAAAGGAGGACCAGGTGGAACATGAGATAGAGGATATGCTGTGGTCCATTGTCCCAGGCGGAAGATGCCAGACTGGGAAGAGATCAGAAGCCCTGCTACCTTTACATGCAGACCTAGCCAAATGGATCCATCCAAAAAACACTACCTGATTAATGTAATTTTCTTTACTTGCCCTATGGGTGAACAACCAATATCTTAACCATGCCCCATAACTCGAACCTGGAGGGGAGGTTCTCTCTTCAAGTAAGGGTTTAATTTTTCATATGTACTTGCCCTATTTGTGAACAGTCCCTGTCCCTTGTTTCCTACACATCGCAATCAGGAGGTGGATCTAATGTCTACTGAGGAACTCCATTTGTTCAAGAGCGGTTTCCTGCCGACTGGTTTTAGATGGGACTAAGCCTAATGACTGTCCGGCTTTATTTTGATTCCCCAGTGGCACAATGGAGATGCCTTCTCGGCGCTGCAACCGGATCATTTTCTTTTTCCTTTCATAGCAGAATGCAGACAGATTAAAATCTTTGGTGGGACTAGAGCAAGTACTTTTATACTTTGACAGGGACTAACATTATGTGAGCTTGCAAACTTTATACTATTCTTTTTTTTAGTTGTTAGAAGTTCAGGGTTCCCATGGACATAAGGCATGTTTCGTTTTGAATTGGTTCTGCTGTAGCTTACAATATTATTGAGCACTATTATTCTGTCTTACTGTCCAAGGGGCCAAAAAGGTTATTTATGGAATTTTAAAGTTGTGCCGCTGATGTTAGGTAGCTTGGATGGGTAGGACAGTTTATCCTACCGTATGCTTTAGTTTCTTTGTTTACTTCTAGCAGTGTGGTGACTAAGAAAGACTCAGTAAAGGGTGGGTGGTAATTAAACAACTGAGGTCCCAGACTGGGACAGAGTTGTCCAGCCTAGACCCCTGGGCACAAAGGAAAGTGGGCCACCCATCCTAATTAATTATACCCGGAGTCTACCGCTTGGGCTGCCAGACTACCTGGAGGGCTCATTTATAGAAGAGGGCTTGTTCTTTCGGAGAAGGCTAAGATAACATTTTAAGATAACTTTTGGGACAATATCAAACAACTGAACGGGAGCACACGCTCCCCTCCCCCATCCCATCTCAATATTAGCGGCACCAACATTACTGACACGATAGGCATCGCAAATCACCTCAACTCCTCCTTCACAGACCTCAGCCCCATCCTCCCCAGTAACTTTTTCGACCCACCACCCTCCCTACCGACCCCAGATCACCGGCACCCTAGCTTCTACCTACGTAGAGTAACTACCCTCGAAGCTAGACCCCACCTGATCCGTGCGCTAAAGAGCAATAGTCCCGGCAACTCCACCGTGGACCCCACCATTCTCCGGCGCGTACTGGACCAGGTCCTTGTCCCACTTACCGGCCTTCTCAATAAATCCCTCTGCCTGGGGCAGTTCCCCACAGCATGGAAAACGGCCATTGTCACTCCCATCCACAAAGAGGGTGATAGGTCCTCAGCTGGGAACTACCGGCCTATCTCTATACTCCCCTCCAAAGCCCTTGAAAAACTAGTCGCTATACAGATTACTGAGTACCTGACTAAATATAACATCCTTTGCCCTGAACAGCACGGTTTCCGGGCAGGACACAGCACAGGCACAGCACTAGTGGAGTTCTCAACATTCCTACACAAATCCCTGGACTCTGGCTCCCTAGCTGGGGCAGTGTTCATCGACCTTTCCAAGGCGTTCGACACTGTCTCCCACCCCCTCCTACTGAGTGCACTCCACCAGGCTAACTTCGCTACTGGGCCACTCACATGGTGCTCCAGCTATCTATCGGCCCGCTCCCAATGTGTCAAAATTAATGGAGCACTATCAAAATCATGTCCCATCCGATCAGGGGTTCCTCAGGGCTCCATCCTGGGACCCCTACTCTTCTCGCTCTACCTTAACACCCTGCAGCGAATGCACGGAAATATGCTGCTTGTATGCAGATGGCGCTGTCATCTTTGCCTCGCACCGCAACCCTACCTCCCTTCAGGACTCCCTGCAGCTCTCGTATACTGAGGCAGAAACCTGGTTCACAAAGCATAGATTGATCATAAATCTCAAAAAAATGAAAACAATGCTCTTTGCCCACCCCCAAAACAAAGCTAGCAATTTTCCACTCCACATCCTCCCTGGTTCCAAAAAACTGCTAGAACAAGTACACTCGTTCAGGTACCTTGGGGTCACCTTTGACTCAGCCCTCAACTACCATACCCACATGACACCTTGCCTCAGCAGCCAATATGCGACTAGGTATCCTATACCGCTACAAAGCTGCCTCCCCGCTGCCCTCCGGCCATGTAACATCCTCGATATTATCCCTGGTAGACTATGGACCCCGGTTCACGGGCTGTCGACAACCAAGCGCCAACAAAGTCCGCCTTGTTACTCAACAAGGCCTGCAGACTAATCACTGGGCTCCTAGACTTACACATTCATGCCAGCTCTATGTGCTGGCAACAATGCTGAACCTAGATGAATGGCTCATGTATCAAACATGCCTAATAGCAAAGAAAACTCTCCTAGGACTGTCCCCAGGGCTGGACGGCCTCCTCCCATACAAACCCCTGGTCTGTACACAGACTTCCTGCAGGACTACCTTCCAGACACCTAGAGCCAGGACCTCCCATGGTCAAAGGTCCTTCCCCATAGAGCCCCTTCTGGTTCAACTCACCCTCCACATCACAGATGCCCCTACGATCTCCAAATTCAAACCGCACTCAGAAGTGAACTGTTCACCGCACGAAACTGCACCTGTATAATCTGAGGCGCCCACTGTGCCCTGACAATGCCCACTGGGCAGCATCCAAACCACACCACGTATCTCCTCTGGCAAAATTACCACTGTTCTGCTGACTGCTCAACCTGCAGTATTGCAATATGTTACTGTAACTTGGATTAAATTGCTCTGTTAATTTCGCCCTGGCAGTGTTACTATGTGCTGCTGTAACCTGGTTAATTTGCCACTGCTCCTGACTGCTCCATTTCCAGTCTCTATGTTGCCACAATGCCCAATCTGGCCTCTCTGTAATATCGGCCAATCACCTATTTACTGATGTACCCATATCCTGTAACCTTAAGTGAGTATTTGTATGTACTGCTGTATCTATCATGTTCCTCACAAACCTGTATGTTAATTCCTTGTAACCTACATTCTGTAACATGAATGTCTGCATTGTATTGTCCTCTTTGTGACGAGGTACCTTTGAAAATTAGCCCTTGGCTCAAAGGTTGTAAACTGATGTACAAATAAATAAATAAACATGCCCTTGCACTTTTTTTGCTTTTCTCCTAGCTCAATCTGACACTGAGATAAGTGTCTTTCACCTTGGAGGCTTGCTCTATAACTAAATCTCCGTAGCAGTAATACGAGCTTGACACTCCTTACTGTAGGTGTAGGAAGGTGTACTTGTAACTGTCATCCTTACCTCCTATTATGACTCATTGTTCGAGTCTTGTTCGTTTAATTGTTCTAAAGTTTTTTTTTTCTTTCTTCTGTCACGTGGTAATGTTTACATGTTATTGTTATCTAGGAAAAACTTTGAATAAGCAACGGATATTTGAGGGAGAGGGGCCAGGTGACTTAAGTACGCAATATTTTAAATATGACATCTCTTAAAATTTGTTCAGTTAGTGTCAAAGGAATTAATAATGTGGTCAAGAGAGCTCGAATACTACAAGATCTTGGACGAGTAAAATGTGACATTGCATGCATATAAGAAACAAAACTCTAGCAGGTGGAACACAACAAATGAAACGATCATGGGTGGGTATTCTGGTGAGGAGGGGGCTTCCCTTTAAAGTAAGTGGGATAAAAACAGAGAGGTTGGGGTGTATGGTTTTGGTGAAAGGGGAACTTAGAGGTTATCCTCTTCACATTGCCTTGGTGTATGCTTCCCCCCCCCCCAAAAAAAACAGGGGAATTTTTAAAATATCTTTTCCGCACCACCTCATCCCTTCCTGGGGGTCAAATTATTTTAGTGGTGGATTGGAATTGTATGGAGAATGTGACACTAGTTAAGAATCCAGCCCATTGAGGAGGAGAGGTTGTGAGCTCTAGACTGCTTAGAACATTGATTTCTGAGTCAGGTTTGGTTGAGCCTTGGAGGTTACATAACCCCGAAACCCAAGAGTATACCTTCTACTCCCCTGTGACTAATTCATGCTCCAGACTAGACAGATGTTACACTAGATGGCACAGTCCCACTCCTTTATAGATATGGATATATACCCAGTTACATTTTTGGACCATGCTATGATATGGGCAGTGGTGAGGTGGGAAGGCGAGGGGGGGCCTGGAGATTCGATCAAGGGTTACTACATGACAAGATCTTTGTGAATGCACTTAAGGAGACAATTAAACATTACTTAAATGAAAATCATGAAAGGGACTCCTCCCTCAAATATATATGGGATGGCCTAAAAGCGGTCCTATGTGGCCACATCATTAGCTTTTCTTCCCACAAAAATAAACAATACCGGGAACAGACTGACCACATTCTAGAGGAGATAAGAAGTCTGGAGAGGGAACATAAGAGACAAAGGGATAGTGCTTTGTTCCCTAAGTTACAGGATGCAAAGGCTAGATATAATAAACTGATGCTGAAGTGAACTGAGAATGCATTAAGGCATACTAGGCAGAAATACCATGAATCAGGGGAGAGCAGGTCTCTTGCAGGCCCTCCGCCTGAGAAAACAGGAGGCTGAAAGATACATTCCTAGAATTAAAAAGAAATTGAAGCCTGGGAAAATTCTTTCCAATCCTGCTCTTACAGCTAAGGAGTTTCAAGAGTTCTATGCTCATCTTTACTCTAGGGAGAGAGAGGGCCAAACCATGTCCACATGGTGACTGATTTCCTTCAGAAGGTGGAGCTACCCTTCCTCACAGAAGTAAAGAAAGAAGGTTTGGAGGCTGCCCTCACAGAAGGGGAAGTGAGAATGGTTATAAAATCCCTTAATACTGAGAAGGCACCAGGCCCTCATGGGTTTACCATGGAATTTTTATAAACATTTTGCGGCAGATTTAACCCCCCTATTAACTAAAGTCTGCAATGAAGCCCACGAGCAAGGTGCCACCCCAGACACTTGGGGAGCTTCCATGATCACTCTAATTTCCAAGTCAGGTAAAGACCCTTTAGAGTGCCCCAGTTATCGACCCATATCCCTAATAAATCAGGATGCCAACATTTTTGCTAAAACTATTGGACTACGTTTACAAAATCTAATCCCCTCACTGATCCAGGCAGCTCAGACGGGTTTTATCCCAGGCAGACATATTCAGGACAACGTTTGCCTCCTACTCAATACGGTCTCCGCATCCAAGTCATTCTCTTCACAGACCCTACGTGCGGTTATCGCCTTGGATGTTGAGAAAGCATTCGATTGCTTGGATTGGGTCTTTTTAGACCTGTCCACGGATAAATTTGGATTTGGAAATAAGTTTAGAAATTGGATCTGGAATCTATACAAGGAACCACGGGCACAGGTTAAGGTGCATGGGATGTTGTCACCAGGGCTTAAAATAGAAAGAGGGACCAGGGAGGGTTGCTCGCTCTCTCCCTCCTCCTCTTTGCTCTCAGTATGGAACCCCTAGCAGCTTTAATTAGACAATCAGATACCTTTAAAGGTATTAAGGTGGGTGGAACAGAACTAAGAATTTCACTTTATGCTAACGACTTTCTTTTGTATGTTATGGACCCTGTGGGGGCAGGCCTCATTTTTATACTCCACACTCAAAGCTTTTAGGAGGGTAGTGGGTTTCAAAGTAAATGAGATTAAAACCAAACTCCTGCCCTTGGGACAGATTCCATCGGGACACCTATCGGCACTGGGTCAGTTCAAATGGGTGAGGGATGGAATTAAATATTTAGGGATATAGATCCCCATGGAAGTAAAAAGCTATACCAGGCCAATCACTTTAAACTGCTACAGATAGTTCAGTCTGACCTTACCTGTTGGAGTGAACTCCCTCTCTCCTTGATGGGGAGAATAGAATGCATTAGAATGAATGTTCTCCCCTGCTTTCTCTTCTTGTTCCTCTCCTTGCCTCTAAACCTACCTGGATTTCTGGAAAGCCATTAAATACTCAATTTCTAGATTTATTTGGGTGGGGAAACCACCTAGAGTAAGATGGCAAACCTTAATAAGAGTGCAGAGGGCACTTGGACTCCTGGACCTGCGGAAATACTTTTGGACAGCTCAGTTACAGGCCCTGCTTCCCCAGACAACCACAGCAGAGCCCCCCCCCCCCTTATGGGTTGAGATTGAGAAGGCTCACTCTTATTTAGGCAATACTGGGGATTTAATCCACATGGGCAGGAGGGTTTAGACAATTTGAGGTTTAACAGTCCGTGGACAGAAATTGTCAGAGATATCTGGTTAACAGTAACTAAGAAATTTGGGATAGAATTGAAGGTGGCACCTGGCACACCCATCAGGGCCTGTATGGACTTTACCCCTCTTGGTTTGGACTTGGGGTTCAGTAGATGGGCCAGGAAGAGTCTGACCTCGGTAGGACAACTGTACATTGGTGATACAATTACAACATACCAAAAACTATCAGTGGAATTTGGATTGCCCCCTCAAGACTTTTTCAGATATTTACAATTCAGGCATTTTTTAATTGAAAAAGATAAGAAAGCTAAACAACTAATAGGCACTAATCCACTTGCGGACTTGTTCAAATTTTTGGCCTCTCAACCTGGACAGCAAGGAATGGTTTCCCAGATTGTGGCACTCTTTTTGACGCTGGACGGGGACTCCATGGGTCACCTTAAGGTGGCTTGGCGGTTGGAGGTAGGATGTGATTTACAGGAGGTGGAAACAGGTCTGGAAAGGCATTCACACAACAACAGTGTCCAATTTCTGGAGGGAGTTTAGATGGAAGGTGGTGGTACATTTTTTTCCATACCCCTGTAATTATAAAACATTTTGGTCATTACTCCTCAGAACTGTGCTGGAGGGGATGTGGCCAAAAGGGTACGCACACCCATATTTTATGGGCATGTCCTAAATTGCAAACTTTTAAATCTTTAGTATAGCAGAAAATATTTTTAGGTTGCAGCTCCCAGTGGAACCTCAAAATTGGTTGCTACCTGGGTTATACCCATCTGGAATTAAATGAAGGGCACAGAAACCCTCTATAATATTGTAGTGGTGTCTGCCCTTAAAGCCTTTACTCAAAAATGGTTAACACAGGAAAAAACCCACTGTTGACTCCTGATACTCGTGAGTATGAATGTCAGAGATGGAGGAAATCATGGCTAGATTAAGGCTAGGTAAAGACAAATGCATTACCTGTTGGCTGCCCTTTTTCCATTTTCAGGCAGAAAAAGACAGTGTTGATATTCTTGCGATTCTAGCAGAATACTCCTAGAGCTCCACTGCCCGCCTCCAGGTTAGTGAGACTTGCCCTCCAGACCTTTGAGTTGCCTTGAGGCATTGGTCATTATGGCTCATCCTTTCCTGTCTCTGAATGGGCTACATCCAAGCAGCACTCTCTCAAATGAAGATTTGGTATAAATTTTGAATATGACACTCCCAGGAACTAATTACTATTGAGAGGTTACACCTATGGGGTAGAAGTTATACATTTTGGAATTAACCTGATGGGACTGAACAGATACATTGACTATATCCCTCGATTCTATAATTTTTGTTTTATACACAGCACCCTTGTAAATTATTTATTTAATGTACTCAAGTGTATTCCTTTAAAATGTGGCTGGAAGATACAATGCTCAAAATGATAACATGACTGTGTGTTCTTTTTTTTTCTTTGTATGTTCTATGTTGTATGGAAAAGTTAATAAAATTATGACTGCAAAAATAATGCGTTGGCCGCAGCTTTGAGATTACCTGAGTCACCTCCTCCACCCCAACTAGCTCAAACTCCTCCCAGGCAGGAGGAGTGTTTTAACACAGCTCAGGCCAGACATAGTATCCCTGTTGTGAGGCAGGGGAGGAGACCTCAGTCCTGATGAAGGACACCTTGTCAGCAAACAATAGAGCCAGCTCCTTGCACTTAGTACTAGAAACTGTTCCCAGAGCACGGAGGCAGATAGGATATAACAGCCTTTCAACCTTACAGAAGAGCAGATCCCATCTGTTCCTCACTGCAGCAATCTCCCTAGACAGAAATTCTGCCTTCTTTTGGGAGATTGCCCCCAGTAGTCCACATAATGTGACCTCAGGGCCAGTTTGTCCTCCATCCAGTCAGATCTCTTCCAGCACCTCTCTAACCTTGGCCCCTTAGTCTTTAAACTCTGAAGCTTCCCATCAAACCAAGGGGAGCTTCTGCGAGCAGATAAGGGGCGCACTCGAACCAGTGTAATTGAGTCAAAGGCCATAGTAACAACCCTGGTATCGGCCCCCACTGCTTCCTCTGGCCCAGTCACACAAGCTGTCTCAACACTCAATAAGTCCAGCATCATCAATAGTCCCAAAGAGGAAACCCCTCATAATGGGCAGTACTGGACCATCTCCACAGGGACCGTACCATCTGGGAGGGGTTCATAAGCATGAACCCCACGGTACTGTGATCCAACCAAACAATCAGATCCACACAAAGGTCAGAGATTGTCAAACCCATTGAAAACATTAGATCCAATGGGTGGCCACTCGAGTGTGTCACTGATGTAACATGCTGCAATAGGCCCAGAGCCTCATGCTCCCAAGGAGATAATTTCCAAGTTTTGAGAGCCCGTCGTCAACCCAGGTATTGAAGTCCCCCAGGATCAACCACCTAGGGAACTCCAGCACCAGGCTGGTGACAAGCTTCTCGATCTCCCTCAAACCCCCCCATTGGATGGTAGAGCAGGAGGGCCCTGAACCCAGCACCCCTGCCACCCCAGGCTGCCACACATTCAAAAGATTGAGTGGGACCAACAGTTAGTACCATGAGGTTCAGGCTAGATTTAAAACAAATAGCCAGCTGCCTGCCCCTGTGATCCTCCCTCGAAGTGTGTATCATGGAGTACCCAGCCGGAACAGTGGCCTCCAAGATAGGAGCTGCATTTTGATCCAACCAGGTCTCCATGATGCATGCCAGGTCTACCGAGGATATTAAGTCTGCCATAATGGACATCTTATTCCTCATCGACCTGGCATTGCATAACACAATCTGAGTAGGATGCGATGAGGTAGCTGGGACCGTTTTCTGCCCACCCGCACTGGTAGAGCCCTTGGGTGTGGGAACCAGACAGGGTGAATCCTGTTCCAGTTCCCATTTTGCCCCAGGGTGTTTCCTTGGTTTCAACACCCGAATCCTGGACACCCTGGCAGCCACCAGGGTAGAGCCCCTGAGGATCATTTTTTTCTAGCTATCCCCAGGCCCCACATTTTCTGTAAACCTCTGCTGGAAGTGATGGTAATTCAAAAGGGCAGAGGTCTCAGAGGAGGCTCCCTGGGCAGCTGCACTTTGGGTAAACCTGTCCCAGACGCATCTTAAAAACCCACACCCAGTCACTCAACCACACTGTCACAGCGTGTGGGAATAAACGTCAGACGAGGCAAATTTACAGGTTTAAACCACACTGTAGTGTGATAATTATTTTTCAAAAGTTAGAAAAATAATAAATGAAAAATAAATTGCAAAGAAGACCACTACTTAACATCAGTAGTTTCTCACATATTACAGTCCTAGATCTTTAAAGCTCCTAAGACCCTTCTAATCTGCATTAAACAGCTTATCTGCCTCTCTCCTCCTCTCTCAGGGCTGAGCCCTACTGGACTAAACTGAAGGGAACTCAGTGAAGAGTTTATTATATCTTTTTGGTGGGATCACCTGACTGAACCCTTTTTTATTTTCATGTCTGGACATGCTGTTTTATGTCTGAACATGTTGTTTCAAAACCAAGGGGGGGGGGTTGTTTCAGGGTATTTCCTGGTTCAGTTAAAGGTACAGTATATATCTCCACATATATTAACTCTCTATATCTCTGATCCACAGTGACTAAGCACTATTATAAAGTATACAACATTCTCATACATAGAACCTTATACAGTAGCAAGTTTACAGTGTGAATTTATGAAAATACCTTAAGGATTTCTTAGAACTGTACTAATCATGAAATTATTATTTTATATGACCTCTGAATCCTTTTTATTTAAAAAGGCTTTATTAACTGCATGTATTCCTATTTAAAATAGCCTTCTTGCTTTTCGTACACAAAATGCACTTATGCACTTTACACAACACCTCTCTGGGTGTTTGGCATAATTCCAGGGACTGGATGGATGGAAATGGAAAAAGAATGAAAAGAGAGAACTAGTAGGAAGTTTAGTAGGGACAGTAAAGAGCTACGCTAGGTGGTTGACCTAGGGTGGGGGGGTGGAAGACGAAAAGCAAAGAGATAAGCATTAACTGTTGCTAGGAAATAAGGAGATAGAAATGTGGTCCATCAGTCACAGCCGATGGTGCAGCCTAACTCCTCCACACACCTCCCTCCTTAAGAAAAAAAAAGTTCTCAAGACTATACTGGTTTTTCAAGAACCTCCTCTCAGTCATAAATATTCTACCCAAACAGTAGAATGGGGGTTGGTTGAAACTTTCTCTCACCCACTATGAGAGCTTCACCCCAGGGTCCCTTAATTCA
The DNA here is from genome assembly GCA_016271365.2 of Neoceratodus forsteri. Classification (NCBI taxonomy): domain Eukaryota; kingdom Metazoa; phylum Chordata; order Ceratodontiformes; family Ceratodontidae; genus Neoceratodus; species Neoceratodus forsteri. The sequence continues at coordinate 1,060,315,280 of CM028134.1, read as the reverse complement.
GCAATTTTTAGTACTGTCCACCATACCAAATTACTGCAATATGACAATACATTCACAACATTACCCCAGGGCTGTCATACAGTTCAGCACAGTACCCATCTGTGCTCTCAGAGGACTTCAGTCTGTAGTGACTGTCTATCCCTAACTATTTCTCTGTGGTTACAACTCAGACATTTCATATGTAATATCAGACACCCATCGATAGGCATTGTTTCAGCACCCATCACTTAACATTGTTTCAGAACCCATCACTTGGCATCGTTTCAGAACCCTGTGCATCAACTATTGTACCTTCACCAGTACATTAAAAAAGCGGAAGTAATACACAGCAGTTTTATGCTGAATTTCAGCTTCCTCCATACCTATCGCTTGGCATTGTTTCAGCCCTGTGCACCCACTATCATACCTTAATCATTACATTAAAAAAGAGGAAGTAATACACAGAAGTTTTATGCTGACTTCGAGCTTCCTCCATCTAGGTATCAGGGGGGCCGTACAGGTCTATACCACAACTTTCTCTGCGGTGAGTTGTACCCAGCTTTAGCTCCATTCTAACACATTGTTTCCACTCAGGGGCCCAATCATTGGCTCCACCCCATACCTAGATCCTCCACGACCCAAGGTTCCTCATTGTATATCATACAGTATAGACATTTCTTTTATGTTATTCATTTCTTGTAATAATTTCATATGTAACCCCCCTACAAATGGGGGTTCCCAAAAAGTCTTCCTTGAGCTTACCTAAATGCTCATTGCCAGGCTGGTGTCCTGCATTTTAGCAGTTTAAATGTGATTGCCAGTGAGTGCATGTATAGCCTCTGTGCACTGTCTGTTTAAGAGCTGCCTGGATTGCAGTCATAAGTAATCTGAGAGGGAGCTCTGTTGAAAGATGCAACTATTTGCTGAAAATCATTTAGAATGATAATGATAATATAGTTTGTCCAACCTGCCTTTTTTGCAGCAAGGACTGTTTTGTTTATCTCCACTATCTTGGTCCTGGACTGCCGAATTGGACCAATCAGTACTGGTGGGACCTAAAATGGAGCTACAGGAGTTGTCTGGAGTCAAAATCTGTAGGAATTGTAGTTTTGGGCTTTTGGCCCCTTTTTGCACCTGAAGGGGGAGCCTTTGTTGTGACTGACAGATGAATCAGCCAACTGAACCTCTTGGAACTTAGGGAAATTCCGAGGCTTGCCGCAGTTTGGGTCAGATCTAAGCTGGGAACTGAAGAAGCAACAGCTCGAGATAGTCTCTGTGGAAAGGCCTGAGTTTTGGCCTGCATGCCTGCCTGCTGCCCCTGAGAGGGAGAAGAGAATCAGTTTGGACTGAATATGAGTTTGTGAGAATGAAGTAAGCCAATAAGTTGTGACCAGGATCAACCTGAAGAAGACCAAAGGTTTGTTGAATGCATTGGCCTGTCAGGATTTCCAGCTACATCTAAACTCCTGGTGTGTACAAAGACTTTGTGATTGTGACCGGAGAGCGGTTTGCCTGGTATAGTAGAATCCCTTACATGTAAATGTGCTGTGTGTTTATAGTGGGTCATGATTTGGTTCCCCACTGTGTGAATTGTGTTCTGCTTGCTGGAAGCTGTATCCAGCTCGACTGGACTGAATCCTCGTTCATCTCCATACGGCCTGAGCCTTGCCACACTGGCCCTGCCAGACTACTCCACTGCACAGAGAAAGCAATCGATGAGAGACCTGCCTCGGGATCAGCCCCCTGCTTTACGTTTGAACAGGAATGATGCCTCGGCAAATCATGTGGGCCCTGCTTCTCCTGGCACTCCAGATCAACCACCTGCAGTCTCAATTTTTGTCCAGCCTGTGTCCAGTCTTGGGTATCGTGAGTATCCATCAGGGTAGCTCCCTGCAACAACAGCTTAATCTAAGTGTATCATCTGATTGTCTTGTTGTTTCTTTTCTTTCGCGAACTGAGCCCTCCAGCTCCGGATTACAATTAGTGTGTGTGGTCCATGTTGTTTTCTCCCATCCCAGGGTTCCAACCAGCTGCAACGCCAGCCTACCCTGGGCAACAATCCTGGCTAGCCCACCTCTTCTTCACCTGAGTACCCAGAGTGTGTGACTGTTTATGGACCCTGAAGTGCATGCTTAAATGTTTGATTGATACAGCCTTTAAGAAAATTAACCTGATTACGCCCCTCCCTTGTTCAAGTCCCTTAAATAAGTCAGATCTAACTCTTTTTGCATTTACCCTGACTGTGGTTCTAGTTTGTGCAAGAGTACTGTACTGTTGTTATTTGTTGTGTATAACCTTATTTTACAGGGGGTCCCCAGGGTTGAGCCAGAGGTAAGCCCTGGTGGTAAGTGCAAACAGTGTGGGTACTTGTGTGGTGTATCAGGGGTATTGTGAAAGTGATTATTGTGTATTGTTCCAGCCACTAGTAAGGAAAGAGGGGGGGTTACAGTGTCCCAGAGGGCTGTGCCCAGGTTAGCTTGACCGCTACCAACCCTGAACTCTGGGTGGAGGCCCCCATTTCAGAACTCAGGCCCCTTAACCTGCTCCTAGCCAAGCAGGCAGGGGTAGTAGCCCTTGGGATAGTGCCGCCTAGGGGTTACATCTTGCAGGCTCACCGCTGGGATTCTGTGCCTACTAGTGGCCCAAAATTATGAATTATTGTTAAAGATTAATGGCTACCCCAGTAGAAATGGCTGTACACCAGTTGGTGAGGTGGTGTACTGGGCAGGAGATCGACCCCAAAAATGCTCTGCTTATACTGGATATTCCCCTGGATGCCAGTAAGGACACTGTAGAGGGAGTACTCTCCAAAGTTGAATGTCTACAAAACCCTGTGGTGGTGGGTCGACAGGCTGATTTGAGTGCCCAAACTTTCATAGCCTTAGTAGAGTGTAGTGACCTCGTAGACAGCTCTAAAGTGCCACAGACTGGTGCCCCAGAAGGGGTTCCAGCTGCCTGGAGAGTGATAACAAAGGACAGTACAGACCCTGGGGAGGATGAGTTCCCACCATTATCTGAGACTTTTGAGGAGAAATTTGCTAAGTTGTTGCTGGAGGAAGGGAAAGCCATAGAGGACTTTAAGAAACTGTTCCTGCCACCTGGGGGTGTTCTTTCCCCAACACCCTCTCCCACTCCAGCACCTGTTACTGCCCCGCCTTCTTTGCCCATGCCAATGCTGGCCCCTATATCTGTACCTGCCATTAGTCATGATTCCTACCGAAGGCTGAGAATCTTCTCGGGCACCCTCCCCACCTGCAGGGGGAGGATTACTGGGAGACCTGGATCAACTATGTTGCCCCCTTGGTACCCGAGTGGCAGTGTATGGAGGCTGAGAAGCAGAAAAGAATCATAGAAAGTTTGAGGGGCCCCAGCCTTGAAGCCATTAAATTTTTGATGTCCATGAACCCTGATGCATCTGCTCAGAAGTACCTATCTGTACTTCAAGGCAATTTTGGGAGCATTGAGTCGGGGGGAGACTTTGATGTGGAAATTCCAAGGTACCAAACAAAGGAAGGGGGAATATTTGTCTGTGTATGTTACTCGCCTAGAAAGAGCTCAGCAAAAAGCTTACCGGAAAGGAGGGGTAGTCACTAGTGATTTGAACCGTGTGAGATTGGGGCACATACTGCAACATGCCAAGCATTCTAAACTGCAGATCATCCAGTTAAGGCTCCAGAATAGGGTAGGTGACCCACCTGACTACTGTGACTTGATGAAAGAACTCCGGGAGGTAGAAGGTGAAGAGGGAGATTGTAATTATGGGGTGAGTGCAGCTCAAGTGATTATGGCACCAGAAAGCCCTTCTGAAATGGAGACCACTAAGAGTGTCCCGCCATGGGCTAAATGGTGGGGGAAGGAGTTGCTGAAGGAAGTCAGAAAAGTACAACCAGGTGCGTTCGCTGAGGTATACCCTGATGACAGAGACCCTGGTCCCTGTCAGGACGTGAATGTTATGGGGTTGGGGGTGCACCCTCAAGCATCCTCTACTGAGGGTGGCTTCTCGCTCAAGGAATTGACTGCCACCCTAAAGGAACTTTTGAGACATGGTACACTACCCGCAGAAGTCAGATCACAATCTCTTGTCGATGCTCCAGCATCCCCTGCTAAGTTTTCCCCAAGGATGACCCGAGAGCATGTCATTTGTTACAATTGTGGCAAGGATGGTCATATGAAGAGAGAATGCCAGTCTCAGAAGGACTTAGAGAAAGTAGTGAACCAGCTTCAAGGAAAGCTTCGGAAAAAAGTCAGTGGTCAAGGGGTGCATGAAATGACCACAGTAAACATTTTGGCCATCCTAACTCAAACCCCTCTGTGGCTAAATTGTCTGTCCAGGCCCCTGCTGTTGTCCCTCCAAACTGGTCCAAGAGGGTGGGCCCTTCAATGGAGACTATGGTGACTGTGAACGCTATTCATACTCGGGCAGTGCAAGTGACCATTGTATTCCAGGACTGGTGTGACAAACACTTCTCTGATGTGCCTTTGAAATCCCTGGAAGGCCTACATGTGTGGGGCCTAAGCGACGAGTCCTATCCCTACCTAGGGTATGTTCACCTCTGGTTGTCTTTTCCTGCAACTATAACTGGTGTAGAGGAGCAAGTTGAAACCTTGGCCCTAGTGTGTCCCCTACTGGACTGTATGATGGGGTCCCCCTGTTAATTGGGACACATGCCCATATGTTTGGGAGACTGGCGCAACTCTGTCATGAGAAACAAGGGCGACAGACTGGGAGGGCCCTGAGAATTCCTGTTCTGCTCAAGAGGGCCTATGATTTGCAACAGAAACCTGAGGAAGTAGACCAGGATGAACCGGTGGGGATCGTGTGGAAGAAGGATCCCAATTCAATGGTACTGGCCCCTAACGCCCAGTGCACCATTCAAGGAGAGGTCTGCCTCTGGAAAGATGTCAAGAACAAAATATTGATGTTGGATGTGCCAGGTGATGGAAAATTGCCAGAAGGATTATTGGTCAAGCCCAGCAACTTGCCTGCTCATGCCCATGCCTATGCATGACCAGTGATGGTCCAGATTCACAATGTGTCAGATCGGGAGATCCGGGTGAACAGAGGCTGCACCTTAGCTATGGTACACTGCACAGACACTGCAGTATTGCCCGGCAACAAGCACCCTGGTGAGAAGGAGAAAGTGACCCAGACTTGTTTGACTTTGGTGACTCCCCGTTGCCAGCTGAATGGAAGGCTAGTATTAGCAATCGACTTGCCCAGACAGACCAAGTATTTTCATTGAAGGAATGGGACGTGGGATGTGTCCAGGGTGCAGAGCATCACATACACCTGCACGATGAATGGCCATTTCGAGAGAGGTCCCAACGCCTAGCCTCAGCAGACATAGATGATGTGAGAAGACACCTGCAGGAGATGCTCGCTGCTGGTGTGATACAAGAATCCAGGAGCCCATACGCCTCTCCCATTGTGGTTGTGCCTGGAAGAATGGGTCTGTGAGGATATGTGTTGATTATCAAACCCTGAACTGGCGGACCATCCCAGACCTGTACACTATGCCTCATATACAGGATACTCTGGACTGCTTGAATGGGAGCAAATGGTTCTTACTGTTGGATCTTCGCAGTGGATATTACCAGATTCCAATGGCTCCGGAGAACCATGAGAAAACAGCCTTCATTTGTCCTTTGGGGTTCTATGAATTTCTGAGAATGCCACATGGGATATCGGGTGCCCTGGCCACCTTTCAGCGACTGATGGAATGTGCGGTGGGAGATATGAATTTTCTGGAATGCCTGGGGTACTTGGACAATGTCATTGTGTTTGGGAGCACCCTAGAGGAGCATGAGAACCAACTGTTTAAAGTTCTAGACAGACTGGAAGACTTTGGCTTCAAGCTGTCCATTGACAAGTGCCAGTTTTTCCAAACCTCCATGAAGTATGTGGGGCACATAGTATCAACAGAAGGGACAGAGACTGATCCCAGTAAGGTTGAAGCCCTAACTACTTGGCTCCAGCCCCATAATTTGAAAGAACTACAACGTTTCCTGGGGTTCTGTGGCTACTACCACAGGTTCATAAAGGACTATTCCAAGGTGATTCGCCCACTATTGAATCTTACCCAACCCAGGGTTACCCTCCTACCAATTGTAAATACAAGAAAGGGGCTGTCAAAGAACCAGAAAAAGTATACTTCCACCCAGGTGAACTCTTCGGGCCCCGCTGGACTCCCTACTGTAAAGCTGCCTTCCATGAAATCATATACCAGCTCACCCATGCCCCCATCCTTGCCTATGCTGACCCCACCAAACCCTATGGGCTGCATACTGATGCTAGTCTGCAGGGTCTAGGAGCTGTGCTGTATCAAGACCATGAGGATGGTTTGAGACCAGTGGCTTTTGCCAGTCGGAGCTTGACCCCGTAAGAGCGAAACTACCCTGTACATAAGTTGGAGTTCCTTGCGCTAAAATGGGCCATCTTTGACCAGTTTCATGAATACTTCTATGGGGCAAAGATATTGGTAAAGACTGACAATAGTCCGTTGACCTATGTGCAGACTTCAGCTAAGTTATACACCACTGGGCACCGGTGGTTTTCTGCATTTTCAACCTATGATTATGCTGTTGAATACAGACTGCATCTGAACCATATTGATGCTGACGCCCTATCACGAAGGCCCACTTCCAAGAGTGATTGGGTCAGGCTGTCTGAACCTGACATCCGAGCATTATGCCAAAAGTTTCATAGAGGTGAACAGATGTCTGCAGACACAGTGGACTGTTTAGTAGATTGCTTGGGCCCTTCTGACACCTGCATACCGGCTGCTCATTGCCACTTCTCTGCTCTAGATATTAGTGCACTACCTCAATTTGACAATGACAGCATTCAGTGGGCTCAATCCCAAGATCCTATGTCTCAGCCAGCAATTGATGCCCTGTGCGCTGGGAAAGATGTGTCTAAGTTATGTTCCACTGACTTGAGAACTGCTTTATTGTTTAAAGAAGACCCCAGATTGAAGTTGCTCAATCAGTTTTTGTATAGAGAGACAGTAGATTGTAGTGGCAAAGTAGACAAGCAACAATTGGTCCTGCTCATGGCCTTTAAAGATTTGGTACTGAGGTCCCTCTACAATCACATGGGACACCTCGGTATTGACAGAACCCTTGGCCTGGTATGATCTCACTTCTACTGGCCCAAAATGGGGACCGATGTTAAGCACCAGGTAAAGACTTGTAGTCGCTGCCTGCAAAGAAAAGCCCTGCCTCAGAGGGCTGCCTCCCTTGTTAATATTACTACCAGCACTCCCATGGAACTAGTCTGCATAGACTTCTTGTGTTTTGAACCTGATCAGCAGAACACTGGCAATGTGTTAGTGGTTACGGATCATTTCACACGGTATACACAAGCTTTTCCCACAAAAGATCAAAAGGCATCTACCGTGACCAAGGTGCTAGTGGAAAATTTCTTCGTCCACTATGGTGCCCCCCCAGCGGATCCACTCTGACCAGGGCAGAGACTTTGAGAGTTGACTAATCAAAGAAATGCTCTCTCTATGGGGGTTGCGGAAGTCAAGAACCACCCCCTATCACCCGCAGGGAGATCCCCAACCAGAACGATTAACTGCACCCTGCTAGACATGCTGGGCACCCTCCACCCAAAAGACAAGCATAAATGGAGCCAGCAGATTAGCATCTTGGTACACGTATACAACTGCACGAAAAATGATGCTACTGGGTTCTCCCCCTACTGCCTCATGTTCGGGAGAGAGGCCCGGCTGCCAGTTGATGTCTGTTTTGGGGTCTCTCCAGATGGGTCTGAGCTGAAAACTACCTGCAATGTGTAGAAAAACTGAAAGCTCATTTTCCTTTCATATATTTTCTGGTAGACAAGGAACCTTCTCATGCTGAACATCAACCAGCCAGTTCCTAACTCCCAGAACCTTTGGGGTTTCCTTTCAACCCTTACACCATTCTGGTACCCTCAACTGACTATATTCAGCACCAGCCTTAATGCTATATTCATTTTAAACATTACATGTTTCATACATTCCATACCATATCACAGGGAGTTGAAAACATGGGAAAAGTCCATTCAACCACCATGGTGTCTTCCCTGTTGCATGTAGTCTTCACCACAGTATGCAAATGTCCTGAAATAGTCTTACCTGAGGCATTTATCTCATTGTTCTCCAAGTAGCAGCAGCTCGGAAAAATGGACAACAGGATTTCAAAAGTGACTGGCAATAAAGGTTCCATCAGGGGGTCCACCACGAAATTCTCTGGTTGGAAACCCTCCATCAGCACCTGGCAGCGGTGCTCTGCCTCTCTCTGGCACTGGTTTACCTCCGTGTTCCAAAAACTCCAAATCCAGTTTGTAATTCCCCTCCTGTCCTCCTCACCTGGGCTCTGGTATGCACACTGGGAAGCCCCATCCCCTTCAACAGCTCCTTGGCATCAACGAGATCCTGAAGGTATGCCATCTTGCTCTTTCCCATCTATGTCTGGATACCAGGACTGTTATCTAGATACTGGTCTCCCGCTTGTTTCTCTGGACAACCAGTACTATCCCACTTGTAACACCAAGCTTGTCACAGTGTGTGGGAATAAACTTCAGACGAGGCAAATTTACAGGTTTAAACCACACCATAGTATATTTATTTTTTAAAAGTTACAAAAATAATAAATGAAAACCAAAAAATTGCAAAGAAAATCACTACTTAAAATCAGTAGTTTCTCACATATTACAGTCCTGGATCTTAGAGCTCCTAAGACCCTTCTCATCTGCATTCAACAGCTTGTCTGCTTCTCTCCTCCTCTTTCAGGGCTAAGACCATCTGGACTGAATTGAAGGGAACTCAGTGAAGAGGTTTTTTATATCTTTTTGGTGGGGTCACCGGACTGAACCCTTTTCTATTTTCATGTCTGGACATGCTGTTTCATGTCTGAACGTGTTGTTTCAAAACCAAGGGGGGGGGGGGAGTTGTTTCAGGAGATTTCCTGGTGCAGTTAAAGGTACAGTGTATATCTCCACAGATATTAACTCTCTATATCTCTGATCCACAGTGACTAAGCACTATTATAAAGTATACCACATTCTCATACTTAAAACCTTATACAGTAGCAAGTTTACAGTGTGAATTTATGAAAATACCTTAATGATTTCTTAGAACTGTACTAATCATGAAATTATTATTGCTTGATATGACTTCTGAATTCTTTTTATTTAAAAAGGCTTTATTAACTGCATGTATTCCTATTTAAAAATAACCTTCATGCTTTTTGTACACAAAATGCACTTATGCACTTTACACAGTACCTCTCCAGGTGTTTGGCATCATTCCAGGGACTGGATGGATGGAAAAATAATGAAGAGAGAGAACTAGTAGGAAGTTTAGTAGGGACAGTAAAGAGCTACGCTAGGTGGCCAGCCTGGGGTCAGGGGGAAAAAAAGAAAAGCAAAGAGAAAAGTGTTAACTGTTGCTAGGAAATAATGAGATAGAAAAGTGGTCCATCAGTCACAGCCGAGGATGTAGCCTAACTCCGCCCCCCCCACACACACACACACATACACACACACACACAGTCTCACCACACACCACAACATGCCAAAATTCCCTCCCCAACCCAAACAATAAATACATTTAAATGCTTTGCACAGAAGGGAGTCAATTTTCAAAACAAGCCATAGTGGAGAAAGGCTAAGCCTAACACAGTCTGGGAACTTCCAGCTGTAGTCCAAAAACCCAAAGGGCTCTCACCTCCCTGAGCAGTTTACTAGTTTAGATCCAGGAAGGTTTGACTACTACCAGGGCCTCTCACCCCCTGAAAATCCAAACTCCACAATCATTCTCACAGCCATGGAACTGGAAACTGAGCCAACACCCAGAATCTGAGGCCAGATGATGGTAAGTGATACCACAGACAAAAGTTCCAGATTTAGTTCAGGCTAATCATTCATGACTTCTCACTGCCACACTCTCACAAAGGAAATCAAATTAACGTACCTGCCTTCAGACAGCATTTGTCATCTTTTCAACAGTATATATCACAGCACTGATCCCTGAAGCACAGCGTAAACATATTTAAACCATGTAATCTACACTAGAAATAAAATTACTAAACAAAACAAAAATTGTCTCCCAAACGTTTGTAAAAAAAAAAACCAAGAAAAAACAAACTGTATTCTGTTACGTGCAGAGCATAATATGATCATCAGAAATGGGTCCAATCTTGTGAATCTGATGGAAACACTGCAAAATTACTTGAGTCCTGTTCAGGAATGTTTTTTTGTCCCAAAAACTGATGTTAAATGCCACTAACACTAAATCCATGATTTTTCATAATGTTAGAAGAAAACTGCCTCCCTCATCTACTACTGAGTTAAGAACAATTCAGGGTGCTGTGATACAGCAAGTTACGGACTTTAAATATCTGGGTCTTGCTTTGGACAGTACACTCTCTGACAGTTTTCATACCTCTGTTTTAGTGAAAACTGCACCAAAGAGTGGGAGCTTTATATAGACTGAATTATTTTTTCTTCTCTCCACTAGATTTTTGCTTTCCCAGAGTTCTTTACTTCCTATCATTGATTGTGGCATTTTATTTTATGTTGCTGCTGGGGAGAGTACGCAGTCCAGGGTTATGGTCATATCTAACCAAATAGCTAGGCTTGCTTTTCAGCTCCCTGCTTGAACACATCATTGTGCTCTTTTTAACACATTTGAGTGGCCTGCACTTGAGTGATGGTTTAAGATTCACTTAGCCACCATGGCAAGGAAAATTGCTCTTGAAAAAGGTTCCAGACATACTTCATTATTTATTTCTGTCAACAGACCACTCTGTCATGTACACGTACTTCACTAGGTAATTACTTTCATATTCCAAATGTTAAAACACAACTTCCGTAGTTCTACAGTTCACTGCCTCTGAAGCTTATTGATGTTTGTTTGAGTGTTTCTAGTTTGAAACTTGGTTTTAAAAAAATATTTGTTCTAGTCCGAGACTTGTCATTGCACATGGCATCACAGTTTTGATTGTTATTTGCTTGTTTTTTTAATTGTTTGTTATTTACATCAGTTAATGTTTACTTTGCTAAATGTTGTTACTTAAAATGTTATTGTCTAATGTTTATTTGTTATGTATGTAATGAATCTGATAGATTTCTTTGACAGGGTGACCAAGAAACTTGATCAGGCTGGACTGGTGGATGTGGCTTATCTAGATTTCAGTAAAGCTTTCAACAGCGTTCCACTTAGGGGACTAGTAAGCAAGCTGGGTAACTTAGGAGTGGGTCCAAAGGTGGTAAACTGGATACAAAATTGGTTAGGGGATAGGCAACAGAGGATGATGCTAAACGGAGTTCATTCTGAGGAAGGGGAGGTGCCTCAGGGATCAGTGCTGGGACTGTCCTCTTTAATGTTTTTGTAAGTGACATTGCAGAGGAGCTGGAGGGAAAAGTCTGTCTCTTTGCTGATGACACCAAAATCTTCAAAAGGATGGACATTCCTGGGGGGTGGAAAGGATGCGCATCGACCTGAGAAAACTAGAGGAATGGTCATGGTATGGCAGCTGGGTTTAAGTGCAAAAAGGTGCAAAATAATTCACTTAGGGCGCAAAAACCCAGGGGCAGAGTACAAAGTGGCTGAAGTGGTATTGACAACTATCAACTAGGAAAGGGACCTTGGGTCATACATTTGATGACCTACAGGTGGCTAGGCAGTACAACAAGGCAGTTGGGAGGGCTAGTGGGATATTGCGGTGCATAGGGAGAGGTTTCACCAGCAGAAAGAGGGAGGTAGTGTTGCCTCTATAGATTGCTGTTAAGACCCCACCTAAAGTACTGTGTCCAGTTCTGGAGATGACATCTTCTGAAGGGTACAGACAGAGTGGAGGTGGTCCAGAGGTAGGCAGCTATGATGGTCCAGGGTTCGCATCTAAAACCCTATGAGGTGAGACAGAAGGACCTCAATATGTGCACCCTAAAAAAAGAGATGAATCATAGGAGTGATATGATAGAGACCTCTAAATACCTTACAGGACAAATAAGGTACAGGAGGAAAGCATTTTTCAGAAAAAAGGTGCTCAAGAATAAGGGGGCATGCTATGAAACTGTAAGGGGGTAGTTTCGGGAGAGATTTGAGGAAGTACTTCACAGAAACAGTGGTGGATTCCTAGAAGAGCTTTCCAACTTAGGTGGTGGGGGTGAAAACAACAGTGGTTTCAAGAGTGCATGGGATAGACACAAGGACATGATACTGGAAAGGAAGAGGAGGAGGGAGAAAGAGCTGTAGATTAAGTAGGGTCACCGGTGAGGCACTAGGTATGAACAGCACATGTATGAAAAGTGCTGTCAATAACAATGCCATCCATGCAGTGCTGTTCAGAACAGCTGCAGGGACAAAGGCCGCAAGTAAAGGCAGTGCCATTGGTAGGGGTGGCAAAGCACACTGATGATTGCTACCAGTCCAAACACTTTTTTAGTGGGGGGGCTCCGCCACCGCAACCCCCAACGTAGGGGACTCTGCCCCCCACAAACCCCATAACAAAAATAATCATCTAGGAGTCCAAGTTGGATTACATTCTTTTGTTCTGTGGCATTATGTGCACACATGCATACGTTTTAAGTAGGTGCACATGAAGAGACATGTATATAACTGTAAGTGTATGAACATATATAGGAACTATTTCAGGTTGACTCTGTGTTCCCCTTTCTGTCATGGTGTTTAAGGAAGGATGATTTGGTTATTTTATTTATCAATTTTTGGATTAATCTCCCTGTTTGGTTCTGATTTTTATAGAAATACTTAGCAGGACCCTTAAAAAGATATACTTTTTAGTAATATCTATATATAATTATTAATATATCTATTTATGCAACAGGTATCGGGATAAAAACTAACACATAACTTCAGTTATCTGGGTCACTGTGTAGATAAATGGGTGGTGATGTAATCACTGTGTGGATAACTTCAAGTTATCCACATAGTGATTACATCATCACCCATTTATCCACACAGTGACTACATCACTAACCACCACCACTTGTGCTGCCTGCTCAGCAGTATTGCCTCCCAGTTTCACTTTCACCTTCTCACAATGCTCTTTACAGCCCAAGCTATCACAGTCCCAGAAACTCACAAAATGCACACCCTAACCAAATCCACACACCCCCAAACTGGAAGCTCATTTTAAATAAAAACACACTTAAGAAAAAAAGCAATTTTCCTCTTTCTCAGCACAGCAACCCTGCAAACCAAACACAGCAACCAGGCACAGAGAAAAAACATGGAAAGGAACTTAAGAAAAAAAATAAAATATAACAAAACTGAACCCAAAAAATCCTGTTGCATAAATCAAATATGCGTGGGGAGCCTGTGGGATAACCAAGTTATTTGTACAGTAGCCTGTGACCTCTCGTAACCCTCACTAGTAGCTTCGCCACTCGTGAGGTTACTCAAGGTCACAGGCTACTGTACAAATAACTTGGTTGTCCCACAGGTGCCCCCCCGCATATCCCATATGTATGTGTCCTGCTGTATGTAGTCATGTTTATTTTATTTTTAAAGACAAAAATGTTTTTCCTATGTCTGAAGAATGAGGGGGACTGTAAGTCCCATTTATTATCCATTTCATTAGTGTATGGATATTATTTTCTTACATTTAATTATGTCGGGATGATCTACGTTTGTTATAAAAATGTATATAATGATTATGGTTGTCAGAACCCACTGAAGTTCTGGGTTCTGGTTCTGGTCTAGAACTTCGCAAATAGTTCTAGGGTTCTAATCTTCTGTACACGAACTCTTTTGTGTTTAGGACTTCAGAGAAAGAACAGAGAAAGATACTGAGAATAGAAGAAAACATAAATAAAATCTCTGCCCTCCCAGCACAGTAATAATATGGTTTCCCTGCATGTGCAGAAAACAGAAACATGTTGGGCCTTTCAAATTTCTAATGCCAAGCGTCACCGTTCTATGTGTTTGGTATAACTGCATATGAGAAGCCCATTCTTATACTACCTCTCTCTTTCTCTCTCTCAAACATTTTAGGATGTAATTCCCAATAATTAGTTTGCATTCTAGGCTGGCATCTCCTGCTTTTGAAATGTCTGCACAAAAAAAGCTATTTATTTAGTATTTAGAACCCTTAATACTCAGAACCTATGGGTGTTCTAGTTCTAAATTAGAACTTGAACCATTGGGTCCTAACCTTTTTAGAACTAGTTCTGACAATTCTAGTTTTGCCCATTGTCTTGACCTAATCATTCAAAGCTTCCTGCATAATGACTGGCAAGTATCAACCACCGTGGGTACAGTGCGCAAAGTGTGTGGCCACTTCAACCATTCAGTAAAAGCCCGTGACATCCTTGCTGATATCTAGAAGGACAAAGGTCTTCCTTGTCTCCAGCTTGTTCAGGATGTAGCAACAAGGTGGAACTCAGCGTACTTTATAATTGAACTCATCCTTGAACAAAAGGTAGCTATCATGGAGTATATCATGTACAATGATATTGGGGAGGGCATTGTACTCCATTCTACTCAATGGTCTCTGCTGAAACAGTTTTGTTACATTCTGAAACCATTCATGAGTGCTACGAAAGAGGTGAGTGCAGAAAAGGCATCCCTTAGCCAAGTTATTCCACTCATTCTACTTCTCAAAAAAAAGTTGGAGAAAATGAGGAGCAACTTAAATATGAACCACTCTCTAGTCAATAACATGCTTACCAGGCATAGCAATGATGAGAAATTAGCAACTGTAACACGGAGCAAGGAGTAGCTTTTAGCAACATTGCTAGATCCATGTTTCCAGAACAGACACCTTCCTGACGTGGTTTCTGATGATATGAAGGAGTTGAACTGCAGGCAACTTTTGATTGATGCAGTAGATGAGGTTTCATTAGGAGGATTGGCAAGCAGTACTACAACGGCACCACCTCAAATTCAAAAGACTGCTCCAAAAACCATTACAGAAGCAGACAATGAGAAGGATGACATTTGGGACCAGCTGTAGGACGTTGACATTCCACAAGGAGAAAATGCATGCTCAGCAGTAAGCGTGGTAGATGCATATCTGTCTGAGTCCAACATTAGTATTAAGGATGATCCTTTTGCTTACTGGCAAGAGTAAAAATCATGCTAGCCAAAGCTGGCTGCCCTGGCTTGTAAGTATATTGGATGTCCACCCTCCAGTGTCTGTTCCGAGCATTTATTTAGCTCTTTTGGGCATGTTGTGACTGATAAACAAACAAGAGCAACACCAGACAATGTGGAGAAACTAACGTTCTTGAAGGTTAACTTGCCAAAATTTGGCTATATGTGTGATGCTGATCTTGAAGATGACACTGACAGCAGTATCTGTGCTGCAGCTGTGGAATGACACATCAGCTTTCAATTTTGAGACTCACTGGACTGCTTGAAAGTAGAGATCTGGGACTTGCCTGCATTTCAACCTCATCGTCATCATCATCATCCTGGAGGTGGGTGGGAGGTGCAGCCAGTACATCACGTTCACGTCATCATGTACTGGTAGCAACTGTGTCAGATTAGTCCCTGATCTCACACACAGTCGTGTTCTTATTCTGACAAAATCATTTATTTTATTACCTAATGCACATAAGAATAATTATTTCTTATATATCCATAGATCTGTTTTTCCCCTTGATAATAGTGGTGGAAGTAGTATTGGTGAAGTGGTCACTTTGGACTGCCTGGTGCTCTTGTTCTTTCACATTACATGCGAACATACGAAGAAGCCAGCAGAAGAAGGCCATTTGGTCTATCAAGTCTGCTCATGTTGCAGGGTCCACAGCTTGAGCTACTGTCCCTGCCCTCCCTCCCCACTCCTCCATCCTCCCTACCCATGACCCTTACCCTTCCCCATACCTGTTCCAGCCTCTCTTAAAGCTGCCCACTGTCTTCAATGAGATTACCACTTCTGCCAGTGCATTCCAAGTGTCCACCACCCTCTCTGTGAAGAAGTACTTCCTGACCTCCCTCCTAAGCCTCCTACCCTCCAGCTTAAGACTGTGCCCCCTCGTGTTATGGTTGCCACTCAGCTTAAAGAGACTCTCCTTATCAACCTTATTTATCCCTTTCAAGTACTTGAAGGTCCCAATCATGTCCCCTCTCTCACCTGTCTTGCAGGGAGTACATGTTCAGTGCCCTCAACCTCTTCTCATATGCTTCACGTTGTGTTCCATACCAAGACCTGTTGCTATGCTAATGTAACACTAGGTGGCCCTATCCCAAGGCTACTACCCCTGCCTGCTTGGCTAGTAGCAGGTTAAGGGGCCTGGGTAATGAAACGGGTGCCTCCACCAGGAGGTCAGGGTTGTTAGTGGTCAAGCTAATCTAGGCACAGCCATCCGGAACACTGTAACCCCCCTCTTTCCCTTCTAGTGGCCTGAGCAACATACAGTAATTACTTTCACAATGACCCTTATTCAGCAGGCAATTATCCACACTGTTTGCACTTACCACCAGGGCTGGTTTCTCTAGCTTGACCATGAGGAACCCCCGTAAAACAAGGTTAAGCACAGCAAATAGCAACAGTACAATACTTTTGGCACAAACTGGAACCACAGTCAGGTTAAATGCAAACAAAGTTAAATCTGATTTATTCAGGGGACTTGAACAAGGGAGGGACGTAATCAGGTTGATTTGCTTAAAAGCTATATTAATCAGACAGTTATGCATGCAGTCAGAGTCCCTACATAGTCACACACTCTAGGTACCCAGGCAGGAAAACGGTGGGCTAGCCAGGAACGTTGCAGCTGGTTGGGGCCCTGTAATGGAAGAAAGCAACATGCACAACACACACTATTTGTAATCCAGAGCCGGAGCGCTCAGTTCATGAAAGAAAAGGCAACAAGACAATCAGATGACAACACTTTTAGATTTAGCTGTTGTTGCAGGGAGCTACCCTGATGTTTATTCACGATACCTAATACTGGACACAGGCAGGACAAAACTGAGACTGCAGGCTGTTGAGCTGGAGTGCCCGGAGAAGCAGGGCCCACACAAATCACCGAGGCATCATTCCTGTTCAAGGCGTCGAGCAGTGGGATGATCCCCAGGCCGGTCTCTCGTCGATGACTTTCTCTTCGTAGCAGGTATTCTGGCTGAACCAGTATAGCAGGGCCCAGGCAAATGGAAATGGATATGGATTCAGTCCGTGGAGCTGGATACAGCCTCCAGCAAGCAAACACAGTTCAGACACACAGTGA
Organism: Neoceratodus forsteri; assembly: GCA_016271365.2. Lineage (NCBI taxonomy): Eukaryota > Metazoa > Chordata > Ceratodontiformes > Ceratodontidae > Neoceratodus > Neoceratodus forsteri. The sequence continues at coordinate 1,060,298,119 of CM028134.1, read as the reverse complement.
GGAATCAAAATATGACCCACCACAAGCACACAGCACATTCACATGTAAGGAAATTCCACTGTACCAGGCAAATGGCTCTCCGGTCGCAATTACAGAGTCTCTGCACAATCCGGGAGTTCAGAGGTAGCTGGAAGTCCTGACAGGCTGATCGCATTCAGCAAATCTTTGGTCTTCTTCAGGTTAAAGCCTGGTCACAATTCAGTGGCTTAATTCGCTCTCCAAATTTGGGTTCAGTCCGAAAAAAGCACAAGTTCCCCCTCAGGGATAGCAGGCAGGCATGCAGGCCAAACTCAGGCCTTTCTACAGCTCCCCCATGCGAATCCACTATGGATTGCTGCTCAAACTACCTCGAGCTGTTACTGCTTCACTTCCCAACTCAGATCTTACTGAAACTGCAAGCAGTGTAGGACTTTCCCCAAGATCCAAAAGGTTTGGTTGGTTGATCTGTCTGTCAGTCACAACAAGGGCTCCCCCTCCAGGTTATTTTAGGCGCCAAAAGCCCAAAACTACAATTCCTACAAGTTTTGGCTCCACCAAGCCTCTGTAGGCAGGCTCCATTTTAGAGTCCCAAACGTACTGATTGGCCTATTCTGCAGTACAGGACCAAGATGATGGAATCAAACAGAACTGTCCATGCTGCAAGGAAGGCAGGTTAGAACAAACTGCAATATTATTACTACTCTAACAAATGATCAGCATCTTCTAACAGAGGTCCATCTCAGATTAATTATGACTGCAATCCAGGCAGCTCTTAAAGAGACAGTACACAGAGGCTATACAGGCACTCTCTGGCAATACATTTAAACTGCTAAAACGCAAAACAGTGAGCATTTAGACAAACTCAAGGAAGACTATTCGGCAACCCCCATTTGTAGGGGGGTTACACCCTTCCCTGCCTGGAGAAAACTTGGCATCCGCATCAAGTCTGTACCATCATGCATCAGTTAACATAAACTTATTACTGTACTATACATATTCACTACACTTCATGATACTTTATCCATAAGGACAATACTTATGCATGTTTTATACAGGTAATACTGATTCTGCTATGATTAACATACTTGTGACATCACAATACTGATTCATGTTGTAACTTCCTGTACATTAAACAATGTAAGAGGGGGCCCTTCTCTATCAGCTAAAGTGGGGCCAGATGGGGCAGGGGCACCATGGTGAGAGGGAAAAATAAGTAACCTGGAATTGGCCATCAAGCTCAGTTTGGGCAGTGAGCTTGGTGAGACGTAAACCCCTTTGTGAACCACATTGAGAGGCAAATCCACTGGCCTCCCAGGGGAATCATAACTAAAGTACAATACTGGCTTGACGGCTTGGCCAGTCTTTCTGGGGGGAACATCCACAGTCTGTGTACTTTCAGCACTAACTTTGGAGCTTTTGTCATTCATGAGGGGTGCCTCTGCACAGATGGGAATGTCCAAACTGGGAGCACTGCAGCTCCTTGCTCTGTAGGCTCTGTTTCCATAACATTTGGCTCATTTAGAGAAGGTTCTGGCACAATTAGGCTTTGTGGCACTGAAGGGGGGCTGTCAGTACTCTCATATTGCTCAAGTTCTGGTGTGCCACCAGAGAGACTCAGACCATCAGCCCCTTCTTCAGGCAAGTTCCACTAAACACAGGGAGTCCGCAGCCTCAGACGTGATACTTTGCACTTCACTTTCAGGGTGCATTGGCTCCAAGGATGAAACTGGGGGTTAGGCAGTCCAGAAGGCCCAGCATCATCCCCACAATTCTGCATAGGATTTCCACAAAACAACTGAATCAGTTCACAGGAGGGATAATAGGCATTACCATAGTCACTTTCATCAGAGGTGGACTGACAGTCACTATCATTCTGGGCCTGCTGTGGGGGAAACCTTAAATCTGTAACTACTGGGTAGGTCGACTCTGTCTCTTTTTTGCAGCAGCGTGAGTCACCAGCCCAGGGGAGGCAATGTCTGCAGGCTCAGCTTCAATAATAACTTGGCCGATAGGGAGCAAGTGGTTACAGTGCATGGTCTTGACAGCTTTGGAGTTATTCTCTGGGCATACCTTGTATGCTAGTAGATCAGCCAACTTTCCAACTACTACATGAGGAAGTTGGTGCCACCTATTAGTAATTTTGTGTTTGCCATGTAGTCCCAAATTGTGTAACAACACACAGTCTCCGGGCCGTAGCTCTTGAGTCTTTACTTTCTTGTCGTGCCTCTCTTTGTTGGTGAGATTTCTTTTAGCAGCCATTGTCTGGGTCAGTTGATATGCATGGTTCAATTGAGCTTTCAGTTTCTGTACATGCTGCAGGTAGTTTTCAGCTCAGACCCCCATCTGGAAAGACCCCAAAACAGACATCAACTGGCAGGCGGGCCTCCCTCCCAAACATGAGGTGGTAGGGGGAGAACCCAGTAGCATAATTTTTGGTGCAATTGTACGCGTGTACCAAGGTGCTAATCTGCTGGCTCCACTTATGTTTGTCTTTTGGGTGGAGGATGCCCAGCATGTCTAGAAGGGTGTGGTTAAGATGTTCTGGTTGAGGGGCCCCCTGCGGGTGATAGGGGGTGGTTCTTGACTTCCACACCCCAAACAGAGAGAGCATTTCTTTCATTAGCCGACTTTCAAAGTCTCTGCCTTGGTCAGAGTGGATCTGCTGGGGGGCACCATAGTGAACAAAACCATTTTCCACTAGAACCTTGGCCACGGTAAAGGCCTTTTGATCTTTAGTTGGAAAAGCTTGTGCATACCATGTGAAATGATCTGTAACCACTAACACATTGCCAATATTCCGCTGATCAGGTTCTAAACACAAAAAGTCTATGTAGACCATTTTCATGGGGGTGCTGGTTGTAATATTGACAAGGGGGGCAGCCCTCTGAGGCAGGGCTTTCCTTTGCAGGCAACGACTGCAGGTCTTTACATGGTGCTCAACATCAGCCCCCATCGTGGGCCAATAGAATCGAGATCATACCAGGTCAAGAGTTCTGTCAATACCGTGGTCCCCATGTGGTTGTGGAGGGACCTCAGTACCAAATCTTTAAAGGCCGTGGGCAGGACCAATTGATGATTGTCTACTCAACCACTGTGATCCACTGTCTCTCTATATAACAACTGATTGTGTATCTTCAACCTGGGGCCTTCTTTAAACAATAGGGCAGTTCGCAAGTCAGGGGAACGCACCTGGGACTCATCTTTCCCCGCACGCAGGGCATCAAGTGCTGGCTGAATCATAGGATCTTGGGACTGAGCCCACCGGATACTGTCATTGGCAAATTGAGGTAGTGCACTAGTATCTAGAGCAGAGAAATGGCAATAGGCAGCCAGTATGCAGGTATCAGGAGGGCCCAAGCAATCCACTAAACAGTCCACTGTGTCCGTAGACATCTGTTTATCTCTATCAAACTTTTGGCACAAGGCTCGAATGTCAGGTTCAGACAACCTGACCCAATCACTCTTGGAGATTGTCCTTCGTGATAGGGCATCAGCATCAATATGGTTCAGTCCTGGCCTGTATTCGACAGCATAATCATAGGTTGATAAAGCAGAGAGCCACCGGTGCCCAGTGGCATCCAACTTAGCTGAAGTCTGTACATAGGTTAACGGGTTATTGTCGGTCTTCACCAATATCTTTGCCCCATAGAGGTACTCATGAAACTGGTCAACGATGGCCCATTTTAGGGCAAGGAACTCCAGCTTGTGCACAGGATAGTTTCATTCTGATGGGGTCAAGCTCCTGCTGGCAAAAGCCACTGGTCTCAAACCATCATCATGGTCTTGATACAGCACAGCTCCTAGGCCCTGCAGACTAGCGTCCGTATGCAGCACATAGGGATTGGCAGAGTCAGCATAGGCGAGGATGGGGGCATGGGTGAGCTGGTATATGACTTTGTGGAAGGCTGCTTCACATTCAGGTGTCCAGCAGGGCCCAAAAGGTTCACCTGTTCGGAAGTATACTTTCTCAGGTTCTTTGACAGCCCCTTTCTTGTATTTACGGTTGGTGGGGGGGTAACCCTGGGTGAGCTTCAGGAGCAGGCAAATCACCTTGGAATAGTCTTTTATGAACCTGCTGTAGTAGCCACAGAACCCCAGGAAACATTGTAGTTCTTTCAAGTTATGGGGCTGGGGCCAAGTAGTCAGTGACTCAACCTTACTGGGATCGGTCTCTATCCCTTCTGTAGATAATATGTGCCCCACATACTTCACGGAGGTTTGAAAAAAATGCCACTTGTCAATGGACAGCTTGAAGCCGAAGTCTTCCAGTCAGTCTAGGACTTTAAACAATCGGGTCTCATGCTCCTCCAATGTGCGTCTGAATACAATGACATCATCTAGGTACACTAGGCATTCCAGCAAGTTCATATCTCACACCGCACGTTCCATCAGTTGCTGAAAGGTGGCTGGGGCACCAGAAATCCCCTGTGACATTCTCAGGAATTTGTAGAACCCCAAAGGACAGTTGAAGGCTGTTTTCTCATGGTCCTTAGTGGCTATCGGAATCTGGTAATATCTGCTGTGAAGATCCAATACTAAGAACCATTTGCTCCCATTCAAGCAATCCAGGGCATCTTGTATACGGGGCATGGTGTATTGATCTGGGATGGCCCACCAGTTCAGGGTTCAATAATCAACACACATTCTCACCGACCCATTCTTCTTACGCACAGCCACAATGGGAGAGGCATATGGGCTCCTTGATTCCTGTATCACGCCAGCAGCGAGTTTTCCTGTAGGTGTCTCCTCACATCATCTATGTCCACTGGGGTGAGGCGTCGGGATCTCTCTTGACATGGACGGTCATCATGCAGGAGGATATGATGCTCTGCAGCCTGGACACACCCCATGTCCCATTCTTTTAAAGAAAACACTTGGTCTCTCTGGGCGAGTTTCTTGCTAATCCTAGCCTTCCATTCAGCTGGCAGTGGGGAATCACCAAAGTCAAATAAGTCCGTGGTCACTCTCCCCTTTTTGGCCAGAGTACTTGTTATTGGGTAATACTGCAGTGTCTGCACAGTGTACTGTAGCTAGAGTGCACCCTCTGTTCACCTGGACCTCCCGATCTGACACATTTCGAATCTGGACCATCACTAATCATGTATAGGTATGGGCATGGGCAGACAAAATGCTGGGTTTAATCAATAATCCTTCTCGCAACTTTCCATCACCTAGTGCATCCAACATTAATATTTTGTTCTTTACATTTCCCTTTAGGCAGACTTATCCATGGATTGTGCACTGGGCACTGGGGGCCAATACCAAGGAGTCTGGTTCCTTTTTCCACACTATCCCCACTGGCTCATCTGGGTCCTCTTCACTGGGCTTCTGTTGTAAGTCATATACCCTTTTTACTAGGGCTGGAATTCTTAGTGCCCGTCCAGTCAGTTGCCCTTGTTTCTCATGGCAGAGTTGTGCTAGTTTCCCAAACATGTGGCCATTTGTTCCAATTAACAGGGGAACCCCATCATACAGTTCAGTGGGGGGACACACTAGGGCCAGTGTCTCTACTCACTCCTCTACACCAGTTACAGTTGCAGGAAAAGACAACTAGAGGTAGACATATCCTAGGTAAGGATAAGACTTGTCGCTCAGCTCCCACACATGTAGGCCTTCCAGGGATTGTAATGGCACATCAGATAAGTGTTTGTCATACCAGTCCTGAAATACAGTGGTCACTTGTGACCCACTGTTAAGCACAGCCCGAGTAGGAATACCATTCACAGCCACAGTAGTCTTCATTGAAGGGCCCACTATTTTGGACCAGTCTGGAGGGACAACAGCAGGGACCTGGACAGACGATTTAGCTACAGAGGGGTTTGAGTTAGGATGGCTGAAACCTTCACTGCGGTCATTTCGCTTACCTCTTGACCACTGATTTGTTTTCCGAAGATTTTCTTGAAGCCGGTTCACCACTTTCTCTAAGTTCTTCTGAGACCGGCATTCCCTCTTCATATGGCCATCCTTGCCGCAATTGTGACAAATGACAAGCTCTCGGGGCATCCTTGGGAAAACATAACAGGGGATGCAGGAGCATCGATGGGAGATTGTGATCTGACTTCTGATGGTAGTGTACCATGTCTCAAAAGTTCCTTTAGGGTGGCAGTCAATTCCTTGAGCTCAGCTGAGAAGCCACCCTCAGTAGAGGATGCCTGAGGGTGCACCCCCACCCCCATAACAGTCACGTCCTGACAGGGGCCAGGGTCTCTGTCAGCAGGGGATACCTCAGCGAACACACCCAGTTGTACTTTTCTGACTTCCTTCAGCAACTCCTCCCCCAACCGTTTAGCCCATGGCGGGACACTTGTAGTGGTCTCCATTTCTGAAGGGCCTTCTGGTTCCATGATCACTTGGGCTGCACTCACCCCATAATTACAGTCTACCTCTTCACCTTCTACTCCAGGAGTTCTTTTATCAAGTCACAGTAGTCAGATGGGTTACCTCTCCTATCCTGGAGCCTTAACTGGATGATCTGCAGTTTAGAATGCTTGGCATGTTGCAGTATGTGCCCCAATCTCACATGTTCAAATTGTTGTACACCCTACTTTTCCGGTAAGCTTGCAGAGCTCTTTTAGGTGAGTAACATACACAGACAAACTTTCCCTCCATTGTTTGGTACCTTGGAATTTCCATCAAAGTCTCCCCTGACTCAATGCTCCAAAAATTGCCTTCAAGTACAGATAGGTACTTCTGAGCAGATGCATCAGGGTTCGTGGACCTCAAAAATGTAATGGCTTCAAGGGCGGGGCCCCTCAAACTTTCTATGATTCTTTTCCACTTCTCAGCCTCCGCACACTGCCACCCCGGGGACCAAGGGGGCAACATAGTCGATCCAGGTCTCCCAGTCATCCTCTCCTGGAGGGTGGGGAGGGTGCCTGAGAAGATTCTCAGCCTTCAGTAAGAGTTGTGACTAATGGCAGGTACAGATATAGGGGCCAGCATTGGCATGGGCACAGAAGGCAGGGCAGTAACAGGTGCTGGAGTGGGAGGGGGTGTTGGGGAAGGAACAACCCCTGGTGGCAGGAATAGTTTCTTAAAGTCCTCTATGGTTTTCCCTTCCTCCAGCAACAACTTAGCAAATCTCTCCACAAAAGTCTCAGATAATGGTGGGAGCTCATCCTCCCCAGGGTCTTTACTGTCTTTTGTTATCACTGTCTAGGTGGCTAGGACCCCTTCTGAGGCAATATTCTGAGGCACTTTAGAGCTGTCCATGAGGTCACTACACTCTACCAAGGCTATGAAAGTTTGGGCAATCAAATCAGCCTGTCGACCTACCACCACAGGGTTTTTTAAACATTCAACTTTGGAGAGTGCTCCCTCTACAGTGTCCTTACTAGTACCCAGGGGAATATCCAGTATAAGCAGAGCCTTTTGGGGGTCGATCTCCTGCCCTGTACACCACCCCACCAACTGGTGTACAGCCATTTCTACTGGGGTAGCCATTAATCTTTAATAATAATTTATAATTTTTGGTCACTAAAAGGCACAAACTCCCAGTGGTGCCTCCAAGATGTAACCCCTAGGTGGCGCTATCCCAAGGGCTATTACCCCTGCCTGCTTGGCTAGTAGCAGGTTAGGGGGCCTGGGTAATGAAACGGGTGCCTCCTTCCGGAGGTCAGGGTTCTTAGTGGTCAAGCTAATCTGGGCATAGCCCTCCAGGACACTGTAACCCCCCTCTTTCCCTTCTAGTGGCCTGAACAATATACATTAATTACTTTCACAATGACCCTTATTCACCAGACAGTTACCCACACTGTTTGCACTTACCACCAGGGCTGGTTTCTCTAGCTTGACCCTGGGGAACCCTCGTAAAACAAGGTTAAGCACAGCAAATAGCAACAGTACAATACTTTTGGCACAAACTGGAACCACAGTCAGGTTAAATGCAAACAAAGTTAAATCTGATTTATTCAGGGGACTTGAACAAGGGAGGGGCGTAATCAGGTTGATTTGCTTAAAAGCTATATTAATCAGACAGTTATGCATGCAGTCCAGAGTCCCTACACAGTCACACACTCTGGTACCCAGGTAGGAAAATGGTGGGCTAGCCAAGAACGTTGCAGCTGGTTGGGGCCCTGTGATGGAAGAAAGCAACATGCACAACACACATTATTTGTCATCCGGAGCCAGAGGGCTCAGTTCGTGAAAGAAAAGGCAACAAGACAATCGGATGACAACACTTTTAGATTTAGTTGTTGTTGCAGGGAGCTACCCTGATGTTTACTCACGATACCCAATACTAGACACAGGCATGACGAAATTGAGACTGCAGGCTGTTGAGCTGGAGTGCCCGGAGAAGCAGGGCACACACGAATCACCGAGGCATCATTCCTGTTCAAGGCGTTGAGTAGGGGGGCAGATCCCCAGGCTGGTCTCTCATCTATGACTTTCTCTACGTAGGAGGTATTCTGGCTGAGCCAGTGTAGCAGGGCCCAGACAAACGGAAATGGATACGGATTCAGTCCGTGAAGCTGTGTAACCCCCCTACAAATGGGGGTTCCCGAAAAGTCTTCCTTGAGCTTGCCTAAATGCTCACTGTCAGGCTGGTGTCCTGCATTTTAGCAGTTTAAATGTGATTGCCAGAGAGTGCCTGTATAGCTTCTGTGTATGTCTCTTTAAGAGCTTCCTCGATTGCAGTCATACGTAATCTGAGATGGAGCTCTGCTGAAAGATGTAACTATTTGCAGAAAATCATTTAGAGTGATTATGATAATGTAGTTTGTCTAACCTGCCTTCTTTGCAGCAAGGACTGTTTTGTTTATCTCCACTATCTTGGCTCTGGACTACTGAATTGGACTAATCAGTACTGGTGGGACCTAAAATGGAGCCAGACTACTGGAGCTGTCCAGAGTCAGAATCTGTAGGAATTGTAGTTTTGGGCTTTTGGTGCCTTTTTGCACCTGAAGGGGGAGCTCCTGTTGTGACTGACAGATGAATCAGCCAACCAAACCTTTTGTATCTTGGGGAAATTCCCAGGCTTGCTGCAGTTTGAGTCAGATCTAAGTTGGGAGTTGAAGAGGCAAGAGCTTGAGACAGTCAAGCAGCCATCTGAGAAGTTTTGAGTGGGAGAACTGTGGAAAGGCCTGAGTTGTGGCCTGCATGTCTGCCTGCTGCCTCTGAGAGGGAGAGAAGAGAATCATTTTGGACTAAATCCAAGTTTGTGAGAATGAAGTAAGCCACTGAATTTTTACCAGGCTCATACCTGAAGAAGACCAAAGATTTTGCTGCATGCGATCAGCCTGTCAGGATTTCCAGCTGCTTTTGAATCCCCGGTTTGTGCAGAGACTTTGCAATAGTGACCGGAGAGTGGTTTGCCTGGTACAGTAGAATCCTTTACATGTAAATGTGCTGTGTATTGAAAGTGGGTCGTGATTTGGTTCCCCACTGTGTGAACTGTGTTCTGCTTGCTGGAAGCTGTATCCAGCCAAAAACGGACTGTATCCGAATTTGTCTCCATTTGGCCAGGGCCTTACCACACTGGCCCAGCCAGACTACCCACTGCACAGAGAAAGCCATCGACGAGAAACCTGCCTGGGGATCAGCCCTCTGCTCCACGCTTGAACAGGAACGACACCTTGGTGATTTGTGTAGGCCCTGCTTCTCCTGGCACTCCAGATTAACCACCTGCTGTCTCGATTTTCATCCTGCCTCTATCCAGTCTTGGATATTGTGAGTAATAATCAGGGTAGCTCCCAACAACAACAGCCTAATCTAAAAGTGTGTCATCTGATTGTCTTGTTTTCTTTTCACGAACTGAGCCCTCCGGCTCCAGGTTACAAATAGTGTGTGTTATGCATGTTGTTTTCTTCCATCAGAGGGCCCCAACCAGCTACAACGTTCCTGGCTAGCCCACCATTCTCCATCTGGGTACCCAGCAAGTGTGACTGTTTATGGACCCTGAAGTGCATGCATAACTGTTTGATTGATACAGCCTTTAAGTAAATGAACCTGATTACGTCCCTCCCTTGTTCAAGTCCCTTAAATAAATCAGATCTAACTCTTTTTTGCATTTACCCTGACTGTGGTTCCATTTTGTGCAAGAGTACTGTACTGCTGTTATTTGCTGTGTATAACCTTGTTTTACAGGGGATCCCCAGGGCCGGGCCAGAGGAAAGCCCTGGTGGTAAGTGCAAACAGCGTGGTGTATCAGGGGTATTGTGAAAGTGATTATTGTGTATTGTTCCAGCCACTAGTAAGGAAAGAGGGGGGTTACAGTGTCCCGGAGGGCTGTGCCCAGGTTAGCTTGACCACTACCAACCCTGACCTCCGGGTGGAGGCACCCATTTCAGAACTCAGGCCCCTTAACCTGCTCCTAGCCAAGCAGGCAGGGGTAGTAGCCCTTGGGATAATGCCACCTAGGGGTTACATTTTGGAGGCTCACCGCTGGGATTTTGTGTCTTCTATGGCCAAAAATTACGAATTATTGTTAAATATTAATGGCTATCCCAGTAGAAATGGCTGTACACCAGTTGGTGGGGTGGTGTACTGGGCAGGAGATCGACCCCCAAAATGCTCCGCTTATACTGGATATTCCCCTGGGTACAAGTAAGGACACTGTAGAGGGAGTACTCTCCGAAGTTGAATGTTTAAAAAACTCTGTGGTGGTAGGTTGACAGGCTGATTTGATCGCCCAAACTTTCATAGCCTTAGTAGAGTATAGTGACCTCGTGGACAGCTCTAAAGTGTCACAGACTATTGCCCCAGAAGGGGTTCCAGCTGCCTGGAGAATGATAACAAAAGACAGTAAAGACCCTGGGGAGGATGAGCTCCCACTATAATCTGAGACTTTTGAGGAGAAATTTGCTAAGTTATTGCTGGAGGAAGGGAAATCCATAGAGGACTTTAAGAAACTATTCTTGCCACCTGGGGGTGTTCCTTCCCCAACACCCCCTCCCACTCCAGCACCTGTTACTGCCCTGCCTTCTGTGCCTGTGCCAATGTTGGCCCCTATATCTTTACCAGCCATTAGTCACGACTCCTACCGAAGGTTGAGAATCTTCTCGGGCACCCTCAACACCCCCCCGCCAGGGGAAGGATGACTGGGAGACCTGGATAGACTATGTTGCCCCTCTAGTACTTGAATGGCAAAGCTCAGAAGCAGAGAAATGAAAGAGGTTGAGTGAGAGCCTCCGAGGTCCTGCCCTGGCTACCATCCATGCCAAGTGGACCAATAACCCCGGAGCAACTGCACTGGACTATCTTAATGCATTGGAGAATGTGTATGGGAGCCTGGATTCAGATGAGGATCTGTAGTGGAGAGTAAGAAACGCTCAGCAGTACACAGGGGAGCCATTGTCTGTGTATGTACCTTGACTTGAAAAGCTGCTACAAGACTGCCTCAGAAAGGGTAGTTTGCCATCAAATGAATTAGATCGAACTAGGCTGGACCGGATCCTTAAGTCTGCTCCATTTTCAGAGTTGTTACTGCTTCAGTTGCGTCTTGCCACCCGACTGGAATCACCCCCCATGACGAGCTAATGAAAGAAATTAAGGGGGCTGAGCAAAGGTGACCCCATGGGGGAATTGCATCCATATCTGGTGCTGCTGTGCAAGTGACTGAAAGTGATCAGCCAAGTGAGACTCAGGGGCAAAAGTCAGCACTTAACGAGCACTCTGAGAATGCAAAGGACTTCCTGCCCTGGGCTCAGCATGGGAAAGACGAGCTACTAAAGGAAGTCCAAGAGTTGAAGATGGGTGCTTCTGCAAGTGTTTCCCCCATGGAACAAGATTCTGGTCCCTTTCAGGAAGTGACTGCCATGGGGGTGGGTATGCACCCTCCGGCATCCGCTACCGAGAGTGGCTCCAAGGCTGAGATCACCGGATTGACTGCCACTCTAAAGGAACTGTTAAGACATATTGCACCACTCTCACTACTGCAATCAGATACTAGACCCCAATCTCTTACTACTGCTTCAGTTCCTCATATGATGTTCTCACCCTGGGTGACCCAGGAGTCTATCATTTGTCACTACTGTGGAAAGGATGGCCGTATGAAAAGAGGATGCCAGTCTCAGAAGGACTTAGAAAGAGTAGTAAACAGACTCCAAGCAGAGCTCCGAAAAGCAAATCAATGGCCAAGGGGTGCCCAAAATAACTGCAGTGAGGGTTTGAGAAACCCTAACTCAAATTTCTTTGTGGCTAAATCGTCTGCCCAGGCCTCCTCTACTGCCTTTCCAGACTGGTCCAAAATAGTGGGCCCTTCAATGGAGACTACAGTGACTAAGAATGGTATTCACACTCAGGCTGTGCTTGACAGTGGGTCACAAGTGACCATTGTATTCCAGGTCTGGTATGACAAACACATATCTGATGTGCCTTTGCAATCCCTGGAAGGCCAACATGTGTGGGGCCTGAGCGACAAGTCTTATTCCTACCTAGGGTATGTCCGCCTCTGGTTGTCTTTTCCTGCAACTGTAACTTGTGTAGAGGAGCGAGTAGAGACATTGGCCCTAGTGTGTCCCCCCTCCAGACTGTATGATTGGGTCCCCCCATTAATTGGGACAAATGCCCCTGTTAATTGGGACAAACGCCCATATGTTTGGGAGACTGGCACAACTCTGTCACAAGAAACAAGGGCAACAGACTGGGAGGGCCCTGAGAATTCTGGCTCTGATCAAGAGGGCCTATGATTTGCAACAGAAATACGAGGAAGTAGACCAGGATGAACCAGTGGGGATCGTGTGGAAGAAGGATCCCGATTCAATGGTACTGGCCCATAGCGCCCAGTGTACCATTAAAGGGGAGGTCCACCTCTGGAAAGATATCAAGAAGAAAATACTGATGTTGGATGCACCAGGCAATGGAAAATTGCCAGAAGGATTATTGGTCAAATCCTGCATCTTGCCTGCTCGTGCCCATGACTATGCACGATGAGTGATGGTCCAGATTCACAATGTTTCAGATCGGGAGATCCAGGTGAACAGAGGGTGCACCTTAGCTACGGTACACTGTGCAGACACTGCAGTATTGCCCAGCAACAAGCACCCTGGTGAGAAGGAGAGAGTGACCCCAGACTTGTTTGACTTTGGTGACTCCCCACTGCCAGCTGAATGGAAGGCTAGAATTAGCAAGGGACTTGCCCAGAGAGACCAAGTGTTTTCGTTGAAGGAATGGGATGTGGGATGTGTCAAGGGTGCAGAGCATCACATACGCCTGCACGATGAACGGCCATTTTGAGAGAGGTCCCAATGCCTAGCCCCAGCAGACATAGATGATGTGAGAAGACACCTGCAGGAAATGCTTGCTGCTGGCATGGTACAAGAATCCAGGAGCCCACGCACCTCTCCCATTGTGGTTGTGCGTAAGAAGAATGGGTCTGTGAAGATGTGTGTTGATTATTGAACTCTGAATCAGCGGACCATCCCCGACTGATACACCATGCCTCGTATACAAGATGCCCTGGACTGCTTGAATGGGAGCAAATGGTTCTCGGTGTTGGATCTCCACAGCGGATACTACCAGATCCTGATGGCCCAGGAAGACTGTGAGAAAATAACTGTCGTCTGTCCATTGGGGTTCTACGAGTTTCTGAGGATGCCACAGGGGATATCGGGAGCCCCGGCCACCTTTCAGTGACTGATGGAATGTGTGGTGGGAGATATGAATTTGCTGGAATGCCTGGTGTACTTGGACAATGTCATTGTGTTTGGGAGCACCTTAAAGGAGCATGAGAAGCAACTGTTTAAAGTCCTAGACTGACTGGAAGACTTCTGCCTCAAGCTGTCCATTGATAAGTGCCAGTTTTTCCAAACTTCAGTGAAGTATGTGGGTCACATGGTATCTACAAAAGGGATAGAGACTGATCCCAGTAAGGCTGAAGCAGTGACTACTTGGCCCCAGCCCCATAATCTGAAAGAGCTACAATGTTTCCTGGGGTTCTGTGGCTACTACTGCAGGTTCATAAAAGACTACTGTATTCCAAGGTGATTCGCCCACTCTTGAACCTTACCCAGGGTTACCCTCCTACCAATCATAAATACAAAAAAGGCTCCGTTAAAGAACCAGAAAAAGTATGCTTCCGCCCAAGTGAACTCTTTGGGCCCTGCTGGAAGCCTGACTGTGAAGCAGCCTTCCATGAGATCATATACCAGCTCACCCATGCCCCCTTCCTCACCTGTGCTGACCCCACCAAACCCTATGTGCTGCATACGGATGCTAGTCTGCAGGGTCTAGGAGCGGTGCTGTATCAGGACCATAAGGATGGCCTGAGACCAGTAGCTTTTGCCAGTAAGAGCTTGACCCCGTCCGAACGAAACTACCCTGTGCATAAGTTGGAGTTCCTTGCACTAAAATAGGCCATCGTTGACCAGTTTCATGAATACCTCTATGGGGCAAAGATATTGGTGAAGACTGACAATAACCCGTTGACCTATGTACAGACTTCAGCTAAGTTAGACGCCACTGAGCACTGGTGGCTTTCTGCATTATCAACCTATGATTATGCTGTCGAATACAGACCAGGCCTGAACCATATTGATGCTGACACCCTATCACAAAGGCACACTTTCAAGAGTGATTGGGTCAGGCTGTCTGAACCTGACATTCGAGCATTGTTCCAAAAGTTTGATAGAGATGAACAGATGTCTGCGGACACAGTGGACTGTTTAGTAGATTGCTTGGGCCCTTCTGACACCTGCATACCAGCTGCTTATTGCCACTTCTCTGCTCTAGACATTAGTGCACTACCTCAATTTGACAATGACAGCATTCAGTGGGCTCAATCCCAAGATCCTATGATTCAGCCAGCACTTGATGCCCTGCGTGCGGGGAAAAATGTGTCTAAGTTACGTTCCACTGACTTGCGAACTGCTTTATTGTTTAAAGAAGACCCCAGATTGAAGTTGCTCAATCAGTTGTTGTATAGAGAGACAGTAGATCATAGTGGCAAAGTGGACAAGCAACAATTGGTCCTGCCCACTGCCTTTAAAGATTTGGTATTGAGGTCCCTCCACAGTCACATGAGGCACCTCGGTATTGACAGAACCCATCACAAGGTATGATCTCGCTTCTACTGGCCCAAAATGGGGGCCAATGTTGAGCACCATGTAAAGACTTGTAGTCACTGCCTGCAAAGAAAAGCCTTGCCTCAGAGGGCTGCCCCCCTTGTTAATATTACTACCAGTACCCCCATGGAACTAGTCTTCATAGACTTCTTGTGTTTAGAACCTGATCAGCGGAACATTAGCAATGTGTTAGTGGTTACGGATCATTTCACATGATATGCATAAGCTTTTCCCACCAAGGATCAAAAGGTGTCTATTGTGGCCAAGGTGCTAGTGGAAAATTTCTTCGTCCACTATGGTGGCTCCCAGCAGATCTACTCTGACCAGGGCAGAGACTTTGAGAGTCAACTAATCAAAGAAATGCTCTCTCTATGGGGGGGGGCGGGGTGCGAAAGTCAAGAACCATCCCCTATCACCTACAGGGAGACCCTCAACCAGAATGTTTTAACCGCACCCTTCTAGACATGCTGGGCACCCTCCACCCAAAAGGCAAGCATAAATGGAGCCAGCAGATTAGCACCTTGGTACATGCATACAATTGTGTAACCCCTAGGTGGCGCTATCCCAAGGTCTACTACCCCTGCCTGTTTGACTACGGACAGGTTGAGGGGCCTAGGTCCTATGGCGGGTGCCTCCACCCAGAGGTCAGGGTTTGTAGTGGTTAGACTAGCTTGGTCACAGACCTCTGGGACACTGAGACCCCCTTTTATTCCATCTAGTGGCTCACACAGTACCCCAGAGTTACAGCCCCAATACCCCACGTATACACACTGTTCACTCATATAGATACCACTTACCCTTGAGACTGATTCTGCAGCACGCTTGAGGACCCCTGTAAAATAAGGTTAAACAACATACACAAAACACAATACTGTTTCATAAGTACCAACACCACAGACAGTATATGGTATAACAACAACAAATCTGATTTATTTAGGGGCAGTAACACGGAGGGGGAAATCAGGTTAATTGGTGGCATTAAATCACAGTACTGTGCACACATACAGGGGCTGAAAAGTCATACTCTGGGTACCTAGGTTGCGGGGGGGGGGCTAGCCAGGTCCGTTGCCCGGGGTTGGCCGGCAGGTGCAGATGGATAGGGCCCTGTGGAAGAAAATATATGCACAACACCCAATTGTAATCCGGAGTCAGATGGCTCAGTCCATGAAGCAGGGAAACAACAAGAATTAGATGACACACTTGTGATTGAAAACAGGCTGCAGAGAAATACCCTGACTTGTGCTCACAACACCCAAGCTCAGGACCGGATGGTAGATGTTCTTCTGGATTGCAAGAACAACAGGGCATGGAGACAAGATCCTTGTGACTGGACCCCACTGCAGCTGATAACAAACGGATTTAGCCCAAGCTTAGCTGGAGTTTGCTTCCAGCTTCAATACACAGCACGGGGGACTGGACATAGCGATTCCCCACAAGCACTACGCACATTCATATGTAAAAGGAAAGTACTATACCAGGCAGGCTGCTCCTTGATCCCGATCGCAATTACTGCAAAATACCTGGGAGCACACACAGCAGCTTCAGTTCCTGACAGACCGAGCGGCGATTCAGCAATTTCTCCAGTCTTCTATAGGGTGAGCCTGGTTTCCACTCTTCAGACTTCGTTATTTCTCCTCACAATCGGATTCAGTCCAAACTAGCACTTGCAACGGCTGCAGGCCAAACCTCAGGGCCTCACACGCGCTTCCCGCACGAAACTATACACCGCAGAAGCACAGAGCTCCTTCTCTCTTCACTGTCACAACTGATCTCAGCTTTCCAGTCACAGAGCAGGGCATTTGCTTTAGCTCCACACCATTCTGTTGGTTGGTTCGGCTGTCACTCACAATAAGACTCCCTCTGTTGGTGGAAAAAGGCGCCAAGGTCAAAACTACATTTCCCAGAGTCACTGCCCATACAATCCCCTTGTGGCTGGCTCAAAATTAAGAATCCAAGTTCTGATTCGTCCACAGGCTCCATTTTAGGGCTCCCTTAACCCAATTGGCCCAGCACAGCAGTTCAGGACAAAAATGAAAGAGCTACACTGAAACAGTTTGTGCTAAAATAAAGACAGGTTAGACAAACTACATTTTCTCAGTCACTCTAAATGATTTCTGGCAAACAGTTATATCTTTCAACAAGGCTCCCTCTGTACATGTAGCGACAGCAGAAATGGAGCGAATTGGCAGCAGCTCGGATGGGATTTGAGCATTAAATACACAGTCCCCCCATACAAACTAAGTCTGCAAGCAGGCAGCTCTTAAAGAGACAGTACGTGGAGCCTCAAATAGCACTCACTTGGAACCACATTTAAACAGCTCAGACACCGAACACCCCCCCAGACTTGGAGCATTCAGGCAAGCTCCTGGAAGACTTTTGGGAACCCCCATTTACAGGGGGGTTACAAATTGCATGAAAAATAATGCTACTGGGTTCTCCCCCTACTGCCTCATGTTCGGGAGAGAGGCCCGGCTGCCAGTTGATGTCTGTTTTGGGGTCTCATCAGATGGGGTCCAAGCTGAAAACTTCTTGCAATATGTACAAAAACTGAAAGCTCAATTGAACCATGCCTATAACTGGCCCAGACAATGGCTGCCAAGAGAAATCTAGCCAACAAAGAGAGGCATGATAAGCAAGCATTTGTCAATGCTGAATGTTGATTGCGTTGGTCCATTGAGCTCGCTCACTGCCCCTCTGTCACTCACGCATTCTGTTTCTCCCGGTGCTGCAGGCTGCTGTTTTGTACTGGGCTTCTGCCTGCATTGGCACCCTTTTCTGTCCACAAAGAGATCCGCAGCTGTCCCGACAGAGCTCCGTTGAGGTGGCTCACTTCCCCTCTCTCACTCGCTCATTCTGTTTCTCCTGGCGCTGCAGGCTGCCCTTTTGTACTGGGCTTCTGCCTCTGTTGGTGGCTTTTCCTGCCCACAATGAAATCTGCAGCAGTCCCAACACAGGTCCGTTGAGCTTGCTCACTCCCCCTCTGTCACTCACTCATTCCGTTTCTGCCGGTGCTGCAGGCTGGCCTTTTGTACTGGGCTCCTGCCTGCATTGGTGGCTTTTTCAGCCCACAAAGAAATCTGTAGCATTCTCGACACAGCTCCGTAGAGCTCACTCATTCCTACTCTCTCACTCGCTCATTCCATTTCTGCCAGTGCTGCTGGCTACCCTTTTGTACTAGGCTCCTGTCTGCATTGCTGCCTTTTTCTGCCAACAAAGAAATCCGCAGCAGTCATGATAGAGCTCCGTTGAGGTCGCTCACTCCCCCTGTGTCACTTGCTCATTCTGTTTCTCCTGGCACTGCAGGATGTCCTTTTGTACTGGGCTCCTGCCTCCGTTGGCGCCTTTTTCTGCCCACAAAGAAATCTGCAGCAGTCCCAACACAGCTCCGTTGAGCTCGCTCACTCCCCGTCTCTCACTCGCTCGTTCCGTTTCTGCCGGCGCTGCAGGCTGCCCTTTTGTACTGGGCCCCTGCATTCATTGCTGCCTTTTTCTGCCCACAAAGAAATCCGCAGCAGTCCCAACAGGGCTCCGTTGACCTCACTCACTCCCCCTCCCTCACTTGCTCATTCTGTGTCTCCCGCTGCTGCAGGCTGCCCTTTTGTACTGGGCTCCTGCCTGCACAGGCATCTTTTTTCTGCCCACAAAGAAATCTGCAGCAGTCCCAACACAGGTCCGTTGAGCTTGCTCACTCCCCCCTCTCACTCGCTCGTTCCATTTCTGCCAGCACTGCAGGCTGACCTTTTGTACTGAGCTCCTGCCTGCATTGCTGCCTTTTTCTGCCCTCAAAGAAATCCACAGCAGTCACGATAGAGCTCAGTTGAGCTAGCTCACCCCCCCCACTCGCTCGCTGTGTTTCTCCCTGTGCTGCAGGCTGCCCTTTTGTATAAGGCTCCTGCCCGCATTGGCACCTTTTTCTGCCCACAAAGAAATCCGCAGCTGTCCCGACAGAGCTTCTTTGAGGTCACTCACCCCCCCTTTCTCACTCGCTCAGTCTATTTCTCCTGGAGCAGCAGGCTGCCCTTTTGTACTGGGCTCCTGCCTCTTTTGGCACCTTTTTCTGCCCACAAAGAAATCTGCAGCAGTCCCAACACAGCTCCGTTGAGCTCGCTCACTCCCCCTCTCTCACTCGCTCGTTCCGTTTCTGCCGGCGCTGCAGGCTGCCCTTTTGTACTGGACCCCGCATTCATTGCTGCCTTTTTTGCCCACAAAGAAATCCGCAGCAGTCCCAACAGAGCTCCGTTGACCTCACTCACTCCCTCCCTCACTCGCTGTTCTGTGTGTCTCCCGCTGCTGCAGGCTGCCCTTTGTACTGGGCTCCTGCCTGCATTGGTGGCTTTTTCTGCCCACAAAGAAATCTACAGCAGTCCCGACAGAGCTCCGTTGAGCTCGCTCATGCCCCCTCTCTCACTCGCTCGTTCTGTTTCTGCGGTGCTGCAGGCTGGCCTTTTGTACTGGGCTCCTGCCTGTGTTGCCGCCTTTTTCTGCCCACAAAGAAATCCACAGCAGTCTCAATAGAGCTCCGTTAAGGTTGCTCACTCCCCCGTCTCACTCGCTCATTCTGTTTCTCCAGGTGCTGCGGGCTGCCCTTTTGTACAGGGCTCTTGCCTCTGTTGCCACCTTTTTCTGCCCACAAAGAAATCTGCAGCAGTCCTGACAGAGCTCCGCTGAGCTCGCTCACTCCCCCTCTCTCACTCGCTCATTCCGTTTCTGCCGCCGCTCCAGGCTGCCCTTTTGTACTGGGCTCCTTCCTGTGTTGCCACCTTCTTCTGCCCACAAAGAAATCTGAAGCAGTCACGATAGAGCTCCGTTGAGCTCACTCACTCTGCCTCTCTCACTCGCTCATTGTGTTTCTCCCGGCGTTGCAGGCTGCCCTTTTGTATTGGGCCCCTGCGTGCATTGCTGCCTTTTTCTGCCCACAAATAAATCTACAGCAGTCCCAACACAGCTCCGTTGAGCTCGCTTACTCCCCCTCTCTCACTCGCTCATTCCGTTTCTGCCGGCGCTGCAGGCTGGCCTTTTGTACTGGGTTCCTGCCTGTGTTGCCACGTTTTCCTGCCCACAAAGAAATTCACAGCAGTCATGATAGAGCTCCGTTGAGCTCACTCCCTCTCCCTCTCTCACTCGCTCGTTGTGTTTCTCCTGGTGCTGCAGGCCGCCCTTTTGTACTGGGCTCCTGCCTGCATTGGCACCTTTTTCTGCCCACAAAGAAATTTGTAGCTGTCCCGACAGAGCTCCGTTGAGGTTGCTTACTCCCCCTATCTTATGCACTCATTCTGTTTCCCCTGTCACTGCAGGCTGCCTTTTTGTACTGGGCTCCTGCCTCTGTTGGCACCTTTTTCTGCCCACAAAGAAATCTGCAGCAGTCCCGATAGAGCTCCATTGACCTCACTCACTCCCCCTCTCTTACTCACTCGTTCTGTTTCTGCCGGCGTTCCAGGCTGCCCTTTAGTACGGGGCTCCTGCCTGCATAGCCGCCATTTTCTGCCCACAAAGAAATCCACAGCTGTCACGATAGAGCTCCGTTGAACTCGCTCACTCCCCCCTCTCACTCGCTCGTTCTGTTTCTCCTGCCGCTGCAGGCTGCCCTTTTGTAGTAGGCCTCTACATGCATTGCTGCCTTTTTCTGCCCACAAAGAAATCTGCGGTAGTCCCAACAGAGTCGCTGAGCCCACTCACCCCCCCACTCGCTCATTCTGTGTCTCCCGTGCTGCAGGCTGCCTTTTTTTGTAGCTGCTGCCTGCATTGGCACCTTTTCCTGCCCACAAAGAAATCCGCAGTAGTCCCAACAGAGCTCAGTTGAGCTCGGTCACCCCCCCCACTTGTTCGATCCTAATCTGTCCCAAACACTGATTTCCAACAGTGACTGCGCTATTCTGCATTGGAAGCACGAAAATACATTTCAGCCAGGATGTGAAAAATGACAGCTATACTGTTCATAAGGAGGTGTGGAAAAATGCCAGTGCTGAAAATGTGGTGAGAAAATATTACTAATTTGCGAAGTTACAAGGGTGCATGGAAACTGCACAACGCAAGCTCATAACACAGTCATTTTATGGAGTTTCATCGCAAGATTTTCAACATAGGCATTTTAGGATCTCTGCTCATGAACAGTGTCAGTGTGATTTTCTTAATGTGTTCTGAACACTGATTTCCCACAGCGACCACGCAATTGTGCGCTGGAAGAGCGAAAACACATTTCGGCCTGGATGTGAAAAATGACAGCTGCACTGTTCATAAGGAGGTATGGAAAAATGGCAATGTTGAAAGTCTAGAGTGAAAATATTGCAAAGTTGAGAAAGTACGACCTTACGTGGAAACTGTGCAATGCACGCTCGTAGCACACTCATTTTACAGACTTTCGTCACCAAATTTTCAACATAGGCATTTTAGGACCTCTGCTACTGAACAGTGTCATTATCATTTTCATAATGTGACCCAAACATGGATTTCCCACAGCAACCGTGCTATTCTGTGCCGGAACTGCGAAAACACATTTCGGCCAGGATGTGAAAAATGACAGCTGTACTTTTCATAAGGAGGTGCAGAACAATGGCAATGTTGAACATCTGGGGTGAAAATATTATAAATTTGTGAACTTACAAGTGTGCATGTAAACTGCGCAACGCATGCTCTTAAGACAGTCATTTTTTGTGTTTTTTTCACCAAATTTGCAACATAGGCTTTTTGAGAGCCCAGCTCATGAACCCTGGCACTGCTGTTTCGTTAATCAGTCCCAAAAGGTAATTCAGCGCAGTGACCGCGAAATCATCTTTCGGGGCCGGTTAACTCCATGACAGTGCCAGAATTCATGAGGAAGGGTCCCAAAAACCCCATGTTGAAATTTTGCTGCCAAATTTCAAAAAATGCCTGAGATATGCATCAAAGTTGAAAAAACCCTATTTATTCCATTATACAGCTTACCGGCATTTCCTCAGTTTGCGGTCAGCTTTGAAGAGTGCAGACGTGTTCCCAGTCCACCAAAGATCATCGTGCCGGACTCCGGAGGTAAGTATGGGGTGACGGGGGGTGTGGGGAGGCAGGGTGCGCAATGGGTGGGCGCCGGTTGTGGGAGGGGGGCAGGGAGACCACGAGGGACCATTTTCTTTTTTGACAGGGTAAAAAAAACAAAAAATATCATGGGACCGGTTTTTCTGTTTCTCCCACCACTGCAGGCTGTCCTTTTGTACTGGGCCCCTGTGTGCATTGCTGTCTTTTTCTGCCCACAAAGAAATCCGCAGCAGTCCCAACAGAGCTCCGTTGAGCTCACTCACTCCTCCTCCCTCACTCGCTCGTTCTGTGTCTCCTGGTACTGCAGGCTGCCCTTTTGTACTGGGCTGCTGCCTGCATTGGCGCCTTTTCCTGCCCACAAAGAAATCCGTAGCAGTCCCAATGAGCTCTGTTGAGTTCGGTCACTCTCCCCCCCCCCACTCACTTGATCCTAATCTGTCCCAAACACTGATTTCCGACAGCGACTGCGGTATTCTGCACTGGAAGTGTGAAAACACATTTTGGCCAGGATGTGAAAAATGATAGCTGTACTGTTCATAAGGAGGTGTGGAAAAATGCCAGTGCTGAAAATGTGGCGTGAAAATATTACTAATTTGCGAAATTACAAGAGTGCGTGGAAACTGCACAACACACCCACATAACACAGTCATTTTATGGAGTTTCATCACAAAATTTTCAACATAGGCATTTTAGGACCTCTGCTCATGAACAGTGTCAGTGTGATTTTCTTAATGTGTCCTGGGCACTGATTTCCCACAGCGACTGCGCTATTGTGCATCGGAAGAGCGAAAACACATTTCAGCCTGGATGTGAAAAATGACAGCTGCAGTGTTCATGAGGAGGTGTGGAAAAATGGCAATGTTGAAAATCTAGAGTGAAAATATTGCAAAGTTGCGAAGGTAAGAGCGTGCTTGGAAACTGTGCAACGCACGCTGGTAGTACACTCATTTTATGGACTTTCATCACCAAATTTTCAAAATAGGCATTTTAGGACCTCTGCTAATGAAGAGTGTCACTGTCATTTTCATAATGTGTCCCAAACATGGATTTCCCACAGCGACCGCGCTATTCTGTGCCAGACTGCGAAAACACATTTTGGCTAGGATGTGAAAAATGACAGCTGTACTGTTCATAAGGAGGTGTAGAAAAATGCCAGTGTTGAAAATGTGGCATGAAAATATTACTAATTTGAGAAGTTACAAGGGTGCGTGGAAACTGCACAACGCACACTCGTAACACAGTCATTTTATGGAGTTTCATCACAAAATTTTCAACATAGGCATTTTAGGACATCTGCTCATAAATAGTGACTGCAAAATCACCTTTCAGGACAGATTAATGCCATGACAGTGCCAGAATTCATGAGGAGGGGTCCTAAAAACCCCATGTTAAAAATTTGGTGCCAAAATTCCAAAACAATGCCTGAGATATGCATCTAAATTGAAAAAACCCTATTTATTCCATCATACAGCTTACCGGCATTTCCTCAATTTGCGGTCGGCTTTGAAGAGCGCAGACGTGACGGACTCTTTAGGTAAGAATGGGGTGAGGGGGGTGTGGGGAGGCAGGTTGCGCAGTGGGTGGGTGCAGGTTGTGGAAGGGGGCCAGGGAGACTGCGAGGGACTGTTTACTTTTTTGACAGGGTAAAAAAAAAAAAAAATTGCAGGACCATTTTTTTTAACAGGGGCATGTGACACGCTGGGGTGGGCTCCCAGTGTGCCAACGGACTCTCTTTGGGGGGGAGCTGTCGCCAATGGGGGATTGGGCACTCCCATCGGCACACAACAAAAGGGGGGGTTACATTATGCCGATGGGGATTGGGCATCCCCATTGGCACACAACAAAAAATGGGGTGTTACATAATGCTGACGGAGAGTGGGCCCCATCGGCAACATCACTCAGGCACTAAAGTCGGCGGATTGGGTCCCCATCGGCAAACAAACATGATGGGGGCACATGCTGCGAGGGGACTAAGGCACCCCCCTCAGTGGGGTAGCATTATTTGTGAACACGGCGAAGTCACCGCCTTTGTTCACAAACAATATCACCGTTACAATGTTCCGCCCAGCAATAACGGGTCACTCCCTCCTTGCAGTGAATGGCTGACACTGCAATGATGAGGTGGCCCCTGATTACAGCGGCTGAAACCTTAGAAGGTTGTGGCTTGCTGGCTGAACTAGTGTCAGCAGCAATGTGCCATGGCATTGGGGAACATGGGCCAAGCCTTTAAAGGCTGTGGGGGCATTGGCCACAACAGTGCCATGCCTCCACAACCTGCTTCTGGAATCCTGCCGCAATATGTTTCTTGCGCAAGTGCACGATCAACATAAAAAGTAAAGGCTCAAGAGTTTCGACCTGGAGACTGTGTGTTGTTACACAATTTGGGACTGCATGGTAAACACAAAATTGCTGATCGGTGGCACCATCTTCTCCATGTAGTAGTGGAAAGTTGGATGATTTACCTGTGTACAAGGTGCGTCCAGAGAACAACTCCAAAGCTGTCAAGACCATGCACCGTAACCACTTGCTACCTATCTGCCAAGTCATGATAGAGGCTGAAGCCCCAGAAATTGAGCTCCCTGGGCTGGTGACTCGTGCTGCTGCAAGAAAGAGACAGAGTCCACCTACCCCAGTGGTCACAGATTAAAGGTTTCCTCTGCAGCAGGCCCAGAATGGTAATGACTGTCAGTCCACTTCTGACGAAAGTGAGTGCGACTATGCTTATAACCCCTCTTATGAACTGAGTCAGCATTTCAGCTATGATTCTCTGGGGAGGCCTGTGGACTTGCCTCTCCATGTGGTTCACAAAGGAGTTTATGTTTCACCAAACTCACTGCCCAAATTGAGCTTGACAGCCCATTCCAGGTTACTTGTTCTGCCCTCTCACCATGGTGCCCCTGCCCCATCCAACCCCAAGTTAGCTGATAGAGAAGGGCCCCCTCTTGCATTGTTCAAGGTACAAGAAGTTATTACCTGATCTAGTATGGTAATGTTCAACTGACTTGTGTGAAATATGCCTCATGTATTGTCAGAATGGACAAAGTATTGGGAAATGTAGTGAATATGTATAGTAATGTAATAAGTTTATGTTAACTGAAGCATGATGGTACAGACTTGACACAGATGCCAAGTTTTCTCCAGGTAGGGAAGTGTGTAACCCCCCCACAAATGGGGGTTCCCGAAAAGTCTTCCTTGAGCTTGCCTAAATGCTCACTGCCAGGCTGGTGTCCTGCGTTTTAGCAGTTTAAATGTGATTGCCAGACAGTGCCTGTATAGCCTCTGTGTACTGTCTCTTTAAGAGCTGCCTGGATTGCAGTCATAAGTAATCTGAGACGGAGCTCTGTTGAAAGATGTAACTATTTGCAGAAAATCATTTAGAGTGATAATGATAATGTAGTTGGTCTAACATGCCTTCTTTGCAGCAAGGACTGTTTTGTTTATCTCCACTATCTAGGTCCTGGACTGCTGAATTGGATCAATCAGTACTGGTGGGACCTAAAATGGAGCCGGACAACAGGAGCTGTCTGGAGTCAGAATCTGGAGGAATTGTAGTTTTGGGCTTTTGGTGCCTTTTTGCACCAGAATGGGGAGCTCCTGTTGTGACTGGCAGATGAATCAGCCAACCGAACCTTTGGGATCTTGGGGAAATTCCCAGGCTTGCTGCATTTTGAGTCAGACCTAAGTTGGGAGTTAAAGAGGCAAGAGCTTGAGACTATCAAGCAGCCATCTGAGTAGTTTCATGTGGGAGAACTTTGGAAAGGCCTGAGTTGTGGCCTGCATGTCTGCCTGCTTCCCGAGAGAGAGAGAGGGAGAGAGAGAGAGAGAGAGAGAGAAGAGAATCATTTCGCATTCAGCAAATCTTCGGTCTACTTCAGGTTAAAGCCTGGTCACAATTCAGTGGCTTAATTCACTCTACAAATTTGGATTCAGTCTGAAAAAAGCACAAGTTTCCTCTCAGGGACAGCAGGCAGGCATGCAGGCCAAACTCAGGCCTATCCATAGTTCTCCTGTGCAAATCCACTATGGATTGCTGCTCGAACTACCTCAAGCTCTTACTTCACTTCCCAACTCAGATCTAACTGAAACTGCAAGCAGTGTGGGACTTTCCCCAAGATCCAAAATGTTCATTTGCCTGATCTGTCTGTCAGTGACAACAAGGGCTCCCCCTTCAGGTTATTGTAGGCACCAAAAGCCCAAAACTACAATTCCTACAAGTTTTGGCTCCACCAAGTCCCTGTAGGCAGGCTCCATTTTAGAGTCCCAAATTTACTGATTGGCCCATTCTGCAGTCCAGGACCAAGATGATTGAAACAAACAGAACTGTCCATGCTGCAAGGAAGGCAGGTTAGAACAAACTGCAATATTTATTACTACTTTAACAAATGATCGGCAAACAAACAAGTACATCTTCTAACAGAGCTCCTTCTCAAATTAATTATGACTGCAATCCAGGCAGCTCTTAAAGAGACAGTACACAGAGGCAATACAGGCACTCTCTGACAATACATTTAAACTGCTAAAACGCTGAACACCAGCCTGGCAGTGAGCATTTAGGCAAGCTCAAGGAAGACTTTTCGGGAACCCCCATTTGTGGGGGGGGGTGGGGTTTACACTAAAATAACTGGTGACATACAAAAAACATACTGACCCCTTCTACAAAAAGTCAGACTCAGGAGACTGGTTTTAAAAAAATAGAGATCTGGGACTTGCCTGCCTTTAAACCCCATCATCATCATCCTGGGGGTGAGTGGGAGGTACAGCCACTTCACGTCATCATGAATTGGTAGCAACTGTGGCAGTCAAGTCCCTGTTCACACACACACACACACACACACACACAGTCACTTTGTCATTCTAAGGGGGTCATTTACCTAAATGTGCATAATTAAAGTAACCACATTGATAAATGCTGCTAGCTCTGTTTTTTTCCCCCCTGGTAGTAGTGGTAGTACTACTACTACAGAGTACAATTATTTAACACACTATTATTCCCTTCTAAAAAATCAGACTCAGGAGGAGACCATTTATTTACAAACTGGAGATCTGGTCTGGAACTTTCTTGTCATCTCAATAACTTTCTCATTCTTTTCTCAGCAGTCATTTTTATGTTGTCTTACGCATGCTCAATCAACATTTTGTGGTAGTAAGAGTGGAGACCAAGGAGGATGCTGGGAACCTCCACAAAGGAGACCCACAGGAGAGTGGCATGGGACCCCACAGGGAAGGAAACAGCTCCTGGTGGGGGACTCAATTATTAGGAGGGTAGAACTAGGGAGGAGGAGGGAAAGGAGGGAGGTGCCTGCCTGGCGCCATGGCTTAGAGGGACAGGAACGAACTCAGGATCGCGGAGCAGCTGCACGGGGGAGGGAGCTGGATGCCATTGTCCACCTAGAAACAAATGACCTGGCTGGGAAAGGCATCGGAGCAGTGCAGGAGGAGTTTGTGGAGTTGGGAAGGGGCCTTAGACAAGTAGCACACACCATAACCTTCTCAGAGGTGCTGCCTGTCTATGGTATGGGTGGGGCTAGGGTACTCCACACCATGGGATTCAATCAGTGGTTGAAAAGCTGGTGCAGAGCTCAGGGTTTCGGCTTTATTGGGGACTGGGGCTCCACCTGGAGGGATACAGGCCTATACTGGCGTAATGGTCTGCATCTGTTCAGGAGGGAAACCAGGATCCTAGGTGACTGGTTTAAATGCTTCATTGGCAAGTATTTAAACTAGCCAAGGGTGAGGCACTGAAAAGGAGAAGGGAAATCCTAGCCCCCCCCCAAAAATAAAATCAGGGTAGTTAGTGAGGTAAACACCAAGACAGAGCAGTCAGTAGGGAGAAGGGCAGAGGTAAATGGAGAAAAAGACAAAGGCAGTAAGGACAGGGATGGGGAAAAAAGGGATAAGGCCATCAAAAAATGGAGGGCAATGAGTACCAATGCCTGTAGTCTAGGTAACAAGCTCCCTGAACTGGTGGCCGTGAAGGAAGAGGTATGCCTGGAAATCATAGCAGTCACAGAAACATGGTACACAGAGAACCATGACTGGGATGTCAACATACCAGGGTACACAATCTACAGGAGGGACAGAGAGGGTAGAAGAGGAGGAGGAGTAACTCTCTATGTAAGGGAAGGGATCAAAGCAATGGAACTAAAGGGTAAACAGGGAGGAGAGGAAGCACTGTGGGTCACCTTGGAGACTGGAAATGGCACCACAATCTGCACAGGGGTTGTATACAGACTCCCATCTCAGGGTGAGGAAATGGTCAAGGAAATGATAGAAGGCATCCTAAGGATGGCAGAGAAAGGGGAGATATTGCTGATGGGGGACCTGAATATGCCAGATGTTAACTGGAGCACCTTTGCTGCAGCCACATCCAAGAGCAGGGTCATTCTCGATGCCCTACAGGGGGCATGCCTCAGACAGCTGGTGTTGGAACCCACTCAGGAGGGAGCAATCTTAGACCTCATACTCTCAAATGGGGACAGTGAGAGTGGGTAGTCATCTGGGAACAAGTGACCACCAAACAGTGTGATTGACAATACACTTAGCTGTAGAATCAAGTCATACAAAAGTGAATGTTCTGGACTTCAGGAAGGCTGATTTTTTCAAAATGGGAGAGTGCCTCAGAAAATCCCTAGCAAACAGGCAAGAAGATGGGGTGGAGCAACAATGGGGAAACATCAAAGCTGCCATCACAGAGTCAACAAGCCTTTGTGTGAAGCAAATAGATCAAAACGAAGGAAAAAAACACTATGGTTCTCAAAAGCAGTGGCAGGGAAGGTTAGGGAGAAAAAGATAGTATTCAGGAAGTATAAGGAAACACAGGAGGAGCAGGACAAAGAATTGTACCAGTTAAAGCAGAAGGAAGCGGGGAAGGCAGTCAGAATAGCAAAGGCCCAAACCAAGGAAAAGATTGTCAACTCGGTTAAGAAGGGGGATACATTAGGGAGTGAAGAAAGACTAAGGCAGGGATACTGAGGTTGAATAAAGAGGAGGGTGGTTGGGCAGAAAGAGACAGTGAAAAAGCAGGGATACTGAACAAATACTTCTGCTCAGTATTCACAAAGGAAGAGGAGGGGGAGGTACCTAATCCAGTCAATAGAAGCACTCTGGATAGGGGGGGTTGATATTAGTCCTTTCACAGAAAAAAAGGGTTCTGAAAGAACTCTTAAAACTGAAGGTGGATAAAGCAATGGGGCCTGATGGGATTCACCCCAGAATGCTAAAAAAAAAGACAGAGGCAGGAAACTATAGACCTGTCAGTTTGACCTCAGTGGCAGGGGAAAATGATGGAATAACTTCTGATGGAAAGAATTGTTGAGTAGCTAGAGACCAGCAGGGCACAGGACCCAAGGCAGCATGGATTCACCACAGAAAGGTCATGTCAGATGAATCTAATTGATTTCTTTGACTTGGTGACCAAAGTAGTAGACCAGGGAGGGGCTGTGGACGTGGTCTACCTAGACTTCAGCAAGGCATTTGACACAGTCCAGCACGAAAGATTAATAAAACAAATTAGCCAGCCTGGGAGTGGGTTCCAGGGTGGTAGCCTGGGTAAAACACTGGCTGGGCAACAGGAAACAGAGGATAATAGTAAACGGAGTCCACAGTGAAGAAAGGGGGGTTACTAGTGGGGTACTGTAGGGTTCAGTACTGGGTCTGATCCTTTTTAATGTCTTTATAAGTGACATTGCAGAGGGACTGGAAGGAAAAGTATGCCTCTTTACAGACGACACTAAGATCTGCAACAGGACTGACACACAAGGTGGGGTGGAAAGGATGAGAAGGGACTTGGCAAGGTTGGAGGAATGGTCAAATGTATGTGTAACCCCCTATAAATGGGGGTTCCCTAAGTCTTCCTTGGGTGTGCTTAAATGCCCACTGCCAGGCGGGCGTTCTGTGTCTTTACAGGTGTAAAAGTGCTTGCATGCGAGTGCCGTTAGCCTCCATTCCTGTCCCTTTAAGAGACATTATTTTTGTAGTGTATAATTAATCTGGGTTGGGGCCAAGTGTTTCCAGGCTTGAGTCCTGCCCGAGCTGCAATAATATTGCTCTGTTCTGGCATCGTTAATGGTGCAGAGGGAGCTCTGTTAGAACTGGTAATTGTTTGCTGATTAGCTGCTCTAATAATAATGGTATTATAGTTTGTCTAACCTGCCTTGCTTTGCAGCATGGACATTTCTGTATTGCACCAATCAGTACCTTTTAGGGACCTTAAAATAGAGTCGGTCCCCAGGGGTCTTGTGGGAGTGAATTTCTGTAGTAATTGTAGTTTTTTTTTAAATTTTGGCACCTAAATGGACTTGGAGGGGGAGCCCTTGCTTTGATAGACAGATGAATCAACCAACAGAACCCTTTTTTGGATCAGAAGGAAGTCCTGGTGCTGCCTGCAGCAGAGAGTCAGTCTGAGTTTGGAGTTGAGAGAGTGAACTGCTCAAGACATTTGAGCAACTGGAAACTGGTGGGAAGGCTGTGTCTGGCCTGCCTGCTTTATCTTCCCTTCCAAGGGATCTGCTGGTGAAATTAATCGGACTGAATCCGAACTGGCTTGTGACCAGAAATACTGAATTGTGACTGCCCTGTTACCTGATGAAGACCAAAGATTTGCTTCACGCTATCGGCCTGTCAGGAAGTCTGAAACCACCACAGAGCATACGGTTTGCACAGAGACACTGTGATTGCGACCAGACTGTCATCCGAACTGTGGTACTGCTTTTTATTTACTATAAGTGTGCTGAACATTCTCAGTGGGTCGCGATTTAGTTCACCACTTTCCAATTGCGTCACGCTTGCTGGAAGCTGAATCCAGCACTACCGGACTGCCAGCTGAATTGTTCTCCTGAGCTGGGCTCTGCCACCTTGGCCCATCCAGCTACTCAGGCTGCAGAGAAAACCATCAATGAGAGACCTGCCTGGGGATCAGCCTCCTGCTCAGCGCCATGAACAGAAGTGACACCACAGTGAATTGTGTCAGCCCTGCTTCTCCTGGCAAACCAGCAAGTCATTCTGTAGTCTCCATTTCGTCCATCCTACGTCCTGTACTGGGAAACATGAGTAAACACCAGGGTAGCTCCCTGCAACATCAGCTAAATCAAAGTGTATCATCTGATTTGATTGTTTTGTTTGATTATCATGGACTGAGCCATCTGGCTCCAGATTACAAACTGTGGGTTACTGTGCATGACTCTTTCTTCCCATCATTAGGGCCCCAACCAGCTGTGATGTCGGCCTGCCCTGGGCAATGCTTCAGGCTAGCCTGCATCAACAACTGGGTACCCAGAGTGTGTGTGTTACTGTGTTGAGGGACTCTAAAGTGCATGCCTTGCAGCCTGATCCAATCAACCTGATTACGCCAGTCCCTTGTCCAATCCCCCCTGAATAAATCAGATCTGACTCTTTTTGCACTTAAACTGTTTGTGGTGCATCTCTGTACTAATAGCACTGTATATATATTTTTTTTAATTGTTTAACCAGGAGTGACACACTAAGCTGAAAGCTTGTGTAACCCCCCTGTTACCCGGGGTTACAAGAATCCCAGTTAGACCTAGTGGTAGGCAGGGAAGGCAGCTTGTGAAACTCCAGTTAAATGGATTTCACACTGTCTCACTCTGTTCTCAGTCTCAGCTGAGACTGAGGGATGACATCATTTTAGAACTGTCGCAGCTACATAAGCCACACTGGAATTTTGCAGTTGGAGGTTAGAGTAGAACGTTGGAGAATTTTAGTTTAGTTTAGTTTATTAGTCTAGGAATTAATACCTTTGAGCCAGGGCTCTTTTACAAAGGTTCCATGTCACAAAGAACATTTAACAAAGCACGATACACATTACAGGTAAAACCAGACAGGAAAGTTACATCATAAATTTGCTATAAACAGTTTAATGCAGTAACGTTTTTAAGTTTCATAGAAAAACAAGCTATAACAGGTTCAAGCGAGTAGACAATTTCGAGGTTAAGGAAACTTCCAGGGAGAGGGTGATCATTAGGCGCCAAAAGGAGGCTAGAGAGGAGGGAAAGGTGGTGAGCGGAAGAGTAAGTGAGAGGGGACAGGAAAAAAGGGGGGGAGTGAGTTTGGGTGGGAGACAGGAAGTGGTAGAGGTACCAGAGGGTTCATTAGTCAGGGAGGAAGAGGCCTCAGATGTGAGGATGGACATGAGGAGTAGTAGTCTTTATCTAGCGCAATCACAGTTGCTAGTGGTGGTGAGGTGGGCATAGAGCATGGATTTGAAAGCTTCAAGCAAGGTTGAGAATAGAGTAGGTGGACTAAGCGCATTGAACCATGTCGGGGCCCTGTATGCGAAAGATCTTTGTCCCTGTGCAGTCCGGCATCTCGGAACCAGGAAAGGTTGGCGTTCAGATCTGGTGGAGGGTCGTGAGCCAGGATTCAGTCGGAGTGGGTTTGAATACATAATGGAGTCAGTCCCAAGATAGATTTTTTGCCATTGTGCAGGTGAGATAAATAAGACGATTTGATAGGTTCAACCAGCCTGATTCATAGTACAGATCACACGTGTGAGTCAGTCTTTGAGCCCCTGTGAGGAGTCAGAGGCTTTTATTTAGAGTGATTGAGATACTTAGAGCAGTGGAGGTAGCTGAGCCATAAATAATAAGGCCATAGTCAATGATTGAGATTATGGAACTCTGTATAGCTATTCTCAATGCCCGCTTGATTTAGAAATTGCTGATTACGGAATAGTATTCCAAGGCGTTGGTTCACTGTTTTAGCAGTGTTGTCAATGTGGGTTGCAAAGGTGAGCCCTTGGTCAAAAGTGATGCCAAGGTATTTGAAAGTATTTACTTGGTCCAGTGTAATTCCCACAGAGGTTTGTATGGTAAGTGGAGTATGCCTATTTTTGTTTTGGTGATTGGAGAAGAACATGGCTTTTGTTTTATTGTGGTTTAGCACAAGTTTACAATCCAGGAACCACCTTTCAACACTAGAGAAAGCAAGTTGCAGGCTTTTTCATAGGGAGTTTGGATCCTTGTGGGAAGAGAGAATTACAGCATCATCAGCGTATAAGATTATTTTCTCCTGGCAGATATCTGGGAGGGAGTTAAGGAACAGGCTAAAGAGGAGCGGTCCAAGAATTGATCCTGTGGTACACCGAGAGAACTGGTTTGAAGTCGGAGAGTTCATTAGAGATTTTACAGCCTGTGACCGATTGGACAGGTAACTTTTACCCAAGCACAAGGACCTTGCCAGGCCTAGGCTAGAAAGTAGGGAGGTAAGAGGCATGATGGACTGTGTCAAAGCTTTGTAAGATCGATAAAGACTGCACCTGTTTGGCACCCTTTGTCCAGGGCTGAGTGGACTTCTCAAGAGAAATCAAGTAAGGCTGTTGTTGTACTATGTCCTTTCCTAAAGCCGTGCTGTTGATTACAGAGTAGATTGTATTTGTCCAGGTAATCAGAGAGTTGGTCTGCCACTATTCGTTCAAGTGCTTTGGAGAGGGGAGGGAGTATTGATATTGGTCGATAGTTTCCTGTTGAGGTTTTGTCCCCCCCTTTGTGCACTGTCGTAACTATGGCAGATTTCCATTTGTTGGGAAATTGACTTTGGCAAAGTGACAGATTAAGAATTTTTGCAAGGGGGTGAATTACTTCATCCAGGGTGAGAGACAGGATTTTTAGATCTAGCGTGTCACTACTTATTCTGGATTTGGAGCAGGCCTTTCTTATGTACTTGTGTGCTTCGTGCACTTTGATTTTCTTGAAGTAAAATTGTGGTTTGTCACGAGGGGTGTTTTGTGATACTAGGCTAGGCACAGGTAAGTCCGAGAAGAAATCTGGGGGGAGGACCCCACTAAGGTCTGTGAATGTCTTATTAAGTGCATCTGCAATAGACTATGGGTCAAGAGTGGTGGATCCATCAACTTTCATAATGGTAGGTGACGATTTTGATTGTTTATCCATTATGTTTCGGATGTTGTCCCTAAAAGCTCTTCCATCACCCCAGGTGGATTCAAGGGCATTTTTGAAATAGGCGCTCTTCATTTGCCTAATTTGTGAGGTACATCTATTTCGTGCCTGCTTGTATTTTAGGGTATCATGAGGTGAGCCTGTGTCTCTGGCAACTGCCCAGAGGTGGTCCCGAACCTTGAGCTCGGCAAGTAGTTTGTCAGTAATCCATGGATTTGATAGCGCTTTGATTTTACGTTTTTTTACTGGGGCGTATAAGTCGCATGCAGAGTTGAAAGATTTAATGAAGTATTCTATTCAAATTTGAAGTCATTCTGTAAGAGTCTATTGCAGTCTGTAGTAGAGGAAGGAGGTGCTCTGCTGTAAGCAGGCCCTCAGAGTCCTAAGCTCTGTCAAAGAGATATATTTTTTTTTTTTAGAGGTGTGTGTTCTCACCTGGAGAGGGACACAAGAAGAGCCAAGTGAAGTGGTAGAGACCACTTTCAGTGGTTCAGGGCCCCATCCCTGCGGGGATGGGGGAAGGAATCAGCCTGCTTCCAGGGACAACTCCCCTGGTCCGGCTAGGGAAAAAGAAGCTGCATGAGTTAAGTTCGTGCTGAGGCATCAGAAGTTCTGGACGAGATTTCTTTGAGGAGAAAACGCCTGTGGGGCACCAGCAACCAAGGGGTGCGTTTGCTCTGCTAAAGGGCCAATGTGTTTTCACCTGAATCAAGATGAAACTAAAGTGACTATTACTGTGGGGTCAGGAAAAGACAGCCAAGTACAGTTTGGAAGATGTGGGGTTTGGACTGCTTAACTCTGTGGGGGGTCTAGAGTAATGGACACAGCCACTTATTAAGTATGTTCAAGTTCAGCACAAATGGGATGTAAAGACAGTAGATTGAATGTGAATACATTTAAAGAGAATCTACACAGCAAAGTGTTTTAAAAGATGAGGTGTAACAGTCCAGAGAAATGGCCAGGTATGAATTATGAGAGCGAGAGGTGGGAGACCCCCCCCCATCAGTAGTAACCAAATTCACCTCTACGGGTTTGTTTTGGGACACCTGTTGCTTTCTCTCAGGTACTTGGCCAGTGCCTGAGGAAAGTACCCAGATGTGGGATTGATGAGGAAGAATCCCTGATGGAGCCAGAAGTGCTCATGGTTGGTTTAGGGAGCCACCAGTAAACGTTTCCATGCTATATGGAAAGTGTCCAAAGGGCTGGCATGATAGCCGAGCCATGGAAGGAAGATAGTCAAAGTGGCTGGCAAGGGAGCTGAGCCAGGGAAACCCAGAGCCGAGTAAAAGTTCGGGCTGAGTGCCAAGTGTGTTTCAAAGCCTGAGGGCTAAAGTGAAAGTGGATGTGTTCTGATCTCCATAAATCTGCATTACCAGGAGTGTAGCCCCATGGGGGTCCATCTATGCTTTGTTATTCTGTTGGATGTGAATAAAAGCCACACTTTAGAATCCCACTTCTGGTATTGGACATTACAGTTATTGCTTCCTGTGTCCAGAGTTACTTGGGTGCCCCTGTTGCAGAGTAGCCAAACCTAGCCAATGTGCTGAGTGACATATTTCTCCCCGAACCCAGCCCACCAGGTAGTGCTGTCAAGATGGAAACAGCATACCTGGGTGGGGGTTACACTTGTTTACAGGTGCAACCTGGGAGCACAGGGAAGTTAAGTGACTTGCTCAGGGTTATACAGTGTGCAAGTGGGGCCTGTGTGATTCAAACCCAGGTCTCCAGATTTGCAGCTTAGAGCCTTAAACCACTGCACTATACTGCCTCCCTATTTATTGTTGTTGCTGGCTGTGTCTAATCTTAATTTACAGGGGGTGTCCAGTGTCAGACAGGTGGAACCAGCCCTGGTGGTAAGTGCAATCAGAGTGGGGATATATTTATGGTTTGGGGGCTATTGTATCTGTGTATTCTGTTCATTGTTTGGGCCACTAGAGGGGAGAGAGGGGGGGTCACAGTGTCCCAGAGGGCTGTATCCAGGTCAGCTACACTACCACCAACCCTGTCCTCTGGGTGGAGGCACCCGTTTTCAGTACGCAGGCCCCTTAACCTGCAACTAGTCACGCAGGCAGGGGTAGTAGCCCTTGGGATAGCACCACACAGTGGTTACATCTTGGAGGCTACTGCTGGGATTAGCACCCCCTGAGTGGCCAAAATCAAGAATTATTGTTAAAGATTAATGGCTACCCCAGTAGAAATGGTTGTACACCAGTTGGTGGGGTGGTGTATGAGGCAGAAGATTGACCCACAAAATACTCTGCTTATACTGGATATACCCCTGGGTACCAGTAAGGACACAGTAGAGAGAGTACTCTCCAAAGTTGAATGTTTAAAAAAATGCTGTGGTGGTGGGTCGACAGGCTGATTTGATCGCCCAAACTTTCATGGCCTTGGTAGAGTGTAGTGACCTCGTGGACAGCTCTAAAGTGCCACAGACTATTGCCTCAGAAGGGGTCCCAGCAGCCTGGAGAGTGATAACAAAAGACAGTAAAGACCCTGGGGAGGATGAGCCCCCACCATTATCTGAGACTTTTGAGGAGAAATTTGCAAAGTTTTTTTTTTGAAATTCTACATCTTTATTAGATTATGTCAAGCACACAAGATGTAACGAGGATAAGGATGAACAGGATTACACTGACATCCAGAATCCAATAATTGGTAACATGGGATCAGACTTACACAGAGTCAAATACTATGAAAAGATAACCTACTAAAATATCCAACCCCCCACTAGCCCACCCCCACCCCGACTCCTGGAGTGTGCCTTATAAAACGAAAATAACGTGACAAGGAAATATCAAAAATGAAACTACATCACCAATGAAAAAGCGTCAGCATAGAGTGATACATATCAAAACAAACAGACAGAGGCACGCAATACCTCAGCCTTAATTCAGATATAAAGCATATAGTTTACCCCATTTCTGGTTGAAGGAGGCTGTACAATTTCGGGAGCTAGCAATTAGCCTTTCAGTATTAAAGCAAAGAGACATTTCTTTCACCCATTCAGCATGTGATATTACCAATTGGTCGATCCAGTGCTTGAGAACCAACCTTTTGACTGCTATAGAAATTAAGGCCATATGATACCTACGCTTCTGGACCTTAATATTAGACAACCTCCCTAAGATGCATATTTCAATAGTAAACAGCTCTCCCAGCCCCAGAAGGGGGTCCAGATTGGTTTGAATTGTGTTCCATAATGGAGCCACCTTGTCACAATGCCACAGAATGTGTATCAGGTTCCCATCTGCTGCGCCACACCGTGTACAATTAGTCGAGGGTAATCTGCCTAATTTGGCTAATTTAACCGGAGTATAGTACAGATCATTTAAAATATGATACTGTATAAGTCTGTGCCTGTCTTGTGTGAGATATCTATGCAAGTCCTCCCAAACCTGACCCCAAATCAAGGGGGAATCTGGCAGAAGCGGAGCCCAGATTTTCGAACCAATAAGAGCATTGGGAAATTTAAAGCCCAGTAGGAAGGAATAGATCTTAGAAATTCCATGGGGTCTGTATGCGAAGTCCTGTATCTGGTCTAAAAAGGGCTTAACTCAGGACGGCGTGAATGTGGTGCCAAAAATAGAGACCAAAAGATGTCTCAACTGAAAGATCTTAAATATATATTTCTGAGGAATATTCAATTTAGCTATTATATCAGTTGAGGAAAGGAGAAAATCCTGAGAAAACAAATTTTCCACCAGAGTATCCAAGTTGAGGAAGCCAGTCTGGAGAAAGCTGAAGCCTCCTATTTTAATGTTAGGTTAGAGATGAGAGGTTGTGCCGTATCTTTTTTGGTTGAAATACCAAAGAAGTTCAAGCACTGAGTCAGAACCTTTATGGAGACCCCTACCACCGAATTTAGTAAAAGAGAAGGTAATGCAGAGGTAGAATAGTAAAACATTCTAGGTGAGTAAAGCTTGTGCATATCCAAAAGCTTTCTCTCCAGTTGAAGCCAAATGGGAAGATAAGTATCCGGACTAGCCTCAAACCATCTCCCCATTTTAGACAAATGACTCACCCAATAAGCATGAAATTGGGGAGGTATAATCCACCTTTCTCTTTAGATAAATTAAGTTTTAAGAAGGCTCTTCTAGGATGTTTACCTAGCCAGATAAGTTTCAAGAGAGAAGAGTGAAGCTGCTGAAAATAGGATTCTGGAAGCCAGATGTTCAGTAAATTAAGGGGATAAAAAATACGGGGCAGAACATTCATCTTGATGATACTGATACGGCCCCATAAAGACAATGGGAGGTTGACCCATCTTTGAAGGTCCTGCTGTATCCTCAACAGTAAGGCATCCAGATTCAGTTTTCTGAAATCATCAGGGTCTCTGGTAAGATGTTTGCCTAAATATTTGAGAGAGGAAGGAGACCATTTCATACCAAAATGAATGAAATTGGTATGAAGCGTGAGAGCATTTAATGGGAATATAACGGATTTGGATAGATTAAGCTTATAATTGGATACTTGACCAAACCGATCAATAATTTGTAGTGCATGTGTTAGAGAGAATTCCGGATTAGTCAGATGTAAAACAGTATCATTAGCGTAAACTGAAAGAGTCAACGACTGCTGGTGAACTAAACAACCTGTGACCTGTGGT
The DNA here is from genome assembly GCA_016271365.2 of Neoceratodus forsteri. Taxonomy (NCBI): domain Eukaryota; kingdom Metazoa; phylum Chordata; order Ceratodontiformes; family Ceratodontidae; genus Neoceratodus; species Neoceratodus forsteri. The sequence goes on along the minus strand of CM028134.1, from coordinate 1,060,259,609 downwards.
GAGCTCTTGATGCTAATTAGCAGGGGTTCCAAGTATAGGTTAAACAAGAAGGGAGATGGGGGCAACCCTGCCGAGTTCTGGTGAATAGGGGGAATCGAGAAGAGAAAACCCCATTAGAATACATTCTGAAATTTGCAAAGTTGTTGCTGGAGGAAGGGAAGACCGTAGAGAACTTTAAGCAATTATTCCTGCCACCTGGGGGTGTACCTTCCACCACACCCCTGCCCACTCCAGTACCGGCTCCATTCCCTGTACCTGTGCCGGCACCCACATCAATGACTTTAGTTAGTCATGACACGTACTGCAAGTTGAGGATGTTCTCAGGTACCCTCCCCACCCCATGGGGGAGGATGACTGGGAGATCTGGATCGACTATGTTGCCCCCTTGGTACCCGAGTGGCAGTGTGCAGAGGCCAAGAAACGAAAAAGGATCATGGAAAGTTTGAGGGGTCTGGCCCTGGAAGCCATTAGATTTCTGAGGTCCACGAATCCTGAGGCATCTGCTCAAAAGTACCTACACTCGAAGGCAATTTTGGAAGCATTGAGTCCGGAGAGACTTTGATGTGGCAATTCAAAGGTACCAAACAATGGAGAGGGGAAGATTTGTCTGTGTATGTTACTCACATAGAGAGGGTCCTGCAGAGAGCTTATCAAAATGGATGGTGGGGTAGCCACCGGTGACTTGAACCGTGTGAGACAGGGGCATGTACTACAACATGCCAAGCACTCTAAATTGCAGATTATCCAGTTAAGGCTCCAGGATAGGAGAGATAACCCACCTGACTACTGTGACCTGATAAAAGAACTCAGGGAGGTTGAAGGTGAAGAAAGAGATTGTGATTATGGGGGGGGGGGTGCAGCCTAAGTGACCACAGCACAGGAAGATCTCTCTGAAATGGAGACCCCTAAGGATATTCCGCCATGGGCTGAGTGATGGAAAGATGAGCTGCTGAAAGAAGTCAGAAAAATATAAACGGGTGCCTTTACGGAGGCCTCCACCACAGACGAAGACCCTGGTCCCTCTCATAATGTGACTTCCATGAGGGGTGGGGATGCACCTTCAGGCATCCTCTACTGAGGGTGGCTCCCAGGCTGAGATCAAAGAATTGACTGCCACCCTAAAGGAACTGTTAAGACACTTTGCACCACCCTCGCCACTGCAAGCAGATATCAGACCCCGATCCCTTGCTACTGCTTCAGTCCCTCGTGCAATGTTCTCTCCAAGGATGACCTGGGAGTCTATCATTTGTCACAACTGTGGAAAGTATGGCCATACGAAGAGAGAATGCCGGTCTCAGAAAGACTTAGAAAAAGTAGTAAACAGACTCCAAGGGAACTCCAAAAAGCAAATCAATGGCTGAGGGGTGCCCAAAATGACCATAGTGAGGGCTCAAGAAATACTAACTCAAACTTCTCTGTGGTAAATCGTCTGTCCAGGTCCCTGCTACTATCCCTCCAGACTGGTTCAAATTGGTGGGCCCTTCGATAGAGATTACTTACTGTGACTGTCAATGGTATCCATGCTCGGGCTGTACTCGACAGTGGGTCACAAGTGACCATTGTTTTCCAGGACTGGTATGACAAACACTTATCTGATGTGCCATTACAATCTCTAGAAGGCCTACATGTGTGGGGCCTGAGTGACAAGTCTTATCCCTACCTAGGTTATGTCTGGCTTTGGCTGTCTTTTCCTGCGTCCATGACTGGTGTAGATGAACAAGTAGAGACACTAGCTCTGGTGTGCCCCCCAACAGGGATGTATGATGGGGTCCCCCTACTCACTGGTACCAACACCCACATATTTGGGAGGTTAGCGCAGTTGTGCCAAGAGAAACGAGACTGACAGACTGGTCGGCCAATGAGAATTCCAGCTTTGATCAAGAAAGCTTATGACCTGCAGAGGCAGTCTGTGGCAGAAGACCAGGATGAGCCTGTTGGAATTGTCTGGAAGAAGGACCCTGATTCCTTGGTATTGCCACCCAATACTGAGTATACTGTTCATGGAGAAGTCCATCTTACGAGAAACATGAAAAACAAAATATTAATGCTGGACGCACCAGGTGAAGGAAAGTTTCCGGAGGGGCTAATGGTCAAGCCCAGTATCCTATCTGCCCGTGCCCATGCCTATGCACACCGAGTGATGGTCTAAATTTGAAACGTGTTGGATCGGGATGTCCATGTGGACAGGGGATGTACGCTGGCTACAGTACACTGTGCAGACACTGCAGTAACAAGTACTATGGTGGAAAGGAGAAAGTGACCCCAGACCGATTTGATTTTGGTGATTCCCCCTTGTCTGCTGAGTGGAAAACCTGAATTAGCAGGAAACTTGCCCAGAGAGACTAAGTGTTCTCACTAAAAGAGTGGGACAGGGGATGTGTTCATGGTGCCGAGCGTAACATACGCCTGCATGATGACTGAACATTCTGAGAGAGGTCCCGACGCCTTGCTCCAGCTGACATAGATGATGTTAGGAGGCACCTACAAGAAATGCTCGCTGCTGGCATTATTCAAGAATCAAGAAGCCCCTATGCATCCCCAACTAGTACTACTGAACAGTGGTTTAATTGCTTTTGTCTATAGATATGTTGATTAAAAGCTGTTTAAAATGATTTTTTTCACATACAGTTATCATAAAATAATAAAGGTTATAAAAGGTTCAGATAAGGTTCGGATAAGCATCCAAACCTTTTATTTGCTTATCAGAACCTTTAAGAACCTCAGAACCTTTTGAGGTCCTCCCATTCCTAATTGGGATTCAAAACACTTTTACCACATTTGGAATGTACCCATTCAGAGAGTTCATTTGTGTTCCCATGAAGTCTTTAACTAAATTCCATATTTTCAGAGCAAGTGTTTTTATTAGTAGTAATCCCACAAAATGCAAGTTAACAAGCTGTGGAACAGCTACTAGTCATCTGCAGTTTTGCAAACCATTAGAAGAGGACTGTCTAGCTTCTGCTTCTGCATGTGACCTTGTGCTCCCTGTGCTGATGTCAGTCTATCTGCCCAACCCATCCATCCATTGCTACTTATCTGCTGTCTCTTGCCCAGAACTGCTGTTTGATACCATAGCTATTTGCAGTATTTGTTGCTTTGCAGTTGAGACGATAATGCGAGCACCATATATTGACTATCTGAGTGTATTTGTTTTTCCCTTGCACTGTTTTAATTTGTAATTTCCTTGTAACTGTTCATCTTGCACTGTTTAACTTGCAATACCTGCCCGTTATGCGTTATCTTTGCTATTCAATTTACTTATGGCATCTTGTAACCACCTAGTGGTAATGTAATGAACTTTACCCGTAAAGTAGTGCTGTGCAGAATCCGAATTCTGTTGGCTGAATTAGCACGGAATGACCATTTTGCCAGCAGAGTTTCCGTCTTCATTTCGCTCTTCATTTCATGGAATTCTACCTGCTGTGATCCATGGAACATATCAAGATAATCCTGTAGCAAATCATTCTGCAACCATTTTCACAGAAACATATCAAGATCCGTGGTAATAGAGTGAAGAACCGATTCCACATTATTCCACTGTAGAATTCCACCATTCTGCCTCTGACAAAATTTGACTGAATTTTTGCGGAATTTCACAAAATTCTGCAAAATTCTGCTCTGATGGAATTTCAAATTCTGCGCAGCACTTTGAAAGGTAATAATCATGTTTTGTGAGAAAGGACCACGGTTCTGGTTATTCATACACAACAGGCCCAATTGTACATGCCTCATGCTACTTAAGGGAATGGTCTTTGCCATCTAAACTGGACCCAGCCTTACCACCGTGGAGCCTTATCCCATCAAATCTGAGAAGATAAGCAAGGTTGGGGCTGGTCCACAGTAGGATAGGAGACATTCAATAAACACTCAATGCTGCAGAAAGTGGTGTTGCAAGCTCTGCAGGGGATCATGCTTTTCCTACTGTTAAGAGTAACCACACTGGTGCCCCAGCAAGGTGTTAGGGCTGCACTGGGCTGTTGGAGGTACTGTCTTTCAGACGAGGCATTAAATCGAGGTTCTCTCTGCCTGTTCTGGTGGTTATTCAGGTAGATGCTAAAGATCCCATGACACGTCTTGAAAAGAGGATGGGGGAATTTTCCTTGTGTTCTGGCCAAATTCTCACCCCCCCCCCATTCACTTAAAAAACACAAACAGCTCAAATTGGTGTAGTATCAGTCAGTTTGCATCTGCATTCCTCTCCTCCCTGGGACAAGACTGAAAACAGAAATTATGAAAAGGGTATAAAAAAATCCAGAAACCTGATTGGCTGAGAAGCTCAGAACCCAGTGCTGATATCTTAGCACAATAGCACTGTAAAAAGATCCACGGCCTCACTGGCCTGTTTACATTGAGCAGGTACAGTTGTATCAATACACCTCAAGTCATTTACCTGAAGTTTAAAAAAGTACAGCATCTGTCACCTACCGGACAAACAATAAAATTACAATGGTTCAGTGGGACAGCTTTTTCTTTTTCTCCTTTTGTCTTAACCTTTTTTCTCATTTTTGCTTAATTAAATTTAAAAATATATTTTTTTAAATATTTCTTTAGTAATCCTAGTGGATCCATTTCATAATCACAATAAGGCACTCCAGAGTGTGCTTTGGGCTGGGATAACGGCACTTCTCAGGTGGTGGGTTAACCTACCTGAGGCATGCCATTATCCCAGCACAAAGCACACCCTGGAGTGCCTTATTGCCTAAATAAATTCTAGCCCTCCTTTCCTGGCTAACAAACACTAAATTAAATGAAGAAATATGTCAGATAAGGGTCTTTCTGGCTTCTTCACCATCAGTAAACCAAGTCCCAATCAAAACAGCTCAATCCAGCTGCCCCTTTACATGTCCTTTGGCAAATTACCTATACTATTGTGATAGAGATGAGCCAAGGAAATAGGTGTGCAGAGTGTTGCTAGATTAGAGACTGAAGTACTGTACATCTGCAGAACATAGACCGGAACAAGCAGCAATCTTACAGACAAAGATAAACTTCTTATACTGAGAAACATAATTATGACTGAAGCACTTTCAATCAACTAAAAATATATGATAATGACCCCCGGGGTAACATACCTGCATCATGAGCCCAGGGTTGTCATGGCTGTAAGGCACTTGTAATTCTGTAGCTATTCTGCATCATTCCAGCTTAATGAGCTAACATTCTCAGAGCACTATTAATTTACAATACCAACCCTTCATCAGTGTGCAGAGTACTTGATCTGACAATAACCAGAGCCATCTTGTAAATGAGCTTGCTCAACGATGTTCGCCTGGATAAATAAAGATTTTAATTGATTCCCTTCCATCTTCACTTGGGGAGAGGAAAAGGATGAGAGAGGGCTGAGAGCAGCATCTCGGAGTGGTTGCAAGTCTATAACCTATAGCTACAGTGGGAAACTGCAAGTACATATGTAACCCCTAGGTGGCACTATCCCAAGGGCTACTACCCCACCTGTGTGGCTAGTTGCAGATTAAGGGGCCTGGGTACTGAAATGGGTGCTTCCACCCAGAGGACAGGGTTGTTAGTAACAAGGCTAACCTGCGTACAGCCCTCAAGGACACTGTAACCCGCCTCTTTCCCTACTAGTGGCCTAGACAATACGCAACAAACACTTTCACAGTAGCCCCTATTCAGCATACAATTCCCCACACTGTTTGCACTTACCACCAGGGCTGGTTCCACCAGTTTGACCCTGGAGACCCCCTGTAATACAAGGTTAGGCACAGTAAATAACAACAGTACAGTGCTTTTGGTACAAACTGGAACCACAATCAGATTAGATGCAAAAAGAGTTAGACCTGATTTATTTGGGGGAATTAAACAAGGGAGGGACATAATCAGGTTGACTGATTCTAAAACTGATCTTGTCAGGCAATTGTGCATGCACTTTTAGTCCCTGCACAGTCACATGCTCTGGGTACCCAACTGGAAGTAAGGTGGGCTAGCCTGGAATGTTGCCTGGGGTAGGCCGGCATCGCAGCTGGTTGGGGCCCTGTGATGAAAAGAAAAGAAAAGGCATGCACAACCACACACAATTTGTAATCCAGAGCCTGAAGGCAAAACAACAATGGAAAAACAACAATGCAATCAGATGACAACACTTGAGATTTAGCTGTTGTTGCAGGGAGGTACCCTGATTGTTACTCACGCTACCCAATACGAGACACAGGCTAGATGAAATGGAGACTGCAGGTTGATGACTGGCTTGCCAGGAGAAGCAGGGCCCACATGAATCACCGAGGTGTCATTCCTGTTCGAGATGGTTGAGCAGGGTGCTTTTCCCTGGGACAGTCTCACGTCAGTGATGGTTTCTGTGCCTGAAGTAGCTGGCTGGGCCAGGTGGCAAGGCCCTGGCCGGGAGGAACAGTTCGGATTTTGAGTCTGTTAGTGCTGGATGCAGCTTCCAGCAAGTGCGGCACATTTACACAGTGGGGAACCAAATCATGACCTACTAATAGCACACAGCACATTTATAGTAAAGCAATCACCATACCACAATACGGAAGGCAGTCTGGCCTCAATATCAGTGTCCCTAAGCAAAACCGGGAATTCTGTGATCAATGGATGTCCTGACAGGTCGATCGCGTACAGCAAATCTTTAGTCTTCTTCAGGTTCAAATCTGGTCACTCTTCAGTGGCTTTGTCACACTCCAATTCTGATAGAGCCTGATTGCTAAGCCTTTTAAAGGATTCCCACTTGAGGGACTGTAGGCAGACAGACCAAACTCAGCCTTTCCACCAATCTCCCATGCGAACTATGCAGGAGCTGCTGCTTGAATCACTCAAGCTGTTTACTCTTCAAACTCTAACTCCAGACTGACTGACTGCAGCAGGCAGCTTGGGAACTTCCCTTTGGTCCAAAAGATTCTGGTTGGCTGATCCATCAGTCTGTCAAAGCAAGGGCTCCCCCTCCAGGTGCATTTAGGTGCCAAAGTCTCAGAACTACAATTCCTACAGAAATTCACTCCCATAAGACCCCTGGGGACAGACTCCATTTTAGGGTCCCCAAAGGTACTGATTGGCCCATTCTGGCAGTCCAGGACCAAGATGGTGGTGATAAACAGAACTGTCCATGCTGCAAAGAAGGCAGGTTAGACAAACTACAATAATCATTACTATTCTAAAGAATAATCAGCAAATAAGTACAGCTTCTAACAAGCTCCCTCTGCGCAAATCGCGATGGCAGAACAGAGCGATTTTCTGGTAGTCCGGGTGGGACTCGAGCACAGGAACACTCAGCCCCCTCCCAAATTAAATAAACACCACATTATAGACAGCTCTTAAAGAGACCAGCATGGAGGCTAACAGGGCACTCGATTGCAAACATTTTTAAAACGCTAAGACACAGGATACCAGCCTGGCAGTGGGAATTTAGGCAAAGCCCAAGGAAGACTTTTGGGAACCTCCATTTGTAGGGTGGTTACACCCTTCTCTGTCTAGAAAAACTTGGCATCTGCATCAAGTCTACACCATCGCAGTATTGAAGAAGCAATATATACGAAACATACGTTACATTTGCATACTATGGGAATAATATCTGATACATCAGTTAACGTAAACTTATCACATTACTATATATTTCACTATACCATATCTTCATTGATAATACTTATGCATGTTTCATACATTTTATACTGATTCTATTATGATTAACATACTATGAGCAGTTACCCATTACTTCGCTTTATCAGCTAACTTGGGGCTAGATGGGACAGGGACACCATGTTCTGAAGGAAGAACAATCAATCGGGAGGTGGAAGTTAGGCTCAGTTTGGGCAGTGAACTCTTGGAAACGTAAACACCTTTCTGGACCACATTGAGAGGCAAGTCCACAGGCCTCCCAGGGGAATCATAGCTAAAACGTAGCACTGGCTTAACAGGTCGTCCAGATTTTCTGGGGGGAACAGACACAGGCTCTGGGCAGTCAACACTGGCACTGATTTCTTCTCCCGTAGTGAGGAATGCCTCTGTACTGGTTGAAATGTCCAGATTGGGAACACTATCAGATCCTGGCTCTGCAGACTCTGTTTCCACACTCATTATTATCTTCTGACGAGGGCCCAGGTTGCTCATTCTGAGGAGACTCTGGCACAATTAGGCTTTGCGGCACTGAAGGGGTACTGTCAACACTTTCATATTGTTCTTCAAGTTCTGGTATGTCATCAGGGAGACTCAGACCATCAGCCCCTTCTTCGGTAAGTCAAACGGTTCTACAAGACACAGAGAGTCTGCAACCTCAGACGTGATACTTTGCACCTCACTTTCAGGGGGCACTGGGTCCAGGGGAGAAGCTGGGGGTTAGGCAGTTCTGAAGGCCCAGCTTCATCCCAACGATTCTGCAGAGGATTGTCTTGAAACAACTGACTCAGTTCATATGAGGGATAATAGTTATTATCACAGTCACTTTCATCAGAGACAGATGAACAGTCATCACTATCACTCTGGGCCGGCTGAAGGGAAGGCCTTAGTTCTGGAACAACACAGACAGGTTGACTTTGTTTCCTCTTTACAGCAGCATGAGTCACTGGCCCAGGAGATGTGTCAGGTGTTGGTTCAGCATCGATAATAACTTGGCTGGTTGGCAGTGAGTGATTATGGTGCATGGTCTTAACAGCTTTGGAATTATTTTCTGGTTGCTCCTTGTACATCGGCAGATCATCCAATTTATCAACTACTATGTGGGGAAGATGGTGCCATCTATTAGAAATTTTGTATTTTCCATGCAGTCCCAAACTGCGTAGTAGCACCCTATCTCTGGGCAACAACTCCTGGGCTTTTACTCATCAATCATGTCTTTCTTTGCGGGTGAGATTTCGCTTAGCAGCCATATGAGCTAGTTGATAGGCATGATTCAACTGATCCTTCAATTTCTGTACATATTGCAAGTAGTTTTCAGCTCAGACCCCATCTGGAGAGACCCCAAAGCAGACATCAACTGGCAGTCGGGCCTCCCTCCCGAACATGAGATGGTAGGGGGAGAACCCAGTAGCATCACTTTTGGTGCAATTGTAAGCGTGTACCAAGGTGCTTATCTACTGGCTCCACTTATGCTTGTCTTTTGGATGGAGGGTGCCCAGCATGTCTAGAAGGGTGCGGTAAAAGTGTTTTGGTTGAGGGTCCCCCTGCAGGTGATAGGGGGTGGTTTTTGACTTCCTCACCCCCCCCACAGAGAGAACATTTCTTTGATTAACCTACTTTCAAAGTCTCTGCCTTGGTCAGAATGGATCAGCTGGGGGGCACCATAGTGAACAAAGAATTTTTCCATCAGCACCTTGGCCATGGTAGAGGCCTTTTGATCTTTGGTTGGAAATCTTGCGTGTACCGTGTGAAATGATCAGTAACTACCAACACATTGCCAATGTTCTTTTGGTCAGCTTTTAAGCACAAGAAGTCTATGCAGACCAATTCTAGAGGGGCGCTGGTAGTGATATTGACAAGAGGGGCAGCCTTCTGAGGCAGGGTTTTTCTTTGGAGGCAATGACTGCAGGTCTTTACATGGTGCTCGACATCTGCCCCCATCTTTGGCCAGTAGAATTGGGATCATATCAAGTCAAGGGTTCTGTCAATACCGAGGTGCCCCATGTGATTGTGGAGGGACCTCAGTACCAGCTGTTTAAAGGCCATGGGTAAACTAGCTGTTGCTTGTCTACTTGACCACGACGATCCACTGTCTTTCTGTATAACAACTGATCATGCAACTTTAATCTGGGGCCTTCCTTGAACAACAGAGCAGTTGGCAAGTCAGGGGAATGCAACTTGGACACATCTTTCCCCGCATGCAGGGCATCAAGTGCAGGTTGAATCATGGGATCTTGGGATTGAGCCCACTGAATTCTGTCATTATCGAACTGAGGTAGTGCACTAATATCAAGAGCACAGAAATGGCAATAAGCAGCTGGTATGTGGGTATCAGGAGGGACAAAGCAATCTACTAGGCAGTCCACTGTGTCTGCCGACATTTGTTCATCTTTATCAAACTTCTGGCATAATGCTTTGATGTTAGGTTCAGACAATCTGACCCAATTGTTCTTAGAAGCTGGTCTTCATGACAGGGTGTCAGCATCAATGTGGTTTAGTCCTGGACTGTATTCAACAGCATAATCTTAAGTCGATAAGGCAGAGAGCCAATGGTGCCCAGTGGCATCCAATTTAGCCGAAGTCTGCACATAGATCAGTGGGCTATTGTCAGTCTTCACTAATATCTTTGCCCCATAGAGGTGCTCATGAAACTGGTCAACTATGGCCCATTTTAGGGCGAGGAATTCCAACTTGTGGACTGGATAGTTCAGCTCTGATGGGGTCCAGCTCCTACTGGTGAAAGCTACAGGTCTCAAGCCATCTTTGTAGTCTTGATATAGCACAGCCCCAAGGCCATGCAAACTAGTGTCCATATGCAGAACATAGGGCATGGTAGGATCAGCACAGGCAAGGAATGGGGCATGGGTGAGCTGGTATATGACTTCAAAGAATGCTGCTTCACATTCAGGTGTCCACAGAGTCTCAAAAGGCTCACTTGTTTGAAAATACACTTTCTCTTGGTCTTTGATAGTCCCCATTTTGTATTTGCGGTTGGCAAGAGGGTAGCCTTGGGTAAGGTTAAGGACCGGTCGAATCACCTCTGAATAGTCTTTGATGAGCTTGCGATAGTAGCCACAGAACCCCAGGAAATGCTGTAGCTCTTTTAGGTTATTGGGCTGAGGCCAAGTGGTCAAAGATTCAACTTTACTATGATCTGTCTGTATCCCTTCAGCAGACACTATGTGCCCCACATATTTCACAGATGTTTGAAACAACTGGCACTTGTCTATGGATAACTTGAGGCCGAATTTTTCCAAACAATCGAGGACTTTGAACAGTCTGGTCTCATGTTCCTCCGGTGTGCATCTAAAAACAATGACATCATCCAAGTACACTAAACATTCAAGCAAGTTCATGTCTCACCGCACATTCCATCCATCTCTGGAAGGTGACAGGGGCACCCAAAATGCCCTGTGGCATCCTCAGAAATTCGTAGAACCCCAAAGGACAGATGAGCGCTGTTTTCTCATGGTCCTCCGGGGCCATTGAAATCTGATAATATCTGCTTTCTGAGATCCAGTACTGAGAACCACTGACCCCCGTTCAGGCAATCCAGGGCATCCTGTATGCGTGGCATGGTGTATTGATCTGGGATAGTCAGTCGGTTTAGGGTCCAATAGTCCACACACATCCTCACGGATCCATTCTTTTTCTGCACCACTGTGATGGGGGATGCATATGGGCATCTTGATTCTTGAATAACACCAGCAGTGAGTATTTCCTGTCGGTGCCTCCTAACATCGTCTGTGTCCGATGGGGCAAGGCGTTGGGACCTCTCTCAAAATGGTCAGTCATCATGCAGGCGTATGTTATGCCTCATGGACACATCCCATGTCCCACTCATTTGGTGAGAACACTTGATCTCTCTGAGCAAGTTTTCTGCTAATTCGGGTCTTCCATTCGGCGGACAAGGGGGAATCACCGAAGTCAAATAAGTCTGGGGTCACTTTCCCCCTTTTGCCAGAATACTTGTTACTGGGCAATACTGCAGTGTCTGCACAGTGTACTGTAGCCAGTGTACATGCCTGGTTCACATGAACTTCCCTGTCTGACATGTTTCTCACTTGCACCATCACTCGGTGGGTATAGGCATGGACACGTGCAGGTAGTATACTGGGCTTAACCATCAACCATTCTGGCAGCTTCCCTTCACCAGGGGCGTCTATCATCAATATTTTGTTCTTTACATCTCTCCTTTGGCAGACTTCTCCATGGATTGCACTCTGGAAGTTGGGAGCCAACATGAAAGAGTCAGGATCCTTTTTCCATACTATCCCAACTGGCTCATCTCTGTCCACTTCATCAGGTTTCTGTTGCAGGTCATAAGCCCTTTTGATTAATTCTGGAATTCTTAGGGCCCATCCAGTCTGTTGCCCTTGCTTCTCATGGCAGAGATTTCCCTGCTTGCTGGGGCAGTGCAGACAATGATGCCTGTAACAGCACTACACATCCTCCCATGCACACCGCTGCCAAGCATCTGCATTGCTCCCAACCACCCATCTTGCGGCATCGGTGTGCCAACTGCCAGGCATGCACCAACTGCCGAAACCCCCCCACCCGGAGAAGGAGAGCTGTCCTCTGGAGGCTCAGTCCTTCTCCTTTCTGCTGACCTCCGGTGACTCACATTTGTTCTCAAACGTAGGTCGCTGGCATGGCACGAGGTGTGGCGCTCAGGGTCTCAGCCCTTAGTGCCACCAGGCCGGCTATCTCTTCTAAATTGGACCCTTTTTTTCACTTGAGAGTAGGAATTTGAAACATAAAATAACGCCAGCCATCAGCGTTGTAGTCTAATCGTCCTCTACAAAATATGTTGACGCTAAGCCAGATAGCTCAACCACTTCTTGGGTTAACGTTAAGTTTTTTAAAATATGTCCCCGATTTTGGTGAGCTGCCTCTGATTACTTTTAAGACTTGTCCCTGATTTCTTTGAGACTGGGGTTAAAAGGTATGTGTGAGACTGTCATGAAGACCCATGTATGTATCATGCAATACTAAATTACTTAAATTATCATACACTACTAAAACCGGTTCATGCAATTATCCAAGGCTACATGTGGGTGCTGGAGCTGTGGAACAGTTTGCCAGAGGAGGTGGTGAGTGCCAAGATGATAAATAGATTCAAGCATGGCTTGGATAGAGTGAAGGGTTTGGTCGTTGCTCAGGTTGGTAGCAGTAGGTAGGTAAGGGGGGTGGGGGGGTTGTACCGGGAGGGATAAACTCTGCATGGGCAACAGGTCCTGGGGCAGATAGAGAACTGTGAGTAGATTAGATGGACCTATAGTCTTCTTCTGCCACCATTGGTTGTGTTTCTATGAGCGAAAGGCCTGCCACTGCACATTTTCAGTCACTTCACTCATTGCATGTAATGGGCTTTGTGATACAGTGTGTATGAGAAGTGCTACATAAATGCTAATTGTAACATGGCTCTCAGTCGGGGTCTGGAAACGAGTGCAGCGATAGGCGGAATCGCCACAGCTGACTGAAACCGGCTGGGCTGGGTTAGGCCAATGCCCGGGCCGGCCGTACCCAGCTGTGGCCATGGAGGCTGCCGAGAGTAGCAGCCCGCTGGGGTAGTACCCAGATTGGCCAGGAGGCAGAGGGTGCAGCACTGAGCAGGCAAGAAACAGCCCGGAGATGCCATCGGGAGCGCATGGGGGAGCAGCGGCAGAGGGCGACAGGAGTGAGTGAGCAGCAACGAAGTGGCCGGCAGAGTGCCCCCGCCCAATCCGAGGATGTGACACACAGCAGGGGGTGAATGGGAACACATGCGGAAGATCGAGCTACGGTGGCACATACAGACACAAGGTAGAGTACCCCAGCAGACCGCTAATCACTGGTAATATGTCGTACCTGCACTGAATACCTTGCCCATACTGCACTGCTTCCAGCGCTGATCGGCATATACCGTCCATGCAGAAATCGTAGAACAGCTGGCGTCGAGCACAAAAAATGTACCAGTCTTGTGTCCCTTAGAGAGTTGCCGCCCTGCTGCGGGTGCCACATAGGCGCCACAATGTACAAGAATGTGGAGGCTGCATCGGGAATGCGCATCCAGGTACTGTATCACAGTGACTACAATGCAGGCAAAACTAGATTTGGGTTTGGCAACTGTACTGTACTTGTAAGCGATCTACAGCTTGCACACAATGTCCCGTCAGCATTGCCGTGTTAAAGCGCATTAATCACCTTCGCTTCGGCGTTTCACGGTGATTAATGCCTCACTGGGGCTCGCTCCGCCCGCACGAACCCCCAGTGGGCATTAATCCACCGGTAGAGCCCTCAGCTGGTGGTGATTAATGCTTACTTCTCCTCTTTCTCCTTCTTCTCCTTCTCAACAATAGGCGTCAATGGCTTTACACCTGCACCCAGTTTATAGTTTTCTTACTGCCAGAATCATATTAGGGGCTAGATAGTCAAAACTTTGCCTAGTGGACAAAGTGATGGCATCCCATTTGCCCAGGGTTTGCGCCCTAGTGCAATATTCATAGGGGCCAATTGCACACACTAAAAGGGTTAGTGCATGGAAGGAGGGACAGGGACATGAATTCAGGCAGAGAGCCATATTCAGCACAGTAGCGCTGCACAAAAGGAATAGTGCAGGCTACCATGCGCTGCACAATTACCGCCAAGAAGAAGCCTGACTTACTCTGGGCAACCCTAGTGGCTGGAGGACCCACTATAGCCAACACCCACATTGCTAGTTGGTGGGAGCACACCTGCTCCCTGGTGTCCTGTTGCCCCTCTACCCTTTGATCCCCGGGCTCACTATAAGAAATGTCTTCCCTGGTGTCCAGTGGCTTCCCCAATCTCCAATTCCTGGCCCCATTAAAACAAATGTCTTTCTTGGCGTCCAGATGCCCCCCCTGCTTTCTGATCCTTAGCTCCAGTATGCTACCTGTCATTCCATATGACAGCCAGTCGAGGTGGTGAGAGGAGTTCTGTGCCAGTCGCTGTAGTGGATCTGTGGCACTAGTGAAACTGGTAAGGGGTGGCAGGGTGGGTTGCTCGGTGCCAGCAGTGCGAGGGGGCACTAGACACCAGGGATAGGCTACACCGGTATGGTGACAGGGATAATATGTGGTATAATAAGGGGCCAGCAAGTGGAGGGTGGGGAACCACTGGACACCAGGGAATGGCTAAATATTACTATGGCCAGTAATCAGAAGACAGGGGCCCACTAGATGCCAGGAAATGACTAAATATTACAGGAGCTGGTAATCAGGTGGGGGGGGACATGTAGACACCAGGGAATGGGTAAATATTACCAGGGCCAGGGATTGGAGGGTGGGGAGGCCACTGGAGACAAGAGAAGACATATCTCTTAATGGGGCTGGGGACTGGAGGATGGAGGGACCCACTAGACACCATGGAATGGATAAATATTACCGGGGCTGGGGGTCAAAGGACGGGAACCACTAGACACTAAGGAATGGGTAAATATTACTGGGGCCAGGGATCAGAGGGTGGGGGGACACTGGATATCAAGGAATGGTTAGATATTACCCGGGCCAGTGATCAGAGGGCTGGAGGACAACTGGACACCAGGGAATGGTTAAATATTATTGGGGCCAGCGATCTGAGGACAGGGGATCACTGGACACCAGGGAATGGTTAAATATTACTGGGACCAGTGATAGGAAGGCGGGGTGACCACTAGACACCAGGGCATGGGTAAATATTACTGGGGCCAGCGATGGGAAGGCGGGGGAACCACTAGACACCAGGGAATGGTTAAATATTATTGGGGCCAGCAATCCGAGGACAGGGGATCATTGGACACCAGGGAATGGTTAAATATTACTGGGACCAGTGATAGGAAGGCGGGGTGACCACTAGACACCAGGGCATGGGTAAATATTACTGGGGCCAGCCGGGGATTGGAGGGCGGGGGGAGCCACTAGACACCAGGGAAGACATTTCTTTCAATGGAACTGGGGGGGCAGAGAATGGGGGGGGACCCCTAGGTGGCAGGGAAATATATAATTCTAATGGGAATGGGAATCTGAGGATGGGGGAGACCACTAGGCACCTGGGAAATATATAATTCTAACGGTGATGGGGATTGGAGGAAGGGGGACCCTTGGTAACAGGGAATGGGGATTGGAAGATAGGGGAACCTCTGTACACCAGGCAAATATTACTTTTAATGGAGATGGGAGATTGGGGTGGATGGGGACAGGCGGAGGAGGGGCACAAACTTGCTGCTGCATCCCATGCAAATCAGACCATAATGGGCATGCATGTCGCTCCTTAGTGCCTTACATACTGGGTTCCATACTGGGTGGTAGAATGGAAGAAGGCACTCAGGCTCATTTAAATCCTAGAGCATATTAACTTATCTATTTCTCTTTTAAACTGTTCCAAGTTATTACTGTTGACAATATAATCTGGTAGAGCGTTCCATATTCTAGCTGTTCTCTGGACAAAAGAGAAATATCTGGAGTTCTTTTTAGCCGTCTCCAGTTTAATTTGTAACCTATGTCCTCTTAGTCCTTCTGGTTTCTTCACAAATTCTATTCCTAATCCTTCTATTAGTTCTGGATCTTTCATAATTTTAAAAAAACTGTAATAAATCACCTCTTCTTCTTCTATCCTCTAATTTAAACAGTTTTAGTCTTTCCAGTCCTTCCTCATACCCTCTTCCTTCCTCAGTCTTTATCATCCTAGTGAATGTCCTTTGGACTCTCTCCAATCTGTTAATTTCACCTTTCGCATACGGACTCCACACTGGTGATCCGTAGTCCACGTAGAGCCTTGCATACATCCTATACAGTGGCACCAGACAATGTTTAGATCTGTTTATAAAGCTTTTTCTAATATTTGTTATCATATAATTTGTTCTCCTTATAACCTCTGACCTTTGTGCCTTAAATGTCAGGCTGTCATCCATTATTATCCTGCAGTCCCTTTCCTTGTGCGTTACCTTCATCCTAGTGTTATTTAAGTAGTACACATGTTTGGGGTTCTTGTTCCTCACATGCATCACTCTACACTTTTCTATACTTAGTGGCAATTTGTTGTTTTTTGCCCATGTCTCAGTTTGTTTTAAATCGGCCTCCATCTGTTTGATTTCTTCCTTGGAGCCCACTTGCCATCCTATTTTCGCATCATCTGCAAATTTTATTACTAAGTTCTGAGTACCTTGTTGGATATCTCCTATATATAGGGAAAATAGTATGGGGCCCAGCACTGACCCCTGGGTGACCCCACTTGTGACCCCAGCCTCCTCTGACAATACACCCCTTAATCTCACAACCTGTCTTCTATCCGTCAGCCAGCTCTGCACCCACCTTATCAGTCTACTATCTATTCCTATAATTACCATTTTTGCAATTAGTTGATTATGTGATACTTTATCAAATGCCTTCTGAAAATCAAGGTAGATGACATCAACTGGATTTTTGCTACTGATTAATTTATTTATATGTTCATAAAAGATTAATTGATTGGTCAAACATGACCTTTTTCTTTTAAACCCGTGCTGGCTTGCATCTTTCACTTTTAAACCCTTTAAGTCTTCCTCTAATTTGTCTTTTAGCACCCTTTCTGCCACCTTACATAGCACAGCTGTCAGGCTAACTGGTCTGTAAATTGACATGAAGGTATCTAATCCTTTGTTTTTATATTTTGGTATTACTATTGCACTTTTCCAATCTGTTGGTATCTCTTCTGTAGTAAAAGATCGACTAATCAAGATTGCCAGTGGGGGTGCTATCTGTTTACTGACTTCTTTTAATAGCCTCGGGTGCAGCAAATCTGGACCTGACGATTTATAAGATTCTAATCCTTTCAATATATTCTCTATATCTTCTTTCTTTACTTCCAAAACGAATTCTTTTTTACTATTATCCTTTAACTGGAGCTCTTCATCAACCTTATTATCATATACAGAACAGAAGTATTAGTTACGATGTTCTACCGTTATTGGTACCTCAGTTACTTCCCTCCCATTGATGTCTAGGGATCCTAATTGTCCAACTACGTTCTTGTTATTATTTATATAAGAATATAGTCCTTTTCCATTGTCCTTTCTGTATATTAAATTAATTTCCAATCTTTTCCTTTCTGTTTTTATTTTAGTTATTAACCTCTTCAATGTTTTATAATCCATAATGGCTTCATCTGTACCTAATTTTTTCATATTATCATAAGCCTTTTTCTTCACTTTACATAGTTTCACTATTCCATTCGTGCACCACATTGGTTTTTTTTCTCCCCTTTTGGTGTATAATTTCCTAATGGGGACATATTTGTCCTCTAACTGATTTATCTTATTTTGCATGCCCAATGGTCTCATTTGCATGGTGCCGGATGAATATTGTGTCGTGGGCTCCCGGCGCTTTCGGATCTGGGGGTGCTGTTCCCTGCATTTCCAGGATTCATGTCAGCTCAGCACTAATTGACTTAGTGCTGTGCTGACATGCCCCTATATTTAGTAGGTTAGTACCAGTGTGCTACCCGACAGGAATATAGCATCCTCAGGGTCAAGGGCAAGTGCAGTACAAACCTTTGTGCTCCGCTTTGCTCCTCTCCCAATATCGGGTGCCAGGTGTTTTCTAGAGCTGAAAGAGCTAGTGGAATTTCTCCACTCCAACAATAATTGCCTTTAAATTCTGATGATTGTGTGGCTACTGCACAGCTTGCCAAGCTCCAGAAATTAAAAAAAAAACAATAACGCAAAAATTTGCCCCAGAGAAAGCCTGGAAAAGTTTCGAATTTCCCACTTACCTGTGTAATTTGCATGTTTTTTCATGTTGTTCTGACATTGCAAAAATTATAGGATAAAGAATGGGTACCTGTAAACAACAAGTAATAATCTAAGTAATAATCTAATTGAGTGATGTTGGAGGGAGAATAAGGCTCCACTGATGATGGCCTATCGTTTGTGCCCAGTCAAGGCTGAAGTTAATCGGGGACAGATGTGATAGGAAATTATAGGACATAGATTTAATACAGAAAAGAGGAACTATTTTTTCACCTAAAGAGAAAGAATAGTAAACTCATGGAACTCAATCCTATCAGGTGGTGGTCTGAATTATTATGGGATAATGGATGGAACAGTACTGGGCTAATGCCTTCTCACTCCAACATCTCCTTAGTATGATCCTTAGATCTTTTACGATGGCTGCTCCCATGATGCGGAAAGCTCTGCCTATCTATACTGTTCTGCCAGCATGGCAGTGACCTTCCAAGGGGCTCTGAAAACCCACCTTTTTGGATTCAAGCGGTATACACTGCGACAGTGACATTTCGACCGCAGGGTCCCCTACAGTGACTACAGCACCACGTCACTGTAGGGAACCCTCTGAACCCCAGCACTGTCTGTCGGGGGTCCTGCACCCCCCCCGAATCAGCTCCAACTCGGAGTTGAGAATTCTAAGTGGGGGGTGTGGGGAGTTTAGAGGGTGAAGTCCCCCGACGAAAACACTTGTTGTTCTCCAAAACCGGCAGCCGACTGCAAAATGCAGTTGACTTGCCAGTTCTGCTGTCGGTCATTCGACAAAAATTTTGTCGACGACCTGTCATAGATCCGAATTCAAGCTGCTGCTTGAGTTCATTTTATCAATTTAAGAAATCAAATTTATTGAGCACCTAGTGAGACAGTCTTGCTCCTTGGAGCTATTTGTTTACTTAATTATTTTTTTAATCTTTCCTTATTTATTTGGTTTTTGTATTTATTTTAATCTTTGTTTTTATTGTACGGCACCCAGAGCCCCAAGGAAAGGGTGCCTGAAAAACAAAAGTGCATTACCTTGCCTTACTGTTTTGCATGACTTAGAAAAGTCTGGTTGCCTCTGCTAATATAACTACTTTGTTTATAAACTGGTGACCCCCCTCCTCCTGTCTGCATGCTGTGTGAATACATGTCCATCAGTTCAGCATCTCTCTCTCTCTGTCTCTCAATATAAGCATACAAAAGGTGTGGTTATATATTTATAAAGATAACTGGTGATATCTTTGAATTAAGTTTCAAAACATCAAGATATGACCTGTTTGATACCTAGACGTCACCTATTAGTTAAATCACAGTTGATCTATTGAGAACTGACCAATAGCAACAGGACGTACTTCATTATCTCATACCAATGCTACCTTGACAACCTCTACTTCACACATTCTTGAGGAACATTCTGTTGACAGAAACAAGAATAGAAAATGTGAATGAAAAAGAAAACCACTTTTTTAACTGCTGTATTTATGAAACCTTCAGGTCCTGTTATATACGTCAAATAAGAGATGAGCTAATGTACAATATCAGAAATATCTCCTTTTCTCCCCTTTATTTACTTATTTATATAAACCTTTTTGCTCCTTGAGCAGCTCCTCGGTGCCTGTCTCCACCTCCCCTCAGCTGGCACCCACCTTCCCCAGATTTATCTGGAGTGCGTCTCCCATGGATTCCTCCCATGAGAGACTCGGAGGGGGAAAGGGCCTTCCTCCCCCTCAGAACATGTATCCAGAATACACCAAGCATTTGGGTGGTGGTGTGGGTCCGGGGGGGGGGGAGATGCATAGGGCATCATCCAGCCCTTTGGTCCCTTTTTCTGTTTTTTCCCCCTCAGCCCTAGCCATAGCATAACGTCAGTATGTGCACGTGGAGGTGCTCATGTTCTGCAGATCTGTGGCCCCACCCATTTGAGTGACTCATACCTGCACTACCACTGTGCCTCCTGCTGATGGCAGTGAAGGGTCGAGATGGCTTGGCCACCCCTCTGAGAGAGGACAGCAGTGTCTGGGATGCTTGTTCTCTCCTACTCCACCAACCCCCAGCAAACTGTGAACACGGATCGCTGGCAACGCAGGAGGTAAGGAGTTCAAGAGAAATACTGTATCTTCTTTCACTGTACTTGACCTCTTGAGAGCTCACTCTTGGCTTTGCCACTCATGAGGTCAAAGGTTAAGTACAACATAGGAAGATACAGTATGTATATTTATATATAAAATAGTGTATGCTGTCCCATACACAACAAGGCTGTGTTCCCATTGGGGCGTGAGGTGACTGTCACAAATGCACTCAGCAGGTCAGGCCCTCTGCTCCCACAGTGCCAAACTCTGAGCGCAGTAATGTGAACAGGTAACAGACAGGGTAACCCTCCTATCTGTTTTTGGGTCTGAATCACCTTTAGTCTCAAGTTCTGGGGGGATTCAAACTGTGAACCTTATGCTAGCGTACCTAAATGTACAGGCTCAGATAATATTCTCTTTGGAGGATGCAATATATCTTTCGCCTAAGGGCACCTAACCAGGTATCCAAAATGAACCCTTAAAACTATATAAAAGACCTTAGCTATATTCTTACCTTTTCCCAGTTTAATAACACCATCAAGCTTTTGAACAGTTGTCAGACTTAACCACGTATACATCATATGCAAAAAGAACTTAGAAGACACACAGGCAGTCTCTTGAAAAAAAGAGGTTTACTAAAAATAGATAAAAATATGTAAAATGTAAACACAGAACACTTTATCAAAGAACATACAATCACATAAAGAAAAACAAGGAAAACTACAGACAAACTCTTACCAAAGTACATTTCGATATTTTCTATCTAATGTATTACCTCTAAGTGCCTATAGTTAGATCAGAGAGCTGAGAGCTCTGTCTCTCTAGTGTCCCAAGATGGAATATATCAACAAAGTTCAGACACAGTATTCAGTTTAAAACTCTATTTCTCCACACCCATTCTATGAGTCATCTAGCTCCTCCTTTTAGAACCAAAAAAAATACAAACATGATTTCCTGTCAGGAGATATCTTAAATAATGTGACTTCAACAAAAACTAATTTCCCAAATTATGACAGTCTTTAATCAAGCCTTTCCTTTGAACTGGAGGCTGGTTTCTTATTTTTCCAAGGAACATCAAAGGTTTTTACAACTCTGCCATACATCACTTAGGTGCGAATATAGCCAACAGGAATCAACTAAATGATGTCCTGTTTCTGAAGTCATAAAATGTATATTTCAGTTTCCCAGCTTCAGAGGCAGGAGGTCATAAAAAGGCCATAAAATGCAACTTCTCAAGGAAGCTAATTACATTACAGAGATCTCCTGGTCTATTCCTGTAACTGAAACCTGGGTGGGGGGAGGGTACCCATGGAGCACAGCTGTCTTATGTGGACAATCACATACTATATTGTTATATTACAAATAGCATACAATAATCATAACCAGCTGGCCAAGCATCACAGTGACATCATAAGCCCCGGGAGTGAAGCATGAGATGTCTCTATCATATCATCTCACTCCTTTGATGGGAAGTTAGACTTGTCAAGCATACGTGACCATGCACTATTTTTCATAGTGTATAAGTGCATGTTGCAAACAGCCCCTAGCCCCCTGGAATACCAAACTCTGTTGTTGTAGTGGCCGTTGTTGCATTTGGTGTGCTGCTGGCCCCCCTCCACCCCCCGCCTCGCTGTCTGCATTGGAATTATTCTCATTCAGGCACATCAGGCTCTCTTTGGTCTAGAATTGCCATGGCTCTGGCCAGTAATGATGCCCCCGTGGAGGCAGATTGAGATATGTTGCTGATGATAATATTGGCGATTAGGAAACCTGTTCACAGATAAAGTTAGATAGAAACCTAGAATTTGTCAGCAGAAAGGACTTGTAGGCCCATGTCATCTGCCCTATTTTCCCTGCCTATTTCTACACCCTGGACCCAATTTGGTCACAGGTGTCCCTCCCTCCTCCCTTTCCTCCACCTATTTTGCCCCTGTGCCTATCCTATGCATGTTTGAAGCCCCTCCACCCACACACTATCTTTGCCCCTACCACCTCTTCTGGCAGGCTGTCCCAGGGTCCACCCCCAATTTTGTAAAGAAGTATTTCTTCACATCCCTGTTAAACTCCACCCCTCAAGCTTCATCACATGCCCCTGTGTTCCACTGCTCCTCCTCTGAAAGTGACTCCACTCTTGCGCCTTGTTCACCCTTGTGAAGTACTTGAAGGTCTCAGTCATGTCCCATCTCACTCTCCTCTCCTTCACGGAGTATGTGTTGAGCTCCTGCAGCTTCCCCTCATTTGGTTTCTTGTGTAACTCCCACACCATTTTGGTAGCCCTCCTCTAGACTGCTTCCACCCTGTCAATCAATGTATTTTCAGAGGTGTGGCCTGCAAAACTGGACAGAATACTCTTGGGGGGAGTCACTAGCAATGACATAGTGGCATCATTGCCTCTCTTCTTCTGCTAGAAATATCCCTCCCTATGCAGCCCAGCATCCAACTAGCCTTGCTTACTGACTTGTTGCACTGTCCTGTCACCTTGAGATCATCTGATATGATTACCACAAGGTCCCTCTCTTGCTTGGTGCCCTTAAGTACGCCCCCATGTTATACACAACCCCCAGTTTCCTACCCCAGGTGCATGATTTTTCCCTTTTTGGCATTGAAATCCAGCTGTCATGCTCCAGACCACTCCCCTAGTTTCTCCAGATCCCATTGCAGTCTCTCCATCCCTCGTGGGTGTCCACACTGCTGCAGATTTTTGTGTCATCTGCAAATAACCACACCTTCACCTCCAGTTCCTCAGCAATGCCACTTATGAAGACATTGAAGAAGACAGGGCACAGTACTGATCCCTGTTGTACTCCACTGGTCACTCTCCCATCCCCCAAGTGACTGCCATTTACCACCACCCTCTGCCTCCTATCCTTTAACCAATTTGATACCCAGTTTACCACCTTCTCCCCAACCCCCAGTTTACTAAGTTTCTTAATTAGCCTCCTGTGTGGCACAGTGTTAAAGGCCTTACTGAAGTCCAGATAGGCCCTACCTTCCCCAATCCACCTCCTTAGTCACTTAGTCAAAGAAATCTAGGAAATTTGTTTGACATGATCACCTCCCCCACCCCCGTGAAACCGTACTGCTGGTTATCGTGCAGCCCATTTGCTTCTAGATACTCCATCAGTCTCTCCTTCAACAGGGTTTCCATTAATTTCCCCACCACTGATGTGAAACTGACTGGCCTGTAAGTGCTAGCCTCCTCCTTGCTGTCACTCTTGTGCGTAGGGACCACATCAGCCCTCCTCCAGTCCTCTGCACACCACCCCCAACTCCAGTGAGGTGCTGAATAATGTTGCAAGATGAACAAGTTACCCCTTTGAGTACATGCAGCAGCTATTTTAGTTATAGTCCTTGTTTCTTTTTCTCATTATTGATGGAGGTGGTGCTAGGGAACTCCAAAAGAGGAATGAAGTATGTTGTCAACGACAAGAGTGGTGATCAGGAAACCTAGCTGCAGACAAAGTTACTCTGGTAGGCATGTGCAGCAGCTTTTTTAGTGATAAGTTTTGTTTTTCTGTTATCAGTAGCGGATGCATCTTATCCACTATATGCAACCATCCATATGGCTTGCATCTCAGATGGTCCTCCATGTGTAAAGTTATACATTTGGGTATTAGAGGTTTAAATAGTAAGTGTGAGGAACCACCAGTCAGCTGTAACATGATTACTGCAAAGTGTCAGAAAGATGTTTTGGTTTTTTTTCCACCTTCCTTGCCCCTGGCCTGCCTCTCCTTCCAGCTGCACATTACCCACCCCAACCTCCTCACCCCGACCCCCTTCCTACTCACCTCAGATCGCAGCCGAGCCAGGGGTGGCCCAGCATAACCCTTCACCGGATGGGTCCCTCTCTTCTGGGGGGGAAGGCGCCAGGAGCGGGATACCAGCGTTCTCTACTATCAGTCCCCAGGTGCTGCTGAGGTGGATTCCAGGGCCTCGGGGCATCTGAGGAGGTGGGGAGTCAGCAGCCATCATCTGGCAGACCAGGCAGCTTCTTTTTGTTTTTCTGTGGGGAGTGACATCCTGACGTCAAGACATACGCCGACGTCTGCCACTCCCCCTTTGAACTCCAAGCCCGGCTGTACTGCTGCACTCCCAGCCTCCGCCAGGAGTCAGCCTACGCTGGTGTGCATCCCCTGCCCTCCCCCTGGAGAAGGAGAGCTGTCCACAGATGCTCCATCCTTTTCCCACGGCTGGCCCTCCAACCACCCGAGTCCGTTCCCGAACTCGGCTCGCCGGCATCGCAGATGGAAATCCAACCGCTGCGCCGACGGGCTGGCAGAAGGATGTTTTAATTTAGAGAAGCTGTTCTGTATTTTTCTGATAATGCAAAAATAAACCCACAATCCATACACAACATAGAGAATACTGTACAGACAACCATACACAACAAGGCTGTGTTTCCATCAAGGGGCTGAGATGACAGCATATGAACCTTGAGGGCTAAGCTTGAGAGATCCATGCTGTCATTTGAACCCCAAGATAGAAACACATGTTGAGTTATGCAAGGTTTTCCATATTTTATTTTATATAATGTATGGTTGTTTTTTTACTAAGGAGTCACAGAAATGCTACCACCAAGTAAAAAAAAAACAACAGTTTATTTCTTTGTTCTGTTCTATGATTGAAATTACATTTACCGACTTTAACAACTTAAAAGGTACAACTTTGGGCACTGGGTGGTTAGTAAACAGTGGGGTGTAGGGTGAATGAGGAATTACAGAACGGGTGCGGAATCTAGGGGTGATATTTGATGACAGACTGACGCTTTGTTCACAGGAATCAACTGTGGTCAAGTCCTCTTTTTACCATCTGAGGAACATCATCTGGATTAAGCACCTTGTTCTGTTTGACCATCTTCCAGCCCTGGTCCACGCATTCGTGACCTCTCGCCTTGACTACTGTAACTCCCTATACCTAGGGCTTCCTGAGGTTGATATCCATTGCCTGCAGCTAGTGTAGAATGCTGTGGCCAGGTTATTGTCTGGGTCTAATCGATCCAGTCATATTTCACCTGTGCTGCGCGTTCTGCACTGGATACCTGTTTAGTGGCCGATCACCTTTAAAATTGGCCTGCTGACTTCTAGAGCCCTCCATGACTTGGGTCCAAGTTACCTACAAGCTCTTCTGAGTCCCTACTGCCCCCTCAGACCACTCCACTCAGCCGATGAGGGATTGCTAGAGATTCCCAGGGTGCGTTTGAAATCCTCAGGAGCTCGGGCTTTTGCTTTTGCTGCTCCCACCCTGTGGAATTCTCTACCTCGTCGGGTGAGAGAGTGCCAGACAGTGGACAGCTTCAGAATTGCTGTAAAAACATATCTATTTGCATGTGCTTTCCTTGATTTTTAGTACTGGATATTTAAATATTTAATGGTGTTTATTAGTTTTATTTTTATTTGTGCTTACTTATTTTAGAACTTGTTGATTGTACAGCGCTTTGATATTTTGATAATGTGCTTAACAAATACATTTTTATATTATTATTATTATATTATTATTATTATAATTAAAAATGCTATGATCTTTAAAATATGCTCAGCAACTGTTCGGAATGCGTACAACACTTTGGGAAGCACACAACAGATTGAAACGTGTACGACAAGGATTTTGAGCAGGCTGATTTTTATACATAACAAAGGAGATCGATATACAATAATACAGAAACATAGAAACATAGACCGTGTTGGCTGAAAAGGCCCACCAGGCCCACCCCGTCTGCCCAGTATGCCTTGCACGCTGCTAGGACTTTGCTCTTTGTACCCATACACAATAACAATTTTTTACCCTTGCCCCCATAAGCAATGTTTCGCTCATACACAATAGGTATATTGAAAGTACTAGTTTCCATACACAATTTTTCCAAACTATACACTAAAAGTCTATTATAAAGCCCTCCGATTGGTGACAGGGGCTTACAATGCAATTTACATTCCCTTTTTTCAATTCAAGGAAAGGATGAAACACTCCACTTTTAATGTTGCTACACAACAAGGTGACAACTGCACAAAGGATAAGAGGCATTGTAGTTCTGAGTAATGATTGGTTGAAGTTCCGTAAGTGATTTATAATAGTCAGCATTGTTAGCCCCTGTACTTCTATCACAGTCTTACTGTTCTCTGATTCCAAAATACTCTTATAAAGGGGATGGCAAGTGTGCTGGGCACCTCAAATTCTGCAAGCCTATGAATAGACTCTTCAGATGAAATATTGGGTGTGCCTCTAGGTGTTAGCAGTTGTGCAGTATAAATACCTACACAATCTGTAAACCAAAGCAGCAGTCGTTTCCTGCAGTCTTGAAACAGGAAGTGACATCACTGATGGGTAAGCTGTATGCTGTAAGCAGTCCAGGTAAGGTTGTTTTAGTTTTTCAATTTAAGGTGTATGGATTTGGGACCACATTGTCAAAGGTGGCTGACAGCACCGCGCAATGGACAGTGAGGCTTGCTACTTAGCATGCTGACAGTACGGTATGATATTCATATGTGCGGAGTACCCTGTCCAGCTGGGGATGCATAAATGAGCAATGAGCTACAGTGTACAGTGCGGCATTGTTCTGTATAGAATTCCATCCCTTTCAAAATGCTGTTCTACCCTAGTTCAAAGGTCATGGAATGTGACTGTACTTTTCTCTGGCACAACAGCATTTTGAAACCTCTAGAGACGGTACAAATCAATTTCAATTTGAAAGTGAAAGAACTGACGCAAGCACATTTCATACAGTAGTATACATTATAATAAAATACAGGAGGAGCAACTTTATGCTTACCCAGCATGTTCTGATTCCCATGGATGTCTCGGGTTCCGCTCTCGAGGTCAGAGAGAATCAGAACCCCTCTGTGGCAGAACATACTGGCTGTGCATAGTTGCCCATCCACTATTCTCTATCTGATTTTGCAGCACAAAGTGCAGATGCACAGAGTACCATAGCTTCCTGCTGGCAACAGACAACCAGGAGCGAATTGACACAGCGTGACCCCAGTGGGTTAGTGCCTTCGCTCCTAGGTGTCATATTTAAATAAAAGCATCCTAATGCCCACACAAGCCATGCCAGGTGCTAAGAGGCCATTTGTATGCCAGTATGTGGCTATTAGCAGTTCTGCTCAGTGCCTCCGCCCTGTTGTATGCATGGAGGCATTGCACAGAGTGTTGGTTATTGCCCTCTCCTTTGTCCACTTCCCTGTACAATAAAATCTCTGGTAGTCCAGTGATTTCCCCCTTCTGCCTGAGTCCTAATGTAATAGTGTAATAATCCCTGGTGCTAGTGGTACCCCCTCCCTCCCAAAGAATATGCCTGGAAATCGTGATACCCTACATCACCTAATACATTTTTAAGAAATATCCCTGGTACTAGATATACCCCTTCTTCATCTAATCCTCTTTTAACCTATTAAAAGAGGGGCAGCATTACCCCATATTTATTTATTTATTGCATTTTGTTGACAAGGTAGGCCCACTGAGATTAAAAGTCCCTTTTTAGGGGCGACATGAAATTAATTACATGGACATAAACACAACATAACAAAATCAGGAAGTCAATAAGTAATACAAGCTGTAATAATACCAATACAAACATTGCATCACATAATTAGAAAATGTTGGATCATATACAACTACAGGCTAACGTGGAGACAGGTTTTGGATTATTAGGATATTGTATAGCAGGTACATTTAGATCAGAAAACAAATCAGTGGAATAAAAAAAAACACAGACCAAGTAGGAACTATTCAACCATTGCAAGTACATAGACTATGCTCAAGGAAAAATGTCTCAAGCCCTTTTTTTAAATGCACCAAGGGGGGAACAGTCCTAAAGATGGTATTAATGTAACCGATACTTCAAAAAACGTCCAACAAGAAAACACGATAAATGCAGAGTCACTGTGGATTAAAATCCTTAGCAACAATAAAAAAGTCTGAATATAGGGATTTGTTACAAACCACCAGGGGCCAGATATTCAAAAAAAATAGATTAGCCTGTGTTGCCCGGGGTTTACACCCAAGCACAATATTCAAAGGGGGCAGTGGTGTGCACGCTAAAAGGGTTAGCATGCATGCAAAAAAATAATCTATGTGGTGGGCAAAGGGAGGAGCAGGAACATGAATCCTGGCACAGTGCAATATTCAGTGCGGTAGTGCTGAGCAAGGGGAATAGCGCAGGCCACCTTACACTATGAAGTTAGTACTGAGAAGAGGCCAGACTGACTCTGGACAATCCTAGCAGCCTTTGGAGCCACTGCAGCCAACAACCACATTGGCAGTTGGGGGGGGGCACACCTGCTCTGTGGTGCCTAGTGGTCTCTCCACCCTCCGATCCCTGTCCCTGTTAAAAAAAAGACTTCCCTGGTGCCCAGTGGTCCCCCTGCTCACCAGTCACCAGCGCTGTGTGAATACAATAATTCCCTGGTGCTCAGTAGTCCCCCTGCCTTCCGATCACCGTCCCTGCGTGAATACAGTAAGTCCCTGGTGTCCAGTGGTATCCCTGCCCTCTGATCACTGGCCCCATGTGACTACAGTAAGTCCCTGGTGTCTACTGGTCTCCCTGCCCTCTGATCACTGGCCCCATGTGAATACAGTAAGTCCCTGGTGCCCAGTGGTTTCCCCCTCCCTCTGATCACTGACCCCATGTGAATACAAGAAGTCCCTGGTGCCCAGTGGTTCCCCCTCCCTCTGACTGGCACCATGTGAATATGGTACATCCCTGGTGCCCAGTGGTTCTCCCTCTCTCTGATTACTGGCCCCATGTGAATATGGTAAGTCCCTGGTGTCCAGTGGTTTCTCCCTCCCTCTGATTACTGGCCCCATGTGAATATGGTAAGTCCCTGGTGCCCAGCGGCTCCCCTGCCATCCAATCACTGGCCCCATGTGAATACGGTAAGTCCCTGGTGCCCAGTGGTTCCCCCTCCTTCTGATCACTGGCCCCATGTGAATATGGTAAGTCCCTGGTGCCCAGCGGCTCCCCTGCCATCCAATCACTGGACCCACGTGAATGCGGTAAATCTCTGGCATACAGTGGTTCCCCCTGCCCTCTGATCACTGGCCCCATGTGAATACGGTAAGTCCTTAGTGTCCAGTGGTTCCCCCTCCCTCTGATCACTGGACCCATGTGAATACAGTAAGTCCTTAGTGTCCAGTGGTTCCCCTTCCCTCTGATCACTGGCCCCATGTGAATACAGTAAGTCCCTGGTGTCCAGTGGTTCCCCCTCCCTCTGATCACTGGACCCATGTGAATACGGTAAGTCCCTGGTGCCCAGTGGTTCCCCCTCCCTCTGATCACTGGACCCATGTGAATACGGTAAGTCCCTGGTGCCCAGTGGTTCCCCCTCCCTCTGATCACTGGCCCCATGTGAATACGGTAAGTCCCTGGTGCCCAGTGGTTCCCCCTCCCTCTGATCACTGGCCCCATGTGAATACGGTAAGTCTCTGGTGCCTAGTGGTCCCCCCCCGATTGCCATTTCTGTTATTATTTAGCATGTCCCTGGTGTCTAGTGGTCTCCCCACCCTTCAGTCATCATCCCTGTAATTATTTAACATGCCCCTGGCATTTAGTGGTCCCCCCCCCGATCATTATCCCTGTGATTATTTAAAATGTCCCTGGTGTCCAGTGGTCCCCTCACCCTCTGATTGTTGTTTTCATAATTAAACATGTTCATGGCATCTACTGGTCTCCCACCCTCCAATCACCGTTCCTTATACAGTGACATAGTCCCTGATGTCTAGTGGCACCCCCTATGCTCCGATCGTCATTCCTTTATACATTGGCATAGTCCCCAGCATCTCATGGCACCCTTTCACCCTCTGACTGCTGTCCCCCTATACAGGGCCATAGTCCCTCATGTCTAGTGGCACCCTAACCCTCCAACTGCCATCCCTGTATACAGTGACAAAGTCCCTGGTGTCTTGGCATGTTTTATTTTGAAGGCTAAATATTGTACCCATCATTGTGATCTATATTTCCAATTGGGTTGGAATTCCTTGGGGGAAAAGATGTGCAATGAAAGGGTTAACCATGATTTTAAAAATGTTGCAACATGAAGGGGATCATCCACTGTCCCACTACCTGTTTCTGGAGAATCAAGAAACGGAACTTACGATACTAAACATTCAGATACAAGGAGGGTGAAGGTACCTAGAAACAGGACTAGGTTTGGGGAAATGGGAGTCTGTAGTAATGTTGCCAGATTTTGGAATAGGCTGAGTGACACCACTAGAATGACGCCGACACTCAACATGTTCCAAAAAAGCTTACAAGATGAATTTACTCTTCTATGCGAACGTTAACTTATCTGTGTATGTTAAATGATTAGAAATTTAAATACTGATGTAGATTTGTTAACAGTAGATACTGACTTATATATGTTTAAATTTATGTTTGTAAGGTGTGGGGATAAATCTCCACTGATAAATGTTGTTATCCATGTGATAAACAGCTGGTGGCATGTCTACTATATGTATAAATGTGGAATCTCACATTTATACATATAGCAGAGATGTCATCACTCCCCCTCCACCCCCTCCGTCGACTGTTCGGCTGGCACTACTTCCATCAGTTCCACTTTTGGTTTACAGAAGTAGGAGAAGCTACCTTGCCACAAAGCACACATTTTAAATCATTTTTTACCTCAATGCCAGCTCATTTCCTAGTATAAAGCCTTCCCCCTTACTGTGTGTCTCCTTACTTGTCACTCAACTTTCAGCCGGTGGCCAAACCACAAGTTCCCCCAACCCGCTCTCTTATTTATTTATTTATTTTATTTATTGAAATAGTTTCACCAGGAAAGGCACACTGAGCAACAAGATGCTCGTCTCCCGGTGCGACCTGAGGGAAGGGGGTACAAGGGGGTTGGATAACATGCAGGTTATCAACTGAGCAAATAACAGAGGCAAATAGCAGCATCTGGATACAAGTGCATTAAACTACAAGCAACAACACATGGAGTACATTGGATATTGTATGGATCATATAACAATTACCTGACATATAGCAGCAATACAAGGGAACATTTAGCACACAGTAATATGCAGGTATAAGCAACAGGAGACATGATGGTGCAGGACAAAAAGGCACAGGATGAAAGTGCATAGGTTGGGGCTATATGCCAGCATTTATAGCAAAGCTAAGGCCGCTGGTCGGGCAGTGGGAAGGGGAGCAATTGGCGCATGGCCGAATCAGGTACAAGAGCAATTAGTGGTGAGGAAGTTAGCTAGGGCAGTAGAAAGAGAGTGGGCAGAGGAGGAATGCCAAATTTGAGGTGGGAGATCATTCCATAGCTTGGGTAACCGGTGTGAGAAGGTGGCTTGCCCGGCAGTAGTCTTCCGCCTAGGGATTGATAGTTGGCGGTAGTTGCAGAATCTAAGATAATGGGTGGGGAAGGGGGCAGTTGAGAGCACGGAGGAGAGGTAGGAAGGGATGGTGCCAAGCCATAGGTTAGATACACACCTCACATGCTCCGGAGAGTTCGCTCACCCGATCCACTTGTGGCTTCCTCCCACTCCACATGTGGCCTCCTCCCACTCCACTAACAGACTCTGGAAAGCTACTGGACAGCCATCTGTGGACAAATAAAACTGCCTGCCCCTCTTGTCTTCACACTTCTCACCATGTACATTCCGAAGCACTCGCTTACAATGACAACCATTTTTTGTGTGTTTTTTTTAACGCCGCTTACTTAACCAATCAACCAGTCAGCAACAGCATTACCCACACAATGGAATGCTCACAGGTCATGGACATAGCAACGGCCATAACAACGCCACGCCACGACGCGCAGCAACACAAAAAAATACTCACACATTTAAAAAATAGCTTATTTAGAAACCCCAAAATGTCCAAATTCTACATAGCACACAAGCTCCATCCTTTCCCATTGCATAAATGAAATCTGTGATGGGGAGCTTGTGTGATACATCATTTTTCTGGACATGGGCAGTTTGCCCTCGGGCACATCACTGGTGGCTTGTAGAACTCGTGACGTTACCAGAGGTCAAACTGCCCTTGTGCAGATAAATTATGTATCACACAGCTCCCGATTGCATATCCCTTATGTATGAAACAGGATTCATTTGAAAATAGGCTTTGTCCAAGTACAGTATGTAATTTGTGTATAAAAATAAAATTTTACTTAATACGAACATACGAAACTGTCAGCAGATACAGGTCAAATGGTATATCGCATCTGCTTGATTGTGCAGCACAGAGCTTAGATACCTACTGCTCCCCCCCACCCCTGGCCCCCTCTTCCCCCCCTCATCTTCCCACTGACTAGTATTTTGCCCTTAACCCTATCCCACCCCCTTTAAAGCTCTTCACTATTTTAAGAGATGCCTCTTCTTTAGGAAGCGAGTTCCATCCCCCCAACACTCTTGTGAAGTAATGCTTCCTCGCTTCCCTCCTGACTCTACCCCCCCACCAACTTCTGGCTGTGCCCTCTAGTAGTTCCTTCTCCCTTTAATCAAAACATGCCCTCTGTACTAAACCTGTTGATGCCCTTTAAGTACTTGAAGGTTTCGATCATATCATCCCTTTCCCTTCTCTCCTCCAATGAGTACATTTTGAGGTCCCTCAACCTATCCTTATAAGGCTTTCCCTCCATACCTCTGATCATTTTCGTTGCACTCCGCTGTACTCCCTCCAGTAACCTGATGTCCTTCTTTAAGTATGGGTTCCAGAACTGTACCCAGTACTCCAAGTGCAGCCTCATCAGTGACCTGTACAGTGGCAGAATGACTTCCTCCCTCCTAGAGGTGATTACTCTAGCAATGCACCCCAGCATTCTATTGGTTTTTGCCACTGCTTTCATACATTACGAACACACGAACATACGAAATTTGCCAGCAGATAAAGGCCTAGAGGTCTATCAAGTCTGCTCGAATGTGCAGCTAGCACCCCTTATTCTGCAGCTGCCCCTCCCTTCCACCCTTCCCCTTCATTAACCCTCCCCGTTGTCCTGTCCCATCCTCGTTTGAAGCAGTTCACTGTTCTACTGCATACCACTTCAGCAGGTAACGCATTCCACCCAGCCACCACCCTCTCTGTAAAAAGTCTCTCCTCATCTCCTCCTGAACCTTCTTCCTCACTCCAGTCTCATATCATGGCCCCTGGTGTCCCTCCCCTCCCTTACTTTGAACAGCCCCTCTGTACTTGTCTTATTTATTCCTTTCATGTATTTAAAGGTTTCAATCATGTCACCCCGTCTCTCCTCTCCTCCAGTGAGTACATGTTCAACTCCTTCAACTTCCTCTCGTATGATAAGTCCCCCAGCCCCTTGATCATCTTTGTCGCTCTGCGCTGCACCCCCTCCAGTAACTTAATGTCCCTCTTCAGATACGGACACCAGTACTGCACGCAGTACTCCAGGTGTGGTCTAACTAATGACCTATACAGTGGCAGAATCACCCTCCCTCCTCAAGGATATACCCTAGCAATATAACCCAGCATTTTGTTGGCCTTTGCAGCTGCCTTCCTACATTGTGCCGAGTTGTTCATTGACCCTGTAATGAGCACACCCAGATCCTTCTCCTCCTCTGTCTGGGCTAGCTGCACTCCCCCTAGCTGGTAACTCCTTCTTGGGTTCTTCATTCCAAAATGCAGCACCTTGCACTTTTGGCATTAAAGCCCAGTTGCCAGGTGTCTGACCAGGTTTCAAGCTTTGCCAGATCATCCTGCAACCCCTGCCATCCCCTAGGTCATCCACCACTCGCGCCTACCTTGGTATCATCAGCAAACAGACTGATCTTGCTCTTGATGTCCCATGATATGTCTGCAATGAATATCCCAAACAACACTGGTCCCAACACAGAGCCCTGTGGAACACCACTCGTCACTGCCCTTGGGTGTGAGAGCTCCCCATCCACCATCACCCTCTGTTGCCTTCCCTGCAGCCAGTTCCCTACCCATCTCACCAGCTTTGCACCCACCCCTGTGCCTACTAACTTCCTTCCCAGCCTTTCATGTGGCACTGAGTCGAATGCCTTACTGAAGTCCAGATACAGGACATCCACTGCATGGCCCCTGTCCAGTTGCCTAGCTACCCAGTCATAGAACTCGACCAGGTTGGTTTGGCAGGATCTGCCACATATGAAGCCATGCTGTCTGCTGTCCTGTAGTCCTTTGGCATCTAGGAGGGCCACCGCCTCTCCTTCAGGATGGTCTCCATTAGCTTACCCACGATGGATGTGAGGCTCACTGGTCTGTAGTTTCCTGGTTCATCCTTGGGGCCACTCTTGTGGAGGGCACCACATGAGCCATCCTCCATTCCTGAGGTACACACCCTGAATGTAGTGAGGCATTAAATAGGTCTGCCAAAGGTCCTGCAAGGACCTCTGCCAGCTCCTTCAGTACCCTGGGGTGGATGCCATCTGGGCCTGGCACCTTGTCCACCCTCAGTGCCTTCAAACCCTCTTGAACTCTGCTCTCTATGATTTCCCCATCTGTCACCACTTCCCACCCTGCTTCTGCCATTATTCCCACCTTGGGTGTCACCCATCTCTTCTCTTTAGTAAATACTGAGCAGAAGTACTCATTTAGTGCTTCTGCCTTATCGCACCCTGCTTCCACCCAACCCCCCTCCTGCTTAATCCTACTATGTGGTCCTTACAGATCCTTTTCTCCCTGATGTACTTAAAGAGTCCTTCTCCCCTTCTTAATGCCTTGTGCCAGCCTGAGTTCCGTAGATGCTTTGGCTCCCTTACTGCCCTTGTCACCTCCTTGATTCTGTCAAGTACTCCTCCTGTCCTCCCCTCCCTGTTTTCTTGTACTTCCTAAAGGCAGCTCTTTTCCTCCTTACCTTTTCCATGACCTCCTTGCTCAACCAGATCGGTTTCTTAGCCCTAGCCTTCTTGCTCTGGGCTTTGCAGCAGGTTTTGGTTGCCTCCACTATCCCCAGCTTTATGAGCTCCCACCTCTGGTTAGTGTCCATACTAGATTGAATTCTGGCCAGGTACCCTTTTACCACTTCCCCCATCCTCCCAAAGTCGGCCCTCCTGAAGTCCAGCACTATTGTGCTAGATTCCACTCCTTCCTTGCCCATATCCAATGTGAGCCATACTGAGTGGTGGTCACTCCCTGACAGTGGTTCCTCCACTATAAGTTCTCTCACAAAGTCCCCATTTGCCAGCACAAGGTCAAGGGTATTCCCTAACCTGGTTGGTTCACTGACCATTTGCAGCAGGAAGCTGTCCTGGAAGGCATCCAGCAGTACCTGCTCCTTCTGTTCCTGGTTGTTGGGGTGCTCCAGTCCACTCCTGGCATGTTGAAGTCCCCCACAATCACCACACTACCCTTTTGCAGGTCCTCCTGATCTGTCCCTCTAGTTCCTGTCTAACTCCTCCGTCTGAGATGGTGGCCTGTACACCACTCCCATTCTAAGAATCCTATTCTTGGAATCCTGGATTGCATCCAAAGTGACTCCATTACTACCCTCCTCCCTTCCTCCCTACACGTCAGTCCTTCCTTCACATATAGTGCCACCCCCTCCTTTCCCAATCACCCTGCCCCTCGAAATAACCTGTACCCTGGTACAGACAGGTCCCAGTCATTGTATTGGGTGGCCCATGTTTCCATGATGGCTGCAATGTCCACCTCTCCCTCTGCCATGAGAACCTGTAACTCTGCAGTTTTCTTCCAGCTCCTAGCATTAAGGGTAACCACCTTCCACCCTTCCCCCTCCCATCCTGCCCTCCTTTCCTAGCATCACCAACAGTACTTGCCATTTGTCCTTTGTCACTGTTATGGGGGGTAAGCTCATATGGTTTCCCAACCTGTGGTCTCTGCATATCTTTTCCCCAATTGCCACCCCCCACTCCTAGTTTAAATTCCCAACTTCCTCTATGTACTCCTCCATCCTCTGTTTCAACACTTTCTTTCCCTCCTCACTCAAGTGTAGTCTGTCCTTGGCATAGAGACTACTGTCCTCCCAGGTCCCTCCCCACCCCCAAAAGCCCATACCCTTTAGCACAACACCATTGAGATGAGTGGTTTATATTCTTTGTGACCATTACTCCCCAAATCCTTTTCCTCCTCAGAGACGGACAGCTGAACCCCTCCCAGATGGTAACTGTACTCTGGATTCCTTGCTCCAAAGTGCATGATATTGCACTTCTTATCATTGAAACCCAGCTACCAAGTGTCTGATGACTGCTCAAGCCTTCCAAAATCTTCTTGGAGGCCTTTTCCTCCCTCTGCCCCATCCACAACTGCCCATATCTTGGTGTCATCTGCGAATAGACTGATTCTGCTATTAACTCCAACCGCTATATTGGCTGTGAAGATGTTAACATAACATTTTACTTATATATGCTAACGTGAACATATTTTGTGTTTTTTAGTTTCCCCTGAGATGCAAGAGCAATACCTTTTTTCTTATTTCTAGAGTCAGGTGTTCTGCACATTGCTGCTACCCAAAGTACATTGTGTTCTTCCCGGCCAGATGCTGACATTTCTAAAGATTATCAAATTTTAAATTGCCCTTTTGCCAACTGATTCGGTTATAACCCTGTTTTTATTTTCCCCATCACTGCTGTTCCTTAATGGAACATAATACATCTTATTTAATGAGCTATGGTGTACATAGTGCCTGTAACTCTCTCATCTTTCTACTCTACAAGCTGCCCAGAAGTACGCAAGAAAGTAAAAGGTCTGCTCTCTGCTCCCAATCAAACTACATGGAGGTTTTGGAGCCTGCCAAAATGTGTAAAATTAAGGACTATGCGCAGAGTAGAATGTTTAAGTGTTAAACTTTTTCTGGTGATGGGCTGTGTTTTTGTTTTTTTCGTTTTTTATTTTTTAAGAAATACAGGAATGAAGTATCAAGGCACAGCAAGATTTAAGCACATTATCATCCGAGTGTGGGCATGAATATTAATACAAGCACTGGAATAAACAGCAAATGCTGTGGGTAGGAAGGTGCAGAGACCACGCATGCAAACCTTGAATACAAAAGTGTAAAAGCAATAAACAAAAACAACCAAGGATTAGGCAATGCTAACATAGTCTCACACGTATTGATAGCAGCGCATGCTGACAACTGATTTATGTGATCATGCTGTTAATGGCTGTTAATGTAGCCGAGAGTCTGTTTTTTATCAATAACATTGTTTTAAGTATTTTCAAATAGTAGCAGGGCACATATTTCTATTAACACTAATCAAGAAAATAAATACATATTAAGTGATATAGCTGAACTCAATTAAATAAAAAGAAACTTGCATAACTTATAAACAGGCAGTACTGCATATGTAGTTTAAATCAATCAATCAATCAAAATCTTTATTTATCCAGGCGGGCACCATTGAGCAAGGCTCATTTGCAAGGTGGACCTGGTCATGAATACATCAAAGTACAGTACAGAAGCAGGTATACAAAAAGCAATAATATACAAGGAAGAAAAAGTATATACAGTACAGTACAAGGCTGAAATAAATAAAAAAAAAAAACAGCATTATTTTACAATTGAAGAAGTTAGCAGATGTACAATCAACCATAGGCATACAGGGGTTATAAGCAGAGATCTTTTGAGTGAGGCAGATATAGCTGTAGTGGAGTCTGGGGTTGCTTTTAATAATACTCTTCCAAGCAGCCGTATATTAAAAAATAATTATTTTAATTAAATTAATTAGTGTAAAGTGTAAGGGGCTCTGAGTCTTTGGAGAAGGGGCCAAGAAATAAACAACATTATTATTAATCTTACTGGTGTCATTATTCCTGTCTGCTGTGTGTTAAATGTGATGTCTGACACTGAAACAGATTTCATAGTTTAAACAAATAAATTAGACTTTCATTAAGGAGACATTTTTTAACCAAAGAAAAATGTTTTCTTTATTTTCCATACTACACTTTAGGGCCCGCCCACTCCTGTTGGGTTAAACCTCCTAACCCTGTCACCCGATC
This sequence comes from Neoceratodus forsteri, assembly GCA_016271365.2. Taxonomy (NCBI): domain Eukaryota; kingdom Metazoa; phylum Chordata; order Ceratodontiformes; family Ceratodontidae; genus Neoceratodus; species Neoceratodus forsteri. The sequence goes on along the minus strand of CM028134.1, from coordinate 1,060,221,364 downwards.
CTGCTAAGGTGTTTTAGCCGTTGCAACCTACTACTTGTTGCAGGCTTGCGGGCTTCCCCAAATCCCTTAGGACATACAGCCCTGGTTGGTACACATCCAAAGTGGCTGGTGAAATGGGTTCATAGAGTGTTGCTTAAAACGTAGAGGAGCCTGGTATTTTCTGCTGTTTCATTTCCCCCTGCCTCACGGGCACTTCACGCTGGGGCTCAAATGTGATTGCGCATATCTGGATGCCAGAACACACTTAACAGTGGTGTGTACATTGTACAACATAAAAACTTCTTGCGTGTGTGCTGCTGAGGTGTGCTCAGCTAGGAACTTCATACTATCACACACACCACATTGCCTGTAGTTTCCATGGAAGAAACAAGCTGTCATAGAAACATAGAGACATATACTTTGACGGCAGATAAGGACCGCATGGCCCACCTAGTCTGCCCATTTTCCTACCTAATGGATAAGCTGCAGATCCTAGTGTAAGCCCCCATCAGCCCCTTATTTAACTAGCAGGCACACCTCCCGTAGTCTAGGGGAAAAGAGAGGGGTAGGGGTTACATTGTGCCACCATAGACAAGGTGGGATATGCAGATGAAGTAGAAATTATGAAACACAAACCAAGTGTAGCTACTACCTAGCACACACCTGGTGGGACCAATAACATGGCCACAACCCAGGTTCTGTGGAGAAAACGTTTGCTCAGGTCTATGCTAGGTTTGCACTTCTGGACAGAGGTACCCAAGTAACTCCACACATGGGATGCAATAACATAAATGTCCATACCAGGTTGGGATTCTAGAGTGTGGCTTTATTCCATAACACAGTAGTAGTGGTGGGCGAAGTGAGCGAAATTCACTTCGCGGAGTAATCCATGAAATTCCACCCATTTCGTGGAGCGAAATGTGAAATTTCACCTGGTGGTGTGGCAAAATTTCACCCAGCAGAATGGTGAAATTTCACCTTCTGCAGCGAAATTTGACCTTCTGTGGTGAAATTCCACCTTCAGTGGTGAAATTTTGCCTGCGGAAGGTGACATTTCTCCTAGGCAAAATTTCACCTTATGCGGGAAAATTTCACGAATTACTCCACAAGGCGAATTTGGCCACTTTGCCTGCGAAATTTAAATTTGCTACATCCCTACACAGTAGGAACAACACAAAGAAAAGATGGACCCCCAAGGGTTACACACATGGTAAATGCAGACATCTGAGGTACAGAACTCCAAAACTTAGGATGACTGTATAAATTGTGGCCTAGCCACCTGTAGAATGCACACACGCAATTTCCCTCAACTAGGCACACATGGCCAGTACTTGGAAGTCACATATTTCATAGGATTACTGTAGCACACAGACCACAACGGAGCACTCAAGGCTGAAACTGGAGGACCCACATACAAGGGATAAACTGGAGAAAAAACCCACTCGCTGGGGCAAAACTGGAGAAAAGCCACTCACTGGGGTAGACTTTTCTTTAGGTATTGGCCACATGCACTGACAGAAAAGACAGGTGCCCTTCAGAACCCGAAGTGCTAAACTGGTCACTCCAGATGGGGGTCTCCCACCTTTTGTTTCCAAGTTCATACTCAGCCATCCCTCTGGTAAATACACTTCACACTATCCAAAAGTTACTGAAGATGCTTTCTAGAAATGTATTTCACACTTAACATCCTCACAGGACACCACAGGGGTGTCAAATGTAAAAATTCTGTTCACATGGATGGTCACATATTGGACTCCACTGAGGACAGCCATCTTTTCAAGTGTTTTAGGTGACAGGGTCCCCTTTGTCAGAGAATTCACCCAAGAATCTCAGGTACTCCTGGGCAGTTTCACACAAACAAATGTACTCACAGAAGATGTCACACAAGGCAGCTTCACCAATGTCCTGGTAGGATCAGGGGATTGCCCCTAACATCCTGGCAACCTGCTCCATCCCTCCTGGGATGAAACACAGGAAAATCCCTGGAGATGGTTTCCACCACTTAAACAAAGCTGGAAGATTGCTGTACTCCACTAGGGTGAGAAAGAAAACAAACAGAAACACTGCAGCTCTATATCAGAGCTGCAGCTGGAACTGCAACTACACTCTGCAGACTCCAGCCACCAACTCATTACAGAATTTTATAAAATGGGTAGGCTAAACCAGCCAATCAGAGCCCAAGCTCTCCTAGCATGGGTAAAAAAAGAGCTGGCAGTGTAAAGGCCAAGATTCTGGTGCCATAGAATGTTAGCATTTTCACTAGCAGCCATCTTTACTTTACTGAATGCAAAAGCCTTTAGCCTTCCCATTTTATTAAGTATAAGACTGCTACAGCCAGATCCATGCTGTCGCTCCACGAGAAGGTCAAGCACTTAGAGAGGTTATTAAAGGGAATCTGTGGGACACTCACCGAAGCTATAGGAACTGATTTCACTGCAGCACTGTTTTCTCCTCAGCCATCCAACCAAAATAATCGGTGGCGGCAACTAGTGGCTCATGCTCATCCTGTCCCCCATTGTGCCGACTGTGGTGCTCACTCCACACCTGCACCCGAGGGCCCTGTTCCTCAAGTCACAGACAAACAGACTTCCTCTCTTCATGTGGCTGTCAGCAGCTCCATGGGTCACACTGCAGGGATGGGGAGCTAAGGGGGGAAGACGGATCGGACAGTCACCAAGACTATAGGGACTGCTTTCACCACAGCACTGTTTTCTCCTTAGCCATCAAACCAAAATAATCAGCAACAGTGGCGGCAATTAGCGGCTCATGCTCGTCCTGTCCCCCATCGCCCCATCATGCCAACTGTGCTGCTCACTCCACACCTGCACCTGAGGGGCCCTGTCCTTCAAGTTGCAGACAAACAGACTTCCTCTCTTCAGGTTACTCTTGGCAGCTCTGTGTGTCACACTGCAGGGACGGGGAGCTGAGGAGGGGAAGACGGATTGGGCGTTCAGTGCCTGCCCCACACTGGCTGGCAGACCAAGCACTGCTGGAGAAGGTGTCTAGCACTGTGTCTCAAGGAGCTCTGGTAGATGTGAGCAAACTGCAAAGAAAATTCAGATGCTTCTCCGTCCGAGCCCCGGGGAATTCGGCGATGGCGGCTGACGTTGCTGCTTCCCGGTAGCCAATCAGGTACCTTAACCCCACCCCCCCAGAAAATCCCTAGGGCTATGAACCAATGACATCATACTGTGATAGGCGAAAGGACAATTTGATCATAAATCCACATAAACAAATCTGTTTTTCAATAGAAGAAATGAATTTTTTCTAGCTATGAAAATTTTAAAAAGAAAGACCATTTTAATAAGACACTCCAGGTGTGTGCATGGAACAGATTTTACCACACGTGAGGGGCTAAAGGCACTTGTTCAAGGCCCCGTGCCTTATTCTGCCCCTGGTCATGTGGTAAAATCTGTTCCGTGCACACCCTGTCGTGTCTTATTGCTTACCTATCTCCCTTACTCACAACAACTGGCTGTGGCTTATGCTGCTCCGAGAGTTCTAAAATGACATCACCTCTCCAGCTCCCAGTTGAGACCAGAAACAGAGGGAAACAGAGTGAAATCCATTTACTGGCAAATCACTAGCTGCCTTCCCTGCCTACCACTAATTCTAATGGGATTCTTGTAACCCCTGGGAACAACAGGGTTACACTAGTTAACCAACAGCCTACTTCTTCCTACCCCCCACCAGAATTGCCTTATGTCTGTCCCATCAATTCTTGAATTCCCCCACTATTTTTGACCCCATGACCTCCTCAGGAAGGCTGTTCCATGCTTCCACCACCCTGTCTGTGAAAAAATACTTCCTCACATTGCCCCTGAGCCATCCCCCCTCTATCTTCAAATTATGCCCTCTTGTTCTTGCACATCTCTTTTTCTGAAAGATGCTACCCTCCCAAACTTTGTTGATTCCCTTGAGGCACTTGAAAGTTTTTATCATGTCCCCCCTCTCCCTCCTTTTCTCAAGGGTATGCATATTAAGCTCCTTTAGTCTTTCTTCATATGGCTTCTGTTGCAGACCCTGCACCATTTTAGTTGCCCTCCTCTGGACTGCCTCTATCCTGCCTATGTCCTTGTGGAGATGGGGTCTCCAGAACTGGACACAGTACTCCAGATGGGGTCTCACCAAATGTCTGTACAGAGGGATAACAACTTCCTGTTTTGTACTGGTGATGCCTCTCCCTATACATCCCAGTATCCCACCAGCCATCCTTACTGCCTTCTCACATTGCTTGCGTACCATTAGGTCATCTGATATGACCACCCCCAGGTCTCTTTCCATTTCTGTTGTTGTTAACACCTCCCCCCCCACTGTGTACTCTTCTCCTGGTTTTTTTCCCCAGGTGCATTACTTTGCACTTCTTTGCACTGAATCTAAGCTGCCATACTTTTGACCATTCCTCCAACCATGCCAAGTCCCTTCTCATCCTTTCCATCCCCCGTTGTGTATCTACCCTGTTGCAGATATTTGTGTCATCTGCAAAGGGGCACACTTTTCCTTCCAGTCCCTCTGCAATGTCACTTATAAAGACATTAAAAAGGACCAGACCCAGTACTGAACCCTGCGGTACCCCACTAGAAGCTCCCCTTTCTTTGGAGTGGACTCCGTTTACTATTACCCTCTGTGTCCTGTTGTCCAGCCAATTTTTTACCCAGGCTACCAACCTGGGACTGACTCCCAGGCTGGCTAATTTGTTTATTAATCTTTTGTGTAGGACTGTGTCAAATGCCTTGCGAAAGTCTAGGTAGGCCATGTCCACAGCCCCTCCCTGATCTACTACTTTGGTCGCCCAGTTCTGTCTGTTTGTCTGTCTGTCTATCTATCTATCTATCAATCCAGGCCTCTGCTGGAGATACCCATGGTTTTTGGAACCACATCAAAAACTTCATGGGCCCAAGGTACAAGCCGTCCATAATCGAAATGATGGTAAACGATGAAAACTGTAACAAGTTACCTGTTATTGCAAATTCTCTGAATGTCCATTTTTCCAATCTCTCTGAGTACTTAACTCAATTTAATCAGTCCCCATCTTCCACTCATGATAGGCATTTGCCTCCTGGATCCTCTTTTAACCTTAAAATGGTCTCCTCTGCTGAGGTGTGGTGTCTTTTTAGAATTATTCCCCCTCATGGATTTGCTGGGTTTGATGGGTAACTGCCAAACTTCATCAGATGGGCTGCACCTGCTCTTGATGTCCCACTTGTGAGAATTGTCAGTCTCTCCATTTTAACCAAATCTGTGCTGACTCTTTGGAAAACTGCCTGCATTGTCTCAGTACACAAAAAACGGGACCGCAAAAGCATGGCTAACTATTGCTTGATTGCCATTCTCTCTACCCTAAACAAACTACTTGAGAAGGTTATTGCCTCCCAGATCACAGAATACCTACATCTTCATAATCTCCTACCTCTTGCTCAGCATGGTTTCCAGACAGGGCGTAGCATCACTACGGAGCTACTTTAGCTCTCAAACGACATCTTAATGGCTATGGATAAGGGCATGCTTATGGGGACCATCTTCATCGACCCCACAAAGGCCTGTGATCTTGTTGCTCACCCTCTACTACTTTCAAGTCTGTCATCCCTGGGTTTCTCCCAGACCGCCATCACCTGGTTTGATGGCTACCTCACTGGGAGGACACAATTTGTTCAAATTGAAACTGCTGTCTCTGACCTTGCCCCCACCTGTGCTGGAGTCCCTCAGGGATCAATTCTTGGCCGTCTCCTCTTCTCTCTGTTTATTAACAACCTGCCATCACTGCCCTGTTCCTCCTCTATGATTGTATACGCTGATGATATGGTGCTTCTCTCAAGTGGTACCAGCCCCTGACCATTAAGGCAAATCTACAGCAGAAATTTGACTGTTTACAGGGCTGGCTTCTACAAAATAAGCTCATATTAAACTCAAATAAAACCGTGACCATGCCTTTTGGCTCCTCTCCTAGGAACAAATCCTGTATTTCTGTCCTTTCTATCACCTGTCTTGATGGCTGCCCTTTGCAATCTGTTAACTCTTTTAGGTATCTAGGGGTTACACTTGACCCATCCCTGGATTTTAATCTGCACATCGCTGCTACCTGTAAGGCGGTAAACACCAAACTGGGACTTGCTTATAAAATGAGGTCCTCTTTCAACGATGCTGCTCGGCTAGCTATTGCACAGGGTTTCCTCCTTCCCAGTCTCACATATTGCTCCCTGGCATACCTGGATGCTAGCAAAGAAGCCTTCCAGAAATGGAGCACCAGTTATAACAGCATATGCAGATTTGTCCTCCCTGCTCACCGACTAACTCATCGCTGTCAACTGTACTCAAGACTGGGCTGGCTCTCCCCATCATCGTGTAGACTGTATTCTGCTGGCTTCCTGATTGACAATATAATCAGGACTGGGGCCCCTGAGTACCTCTCAAGGTTGCTAACCCATTCCATCCAAGCTTATCCCTTAGATCATCGGCAAAACTTCCACTAGAAATTCCGAGGTGTTTCACAAAAAATGGTGAAATCTCCTTTTCAACACCTGCACCGTACTTCTGGAACTCTATCCCCCAACAGGTCAAACTCATAAACTCTCACCAGGCTTTCAAACGTTGTCTACACTCCTCCTTAACATACTCTAACGACTGCATCTGCTCTGAAACTTGAGTCCCACTCCTTGTTATTTTTTTCTGCCCCTTTTGGCACTTACCACTGTCTGTATTCTGATGCCAGCTGTGTTTTTTTCCTCCTTAATTCTCCCAAACCCTATTGTTATAATTGGTATTGACTCCTAATCTGTTTGGTTGCCAGATTTCAGCTCGTATTTTTCTCCACTTCTGGTGCTTGTAATTTTTGTTTCTGTCCTCTAGGTTTTGTAAACATTTGCTTGCTCTTGGTCTGTAGACCTTACTTTGTTTGTTCTCAACTTCTTATTTGTTGTCACAAACAATGTCTCTCTTGGCTGTACTTTGTTTTCCTGTTTTTTGTAACTCCCCCCCCCCCAAAATCCTGCCATATATAGGCAATACTCCCATCCTATGTACTGCCTGGTAAACGGATACTAAATAGATTAAATAAACTTCTGGCACTCTCTTCCTTTGTTTCTTAGACATGCCCATGACACGCCCTCCCTCAAAATGAACTTACAACACTCCCAACCTGTGCCAGTACATAATCTCCACCTTAGCCTGACTATCTACATCCTTTCTGCCTATTCCTTTGTTTCTACCCAGTTGTCACACTTTCGGTCCCCTCCCCTTAGCCTACTCTCCCTTGTTCCTGCTTGCCTCTTGCCTGTCCGCACTTCTCGTCCTTTCTAACTTTTCCCCCAACTGCCTCTCCATCCCTTCCCCCCTTCTTTTACAATCTCTGCTCACAACTTGCTTGTCCTCTACCACCATTCTGCCCTGGTTCCTGTATTTGTACTGTCTGTATCTCCTGGAATAAGTGTCACTCTGCTGCTAACTCCCCCACTGCCTCACTTGTGTTATTGGAAATGTAACTCACCTCACCTGTGTACTTCCTCATTGCCGGATCGTGCCTGTTCTAGTTATGTACTTAAAGGCTCCCTGGAGCTACTTGCACCTGCCTTACTCTGCACTGCCTGCTGAACTGCTGTATTTAGCTCTCTTATTGGTACAACTATGTTTTGTCACTACTGTATTTACTGTACTTTGTATCCACTTGTTGCCTGTCTTGTAATCTTGTTTTGTAATCCTCCCGGGTCGTACCTGAAAATAAGCATTCCCAATGTCTAGTGTACCTACCCGGTCAACAAAAACTAAGTAAAATCAATCTGTCTGTCTGTCTGTCTGTCTGTCTGTCTGTCTGTCTGTCTATCTTTCTATCTATCTATCTATCTATCTATCTATCTATCTATCTATCTATCTCTATCTATCTATCTATCTATCTCTCTATCTCTTACAAAACAGTGAACAAGCAGACCCCTGCTTATCTATCCAAAAGGCTTAAGTCCCCACCTATAACTACAGTCTTAGAGCTGTGCCCCACTGTGGTCTCTGTTCATCTAAGTTTCAGACTCATTTTGGGAGAGAATGTTTTTCTTATGCAGCTCCTCTTTTATGGAACAACCTCTATCCTCAGCAAAGAAATTCATCAGAAATTCATCATAAGAGAGGTGGTGGCTGAACCTCTTGCTATCCTGTTTAGCCGATCACTAGAAACAGGGGAGGTACCCAAAGACTGGAGGACAGCAGATGTAGTCCCCTTATACAAAAGTGGGAACAAAGAGGAAGCGGGGAACTACAGACCAGTCAGCCTCACCTCGGTAGTGGGAAGATCATGGAAGCACTACTGAAGGAGAGATTGGTGGAACATCTGGTTGTCAATGGACTACAGGACCCAGGCAGCATGGTTTCCTGGGGAAGGTCATGTCAGACCAACCTCATTGAATTTTTGACTGGGTGACTAGGGAGGTGGATCAGGGAGGGCAGTGGACATGGCCTATCTGGACTTCAGCAAGGCCTTTGACACTGTGCCACATAGAAGACTATTGCACAAACTGGGAATATGGGTGTGGGCAGGACAGTAGTGCGGTGGGTAGGTAACTGGCTGGGCAGCAGGACACAGAGGGTGGTGGTAAATGGCTGTCACTCCACAGAGGGAAGAGTGACCAGTGGGTACCACAGGGATCAGTGCTGGGACCGGTACTATTCAATATCTTCATCAGTGACATTGCGCAGGACCTAGAAGGCAGAATTTCACTGTTCGCTGATGACACAAAGCTCTGTAACAGAGTAGACACACCACAGGGTGTAGACAGAATGAGAAGGGACTGCAGAAACTTGAAGAATGGTCAGGGGTTTGGCAGTTGAAATTCAATGCAAGGAAGTGCAAGATAATGCATATGGGGCACAAAAACCCTGGCACAATATATCAGTTGGGGGTGAGGATATAGCATGCACCAAGCAGGAAAGGGATCTTGGAGTTATCATCTCTGATTACCTCAAGGCAGGAAACAGTGTGACAAGGCAGCAGGTAAAGCAAATAGGATGCTGGGATGCTGAGGCAGGGCATCACCAGCAGGAAAAGGAGGTCATAATTCCACTATACAAGACACTAGTGAGGCCGCACCTGGAGTACACTGTGCAGTTCTGGAGACCTTACCTACGTAAGGACATAGACAGGGTAGAGAAGGTTCAGAGGAGGGCAACAAAGATGGTGCATGGATTGCATCACAAGTCCTATGAGGACAGGTTGATGGCACTGAACATGTACTCCCTGGAGGAGAGGAGGGAGAGAGGGGATATGATAGAGACATACAAGTATCTTACAGGGAGGAACAGGGTGCAGGAATGCACTATTTTTAAGTGAAAAAGACGTTCCAGGACTAGAGAGCATGGGATGAAGTTGGAGGGAGGACGATTCAGAGGAAACGTGAGGAAGAATTTCTTCACAGAACGGGTGGTGGACAAGTGGAACACCCTGCCAGAGGAAGTGGTGGGGCTGAAACAATCACGGATTTAAGAATGCATGGGATAGACATAAAGGAATTCTGGAGGTCAGGGGTAAGGGGCAACAGACTTCCTGGAAAACATAAACTGAACTTACAAACTTAAATGGGCAGACTGGGTGGGCCATAGGCCCTTATCTGCCGACACTGTCTATGTATGTATCAATGCTTGGTATTTTTAAACATGGTCTAAAACAAATGTTACTGCAGGAAAAATGTATTTGTAATTGCTTTAATTTACTGTGTCTGTGTCAGTTTATGTATCTTGTTGTTTTTATTGACTTGGGGCATTCTGTAAATTTATTTATTTATTTATTTATTGGGAATTCAGAATTAACACCTTTGAGCCATAGGCTCTTTTACAAAGGTTCTGTGTTGAAAGTTCATAAAAAAGTTCGTTAAAAAAAAGTTCATAAAAAAAAACATTGGAAAAGGTTTACACAGTACAGGGTTACCTAACACAAGAAACAGTATGGCTAGACATACATAGTAGCTAGGTTAGATTGAATGAAAAAACAGGGAATACCTTTACAAATAGTGGAGTAAATGGACACAATTATACAGGGAATTATAATGCAGCAAAATTAAGCCTTGTCATTGGAGTAGAAGAGTTACAAAAGTAGCAGGAATTGAAAATATAAACAGATATAGGCATATGGGGAAGGGGTGCGTAAGTGTAGGGAGGTAACTTAGGGTGTGGGGGTGGGTGGAAGGTCAGAAGACATTCAGGACCTGGGCTAGTGGACAGGGGAGTAGGATGGGGGCGGGGCAGAGGAGCTGGAGAGCTAGTGGAGGCATACAGCATTGAGGGGAAATGGGGAGGTGAAAAAAGGGAAAGAGAAAGAAGGTGTAGAGGGATTATGGGAGGTGGCTAGAGACATAGAAACAGAGAAAATGGAGATGAAGAGAGACAGGAATGTCAGCCTGGGGTAATCAAGTGAAGTAGTCACATGAGGCACAAGTCACGAGGGTATGATGAAGATAACATTTGAACAGACCTAGAGTGGCTGAATTGGTGACTTCACTGCCCAGCGAGTTGAATAACTTAGGGGCTCTGCCTGCAAACAACTGCTGGCCCTGAGAGGTGTGGCAGCGGGGGACAAGTACAGTGAAGTTATCAGAGCTTCTGGTATGGTGAGTGCTGTTAGTTGGTTTAAGGAGATTCTGTACCCAAGGGGCATAAGACCGAGGGATGCCTTTTTTCCTACCAGACAGGTTTGGTTAGTGATTCTTCCGAGAAGGTGAAGCCAGTTAACCTGCTTATAGAGGTTGCAGATGTGCATGTGGGGGGCAGCACCAGTCAGTAATCTACAGGTCTTGTTCAGAGCAATGGCAGCTCCATAGACAACAAGCCCTTAGTCAATGAAAGAGACAATCGCACTTTGTATTGCAAGCTTAAGTGCTTAGAGAGTCAGGCAGTGCTTATGTCTATACAGAAGGCTGTTGCGGATATACACGGATTTGGCGACCATATCAATATGACTGGAGAAAGATAGAGTACTGTACAGTGTCACTCCAAGGTACCTGTACTTGAAAGAGTGCGTCTGGTCTAAAGTGACACCGATGCTATTTCTGACTGTCAGCTGTTTGTTTTTATGTTTATTATGTGTGCCATGGAAAAGCATCATCATAGTTTTAGTGTACTTGAGCACTAGTTTCTGCATGACAAACCATGCCTCTACACCTGTGAAACTTTCCTGAAGGAGGCCCTCCAAGAGAAGGTTTGGAGTTCTTCGAGAAAATGACTGCATCATCTGCTTACAGGAGGGTATAGAAACATAGAAACATAGAATTTGACGGCAGATAAGGACCGCTTGGCCCACCCAGTCTGCCCATTTCCCTACCTACTGGATAAGCTGCAGATTCTAGTTAACCAGCAGCCTACTTCTTCCTACCCCAACCCCCTAGAATTGCCTTATGACTGTCCCATGCATGCTTGAATTCCACCACTGTTTTTGACTCCACAACCTCCTCCGGAAGGCCGTTCCATGCATCCACAACCCTCTCTATGAAAAAATACTTCCTTAAATTACCTCTGAGCCGCCCCCATCTTCAAATTGTGCCCTCTTGTTCTTGCACACCTCTTTTTTGAAAGATGCTACCCTCTTGGACTTTGTTGATTCCCTTGAGGTACTTGAACGTTTCTATCATGTCCCCCCTCTCCCTCCTTTCCTTGAGGCTATACATATTAAGCTCCTTAAGTCTCTCTTCATATGTCTTCCGGTGCAGACCCTGCACCATTTTAGTTGCCCTCCTCGGGACAGCTTCCATCCTGTCTATGTCTTTGCAGAGATTTGGTCTCCAGAACTGCACACAGTACTCCAGATGGGGTCTCACCAGCTGTCTGTACAGAGGGATAATAACTTCCTGTTTTCTACTGGTGATGCCTCTCCCTATGCATCCCAGTATCCCCACAGCCCTCCTTGCTGCCCTCTCACATTGCTTGCCCACCTTTAGGTTTATCTGATATGACTACCCCCAGGTCCCTTTCCATTTTGTTGTTGTTAGTATCTCATCCCACATTGTGTACTCTTCCCCTGGGTTTTTGTTTCCCAGGTGCATTACCTTGCACTTCTTAGCATTGAATCTAAGCTGCCATACATTAGACCATTCCTCTAACCTTGCCAAGTCCCTTCTCATCCTTTCCACTCCACCTTGTGCATCAACTCTGTTGCAGATCTTTGTGTCACCTGCAAAGAGACATACTTTTCCTTCCAGTCCTTCTGCAATGTCGCTTATAAAGACATCGAAGAGGACCGGTCCTAATACTGAACCCTGCGGTACCCAACTAGTAACCCTCCTTTCTTCTGAGTGGACTCCATTTACTATTACTCTCTGTGTCCTATTCTCCAGCCAATTCTTTACCCAGGCTGTCATCTTGGGACCCACTCCCAGGCTGGCTAACTTGTATATTAATCTTTTGTGTGGGACTGTGTCAAATGCCTTGTTAAAGTCTAGGTAGGCCATGTCCACAGCCCTCCCTGATCTACTACTTTGGTCACCCAGTCAAAGAAATCTATCAGATTCGTCTGGCATGACCTTCCCGCTGTGAATCCATGCTGCCTAGGGTCCTGTGCCCCTCTGGCCTCTAGATACTCGACAATTCTTTCCTTCAGAAGTGATTCCATCATTTTCCCTACCAGTGAGGTTAAACTAACAGGTCTGTAGTTTCCTGCTTCTGCCTTGCTCCACTTTTGTGAAGGGAATCACATCTGCCCTCCTCCAGTCCTCGGGTACCACCCCATCCTCCCATGATTTGTTAAAGAGGGTAGTCAGTGGTGTCACTAGTTCTACCCTTAGTTCTTTAGAATTCTGGGATGAATCCCATCAGGCCCCATTGCTTTGTTCACCTTCAGTTTTAAGAGTTCTTTCAGAACCCTTTCTTCTGTAAATGGGCTGGTATCAACTTCTGTATCCAGAGTGTTTCTACTGTTTGTTTTATGTACCTCCCCCTCTTCATTTGTAAATACTGAGCAAAAATATTTATTTAGTATCTCTGCCTTTTCACAGTCTCCCTCTGCCCATCCTCCCTCCCCTTTTTTAAGCCTCACTATCCCGACCTTGGTCTTCCTTCGCTCCCTGATGTACCTATAAAAGGTTTTATCCCCCTTCTTAACTGAGTTGGCTATCTTTTCCTCGGTTTGGGCCTTTGCTGTTTTTACTGCCTTCCCAGCCTCCTTTTGCTTTAACTGATACAGTTCTCTGTCCTGCTCCTTCTGTGATTCCTTGTACTTCCTGAATGCTTTCTTTTTCTCTTGAACCTTCACTGCCACTTCCTTTGAGAACCATAGTGGTTTCTCACATCGTTTTGTTTTGTTTATTTGCTTCACACAAAGGCTTGTTACCTCTGTGATGGCAGTTTTTATTATTCCCCATTGTTCTTCCACCCCTCCTTCCTGCCCATTTGCTAGTGCATTCCTTAGGCACTCACCCATTTTGGCAAAGTCAGCCCTCCTAAAGTCCAGTACTTTTGTCTTTGTAGGCTTGACTCCATTGCTGTTTATTGTGAACCATACTGTTCGATGGTCGCTAGTTCCCAGATGGCTACCCACTTCTACATCTGTGATCCTCTCTCCATCTCCATTTGAGAGAATCAAGTCTAATATTGCTCCCTCTCGAGTGGGCTCCAGTACTAGTTGTCTAAGGCATGCCCCCTGTAGTGCATCTAGAATAACTGCACTCTTCGAAGTGGCAGCTGCAACTGCACTCCAGTTAACATCTGGCATATTCAGATCACCCATCAGCAATATCTCCCCTTTTCCTGCCATTCTAAGTATACTTTCTATCATTTCCTTGTCCATTTCCTCCCCCTGAGAAGGGGGTCTGTATACAACCCCTGTGCAGATTGTGGTGCCATTGCCTGTCTCCAAATTTACCCACAGTGCTTCTTCTCCTCCGTTTACCCTTTTGTTCTGTTGCTTTTATTACTTCCCTTATGTAAAGAACTACTCCTCCTCCTCTTTTACCCTCCCTGTCCCTCCTGTAGATAGTGTATCCTGGTATGTTTATGTCCCAGTCATGGTTTTGTGTGTACCATGTTTCTGTGACTGCCACGATATCCAGTTGTTCCTCCTCCATCAAGGCCACTAATTCAGGAAGCTTGTTACCCAGACTACAGGCATTGGTACTCATTGCTCTCCATTTTTTGATGGCTTTACCTTCTGTTGCAGCATCCCCAACTGACCGTTCTACCTCAGTCTTTTTCTCATTTAGTACCCTGTTTTGTAGGGAGAGGCTGGGATTTTCCTGCTGCTTGTCAGTGCTTGTCAGATATGTTCATGACAGGAGGCAGGGAGTTTGTTCAGAAAGATGCTGAATAGCAGGGGCCCCAAAATTGACCCTTGGGGGATCCCTGACTGAACAGTCTGTTTGGAGGAGAGGGCATTACCAGTCTTAACCTGTTGAGTGCGGTCGGAGAGCTAGCTATTAAACCACCTTGGGGTGTCAAGGGACAGCCCTAGATCAGCAAGCTGTTTGAATAAGTAGTGGATGGTTGACCATATTGAAAGCCTTTGACAGGTCGATGAAGGTGGCGCTGACAAGTTGTCCTTGATCAAGTGCTTGATGAATGTAGCCAGTAAATTCAGTGAGTGTGGTAGTGGTACTCTGACCTCTCTGAAAACAATGCTGCTGTGGGCATTGCAGGTTGTATTTTTCCAAGTTGTCTACCAGTTGATCTGCAACAATTTTTTCTAATGCTTTGGATAGGGGAGGGAGGATGGAGATAGGCCTGTAGTTTCTGTGTTGTGCCCTGTCACCATTCTTGCGGACTGGGGTCACCAGGGCAGACTTCCACTTGAGAGGGAACTGGGAGAGCATGAGGGAACGGTTGATAATCTTGGTTAGAAGGGTCAAGACAGCATCAAGGGTGAGGGCTATCAGCTTCAAGTCAAGAGAGTCACCAATAGTTCTGTTTTTTCCAAGTACATTCAGTAGGTATTTCTTGGCTTTGCGTTCGGAGATTGCCTTGAAATAGAAATGCGGATGCACCAGCTTCTTAACCAGTTTACCATGAGGAGTCAGGGAGGTGTTTGGATCAAAGAAATTAGCGTGCAGCACATGATTAAGGTCAGTGAAGGCCAGCTTAAAAGTATTGGCAATTGAGGTGGGGCCTCCCTCCCTCCCATATGTTCAGCACGGTGGGTGCCTCTTTGGAACCTTTCTCCGTGACTTCTGATATGTTGCTCCAGAATTTCCTTCCATCCTTCCATGTGTTGGATAGGGCACTCCTGTCATATCTGGCTTTATCCAAGTGAATGGCTTTGGTACAGGCGTTTTATAGGCCTGTATGTCAGCTGGTCTGTCAGTAGCTCTTGCCCGATACCAGAGATGGTCCCATGATTTCATTTTTTCCAGTAGATCACTCATAATCCAAGGGTTGTCAAGGCTTGTTTCTCATGGAACCTATCCTGTAATGTATGCAACTTTCAATAAGTCTCTATCAATCTGTCTATCTATCTATCTATCTATCTATCTATCTATCTATCTATCTATCTATCTATCTATCCATCTGTCTCTCTATCTACAGGCAATATCTATCTATTGACAGTATCTATCTACTGTAGCTACAGCATCTCTCTGTCTGTCTCTATCTACAGACAGAATCTATCTAGCTACTGTATCTATCTTTCTTTCTATCTACTGTATCTACCTACAGGCAGTATCTGTCTGCAGTATCTGTCTACAGTATCTGTCTATCTATCATCTGTCTGTCTGTCTGTCTGTCTGTCCATCTATCTGTATCTCTGTCTGTCTCTCTATCTACCTACCTACTACTGACAGTATCTATTTATCTGTCTGTCTATCTGTCTACTGTATTTGTTTGTCTAACTACAGACAGTATCTATCTATCTGTCTGCCTGTCTGTCTGTCTGTCTGTCTGTCTGTCTCTCTATCTATCTATCTATCTATCTGTATGTCTGTCTGTCTATCTATCTATCTATCTATCTATCTATCTATCTATCTATCTACAGACAGTCTCTGTCAGTCTGTCTGCCTGCCTGTCTGTCTGTTTATCTATTTATCTATCTGTCTGTCTGTGTGCCTGTCTGTCTGTCTATCTATCTACAGACAGTATCTACAGTATCTTTCTGTCTGTCTGCCTGCCTGTCTGTCTGTCTAGCTGTCTATCAGTCTGTATGCCTGCCTGCCTGTCTGTGTCTGTCTGTCTGTCTATCTATCTATATATCTATCTATCTTACATACAGCATCTTCCCCCTGCTATCAATGAGTCCCCCACAATGGCTTCCTTTAAGTACAGCCTAATGTCACACCTCTCCAATGCCACCACCTGCTCGTATCTCTCTATATAATTTTCCTTCAGGTTGCTAATCTCTACTCCACCTTAATAACTACACCTCTCCCTTTTCAGTGTATGCAGGTTCTCTGGCCTGAGAAAGTAAAGCACTTTTTCTACCTTGCACATCTTATGTTTATACAATTTTGTTAAGGATATTTCTGTGCTCAGTTGTTCTAATTCCTGTTTCCTTGTTTCCCCAATTTGTGATCCTATGCTGTTTTGCTTTACTTTTGTAACCTCCTTATGTATTTGTCCACAACTGGATACTTGTGAAAATGGGCAGTTTTGCTCACATGCCATTCCAGTATAATTAATAAACTGAAACTGAAACTGAGTATCTATCTATCAATCTGATGTCTGTTTGTCTGCCTGCCTGCCTGCCTGCTTGTCTCTCTGTCTGTCTGTCTGTCTGTCTATCTATCTATCTATCTATTTATCTATCTATCAACAGTATTGATCTATTGTAAACCAGCTTTTAGCTCAAAGGTTGGGATCCGAAATTTCAATAAATAAACTTGTCCGTCTGTATCTATCTATCTATCTATCTATCTATCTATCTATCTATCTATCTATCTATCTATCAATCTATCTTCTATCTACAGACAGTATCTATCTATCCAAAATCTGAGCAGCCCTTTAAAAACTATGGGGGCATTTACACTGGTGTCTATAAATATCTGCAGCCTTCTTCCTAAACTAGATAGCTTACAGGTATGGGCCACTCAGCATAACCCTGAAGTCATCTCTGTTGAAACATGGCTCTCCTCGAAGATACCTGACTGTGCAATTTTGTTACCTGGCTATAATGTCTTCAGACATGACCGATTATCAAAGAGAGGTGGCAGTTGTGCATTTTACATAAAAGACACCTTGCAGGGTCTCCTCATCGCCTTACCTAACAGTGATGACCTTATACAGATTCTTGCTATCAAACTGCTTCTTGGAGCTCATAATAAAGCAGTTACTGTGCTTTCAGTTTATATCCCCCAAAGCATACTGCTGCTGTCTTTGAATCTCTACTGCACAAAATAAGCAATATGAGCCTGTATTCTGAAATACTAATGCTTGGTGACATCAGTGTCAACTGGCTCTCCCCAGATGCCTCCTACTTAAAGGATGTCCTATCAGCCATCCATTTCTCATTGCTTGTTGAGGCCCCTACAAGGCTGAACTATCGAACTGGGGCTAGTACATTGCTGGACTGGGTGCTATCTAACCATCCTGAGCATATCTCAGATACGTCTGTCCTCCCAGACAGCATAAGTGACCACTTCCCCATAAAGTGCCATTGGTCTAATAAATTCTGCAACCCCCCCCCCCCAGAACTATTACAAGCCAGGTCCTTATCAATGGACACCTTGAAAAAATAAACAAAAAAAGGCTGACCTTCGACACCATGGCTGTCAAAACGTTATGCAGCGAGTGACATTGACACAGCACTTGATCTCTTCATTAACCAATTCAATGAAATCTGTGACAAGTACGCCCCCTAAAAACAAAAAAATAAAGGAAATAGCAATCCATGGATTACACCTGACATTATCAAGCTCATGAACTTAAGGGACCATCACTAACCTAAGGCACGGGCCTTGGGTACACAATCTAACATCTAATGCTGCATAAAAGCAAGAAATGTATGCACTAGAGCAATTCATTCTGCAAAGAGTCAATATTACAGAGATGCCCTCTCTAACTCTTGGAATACCTCCAGGACCTTCTGGAAGAATATTAAGGCTAGCACTGGGAAGGACCCTAAATCTACTCCCGACATGCTTAGTAAAGATAGTACCCCTTCTCTGGACCCAAAAATCATTGCCTACACACTTAATAAAGCATTCTCTGATCTTAGCAATGTTCTTCCCCTTGACTACTTCAAAATTACCTCCACATGTGATGTCCTGTGAATCCTGACCTACCCTCTGGCCACCCACCATTTTATTTCAGGATAGTCTCAGAGGGTGAAGTTAGACATTATATCATGAAGGTTCTTGGAAAATCAAGATACAGCGGGGATGCATTCGATTTCAAATTCATCAGCCTCACACCGCAGGAAATTCTGTCACCTATTACCAATATTTTCAAACTTTCACTTAGCCTATCACAATTCCCACAAAGATGAAAATTGGCAGTGGTAACCCCTGTGCATGACCGGGCACTGCATGGGAACTATCTCCCCATTTTCATTCTCCCCCCATTTTCAAAAGCCTTGGAGCGAATTCTGGCGAATCGGCTTGTCGTTTATTTGGAAAAGTATCAGTTGCAATGTGCCCAACAGCATGGTTTCAAACTTGGGCACAGTACTATCACAGTGCTATTGGAATTCACTGGATATACAGTGTTCATGACTGCCTGAATCAAGGTCTCCTGGTTGGTGTGGCATTCATTGACTTAACCAAGGCCTTTGATACTGCGAATCATTCCCTTCTATTCGACCAGCTAACTGGCATCGGACACTCGGTAAACACTACTAAATGGTACTCTAACTACCTCAGCAACCATTCACAACAGGTAAAAATTGGATACGTCCACTCAGTTATGCATCCTGTATGTTCAGATGTCCTACAAGGCTCTATTCTAGGGCCACTCCTAGTTAGTATTTTGCTTATTAAACTCCCAGATTCCTGTTATGGCCATATCCTCCTATATGCCGATAACGCTGTGATCTTTACTAGTAACTCTCATCCCAAACTCCCAGAAAATCAACTACAACTAGGTTTTGTAACTGCTGAGAAATGGTTCTGTGACCACAGGCTCATAATGAACTACAAGGAGACAAACGAAGACCATGTTGTGTTCCAACCCCCAAAGCAAACATAACGCCTTCTCCCTCACCATCACTAATAATGTGGTATTCCCCTTGGAACTTATACAGCAGTATAAATACCTGGGTAAAACTATCAACTCCTCACTGACCTATTCCCAACATATAGACAACATTGTTAAGGAAATCAATATGAACATTGGGATGCTATGCAAGCATCAACACAATTTGACCCCGGAAGCGCTGAATTTGGCTGTGTCGTCTCACTTGCAGACTATGGCCTTGTTATCTATGGATCAACCATGGACATGGCCTCCATGGCATGAAAACAAGCCTTAAACAAGGCATGCCACCCTCTCACTGAAGCTGGGCATCTGACCCACACATGTGATCTATACACTCAGGCTAACTGGCTGCAATTCAGTAGCAGACTTCGACATCAAACATGCCTGCTAGCCAAAAATGTCAGTCTAGGAATGTTGCCCCCTGGAGTTTTAAACCTACTTAATCCATCTCTAAAACCATGATGTACCAGAAGTTCTGACACTCAGCTCTTCCATACTCCCCTGTGCCGCACCTCCCTTGGTCAACGAGCCTTTGTCTACAGAGCACCTCCCTGCATCAACTCTCTGCAAGCTGACATATCCAACACAGCGACACTAGGCTCTTCTAAGTTCAGGTTTCGGTAATATCTAATTCCCTTGGCTACCTGTGACCACTATCTCTAGGTTCATCTGCTCAGTTCCCTTTGGATTCTTAAGCCAGCCTTTTCAGACCCCAGTTTGTTCTACTTGCCTGTTAATAGCACTTACTCCTCACTTCGCCAAGACTTTGCCTTCCCTCCTTTCCCTCTTTCCCAGCCCCTTCTGCCTCTCCCCCTTCTCCTCCTCTCTGCTCTCTCTTCCCTCCTCCTCCATCTGACCATTTCCTCTCCTTCTATCTACCTAGGCCACATGGGCTCCTCCCTTCTTGCACTTCACTACTTCCTCTCCCCACCTTCCTGCCTCCCTCCCTCCTCCTCCTCCTCTCCTGACTGTCTTGGGTTGATTATCTCCTCCTCTGCTAGGCTTCCTACTCTCCCCAATGTATGTAGTTTTATTGTAACCAACAGACACTGGCATACTTTGTACAATACCTACCCAATATTGTCATGTTCCTTTGTCATCACTGTAAGCACCTGTCTTTAATTGTGTCATTTCCCTAGGTTATATGTCTTTACTTTTTTATACTAATCACCTGCTCATAATAATCTTATGGTGACTGCCTGGTGACACTTGCAATGTAACCTGATACTTATAACTGTTTCCTGACTATGTTATCTTCTGATGTGGAACCTATTAAAGGCTACCTTTACCACTAACATTAACAATCCTTCAAAGTTCTGGAAAGTAGTTCAGTCACTTTTCTCCCACCAAACTAAACCTCCATCTCCACTGCTTAAAATAAACAACCTCATATTTGACTATCTTTCGGTAGCTGCAGAATTCAACTTTTACTTTACTTTCTGCGCCTCCACCCTACTGGCTACCCTCACTTCCCAACCTACCACACTGTCCCTACCTGCTACATCCTTCCAAAATCACCAATCAGCTGCGAGTTTCTTCTTCTCACCCATTTCTCCCTGTGACAGCCTAAATGCACACCTCTCTATCAACCCTACAAAAGGCAGCTCCCCAATGGCCTTGACCATAAGCTGCTATATCTTTCTGCTCCTGCTATTGCCCTCCCTCTGATCTCCTTAATCTGTCTTTCCACACTGCAACCATCCCTGAAGCATGGAAACATGCTACAGTCCTTCCCTTGCCCAAGGGTGGAGATCTTTCTTCTCCTGGGAACTATCACCCTGTCCCACTTCTACCTACTCTGGTTAAACTTCAGGAACACCTTGTCCTCTCTAAACTTTCCTCTTATCTAGATGATACCTCCTTCTTCAATCTCTTCCAATCTGAGTTTTGGAAGAACACTCCACTACCACCTTCCTGCTTAGACTCACTGACTTTATCCATTCAGCCTTAGATAAAGGCCACATCACTTCTGCTATCTTTGTCTACCTTGCCAAGGCCTTCAACACAATCTCCTACTCGCTCCTCCTCAAATCCCTCTCATCAGCTGGCCTGTCTCTGTCTACCTGCAACTGGTTCAGAGCCTACCTGGTAGGTTGAACTCAATCTGTTAAAATAGCTGACTCGACATCCCACCATTACCCATCTCTACAGGTGTGCCTCAAGGCTGTGTACTTGGCCCCCCTCTTATTCTCAATATTTCTCAGCGACCTACCATCAGTTTGCTCCTCATCCTCTATCCATGTGTATGCTGACAACACGGTCTTATTCACCTCTGGCCATTCTCCCTCTGATGTGACTGCCAGACTACAGATTGACTTCATGAATGTTCAGCACTGGCTAACCTCACATCAACTTTTCCTCAAGGCCAAGAAGAAAGTCTCCATGACCTTTGGTGCCAGGCAGAGACCTCTCTCTCTCTCTCGCCTGCCCTCCCTACCCTCCTTTCATACCCCTGATGGGACTACACAAGAGGACTCCACCTCTTTTAAATACCTGGGTGTCTGGCTTGACCAACTCATTAACTTTTCTGAACATATCGAAGCCATCCTGAAAAAACTGGGCCCCAAGCTTGGTGCCCTTTACAGGAACTGTAGGTGCTTACCCCTTCCAGTCAGGCGCGATCTTGTTCCGAAAATGATTCTCCCTATTTTTGACTATTGTGACATAGTCTACAGTGCTGCTCCCAAGTCTTCCCTTATCAGGTTGGATACTGTTTTCAGTGCTTTCTGTCACTTTGCTCTTGACTCCCCATCCAGCCCACATCACTGTGCCTTGTATCACTCTCTAGCTTTCCCCTCCCTGGACAGCAGATGTCTCTCTCTCTCACTGTGCTAAATTTCACTTCTAAATTCTGGTTTGGTACTCTCCCCTCTTACCTTTCCTCCTCACTTACTGCCCCACTCCCCTCCTCCCGTACTCGCAGATTCACTGACTTAAGCACTTTAGCCATTCCTCATTGCTCCACCTCCACAGGCTAGGATGCACAGTCCTACCGCTTTCCTAAGCTTTGGAATTGACTACCACCTCCTATCAGACTTTCCTCGATCCTTGTCCCCATCTTCTATCTCCTTAGCCCTACATAACTACTACTCCCCTAACTGAACTTGTTTTTAGCACCCCTCCCCCACCCTCCACACCCTTGCACACAATCCTCTATCCACAAGCCCCGACTCTTCTCCTACTTTCTCATAAATCTGACTAATTCTTGCACACTTTCCTCTATCTTCTCTCCATGACTCACCTACCATTTTTCCACAAACTCTTGATAGTTCCTCTCAGCCAATCCCCTCTTATACCTCCTCCTCCTCCCCCCCCCTACCAGCCATGCCATATTAACTTACATGGTGCCCATAGGCTGGAAACTTCAGGTACCCCCTCCAAACATGACTCAGTTCATGGGATGACAACAATACCCCTGCCTATGCACCCCAGCATGCCACTGGCCCTCCCTGCTGCCTTTGTGCATTCCTTTGTACCCTTAAGGTAATCAGAGATGATAACCCAACCCATATGACCCTTTCCTCTTCAGTGACAGTCACCTCCCCCCCCAACCTGTAGCTCTCCCCAGAGTTCCATCTACCCAGGTGCATTATTTTGCACTTCTTTGCACTGAACCTCAGTTGCCACATCTCCAACTATCTTTCAATCTTCTCCCGACTCCAGGTTCCTTTTCATTTTCTGCACCCCTTCCAGAGTATCCATCCTGTTGCAGATCTTGGTGTCATCTGCAAACAGGTGGACCTTTCCTTCCAGCCCCTCTGCAATGTCACTAATGAAGACATTGAACAGGACTGGTCATAATACTGATCCCTGTGGTACCCTGCTGGTCACCCCCCCCTCCAGATTGTACTCCATTTACCACCACCCTCTGTCTCCTGTCTTTAACCAGTTCCTAGCCCAGTTCACCACCTTGTCTCCCATGCCCAGACTACCCATCTTGTTAATCAGCCTTCTTTGTGGGATGATGTCAAAGGCTTTGCTGAAATCTAGGTAGGCGACATCTATTGCCCCTCCCTGATTTACTTCCCTAGTCACCCAATAAAAAAATCTATTAGATTCGTTTGACATGACCTTCCTGCTGTGAATCTGTGTTGCCCAGATAAATTGTCTATACTATTCCTCCATTATAAATAAGGGCACAGGATGGGACCCCCTACTTTAATAAGATGGCCCTTTGGAGCAAGATGGAGTCAAGCTAGGGAGACAGGGTGGGGGGCTTGTAGAAGACGTTACCGGAAGGTGGGAAGGTGCTGGCAAGAAAGACACTGGCATGAGATTTACCAACATATGATTGCACGGGAGGACTTGGGAGTGATGTGATGACTGCGGGGACTAAAGGACTAGCCACATGGCTACCTAGAGAGGCAAACAGGTTCTTTTTAAAACTTTTTGTTGTTTACTATTTTTGTATAAATATTCTGAATATTTTTTTGTTTTTTTATTCTTTGGTAATCAGTTTAGGACCACTAGACACAGTGCCTGTTTTCAGGGGTGACCTAGGAGCATTGTTGGGGTGGTTAAGTGGCTTGCCCACTTGCCCGGGATCACACAGTATGCAAGTGGAGACTGTGTGAATCAAACCCAGGTCTGCTGTGTGTACCAAGCAGGCTAATTCACAGCTCATTGCTCTTACCTCTAGGATGGATATACAGTTTACTGCCAGGCCAAAAGTTACTAGTGTCTACTCCAGTCCCAAATAATAAATAGAGACCATTAGTTGTGGTGTTCAGAAATTAGAGAATAATGCATAGGAGGCAACGTGTTATATTAGCTGTCTTTACACACCCCAAAGTGACACAGTATGTGTCCATAAACCTTAAGACTAGAGCTGAGCTAACCTCTGCAAAGTTAATTCAGACTGTGAGTCTGTGACACTGACATTACATGAGGGAGTCATGGTGTAAAAAATAAATTGCCACTACCTCCTACACAAACATCAGACTCACTTCATTTGTTGTAATTCCTGGTTGCATTGTTTGCAGTTTTTTCACAAAGAGGCTGAAGACAACTTAAGAAAGATTTGTCATTTCTATTCTGTCGACAGAGAATGCAGTCTGTCAATATTGGGAAATTAAAGGTTAGGCAGGCACATTGATCACCGTCAGTGCCCCACAAGCAGCAGCCCAAGCTAACTAAGCAAGCCGGCCCCGAACCGAAGCGCAAGCCAAGCCCTGATCTCTCCTGACAGGCTGCCCCCGAGGCCAAAACTTGTTTAGTCAGGGCACTGGCAGGGTAGCCTGCACCCTGCAGGGCAGGCTGGGTCCCCACCCTGGAACTATCACCCCCTCCACCCTTGGGTTTCAATCTGGACCACAGTCGCACCACATTCTTCTTTTAGGCAATGTTTTGGACTTTGACTGTGGTGGACTGATCAGTTAGAGTTTATCAATCAACAAACAATCACCAAATAAGTCTTACATGTGTTGACTCACTGTCTGAAGGGGCAAGGGCAGGGCAGGTTGAATCTGTGACTGTGAAGTGATCGGATTCGCCGGCACGGAGTCGGTGGATGATCACTCTCCCAGCTTGGGCCGGCCTCTCTCTGTAGTCAGTGGTGGTGGCTAGTTGTTGGATCCCATCCCCAACTGGACCGTTAGAGATTGGGGTGGGTCAGTCAGTGGCCTGCGGCTGGGGACAACACAGTCACTCTCACACAGAGTGACAGAAATACAGCGGTGATGCCGATTCAGTCATTGATGTGACTGTCTACTACTCGACTCGAGAAGAAACTAAGAACTTGATGTCTTCTTGATCCTGGTCTGGTCTCCAGGATGAGTGCGGCTCACTCATTCTGTCTTTAAAAAAAAATGTTATTCTCTGTTTATGCCCCGTTACTCGCCACTCAGGACCCTATCCTCGGGATCCCTAGGCTGTGCACGCTCCCATAGGTCCTCCCCAGGTAACTCCTTCTCGAGTCCTGGCAGCACTGCCCCCATCCAGCTTCGGTTCTCCCCCTGGGCTGGGAACAGAGGGACACCCCCTATAGTCCTCTCCAGTCCATGGGTGTGTATCAGGTATGCTGCACAGGCCTCATCTGGAACCTGGTTGTGGATTTGTCTCGGGCAGCCGGGTCCTGTCTCCAGGTTTCTGTTGCAGGGCTTTTTTCCTCTTTTCAGTGACATCCCTCAGGACATCTGTGTACTGGGGGAGCAAAGGGGCGGAGCGTGTTGCAACATGCCAGCACTCCAGCTCCCGGCCGATGTCCTCCCACCCTGCTGCATGCTGTCCTGCTGCACCTCCACCTGTGGTCACCCAGGTCATGGTAGAGCGGCGGGACATGCAACCCACCCCTCCTGGAAGAGAAGAGCGGCCTGTGGGCATGAAATCCTCTTTTTCCGCCGGCTGGTCTAGCCCTCCAGTTACCCAAGTCTGTTCCTAAACCCAGGATGCTGGCACCACGAGCAGTAGCCCTACTGCTGTGCTGGTGGGCTGGCCACTCTCTCTGTCTTGACTCTCATCTCGTAGCAGTAGATTCTGGCGCTGGCTGCTTCTTCATTGTCGACCACCGGGGTAACCGTCATTGATGTCCATGACTTCTGAGTCCTGCTGCAGTACTGTGGCATGCACTGAGCCTTACGTGCCCTGCCCAGCAACAAGCATTACAGATTTGGCACAGGATGCGGGTGTTGGATGCACATGCGCAGTGGATTTTAAAACCAGAGTGTGCCGCACACTGATAGGACTGCTCTGCTCTGTTTGGTGGGGGCGAGACAGACTGACTTCCGGATGCAGGGGCACAGATGACACTGAGTTATGGGCTGGGGAGGCGATGCCCAGCCCCAGAGCCAGTCAGCCGCATTTATTTTTCTCATTCATTTGATTTCTCAGGTGCTCGCTAACAGCTGGCGCCCCTAGGCTGCAGCCTACTTAGCCGATTGATAAAAACGGCACTGCCTACCAGTCTGATACAATTCTGAGGCTGTCCAGAGGAGGGCAACTAAAATGGTGCAGGGTCCGTACCAGAAGACATGCAAAGAGAGACTTAAGGAGCTTAATATGTATAGCCTCAAGGAAAGGAGGGAGGGGGGGGACATGATAGAAACTTTCAAGTACCTCAAGGGAATCAACAAAGTCCAAGAGGGTAGCATCTTTCAGAAAAAGAGGTGTGCAAGAACAAGAGGGCACAAATTGAAGACAGAGGTGGGGATGGCTCAGAGGTAATGTGAGAAAGTATTTTTTTCACGGAGGGGGTTGTGGATACATGGAACGGCCTTCCTGAGGAGGTTGTAGAGTCAAAAACAATGGGGGAATTCAAGAATGCATGGGACAGACATAAGGCAATTCTAGGGGTTGGGGGTTGGAGGAAGTAGGCTGTTGGTTAACTAGGATCTGCAGCTTATCCATTGCATAGGGAAATGGCAGACTAGGTGTGCCAAGTGGTCCTTATCTGCCGTCAAAATCTACGTTTCTATGCTTCTATGTCCAGTTCCCCTTGCAGGGTTCTCAGCATCCTGAAGGGGTTACAGTTCTGGCTTGTTTCTCCTACATTCTCCTTACCGCAATCTGCTACTTCCCCCCCTTCTCTCACTCCTCCTTCTCATACAGATCCTGTCCCCCCCCCCCCAGCAGCATTCTAAGCATCCTGAAGGGTATAGTTTCTGGTCTGTCTTGTTTCTAACCCATTCCCTTTACTCTCTAAATGCTTTTCCTTCCTCCATCCTGCCTTTTTACTAAACTGCCCGTCCTTCATAATCACTTAGCACTTAGTACACCTGTGTTCAGCCCACTGCCCCACTATTACTACAAGCACTTCAGATATGTTCCCTTCTCCTAGATATTCTCTAGTGGATCACTGCTCCGGTATGACTACAGTATGTTACTTTCCTCTCTGTGTTCTTTTTTTCTTTTTTTTTTTTTACCTTGACTTTATGGTCTGCCACTGTATTTCTACACTGTAATATGATTTATATTTGTTGTATTGCCCTGTTATTGTATGTTTTATTTGCTCTCCCAACTCTTGCAACCCCTCCCCCAGGATGCTTCTGGAAATGAGCTGTTTGCAGCTCATGTTGTCTTTCCATGTGATACATTTTCAAATAAATGTAACCCCCCCTGCAAACTGGGGTTCCCAAAGTCTTCTAGGAGCTGGCCAAGTGCTCCCAGCCTGAATGGTGTTCGGCGTTTAAGCCACTTAACTATGAATGCTTAGGAGCCTCTTGTACTGTCTCTTTAAGAGCTGCCTGCTCACAGGCTAAATTAGTTTGGATGGGGGAACTGTGTATTTAATGCTCGAATCTCATCCGAGCTGCTGTCTGATAGCTCCGTTTCTGCAGTCGCTAGAAGAGCAGAGGGAGCCCACCTGAAAGATGTAACTGTTTGCCTGAAATCATTTAGAGCATTAGTAAAATTGCAGTTTGTCTAACCTGCCTTTATTACAGCTGGGACTCTGTGTGTGTTGCCCTTCCAATTTGGACCTAAACTGCTGATCTGGGCCAATTGGGTTAGGGGAGCCCTAAAATGGAGACTGCTTGGGCCAACTAGAACTTGGACTCTCACCTGGAGCCTGCTTACAGGGGAATGTATGGTAGGTGCTTCTGGGAATTGTAGTTTGGACCTTAGTGCCTTTTTTGCACCAACAGAGGGAGCCCTGCAGTGATTGACAGCCGAATCCACCAACTGAGCTTGTGTGGAGCCTAAGGGAAATGCCCTGAACTGTTGCTGGAGAACCAGAGGCGAGTTGACTGTGAAAGAGAAGAGCTTTGTTCTGCTATGTGTGTGTAGTCTAAATGGAAGTGCAGAAGCCTGAAGCCGCCTGCAGCCATTGTGGAGTGCTAGTTCAGATTGAACCCGAGTGTGTGAGGAAGGAGAAGGACATCAGAAGTGTGGAAACCAGGCTTCACCTGAAGAAGACCGAAGGTTGTGCTGAAGAGCGATCGGCCTGTCAGGGACTGCTGATGTTGTGCGTGCTCTCGGGTAATTTGCAGTGTTTGCAATTGGGATCGAGAAGCAGCTGCCTGGTATAGTAATTTCCTTTGCAAATAAATGCATCTAGTGTTTGTGGGGGATCGCGATTCCTTTTCCCCTTTTACTGTGAGTTGTGAGCTGAAACTGGAAGCTGAACTCAAATTTAATCGGACTGAATCCGTCTGCTATCCAACTCAGTTGGTCCCTGTCACGAGTGTCTCATCTCCATGCCATGCTCATCTGGCCATCCAGAGCAACCTCCTCAATTCAGTTCTCTGCTTGGGGTTTGTGAATACAAATTGGGGTAACTCCCTGCACCTGTCATTTAATCAAAGTGTGTCACTGATTGTTTTGTGTTCTTCTTTTTGTGGACTGAGCCATCCTGCTCTGGATTACAATTTGTTTGTGCATATATTTTCTTCCTACAGGGTCCCATCTAGCTGCACCAGATGACCAACCCCGAGCAATGGACCTGGCTAGCCCCTCGCCATCCTAGGTACCCAGAGTGTGACTTTTTGGACCCTATATGCATGTACAGTACTGTGATTTGAACCTTACTAAACCAAGTCAACCTGATTGCCCCGTCCCGTGTTACTGTCCCCTAAATAAATCAGATTTATTGTTATTGAACCATATATTGTCTGTGGTGTCAGTACGCATTGAACTAGTATTGTATTGCATTGTGTATCTGCATTAACCTTGTTTTACAGGGAGTCCTCAGAGACGTGCTGCAGAATCAGTCCTGAGGGTGAGTGGTTCTGTATGTGTAAAAAGTGTGCATATGTGGGGTATTGGGATGGTAACTCCCATGTATTGTGTGGGCCACTAGTGGGAACAAAGGGGTGGGTCACAGTGTCCCAGAGGGCTGTGCCCGAGCTAGTTTAACCACTACCAACCCTGACCTCTGGGTGGAGGCACCCATCATAGAACCTAGGCCCCTCAACCTGTCAGTAGCCAAGCAGGCAGAGGTAGTAGCCCTTGGGACAGCACCATCTAGGGGTTACATCTTGGAGGCACCACTGGGATTAGTGTCCTCTAGTGGCCACCTGGGAGAATTACCCCATTATGTTCAGTTTAGAGGAGAAAATTGAGGGACTTACTACGCCCAAGTTAAAAATTGCCCCCCCACCATAAGCTAATGGTGCACAAATTGATGGGGTGGAGTGAAGCTGAGGAGATGGATCCCCAAAAGGCTATCCTGTTGCTGGATGTCCCCTTGGGGACTAACAATGCTGACATTGTGTCCACTGTAGAACATGTTAAGTGTGTGGGCAAAGTTGAAGTAAAGGGACGATTTACTGACTTATTTGAACAGACACTGCAAGTGCTGCTCTCGTGCAGTTCCCCGATAGACCCTGAAAAGGTACCTCCTATGATTTTGCCCGAAGGTGCCCAGAAGGGATGAAACATAGAAACATAGAAGTTGACGGCAGATAAGGACTGCAAGGCCCATCCAGTCTGCCCATTTCTTTTTCTACCTTATAAATGTGCCATCTGCCTTTGCTCTGTCAGTGGCCTATCTATTCATACTCATCTGTATCGCTCCCTTATGCCTATCCCATGCCTGTTTGAAGCCCTGCACTGTATTCATAGCCACCACTTCCTGAGGTAGGCCGCTCCATGGATCCACCACCTTTTCTGTAAAAAATAATTTCCTCACATTCCCCCTTAATTGGCCTCCCTCTAGTCTCATGCTGTGTCATCTTGTCCTGCTATTTTTCTTATATTTAAACATGTTAGACTCTTTCACCTTGTTAATGCCCTTAAGGTGTTTGAATGTTTCAATCATATCACCTCTCTTCCTCCTTTGCTCAAGGGTATACATATTGAGCTCCGTTAATCTGTCCTCATATGTCTTCTGATGCAGTCCCTGTACCATTTTGTTGCCCTTCTCTGGACTACCTCAATTTGGTTAATGTCCTTGTGAAGGTGTGGCCTCCAGTACTGCATGCAGTACTCCAGATGGGGCCTAACCAGTGTCTTGTAAAGAGGGATTATTACCTCCCTCTTATGACTTGTGATACCCCTACTTTACACTCTAACATCCCCCTAGCCTTACTTACTGCTTTAGAGGTCTGCTTGGATGATTTCAGGTCATCAGTGATGATGATGCCCAAGTCTCTTTCTTCCTTTGTGACTGTCAGCAACTCCCCTCCCAGCCTAATGGTGGCTTCAGGGTTTCCCTTCCCTATGTGCATGATCTTGCACTTCTTTGCATTAAATCCCAGTTGCCACGCTTCTGACCATGTTGCTAGTTTATCCAGATCTCTTCTCATTCTGCCACCCCATCTGGATCATCTACTCTGTTGCAGATCTTGGTGTCATCTGCAAACAAACAAGCCTTACCCTCTAGTCCATCTGCAGTATCATTAATAAAGATACTGAAGAGGACTGGTCCCAGAACTGATTCCTGAGGTACCCAACTTGCGACTTGCATCTCTTCTGACTGTGTACCATTTACCACCACTCTCTATTTTCTGCCCGTCAACCAGTTTGCCACCCAGTTGACCAACTTCTGACCCACCCCAAGCCTACCCAGCTTATTTATCAATCTTCTATGTGGAACAGTGTTGAAAGCTTTGCTGAAGTCAAGGTAGGCGACATCAACTGCTCCCCCTTGGTCCACCACTCTGGTTACCCAGTCAAAGAAATCTATGAGATTAGTTTGACAGGACCTTCCTTTTGTAAACCCATGCTGTCTTGGATCCTGTGTTCCTATGAATTCCAGGTGTTGCACTATTCTTTCCTTAAGGAGTGCCTCCATAATCTTGCCCATTACTGAGGTAAGACTGACTGGTCTGTAGTTCCCGCCTCCTCCCTGCTACCACTCTTGTGGAGCGGGATCACATGAGCCCTTCTCCAGTCTTCTGGGACCTCTCCTGTGCTCTGAGACTCACTAAACAGTTCTGCTAATGGCTCTGCTAGTTCCACCCTTAGCTCCTTAAGTACCCTGTGATGTATGCCATCAGGTCCCATTGCCTTGTCCACCCTGACCTTAGCGAGCTCTTGTAGGACCCTTTCTTTTGTGAAGGGAGTATTGCTCACCTCCCTCCCCCCTGTGTCCATGGTGCTGAGCTGTGGGCCCTGCCCTACCTTCTCTTCAGTAAATACTGAGCAAAAGTATCTATTTAGGATAGATGCTTTTACAGGGTCCTCCTCCTCATATACCCCTTTTCTCCTTTGAGCTTAGCAATACCCCCTCTGGACTTTCTCCTTTCACTAATGTATCTATAAGTCACCTTCTTTTACTGTTCGTGCTATTGTTTCCTCAGTTTGGAACTTTGCCTGCCTTACTGCCTTCCCTGCTTCCCTCAGGGCAGTTTGGTATGCCTCCCTATCTTCATCCCGCTGTGTTTCCTTATATTTCCTGAAGGCCAGCCTTTTGGCTCTGACCTTTTCTGCTACTGTATTTGAGAACCAAAGTGGTTTCCTTCTTCTTTTCCACTTCCTTTTCTGTCTAACACAATGGGATGTTGCTTCAAGTATTGCATCCTTAATGTTTGCCCACTTTGCCTGTACTCCCTCCCCTGTGTTTCTTTTTGCCAGGGCTAGCTTAACTCTGTTGGCCATCTTATTAAAGTCAGCTCCTCTGAAGTCCCATATTTTTGCCTTGGAATGGGATGATTTAGATGTAGTGGCCAAATTGAACCATACCATGTGATGGTCACTGGCCTCCAGGTGACCTTCTACCTGGATGGAGGGTCATTCACTTACATAGTGGTCTAGCCACCCCGGGTGGGTCCTCTAGTACCAATGGCTTTAAAGAGAAGCTGCTTAAGCTGCTAGCATCAGAAGGGAGAACTTCCCAAGAGTTGGTAAAAGTGTTAGATCTATCAGAGGACCACATGCCCATGCACTCCCTGACCACATCCCCTGTGTCCCCCAAGAGCTCCCCAGTACCTGCTTGCCCCATCATAATTCCCCTGATACAGTTTGACTCCTATAGAAGGCTTAGACTTTTCTCTGGTACTGTCCCAGTGCCTTCAGGGAAGATGATTTGGAGACCCGGATGGACTATGCTACCCCTTTAGTACAGGAATGGCAATGTTCAGAGGGATAAAAGAGGAAGTGCTTGATGGAGAGCTTGAGAGGCCCTGCCCTGGAAGCCATTCGGTTTCTACGTGTTACTAGTCCGCAGGCCACTGCCACAGAATATCTCTCTGCCTTGAAGGGGGTGTTTGGTAGCACAGAATCAGGAGATGATTATTGTGGAAATTCAAGTCAGCCAAACAGTGGAAAAATGAGAAATTGTCTGCTTTCATCAGTAGGATAGAGAGGGCTTTGCACAGGGCCCACTGACATGGATGAAAGAAATCCGTGATATTGAAACTGATGAGGAGGGCTGGGAGCCCTGTGCTGGGGCTGTGAACACTTGCCAGACCCCCAAAAAGAGTGAGTTAGATGATGCTCAACAGTTGAGAGACTTGATTAAGGAACTGACTGAGGCATACAGAGTACCAGGTCTGTATCAGGCTCCCCCTGAGCCCAAGAGTGGAGTGGGGGTGCATGTTGTTTCCCCTGAGGCCCGGACTGAGGGTAACCTGTTCGCAGAGCGAGGATGAGAGATGGTGGGGGAGGTGCAAAGGGTTGCCCTCACCCCCAACCATAGTGGATATTCAGAAGCCAAAGGATGTAGGTCCCCAGTCCAAGAGAAGCCCCGCAGAGCTCCAGAGGTACCTCAACAGAAAAGAGACTCCCCACCCTTCCAGGACACTAGTGACATTAAGTTCTGCTACCGTTGTGGGGAGGATGGGCATTTTCAGTCAGCTTGTCAGAGAACTTGAGAAAAGTTACCAATAGGTCAGTGGTCTTGCATCGCAGAACCTAAGCCTGGCCCACAGGGGGAACTACTCAGAAGAGTTATGCCACCAGGGCCAATGCCCGATCGACACCCAGGTCAGTACCACCGGAATGGTCTGAAGTGGTGGGTCCCTCCATGGAGACAACTGTAAAAGTGAATGGAGTGCCTACAAGAGCTGTGTTAGACAGTGGCTCCCAAGTGACAATTGTCACCATCCAGGATTGGTGTCAGAAGCATTTGTCTGATGTGCCCCTGCAACCATTGGAAGGACTGCATGTCTGAGGTTTAAGTGAGAAGGCCTACCCCTACTCCAGCTATATCTGAATTTGGTTGTCTTTTCCCACGTCTGTGGCTGGAGTGGCAGAGCAAGTGGAGACCTTGGCCCTAGTGTGTCCCCCTACTGGACTGTATGATGGGATTCCTCTACTAATTGGGACTAATGCACATATGTTTGGATGGTTGGCGCAGTCGTGTTATGAAAAACAGGTGTTCCGGACTGGTAGCGCTTTAAGAATTCCAGCCTTGATCAAGAAGGCCTACGATGCCCAGAGAGATGCTGGAAAAGTGGAACCAGAGGAACTGGTTGGAATTGTCTGAAAAAAGGATCTTGAGTCTCTGATCCTGCCGCCAAATGCCCAGTGTACCTTACAGGGAGAGGTCCATATCAGAAAGGATGTCAAGAATAAAATACTAATGCTGGATGCACCAGACAATGGAAAATTGCCGGATGGACTGCTGGTCAAGCCTAGTATTTTGCCTGCCAGAGCCCATGCTTATGCCAGAAGGGTAATGGTTCAAGTTCATAATGTGTCTGATAGAGAGATTCGAGTGAATAGAGGTTGCACCCTGGTTAATGTACATTGTGCAGACACTGCAGTGCTACCCAGTAACAAGAGTTCGGGAGAGATGACGCCCAACTTGTTTGATTTCAGTGACTCCCCATTGCCAGCTAAATGGAAAATGAGGATCAGTGAGAAACTTGCTCAGGATGGCAGCAGCAAAGGCCAGTGCAATGCTGGGAGCATTGCAAGGGGACTCACCTCCAGGAGAGAGAGAGAGAGAGGAGGTCGTCCTGCTCCCGTACAGTTCCCTGGTGAGTCACACTTGGAGTACTGCATGCAGTACTGATGTCTCTACTTGAAAAAGGACATCAATCTACTGAAGGGGGTGCAGCATTGGGCAACAAAAATGATCCTGGAATTGGAAGACATGCCATATGATAAGAGACTGAGAAAGCACAATATGTATTCTCTGGAGGATAGGAGGGAGAGAGGGGATATGATCGAGACCTTCAAGTACCTGAAAGACATAAACAGAGTAAACACTGAGAGTATGTTCAAATTAAATGGGGGGAGGGAAACCAGGGGACATAATCTGAAACTGGAAGGAGAAATATTTTGAGGAAAATGAGGCAGCAGTAATTCACAGAAATAGTGGTTAACGGGGGGAATGAGCTGCCGGAGGAGGTGATATCCCCGAGGTCGATAAGAAGCTTCAAGATGGGGTGGGATAGGACCAAAGAGAGGTTCAAGGGTGGATGGGGGGTTGGTGAAGGAAGCAGGAGGAAATAAAAATGGGAAGGGGGAAGCGGAGGGGGCAGCTGCAGTCTAAATGGCTGCGGTGCTGCACATTCGAGCAGACTAGATAGGCTATAAGGTCTGTATCTGCTGGCAATTTTGTATGTTCATATTAGAGCTGTGTAGAACATACAATTCTGCCTGCAGTATGCAAGTGGAATGACCATTCCGATTCCATGGAATTCCACAGAATTTTCATGAAAATTCCTCAAAATGTCACAAAATTCCAAATTTCAGTTATTTCACTATACATTTACAAGTATGCATCCCAATAACACCAAATTTGGAATGTAAATAGTACCCCATGGCTGTCAAGAGTGTACTAAATTGCAGAATTATGGATTAAAAGGGGGAAGAGATATGGGTGGTCAAATATTTAATCAAAATTTATTTTTCAGTTATTTTGAAATTATTTTAAAATTTCTTATCTAATTTTCTCCACAATATCAGAATTTAGAGAAGAACCTAGAATGTATACAGTATATGCATGATGTTTTAAGTCTCAAGCTTAAATAAGAGTTGAGCTATAGGTAGCCAAACATTTTGCCAAAATTTGGATTTCTGTAATTTTAGTATAGTTTTGATAGTATTCATTGAAATGTTACAAAATTAACAGGTATATAGGTTACCACTACATTTGTATATGATAGGCACATAGTTCAGGTTTCCAGCCTTAAATGAGACTGAGTTATAGCCTGCCAAACATGTTGACAAAATTTAAATTTCAGTTAGTTCCCTCTAATTCTAAAACTACATATTCAAATGTAACCAGAGTTGAAACATTTAAACTACAATATCACATGGTCATTTCTGAAAAAGTTTATTTTTTCAGTTTTAAATGGGATTGGATTAAAAGCAGTTAAACTTTCACAACATTTGAAAATTTGATTTTGCAAAACATAAACTACAAATTTATAAACCCCTGAAACTTTAAAACTAGAGAATGCAATACTATTAAATTTGACAGGTTCAGAGACTGTGTGTGCCAATTTTATGAATTGCTTGCTGCAAGACATTGCAAAATAGTGCTGCTCGGATAGTGCCGCCGTGGATCCGCCAGTGATCCGGCAGATGGTGGCACTATTTGAGTTGGATACATCCCAGGATCCGGCCGAATATGGAGGTCGGATCCCAGGTCGGATCCTGTTTTATCTTGTGCCAGATCCAGGGATCCAGTGCTCATCCTGGGATTTGATGCCAGATCCCTGGATCTGGCATTGGATCCCAGTGCCAGATCTAGGGATCTGGTGCCGGATCTCTGGATTCTGCACTGGATCCCTGGCTCTGGACGTCGGATAACACAGAATCCGACCAGTGATCCAATGACTAGATCCACAGGCAGATAGTGGAGGTATCTGGTGGATCCACTATCCTGCTACAAAGTGCAGGTATCTGGTGGATCTGGATTTGTTCGGATCCATCTAAGCAATACTATTGTAACATAACATACGCACATAAAGTTGACTCTTTCTGAAAATTGTAGAATTTCATGAAAAATTTCATTAAACTGGAATTTTCTAATTCCACTCAGCCTTATCTGGGGGATTCTAATTAGAGGATAGGGGTATAAGAGGCAGGTAGCACAGAGGGTTGCCAGGTTCTGGAGTTAGATGCACAGTTTAACCAAGAAATGGACAGCTGAGCTGGGTAGTACAAAGTGGTAGACCCCCAGGTTGGAGCAAGAAAGCACAGAGTGTTAACAATTCCAACCTGAATGCAGGATATTTAAAGATCACATCCAGTAAATTTATGATCCGGGAAACCTGGTGTACATACAAGTCTAGGACTTAGAAGAGCTCAAAAAAGATGTAGTGGGGGAACACAATGTCTTGGGCATCAGGAAGAAAGATCTCTGGCTACTCCAATAAGATAGATCGATAAGAAAAGGAGGTGACTCATGCTTTAAGGGAGTTTATCACTGTAAAGAACAAAGAGGATATGAGTGGGATCAGTAGTTCTACTGAGTCAATCTGGCTATGCCAAAAGAGAAGGGGAGGAATAGCCACCCAGTGAGGAACAGCAGGACTGAAAAGAGCTCAGCCCAGCTTACCAAATGAAGTAGTGATATGTGCATTGTTAATGTTAAATTCCACAAACAAATTCTGAATGCTTTGTCTACAGTATATGCTATCATATTTTGCGAAATTTCATCAAAATTAAACGGATTTGAAATTTTCCCATTCCGCACTGCTCTAGTTTGCATGTATGTTCATTTCTATCTATCTATCTATCTATCTATCTATCTATCTATCTATCTATCTATCTGTCTGTCTGTCTGTCTGTCTGTCTGTCTCTCTCTCTCTCTCTCTTCAATGTACTGTAAAATTCATTATTTTCACTGCAAAAATATTCTTGGTACGTTTGTGTGGTCCAATATCCAGCTAAATTCCCTCCCAAACATGATACTTTATTATAAGCATTATAAAAAGTTAGTACAATTGAAAAGTAGGTCAGGTTCTATTCAGTTCATCACCACGCAGTGACCACGTTCGTCAGTTGTCAGAATCTTGTTGTCGGTCCTCTGGAATAAAAGGAGACACACAATTGTTAGTACAGATACTTTACAGACAGTGGTAGGTACTGTTAGCTGTCCTATTTACCACAGTCAGGCACTGCAAGTGTACCGCAACAATCCTGGCTTGCTCGATCCATACAAGCAGTCCTCCCTCCACTCACTTAATTTCTCAAATGCAGTGACAAGCCACTCAATGTGTTTTGCTTCTATCGATATCATCCGCACGTTGACCTTTATTTTGATAGACTATTAGCCAGCACTTATTTCTTTTATTATTATGCATCCATGCCATTTGGTAAAACATGTTTCAAGGTGGTCTTTAAACAGCTTGTTTACAGCCACATCGAGTGGCTGCTGCAGGTCTGTACATGAGGCTGGGACAACACAGGAACAATAGCCTCTTGCTCCAATCTCTCCAGGACAGCAGGTGCTGTGTGCACATGGTAAATAAGACATAATGAGAACTGTGGGCTGTTCAGGAGGGAGATCTTATTTTTGTGTGTGTGTATACTCACTGTATGTATGGCTTCAGTATCATGTTGATAAATGCCAGCATAGTGTCCTGGTTAGCCCGATAATTTTTGGTCTGTGTAGTGCTCCAGTCTGGTGAAAAACTGAAGTTTGGCAGGCTAACAGCTGTGTAACGCCTCCACAGAGAATTTACTAGGGTAATCTCCAGCAAGCGTGTAACCAATAAGCAGTGATACCTGACTTTTATCACTAAGACCGGTGACCTTGACTTACCTTGCTCCAGTCTCCTCCACTGACTGCAAGGTACGAGTTTTACCCTGGTCTCATCGATATTGCTATCAAAGTTCAAGTGGTATGAGCTTCTGTCTAGAAACACAGCAGATGCATACTAGAAAGCATGCTTCAAGTCTGTCAGAATTCCTGGGGGTCTCTTGCTCAGCCTTTGTGCCCTTTCTTTTAACAAACCCCATTGTATTTAAGAACTGCCATGCCCACTGTCAGATAATTGTCAGACATCCACCAAATTCAGCTTAATGTTTCGGATTGTTGGGTTTTACAGCTCCTTCAGCAATCACAGCAACTACCCTGGCGTTTACAACCGCACCTTCTGTGTGGAGATTTTTGATGATCTGTTTCATTTCTGACATCCCGTATCCATCAGCAAGTTGGACGACCATGATGCTGGGGAAGCAGATAAGGGG
This sequence comes from Neoceratodus forsteri, assembly GCA_016271365.2. Taxonomy (NCBI): domain Eukaryota; kingdom Metazoa; phylum Chordata; order Ceratodontiformes; family Ceratodontidae; genus Neoceratodus; species Neoceratodus forsteri. The sequence goes on along the minus strand of CM028134.1, from coordinate 1,060,183,342 downwards.
TTAGTAAGGCAGGATCACCTGCAGTGTTTATTTTAACATGACAGTCTGATTTTAATTTTCTGATTGTACTTTCGTTTATGGTTTTGCCGTATTTACCTCAGTAGTACCTCATAGTGTTCATCACTCCACTCATTGCTGCATACTTTCCTAATGCAAAGTGAATTTCGGCAGTGTTGTGTGCCTAGTCAGTCAGTCTCCATTTGGAGGATGGGGGCACTTTATACAGCTCCTGTATAATGCTATCTGCAGTTTTAATTGAAGCACCAGCACTGTCACTATTGACCGAACATAAGGTAAGGTGAAGTGGTACCACAATGCATTCCAATGGTAAAAAAAGCTGGCAATGCCGACTCTTCAAAATTAAACTTGTGAGTGACTTAACAGTTTTACAGTATCTACGGATCTACTTGTCTGTCTGTCTGTCTGTCTACATATCAATCTATCAACATTATCTATTGACAGTCTATCTATCTATCTATCTATCTATCTATCTATCTATCTATCTATCTGTCTGTCTGTCTGTCTGTCTGTCTGTCTGTCTGTCTGTCTATCTATCTATCTATCTATATGTCTGTCTGTTGGTCTGTCTGTCAGTCTGTCTATTTTTTCTATCTATAGACAGCATCTGTCTGTCTGTCTGTCTGTCTGTATTTATCTATTTATCTCTCTCTCTCTCAATGTATGTATGTATGTATGTATGTCTATCTATCTATCTATCTATCTATCTATCTATCTATCTATCTATCTATCTATCTATCTATATGTCTGTCTGTCGGTCTGTTTGTCTATCAGTCTGTCTATTTTTCTATCTATAGACAGCATCTGTCTGTCTGTCTGTCTGTATCTATCTATCTATCTATCTATCTATCTATCTATCTATCTATCCGTATATTTTATTTATGACTTTGATAACCGGGTAGGTGCACTGGTCCAGTGGACTGTTTACAGGCATGACCTGAGCCACAAGGCACGTTCAGGAACAGTACAGCTAGTAAATCAATTAAAAGGTTACATTTGACAAATAGCGCATAACCAATGATTGCACAAGAGCTAGGTGCAAGGCAATACGACAATATGTACAGTATATGCAAGATTTACAGTATTTACAAGATGATAGATCTATCTATCTATCTATCTATCTATCTATCTATCTATCTATCTATCTATCTATCTATCTATCATCTATTGTAGAATGGGTTTTAGAAAATGGGCAAGATTATTCAAGGTCACTGATTGGCCGACGGGCAGTACAGTGGGGTACATTAAGTTTCAATAGACGCCTGTTTAAAACAAGCACCAATTCAGGGTGCTCTATTACCAACTTTATCCTTGGGCACCCCGAATTTGAAAAATCAAACCCGTTATTTTTTTTCCCACTTAGCGAGCGATCGAGTTACCCCCCCCACACACAGACGCCCTGTCAACAGCTCCAGTGCAACTTTCTTTAAAAAAAAAAGATCCAAAAAATACACCCTGTTTCTTCAGTCCATAAAAAAAATTGCTTCGAGAGAAGCGACGGTTCCTACAGCCCTGCACTTCCGATTCTCACCAGGAATGCAGCAGACAACTCAAAACCCTCCCACTCCATAATCGTCGTCCCTCACTATCCATAACAGATAGAATACTCCTCCCCACATCAGCGTCTTCAATTTTTAAATACCTCCTTTTTTTTTCTGCTGACTTCTCAGTTCTGTTGCTGTTGCCTTTTTAACTCAGCTGTCCATTCTTGCACCTTTCATTCTCCACAGCTGAGCCTCTCAAACCTGGCTGCCTCTTCTCATGTGCAATAATTGCTTCAAACAGCAGCTGCTCTTCAGACTTAAAAAAAATAATTTATTGCTGTTGTGCCACGCTGTACTTGTGACTCTTAACTTTGGGGGAGATAACCAGAAGAGAATGGCTCCATGGGGGGGGGGGGCAGCAACGGGAGATGGAACAGCTTTCAAATGTAAGGACTATTTTATCTTTTTTCCAATTTTTTATATTTGTTTAATTTCCTCACTTATTTGATCAATTAATTAAAATTTACACAGAAGCCCATTTTCTAAGAGCAATAATACCCTCCAGGGTGGGCGGTATGGGCAATACTGGACATTCCAGGGGCTATAAGGCCCTCCACCTGTGGTGTCGGGCCTCATTAGGCCCCTGGGAGGTCTGGTATTGCCCAATACCACCCACCCTGTTGGGTATTATTGCTTGCATATTTGATGTAAAATAATTATAGCTATATTCACTTAAGTGATAATTGTGCTAAAATAAAATAGCACTAATTGACCAAAATCACGTATTTTCAATGGACACAAATTAAGACCTAATTGCAGAGTGTGAAATTAAATTTGCAAAATTGAGGCCGATTAGTGCCATGTGCTAAATATAACTTGCCAAATAATAAACAGCTCTACACTATATCTCTCTCTCTCTCTCTTTCTCTCTTTATCTATCGCTATCTGTCTACAGATGGCATCTGTCTGTCTGTATATGTACAGACAGCATCTGTCTGTCTTTTAAGTACATCAAGAGAATCAACAAAGTCCAAGAGGGTAGCATCTTTCAGAAAAAGAGATGTGCAAGAACAAGGGGGCACAATTTGAAGATAGAGGTGGGACGGCTCAGGGGCAATATGAGGAAGTATTTTTTTCATAGCGAGGGTGGTGGACACATGGAACAGCCTTGCTGGGGAGGTCATGGGGTCAAAAACAGTGGGAAAATTGAAAAATGCATGGGACTTTCATAAGGTAATTCTAGTGGGGGGTAGAAGGAAGTAGGCTGTTGGTTCACTAGAATCTGCAGCTTGTCCAATAGATAGGGAAATGGGCAGACTGGATGGGCCAAGCGGTCCTTATCTGCAGTTAAAGTCTATGTTTCTATGTCTGTCTGTATGTATGTATGTCTGTCTCTCCTTTGTCTGTCTGTCTATCTATCTATCTATCTATCTATCTATCTATCTATCTATCTATCTATCTGTCTATCTATCTCTTGCTATCTATCTACTATAAAATACTGTACCAAACAGGAGGCTGCTTCATAACCTAGAGAGCCTAGGTGTAGCAGGTGGTGTGTTGAAATGAGTTCAAAATGTGTTTCAGTATAAGAGACGATGGTAACCAACTGATATGGAAGCATGTGCCCTGTGGGGTTCCAAAGACAGAAAAACGTGCAGCACTTACTTCCAAGCGGTGCTTAAATTGTGAAAGACTGCAAGTACTAAAAGAGAAGTGAGCACACCAGGCTGGTTCCAGTTTTGTTTTATTTTTTATTATCCTTCTGTTTTTCCTCCTCGGCAGAGCGGCCCCACAATCTCTGTCCGCCGGCTCTGCGCACCCAGACCCGGTCCTGCGTGCAGGCCACGCGAACCCACTCCCCCAGTGGGCCGGCCTTTTATTTGTTCTCACTCCCACTGGGTACGCGCCCCTCTCAGGTCTCTCTGGGGGTGCAAGGCATGGCCATCAGCTGTGAAGATCACCCTCCGCAGTTTCCACTTTTTTTTCTCCCTTGTGGAGAGCCGGATGTGCAGTGGAGTCCAAGCACGTAGTGCTGATACCCGCCACTCTCTCCCCCCGCTATTGCATGCCACTGTAGTGTGACTGGCCTCTACCAGTCGCCGCTGCAGGGCAATGCAAGCCCCACTACCCACCCCAGAGAGAGGAGAGCAGTCATCGGACGCTCAATCCTCCCTTTCCCCTGCCAGCCCCCGTCGGCCCGAGTCCATTCCCAAACCTGGGTCGCCGGCGTGGCGCGAGGTGTGGCATCCAGCACCTCAACACTCAGCACCACCAGGCTGGACCTGATTCCAGTTTTATAATCCACTTATCGGATACAATAGGATACAAAAATCATTTAAGTGCAATACAAAAGATGTTCCTGTGTTGGAGAACCAACCACGGACTAACAACACTCCCCCACATATCGGTATAAAGACACATATTTTTCAGTGGGCTGCATGTATGTCATTGCTGCAGTTACAGTATCTCACAAATGTATACATATTCATTGAACTGATATACATATTTAAAGCACATCAGCATTCATGGACCAGACAGTAATGCGAATGTGCCATTGAAATCTAACGTGCAAAAAACTATCAAACTTGGAGAGGGACAGAATCCTGCACTTTGTTGCTCATAACATAGAAACATAGAATCTGACAGCATATAAGGACTGCTTGGCCCATCCAGTCTGCCCATTTCCCTACCTAATGGATAAGCTGCAGATCCTAGTTAACCGGCAGCCTACTTCTTTCTACCCTCACTTCCTAGAATTGCCTTATGACTGTCCCATGCATGCTTGAATTCAACCACTGTTTTTGTCTTCACAACCTCCTCGGGAAGGCTGTTCCCTGCATCCACAACCCTCTCTATGAAAAAATACTTCCTTACGTTACCTCTGAGTCATTTCATCTTCAAAATTGTGCTCCTTGTTCTTGTACATATCTTTTTCTGAAAGATGCTACCCTCTTGGACTTTGTTGATTCCCTTGAGGTACTTGAAGTTTCCATCATGTCCCCCCTCTCCCTTCTTTCCTCAAGGCTATACATATTAAGCTCCTTTAGTCTCTCTTCATATGTCTTCCAGTGCAGACTCTGCACCATTTTAGTTGCCCTCATAAATTCCATTTCTTCACTTCAACCACAAAAGTAGCAGATGACTCATTCTCACAGCTAAACAGAGGACACAGAGGGTTTAGAACAGAACATATGTAAACTAAATGACAATATAAATCTGAATGAAGGCCTATTAAAGCCTGACCCAGAGAACACATCACTGTTGAGATGCACAAAAGTCATACAGGTGCTTCTCCAATTATTGCACTGCTCTATTCATTTTATTGCTCATATTTATTTCAAAGGGATTCACATTTATATCAGACATATTCCAATACAAATTCTAAATAATAATAAATAGTATTTTTAAAGTGCCTTTGAAAAGTTTCCAGGTGGTCTGTACAAACATTTGAGCCTAATTAAAGGATATAAGAAACAGTTTTTTACACCTCTAAATGCCCTTCTGTTGTCCTTTTTGTGTCTATCCATAATTCTGATATGTTTTTGATCATTTTGTTTTTATCATTTTTGTTGAATTAATAATCTAATTGTGTTGCCTTTGTAACTACTCTGAATCACTCTCTCCTCAGAAGTCACTGCTCTCTCTTCATACTGCCTGAACACTGTATGACGTCAATAACACCATTCCAGGCCGTACAGATAAATAGCATGGAATGGTGATATTGATGTCATAGAACGTATTTGAAATATGACTAGAAAGAGCAGTAGCTGGTGAGGAGAAAAGAACTCTATGCAGATCTGAGGTACCCCCAAGTTATAGTGATGCTCCTAAATACACCTTATCCAGACTGGAACCCCTTTTCCATGCCTTCTGTTGCTTCTCTCTCGATGTTATCCCCCGCACCCATCACTGTGACCTCTACCATTCCCTTGAATTCCCATCCCTCAAAAACTGCCGCCTGCAACACTGCAAAATTTGTCTCAAAATTCTGGCTTGACACCCTCCCATCCTACCTCTCTTCACTACTTTCCCCAGCTCCCTCTCCTACTCATGCCCTCAGATCTCTTGACTACCGGCAACTACTAATCCCTAGATGGAGGACTACCATCGGGCAAGCAGCCTTCTCACATCACTTCCCTAAACTCTGGAATGAGCTCCCTCCACAAATTTGCCACTCCTCTTCCCACTCCCTATCCACAGTGCTGGCAAATTACCTCATGGTAAATTGCTCCTGCACTTGATACTTACAAGTGCCTCCCTCCCGGTCTGTCCCCCCCATCTACCTGACCAGTGGCACCTAGCATACGCAATGGAAGCTGGCTTATCTGTACCAACTATGACACTTCTTGGCTTGTGTTCTTTTGTTCTGTCCTAATTGCACTTAATACTCTATCTTTTCACCTCAGTGTTATCTAAATCTATGTGCTACAAGCTAATTGTTACCAATGTATTTTATGTACTACAAGCTAAACTGCAACCTAAGTTGCTGTTAATAACAGTGCTATTAGCTTGAACTGTAACAAATGTAGTATCCTTGTACTTGTATAACTGTAATCTCAGCCTACTGTATACCTTGTTAAGTGTAAATCTTTTAATAACCTGCGTGTTATCTCCCACTGTACCCCCTCCCTACATGTTGCACCATAAGATGAGCATCTTCTTGCTCAGTGTGCCTTTCCTGGTGAAACAATTTCAATAAATAAATCATTTATTGTATTTATTAAAAACTGGTCAATGCATATCAGAATACATAACTAGCATGGAAAGGAAGATTGAAGGGCAGAAAACTATGTAAAAATAGTTTCATGTGTCCTTTAAGATAGAAATGTTCAGAGAGAGTTAAAAGCTAAACTAAAGAAATACTTTTTTAGTTTACTTTTAAGTAGTTTAGATCCTCGCATGCCCAGATTTCCAGTGGTAGTCCATTCCAGAGTCATTGGCCATGGACTGAAAAGCCACAATCACCAAATGCAGCCAGTCTGTTGGTTGGAATGTTGCAGAGATAGACATCAGTGATGTAGCATTTCTGATAATATTTGCAAGACCTCCTGTGCCACTACTGCCCCCCTCCGCCCTCTCCGTTCCACTGACAAGGGATTGCTAGAGATTCCCAGGGTCCATTTAACCCTTTGAGAACTGAATATGTGTGAATGTATATAGATTCTGGATGTATATATATATGTCCACAGTCTTCTAAGGGTTTTAAAACTTCGGGAGCTAGAGACTTTTCCTTTGTAGCTCTGATCTTGTGGAATTCTCTACTTTGTTGGATTAGAGAATGCCTGACCACTGAAGCTTTCAAATCTGCCTAAAAGACTGATTTATTTAATCTGGCATTTTCGGATACCTGAAATTCCTGCTGCTTATGATTAATTGTTGTATAATGTTTTTATTGCGTAATAGATAGGTAGGTAGGTAAAAGTTTATTTTAAAACAAGTAATACATGTCGTTTGGACAAAAGTCCAGTTTACAAAACAGACCTGTGTAGTACTGTGTAATACTCTAGAACTTGAAATTTTCACTGTCAGACAACTCTCACTATTTTCGTTGAAGCACCAATTTGCATGAAAATAAATTTGCACTGATTAGCACTTTTAGTATTTTTCCTTTATAATGAATGTGGTGACTGTGATTTAGTGCTAAAATACTTTTACACAATTATGGTTGTATTTGCACTAAATTTACTGTGCTTGAAAATAACTAGTTCTACAGTATATGTTTTTATTGTTTTATTCATATGTACAACGCTATAATCTGGCTCTGGAACAGCATTTAACAAATAAAGTTTGCTTTGTTTGCTTTACTATAAATAGGAAAGAGCATGTCCAGTGCAGCATCTGAATACATGCAGAAGTATTTTATAACTGATTCTGTATTCAGCTGGAAGCCAGAGATAATCGGTAAGGAGAGGTGAGACGTGATCACATTTCCAGGAGCCAGAGCAACTACGAGCAGCAGTAGCAGTCTGAACCAGCTAAAGATGATGCAATGTTCGTGTTGGGAGTCCAGACAAGAGGAACTTCTCATTGTCCAGTCATGAGAATGTAAAACAGTGGAGTAGGGTGGCAGCAGTTTCAGAGGTTAAGAAGGGATGAATCCTGGTAGCATAACTGGTAAGAGGTAGAGCTGACAATTTTGCCAAAATGGGATTCCAGGTAGAGCGTTTCATCAAAAAGAGCTCAGAGGTCACGGACAGCTGCAGTGGAGTAAATGGTAGTGGAACTGTAGTGCAGACCAAGGTCAGGTAAGGCTGTTTTGTCTTAGCTCATGTGTTACACACAAGAGATTCAGTCTTGCTGGTGTTTAAACAGGGGGAGTTTGTGATCATCCAGAATTGCCCATTGGCAAGGCACAGAGATATCCGAGCAAGAGTGACTTGAATGGTGTCAGTAACAGGGGAGTAAATCTGGGTATCATCGGCATAGATGTGGCAAGACAGAACATAAGCACTAATAATACTAGTGGTACTGGAGTATGGCAGTATAGCCCAGAGTAATGAGCTGTGAATGGGCTTGATGCAGCAGACAGGCTTTGAGTCCCACAGTGCCACTTGCATACTGTGTAGTGTTGCTTAGATAGTATCCTAGAAGTCAGGATATCAGCAGATACCTCCCTTTTGGCCAGGCCGTTGCTGTGGTAGGATAACAGTGCTATCTGACCATGAATCCTACCCCCTAGGATCCAATGTATAGATCCTATAAATGTTGTGGATCCTAGCAACAGATCCAGTTTGGATCCTAAAAATCTGACCTAGGATCCATGGATCTGAGCTAGGATCCCTGGATCCTAACTAGGATCCTTCGCTATATGTCCCCAGATCCTAACTATCTGACCTAGGATCCCTGGATCCTAACTAGGATCCATCGCTATCTGACCCTAGTTCCTAACTATTTGACCTAGGATCCCTGGATCCTAACTAGGATCCATCGCTATCTGTCCCCAGATCCTAACTATCTGACCTAGGATCCATAGATCTGACCTAGGATCCCTGGATCCTAATTAGATTTCATTGCTATCTGACACTGGATCCTAACTACCTGACCTGGGATCCCTGGATCCTAACTAGATTCCATTGCTATCTGATGCTGGATCCTAACTATCTGACCTAGGATCCCTGGATCCTAACTAAGATCCATCGCTATCTGACCTTGCATCCTACATCCTTCTTTGGTAGGATTTCTGGTAGGATCCTAGGTAGGATAGCAGCACTATCTGACAGATAGCGGTCACTGTGTCACCCTATACAAGTCACTTAACCTGCCCAGTGCTCCCATGTCAGACACTTGTGTCTAGTGGGCCTTACCTGGTTACCAATGAATAAAAATAAAAATTAAAAATAATTCAGGGGAGCCATGTATAGCATAAACAGGAGGGGTCCCAGGACAGAGCCAGGCTCCCACTGCTTTAGGTGGGGAGATTGAAGAAGTAAAGCAGATAGTCTGATCTTTGCAGGAAAGGTACGAGTAGAGCCAACACTGGACTGTACTTGTGATGCCAAAGATGAATTTCAGAGGAATTAACAACATTTTGTGATTAATGGTATTGAAAGCAGAGGAAATGTCTAACAGCAGCAGAGCAATTGGAACTCCTTCATGGACTGATAGTAAAATGTCATTTGACACTTGTAAGAGCACAGTTTCAATACTGTGAGTGCTTCAGAAACCAGACTGGAATTAAGGCAGAAGTTGACTAGATAAGAGATGTTTGATTAGCTTGTGGTCTACTTCTTTCTCTGTTACCTTAGAGATAAATGGAAGCTGGGCAACTGGATGGTAGTTGGAGAGAATATCTGGAGTTTCTAACATTGGCAGAACTAAAGCAGTACTGAAAGATGCAGTAAAGGCACCAGTCAATAGGGAGGAACTGATAAGAGCAGTGCTGACTGGAATCAAAATTAGAAACAAGCTTTTAATTAAGCAGGTTGGAGCAGGGTCCAAGGGAGGTGAGGTAGAGCTGGAGTTTTTCACAATTGGGAGGATGTCACTTTATTAAGTAGGTAGCATAAAGAAAGGATTGAAGAACAAATACCAACTAAATCCAAAGATACTGGAGTTAGAGAGGAGGTGGACAAAGTGACAGTGCTCAGCTTTTTGTCAGAGAAATCCCATAGATCCTGAGCAGTGAGTGAAGTGGTTGGCTTTAAACAATGAGGTTTGCTGAGTGGGTTTGTGGTTTGAAAGAGCTTCCTTGGATTTCCTTTTTGGGAGTAGTAATAAATTCTTCTTAGTGGTTCTTTTTGGCTTCATGCAGAAGTATGTTGCATTTTTTTGCAGTGGTCACAGTATAATTCCTGAAAAACCATTAGGTCATGCTTGTTCCATTTCCTCTCTAGTTGCCTTCATTTCCTCTTTTCCAGAAATAGACTGGGGGAGAGCATGGATTTTGGAGGGCACATTGAAGCTTTGAGAGATCCAAGAGGAGTGAGTTTGTCCAGAGCAGAGATTAAAATGTTGTTCTAAAATGGGCAAAAAATTCCTAGCATTCCAATTGGCTAGGGCACCCACCTAAGCAGGTGGGTATTTTTCAATAGAGCCTACTTAAAAGAAAGTGCCAATTTGGGGTGTCCTATCACTAAGGGTATTCTTGGGCACCCCAAATTTTCAAAGTCGACAACTGTCATTGTTTTTCTCCCACTTAGCTGGTGATGTGCTGCATCTCAGCTGGGCTATCCTGGATAAATAACTTGCAATGCAGGACCCCACTGGAAACGAGATGTTGAATCTCAGCTGGGCTATTCTGGGTAAATAAACTGTAGTGCAGGACCAAATGGAAAACAAGAATTTGTGTCTCAGCTGGGATATCTTGGGAAAATAAACTGTAATGCAGGAACCAACAGGAAACAAGATGCTGCAACTCAGCTGGGCTATCCTGGGTAAATAAATTGTGATGCAGGACCCCACTGTAAACAAGATGCTGCATCTCAGCTGGGCTATCTTAGGAAGATGAATTGCAATGCTGGTCCTCCCTGGAAATGAAATGCTTCACAGCTGGGCTATCTCAGTTAAATAAATGGGAATGGAAGACTCCAGTGGAAATGAAATGCATCTCACTTGGGCTATTAAGGGGGTTCCATGTGATAACTTCAATCATGGAATAGTGATTGCCATTTGGGAGAGTGTACATCGCCAAAAATACATTTTGGCGATGTACACTTGCAGTGAACAGCAAAAGGGTGCACGACAGTTAGGTTTTTTACATTTATGCAGGGGGCTGCACCCCCCCAGAGTGGGCTTCACCCCCACTTCCTTCTACTAAAGGATTCTCAACTCCAGGGGGGTGCATGTTGGGGGGTGTGTGTGCAAAAGTTAAAAAAAAAAAAAGAAAATCCCAGACCCAGTGCAAAAAACGAATGTGCCCAGAACTGAACCTGGCAACCTCCAAACCTCAGCCTGCCACCAACCCATTATGCCACACAGCCAGCTCGGCAGCCCATTGCCACACTACAACCCCACAACCCCCTCCCTTCTGCCCATTGCATGACATTGTCCTCCCCACCCTCCCACGTGTGTATACAAAGCGACATCCTGGTGCTACATTTGCCCACCCCCATATGGTCGCCCCTGCCGGGTAGCCTTATGCGCAAGCACTGTGATTGAGTTGTCCTTTTTGAAAGCACTCAATTGCGGTCACCAGCATCACAGGCTACCTATTAAGGGTAAATAAGTTGTAATTCAGGACCCCACCAAAACTGAGATGCTCCAACTCAGCTGGGCTATCCTGGGTAAATAAATTGTAATGCAAGACCCAACCAGAAATGAGATGCTGCATTTCAGTTGAGCTATCCTGTGTAAATAAACTGTAATGCAAGACCCCACTGCAAACAAGAGGCTGCATCCAAGCTGTGCTATCCTGGATAAATAAACTGTAATGCAGGACCCCACTAGAAATGAGAAGTTGAATCTCAGCTGGGCTATTTTGGCTAAATAAATTGTAATGCGGGACCCCACTGGAAATAAGATGCTGCATCTAAGCTGGGCTATCCTGGGTAAATAAATGGTAGTGCAGAACCCCACGGGAAATGAGGTGTTGCATCTCAGCTGGGCTATCATGATTAAATAAATTGTAATGCAGGATCCCACAGGATACTAGATACTGCATCTCAGCTGTGCTATCCTGGGTAAATAAATTATAATGGAAATGAGAGGTTGCATCTCAGCTGGGCTACTCTGGGAAGTTACTTCAAGTTGCCTTCTACTGAACATCGCAAGGGCAGTGGTTCTTCACATATAGGGCCCTCCAAATGGCTTAATTCGCTCAACTCTGTCCTTCAAATAGAACCCAAACCCTGCCCTTTCAAATATAAACTTCGTTCTTATCTTTCTGCTATCAGTACCCGCGACTGTGACAACTAATGCATACACTGTATTTCAGCCTCTTTGGATAACCATTCTACAACATCACTTATTTAACTGCCCCCTACCCCTGTAGCACCCAGACGCCTATCATTACTCACCCTCCTCCCCCACCCCTTTTCCAACTTCTATTTATCTTAGCGGAGAGTAACCTTACTCTTCACCATGGGTTACTCCCCTCCCCCTCCCCTAGCTATTTCCTACTCTCCTCTCTCACACCAACAAGATCCTCTGGGCTGCTCCAATTAATAACCCCCTACCCCTCTTCCACTTCCATAAAGTGTCGTAAACCTGACTATCAGGCGCTCTCAAACATTTCTATTCCACTCTGTTCTCCTCGCCTCCTTTTCTTCTGCCCCCTCTCCTGATTCACTAGCCTAATTGACAAATGCTCTGCCTATTAGCATTGACAGGCTGCAAAGATTGAAACTAACTGTTCTATGTAACTATTGTGCCATACTTTTTCATCTACTGCAATGCCTTGTCTGTTGTTCTCTTATGTGGCACTTTTGTAAATGAGCTTTTGCTCAAAGGTACAAATCCAAGATGTCAATGAAATAAAATAAAAATAAATAAATTATAACGCAGGATTCTACTGGTAAATACATTTTAATGCAAGACCCAATTGGAAGCAAGACGCTGCATCTCAGCAAGGCTGTCCTGAGTAAATAAATTATAGTGCAGGACCGCACTGGAAATGAGAACCTGCATCTCAGCTGGGTTATCTTGGTAAATAATTGTGTAAATATATTAGTCAGTGTATGTGTGTGTGTATGTGTGTGTGTGAGTGTGTCACAGCAAGTAGAAAGCTCAGTTAGGTGGCTCAACGGTTCATGCAAAAATCGATAATTTTCCCATTCCTCACTGCCCACAATACCATTATTTGTTGCAGTCCTATGTGCTCTTACTAGAGTTTATTTTATTTCCACTTTTTCAGCATCTTTTGCTAGTTTGCTTCCCTCTTTTGGTGCTCTTTTCTTCTCCCCTCCCACTCTCACTTTTTTCCAGACAGCTTGTAGGTTGCTTTTAACTTGCATAACAGGCTTTACATACACTTTTATTTGGTTTAATGAATCAATTTGTATTAGGGTGGTAGGATTTTTGTTACTTAACTTCACTTTTTCAGTAGAGCCTGCATTTTCATATCAAGCTCCTGTACCGAAGTGTTTTGCAGTGGTTTCTCACATCCAAAAGGGACACTGTCTTTGACATTTAAAAGAAAGTGCTGCCCTTGCTGTAGCCATGCCCCTTGATGAAGCATCAGGTCTATGACGTGAAGCACTGGGTCTCTGTGCTGGTAACTTTCAAGTGGAAATAGACATGTTGGTGCTGCATACTAATTTTCTGCGAATATCTTTTATCTTCATGGATGACTGTTACCATGGTTGTTGGCTTGCTGTGCATGTTTTGAGTTCAGCACCCATTCATACTGTGAGCATGTGCTTTTTGTGTCTCTGGGACTTCATGTAGCCCACCTGGTTCTTTTTTTTTTTTTTTCATTTTTCCTCCCATTCCCTCACCATGGTAGCACACAGGCTTTTTGCGTGCGAAGGCATGCATGCATCCCTGAACTGTGGCCCCTTCCTTCGAGTCACTCACACCCGTTGTACCTCCCCAGGACTCCACCTGCTGGCAGTCAGAGGATGAGATGGCTGGCAACCCCTCCTTGGAAGAGGAAAGCAGTCCCTGTGATGCTCAATCCACTCCCCTCTGGCTGACCCCCAGCGAACCGAGTCATTTCCCAAACCAGGGTTGCTGGCATGGCAGCAGTTGAGACACAAGTACCTCAGCTCTCCATGCCACCGACCAGGTTTCTTTTTAGATTTTTATCCCTGACTTCCATTGTCTATGTTATTCAGGGATATATATATATATACACACACACACACACACACACACACACACACACATATATATATATATATATATATATATATATATATATATATATATATATATATATATATGGCTATAACCTGCTCAGGCCAAGAAAGGCATGTAAATGCAAGGTAGGAATTTTTCTATCTGGTTTTCTCCCTCAACCACCCACCTCCCCATGGTGTGGGCAGTGCCCATGGGCATTGGCATGCACTGCATGTCCCTATGGCTGGAGCAAACTCCCTGGTCCATCTACAGTGGTCTGTGTGAGACACAGGAGCCCTCCACCACCAACCCGACCCAGTCAAAATTCACAGCCTTTTGGCAGCTACCCCAGCCTGGGGTATCTCCTAATGCAGTGACATGAGTCCACTCCTGAACTTTGTTGCCTATACTGCAGTGCAGTGCATGCTGTCACTTGGCAGCAACGGCAGCCAGACTCCATCATTTGTAATGCACTGGTAACAATAATGTTTGGGGTAGCACACTGCTGAATGGATGCGAACATGGCCAATTACAACCAACGGGCTAGGGGAAAACATCCTTTGTATTCTGATCCCTCATCCCAATGGGATTCTACAAATCTGCATGGTGTAGTTGACAAGTATCAAAACCCAAAATACAGCAACTAACTTTGGGATGCTACTATCATGAGAATATGGGATGGACCACTAATTAGGAAAGGGGGATATGATAGAGACTTATACGGTCCTAAGGGGTATAAATAAAGTAGATTGCAAGGACCTATTTGTTAGAATTAGAGATGCACTTACTGGCGGGGCATGCTCGGAGATTTGTTGTGGTGAGGGAGTAAATCCTAAAAGGATACAAGGCAGCTTTTCTTCTTTGAAAACGTGTTGGAGCCTTGGAACAGATTACTGGCAGAGGTTGTGGGATTAAGGACCATTAATGGGTACAAACATGATGAGACAGGGCCAGCGAACTCATAATCCCACTTACAGGAACTGAGAAATGAGAGGAAGAGGGAGAGTTGGGGGGTAAATAACCCACCATGGCACTATGCCTGGGGGAAAGCAGTAACAATTATGGGTTGACTTAATGGGCCATCTGTCTCCTTCTGCGTCCAGTTTTATGTTTCTGTGTCCTGTGTCCATCTTCTGGTTCCTGTGTTTCTATTATGTGACAGGGCTAGGAATGGGAAGAACTGCATATGTCAAGAGAAGAACCTCCAGAACCTGTGTGATTCAAAAATCTAGGAATAAGTAAAACTTCCCTAAAAAGCTAGTTTGAGAGGGCCTTAATGCAACTGCATAATTAGCATGTAATATATATGGGTAAGTGTCTTTTCAGGTAGAAAAGCAGTGGAGTCCAAAAGTCAAAATACCATTCTTCTGACATCAGAAACTTGTAATGCCATCATTCTGAATTCAGAAAACTGGTATTACAATTTTGAATTCCTCAAAAACTCCTGCACTGTTCATAGTTGAAAAAAATGCTGTATGCTGAAGGCAAAGTGAGAGGGCAGGAATGGCATCCGGTCAGCGGGACCCTTGCGGAGAGAAAGTGGGGTTTCCTATGTGCAGGTGCATTGATATCCCTGTGTGCATGCTGACATTGCCAGAGGTTCACTACCACCATGGAAAAAGTTTGACCTTGGTGCTGGCTTCAGGCAGGACCCCTGTATGTCCAGGGTGGTCCTTGATGCCACCACAAGCAGCCCAGTGAGGTGCATGACATGGGGTGTAGCCGGCCACCCCCTACCTCTGCCCAGAGGGTAAACCAGGGCTCCATGGGAGCAGGCTGTGGTACTGTAGGCAGGGACCATGGGATGGCCCTGTGGCCCCTAGCTGGAGGACTGGGTCAGTGATTCAGGGCCAAAAACAATAAATTGAAAAAAAAAAAAATTCCCACCCCTATAGGTTTTAAGTACAGTCAAAAAAGTCTATGCTACCCTGTTTTGGAATTCCATACCCAGGATAGACCAGAAGGGCATTCATTGTACTGGGCTCTATGCTGTTTCCATTTACTCCATTTCCAGCTTCTCCTGGGCAGAGACAAGTGAAGTGCCCTGTATAGTGTTCCGTTTGGCTCGTGTATGGCTCTGACAGACCAGTTGTAAAGGGGAGCACATCACCACATGTATGTGTTCATCTGTAATCTATCAGGAACAATGGCGCAATAACACGCTCAGGAAACACTCCGCGATGGAGACCATGTATAAAAAATCTTTCAGCATATGGTTAAACCTTTCCACTCCCCTCATTTTCAGAATATATTACATCCAGAAATGCAAATGTTTCATCTCTTACTGTTTCAGAAATCAAGCATGCTCTCATACAATAAGCTGAGTCTTATTGTGAGACACTAACTCCATCAAGTTCGGCGTCTCTGCTGAAAAGTGGAGTCAGAAATAGGAAGAATAACAACAGAATCCACTCAAGGGGAGAAGGCAATTTCAGGCCATGAGCTGTAACACTTCACAAGAGTAGCAGTGCAATGACAGCCAAGTGAAGCAGACTCTCAAGGTCCCATGGTGTTAATTGTCACTTTATGTGAAGCATGTTCAGTAAAAGAGACAGCTTGCAGCGGTCCGTGTGCATAGAGACACAGAATTTGCTGGCAGAGAAGGACCACTTGACCACTCATTCTTGATCTCCGGTCTATTATCCCCCCCCCCTTTCTTTCTTTCCCCTAAGATTGCCTTGTGTCTGTCCCCTGCATTCTTGAACTCCACCAGTTTTCACCCCCACCACCTCGGCTGGAAGTCTATTCAGGAATCCACCACTCTTTCTGTGACAAAGTACTTCCTCACATCTCTCCTGAATTTACCACCCCCCCAACTTCATTCCATGTCCCCTTGTTCTTCAGCAACTTTTTTTCTGAAAAATGCATCCCTCCTGTACCTTATTTACCCCCTTTAGGTACAGTATTTAAAGGTCTCTATCATATCCCCTCTCCCTGATGTCTTCCAGTGTGTATATATTCAGGTCTTTAACCCTCTCCTCATAGGGCTTTTAATGCAGACCCTGCACCATTTTAGTTGCACTCCTCTGGACCGCTTCCACTCTATGTCCTTCTGGAGATGTGGTCTCCCAAAATGGACACAGTACTCTAGGTGGGGTCTTATCAGTAATCTATACAGAGGCAACATCACCTCCCTCTTTCTGCAGGTGATACCCCTCCCTATGTACCCCAGCATCCCACTAGCCCTCTCAGCTGTCTTGTCACACTACCTGGCCACCTTTAGATCATCCACAATTATTATCCCAATATCTCTTTTCTGTTTAGTGGTCGTCAGTACCACCCCACCAATTCTATACTCAACCCCTGGGTTTCTGTACCTCAGGTGCATTATTTTGCACTTTTTTGCATTGAAACCCAGCTACCATACCTTGATCACTTTTTACGTTTTCTCACGTCTCTGCCCAGCCTTTCCACCTCCCTGTTGTGTCCACCCTATTGCAGATTTTGGTGTCATCCACAAAGAGGGAGACTTTCCTTTCCAGCTCCTCTGCAAGGTCACTTATAGAGATACTAAAGGGACACTGTCAACCCCCCAGGCCTCAAAGAGACCAAAGTTTAAAAAACACATTTTATGATTGGTCACATTCTGTAGAGACTGCTGATATACTGTATACCGTAGTTTAGTTCTGATTCCTTTTTTTTTTTGTGAACTTCCTTTATTGCTCCCCTGAGATCAGGGCATCTCTCAGAGGTGCCCACTTGGACAACGCCTCTACTCCCCTGCCTGAAGTCTGCCTGCTCTCCAGCTCCCCCAACTGGACTTCCCAGCACCCCCAGATCACCCCTCTGGGGAGGGCCCGCTTCTCCTACCTGGTGGCCTGTTCTGTGATTAGAGGGTCCATCCAGTGAGGGGTCTGGGCTGCTGTCGGGGAGGTGGCCCAGCACTGGGGATGTGGATACAGTCCACTGGAGCCCATGTCACCTCCCTAGTCCCAGGGGAGATTTTCTCTTTGTTTCCCTCTGGAATGCGGACATGCAATGTTGACAACACACCTTGCTTGCAGCTGACCACTGCCACTCCGCCCCCGATGTAGCGTCGAGCCTCGACACCAAGTAGGGCTCCTGATCTCCACCAGGAGTCGCAACGGAGTGAGGCATACCCCGGTGCCGACACTGGGAAGGGAGAGCAGTCCTATAGATGCTCAATCCCCTCCCTCCCCACTGACCCCCAATGAACTGAGTCCGGTCTGGAACCTGGGTCGCTTGTGTGGTGCAAGGTGTGGCATTCAGCACCTCAACCCTCAGCACCACTGGGCCAGCTCCTTTTTCCTTCTAAAAAGTGAAAAACAGCTTGCCCACACCAAAACATTTCATTTCATTTTTATTTTATACTGAATGATCTGTGGGTTAAAAGCCCATTTTCACGGATGACCAGTGTAACAAAAACATACAATATACAGAACACACACGTTGTACAAAATACAAAAAACTAATACATACATACAATCATCTAAACGTCAATTATAGCATTTACACACCGAATTTGTAAGCAAATAACTCCTTAGGGTTTTCTTAAAACTAGTCATCTTAGAACAAGTAACAATTGTTCTAGGTAGTTTATTATAGAGAATAATAGGAGAGAAGGTTAAGGAACGTGCTAGGGAACATGTTTGTTTACATTCTTTGATCAACTCCCACTGCATCTTTACTGAACTGGGAACACCCCGACACAGTGTAGCAACTCATAATGCAGCCAGAGGAGAGGAGACTATTGCATCTCAACTCACTGCACTGTTCAAGAGTGCTTCTAATGTTTAGAAAGTATGCAGAAACAGTAGATCAAGGATTTGAAACAAAATAGGGCTGGGCATAAATACTCTATTAGCATGCATTTTAGATCTACTAAGAAAGAAAGCAGATAAAACAACCAGCATTATCACTGAATTTTATAGGGTAAGCAATCCTAAAATGTAGGTTTTCAACCAAAAATAGTATGATGCAAAAAGGTGAAAGCGTCCCTTTAAAGAGGACCGGTCCCAGCACTGATCCCTGAGGCACCCTGCTGGTCACCCTCTCTTTCTCACAGTGCACTCCATTTATCACCACCCTCTGCCACCTATCAGCTAACCAATTTCTTACCCAGTTAACCACCTTTGGACCCACCCCTAAGCTACTCAGCTTGCTTAAGAGTCTCATACATGGAACAGAGTTAAAGCCTTACTGATACCTACGTAGGCTATGTCCACCGCTCCACCCAGCCCTCGTTCCTTGGTCAGCCGGTCAAAGAAATCTGTCAGATTTGTTCGACATGCCCCCAGTCCATGCTGTCTTGGGTCCTGTAACACACTGGATTTGAGATATTTCACAATCCTTTCCTTCAGCAGTGATTACATTAACTTTTGCACCACTGCAGTCAGGCTGACCAGCCTGTAATTGCCAACCTCCTCTCTGCTACCATGTTTGTGTCATGTGACCACATACAGTGGTCCTCAATGGCAGCCTTGTGGGACCATTTACCATGGCCATCAACCTAGGTCCCTGGGAGAAAACGTTTGCTCACAATTATGCTAGGTTTGCACTTCTAGTCAGGAGCACCAAAGTAAATCCAGACACAGTGGAAGCAATAACAGTACTGTCCAAACCAGGTTGGGATTCTAGAGTGTGGCTTTTATTCACATACACAGAGAATAATAACAAAGCGAAGATGGAACCCCACAGGGCTACTCCTACTGGTAGTGCAGATTACTGAGGTACAGAGAACGCACACAGCGAACTCTCAGGTTCTGACTTGAACAGCGAACACTCTGGTTCTGAATTACACAGTGAACTCTACGGTTCTGAATTATATAGTGAACTCTCTGGTTCTGAATTAGAAATTGGCACACAGCCAGAACTGGTACATTTCCTCTTGACTAGGCTCACACGGCCAGTACTAGGAGACTTTCCCATATTTCATGAGGAATTATTGGTGGCACCCTCATAGAAACATAGAAACATAGACTTTGACGGCAGATAAGGACTGCTAGGCCCATCTAGTCTGCCCATTTCCCTACCTACAGGATAGGCCTCAGATCCTAGTTAACCAACAGCCTATTTCTTCCTACCCCCCACAAGAATTGCCTTATGTCTGTCCCATGCATTCTTGAATTCTCCCACAGTTTTAGATCCCACAACCTCCTCAGGAAGGCTGTTCCATGCATCCACTACCCTCTCTGTGAAATAATGCTTCCTCACATTGCCCCTGAACCACCCTCCTTCTATCTTTAAATTATGTCCCCTTGTTCTTGCAAGTCTCTTTTTCTGAAAAATGCTACCCTGTTGGACTTTGTTGATTCCACTGAGGTACTTAAAAGTTTCTATCATGTCCCCTGCCTCCTTCTTTCCTCAAGGGTATAGCATATTAAGCTCCTTAGTCTCTCCTCATACGGCTTCTCTTGCAGACCCTGCACCATTTTAGTTGCCCTCGTCTGGACTGCCTCTATCCTGTCTATGTCCTGCAGAGATGGGGTCTCCAGAACTGGACACAGTACTCAGATGGGGTCTCACCAACTGTCTGTACAGAGGGATAACAACTTCCTGTTTTCTGCTGCTGATGCCTCTCCCTATACATCCCAGTATACCCCCAGCCCTCCCTACTGCCTTCTCACATTGCTTGCTAACCTTAAGGTCATCTGATATGATTACCCCCAGGTCCTTTTCCTTTTTTGTTGTTGTTACTACCTCCCCACCCATTGCGTATTCTTCCCCTGGGTTCTTGTTTCCCAGGTGCATTATTTTGCACTTCTTTGCATTGAATCCTAGCTGCCATACTTCTGACCATTCCTCCAACCTTGCCAAGTCCCTTTCATCCTTTCCACGCCTCCTTGTGTATCAACCCTGTTGCAGATTTTTGTGTCATCTGCAAAAAGGCATACTTTTCCTTCCAGTCCCTCTGCAATGTCACTGATGAAGACATTAAAAAGGACTGGACCCAATACTGAACCCTGCGGTACCCCACTAGTAACCCCCCTTTCTTCAGAATGGACTCCATTTACAATTACCTTCTGTGTCCTGTTGTCCAGCCAATGTTTTACCCAGGCTACCACCGAGCACATCTAGGCTCACAAAAAATCCAACCCATGTCTGGGTAACTATTTCCATCAGGCACTGGCCAAATGCACTGAATGAAAATTGAACTGGTGCCCAAACTGAACCCGGCGAGGTAAACTGGTTACTTGAGATAGGGGGGGTCTTCCACCTTTGGCTTCCAAGTTTATACTTGGCCATTCATCTGGTTAATAACACCCTCACAGAAAACTTGTAGATGTTTTCTTGAAATGTTTTTCACACTTAACATACTACATGAATAAAAGTTCTGTACTTGGATAGTCTCTCTCTCTAGACTCCATAGTAGGAAGACACTTTTAAAAACAGAAACAGTCTATGTGACAGTGTCCCTTTTGTCAGAGAATTTTTTCAATTCAATTCAATTCATCTTTATTTTTAAAAGGCGCTTTTCTTAAAATCAAAGCGCCTGTACAAACTCACATAACAATAAATACAATAAAGTTAAAACTAATATAAATCCTTAAAAACTATATTAAAAAGGTGGGTTTTCAAAGCTCCCTTAAAGCTAAGGATGGTCTGGCAATCTCGTACCTGACGAGGTAGAGAATTCCACAGGGTAGGTGCCATAAAGCTAAATGACCTAGCACCAGATGTTTTCAAACGTACCCTGGGAATCTCTAGCAATCCCTCGTCAGTGGATCGGAGGGAGCGGGAGGGACTATAGGAGCAAAGGAGCTCTTTCAGGTAGGTAGGTCCCAGATCATGTAGGGCTTTATAGGTCAGTAAACCAACCTTGAAGATGATTCGCCAAAGCACTGGCAGCCAGTGCAGCCCGCGAAGCACAGGCATTATATGGCTGGCTCTAGAGGATCCAGTCAACAACCTGGCTGCTGCATTCTGCACTAGCTGCAGACGGCGAAGTTCAACCCCCGATAGCCCTAGGTATAAGGAGAAAATACACCAATGAATGCAGTTGCCCCTTCTGGGCTAAACACAAAAGTACTCACAGTTTCTAAAGTTGGAACAGGCAGCTTCACTAGACAGACTGGGTGAGGGGATTGCCCCGAACCCTGAAGATCGCCCCCATCCCTCCTGGGATGGGGCAAAGGAAAACCCACTGGGAATGGTTTCCACCACTTCAATCTCTGTCTTCTATGTTCTTCTTCCAGGGTGAGAACAAACTACCAAACACACAGTGGTAGCTCTCTGTCAGAGCTAAAACTGAGGAGCTGCTGCAGGCTGCAGCCTCCTCCTGGAACTCCACTCTATGGACTCCACGAACATTCCAAAGCTATCTCCCTTGCAGCTAAACAAGTGTGGTTTATGCAGCTGCGAAAGTTCCAAAGTGACATCATCACCCCAGCTCATCTGAGACTGAAAAACAGAGTGTGACACTGTGAAATCCATTTACCTGGCATTTCACAAGCTGTCTATCCCTGCCAGCCACAGGTTCTAACTGGGATTCTAGTAACCCCTGGGAACGAGGGGGTTACACTTGCTCCTGGCTCAAGGGGTCTGGCTGGTTTCATTCGAGCAGGCAGCAGCTTTCAGTCCCAAGCATTGATCAAATACTCCGGAAAGCTACCCCCTCCCTTCCCTGTCTAGGGGTTTGGCAGTGTTGGGTAAGTTACTTTTTCTATTACTTTTGGAAACTTGTTCCAGGAATCTGTGCAGTCACTAGCAAGGATTGAGACATACTAGAAAAAGTAATACACCTCACAGTTACAGTTACTTCTTTCTTTTTATACAAAAGTAATATATAACTGTAATCAATTACATTTATTTGAAAGTAACTAGTAACTAACCTATTACTTTCAAATAAATGTAATATGTTATAGTCACTTATTACTTTTGTATTGCTTTTGTATAAAAAGAAAGAAGTAACTGTAACCTAAGGTGTATTACTTTTTCTAGTACTTCTCCATCCTTGCTAGTGACTGCACAGAGCTTCCTGGAACAAGTTTCCCAAAGTAATAAAAAATGTAACTTACCTAAAGCAGGGGTTTGGTGGAATACTGTGTCTGGGAAAGAGGGAGGGCACCATCTCGACTGGCAGCAACTAGATAAAACACAGTACCTTACTCTTTTGAAGTTTGGGATTCCGCAGTTGGCGGCTTGATTTCTGTTGAGGTGCAAGCTAGTTGGAAGTTCCTCCCTTCACGAATGGTGGCCACAGGATCGGTTGATTCTCTAGAAAACAGTTTGGTTAGGCAAATGCGCAGCATAGCAGGTTAAGGGACTCCAAATGATTTAGTCCAGAACAGGAATGAGATGCAATCAGGCAATTTTATTTAGTCCAAAAGCTCAAGGTGACACACACAAGCAGAACTCCATGGAGGATACTCATTCAGTTTGTTACATTTCCCGAATTTCTACAGCCATGGCACAGTCTCTTGGGGAACCAGGATTTGAACCTGGGACCTATTCTCTCACCCCTCTCCATTTGAGTATAAAGGGCTCCGAATTGCTTTAGGACATGTTCTCTGTCCCCCTTTTGATCGCCACTTCACGATTCCCCTCCGGTGGGAGTAGGATGTACACCTTTCTGACCATTTTGGCAACTCTCCTCAGAATGGAAGGGGGGGTGTCAGCTGAATTACAGGCACTGTCCTTTCCTCAGTGGCACCTGCACCTGCTGATCCTCGGGCAGGGTTCGCACATGGCAGGACCAATTCTCCCTGAGGCACCAGTGGTCCCCATACAGTCCAGCAGCACATACCTTGAGTGGACACGGAATAGCACAGGGCTCCTATCTGCCACCTATGACCCCACCGGAAACGTCACTGACACCTCTGCCTCTCAGGCTCTCCATGGCAACCACTCCTCTCTGACCAGAATTTGAAGCCTAGCAGGCTCCTGGTGACTTTCTATTCTGTTGCTGCTCCCTCTGGATCTGCTGCACCACTGTTGTCATGTGGGAGCCCCTTCAGCTACTTTGGGACCGGGGTGCAATCTCCCCACCCCGGCCCCGGCCTCGCCGGCCCCGACTGGAGGCCTACCCCTCAGGCCTTAGACAGGCCCACCCACTCCCCCTGACAACTCTTTAAGACTCCTTAATGGTTTCTCCCTGTGCTGGTTGGCGCTTCAAACTCCCCTGCATGCTGCAAGCCCCGCCCATGGCCCAGCGGCATGCGCACCTCCCAATGCCAGCAGGGCATCTATCTGGTAACCCCCCAATTTGGCACAGGGGTTACATTGTAATATGGTGACTCTCATGGCTTAGGGCAGCAACATGCTTGTCCAAAGAAATATGCACCACCAATTGATAAGTACTACAACCCATCACATGCTGTGCAGCCACACCCTCATGTTGTACATATTAGAAAGTCATTATAATACATGCTCAGCATATTTTTCCTATTGGTTTTAAAATGTTGTTATCAATGTTAGAACATTAAAAACAACTTACAATGTTTACAATAGTTTAATGCATCTGTGAGTGGGCACTGCAGTAGGCTGAAAGTGCCGGTGTCTTGGCAGTCTTTGAGCCAAATTGCAGACAAGATAACTTAAAAAAGATGCCTATATAGTTAAAAAAACATGGTGATCCTGTATTATAAAAATTAAAAAAAGCACCCAAGTGTAAACAATTCGCTGATTCTCACATCTCGTTGGTAGTGACTCAAGAACACTCGAGCTTCGTCCTCGTGTTCTATGATGTCACAATATCTACTCAGTGAGAGCATCAACTTGTTCTTAGTACTTGGTGTTATTTGTTCTCTACATTATAAAGTATTTAGAATATAGAAATTATCTTAATTCCAGTTTTAGAACTGTCATCTGCAATTTATGTTGCTGCTAAAGCGGAATCCTTTGAGACACCGGTGATTACTTCTTCACTCATCAAGCAGTCAGTGCTGAGTTCTGCTTCCAAAAGTCACCCTTAACCTATACAACGTGCTGCACAGACACCTTTATTGCAGGCAGGATTGCTTAGTCTCCAGGCAATTTTGGTATTCAACACACAGCCATACCATGACAGTTATCTGCCTCCAGGGCCATATAAAACAAACTCTGGCCAGAGCCAATAGGGCTGCAGGAGAGGAATATGGGTTTAAAATATTAAAAAATTTTTTTTATAAATTTTTACACCAAATTATCAACAAAGCCTTGTAATGAACCTGCCTCATAAAGAAGGGCAGAGAAAATGTTCAACTCCCGGCCTAAAGGTGATGTTGTGCAGGGACTGCAAAATCAACTTTTGGGCTACAAACACACATATTGGGCAGGAGTTGAAAAATGACAGCTGTCACATTCATAAGTCACTGTACTGAAATGGCTATGCTGAAATGTTGTGGTAAAATATTAAATATTACAAAAGTTATGAGCCTGCATTTGCAAAATTCAACATAGCCTCATAACGTAATAAGTGAACATACTAAAATCATAGAATACAAGAATGCGCAAAGTATAATACCACCACATATCAAATTTATTCAAAGCCATGGAATGCATTGCTAGTCTTTTTTATGGCATTGAAAAAGTTTAACTTGGTCCATGGGGAGGAAATTTGGATACGGCTTTACTTAATCAAGCCATAAATATTATATATCCGGGTAGAAATGGGGTTAGGGTGCATTCAGATGGAAGTGAGGATAAGGTAAAAAAAAATTTATTGTGGTACTGTATTTTATAAAGACCCTGCTGAAAGGATGCAGTATGGAGCATGCCATAGATGCTAAATTCTTTGGTGCGGTCTTATAGTGCAGCAAGTTAAATTGTGTCGGTATTCATTATTGAAAGTGGGGACTGTGAAAAATGTCATATGGTTGTCAATTCCGACCCACCTTTTTTCTTCTTTGATGACAAAATTGCTGCTTTAAGAAAATGGGCTATGTAGATCATTATGAGACATCATATTTTCAATAATGTCCACTTTTTACACCCTGTGAGGCACTGTCGCACCTAGGAAAACTAATCTTCTCACTTCTCTCTGAGTGCAAACCATGACCCCCTTTTTGTGTTGACAAATCCCCCCCCATCTGCCACTTACTTAGTGGCAGTGAATTTATGTAATATTTTTTAGTTCTGCATATTTATGCAGTCACATAAAATGCCTGCTGACATCCTTTGTAAGCTTCCCTCTATCAGTTTCTTCATATTTCCTCCAGTGGTTACATTTACTGCAGCAGTAAAGAGAATGTGTTCAGGACTAAAAATAAAAATAAATTTGTTTGTGGGCTTTCTGTTTAGATACCACTATTAAGGGGAAGCAGCATTTTCAAAACAGGAATACCTGGGGGGTCAGGAGAAATGATAGTTGCAGAAAGGCTCAGCCACTACTTTTTTATGCTCACTATGTGTGGGTGTACTATACACTTTAGTTAAATAAAGGGCTTTGAATAATATTTTTGTGGTCTTGGTGCTTTCTGCATAAGTGGGTGCTCCTCATCCTTTTGCTTGTCCCTGTGGAACAGCAGGCTGAGATGGGACATGAGCACAGTCTTCCCCTTCTCAGGGGTATTGGCAGGATTGAACATATTGATATGTTCTCCAGCAGAACACAGGGACATGCTCTGAAGGTCACAGATGGCAAGTTTAGGGGTAACATTAGGAAGCATATTTTGTCCCAGAAGGGGGTGGCCTTCTAAAATGAGCTGCCAATAGAGACTGTGGACATGAAGACAGTTGAGTGGTCCCCAGTGTTACCCATCCCTTAGTTTTTGCCAGCACTGAGCTGATACCGCTATGGAGAGCTTTTAGGAGTGGCAAGAGTGTTGAAAAGAATATGCAATGCTCTTGCCACACCACAGTCAGATGTAACTGATACTGCTGTGATTACAGAACTGTGCATGCGTGATACTTACGTAAGCACAGTTTGCTCTGGAGTCAGCCGTAACATGGCAGCACTGACATGACTACATAGATGCAATACTCACATATGCTTAGTTTAAGTCAGCACCGCCATGTTGCACATGGTGGCCATTAGTATCTCAGCAAATTTATCCTGTGTCAGTACCATGCATGCAGATGTAAACGTGGGTAAAAGTAAGACCCCACTGAAAATGAGATACTACATCTCAGTCAGGCTAAGCTGTATCAGTACATTGTAAAAATGGGTAAAATTAGGACCCCGTGAAAATGAGATACTGCATACGAACATATGAACATATGGGTAACAAGCTTCCTGAATTAGTGGCCTTGATAGAGGAGGAACATCTGGATATTGTGGCAGTCACAGAAACATGCTACACACCAAACCTTGACTGGGACATAAACATACCAGGATACAGCATCTACAGGAGGGACAGGGAGGTTAAAAGAGGAGGTGGAGTAGCTCTCTTCATAGGGGATGGCATCAAAGCAACTGAACAAAAGGGTAAACAGGGAGGAGAGGAAGCACTGTGGGTCAATTTGGAGACAGGCAATGGCACCACAATCTGAACAGGGGTTGTATACAGACCCCCATCTCAGGGGAAGGAAATGGACACGGAAATGATAGAAAGTATCCTTAGAATGGCAGAAAAAGGAGAGATATTGTTAATGGGGATCTGAATATGCCAGATGCTAACTGGAATGCATTTGCAGCAGCCACTTCTAGGAGTGGGGTCATTTTAGATGCCCTACAGGGGGCATGTCTTAGACAACTAGTATTGGAACCCACTCAAGAGGGAGCAATCTTAGACCTGGTACTTTCAAATGGAGATGGCGAGAGGATCACAGATTTAGAAGTGGGTAGCCATCTGGGAACTAGTGACCTTTGAACAGTATGGTTCACGATAAACACAGCAGTAGAGTCAAGCCATACAAAGGCAAAGGTACTGGACTTCAGGAGGGCAGACTTTACCAAAATGGGTGAGTGCCTAAGGAATGCACTAGCAAACTGGCAGGAAGGAGGGGTGGAAGAACAATGGGGAATAATCAAAACTGCCATCACAGCAGCAACAAGCCTTTGTGTGAAGCAAATAAAATAAAATGATGTAAGAAACCACTATGGTTCTCAAAGCAGGTGGCAGGGAAGGTTAGGGAGAAAAAGAGAGCATTCAGGAAGTACAAGGAATAACAGAAGGAGCAGGACAGAGAATTGTATCAGTTAAAGTAAAAGGAAGCAGGAAAGGCAGTCAAAACAGCAAAGGCCCAAACCGAGGAAAAGATAGCCAACTCAGTTAAGAAGGGGGATAAAACCTTTTATAGGTACATCAGGGAGCGAAGAAAGACCAAGGGAGGGATAGTGAGGCTTAATAAAGGGGAGGGTGGGCAGAGGTGACTGTGAAAGCAGAGATACTAAACAAATAATTTTGCTCAGTATTCACAAATGAAGAGGGGAGGTACCTAAACCAAACAATAGAAACACGCTGGATATGGGGTTGATACCAGCCCTTTCACAGAAGAAAGGGTTCTGAAAGAACTCTTAAAACTGAAGGTGGACAAAGCAATGGAGCCTGATGGGATTCATCCCAGAATTCTAAAAGAACTAAGGGTAGAACTAGTGACACCACTGACTACCCTCTTTAATAAATCATGGGAGGATGGAGTAGTACCGGAAGACTGGAGGAGGGTAGATGTGATTCCACTTCACAAAAGTGGGAGCAGGGCAGAAGCAGGAAACTACAGACCTGTTAGTTTAACCTCAGTGATAGGGAAAATGATGGAATCACTTCTGCAGGAAAGAATTGTTGAGTACCTAGAGGCCAGAGGAGCGCAGGACCCAAGGCAGCATGGATTCACAGCGGGAAGGTCATGTCAGATGAATCTAATAGATTTCTTTGACTGCGTGACCAAAGTAGTAGATCAGGGAGGGGCTGTAGACATGGCCTACCTAGACTTTAGCAAGGCATTTGACACAGTCCCACACAAAAGATTAATATACAAGTTGGCCAGCCTGGGAGTGGGTCCCAAGATGGTAGCCTGGGTAAAAATTGGATGGAGAACAGGACACAGAGGGTAATAGTAAACGGAGTCCACTCAGAAGAAAGGGGGGTTACTAGTGGGGTACTGCAGGGTTCAGTACTAGGACCGGTCCTCTTTAATGTCTTTATAAGTGACATTGCAGAGGGACTGGAAGGAAAAGTATGTCTCTTTGCAGACGACACAAAGATCTCTGCAACAGAGTTGATACACAAGGTGGGGTGGAAAGGATGAGAAGGGACTTGTCAAGGTTGGAGGAATGGTCAAATGTATGGCAGCTTAGATTCAGTGCTAAGAAGTGCAAGGTAATGCACCTGGGAAACAAAAACCCAGGGTAAGAGTACACAATGGGGGTGAGATACTAACAACAACAAAAATTGAAAGGGACCTGGGGGTAGTCATATCAGATGACCTGAAGGTGAGCAAGTAATGAAAGAGGGCAGTAAGCAGGGCTGGTGGGATACTGGGATGCATAGGGAGACCAGTAGAAAACAGGAAGTTGTTATGCCTCTGTACAGACAGCTGGTGAGACCCCATCTGGAGTACTGCATGCAGTTCTGGAGACCCAATCTCCACAAAGACATAAACAGGATGGAGGCAGTTCAGAGGAGGGCAACTAAAATGGTACAGGGTCTGCACCAGAAAACATATCAAGAGAGACTTAAGGATCTTTATATGTATAGCCTCGAGAAGAGGGGGGAGGGGGGGACATGACTGAAACTTTCAAATACCTCAAGGGAATCAACAAAGTCCAAGAGGGTAGCATTTTTCAGAAAAGGAGGTGTGCAAGAACAAGGGGTACAATCTGAAGCTAGAGGGGGGGATGGCTCAGAGGTAATGTGAGGACGTATTTCTTCACGGAGGGTTGTGGATGCATGGGACAGCCTTCCTGAGGAGGTTGTGGAGTAAAAAACCATAGTGGAATTCAAGAATGCATGGGACAGACATAAGGCAATTCTCGGGGGTGGAGGTTGGAAGTAGTATGCTGTTGGTTAGCTAGGATCTGCAACTTATCCATTAGGTAGGGAAATGGGCAGACTGGGTGGGCCAAGCAGTCCTTATCTGCTGTCAAATTCTATGTTTCTATGTAATTTGCCAGCAGATAAAGGCTTTATGGTCTGTCGAGTCTGCTTGAGTATGCAGCTAGCAATCCTTATACTGCAGCTGCCCCTCCCTTCTCCCTTCCCCTGACCCTCTCTCATTCTATCCCATCCCCTTTTGAAGCAGTCCACTGTTCTACAGGATTCCACTTCCACAGGCAACACGTTCCACCCAGACACCACTCTCCCCATAAATAAGTGTCTTCTCATTTCCCTCCTGAACCTTCCCCCTTCCAATCTGAGATCATGACCACAAGTGTCCCTATCCCCCATAACTTGAATAGTCCCTCCGTGCCTGTCTTGTTTATTCCCTTCATGTACTTGAAGGTTTCAATTATATCCCCCCGTCTCTCCTCTCCTCCAGTGAGCACATGTTTAACTTCCTCAGCCTGCTCACATAGGGTATGTCCCCTAGTCCCTGGATCATCTTTGTTGCCCCGTGCTGCACCCCCTCCAGTAACTTAATGTCCCTCTTCTGGTATGAGTGCCAGTACTGCACGTAGTGCTCCAGGTGTGGCCTAATCAGTGACCTATACAATGGCAGGATCACCTCGCCTCTCCTTGAAGATATACTCCTAGCAGTACAACCCAGCATTTTGTTGGCCTTTGCAGCTGCCTTCTTGCATTGTGCTGAGTTGTTCATTGAGCCCATTATAATCACCCCCAGATCCTTCTCCTCCTCTGTCATGGCTAGCTGACACCCCCCTCCCCCCGCAGCTGGTATCTCCTTCTTGGGTTTTTTGCCCTGAAATGTAGCACCTTACACTTTTTGGCATTGAACCCCCAACAGCCAGGTGTCTGACCAGGTCTCCAATTTTCACAGATCATCCTGCAACCCATGCCACCCTCCTAGGTCATCCACTACTGCTTCCATCTTGGTGTCATCTGCAAACAATCTGATCTTGCTCTTGATGCTCATTGAGATGTCTGATATGAACAATCCAAAAAACACCGGTCCCAGCACTGAGCCTTGCAGTACAATGCTTGTCACTGCTGTCATCTCAGCAAACCTATCCTGTGTCAGTACATTGCCAAAATGGATAAAAGTATGAGCCCACTGAATATGACATGGTGCATCTCAATCAGTCTGTCCTATGTCAGTACATTGTAACAGGGCTAAACAGCACATAAAACAGCCTTAACATTTGCTATAGCGATTTTACAGACAGGCATAATAAAGTCAGTTGTGTACATGTATTGATTTGAGCATACAGGAAAATGTACAGGAGTTTTGTCCCAGTTTTGTATGGAAAACACAGGGAAAATGTAGTTGCCCTACAGGGAAATGCTTTGTTCAGTCTGGGAACACTGCAGTTGACACTCCTATGATTTATTTTTAATCCCCTATGATGCTCCTTGCAACCTCTGAAACCCCCTAAACATTAGCTGCCTAGCATTTAACCTTCCTACAAATATAAAACCATAAGAGTTCCAATGCCACTAATTAGATAGATCCATGAAAGAGTTAACATAAATCAACTCTTTAGAGGAAATACTGTAAATCATAGCTACACACATTCCCACATTGGAAGAAATGGTCAAGAATGTAATTTCATTTCATTTTTATGTTGGCACGCTTGCGCAGCCAACATCTAGCGGCAGTGGGGATTTGGTGGAGCGGCTGCTGTTGGGCGAATGCAGGGCACGCATCAGTAGGTGTGTCCCTCATTCCCCAATCAGCCTGCATCTGACGCCACACCATGCATACATAATGTGGCGAGCACATCTAGAAAGGTCCACTGCAATCCGAGCAAAGCTCATCGAAACGATGGATCTTCCTGGGCGATGCTTTCGCCGACATTATGAGCATGGCCAAACTACTGATTTTAAGATGCCCAATCCCCGTCAGTTTACCCTGCCCCTTATGTATGTGCTGGACGGGGAGCCACTCCCGTCGGCATAATGAACTCCCATTGTTAAATATTGAGGGGTGCCCAATCCCCCTCGGCTCTACCCCCTGCTTTCTTTGTGTGCCGGCAGATGTGCCCAATCCCGTTGGCAACAAATTCCTCCCCTGTGTTGTGTGCTGATGAGGGTGCCCAATCCCCATTGGCTACAGAACCCCCAAACAGTTAGGTGGCACGCCGAGAGCCCACCCCAGCGCGTTAAATCCCAAAAAAAACTGTCCTGCAATGTTTATTTTTACCTGTAAACTGTCCTCATAGTCTCCTGCCCCCACCTGCACCACCTCTGCGCAGTCTGCCTCCCCACACCCCCCTCACCCCATACTTACCTCCAGAGCTCGGCACGATGATCTTCGGTAGACCGGGAACATGTCTGCACTCTTCAAAGCCAATCACGAACTGAAGAAATGCTGGTAAGCTGTATAATGGAATAAATAGGGTTTTTTCAACTTTGGTGCATATCTCAGGCATTTTGGGGAATTTTGGCACCAAATTTTCAACATGGGATTTTTGGGACCTCTCCTCACGAATTCTGTCACTTTCATGGCGTTATTCGGTCCCGAAAGGTGATTTCGCAGTTACTGTACAGAATCACCTTTCAGGACTGAGTAACAAAATGACAGTGCCACTGTTCATGAGGGGGGCTCTCAAAAAGCCTATGTTGCAAATTTGGTGGGAAAAATCCAAAAAATTACTGTTTTATGAGCGTGTGTTGTGCAGTTGCTACGCATGCTCGTAAGTTAGCGAATTCACAATATTTTCACACCAGATTCTCAGCATTGGCATTTTACCACACCTTCTTGTGAACCGTACAGCTGTCATTTTTCACATCCTGGCTGAAATGTGTTTTCGCACTTCTGGTGCGGAATAGCACGGTCGCTGTGGGAAATCAGTGTTTGAGACACATTACAAAAATGACAGTGACACTGTTCATGAGCAGATGTCCTAAAATGCCTGTGTTGAAAATTTGGTGACAATACTCTATAAAATGACTGTGTTACGAGCGTGCGTTACACAGTTTGCACGCATGCTCATAAGTTTGCGAACTTATAATATTTTAACTCCAGATTTTCAACAGTGCCATTGTTCTGCACCTCCTAATGAACAGTATAGCTGTCATTTTTCACATCCTGACCAAAATCTGTTTTTGCAGTTCCGGCACTGAATAGCACGGTCACTGTGGAAAGTCCATGTTCGAGACACATTATTAAAATGACAGTGACACTATTCATTAGCAGATGTCCTAAAATGCCTATGTTGAAAATTTGGGGATGAAAGTCAATAAAATGAGTGTTTTACGAGCGTGTGTTGTGCAGTTTGCACACATGCTCGTGACTTTGTGAATTTGTAATAGTTTCACTCCAGCTGTTCATCACTGCCATTTTTCTACACCTTCTTATGAACAGTATAGCTGGCTGAAATGTGTTTTCGCATGTCCAGCGCAGAACTGCACAGTCGCTGTTTTCGGGACAGTTTGAGGAAATGACGGTGACACTGTGTATTAGCAGAGGTCCTAAAATGCCTATGTTAAAAATTTGGTCCCGAAGATCCATAAAATGACTGTGTTGCAAGTGTGTGCATTGAGCAGTTTCAACGCACCCTTGTAACTTCATAAATCTGCAATATTTTCATGCCACATTTTCACCACTGGCATTTGTGCACACCTCCTTGTCAACAGTCCAGTTGCCATTTCTCACAGCCTACCCAAAACGCATTTCCGCAGCTGTGGTGCACAATTGCATGCTCGCTGTGGAAAATCATCTTTTGGGACACATTCACAAAATCACAGTGCTATGCGTCTCTAGCTCCGCCACTGCCACTGCCAATGCCAGCGTGACAACATTCGGCATTGACAAATGCTTGTTATTTTTTATACTTGTAAGCAGGATGAGCAGAACTGCCTGTTTTCACCAGCGACAAGTTACAAAACATACTTAAGCATACAAAATATCACACACGTACAAACATTAAAGAATAACACAAAATACACAAAACAGACAAAATATAACAATCAAATATTTAACTTAAACATGTGCAAATATCATTGTCCATCATCCAATATTTTAGTCTAATTTTAAAAGACCACACTGTCATGCTGTCTACAATATCAACAGGTAATAAGTTGAAAAACGAAGGAGCACTGTATAAAATAGATCTCTGGCCAAATGCAGTACGAAACAAGGGAGTTTTGTAAGTAAATTTTGCCTGGGATCTAGTGCCACTGGAATTAAGGGATCTAGGAAATAATAGTGAAACTACAGGAGATATAAGGCCATTCTTTACCTTAAACAGAATGATACCCAATTTATGCAAAATTCTATTTTTAAGAGATAAACTATTGGAACATTTAAGCAGTAAACGGATTAGTTCAAAAGAGAACATCAAGCATAAAGTGTAGAATGGAATTATACGTTACCTCAAGTTTGCTAAATAAACTACAAGAAAAGAAAGAATAAATAATAATACCATAATCCAAGACACTCAACAAAAACTATGGGCAAGTTAAACTTGGATTTTCTGGTCAGAAACTGCTTAACTCTATAGAATGAACCTAATCTCTGATGGAGAATTTTCCTAAGATTATTCAGATGGGCTTCAAAAGTTTATTCTGAATCAAGAACTGTCCCTAAATATTTAAAGCTGTCTACTAATTCAATCACTTTTACATCCTGTGTAACAATAGGATTGAGACTACTAGAAGCAATAGACTTATTTGCAAACAACGTAACTTTAGTTTTGCTTGAACTGAGTACCATATAATTTGATGACAACCATTTCTGGAGAGAATCATAGTCAGACTGAACCTCAACCAAAGCATCATTAGTAGTAGACCCAACAGTGTAAATTACTGTGTCATTAGCGTAAAGTGTCATTGATGAATGGGAACAAACCAAAGCGGGCAGAATTCATAAAGAATGAAAAAATCAATGGGCCAAGATTTGACCCCTGAGGTACCCCACATTTAATAACATTAGGGGAGGAAATACTATCACCTATTCTAGTACAGTGGGATCTGTTAGAAAGATAATTACAATACCTGGAAATGACCTTATCAGAAAAACAAAAACTAGTGAGAATACCATTTAACAAACCATGTTCAACCTAGTCAAAGGCCACGAAAAGCACCGCAACAGTTTTCCCCTTGTGAAGGGCACCCTGAATGGCACCCGTGAACCCCACCAAGGCCGTCTCAGTGTTATGGCATGGCTTAAAGCCATGCTGACAATCAGAAAGCAAATTATATTTTTTGTAAATGCTCAAAAGTTTGATCTAAAATAACTCATTGAAGAACTTTAGATAAAGGTGATAAAGAAATTGGATGATAGTTTGACAATATAGTAGGATCACCAGATTTCAGAATAGGGGTGACTATGGCCGTCTTCCAAAGACTAGAGAAAACCCCATTAGACATAAAAAAATTAAGCAAAACTGAAAGGGGGTAAGAAAAGGAGTTTATCCCTAATTTAATAATTTGAAAATCTAATCATCACACAAAATATAAGGTAGAGGATCCATTTTTAGCACATATTCTTTAATCAGGTCAGGAGCTACCTGATTAAAGTGAAATTCAAAGGGAGTCATCTCATTTGCCAACTTTGGAGCATCAGAAAAGTCACCATGGAAAGAATTTCCATGGGAAAAAATTCTATAGTTATCCAAGTTGCCAAAAAACCTATTAAAAGCTTCAGAAACGGATAGGGTATCATTAATTAAACCTGTCCTAGATTGAATAGAAATATCAGGGTTTTTTTTATACCCCTCCCCGTCAAGCCATTTAATACATCCCAGGTTTTCTTGGGGTTACCAAAAGATTTGTTTTGTTCCAAAAGAAAAAAATGCAGTTTTAGCTTTACGAATTTCAGATTTACATTGATTCCTTAACAATTTATATTTCAGCAAAAGAAGGTGATCCAAATGTTGTTTCTGTAGTTTCCAACTTTTATCCCATTTCTCATGAGGTGTAACTGATAAGGTGAGATCCATTTCTATTTGGTGGCCCTAATTCGCATTCTCTTCAACGGTGCTAGCCTGTTAATCACCCCAAGATAACAAGAAACAAACACATCCAACACAGAATCAAGATCCTTAATAGACTCAAACCCAGTCCAATCGATTTCAGAGTAGGCAGCACCTACCAACTCAGATGTAAGGGACCTAATTTTTCCTTTTTTTTTATAATTCAAATTTTATTAACAAATTTTCCACATTAAGAGGCAGTTAACATGAAAATAAGACAATAATCCAGCAACTTATTCTGTTAAAACTGCCCCCCCCATACAGCAGTAACATATCAGTGTGTCATATAAGTTCAAAGCCATTATACAGGAGTATACACGGCTGTTTGCTCTGGAACACTACTAAGTCTGAGCAGCTAGAATTAGAGAATGAAGGGGATCCCATATTTGAGTATAAACAAATGATCTGTTGTGAAGGTTAGCAATCGCCTTTTCCGTATGCAGGTTAGCAAGGATTTCATTCAACCATTCCTGTAATGTCGGAGAAGACTTGTCTTTCCAATGATGTAAAATAAGCTTCTTGACAGATAGAGCTATCATAGAAATATGAAACCTTCTCGATTTGACTCTAGTAGAGGACACGTCCCCGAGGAGACAGACGTCAGGCGTGAAGTGCTCCTGCAAACCCAGTATAGGATCTAGGGAAGCTTTGATAGAGTCCCACAAAAGGAAGATTTTGGGA
This sequence comes from Neoceratodus forsteri, assembly GCA_016271365.2. Classification (NCBI taxonomy): domain Eukaryota; kingdom Metazoa; phylum Chordata; order Ceratodontiformes; family Ceratodontidae; genus Neoceratodus; species Neoceratodus forsteri. The sequence continues at coordinate 1,060,147,087 of CM028134.1, read as the reverse complement.
CAGGACCAAAGTATGTGAAGGAGTATTCTCTCCCCCTGAGAACATCTAACACATATGTTTGAGTCCAACAGACCCCAGTTCTTTAATTTAACCGGAGTATAATACATATTATGCAAAATATGATATTACATAAGACGCAACCTATCTTTCGAGACAAATTTAAGGCAGAAACTCCACAAAGCCTGCCAATTAGGTGAATACTGAGGAAATAAGGAGCTCCAGAACCTTGTTGGTCCAAAAGAGTCCCCATATCTTTTATGAAACAAAACCTGATATAATTTGGATACAATAGCCGAAGACCCAAGGAGAGAAGAAAATTCTGGGATCAGGGCCCCAACCGTCTGATTGGGAGGGGTATTACTGATCACTATTGTGAGTAGGTGTCTTATCTGTACTGCTTTAAAATGTGAGAATGCCGGGATGCTAAATTTCTGAATAAGGTCACCTACAGACAGCCATTGCCCCTCCTCATCCACAAAAAAAAATACTATCCCATTGCCCAATTGGGGCAACCAAGTGCGGGGAATCTGCTGCTTGTTCATAGTGAAAGATGGGGAGTTCAAGATGGATTGGGCCAGATCTAACTGAGGGGTGTATTGCAAGAAAGAGCAAAGTTGCGCATATACCTTTAAAGAACTGGCAACTGTGGGACACTTCTCGGCAACATGCACCTGAGACATTTTTACATAGAACAGAGTTAGGGGATCCAGATTCATGGACCGCATTGAGTCCAACTCTATTCTAAGCCATGTCGACTGCACCTTTTCAGGACCCGGACTTACCCATTTCAGACATTTTGCCAGATGGCTAGCCCAATAATATATAGCCAAATGGGGAATCTGCAAGCCCCCCTCAGATTTTGGAGCAGCCAGCTTATAGTAAGCCAGTCGGGGGTATTTGTCATACCAGATAAACTTGGTAAAAATGCCATGCATTTCTTAAACCAGGATAACGGGATAAAAGTATTGAGGAGAGATCAATGGTAGAAAATTCTTGGGAAGATGTTCATCTTGATTATGTTAATCCGGCCCCAAAGCGAGATAGGGAGCTTAGACCATCTGTCAAGATCCTGAGTTACAAGCTGGGAAAGGGGCTCCAAATTTTCCTTAAACCATACCAAGGGGTTATGAGTCAGTTTAATGCCCAGGTATTTTAATGACCTGGGGGAGCAACATAAACCTAAGGGGGTAATATCAGTCTTGAATGTCTTGTGGTTTAAAAGGAAAAAGGATGATTTGTTAGCATTTAGTTTATAGTTAGATAAGGTGCTAAATTTAGCAATTTCACCCAGCAAAACCAGGACAGAAGATGCTGGGTGGGATAAGTACACAAGAAGATCATCCGCATATGCAGTGATCTTGACCTCATGATGCCCCACCCAGATGCCTTGTATTTCTGCATTATTGAGAATATTTTGAATGAGAGGTTCGAGATACAGGTTAAATAAAAGGGGAGAAAGAGGACAACCCAGTCTGGTACCTGAATGTAATGAAAAGGACTTGGAAAATGCACCATTTCCCAAAATCTTTGCTGTAGGAGTTTTATATAATGCAATGATCCAGGATATAAAGACAGGAGGAAACTGGAAGGCCTCAAGAACTTGGAACAGAAATTTCCATTTCACACAATCAAATGCCTTCTCGCCATCCAGGGAGACTAGCCCTGTGGGAAACGCAGCATCCCTGGAGACCGAGAAGACATGAGAAAGGGTACGCAAATGGTCTGATGACGAATGTCCCTTCATGAATCCAACCTGTGCCATACCTATTAAATCAGGGAGGACTACAGTTAACCTGTCGGCCAATATCTTCAAGAGGGATTTTAATATCTTTATTTAAAAGAGATATGGGCCTGTAGCTTTGAACTAACTCGGGATCCTTATCTGGTTTAGGGAGAAGAACAATCAGGGCTTCAAACAGGTAAGGGTCCATTTCTACCCCAGATAAAATGTACTGAAATAGGTGATAGAGTACTGGCAATAAGAGGTCATGAAAAACTTTGTAAAATAAAGAGGAGAACCCATCTGGTCCTGGGACCTTGTCTGAGGGTAGCCCTCTAATAACCTCAGAGATTTCCTCCTGGGATATGGGAGAAGCCAGAAAACCCTTGTGTTGCTCCGATAGGGAGGGCAGGTAGGAGTCTCTTAAGTACTCCTCAAGAATTCCAGGACAAGGAGGATTCTCCATAATCCCTGTACAATCTTTCATAATATAAAGCGAACTCCTGCACTATCTCCGTAGGGGATACTCTCAGAGACTCATCTGCCATTGCCCGAATTGGTGGGATAAATCTTGCGGATTCCTGTTGTTTTAAGCACAATGCAAGCAGGCACCCTGATTTCTCTCCCTGATCCGTATAACTGGCTCTGGTTCAGATTATAGCTAGTTCTGCCTTTTCCCTTAACAGCTCTAGATATCTATCTTTGACCATCAGGAGTCTCTTCTTGTCCTCATTAGAGGAACTGACAGAGAGATTTGCTTCAAGGGACCGCATTTGGGATAATAATGATAGTAGCTCTTCCTCCTGTACCCTTTTCCTTGTGGCCACTATACTGATAAGAACCCCCTCATGTATGCTTTAAAGGCCCCCCATAGAATGTCCGGCTTTGCACTGTCTAATGGGTTAGATGAGAAAAAGAACTCAATTCGCTCTCTTATAAGCTTACAATACTTGGCATCCTTAAGGAGCTGCTCATTGAGCTTCCACCTCAAAAAGGAAATTTAGAACAAAAAAAGTCAGTGCCCAGAATCAGAACCGTGAAATCCGATCCCAGAACTGCTGCCACATTCCGTTAGCAAATGTCTGAGCCTCTAAGGCTTTAATCCATTTTAAATCTTGGACTATAGCATGAAATAAATCAAAAACAGTCAACTGTTATTGCTGCAAAACATATCTACACAGAATTTGCCAAATCCAGTAAAGACAGCAAACCACAATGATCTGCATACTACGGTTATTAAAATCAGTCCATGAAGCAGGCAATAAACCATAATAAAGAATAGCAGGAGTTAAATTGTGAAACAATTGAGTCTTCCAATGCTCTTTGAGCAAGTCCCAAAATTCTAAAATACAGGGACATGTAAAATATAAATGAACCATGGTTTTGATCTGCAGACTACAAGAGCACCTCGGACAATACCTGTCGGAGAACCCCTTATGTTTATAGTTACCTTTCGTATTAATCCGCCCATGAACCCCTAACCACAAGGTATCCCACATTTTAAGTTGAACTCTAGAGTCTATCAGTAAAGCCTGGATCCTCAATCTGTCAGGCGGAGGAAACTGCTGAAATGGCTGTTCAAAAAACAAGTCTGCCAAATATCGCTATACAGACATTTATGGCTTACTCCCCCCTCCCATGCATAAGAAAACATTAACCCCCATTTCTTAATAAAATCAAAGGTAGATACCCAAAAATCAGGTAATCGTGGTTGCCTCTTGTTTTTATGAACAAAAGAGTTGCCATGCCATTCGTTCAGACAACACTGGTCTTATCCATAATATCCACATGTTATGGGAAGACGGTCTCAGTTGTAACAAAGGAAATACATTGGTAAAAAGAAAGGTAGAAAAAAGAATACTATAGGGTTCGGCATCCCGAAACCCCCATCCTTAAAAGGTCTATATAGAATATTCCTCTTCACCGGATTCAAGCTACTACCCGTAAAACAAGAAACAAAAATAGCCTAAAAGGGCAGACTCAAAGGATTTTGGTAAAGGGTAAACATAACTAAGAAACAAAATTGTAGGAACTAAAAAATTTTTAGTCAAAAAAATCCTCTTATTTTTTCCCCCATCCTCCAAGTATTTCACCTACTAACCTTAGTCCTACCTCGTAATAAACAAAGCTCCCAATTGTACTTTATCATGTCCTCGTGGCCAAAGAAAAGCCCCAATATCTTTCATGGTGATGTCACCACAGAGATAACCCCAATATCAACTTCTACAGCAAGTGGTTCCTGAATCTTAAGACGTATGCTTTTCTCCGAATTAATGCTTGTCCCCAAAACGAAGGCTAAAAACTGTAATAAAGAATAAGCAAGATCCCTGGACAACCCATTCTCTACCAGAACACATAAATCATTAGCACAAGCAATACACTTTCATTAAGGCATTGCAGGTAAAGAAATCCCATGTATTCTAGGAGAGGCATACAATATTCGTATAATAGGTCCAATGTAAAGAGATACAACAAGGGACTTAGGGGGCACCCTTATCGAAACCCCACCCTAACCCTACATCTAAAACCCAGCCATCCATTATCAAAAGGTCTAACAAAAGCTAAGGAGTAACACATTCTAATCCAATTGACAAAAGGGAGTGGGATACCATCGGCTATCAAACATAGCCATAAAAAAACATGCAAAACTGTATCAAAGGCCTAGATTGATCCAGACTAATTATAAATCCAGCTAACAAATTGTTCACTCCCTGGTGCATCACCTCTCAAAGTAAAATAAAGGCATCCATCAAATTCCTCCCAGGAATGGAACAGAATTGAGATGGGTGAATGAGAACATCCAAAAAGGCAGACAATCGTGTACTAAATAATTTAGCCAGAATTTTGAAATCCATGTTCAAAAGGGAGATTGATCTCCAATTACTGATAACAGATTTAACCCCTTTCTTATGTAAAATATTAATAAACCTTCATACATATTATCCAAAAGTCCCCCTTCCAATAAAAGGGCATTACAAATTTGGAGTATGTAATCAGGCATGAGATGCTATAACAGTTTATACAGCTACCCAGGTAAACCATCTGACCCAAGAGTAGTCCCATTCTTCAAACCAGTAATTACCTGACCAAGTTCCTGGGCCACAAAGGGTTCCAAAAAGAAGGCCACCTGAGCATCATCTAAAGACGAAACTTGTGCCAACTGTAATAAGTCCCTCATCTGAGCGGTACCCAAAATAGGAGTCCCAAACTTGTATAAAGTATGTGTATACAAAACCATCATACTAGCAGAATTAGTGGATGCCACCTCCCCAACCTGGGTCAAAAATGTACTGATGTAATGGTGGGATATTCTGTTAGCACAATCAGAGAAAGGGTTGATCTGATCCCATTTCCTTTGGGTCCCTAACTGTTGCTCCTTCTCCAAAGACTTCTGCCTGTCATATTGAAAGGCAAGCATCTGTTGCTTGACTTCAAAAGTTTCAACAGATAAATCAATGGACTTGGTTTCCTGCCTAGAAAAGAGAAGTTTGCAACCGATTCCTGTGTATTATGTATTGCTGAAAATCTGAAGCTGCCTTATGCCTAGTGAGCTGATGGAAAAATTCCGAGACACTATTTTGTGTCACCCCACCAATCCAACAGGGAATCATACAAAAAAGTGTAGATGACCGATCCTGAAGAATGCAATCTATGTCAGATCTAACTTGCGGACCATGTAAAATACTGGCATTTAACTTCCAAATCCCTGGGCCTGTAGTTCTAGGGGGCTCTGAAGAAACCTGAATGTCATTCAAGACATGGTCAGAAGTTTCTACGGGGAATGTTTCAAAGTGGGAGACAGGTAGTGCATGTGAGACAAACCAAAAATCTATTCTAAGGCCCAGATTTTCAAACTACGCCATTCTGAGACGCAAGCCCTTGCGCTGCTCAAAATAGTTGCGCAGGGGTGTGGCCGGGGTGATATTCAAAGGAGTTGCTCTGTTGAGCAACTCCTTTGAATATCACCCCGCAGCCACAGCACTTGCGCATGGCGCAGTGGAACTTGCGCCACCGCAAGTTGCCAGAGTTGAGCATTAAACTTGCGGTGGCGCAAGTACCATTGCGCCATGCTCAAATTTCCGATACTCAAAAGGTGACATGCAAATGGGGCCATAATTTATGCAAGATGCAGGGGGGGCCATTTGCATCTATTTATGGCCCTATTTGCATGTCATTTGCATGTAGGTGCGCCGATCCCCGAGGACTTGCTCCTGGCCACCCTGCCAGGCAGCAGCCGTCGGGGACCGACGCACAATGCAGCCCGATCGCGGGCATCACAGTTACATGAAATCCCCCCCACACATATCCCACAGCCCGATCGCGGGCAGTACAGGTACATGAAACCCCCACACATATCCCACAGCTCGATCGCGGCAGTACAGGTACATGAAACCCCCGACATATCCCACAGCCCGATCGCGGGCAGTACAAATACATGAAACACCCCCACACATATCCCACAGCCCGATCGCGGGCAGTACAGAATACATGAACCCCCACACACATCTCCCACAGCCTGATCGCGGGCAGAGCGTGTATGAACCCCCGTGCCCGATCGCGGGCAGAATGTAACCCTCCCCCAGCCGAATATCTTCCTGGTGGTCCAGTGGACCGTAAAGCCTGATCGCGGGCAGAATGTCACATCACAACCCCCAAACATCTCCCTGGTGTCTAGTGTCCCCCCCACCCACCCAAGCCCCTCCACCGCTCCTCCCTGCAGCGGTGAGGCGACAGCATCCCACCCGCCTGCCGCCCGCCGCCCGCCGACTGACTGTCCGGTAGGGCTGCCGCCCATTGGTGCAGAGCTACAGCCAATGGGCGTGCAGCCCATACCGTACATGACAGTCCAGATTTGTGAATGATATCATTCACAAATCTGGACTATCGCTGCATATGGTAGCTGCTGCCGCTGGCTAACAGCTCTGCACCAATAAACATGCAGCCCTGCGGTCGGCTCGGCGGCAACGAGGCGCAGCGAGTGGGATGCTGTCGCCCGCCGGCTGCGGGGAGGCGGGGAGGAGGAGGCTGGGTGGGTGGGGGGACACTAGACACCAGGGAGATGTTTGGGGGTTGTGATGTGACATTCTGCCCGCGATCGGGCTTTACGGTCCACTGGACCACCAGGGAGATATTCGGGTTGGGGGAGGGTTATTTTCTGCCCGCGATCGGGCACTGGAGGGGGTTCATACGCTCTGCCCGCGACCGGGCTGTGGAGATGTGTGTGGGGGTTTCATGTAACTGTGATGCCCGCGATCGGGTTTCGGGATATGTGGGGGTTACTAGAACTGTGATGCCCGCGATCGGGCTGTGGGAGATGTGCGGGGGTTCATGTTACTCCATACCTCTCAACCTCTTGTGTCATGCATCAGGGACAAGGCTTGAAAAAAATCAGGGACAAAGATGCCAAATCAGGGACACATCTTAACAATTAGTAATATTCACTCAGAAATCTGATAGAATAAGGGGATTTGTATAAGATGCATTTCTGAAGAAGAACTAGTCTGTATTTTTAATGTTTGATATTATTTTATGCTTACAGTCCCCACTGTTCTGTCACAGAAACACAAATTTTACAAGAGACAGAGGAAAATTCTGTCGCAAAATCAGGGACATCCCTGAAAATCAGGGACAGTTGAGAGGTATGTGTTACTCTATGCCCGCGATCGGGCTGGTGGGGGGGCACAGGGACCGAGTTGGGGGCCAGCCAGGGGTGGCAGCTGCTGTGTTGTGCCCTGCAATACAGCAGCTCACCTGTGGGTGGCCCTCAACTTGATCCTTTTTTTTTTGGCTCAAGGTTGTGCAGGCACAGGTTGGGGGTTGCGCATACACAACTCTGCACAACCCGACTGAATATCGGGTTGCGCAGGTTATGCATGGTTCCTCCCCCTCCTGTTGAGCATGCATTCATTTGCATTGCTCTTTTGCACAACCTGTTGCCAGTGGAGCAACTGCCTCCTGCTGAATATCGCAGAATGGCGCAATGTAGGACTTGCGCATGCTCAACCCTGTTGCGCATGGAGCAACCCTTTTGAATATCTGGGCCTAAATGTCAGACTGCCCTTCGCAAAGGTGCATCCAGGAGGCCAATCCAAGGGTAACATAGCACCTTTCAACAGGGACTGCTTAATTAAAGTTTGTAAAAAAGACCCTATCACAATATATTTTAGATGAAGGGCCAGAAACAGATGACAAATTAATATTGAAATCCCCACCCAGGAGTACCTGTCTGCTAGTATACAAAAAAGGCCGAATACATTTTAATAAAGCAATTCTTTGCACTTTAAACTGAGGGGCATAAAAATTTATTAAACGACAAGCTAACCCCTTAAAGAGAATATCAACTAGTAGCGCCCTCCCTGGCTCTAAATCAATTTTTGAACAGAAATGTCAGGAGACTGAAAAGAAATACCCAAACCACAACATAAATCAGGTGTCAAGGACCAGATCGATCTGCCTTTATACCATTCCTGAGAAGCAACAGAAATATCCTGAGCAATATGTAGATGAGTGTCCTGTAAAAAAACAAACAATCATAATCTAAATGTTGCAAAATAGCAAAGGACGTCTTCCGTTTATAACCTGACTTAATGCTATTTGTATTCAGGCTAGCCAACCTGATGACTGATGTAGCATGATGAGAGCAAAAAAGGGACTAAGGTTTCTTCCTGAAACTAGATCTAGATATCCTTACAGGTAAAGCAGATGTCGGTGCACTAATATCAGAGGACCCAGGAAGAGGTAGGGTCACAGACAGTACAGCAAGAGGGGGTTCCATGGAATCCTTCTCATCCATAGCATCCCCCAACTTTTCAAAGGTTCATATCTATTGTTAGTTTGGAGAGCTGGGTCTGGAGGGGGAGGACGGAAAAGGGACTTGAGATGGAGTACGACCCTTTTTCCCCACACGGTGAAAAGGTGGCAAAACATCTTACTGCACATTCACAATATTGTACTGTGCAGAATCCAAAACCCCAATTCCCAGGGGAGGGGCTAATGTGGGCAAAGCAGGCGAAGGATCAGGCACTGCAGGAACAGCAGTGGCCAAATCCTGGACTCCTGACACATCAGGAGAAACATATAGAACATAGAATTTGACGGCAGATAAGGACCGCTTGGCCCACCTAGTCTGCCCATTTCCCTACCTAATGCTTAGGCTACAGATCCTAGTTAACCAACAGCCTAATTCTTTCTACCCCCACTAGAATTGCCTTATGTCTGCCCCATGCATTCTTGAATTCCTCCATTGTTTTTGAGTCCACTACTTCCTCAGGAAGGCTGTTCCATGTATCCACAACCCTCTCTGTGAAAAAATATTTCTTTACATTACCTTTGAGCCATCCCCCCCTCTATCTTTAAATTGTGCTCCCCTTGTTCTTGCACGTCTCTTTTTCTGAAAGATGCTACCATCTTGGACTCTGTTGATTCCCTTGATGTACTTGAAGGTTTCTATCATGTCCCCCCTCTCCCTCCTCTCCTCGAGTGCATACATATTAAGCTTCTTTAGTTTCTCTTCATATGTCTTCTGGTGTAGACCCTGCACCATTTTAGTTGCCCTCCTTTGGACTGCCTCCATCCTGTCTATGTCCTTGTGGAGATGGGGTCTCCAGAACTGGACGCAGAACTCCAGATGGGGTCTCACCAACTGTCTGTACAAAGGGATAACGACTTCCTGTTTCTACTGGTGATGCCCCTCCCTATGCATCCCAGTATTCCACCAGATAGGAGATATCACAGGAATAGCATCAGGAGAATCTTCCATAACTGGAAAAGTTTGTGGAGCCTCTGGAGGTATCAAGCGAGGGCCACTTAGTACAGGGTCAGGAACCTGTGGAGGTGTTGGCTGAGGAGGCCGGAATCTAGACCCGTCCTGCTGCTGGAATGTTTTTTTTTGCCATGTGCAAGTAATAATCCTGTTCCAAAGGATCAGTTGAATTATGTGCAGCCCAAGGGCAAGTTTTAAGAGTGTCCGTCATCGCCACACAAATTACAAATAGGAGGGACCTTGCACAAATTTGACGTATGACCCAGTTCACCACATTGAAAGAATTTCATATGGGAACAGTCTGTGTTCAGATGAGATGAAGAACCACATCTTAACAGCTTTTTGGCTGACCGGGGTAAAACAAAATATCCCTGTCCCTTCCCAAAAGGAAAAAAACTGGGGAGATGGTTAATACCCATCTCAGAAATGCTTAAGTTGAATCCGAAAGGTCCACTTCAGTCCAAAAACCATTCTCATCAATGACTGGTTTGGGATGGCCCTGGATATCATAGTGCTTTCCAAGCCAAAACACAGTATCCTTCACACTGACCCCCTCGTTCCAAAATACTAACATACTAAAATGCCAGCAGAATAGGCCAAACGGTCTTTCATGTCTGCTCGTTTGGTCAGCCCCCACCCTGGTAGCTGACATTACTGCCCCACTCGTCCTCTCTGGCTTCTCCCTTTCCAGTCCCGGATATTCCCACTGCACAGGACTTTGCATCCCGAACCATTCCCCTGTACCTGTCTCACCCCCTCTTGAACCCCTACACCATCTCTGCTTCCACCAGCCCCCTGGGCAGTGCATTCCATGGCTCCAACACCCTCTCAGTGAAGTAGCACCTCCACCTTTATCTCCTGAATCTCCTCCCTCCAGCTTCCACCCATACCTCTAGTTGCTCCCCCCTCCTTCCTTCGGAGCACCTTGACTGCTTCTCACCTATTTAACCCCTTCATGTACTTGAAGACCTCTATCATGTCCCTCTGGTCCCTTCTCTCTTCCAATGTATACATATTTAGTTCTTCGAGCCTCTGCCCATAGGTCTTGTCCCCCAAGCCCCAGATCATTTTGGTTGCCCTCCTCTGGACCCTCTCCAGGAGTTCAATGTCCCCCTTTAAGTGTGGCCTCCAAAACTGCATGCAGTACTCAAGGTGTGGCTTCACCAAGCAGTTATACAAGGGGAGTATCACTTCCCTCCTTCTGGAGGTGATCCCCCTAGTGATGTATCCCAGCATCCTGTTGGCCTTGGCCGCTGCCCTCCTACTAGTCTCAGAATTGTTCATCTTGACATCCACCACCACCCCCAGGTCCATCTCAGCCATTGAGACTTGTAGCATCCCCTCCCCCCCCAGGATGTACTCTTGGTCTGGGTTTCTGGCTTCCAGATGCAGTACCTTGCATTTCCCTGTGTTAAACCTCAGCTTCCACTTTCTAGACCACCTTTCCAGAGCCTCCAGGTCCCCCTGTAGGGCCACCTTCCCCTCCTCCCTATCCACCACCACCAACCCCAGTTTTGAGTCATCTGTAAAGAGACTCATCTCACTCCTGATTCCCTTCCTTAAGTCAGAGACATAGGCATTGAACAGGAAGGGCCAAAGGACTGATCCCTGAGGGACCCCACTAATGACCCTCCTTGGGGATGAGACTATCCCACCCACTATGACCCTCTGGGTCCGGTCCTGGAGCCAGTTACCTATTCATCTGATCATCTGGTTCCCAACCCCCATTTCTCCCAGCTTATTCAACAGGCCCCCGTGAAGAACAAAGTCAAACGCCTTGCTGAAGTCAAGATAGGGGACATCCACTGGTCTACCCAGGTCCAAGGCTCTCGTCACCCAGTAATAGAACTCCACAAGGTTTGTCTGATGCGATTTCCCTGGGATGAATCCATGCTGTCTATTGTCCAGGCACCCTGACTTTTCCAGGTCCCCCCCCACCCTCTCCTTGACAATGCCCTCCATCACCTTGCCCACCACCGATGTCAGGCTGACAGGCCTGTAGTTTCCTGCCATCTCCCTTGATCCCCCCTTGTGGATAGGCACTATATGTGCCACCTTCCAGTCCTGGGGCACCCATCCTGTCCTCAGAGAGATGCTGAAAAGCTCAGCCAGGGGTTTCGCCAGGACATCGGCCAGTTTCTTCAGCACTCTGGGATGTAATTTATCTGGCCCCGGTGCATTCTTCATCTTAAGGGACCTGAGGGCTTCCCTCACTCTCTCTGCCATGATTTCCACCTCTGCTACCTCATCCCCCTGCCTTGCCTTCCCCCCTCCTGCCAGTGATGGCCCATCCTCTCCCCCAGACCAGATGATCGTCAAGGGTCCCCCCCTCAGTTTCACCATCTCCTCCCATGTATGATGCAGCCAACCCATTTTCCTTGGTGAAAACTGAGGCATAGCACTCATTCAGTACCTCAACCTGCTCCCCCGGATCTTGTGCCCATCCCTCCCCTGTTTTAATCCTGCTAATCTGCCCCTTCACCTTTTGTTTTTCCCCAGTGTATCTAAAGAACCCGTTGTTCCCTCTCCTAATTTCCCTGGCCAGGTTCTGCTCCTTCCTTGCCTTAGCCACCCTCACCACCCTAATGGCCCTAGAACAGTCACAGTCCACACCGAAGGCTTTGAAATAGGTATAGATGTAAAGGCCTACCAAATAGGCTCATCCTTAACTTGGTGGTACAATTTCCAAAACCTATCCAAAAGCATGGCAGAACAAAAGCTCACGTCAAAATTCGGGTCCCCTGGAGCATGTATAAATGCATGAACATCAGGATAAGTAACGTTCAGGGAGTCTATAGGTAGTTTTTTTCTTTTCCACCAGCACTCTATCAGAAACCTGACCAGGACTCCCCATGAAATGTAGATGGACCACAAACCATTGTTTTGCAGCTTCAGCTGGTTTGTGAAAAAGCCCAGCATAGCTAGAGGCCTGGGTTTTCCCCAGATAAATCTCTTCAGCTGCAGAGGGATCTTCCTACACTGGCCCCACACCGATATCAGGACCAGCAGTGTCAGGCCTCCCTGACTCCACAGGAGTAACAATCGGACTGACAGGGTCCAAAGAAGTGTTAGCCTTGGGGGTGGGAAGAAATTCAGTAGCAGTGGCATGACCCACAGACAACAAGTCCATGGGAACAGAGGCCGATACAATATCAGCCAAACAGTTATATTTGGGAGCAACAGAAGTAGTGAACTCTCCAGTTTGCCCGGAAAAACGGGCATCTGCGACGTCCTGTGGAGAAGTTAGATCCAGCTTAGAAGTAGTAGCATGACCTGGAGTACCGGGTACAGGGATCAAGGGATCAGGGATCCAGGTCCCACCTTGGAAAATCCATCTGGCCTATGCAAGGGCAGTCCCTGGCACCCATGGCTTGGAAGACTGAAATTCTGGGGAAGAAAGCCCAGAACACAGCTCTGCCTGAGAAAATACTCAATCAGAAGGTTCCTGTCTGGGCTCATGCACTGAGGAGCCGGGCAGCGGCTGGGTGGCAGTGAAGCATTTCCTAGAAGAAATCTGGGGACTCACAACAGAATGTTTTCTCTTATGCTCTTCCTTGAGCTGCAATTTCTGCTCAGAAAATTCCTTCTCGGCCTCAGTCAGCAAGACAAGCATTTTTTTTTTCAAATCCATTTTATCTGGTAAACGGAGCTCTTCTTCTGTAAAATCATCAGTACCAACCATCGGGGTTGGGGCTGGCAAAACCAAACCTTCTGGCTCCCCCTCCATTGCCAAAATCATGTCCTCCACAACGTTTTCCATATCCAGATCCATAATAGGTGTCCCAGGCCCATATAGGGCTCCAACAACGTCTGTCTGCTGCTGCGAAAACACCCCACCTTCTTCTATCTCCATCATCCTGGACTGGGATCCTCCAATCTCCCGTTGAGCGTAGGTACGCCCTCTGCAGGACAGTAGGGGAATTTCCTCAGTGCCCTGGCCAAATTTCTCCCCATTCACTAAAAAAAAAATACCACCAACAGCTTAATCTGGTTCAAGGTCAGTTGGCATTCATCTGTATCCCCTTCCCCTGGGTCGTGCCTGAAAATAGGTAGAATCTGTCTAGTGTACTTACCCGGTCAACAAAAACTAAAAAAATAAATAAATACAATTGTATTACTCTCATTTAACCACCCTTCTTTCCATCAAGGGCCCCAACATCAGCTGCAACACTGGCTAACCCGTGGCACCGCTTCAGGTATGCATATGTTCCACTCAGCGTACCCAGTAGTTGCCAGACTGATAAATTCAGGGACTAAAGCCATGAAAAATAGCCTAGTCTGTCTTAATTACAGTAAAGTAATCATTTGCCTAAATTTTCACCCCTCCCTTGTTCACGTCCCCCTTAATAAATCTGATTTACTGTTTTGCTGTTAACCTGGCTTGTGAGCATATTATTACCTGGTCTAAAGTTATTGCAGTACTGCAACTGCAAAGCATATTGAAAGTGCATGCTTGTATTGTTGAAACTGTCTTTTGCAGAGGGTTGCAGGGCACGAGTCAGAGATCCAGACCCTGTTGGTAAGTGGGCTGAATGTGAGCATATCTATGATCAAACTGTTTGGTATTTTAATTGCTTAACACTGTAACTGCTCAGGATTTTGTAAAGGGTTACTAGGCGGGATTGTGGGTGGTATTAGCTTCCCAGAGGGCTGTACCTACTGTGATAGTTACCCACGTAATTTCTCTAGGTGGAGGCACCATAATTATAGTACTACTATTGGTAGGGCCCACCTAATACTAGGTAGTTACGAACCCAGGCCCCTCAACCTGTTATTAGGAAGTAATACCTGTTTAAAAAAATGACCCGTTATCCGTGTCAAAATTACCCGACCCATAAAGTACACTGTCATGTCAGGTAGGGTAGTAAATCACCCAAACTACCCTACCCAGCCAAAACTCACCAACATCCAACCTACCTGATCCAGGGATAGCCCATCTCTACTTTTTATGGCCTTGTGTGATTACAAATATTGTTTCTGACTTTCTGAAGCTGTTCATTCCTAATGGATAAGTCCGCAGGGTGCATTTCACATCCAAGGTATGCAAGGCTCTGTCCCTGCTTGTAGATTGCCCTGTATAAAAAGTGGGGAGTTCTATCATCTGATTAATGTGGAATGGTATGGATACCTTTAGTGAGCAGCTGGAACCATTCTCACCATCACCCATTCCTGCCTAAAGACTAGGAAGGATTCATTGTATGACAGTGCATTCAGTTTGCTTAAATTCTTCACACTGAATAGATGGCCACCAGAAAAAACCTTTTTTTTCCCCATCTTCTTTTTTACTCCTCCATGGGGCGGCTGGCAGGTGGTTTCAGCTCTCCCCCCTCGGGAGGGCTCACATCCACCCCATGACCACGTCGCTCTCTCCTGACTCCCCTTCCCCCGTGAGTCCCCCATAGATGGCCCCCTGTGGCAGGACCAGCGAGGGAGGCCATTCTCCTTACACACAATCCAGTTGCTGGTGGTTGAGCTGAGGTCAGGAGCATGGCCCAAGCTTCATGTAGCCTGTCAGCATTCCCCTTTCCATGTTGTTCCCTCCCCACCCCGTTGCTGGGACGTGCCCATTAGTGCATTCATGTGGAGGTGTTCGCATGCTGCAGAGTCTCGCAGCATCCACCAGTCATTGGTGTCTTACTAGCTGGTCTGCCCCTCAGGCCTCCACCCAGGGGCTGTCATTCAGTGGGACTGCTAAGTCACCCTTCCCAGAAGAGGAGAACTGTCCTCCAGATGCTTGATCCACTCCCTCCACGGGCGACACCCTGCAACCCGTGTCCACCACCGAACACAGGTCGCTGGTGTGGCAGAAGGTAAGGTGTGATGCCTCAGCCCCCCCACACCACCGGGCTGGCTAGAAATAAAGTTTCTAGTCTCCTCCAGAATACGTCTTATTTCAGGGATACATTTGAAAGGCCTTTCCATAAAACATTCAGAACCAGTGTGAGGTCCCAGGGTGCTATTATGGATTTTGCCCTGAGCTTTATATTGTTAGCCATCTACAAGAATCTGATAACATTCGGATGTGACCCCAGAGCCGTATCACCGACATGGCCAGTTTCTGCCCCAACTGCAGACAACTGTACCCTTAATGGTACAGGAGATAGTCCCTTATCCAACCCCCACTGAATGAATAGTAGTAGTAGTAGTACTTGTGGGATGGAGGCATCCTCAGGTGGGATGCCATTGTCTTGCACCATTTTGAGAAGATCCATGTTGCCTCTCATAAGTTGATGTGGTAGATTCCCTCCTAGGCTGGAGCATTGTGGCAATCACTGTTTCATGGTAGCCTGCCTTTAGCAGTCTCTCCCTTTCAGGAGCCAGGCTGTAAGTTTGAGACTGGATGGACTGGGGTGTTTGATGGGTTCCTGCATCAGTATATCTGGCCTGGAGTAGAGGTGCCATGGATGGTCCACAGCAATTACCACCAGTGTGGTGAACCAAGCTCTTTGGGTCCAGTAGAGTGTGATTAGAATTATTAGCCTCCTTTACTGCCTGATCTTCTTGAGGACTTGGGGTATTAGTGGGAATGGTGGGAATATGTATGACCTGTTGCACATCCATGGCAGTGACAATACAGCTACCCCATCAACTGTTGTTCTCTGAAGCAAGAGAAGAATTTGATGCCTGCGCATTCTTGCTGGATGCCATGAGATCTATTGGTATAGGGCCTCAGTGTTTGTTTATTAACTTAAATAGGTCTGGGTGGAGTTGCCACTCCCCCGGATGAATTTGCTGTCTGCTCAGCCAGTTTGCTATTGTATGTAACTTTCTTGCTAGATAGTTGGCCAATATGTGGGCCAGACTGAGTTGTGCTCATTTCATGACTTTGGCTACTTCTTTTAAGAGACTTTGGCTGTGGGTTCCACCCTGCTTGGATATGTAGGCCACCCTAGCTTTGTTGTCTGCGCATATGAGGATGGATTTGTTGATCACGATGGATTGAAATCTGACTAGGGAATTGCACACTGCCCTCATCTCCAGTATGTTGATTGGGTACTTTGCTACTGATCATGTCGACTTCCCCAGTGTCACCTTGTGGTCCAGAGTAGCTCCCCATCCAAAGAGGCTGGCATCCGTGTCGATAATGTTTTTTGTGTTGTTACTCTGGTGGCAGTCCCCTGGATAGATTGTTTGAGTTTGCCCGCCATCCCAGTGACCATCTCATGTTGTGTGGAAGTTGTACTTGTGTTTCCATATTCCCCTTTGTTAGTGCCCCCTGTTGGATGGCCAGCATGCAATGGGCACATGTTCCATCTTGCACAGGGCACCAGGTTGATGCACAATGCACTGAAGCCTAGCTCGTGTGCTAGTAGCGCTAGTCTAGGCAATGTTTTGTGGCCTGTTCTGCTACCTCCTTTGGGTATCCAGTGACAAGGGTGACTGTAAAAGGGCTACCACATGTGAGCCCCTGCATCACAGCTGGTGCAACGTAGGCTACAGGCTTCAAACAGCAAACACAGGAATAGTGAGTGTGTCAGTGTACCAATACAGCGCCTGACTCAGAAGGGCAATACAGTGAATAGCGATTACCACTAAAGTGCCCAGCACAACACGGAATGCCGCGTACACACCTGTCATGACAGTGTCTGGCAATGTTAGTGACTGGCAAAAGGGCGACTGCAATGTTCGCAACTGGCAAAAGGAAGACTTCAATGTTAGCAACTGACAACAGGGCATGTTGCTACTGGCCTGACTAGACCCTCATGCATTTTTATGTCCGCCCCAGACAGTCTACCCACTGACTTGGCATCAATGAACTCTTTTCCTCATTCACTAGCCATTGATGGGCCAGCAGCATTTGCATCACTGTTCTTGTCTCTCCGACAAACTTGACTTTGATCTGGTTCTTATCACCAGTTGTCCGATGTGGGTTGACAGGTGAGCCCTGTTTGTGTAGCAGTACTGCCACCACTACCAAAACCATGAAGAATACCCTTTGTGCCAAGGCCTGGCTGAATGATTGGGCCTTGATACTGGAAATGTTGTCTCAGAATTTGGAATCTCAAGCACTGGTAGTGAGCCCGTCTCATGGGTATATGAAAGCATGTGTCCCTTAAGTCAACTGAGGTGAGATAGTTACCTTGCCAGATTGACTTTAGTGTTGACCGTATCATTTTTATTGTGAACTTGCGTGGTGGCATGGAGAGATTCAAGTAGTTGAGATTTAGTACTGGCCTTAGGTCTCCTATCTTCTTTGGGACCAAAAAGAAGATGGAGTAAATTCCTTTTCCTTTCTCAGTCAAATAAGTCACGGAATTCATCACCAGCTCAAACAAAAACTGACGTCCACATCGAATGTATATCAGAGACTGATACAGTTTTATTGCAGCAAGAACAAGGAATCACAACAGTGGACAGAGAAAAGTCCTGACGTTTCACCAGGTCGACTTTATCAATGTATTTTCCTTTCTCTTGGCCTGGCACCGGTTGAATGACTTTATTGGTGGCAACTTGGCACCAAGCATTTGGCGATTGATTGGCGGTATTTATTTTAATTTTAGTAGCTTGTTTAGATGTTTGTCACATTAACTAAGCTGCTGTAACGTGTGCAATATGTGGTATGTTTTTAAACCTTGTTTGGCGCCTTGGTTTTGGAAAGGCACCATAAAAATAAAGTTTTACTATTATTATTATCTATTATTACCTGTCGTACTTGTGGAGTGGCTTTATTTCTGGCTATTTGGGATAGTATCAGTCTGTCCTTGTGTAACCCCTTGTTACCCGGGGTTACTAGAATCCCAGTAAGACCTAGTGGTAGGCAGGGAAGGCAGCTTGTGAAACTCCAGTTAAATGGGTTTCACACTGTCTCACTCTGTTCTCAGTCACAGCTGAGACTAAGAGATGACATCACCATAGAACTGTCGCAGCTGCATAAGCCACATTGGAATCTGCAGCACAGGGAGTGAGATGGAACGTTGGGAGTTTTCAAAGTCAGTCTCCTGTTTGTTTTGAAGCAGGAAGGAAGTGTCTTTTGTTTACCTTCTGTGTGAGAAGGAAGTGTCCAGTTTCAAGTGGTGGAGACTGCTGTCCAGGTCTCAGTGCCCCCTCCCTCTGGGGGGTAAAGTGTCCCTCTGTGGATTCCAGGGGCAATCCCCTAATTTCTACTACAAGAAGAAAGCTGCCTTTTTTCTACAGTTTCTGTTTTGGTCTGATAAAAGTGAAAGAAGTTGTACTTCGCCTGTGGGGCACCTGCAAAGAAAGGGTGAGTGTTTTGCTCTAATTTGAGAGGGCAAACAATATGTTTCTTCAGTTTGGAAAATGTGAAGAAAGCTGGGATGTGAGCTACTATTTGGGAGGCCTATTGTACTAGGACAAACAAATGGAGTAGTGTAAAAATCTAAAGTCTTTATGGATTCAAGTAATGTTGTAGAGGGGGTGCTACAGGTCATCCACTGTTTAATCTACATTTCAAAGTTTTAGTTTCTGTTTGTCCAGAGAAATGGCGGGTATGGGCTGTGGGAGCCGGAGGTGGAACACCCCCATCTTTAGTAACCAGGTCCACCTCACAGTTTCTACTGTGATTGCTACTTGCCTCATGCACCTGGCCAGTGATGAGGTAGGTACCCAGGCGTGGAGTGGGGTGGAAAATCTCTCTAGGAGTGCAGACTCTAAGTGGTGTGAGCCACAGCTTGGGAAAATAATTCTCTTTGTTTGATGGGGGTCAGAAGGAAGTAAGAGGAAAATCTCTCTAGGAGTCGCAGACTCTAAGTGGTGTGGGGAGCCACAACAAGTAAAATTGGGTTCATTCTTTAAATGGACTGTCAGTCAAGTGGCCGGCAGGGGAGCTGGGCCAGTCAGGCTGTGTATCCAAAGCGCATGCAAGTCCAGGCTGTGTGCCTGGTGGGTCCAGAGCCAGAAAACAGTAGAAATGGGTTCATTCTTTAAGGGACCGCCTTGTAGTCTCTAATCTGCATTATCAGTAAACGTAGCCCTTGGGGTCCATCTATGCTTTGTTGTGTTCAGCTAGTTATGAATAAAAGCCACACTGAAAAATCCCAATCCTGGTTCTGGACATTACAGTTATTGCTTCCTGTAGTTGGATTTACTTGGGTGCCCCTGTGCAGAGTAGCCAAACCTAGGTCCCCTTGTGCCAGGTAACCTCATCCTCCCCGAACCCAGGTCCCCACCAGGTATTGCTGCCAACGCCAACAGCATGCCACCTGTCGTTTTAGTAAAAAGGCAGGGGTGAGGGGTTACACTTGGATGGCTTTTCCTTGAATTCTGTGGTGTATCCCTGTGCGATGGCTTCTCTTACCCATTCGTCTGAGGTTGTGGACCACCATCTTTCTCTGGACAGTGAGAGGTGTCCCCCTATTGGAGGCATTTGGGAACCTGGGCTTGCTGCCTGAAGAGTGGGGTAGATAATGTTGCGATTGTTTATTTCCTTTGCAGCTGAAGGACTTGGATCTGCCCCTTCTGGTGTTTTTGTTTTATTTGCTCTTAATCTGTTGTTTTTATTGGCGAAGTATGATGGCTCACAGTTCTACCCCTTACCCCTGTTGTTGCAGTTTATCCTCTTATTGTTTTAGTATCTGTTATTTTGAAATCTGTTCTGAAAGGAAGGCAGACACAATGACCTATTAGATTAATCTTCTGTGAAGTCTTTGCCTTCCTCCTTCATTTTATAAATTGTTTGAGCCCTTCCATTGAAGAGGAGCTGCTGTACCAGCAGCTTGGAGCCATTTTATTTCCAGCACGGGTTCAAAAATCACGATGCGTGCCGCTCCTTACGATTCAGGTGTGCCCACAATCAAACTCACCCCCCAGTGCTTCAACCAGGGGTGTGGTCTTCCTCAGGGGGTGGAGCATGTTTGATTAACCCTCCCTTAAGTAGTCACTCTGTCTACAATTACAATAAATGACAAACGTGCCCCTAGAGTTCAAAGACAGAATTACATTTTTACTCTTTTCAGTGGCTCTGGAAGAGTATGAACCTTAATGTCATCAAAAATATATTCCTAATCTTTTTTCTTACACTTTTTCTTCTATTCACACCCAAACTGTAAGGAGCAGCATGCATAGTGATTTTTGAACCCATGCTGGAAATAAAATACTCTTGAATTGATACTGAAGGTTGGTTTGTTCATTTGCACTTGGCCTACAGGACTTTCTTGGATTTGTTTGGCACAGTTGGGACTAGCAACCCTTTTGTCTTTGCAATCAGTTCTGTAAACGCTGAGCACATGGTGTTTGAAGTTTGGAATCTTGGAGTCATGGTCTGCCTCCCACAATTTAAGCCATATATAATGACCTCCTGGTTCTGCTGCCGCCACTGTCCTGGCATTCAGTTTTAATGGGTTCACTGCCATGTCCTCAGGTACTTGGTTGTCTGCAGGGTGCAGTGAGTCTACCAAATCAGCTTCTGAGGACATAGGGATCAGCATCTTGAAGAATTCCTCCATCCAGTATCCTTGTGCCCTTGTGGTATAAATAGCTGTACCTATGGCCCTGGCCACTAACCAGCCATTCCAAATTCTTTCTTGAGCATTTCTTCAAGTTTCTTACCTGCTGGATCTTTTAGTCACAGATCCTTCAGTAGGAAGGACTGTCTTATTATTAAGGGCCACTATTTCCGGGTCCACCATAGGTGCCGTGCATCATAATTGTCATTTGTCATCCTGAGTAGGATCATTCTATCCAATTGTTTCCTTTCTGGTATCTGAGCGGGATCCGTGGCCTCACATTCCTTGGCCATAACTTCTTCTGTTGCTTCACAGATGGGGAAGGAATCCAATTGCTTTTGCTTTGGTTGGATTATAGGCTCAAACTTGTTTTCCGATGGGGGTGGAGGCAGTTCAAAACCCATTGTGGTCTTAATGGACCTCGTGACGTTTAGTACTGAACTGAACTGACAAAGTTTTGAGGTTTGGGAGGGTTCCTCCTTCATGGGTGCCTCCTCTGTTTCTAAGATCACAATCTTCATCCTCCAGCTCTGGATGAGCCGTGGGGTCTGGGGTAGGATCTGTAGTATCTGGAAATGGTAGTGTAGGTAGTGTGCAGGTGTGGTCAGTTTTTTAATTTTTTTTATTTTCATATTTATTCCTCCTCTCTTCCCCTCAGCTCTGGTCTCCTCGGGAGCACCAAGGAATCATCCCTCTGCAGTCCACCCTACCTGGACAGTCCTCTGTCACCCAAGTAGCCTCAGTTTACCCCCCCCGGGCAGGGATGAAGTTGGCCCCTAACACCCCGAGCAGTCAGTAGTGTCAGTCGGATAGGGTGCCAGGCAGGCAGCCGCTGATCGAGAGCAGGCTCCGGTGCTCCATCTCTGCCGGAGCTGAAGGGTATTTTTCCCTGTTTCTTGGGGAGTGGTTGGCACCCTGACGTCAAGGTATGGAACTGACGTCTGCCAGTCCCCCGCCCCTTCTCTACATTGTCAGTGCTTGCTGCATCTCTGGCCTCCACCAGAGGGCAGCCGAGCACTGACTTGGGACCCCTGTCCCTCCCGGGAGAGGAGAGCTGTCCTCCCGACGCTCAATCCTCTCCCTCCCCTGCTGACCCCCAGCAACCCAGGCTCATTCCTGAACCTGGGTCACAGGCATGGCCCGAGGTGTGGCATCCAGCGCCTCAACCCTCAGCGCAACCGGGCCAGCTCAGGTGTGGTCAGTATTGGTAGATTAGTTAGGCCTGGGGGGGTTGGGTTAGCCACGGCCTCCACTCACTCCATCATCTCCAGCATGAATTCCTGCTGGCTCTGCATCATAGCCACAATGGCTACTGATGGATCTAACCACCATTCCTGATGCCACTGCTAGATCTAACCACCATTCCCGATGTCCAGATTGTTTTTTTCCACTTGTGAGGCCTCTAGTGATGAGAATTGTTTTGTGTCCTCTAGGCCACAGGAAGGGCACCATAGCCCCAACTGCTGTGGGAGTGGCAGCATGCTGCACATGGCACACTTCATATGTTTGGCCATCTGTAGAGACAAAGACAAATGTGGAAGTGCTCGTTAACGTATGTACGTAACCCATTTCCGGGGTGTACACAGGCATTCGACAGTAAGCCCCCATGCATGTAATTTTACTCATGTGGCTCAACAAACACACACATCTCCTACCCTGACGTACCACATTTGTGGGTATAGAGCCTGGTGTGCACACATAGCTGGAAGCAGCTCCCATAAAACAGCTGCCATCCTGTTTGGGTAAAACTTATTTTTTAATAAGCAGTTATGTGAGGGGAGAGGGAAATGTGTCTGAGTTCAGCCAGTCCACACAAAATGGCCGATGGCATGAAGAAGCCTCATTTCCTGTCTGGCCCATAGGGAGCTGTATGCCACAAACAAGATAGGAGAAAGAAAAGGAGACCATTTCCAGTCTAGCACTCGCTAGTGGGGGCCTAAAATGGCTACCAGAAATGTGGCACCAAGTGCGTGGCTCAAACCCCCTGGTGTGAAATAGTGCCACACTATGCATAACTAAGTGGTTGAATGATTCTGGGGCAATAGGATGACCAGGTAGTCCTGCATGCATTTTGTCACCACCACAGTGAACTGTGGTGCTGCTGCTAAGCCCTGCGCATACACAAGGGTGATCATCTCAGTCCGAGTCTACTGCGCTTGAGGCAGCTAGCATCATTTCTAGGCAGACAAGCACAAGGGTGACTGAGCCTACATCAGGTGGGATCATGCAGATGTACCAAGCTGGTGTGCAGGGCATACCTATTTAGGAAAAGAAGAGGGGGTTCGAGCACAATGTTAAGTTAATAAGGTCACCGGCTCTCGTACTGCCACGCCTGCATGCATGGTGGTTTCTCCAACACTGCTTGAGTCAAGGGAATACTTGAGCAACACCAAACTTTCTGCTGCTATGCCTTTCTGTCCCTGCTGCTGACATGGATGTAGCTAGTGTCTTATTCAGTTCCATCACTAGCAGAGGGAACGGTAGTGTCTGATTCCTGAGTGGCTTGGCGAGGGGCTCAGGGTAGACCATGTGCAGTCTGGTCTGTGATTGCTGGATGCCTAGCTGAATAGGGAAGTGAGCAAGTGTACAGCAACTGTACCACACTGTTAACAGCCACTGAAGCAGGGCATGAAAGAGCGCATATGCTTGAGCCACACACAGCGTTTTTGTGTGGGGGGCATAAGATCACTCAGCCCAGGAAGAGCGAAAAGGGCAAAAATATTGAAAATTCAAATCTGCACATGCAATAGGTATAGATAGATAGATAGATAGATAGATAGATAGATAGATAGATAGATAGATAGATTGCTTTTTATTTGTTTGACACCCAATCGTGGAGGCTCTGGGCGCCCTACAATCAAAATTTACAAAGCAACAGCAATATACAAATATGTGAACAGGCAATACAGTAAAATTAAATAATTAAAAGTTCAGTATAAATTTAAAAAACATCTGCAGGAAAGGCCAAGCTAAACAGGTGAATATTTAGGCCCTTCCAAAATGCTTCCACCATAGGGACCTCCCTCAAAGATCTTTTTTTTATCATATATTTATTTTCCAATTTTTTCAATTTGTTATATGCATATAGAAAATAATACAAATCTCATACAAGACCGATACATAAAGGTGACACTAGACCAATTCACGTGGGGGTGATACTTTAAACAATAATATACTAAACTAGACAAATTATCAGCTAACAAGCAGATTCTTTATGATATTATCATTCCGATCTAAATATACATAAATAAATAAAAAATTAGCCCCCTCCCCTCCCCCAAGATTACTTATTTATGCTAACACATGGCTTTATCCCAGGAACATCAAGGCAAAACACAAATCAAAGATCATTAAACTTACTCATATTTTCGAAAATGTCTCTCTCAGAAGACGAAGGGGGCTCCCCTGCATCTTGTGCAGAATAGTTAGCTCTTAGAAAGGCTACAAGTTGATCTACCTCAAAAAAGATATGTGTGTGTTACCATCGTTTATCACATTCACTTTTGCAGGTGGCAATAAAGAAAATTGTGCCTCCAGTGGACCCGTTATTAGGTTTAGGGGATCTATTTACACCCGAAATATGTCTGTTGGGAGATGTAGCTCTTATTCCAGTCAAGAACAGGAGGTTCCATATATCTCTAATCTCGGCATCTCTTAAAAAAGTTGTCCTCAGACACTGGAAGGATTCTGTCGTGATTAGCTATACTGAATGGTTAGAGGAATTACTTGCCAACCTCAGAGTCAAGAGGATGATTGCTATCCTCCAGAATAAACTCCTAGGTTTAATAAGATTTGACCCTTTATACTATTTACTCATTATAGTCTAGGAATCGTCCCCACGGATAAAGGAATGTAACCAGGTGTCTTGTGGGTGGGGGAAGGTGGGAGGAGGGAGAAGGGAGGGGTTTTTCTTTTCTTTTTTTTTTTGGGGGGGGATGGCAGAGGATGATCCAGTTGTTACCTGCGATATGTATGTATGTACATTCAATCTGGATGTGTATGTTTTCCTGGATGCATTCTCTGTATTAATACTGTCAATAAAATCTTAATGGAAAAAAAAAAAAAAAGAAAATTGTGCCTCCCGTTCAAGAACCTCCTGACGATAACCCAAACGCTTGCGGCGCCGCTGTTGAGTGGCAAAACAGTAATCAGATACATAAAATATTTATTTCCATTGTTCTCCAAAGAACCTCTCAATCTGGCCAATTTAAATATAAAGTCTGTATCTAATTCAAAACCAAAAGTAGCCTAAGGCCCGGATATTCAGACTACGCCAGGCAGTGGCGCAAGCCTGGGTGCAGCGCAACTGTGATGCACCGGGGCCAGGGCCAGGTCCAGGTTATATTCAATGGGGATGCGCCATGGCACAGCACCATTGAATATGGCATGGACAGCGCACATACTGTGCATGGTGCAGTGGCACTGCACCGGTGCAAGCCACAGATACGGAGCACAGGGATGTGCCAGGGCAATTGCAGTTGCGCTAGGCGCATCACCCGCAATATTCAGCAGGGGGCATGCAAATGAGGCCATAATATATGCAAGGTGCAAATGGAGCCATTTGAATGTCATTATGGCCCCATTTGCATGCCTTGCACAGGGCAGCGTGGTGACTTGCACCTGGCGCCCTGCACAACATGACGTGTGTGCAGTGGGAGTCCCGGGGCATCTCCCCGCCCTGTAGTCATGATTACAGCACAGCTCCATAATGTAAGTCCCTGGCAGTCTAGCGGTACCCCCTCCCCCTACTGATTCCATGATAAATGTAAATGGAAACACACCCTGGTGGTCTAGTGGACCCCCTTCCCTCCCAATTTCCCGATAGCGGCATATGTATATTACGATATTCCCTGGTAGTCTAGCGGAACCCTCCACCCTCCCATGTCCCCAATCACCGGTAGATGACATATATGCAACTCCCTGGTAGTCTAGTGGAACCCCCACCCTCCCCTATCCCCGATTGCTGGTTATCTGCCGTATTAAAGTCCCTGGTAATCCAGTGGTACCCTCCTCGCCCATTGCCACTATCACAGTAAAACCCGTAATACAATTCCTGATGATCCAGTGGCACCCCCCACTACCACCCACAGACCCCTTGCCCTGCTCGCCCCCAACGTCCATCGGAGGGCTGGGCTGCAACCCGTCTTCAGACACCGCCCAGCTGCCATCCGAAAGACAGGTACAGTATGGGCTTGCAAGGCACACTGAACTAGACAGTCAGGGTGCAATGTGGGGTTGTGCCAGCGCAACTCTGTTGTGCCATGTGCAACTTCTTTGAATATCCGGGCCAGAATAGTTGACTTAGATAAGTCTGATATTTTTTTCATTTTTCTTCGGCACCCTATAAGCTTTAGTTATTAAAGGTGGGTTGTCCAGGGGCAAATCAAAAGTCTTGATCAAAATATCCTTAACGAACTCTCTAGCATCTTGGAAATTTGCACTGAATTTATCAGGAATTCCTAGGATACGAATGTTCTTATAGCGCAATAGAGTCTCACTGCTCTCCAACTTCCGATTAATATTATAATTCTCCCTTGGCAAGCTTGTGCAATTTTCCTCTAAAGTCATAATCTTGGATTCATGCTTGGCTATCTGGTTAGTATGCATTGACACAGTCTCCTTCACTGTCTCACCCTCTTTTTTAACAAAATTTATCTCAGTTTGCATAAAATCTATTTTCTTCATTAAGGCGTCAAACCTCTGATAGCTCTGCTCTGTCCATGTAAGAAGCCTATCCAAGGATCTACCAAGAGACTCCAACGTGAATTTCCCTATCTCAGGGGAAAACGATTGGAACATTGGATCCATCTGTTGCAAACGTAGCCCTTGCTTCCCGAATTCCACCATACTCAGATCCAATACAGCCAGGCAGAGGGAGGAAAATTATCAGCTGCCTGTGGGGCGGCTGGCATGCTACACGCGCTACCACTACACTCCGAGTTATACTTCTCAGAAAGAAACCACTGATCCAGCTGGGTCGACCTCGGGGACACAAATCCGTATGCTCTACCAGTAGACTTAGCCTTCGCGTCCATCAGGAGCTTAAAACCAGGTAGAAATGAATGCTATTTTTGTTGTTTACCACTTGAGGTGTTGGAGACTAACATTCGTGCAGCTGTTACATCAGCCATCTTGTTCACCCACCCTCCCTCAAAGATCTTCATAGCAAGTTCCAGAAGACTGGGCCACCCACCCCAAATGAGCTATCACCTGAGGTTTTCAGCCTGGTCCTCAGAACCACTAGGAGGCCCGTGATGGAGGAAAGAAGGGAGCGGGCTGGGATGGAAGGAGTAAGGAGGTCTGACAGGTAGCCAGGGCCTGAGCCATATTGACAAGGAAAATATGAAACCAGCCTCAGGAGAGCTCTAAACTTAGCAGCATGTTGCTCCAAACATGGGTCTGAGAACACCTAGATGAGTTCTCAGGCACAAAACTACAAATCACTTTTTTCAAAAATAAAAGGGACAGAAATTCAGGAAAGCATCAAGATCATAAGTTTTATTCATGGCAGCAGTCTTTGTTAGTTGGTAGAACATTTCTTCATAACGTTTTTTGGTAAAAAAGTGTTTCTGACATCCTTAGATTCATGCTCACTGTAAGTTTTCTTAGCTATTGCTAAAACAGCTTTTACAGCTAATTTTGTAATTAATGACTGAAGTCATTAAAGATGGCCACCACTTATTTAAATATCAATCCATTCACAGCAGGAATGTCATTTCAGACTAATCTAATAGATTTCTTCGACCAGGTGACCAAAGTAGTAGACCAGGGAGGGGCTGTGGACATGGCCTACCTAGACTTTAGCAAGGCATTTGACACAGTCCCACACAAAACATTATTAAACAAGTTAGCCAGCCTGGGAGTGGGTCCCAGGGCAGTAACCTGGGTAAAAAATTGGCTGAACAACAGAATGCAGAGGGTAATAATAAACGGAGTCCACTCCGAAGAAAGGGGGTGTTACTAGTGGCAGGTATGCCCTTCGCACATTGAAACCTTTACAGAGAACACATCAATGCCAACAAAATCAACAGTTGGCTGTAAAGTCCATTAGGGACCCCGACACTCTTTTCCCCAGTCCTGCACCCCCTCCCCGAATCAACTCTGACTCAGAGTTGATTATCCTTAAGTCTGGGGTGGTCCGGAGGGCAGAGCCCCCTCGTGATCAGCAACTGTTTCTCCAGTGGATTTATGTCAACCACAAATTGCGATCGACATAAATCCATCACTGTAATGCCTGTCAACAAAATATTTGTCGAACCAGCATCATAGAGCCCTAGCAGGGTACTGAAGGGTTCAGTACTGGGACTGGTCCTCTTTAATGTCTTTATATATGTCATTGCGGAGAGGGATTGGAAGGAATAGTATGCCTCTTTGCCGATGACACAAAGATCTGCAACAGGGTTGCTACACAAGGGGGGGGAGGGAGGATAAGAAGAGACTTGGCAAGGTTGGAGGAATGGCCTAAAGTATGGCCGCTTAGATTCAGTGCAAAGAAGTGCAAAGTAATGCACCTGGGAAAAAAATCCCAAGGGAAGAGTACACAATGGGGTGCTATTAACAACAACAAAAATGGAAAGGGACCTGGGTGAAATAAAACCCAGAAAATACTTAAGCTGAAAACCCCAGTAAGTACCCTTTTGTTCAAAAGGCTTTACCGTGATGGCATTACGGAAATTTGCAACTGCTTTACTAGACACTAACTAACCTCCCTCCCTCAAACGGCAGCCCGCAAACGGCGACCCCCCAGCTGAAATGTGTGCCTCTGCCTCTAGCATGCCCACCGACAGATCCACAGTATTTATTGCCGAACTCCCATATCTTATTCTTTGACGTTCTGAACAGCTGCAGCCTGATTCTAGCACATGCTACCGCACTTGGGGATAATTATCATCTTTGCCAAAAAAAATATTCGGTACCTCGTCCATCCAACACCTCCCTCTGCCCCAACCTCCAGGACCCTTCCAGTTAT
This sequence comes from Neoceratodus forsteri, assembly GCA_016271365.2. Lineage (NCBI taxonomy): Eukaryota > Metazoa > Chordata > Ceratodontiformes > Ceratodontidae > Neoceratodus > Neoceratodus forsteri. The sequence continues at coordinate 1,060,118,234 of CM028134.1, read as the reverse complement.
GCCCCTACTACTATATTCCTCCTCTTGCACTTAGTACAACGGCAGCTTTTCTCCTCCATATATCGCTGTATTTTGGGGCAAAAATCGCTTTGTCACCTTTAGTACGGTCCTCCGCCCTCCCAGTCCCTCACTCAGCTCTAACAATTGGGTCCACTTCACTTTGCCCGTATTCCCCACCTCTCCCTATATTATGTGCTTGTTATCTTCTATCTGGTATGCCTACCCTCTCCCTAACATTTCCCACTACAAAATGCACAGTTTTGGGTTGGATCCAGCACAAGTTCATTATCCACGACTCCTTGTAGTTCTATGTTCAATGTATATTACCTGTAAATGTGCATTTTTACTATAATAGCAGCTATTTTTACTGTTTGTACTAGTGTAACTTGTCTTTCTGTATTATTACTGTAGGACCGCAGGTCCACCTTGTAAATGAACTTTCTCAATGGTGCCCGCCTGGATAAATAAAGATATTGATTGACTGATTGATTGATTTATTGAAGAGGGTAGTATCATTCAGAAAAAGAGATGTGCAAGAACAAGGGGGCACAATTTGAACATAGAGGGGGGACGGCTCAGGGGCAGTGTGAGGAAGTATTTTTTTTCCTGGAGAGGGTGATGGACAGATGGAACAGCCTTTTTGAGGAGGTTGTGGGGTCAAAAACAGTGGGGGAATTTAAGAATGCGTGGGACAGACATAAGGCAATTCTAGTGGGGGAAGGGAGGAAGTAGGCTGTTGGTAAATTAGGATCTGCAGCTTATCTGATAGGTAGGGAAATGGGCAGATTGGGTGGGCTAAGCGGTCCTTATCTGCCATTGAAGTCTATGTTTCTGTATTTCTTTTATTGAGGATACCTGTTGAATGTTCATTTTTAAGTCATAATGTGGATGTATTAAGATCACGTTACTGTATGTTTGTGAAGGTTCGCAGCACAACACTGTACGAAAATGTTAAATTTTTTCATATGAACATATGAAAAAGCCAGCAGAAGAAGGTCTATTGGTCCATCACATCTGCTCGGTAACTGATGCAGGGTTCTTGGCTTATGCCAATGACCCTGACCCCCTGTCACCTTCTCTCTCTCTCTCTCTGTCTCTGTCTTGAACCCCTCCTTGGTCCCATGGGTTCCGTATGTGGTTGTCCTAGGCCCTCCTAAAGGCCCCCACCATCTTTACTGAGACCACCTCTTCTGGCAGTGCATTCCACACAGGCACCACCCTCTCCATAAAAAAAATGAGTCCTAACATCCCTCCTAAACCTCCCCTCCATCAACTTTAGGCTATGCCCCCTTCTGGTTCTGTTGTCACTCATTTTAAAGAGACCTTCCCTTTCCACTCTGTTAATCCCCTCAAGTATTTGAAGGTCTCTATCATGTCACCCCTCTCTCTCCTTTCTTCAGGGAGTACATCCTTGGATCTCCCAGCCCCTCCTTGTAGGACCTATTCTGTTGACACTGGATCATCTTGGTTGCTCTCTTTTGGACCCTTTCCAGTATGCTGACATCTTTCTTAAGATATGGATGCCAATACCTTACCCCATATTCCAAATGTGGTCTTACCATTGACATATGCAATGGCAAAATTACCTTGGTCCTCCTACTACTGAATCCCCTGGCTATACACCCCAGCATCCTGTTAGCCTTTGCCGCTGCCTTTTTACATTGTGTGGTGTGTTTTAGGTCTATATTAATCACCACCCCAGATCCTTTTCTTCCTCTGAAACAGCTACCTGAACCCCCCCCCCCGGGTAATACTCCATTCCAGGATTCCTGGTCCAATATGCATCACTTAGCACTTTTTGGCATTGAAGCTGAGTTGCCAGATTCCTAAACATCTGTCGAGTTTACCGAGGTCCTCCTGCAGGTCCTGTATCCCTTTCTTTGAGTCCACCTTCCCTAAGAGTTTGGTGTCTTCCACAAACAGACACATCTTGCCTTTAATACCTTCCCTGGTGTCACTTATGAAGACATTAAACAACACTGGGCCCAGCACCAGACCCTGCAAGACCCCGCCGATGACATCCTTCGTGCTGGATAACTCTCCCACCACCATTACTCCATGGTGAACATGGGACAGCAGTGGATCTTTTAAAAACTGTAGAATTACTTATCTTGGTTCAGAAATGAAGGAAAACAAAAAGAGAATAATATATCTTAATATTTTTGCCAGACAAACTTTGCTGCAAAAGATGATATGATTACTAACAAATACGTCTGTTTTAAGGGAATTCTTACCTTAAAGGTTGATTAGGATATAAAGTTAACAAGCTAAACCACCAATACAATTGGCAGTCTTATTGGCAGTTTCACATGCGATGTCAAGGACTGAATGGGCATGGAGTCTGAACTGCCCTCTCACATACATGGTGGTCCCTCCATGGCAAGGTAGAGGCACACTGACGGGGCAGTGTGGGGGAAGCTTGCATTGTGTTCGCCTGTGCTGTACCTGTCATGTTGATAAGCAGAGGACTTCGGACTGCAGTGCTGTCAATCCAGCACCTTTCACAAGTACTAAATTCACATACAGGAAAACAAAAACAAATATTTCAAAAAAAGTTAACAAGTTGAAAAACAGGAGACCAAGTGTCTGGGTGGGGGCCTACTTCAATGCACAAGATTAACTGAGGTTCATGAGAACACAGACAGCAGGGCTGTAGCAACTACTGTAAGGGCCCCCCTGTAAAATATTTTGTGGGATCTACCTTATAGTATAGCCTAGAGGTTAGAGTAACAAGCTGTGAATGAGCTTGGTACATCCAGAAAGACCTGTGTTTGATTCCCACAACCTCCACATGCATTCTGTGTGATTCTGAGCAAGTCACTTAACCACCTAGTGCTCCCGGGTCGCCCCTGAAAACAGGCACTTAAGCCTAGTGGGCCTTAACCGGTTACCAAAGAATAAATGTAAAACAGCTGTAAGCACGTATGAAACTTTTATAACACAAGTTTTTTTGTATCAGTCCTGCTGAGCATCCATAGTTTGTCCACCCCCCCCCCCGTATCCCTTGCTGGCACCATGTAATTTGTCCCTAATCCTCCTGGGACAATGACAACAAGATTAGATGTTTTGAGTAATGGGTCCTATTACTTCTTTGTTCTGTACTCCCCCCACCCCATGAAACTTGAGTTGGAATCATTTGATGCCACCGCTAACAGACCCATTTTCAAATGGATAGGCAATTTCCAACGAGAAAGTTGCAAGTGTGTCTGTGATGAAAGGTTTTCTTAATGCTGACCTCTGAGGCAGTGGGTTCCCTGACAGTGAGGGCCCTACTGCAACTGCAAATCTTGCACTCCCTCCCCCAGTCATGTCCCTTGCCCTTGGTGGGGCTAAAATCTGATCCAAAGTCACATGTGCATCACCAGCCTATAATTATAACCCTGTCTGTAAGGAACTGGAGTGCTATAGCTATATACATAACACAGTTAGCAATCTAACGGTTTCAAATGTCCCACAAGATGTCAGCCTCCAGCGGGTTAGAGGTTAACGAAAATAACAGCATCAAGCAGGTACTTTTCAGTAACACAGCTATTTAAAAACATGCCAGTGTATGATAAACAACAAAAATAATCAGTTCAAAAATGTTTGGACAAAAAAAATATTTCTACTGAAAATAAAATTAGTAGGGGAGTACAAGTTGGTAGCAACTTGATATTAGATAGTGTAATGTTTCTGTTTGACCAGTAGATGGCAGATGATACATTTAAAAAGAAATACAATTAAAGAGCTAGTGGAGCCAAAACAGGAAGACAGGAAAATAATACAAATTTTAAGTAGAAGTCTGTTGTAACTTTTTTTTTCTGAAGTATTTTCCTTTTTCCTTTTGCTCATCAAAAGTTTTCTATGTGATAATGTTGCGCTGGATGTGTGGAACAGCTCTTGGCCTGGCAGCTGACATATCTAACTCCACTGCCCGCCGATGTCAGCAGCATTGTGATCTCACTGACAGTGACATCACAGATGAATGACCTGGAAGTCACTCACTTGCTGTTCCTAAGTAGCAATGATGTCAAAGTCAGTGAGATCACAGTGCTGATGACGTAGTGTGGGGCAGTAGAGCAAGATATGTCAGATGCCAGGCTAAGAGCTGTTCCACACATCACACCTACTAACATCAGGTAAACAATTTTTTAATTAAACAAAGGGAAAAGAAAAAGTACCCCAGATATAAAAGGTAATGGTTAGCTGCTTTTAAAATCTAATATTAGTTTTGGGCAGTACACTAGCTCTTTAAGTGACTTGAGGTGCATGTTTGACCAGGAAAAGCATACTAAACTGTAATACCTTGTTTCCAGGTGTGACCTGGGGGGGGGTTGCATGGACCTGTCTTATTGACAGGGGGAATACTGGCCATGACACTGAGGAAACCCCCCCTACTTGTTTTCTGCTAGGAAAAAGAGAGTGGTTCTGATTAAAACACTATTGATTCTGCAGTTCCTTCATTTATGTTTCCCCCCTCCTTCTGAATGTGAACTCTGGTTATTTAGTTTGTTTATTCATGCCCTACAGGGCAGTAGATCGAACCTGGTGAGGCTAGAAGTCACATACAGATCAGCTGATAAAGGGGGTGTGGCCCACCCCGTAGCTTTTTATTTTAGTACTCTTTTACCAGCAGACTGGGTCCAGTCCTTAATATTTACTTCAGACTTGGGCTAGACTTGTTAAGGAAAGGATGTTACCAGTGTGGAAGGCAGGAATCTTAGACCTCCAGTAGTAGGGAGGGGGCCAACCCTTCCTACTTACATCAGACATGCTTTGAGTAAGGCGTGACAATGGAAAGTTTTACCTGGACAGTTAGCTTCCTTTCTGAGGAAAGCCATAGACAACACAGTACTGGAGTACGCTTTTTGATGTTTGCTTGCACGCATGAGCAAGAAACATTTCGTCACAGCTTAGGAGAGAAGCAGGATTTTGGAGGTGCGGTACTGTGGGGGCCAATGGCCCCAGTGCCTTTTGAGGCTTGGTCTGCTTTCCCCAGTGTGGTGGCACGCTGCTGATACTAGTTCAGCCAGCATGCCATCACCTTGAAACAAATCCACCGCTGCAATGAGGGAGCGACCCGTCATTGCAGGGCGGTACCTTGGCGTCCCTGACCCATATATTTGCCGAATGGGAGCCCACTCCTCTGGCCGGAATACTGTTAACCCCTCCTCATTTGTTGTGAAACAGGGGTGCCCAATCCCCTCAACATCATGCACCCCAACAGCTCTTTTTCTCGACGGGGACCCAATCCCCTGTCGGGTTCAGTCCCTTCCCAGTTCAATTTGCTGATGGAGGCCACTCCCTGTCGGTATAATGTCCCCAATTTGTTGTGTGCCAATGGGTGCAATCCCCATAGGCTACAGCCCTCCAAATTAATCACTCAGGTGGCATGTTGGGAGCCCACCCCAGCGTGCCAAATGTCCCTGTAAAAAAAAAAAAAAAATCTTACGATGTTTTATTTTGTTTTTTTAAACTTGTAAAACAGTAAACAGTCCTCGTTGAATTCGTGGCGCCTCCTCCACCCACACCCACCCCTGCACCATACCTCTCCCACACCCCTCACCCCATACTTACCTCCGAGAGTCCAGTGCGGCCGATCTTCGTGGACCGGGAACATATCTGCACTCTTGAAAGCCAACTGTGAACTGAAGAAATGCTGGTAAGCTGTATAATGGCATAAATAGGTTTTTTTTTCAACTTTGGTGCATATCTCACGCATTTTGGGGAATTTTGGCACCAAATTTTCAACATGGGGTTACTGGGCCCTCTCCTCATGAATTCAGCCACTGTCATGGTGTTATTCAGTCCCAAAAGGTGATTTTGCGGTCACTGTATGGAATCACCTTTCAGGACCGAGTAATGAAACGACAGTGCCAGTGTTCATGAGGTGGGCTCTCAAAAAGCTTATATTGCAAATTTGGTGAAAAAAAAATCCCAAAAATGACTGTTTTATGAGCACGCGTTGCGCAGTTTCCATGCATGCTCGTACCTTCACGAATCTGTAATATTTTCACTCCAGATTTTCAACATTGGCATGTTTCCATACCTCCTTATGAACAGTACAACTGTCATTTTTCACATCCTGACCAAAATGTGTTTACACAATTCCGGAACAGAATAGCGCAGTCACTGTGGGAAACAAGTGTTTGGGACACATTAAGAAAATCACAGTGACACTGTTCATGAGCAGAGGTCCTAAAATACCTATGTTGAAAATTTGGTGACGAAAATCCATAAAATGACTGTGTTACGAGCATGCATTGTGCAGTTTCCACACATGCTCTTAACTTCATGAATTTGTAATATTTTCACTCCAGATTTACAACATTGGCAATTTTCCCCACCTCCTTATGAACAGTACAGCTGTCATTTTTCACATCCTGGCCGAAATGTGTTTTTGCACTTTTGGAGCAGAATAGCATGGTCACTGTGGGAAATCAGTGTTTGGGACACATTAAGAAAATTATGTTGACATTGTTCATGAGCAGAGGACCTAAAATGCCTATGTTGAAAATCTGGTGACAAATGTCCATAAAATGACTGTGTTACAAGCATGTGTTTCGCAGTTCCACGTATGCTCGGAGGTGTGCAAATTTGTAATATTTTCATTTCCGATTTTCAACATTGGCATTTTGCCACACCTCCTTATGAACTGTACAGCTGTCGTTTTTCATATCCTGCCCGGAATATGCATTTACACGTCTGGCACACAATGACGTGGTTGCTGTGGGAAATTAATGTTTCGGACAAATTAAGAAAATCATAGTGACAATGTTCATGAGCAGAGGTCACAAAATGCCTATGCTGAAAATTTGGTGAAATAATTCCACTAAATGACTGCAGTACCAGCATGTGTTTTGCAGTTTCCACGTACGCTCAGAACTTTGAGCATTTTTTATATTTTCACTCCAGATTTTCAATATTGCCATCTCTTCTCACCTCCCTATGGATGGTACAGCTGTCAGTCATTCTTCATATCCTGCCTGATCTGTGTTTTCTCACATCTGGTGCAGAATGGCACAGTCGCTATGGGAACTCGAAGTTCGGGACACATTAACAAAATCACACTGCCACTGTTCATGGAGAAGAGGTCCCAAATGCTTTCATTAAGTGGGGGGTCACAAAAAGTCCATGTTGAAAATTTGTAGTGCAAATACCAACACGTGCCCAGGGAGTTAAGGGTTTCTAACCATAACATCGCACCCTGTACAGACTGACAGGCATCAGAGGTGTAAATTTGGATCACTGGCTGTAATGCTTATTCCATCCCACCCCCACTCTGAAGCCAGTGACAGGCATCAAGGTGTGCCTTGCACTCTTCAGCCTCAGACTTCACCCATTTTCCTGAACTGTACCCATTCAGCGTATGTCGTTATGAAATGGGGTGACTGTGAACCGAACACCCCAAGGCACACCTCAACACTTGTCGGTATCTACAGGATAGGGTGAGGTGAAATGCAGTGAGCATTTTGGGCAACGACCCACAGGCACACCCCAATGCCTGTCCATCTCTGCAGGGTGGAGGTGGGATTGGCATGACTTCAGTACTTCACTGCCATTCATATTCTGCATCTGTCTAACTCCTGCACGTCCAATGCTAATATCAGCAAACAAACACTCGGCATTGACAAATGCTTGTTTTTTTTTCTATTCTTTGGTAACCAGGTAAGGCCCACTAGGCACAAGTGCCTGTTTTCAGGGGTGACCTGGGAGCACTGGGGAGGTTAAGTGACTTGTTCAGTCACACAGCATGCAAGTGGAGGTTGTGGGAATCAAACCCAGGTCTGCTAGATGTGTCAAGCTCATTCACAGCTTGTTACTGTAACCTCTAGGCTATACTTGCCGTGGTCCTGTTTTATTCATGGATTGTGCTCAGGATAAATCTTCTATTGTTCTACAACTCCTAAAGGACAGTAGAATCCCACATGCTGTGTGGGATGCAAAGTGACTGTGTACCTTCGGGAGGCGTGGGGTTAGAGTTCCTTATTTTCCTATAAGCATAAGGCTCTGGAAGAAAGTGCGCATTCTGTTCTCATGTACGGAGATAGAGGAAACACAAGCTTATTACAGAGTTGCCATTTCCTATGGAATTCTGGAGGACATTAGCTCGGGCCTGGAATGAACCTCTTTTTCTTGCGGTAGATAAAAACCGTGTAGTTTGTGGTATTTTCCCTCAGATGCGGAGCAGATTCCACATTGGCTCTCATAGTATTATTTTTGCTGTAGTCAAATATAAACTGTGGCAAGTTTGTTGTGCTCTTTCTTTACAAAAGAACCTACTCTCTGGTGAAGAAATCGTACAACAGATAATGACGGCGTTACAGCATATAACTCGGACTGAATGTGCCTGCATGCCTTTTAAGTGTTTTCCGGAGCACTGGGAAAACTGTCACAGGCATTTAGCAGAAAGATTAAATGTATTCTCAGAAGACGTATATTTTTTTATTTAAAGCAGCAGTGCAATGAAAAGTTGTAATTTTTTGTACCTGCGATTGTAGTTTAGTAACATGCCACTTGATGTCTGTTTTAAGATAATTCTAAGGGTTTCCTTTGATTCTTTATTATTCTGCAATTAATTCACATGACATGTTTGTTTAGTTCATGTGACTTATTGGGCAGTACATTAATTCAGGCAAATTAATTACAGTTTTTATTGAAGTAATAAAAAATAACAATGAACCGAGGGAAACCCTTAGAATAACTTTAAAACGGACATCAAGCAGCAATTTTACTAAACTAACATCACCGGTGACTGCAAAATTACAACTTTTCGTTGTGCTGCTGCTTTAAGTGGTTATCTTACTTTGTCTGGTGGGCAGTTGCCTCAGCCCAGTCCCTAGCCCCTCCGGGCAGGCTCTCCTTCTCCCCTAGTATAAGTGCTCGGTTGTGGTTTTCTCCCCACAAGTTCCCCTCTAGTCTCAGGGCTGAGGGGGGAGGGCCATTCTCCTCCCAGCACCTCAGATCAGATGGAGGTGGACCAGGTTGCTGATCGAGCAGCGGTACAGGTGCAGAGAGGGCTGAGCTTCATGAAGCTCCCCGATGTTCATTCTCCTCCTGTTTTTTCTCCCATCTGTCATTGGATCAGAACAGCACCAACAATAACAGCACAATCAGGAACCGTTCAACAATAATAGCATCATTTTGTTTTTTGTGGGGGGTTGTGTCCCCCCCACACCCTCCTGCTCTTAGATTCTTACTCCAAGGGGAAGTGAATCATGGGTAAAGTTAAAATTCACAGGGCTGTGGAATAGTGTTTCCATGGCCCAACGTAAAAAAAAAATAAAAGTCCCTACTGTGCCAAATTGGAAGGAGACCAGGATTAGAACCCTGGTCTCCACTGCTGCTGGCTGAGCTGCTCGATGCCCCAGCCCTCCATACTACAGCCAGCATCCTGGATCCTGGTGCCCTTGTATGCTGTAAGCACCACAGACAGTGACCAGGAGAGCGCTTACTGGAAACGCTGTATAGCCCCTCTCACTGCCTGTGCTAGCTCTACATGAACAAGGGCTCTATAGACTGGTGGTATTCATAACCATGTACCCTCCCATCCCAACCCTCCTGAGGAGTGTAGTACTCACACGTGGAGGCATACCTCTCAACTGTCCCTGATTTTGTCTCAAAATTTTACTCTGTCCCTCTTAAAAATTGTGTTTCCGTGACCAAACAGTGGGGGTCATAAGCACAAAATAATGTCAAACATTAAAGTTATAAACGTGGTCTTCCTTAGAAAATGCATTATACACTAAGCCCTTTATTCTACCAGTTTCCTGAGTGAATATCTCCAATTTTGAAGAAGTGTCCCTGACTGTGGTCCTATGTCCCTGATTTTTGTAAGCCTTGTCCCAGATTTATGAGGCAGGAGGTTGAGAGGTATGCGTGGAGGAATGCCCAACCTATTAGTCCCTGCAGGTCTCTCAAATACTTTAACTCCTTGACTTGCTCTACCCCCAGGCCTCCACCTGGGGGCAACCAAAACCAGAATGACAAACCACCCCTGCCTGCCCTGGGAGAGGAGAGCAGTACCCCGGATGCTCAATGCACTCCCCCCCAGCCAACCCCTGATGAATCGAGTCTGTTCCTGAGCCTGTGCCACCGGCATGGCAGGAGGTAAGGCACTCTGCAGCACCTCAGGCCTCCGTGACACTGGGCCAGCTCTCAGAAACGGTATATTATGGCTCTCCTGCTGCTGGATGTTTTCTTTAATTGCTGTACGTGCATTCATGTTTTCCTTAATTAGTGATGCAACCTTACTGTTTTGATTTGTTATTTTACTTTCTTTATGTATATAAAAGACTTTTTTTCATTCCATGATAATTATTCTTGCCTAGACATTGTATATGAATTAGTACTGCTGGAATTGTATAATGTTATATGATTTGCGTGTGCAGTTTTGTGCTTGTTTTATTTTCAGTAAAATCCCCATACTCTTCATCAATAAGGGTCCTGAGATCTTTTACTTCCACCTGACAGTGAGCAGAGGTGGGCAGAATGGACCTCGGTTTAACATCTCCTCGGAAGGATGGCACCTCACCAGTGCAACACCCCCTCTTGCACTGCACTACACTACAGTCAACACTAAACAGGTCACTGAGATCACAAATCTTTTTCTAGTGCTGTTGGTCTGTGATACTGCATCAGCACTGGGTTCCAAGCCTGCCAGTCAGTCACGTTTCTGGATTATTTGTACCCATTTCATAATTTACTGGCCTAAAAGCCTGTCTGATCTGCAGATACTGTTTTAGGGAGAGATAATGAAACACACAGAGAATGAATTTAATAATTAGCATGTACGTCAAGCTTGGAAAAAATATTGCCTAAAACTACTAAAGCATTTAAATTCTTTATAGAATTTAAATGCTTTTTATAGAAATTTATAGAGTGGCACACATTCCGAAGAAAGGGGGGTCACTAGCGGAGTACTTCAGGGCTCAGTACTGGGTCCAGTCCTCTTTAACATCTTTATAGGTGACATTGCAGAGGGTCTGGAGGGAAAGGTATGCCTCTTTGCAGATGATACAAAGATCTGTAACAGAGTTGATACACAAGTGGGGGTAGAAAGGATGAGAAGGGACTTGGCAAGGTTAGAGAATGGTCAGACATATGGCAACTTAGATTCAATGCAAAGAAGTGCAAGTAATGCACCTGGGAAACAAAAACCCAGGAGAAGAGTACACACAATAGCAGGGAGGTACTAACAACAACAAAATGGAGCAGGACTTTGGGGATGGTCATCAGATGATCTAAAGGTGGGTAGGCAATGTGAGAAGTCAGTGAGGGGAGCCAGGGGGATACTGGGATGCATAGGAAGGGACATCACAAGTAGAAAAAGGGAAGTGGTTATCCCTCTGTCCAGACAGTTGGTGAGACCCCATCTGGAGTATTGTGTGCAGTTTTGCAGACCTCATCTACGCAAGGACATAGACAGGATGGAAGCAGTCCAGAGGAGGGCAACTAAAATGGTGCAGGGTCTGCATCAGAAATCAGATGAAGAGAGACTGAGAGAGCTTAATATGTATACCCTTGATGAAAGGAGGGACGGGGGGACATGATAGAAACTTTCAAGTACCTTAAGGGAATCAACAAAGTCCAGGAGGGTAGCATCTTTCAGAAAAAGAGATGTATAAGAACAAGGGGACACAATTTAAAGATAGAGGGGGGACGGCTCAGGGGTAATGTGAGGAAATCTTTTTTCATGGAGAGAGTGGTGGATGTGTGGAACTGCCTTCCTGGGGAGGTTGTTGGGGCTAAAACAGTGGGGGAATTCAAACATGCATCTGACAGACACAAGGCAATTGTAGTGGGTGGCAGGAAGTAGGCTGTTGGTTAACTAGAATCTGCAGCTTATGCAGTAGGTAGGGAAATGGGCAGACTGGGTGGGCCAAGTGGTCCTTATCTGCCGTCAAAGTCTATGTTTCTATGTTTCTATATAAAGTCGTGGGCAGCAGAGAGTTCCCTGACAAGCTGACAAGTACAGGGGGGTGGGGTTTCATTGTCACCAAAGAAACACCAGAAATTGTTTGTTTCATTTAAAATCTGGAAAAGTCCAGCTGGCCCACCAGCACAGCGGTTGGATTGATGCTGGCGACCTGGGTTCGGGAACGAACCTGGGTTGTCGGAGGTCCAGCCGGGGGGAGAAGGATCAAGCATCCCAGGGACTGCTCTCCTTCTCTGGGGGGAGGGGAGGGTGAATGTCCAGTGCTTGAAGGACCCCTGGTGGTGGCCAGGGGGTGCTACAGCAACCAGCATTTTTAGAGTGGCCGGAGGGGTGGGACGGATGCTGGATCATGTCATTGCATGTTCCCACCCCCCATGTCAAGCACACAAAGAAATTGCTGATTAATGATGCCACCTCTGCGCCTGGCCTGTATGGATGTCTGCCACTCCTCCAAGCCACCGACTTAATTATGGTGCTACAGTGTGCCACTGCAAGCCCCGAAACCCCAAGCCACTGACTAAATTATGGTGCTGTGGGCCGCTGCAAGCCCCGAACCCCAAGCCACTGACTAAATTATGGTGCTGTGGGCCGCTGCAAGCCCCGAACCCCAAGCCACTGACTAAATTATGGTGCTATGGGTCACTGCAAGCCCCGAACCCCAAGCCACTGACTAAATTATGGTGCTGTGGGCCACTGCAAGCCCCGAACCCCAAGCCACTGACTAAATTATGGTGCTGTGGGTCGCTGCAAGCCCCGAACCCCAAGCCACTGACTAAATTATGGTGCTGTGTGCCACCGCAAGCCCTGAACCCCTGCTGCAAGCCCCGAACCCCACCCTGGGGGGGAGTCAGGGAGGCAATGCTGGGTAGCTGACACCTTTCCCCATCGTAGATGGGCAGACAGCAGTGCCATGGCCCCACCCTGGGGGGAAGCCAGGGAGTATCAGTGGCAGTAGAGGACGATGGCAATCGGAGAGTATGGTGGGTGCAGGAAGGTGGCCAATAGCCTTGGAGCAAGGGGCAGAAAGTGCAATAAAAATTACAATCTGGGAAAGTCCATGTGCCAAAGACCCGTTTACATGGGTGATCAGAACAGCCAACAGATATACAATACAGTTATTTATTTATTTATTGACATTTTTCACAAGGAGGGCACACTGAACAACAAGTTGCTCATCTCATGGTGAGACCTAGGGGGAAGGGGTTATATAGCGTTGTGAAGGATGATCAGTTGCAATAGTATGTGGGTAGTACAAAGTTAACAATACAACATTGTAAGATTGTGCAACAGTTGGAACACAAGGTATTGTACAATAAACAGAACTGGAACATTGGATAAATTACAATACGTGTCCAAAATCATACAAAAGAACACATAAATGTACCAAACAGTAATAATGCAACAGAACCGTTACAGTGCATGAGTGTACCAGGAGCAGGCTCGAGACAGTATGCAAGTGCTGTTGGAATAAAAAGGATGGGGTAGGTTGTGCACACGGGTGACCCAGAAGGGTAGGTGGTGAAGAGAGGGGGAGAGGCAAGAACTGAATATGAGGAGAAGGGGTAGCCATTTCCTGATTTCCCCTTCAGGATGTTGAGAATCCTGCCGGGGGGGGGGGGTCCGGGTAGGAAGGCAGAAACAATATACAAGGAGCAATAAATTGAAAAAAGATGATTTTGCAGTGCTTGTCTAAAATGATGTATGGCAGTGGTGAGTCAAAAAAGGATGGCAAATTGTATGACATTGTTTTGTGACCGGTCATAGTCCCCATCCTGGGGACAGAGAACTGAAAGTGCAGAGATGACCTGGTTGAAACACAGAGTATAAAGTATTGGGTGGTGTGTTTAAAGAGAAGTTTACACACCCCCCCGAGGGGTTAGATGCTACATAAACTCCGAGAGCGAAGCTCGAGGGGTTTATGCAAAGTATTTAAACCTGAGGGTGTGTGTAAACTTCAAGTTTACACACACTACCCCATATTTTATTTTATATAATTGCTGGGTCTCCCCTTTTTGGCCACAGCAATTATATAAAACACTACAGCAGCAGTTCCTTTTCATCTGGTCTGCAGATTTTTGCTTTCGGCAGTTCACAGGGTTTTATAAAATATTTTTCTACCCCCCTACCTGTAGAAAAAAAACAGTTTTTTGTTTTTGATGTAAGTGTACTTACTGCTGTGCTTCTTTAGTGGCTGGGTTGTGGATGATAAGGAAGCAGTAAGCCAGGAAGGGAGACACTGCAGCAGGCGCATGCGCAAAGGGAGGAGAACCATGCGCATGTTTGCTGTTATAAATGCTGCTTTATAATGGCAAATTACGCCACGGTCTCCCTATGGTAAAAAGGGGAGACCCGGTTATTATATATAGACTAATGCATGAGGTTGTGTGTTTTACTAGATTTTACACACACCCCGAGGGTGTTGGATGCTACATAAACCCTGAGGCGGCTCGAGGGTTTTAAGCATCTAACGCAAGGGTTGTGCTCATAAAACACACAACCCCATGTTTTATTTTATGTAATTGCTGGGGAGCATTTTCTTGCCACAGCAATTATATAAAACTAAAACAGCCGAGCCATGGTCCAGTGTGGAGGAAGCAGGGAAGAAGTGCAGTCTGTGGTCGAGTGGCTACTGAAATTTTTTTTTCCTTTTTTTACAGTTTAGGAGCGAGCATCGAGGAATCAAATATCTTTGTGAGGCAAGGTTGTTTTTTTTTCTTTTTGCACTTACCGCTAAGTGATCCTAGCGGTGTCTGATCGACGGGTGAAGTGTCGGCACCGGGAGACAGGCACATGCATGGAGCATTGGAAACCTGGTGCGTGCGGGTTATACGGTAGGTTATAACTTGATTTCCACATGGGAGAAAATGCTCCCCAGTTATTATAGTACTATTATGTTTTTTAAAGATAGCATGAAACAAAATTGGAACTGTACCTAGCACTACTTTTTTGGCAAGGATACCTTGCTGGAATAAGTACCTCTGATCTAGTTGTAGTCAACCTATAGTTTTATACAAGTCACAGTGATGGGTACGGTGTGGCAAATGAGTGGCAAATCTTGCTATCTGATTTAGTGAGGTCCTCCCCCTGGCCAACAACTCCTCTCCAGCTGAGTAATAGAACAGTAAGCCATAATCAATCACTGGTAGGTAAGGTAAGGTAAGGTTTATTTTGTATGGTGTCCAATCTCAGAAGCTCTGGGTGCCTTGCACAATTAAAAACAGGCAGGGTAAGTAATAACAGAAAAATAAAAGCTCTAAAGGGTTATACAAGATTTAAAATTCAAACATAAATGAGCTAATTTTTTACATAGTTAATAAATAATAAAACAATAAAATAGGTTTAAAAACACAATGGGTAGTCTGGAAAAGTCATTTTGAAAAGATGAGTCTTTAGGCCTATCTTAAATGCCTCCACCGATGGGGCCTCCCTTACAGATCTAGGAAGCAAGTTCAGAGGGCCGGGCTGGCCACCTCAAAAGCTTGATCACTGGAGGTTTTCAGCCTGGCCCTCGGAACCGCAAGGAGGCCCCCTGGTAGAGGAGTAGAAGGAGCAGACTGGAGTGGCAGGGGTAAAGAGATCCATCAGGTAACCAGGGCCAGATCCATACAGGGCCTGGTAGGTGAGCAAGCCTACCTTGAAGATGATCCCCACCTGACTGGCAACCAGTGCAGATTTCACAGGACCAGGTCACATGACATGACCCTGACAGGCCTGTCAGTAACCTGGCCGCTGCCTCCTGCACCATCTGCAGCCGGCGGAGGGTCCCTCCACAGACCCCGAAGTACAGAGTGTTGCAGTAGTCAAGCCTGGAAGTAACAAAGGCATGTACTAGTGATGGCAGGTCCTTGGGTGGAATTAGGGGTTTAATCCGGGTGACATTTCTTAAGTGAATAAAACCACTTTGGACAACAGATGACACCTGAGCATTAAGTGTCAATCTCTCATTCAGGAAGATGCCCAGACTTCTCACCCAAGGGGAAGCCATCAACAGAGTGGTTCCCAGGATCAATCCTGTTGCCACTCTGGAAGCACTCCCATCACGTCCACAACCAGGCTCAACCACCAGGACCTCTGTCTTGTTAGGATTAAGCCTTAACCAGTTGGAGGCCACCCAGTCCTTGATTTTGGCCAAGCAGTTGTTAAGCACTTTCACAGCATCATTTGTTCTGCGGCAAAAGAGCAAAAGACATGTACAGCTGGGTATCGTCTGTGTAGCAGTGAAAACTCAGACTGTACCATCTAGTGAGTCTCCCAGAGGTAGCATGTACAGCTGGGTATCATCTGCGTAGCAGTGAAACCCCAGACTGTGCCATCTAATGAGCTCTCCAAGGGGTAGCATGTACAGCTGGGTATCATCTGCGTATCAATGAAAACCCAAACTGTACCATCTAATGAGCTCTTCCAGGGGTAGCATGTACAGCTGGGTATCATCTACATAGCAGTGAAAACCAAGACTGTACCATCTAGTGAGTCTCCAAGGGGTAGCATGTACAGCTGGGTATTATCTGCATAGCAGTAAAACCCCAGACTGTGCCATCTAATGAACTCTCCCAGGGGTAGCATGTACACTTTGAACAGCACTGGTGACAGGACTTGACCCTTGAGGAACTCCACATGGCAGGAGCTCCGGAGAAGAGGAGAAATTCTCCATCACCACCCATTGCTTCCTGCCCAAGAGATAGGACTCAAGCCAGTTGATGACAGTACCAGTGAATCCACAATATTCTCTAAGGTGATCCAGAAGCACAAAGTAATCACGGTGTCAAATGCTGGGGAGAGATTGAGGAGAATGAGAATTGACTGGTCTCCTTTCTCGCCCTGAGGAGGTCATTTTGTACCCTGACCAATGCCGTTTTATTGCTATTCCTAGCCCTGAAACCAGACTGGAATGGTAGAAGGAAGCTCTGAGACGGAAGCAACCTTGTAGAAGGATTAAATAGAGAATGTAATCTTTATAGTGAACCTAATCTTTGATGACTTGTTTTAACCATGAGGTTTATATGCTGATCATAGGTGAGGGAATTATTCAGTGTGAGGCCAAGATATCTGATTGTCCTAACTTGTTCAATTTCCATGTCCTTAAGAGTATGTAAAGAAAGAGCTGGATCAGCAGTCAGTTTCTTCTACGGTTATAAAAGGCAGATTTGTTTTTTTCTCATTCAAAACCAATTTAGTTAAATCGTTTTTGAATTTCAACAAAATCCGATATCAAATTTTCACTAACACTTCGAAAAATGAGTCTACTTGTGAGGATCACTGCACCAGCTGGGTACCCCCTCAATTGAGTACTACCAGATTAGCACCGCACTGTACGGCGCTAGTCTGGTAAGTGCTCACACGGACAGTGACTGGGTATTTACAGCACATGCTGTAAGCGCTTCCCTGGTCACTGTCCGTGGTCCTGTATACAGGACAAAAGCACCAGGAGCTAGGAGGCTGTCCAAGCTGCTCCCAGGGTGTGGATGGCTAGGGCATCGAGCTGCTTGGCCAACAGCGGTGGAGACCAGGGTTCTAATCCTGGTCTTCAATTTTTTAGCGCACCTCAGGACTTGTAATTTTTTTTACACAGGGTCATAATAGCCCGTGAATGTAACATTTCCCAGGGATCCGCTCCCCTTGAAATAAGAAGCCTAAAGACAGGAAGTGGCTATGTTAGATTCAGCCAGCATACCACGCGCAGCATGCCGACGCTATTGTTGTCAGTACTGTTTGGACCCAGTGCCCATCAGCTGCACAAAGAAACATATGAGTATTACTACATATAGAAGGTAAAGTGTTAAGAAATGAACTAAATAAAAGGGGACCCAAGATAGAATCCTGGTGAGCACCCCATGACACAGGAGATAGGGAAGAAGAATGACCTTTAATTTTTGTAGATTGTGTCCATCTCAACTCGACTCAACTCAGAATTTATTTGTAAAATGCACAAGTCAACAAGTATCCAAGCCCTTGTACATTCAGCAACATAAAAGTAACAGTTAAAAGTTACGTGAGTAACACTTCATACATGAATCTAAAACACAGTATAGTCATCAAAGTTCAGTCATGCTGTAGAAAAGCAAGATCATATAAATATGTTTTTAGTGCAGATCTGAAGCTCTCCACAGTCAGACAGTCCCTTATCCGACGAGGTAGAGAGTTCCACAGGGTTGGGGCCACGAACACGAATGTCCTGGCACCTGAGGTCTTCAAATGGGCCCTGGAAACCTCTAGCAATCCCTCGTCAGCAGAGTGGAGTGGGTGGGGGGGGTGCAAGTAACACGGACCCTGTCTGTGTAGAGTTTTATAGGTCAGCAAACCAACCTTGAAGGTGATCCGCCACTGAACCGGCAGCCAGTGCAGTCCACGGAACACAGACGTGACATGGCACAAATGAGAAAGGCCAGTCAACAGGCTGGCAGCCGCATTCTACACTAGCTGCAAGTGGCGGATATCCACCCCCAGAAGCCCTAGGTACAGGCATTTGCAATAGTCAAAGTGAGAGATCAAGAAGTTGTGGATCAGTGTTGAAAGATTGTCAGCTGGGACCAGGTGTTTAATCCAGGAGATATTCCTCAGATGGTAAAAAGAGCACTTGACGATGGACAACACCGGAGATTTCAGTGTCAATCCCTTGTCAAAAATAACACCCAGATTGCGCACCTGGTCAGAGATCACCAGCTGAGCACCGCCAAGCCAAAGCCCGGAAGGCAGCTTGGCTGAAGGCCCCTCAACCCAATGACCTGGGTCCACCACCAGCAACTTGGTCTTGTCTGGATTCAACCTCAACCAATTGATAGTCATCCCATCCTGAATCTCAGCGAGGCAGTTGTTAAATACTGAGATAGTGTCACTCTGCTCGGGTACAAAGGACATGTAGAGCTGAGTATCATCTGCATAGCAGTGAAAACTCAGCCCATACCTCCTAACAATGTCTCCCAATGGCAGCATGTACACCTCGAACAACATGGGTGACAATACAGAGCACTGCAGTACCCCACACGGTAGGGAGACTGGGTCTGAGGAAAACATCCCAGACACCACTCTCTGAAACCTGCTGGTGAGAAAAGAATGGAACCATCTGAGGACCATACCCAGCAGCCCACAGATGAATTGCAGGTGCTCTAATAACACACCATATTAATGTGTTAAATGCCATAGACAGATCAAGGAGGACCAGAATGGAACATGTTCTCTGATCTCTCACTATCAGGAGATCATTGAGCACCCAAACAAGGGCTGTCTCGATACTGTGCCTTTTCTGAAAGCCATACTGGAGATGGTCGTAGATGTCATGGATGGTGAGATGGTCCTCCAGCTGCAGTGTGACAGCCCTCTCAATAACCTTACCCACAAAAGGAAGGTTAGAGACAGGCCTGTAGTTAACTAGATAGTCAGGGTCAAGAGAGGATTTCTTAAGGAGGGGTGTAACCACCACCTCCTTTAGGGTGTCTGGAAACACACCTGACTCTAATGAACACCTGACTATCTCCGCCAGGACTGGGCCGATGACCTCAATGCTCCATTAAGAGGCGGGTTGGGCCCAGGTCCAAACTACAGCAAGTCAACCACATACTCTATATGATCCTCACAACATCCCCGACCACCAACCGATCAAAGTCGGACCAGATGAACCAACGGTCAGCAACCTCCCACCAACCAACACAACCCCCACTGGAGCAGGCTACACAGATTTCAGACCTGATATCGGCAACCTTAGCCTCAAAGAATTGAGCAAACTCATCACATTTCACTTGTGACAATGTTCTCCATGAATGGAGACAGGCTGGATTGCACAGTCTGTCAACAGTCCAGAACAACTGGTCTGGCCAATTCTGTGCAGCAGTGATCTCCCTGGACAGGAACTCTGCCTTCTTATGGGAGATGGCTGATTGAAAATCCTTACAATGGGTCACCAGTCTAAGCCTGTCGGCATCACAGCCGAACAACTGCCAGTGCTGCTCCAGCCTTCGTCCAGCTCGCCTCAACTCCCTCAAGGTCCCATCAAACCATGGGGACTGAGGGCAAAGAGTTAGTGGATGAACCCAGACAGGTGCAATGGAATCCAAGGCCTCCATCACAACCTTATTATAGGCCTGCAGCAGAGTGCCTGGATCTGTGCTTACACTCGGAAGGCTCGATAGATCCAACACTGCCATCAGGCCATCGGGGGTCAAACCCCTTAAAGGTTGGTATCAGATCATCTCCACAGGGGCAGACCTGTAAGGGGGAGCCTGGAAATTGAACCCTATAGTGTGACGTTCAGTCCAACCGACCGTCTCCACCACCAGGTCTGTGGAGATAA
The DNA here is from genome assembly GCA_016271365.2 of Neoceratodus forsteri. NCBI lineage: Eukaryota > Metazoa > Chordata > Ceratodontiformes > Ceratodontidae > Neoceratodus > Neoceratodus forsteri. The sequence goes on along the minus strand of CM028134.1, from coordinate 1,060,098,033 downwards.
TTCTGGCACTAGCCAACAGTTTCTAAGGACATGCCCAACTTAAGAAGGGTGGATAACAACAATTTGTGATCTACAAGGTTGAAGGCCTTGATGAGGTCCACAAAAACAGCCACAGTAAAAAGACCTTATCTAGGGTCTAATGAACTGTATGTGTTAACCCCACCAAGGCCATCAATGTACTAAGAATAGTATTCCATTTTTTAATTTGTTTATGTAGTATGTGTAAGGAGGGGATCATGAGAGACACATAGAATTTGTCAGCAGATAAGGACCTCCTGGCCCATCTAGTCTAGAGGAAAGAAAAATTTGTTATTTTTTATGAAATATAAGTGAATGTTGCATTTTAGGGCATATTTGAAGGTTTTCAGAGAGTAAAGGTGGGAGTCATCTTTGTGATGGCAACTGGGGATGAGTTAAGTGGTGTATAAATTATGTAAGTGATTTGTCCAAATCTCAAATCCCACTGCCTAAACTTGTTCCAACTGTGCATTCATGGAGGATTAACATATGGGTCTTGGAACTTAGTTAGCCAGTTAGAAAGCAGAACATTTTCAACTCCTTTTATAATGAGATTTATTAGGGTGGCAAGGGAAAAGCCAATTTAAAGACTTTAAAACACTGTTCTTGAACTGGGGACAACATTAAGTGGCAGGCAGAACTGTATCTTTTACTTTTCGTTTGCTTTATCTGCTAAACAGGCTATTTCATTTTTAATTTAATTAAATCTTGCTTTAACAGAAAGGGGGAATTGTTTAACCAGGAAAGGCACAGTAAGCCAGAGTTTGTTTCCAGGTGTGACCTGGGAGCAGAAGGAAATTAAATAACATACTCAGGGTCACACAGTATGCAAGTGGGTGCTGGTGAGATTCAAACTCAGGTCTCCAGGTTTATAGCTCAGTGCCCTTGACCACTACACTACACTATACTGCCTCCTACACTTTAAGATTGTATTTTAACATTTTAAAGATATTATGCTAATCAGGATATATCTAGAATTGCAAAATCATGAACAACTAGACATGAGAGCATAAACGAGGATGTAATGTGGTCTAGTGTTTAGAGCACTGGCTTGGGAACCTGGAGATAACAAGTTCAGACTCCACTCAACCCAAAAACTGTGTGACCTTGGGCAAGTCAATAAAATCTCCCAGTGCTCCAGTCCACCCAGTTGTGGAACTGGGTAGAAGCAGGACCCCAATGGAAATGAGATGCTGTGTCTCACCTGGGTTATGCTGAATAAATAAATTGCCAAAATAAAACTGTGAACAATGCAGTCTGGCTAGCATTCCCCCACCCCAGTTTGTTCTTTAAATTAAGTATGGAAACATTAAGAAACAGAAACAGTAGGTCATCGAAATTAATAAAATATGCTTTTCCTTCTATCTCCATCTAACCTGAGTGTCCCTGTGTTTGTAGTGCCCTTTAACAAAGAAAACTACCTGTGTGTATGTATGTGTGTGTGTGGGGGGGCGCGTGCCTTTAGAAGACTAGCTGTGTGTGTTGGGGGAAGGGGGTGCTGTTTTCTTGCTTAGTGCTGTGACAATACCTTCTTCAATGAGGATTCAACATTTAGACTCAGAACTAGTTTATTTTTCAGTTTCCCAGGAGGGAGACTGATGTCTGCACAATGAAATCAAATTAAAAGCAAACAGTCACTGAAACAGATTTGTCCTATGGTTCAGGAGTGCACACAGAAAGACAGATAAAGTATACCTACTTCACCAACTAGTAACCGTATCGCAATGGTATCTAGTTTGTATCTGTTGTCACTGGTCTTACAGCATTTTAACTATTGGATGTCAGTTGCATAGCTGTTTGGCAGCTGCACCCTGATCTACATGGTATACTGTGGTCCACTGTATTGAGCTGCACGTTACCCTTAGCTGAGTGCAGTCCATTGCCAGGTGACTGCATAGGGGTACCTGGGAAGTGTAGTCTGCTGGTTAGCCCCAGGGACTACACCTGGGGAGTAGCTGCAATAGGCACATTGTGTTATTTTATATTCAGTGTAATTGTATTTGGGATCCAGTACATGTGTGACCTGGAGGAGTCAATCCAGGTCTCTTTACGTAGAGGCTCGTCCCCTAGTGAGCGGGGTCAAATGCACGTCAGCATGCGCAGAGACACATGCAGAGACAAGCATATGTGAATGTGTCTACAGTATCAGCTGGGGCAGACTGGGCAGCAGGCCAAGAAACTTAGAGAGGAAGCTAAACAAGCAATACTAGATGGCTTTACTTTGTTGGATCCTTTCTACTGACTAATCCAACTAGTTCACAGGTAACATCCCATAAATAGGTTTAAGACAGGCTGTACTGGCTATCATTAATATAGTACAGGAACATCAGGAGCCAGATTCACAAAAGTTTGCCTGGGCGCAACTCCAGTTTGCCCAGAGCTGGTATTCACAAAGTCCAGTCTGCTCCTGCAAACTGTGTTTGTGAAAGTTGGGAGGGGGCCGCAGTGCAAATGAGGGGGAAGGCACCTGCATAACCCCACTGTGCAATTCACAAAGGTGGGTTTGCTCCATGCAAGGGCCATTTCTGAAGGCCCTAGCATGGAGAAATTACTGCCGCCAAAAACCTCTTGTTTAATATGTGCAACCCTAGTGGTTGGTGGAGGTACTGCAGCCCCCCACCCCCCTCTCCAAGGTCTCTAATTGCTATCCCATAATGAACTAATGTCATCCCAGGTAGTCTAGTGGAGCCCTTCCCCCTCCCTGGTCTCTGATTGCCATCCCGTAATGAATTAATGTAATCCCTGGTAGTCTAGTGGTTCCCTTCCCCCTCCCCAGTCCCCGCTCGCCATCCTGTAATGACCTAATGTCATCCCTGGTAGACATATGGTTTCCTTTCCCCTCCATGTTCTCTGATTGCTGACCCCATATGAAAAATAATCTTTCCATAGTGTAGTGGTCCCTTCCCGATCACCGACCCCATAAAAAAAAGACCATTTCCATAGAATAGTGGTCCCACCCCACTCCACGGTTACCGATTGCTATCCCAAAATAAAGAAAACATATCCCTGGTAGTCTAGGGTCCCTCCTCCCACCCCCACCCCTACTGATCACCAGTCCCAAGTATGCTCCTTGGCAGTCTAGTGGACCCCCACCCTCTCCAGTGTGCCCCACCACCTGGCTTCTCCCCATCCCAAGCCACGGTTGATGACCAGTACAGCCCTCCTCACACCACCATGGCTGGCTGCTGACTGAGCCCTCCTGGAGTGCGTGCTGTATATAGTATGACTCATTGACTGTGATCGGTCCAATGGTTCCCTATGAATAGGCAGCGTGCTCCCAGCATCAGTTAGACAGCGGGTGGCCGTGGTGGTATACAGAGGGATGTGTTGTCACCATCCATCATGGTGGCACCAACTTGTAGATATGGGGATGGGGGTGTTGTCACTGCTGCAGGGGAGGGTGCGCTCACCACCAATCACCAATGAAGGGGCGGGGCGGGATCAGGGGTTGAGGATGGCAATGCTGTGCATTAATGTACAGGGCCCACCAGAACAGGGCTCAGTTGGGGATGCCTGCAGCAGCAGGGACCAGGTGGGGGCTGATGTGGAGGGGTGTTACAGATTGTTGCCAGGACTAGGTGGGGGTGCTGATGTGTGGAGGGGGTGTTTCACCTTACTGCCAGAACCGGGGGGGGTGCTGATGTTGGGGGTGAGCTATCCTCAGGGACCAAGCACGGGGCTATGCTGTGTGTGTGGGGGGGTGCCAACTGACTTACAGGAATGGGCGTGCTGTGTGTGTGGGCCTGGCCATATACCAGAGTCACAGCAGTGTACCCCCTGCTGTATCCAGTGCCTTCCTCCACCCCCTGTGCACAGCATTATGTGACTTTGTGAATGGCGCATACAGTGGGAATGCCCCCTTCTCTCGCCCTGGACAGCCCTGGCACATAGCTGCCCTCACAGCCTGGGACTTCAGTGTGCACCTGGCCAGTGCACATTTGGTGAATGCCACCAGGGATCCGTGGGACCCCTTCTGTAAGGCATCCCCACGTATGTATGATTATGTGCCCAGTTTACATGTTGCGTTGGCATGATGCATAAAGCCCATTGTTTAGCTCCATTATATAAATCTTATATAAGGCCTCATTTGGATTATGGGTCTGTTTTTTGGACCCCTTATTTAAGACAGGACATCAATCTGTTGGAGTGTGTCTAGCAGAGGATAACAAAACTGATACCAAGGTTAAACAAACTCTGGCCAGAGCCGATGTGGCTGCATCCATGCTCACTGAACTCATGGCAGAAAACTGCACAGTCTGCCATATACAAGATGGCCACCAGAGCTCAGTGTGCATGTGCACATGCACACTGAGCTCCAGTGGCCATGTTGGACGTGGCAGACTGTGCCATGTCCACTGTGAGTTCAGTTAGCTCAGCGAGCGATGGCAGAAAAAGTAGTGTGCCCATGGGGGGGGGGGGATGAGCACACTGATTTGGAGCTGCAGAAGGAAAGACTTCAATTCCAAATCCAAATGTGTGCTTCGATATCCCTTTTTTCAAGCTACTGCAAGACATCTGCAGGCTCCGCCCACTGCAGCCACAAAAATAAACAATATATGGATAGACTATTGGAACTTGGATTGTACAGCTTGGAACACAGGAGGAGGAGAGGTGATATTTTAATGCAGTGTAAAATAATGAATAATTCTGGAAGCTGCCAACCAATGTGGCATAAGTACTAACGAGAGAACAGTTCATTTAAGATCATGCAGCACGCAACTAAAAATGCCTAAGGTCAATAGTAATAATATATATTTACTTCACTGTTCACACATCAAGAATGTGGAATAGTGTACCACAACACAGCAATACCACACACACAACACAGCGCAGTATAACGCAGTGGTCTAAAGCTCTGAGCTGCAAATCTGGTGACATCTAGCAGACCAGACCTGGGTTTGAATCCCACAGCTTCCACTTGCATACTGTGTGACCCTGAGCAAGTCACTTAACCTCCTTATGCTCCCAGGTCGCTCCTGTAAAAAAGCTTTCAGCTTAGTGTGCTATACCTGGTTAAACAACTAAATTAAAATTAAAAAATAAACACCTGGTTGATCAAGCGAAATTTGAAATCTTTAAGATTGAACTGGACTAACCATTAGTTTTGAAGCCCTACAGGGTGTAGGTGACAGACCTGAAGGGCCAAAGGCCTTCTTCTGTTTATTTTACCAAGTAACCAAGTGACCAAGTAAACACATTTTTCATACGGTTCAGGAGTCCGCACAGAAAGCCAGATAAAATATACCTACATCACCGACTAGTCATTGTATCTCAAAACAGACTGCCATTGTGGCTTGTGGCTAGTGGCACAATTTTGCGTGGATACAGATTTCTTGGGGGTCCCAATTAAAAACACGACTATACTAACAATGTCTTAGCTTGTAAAGCAGGCATGCAATGAAACTGGGTGAAAAATGTAACCCTGATTTTTCACTATAAAAGGTCCAAGGTAAGTTCCAATTTTATTTGATGGTAACATTTTCTAGTTCTGGCAAAACGTGACTATTTTTAATTAAATTTTTTCTTGAGAAACAAGGATGGCTGCCACATTTGGCTTAGAAATAACATTATAGACCTAGCAAGGGTTAGGTTCGAGAAATAAATAAAAACCTCATGGTGTGAAGCATAGAATGGAGGGACCTAAAAAAGCAGATACGACAGGTACGCTAGTATTTTTATTAACTGAAGCTGGAACTAGCTTTTTGGAAGAACATTTTTCATTGCAGTGCTGCTTTAATAAACAGGCAAGTGAAAAGGACTTGATTTACTTTATACTGTGTGAAAAAGAGATTGCTTTATATCTAATGGCTTGTGGTGAAAAACGGATAAAGAGTGATGCCATGAGTGTTTTCTGATGGCTGCATTTTGAGGCCAGCAAGATTTGGGACTTGCAAACTTAAGTATTAGCTGGGCAACTGGTGCCATTATGATGAAAGTCAAGTTATTTCAATAACAGTATGCTCAGCTTGGGAAGAACAATTGGAATGACCACTTCTCTAAGCATTTATTTTAATGACGTTTTAAAGCACAAAAAAACTTAAAAATGTTTTTTTTTATTTTTAGTTTACAGTTTTTGGCCAGAAAACACACACTATTTATTTATTTAAAAGTTTGGTAATGGGGAGAGGCACACTGAGCTAAGGCTCACTTCCATGTGTGACCCATGGGAGGGGGAAGATGAGACAACAAATACAAAAAATTACAGAACATACCACACATCAGGCAGGATACAAAATTGCACCAGTCCAGGAAAGCTTCCACACTCCAAGTGCAAATGAAACCACAACTCTTCTGTGTATAATCCAGAAGTTTTTATTTTTCCATAAAGGTTTCAAACAGAAGGCGTGCTGCTCCTTACAAGTCAGGTGTGCCCACCATCAAACTCACTCCCCAGCGCTTAGACCAGGGGTGTGATCTTCCTCAGGGGGTGGAGTATGTTTAAATCACCTTCCCTTAAATAGCCTAATCCATCCACAATTGTTGGGTGCCCCCAGTGTTAAAGGACAGCATAACATTACACCTTTTTTCAGTGGCTCTGGGAGGATGTGAACCTGGATTTTATCAACTTTACAACTTTTTCAATTTTAATCATACCATTTTTTCAATGCATTTATAAAACAAATTAAACTTATTAAACAAACTAAATGAAAACTAACAGGCATCATTTGGATCTCTGGGATGTTTTACAGTACATTATTATTATGTACAAATCAAACTTTAGGGTATATGTGTTTTATCAGACTAATAAATTATTTTCAGACTTTTAAACCTTTAATCAATTATAGTCAAACTTTGAGTTCCCCCAAATAACAACAATATAACATACTGTAATGATCTGACGTAATTCCATACTACTTAGAGATGATCAAGGTTCTTTCCTTAAGTCTAAGAACTGGAATAAATACTTTCAGGTAGTGAGCACTCCCTTTTTACTTTCTGTTCCATTCTGTAGGTGGAGCCACCATCCACAGCATTAAAACTCCATATTCAGACCTAGAACAATGAAAATAAGGGGTACTATCAGGAGGCATTCATTGCTGACACATTACATCCCAGCTTATTTCCTACTTTTTACTTTTTAAAAATGGTGTAAGGTCCCATTCTATATTCAAACCTCTTGGTTGTATGCTACTGAGACTGAAAATCTGATAGCTTTCACATTGTAGTAATCTATTGAGTCTGTTTCCCCTCTTGGATTTCTTACTACTTGTTCTATGGCCATACATTTGGTTCCCTCAGGCTTGCTGTCATATTTTTCCATGTAGTGCCTTACTAGTGGTTTGTGTAAAAGACCTGCCCTTATATTCTGTATATGTTCCTTTTTTCTCATTAAGATTGTATTGATTTAAAGTCATAGCAGCAGTACAACACATATATCACTGCACGTATTACTTTTATATACATCAGATAAACCTTATCTTAACATGCTATAATCTTTACTTTATATATTTGTAAAATTATATGTTTTAAGTAGGAATTGTCATCCTTCTTACATTTGTTGCTCTATAATGCATATAATATAATGAAATAATAAAATTAAATTAAGAGATAAGGTGCACAGTAAAATCTTGTATTTCTTACCTTAGTCAACGTATTTTCTTAAGATCTTACTTCTGTATGTGCTCTTCTCTATATCATGTTAATCGAAGTTGGTTTCCCTGTTCATTTTAAGTATAGTAACAAATGATAATATGTACGATGAAAAAAGAAGAAGAAACAAAAAAGGGGCTATATAGAGAGAGAAGAAAGAAGAAGATAGGAGACAGAGCTTTTGTTATTGTGTCACAGTGGAGTAATAAGGTGAACCAAACATATAAGATTATTGGATTCAATATATATATTCATATATATATATATATATATATATATATTTAGAAAAGGAAATATCAAACTATGTTTGTGCAAATGTTTCATAAATAGTAATCCATTTAGAAATGAAGACCTTATTCTGACCCATCATCAGATGAGCTAATCTCTCTAAATGAAGAATTTCCAGACATTCACTTTTCCATTTTGTTACGGAAGTATTTTTTCACAGAGAGAATAGTGGATGCATGGAACTGCCTTCCTGAGGAGGTTGTGGGGTTTAAAACTGTGGGAGAATTCAAGAATGCATGGGACAGACATAAGGCGATTCTTGTGGAGGGTGAGAAGAAATAGGCTGTTGGTTAACTAGGATCTGCGGCCTATCCTGTAGGTAGGGAAATGGGCAGACAAGATGGGCCAAGTGGTCCTTGTCTGCCGTCAAAGTCTATGTTTCTGTGTTTCTTTCTTTATCCATTTGTGGAAAATGGCATTTTTAACTGATGCAGAAATAAGGTTTATTGTGGGTCTTTGTTCCTTGGACCAGAATATTTGTTCATCAAAGTGACCTATAAGACAGATTTCTATGTTTAGTTTATCTATAAGCCAACCTATGTTTCTGAGAAAATGTTCTACTTCTTTCCATAATGCCTGTATAAGTCCACATTTATTTATTTATTTATTTAACAGACTTTAGGATTACAGCCTTTGAGTCAGGGACTCATTTACAAAGGCTCTGTGTCAGAAAAAAACAAACATAAACACTTAATACGTATAGACATAGAATGGCAGCTAAAGGTTACAGTTTTTTTGTTATACAATATTGCAGAATCAAGATTAGCTATACATTGCATTGAACGTGTTACTGAGAGCTGTATTTTACAGTTCTCAAGAGAACAATAAATTTGCTGATAGAGGGAGGGAGCAGGAAGCAGGGAGAAGGAAGCAGGGAGAGTAGTCAGAATAGCAAAGGCCCAAACTGAGGAAAAGATAGCCAACTCAGTTAAGAAGGGGATAAAACATTTTATAGGTATATCAGGGAGCATAGAAAGACAAAGGGAGGGATAGTGAGACTGAATAGAATGGACAGTGGGTGGGCAGAGAAGGACAGTGAAAAAGCAGGGATACTGAATGAATACTTCTGTCCAGTATTCACAAAAGGAGAGGTGGGGGAGGTGCTTAATCTAATTAATAGAAGCACTCTGGAGAGGGGGGTTGATCCCAGTCCTTTCACAGAAGAAAGGGTTCTGAAAGAACTCCTAAAACTGAAGGTGGACAAAGCAATGGGGCCAGATGGAATTCACCCCAGAATTCTACAAGAATTAAGCAGAGAACTAGTGACACCACTGATTATCCTTTTTAACAAATCATGGGAGGATGGTGTGGTATCTGAGGACTGGAGGAAGGCAGATGTGATTCCCCTTCACAAAAGTGGGACTAAGACAGAGGCAGGGAACTACAGACCTGTCAGTTTGACCTCTGTAGTAAGTGATGGAATCACTTCTGAAGGAAAAAAATTGTTGAGTACCTAGGGCAGTGGGGCTGGGACCCAAGGCAGCATGGGTTCACAGAGGGATGGTCATGTCAGATGAATCTAATTGATTTTGACTGGGTGACCAAATGTAGTAATCAGGAGGGCTGTGACATGCCTATCTAGACGTTAGCCAGGCATTTGACACAGTCCCACACAAAAGATTAACAGTCCAAATTAACCAGCCTGGGAGTGGGTCTCAGGGTGGTAGCCTGGGTAAAACATTGGCTGGGCAACAGGACACAGAAGGTTATTGTAAATGGAGTCAACTCTGAAGAAAGAGGGGTTACTAGCGGGGTACCGCAGGGTTCAGTACTGGGTCCAGTCCTTTTTAATGTCTTTATAAGTGACATTGCAGATGGACTGGAAGGAATAGTATGTCTCTTTGCAGATGATACAAAGATCTGCAACAGGGTTGATACACAAGGAGGCATGGAAAGGATGAGAAGGGACTTGGCAAGGCTGGAGGAATGGTCAGAAGTATGTCAGCTTGGATTCAATGCAAAGAAGTGCAAAATAACGCACCTGGGAAGCAAAATCCCAGGGGAAGATTACACATCTGGGGAGGTAGTAACAAAAACAAAAATGGAAAGGGACCTATGGGTAATCATATCAGATGACCTTAAGGTTGGCAAGCAATGTGAGAAGGCGGTAGGGAGGACTGGGGGATACTGGGATGTATAGGGAGAGGCATCACCAGCAGAAAACAGGAAGTTGTTATCCCCCTGTACAGACAGTTGGTGAGACCCCATTTGGAGTATTGCGTCCAGTTCTGGAGACCCCATCCCCGCAAAGACATAGACAGGATGGAGGCAGTTCAGAGGAGGGCAACTAAAATGGTGCAGGGATTTCAAGAGAAGCCATATGAGGAGAGACTAAAGGAGCTTAATGTGTATACCCTTGAGGAAAGGAGGGAGAGGGGGAACATGATAGAAACATTAAAGTACCTCAGTGGAATCAACAAAGTCCAAGAGGGTAGCATCATTCAGAAAAAAAAAGATGTGCAAGAACAAGGGGACACAATTTGAAGATAGAGAGGGGATGGCTCAGGGGCAATCTGAAGAAATATTTTTTCACAGTGAGGGTGGTGGATGCATGGAACAGTCTTCCTGAGGAGGTTGTGGGGTCTAAAACTGTGGGAGAATTCAAGAATGCACAGGACAGACATAAGGCAATTTTTGTGGGGGGTAGGAAGAAATAGGCTGTTGGTTAAATAGGATCTGCAGCTTATCCTCTAGGTAGGGGAATGGGCAGACTAGGTGGGCCAAGTTGGCCTTTATCTGCCATCAAAGTCTATGTTTCTATGTGAGTAATAGGTTTGATATTTACAGTGAAATACAGAATTAGACAGATATCTTGTGAGTGCAGCCAAAAGAGGCATTGTTAATTGGTAATGTTTGGTAGCCCTATCGGTAGGAGCTCAGTGGTGGTTTGGTCTACATTCCAAAACATATGAAGCATATTAGCAGTTTCTTCACCACATTTATCACATGTAGAGTTGGGCCGAATCCTCATTTTGAACAATTGCATGGGTGAATAATATAGATTATGAAGAGTTTTAAATTGGACAAGCTTCACGTTGACAGTTTTAAACAATGTAAGTGAATCTTTCCAAATATGTGTCCAATTCTAGTGCTCTACTTCTTTACTTAGTTGTAGTGACCAACACCTTATATGCTCTTTATTGGCTCCCCTAGTTAATTCAATCAGGAGTGTGTAGAAATTAGAAATAGAAGAGTTTTAAGTGAACATTGGCTAAGAATATTTTTGTATTGTCATTAACTTCAGATTTTGCATGTCATTACCATATAGGTTTAGTATTATGTTGGACACTTGTCTGTATTTTTCTTTATCTGCATCATTTAGATTGTAATTACATGCTAATTCTAGATAAGAAATTATATTCTTTTTTTAACTATGTCTTTAATGTAATTAATCCCTTTTAACTGCCAATCTTGAAAGTCCAATATCTTATCATTTTGTATAATGTTAGAGTTTTTCCATAGAGTTTGGGAAGTAGAGAATTTAATATCTAGTTGTAGAAGCTTCTGACTAATCTTTAATAATTTGACACTGTCTTTTATGATTTTATTTTGTATACCTTTAACAGATTTAGCAAAGAGTAAGGCTGATATGTCCATTTTCTGTTCTTCTACTACATTTCTTTCAATGCCCAACCATTCTGGAATTTCTTTTGTATTGTTTGATAACGTAAACCATCTCACTGTCTGGGAGAGCCCGCAGGATAAAAAATATAAATAAAGGTCTAGGAACTTTAGGCCACTTTGATTTTTAAGTCTAGATAGTTTGTTATGTGCCATCCTACTCCTTTTATAGCTCCACAAGAATTTATTAATGTTAACCTGTAATTCTGAGAACCACTTTTTTAGTAATAAAGAATGGTAGCATTTGAAATATAAATAGTGCTATGGGTAATACATTCATTTTAACTGCTTCCATCCTACTCCAGAGGTCTAATAGTAGGCAATTCCATTTTGCCAAAGATTTATTAATATTTTGTTTAAGATCTTTTGGATTCATATTCATAGTTTTTTTCAGTAGTCTTACATATTTTAATCCCAAAATAATCTATCTCTAACTTCTCCCAGTGTATCCCTGTATGTGTAATATCAGCTTTGTTACAGTAAAGATTTAATGGAAGAAAGTTTGACTTTTCTTTGTTAAGTGAATAACCTGATATTTTCCCAAATGCATTAATGATGTCTAATATTATGGGTATAGATTATTTTAAGTTTCGTATTGCTAAAAGTATATCATCAGCATATAGCGAGATTAGATAGCTTTTGTTTTGTATGGCAATACCCTTGATGATTTTATCTTGTGTTAATTTCCTTACTAATGGATCCAGAGTGAGATTAAAAAGTAGAGGCAATAGAGAGCAGCCTTGTCTGGTTCCTTTTAGAAGAGGAAATTATTTAGAAATCATTCCATTTGTTATCACAGATGCTGATATGTTGTGATATAATATTTTAACTCAATTAATATATTGTTCCGGAATCCATATATGATCAGTGTATTAAAAATATGAGACCACAATACTTTGTCGAAAGCCTCCCCTGCATCTAATAATAAAAGGCCAGAATCTGTTTTGGATTTATTTGCAATTTGTTGCAAGTGAAATATTTTCCTTGTGTTGTCAGCTGCCAATCTACCTATCATAAAACCTGTTTGTTTATTATCTACTAGTATAGGCATCACTTGTTCTAATCTATCTGCCAGGATTTTAGCTAATATCTTAACGTCACTGTTAATCAAAGAAATTGGCCTATACGTTTTGCATTCCACATGGTCTTTCCCAGGCTTGGGGATAAGAGTAATCAGGCTTCTCATTATCTCTTTAGGAGGGCATTTTTTCTCCCAGGCCTCTTCAAACATTTTAGCTAACGGAGATTTCTTCAGTGAGCTTCTGATAAAAGTTAATAGAATAACCATCAGGACCTGGAGTCTTGTTTTTCTTAAGGGTTTTTATTGCTTTAATAATCTCAGGTACACTAATGGGGTTCTTTAATTGTACTCTGAAACAGTCCAGCACCTTAGGAACGGGAACTCCCTTACAGAAGTTTGTCAGTGCATCAAGAGGAGTGTCCTTTGTATTGTAATATAGTTCCTGGTAGAATTTTTCAAACTCTTTGTTTATTTTACTTGTATCTGTTATAAGATTTTGCTTTCCTATTTCATTAATTCTATTAATCCTATCACCCCCCCCCCATATTTTGTTTTAATCTAATAGCTAGTATTTTAGTGGCCCTTGGACCAGAGTCAATGTAGTTTAACTTAGATCTTCTAATAGCCAAATTCCGCTTCTCCCCTTATTAGTTCAAAGTATTCTGTTTTAAGTTTAGACCAGTGAGTCCAATTGTCTTCTAACTGATCTGGAATTCATTTTGCCTCTATAGCCTTAATTTCTGTCAACTTGTTTTCTTTCTTTGCTTGTTTTTCTCTTTTTATACCTGATGATCTGCTAATAAAAACACCCCCTTAGGTAACATTTAAAACACTGCCAAGTATTGACCCATGAAGTATCTTTTGGATTGTTACTTTCCCAGAATTGTATAATTACGTGTTTGATTTTTTCAGTAAAACTGTTGTCCTCCAAGAGAAAGTTATTTAGTCTCCATCTTTTTGCTGAAAATATTGAATTTTGTTCTGAGAAGGAAACTAAAACTAGGGAATGATCTGATATGACTTGTTCTAATATGTCAGATCTAACTATTCTATCTACTATAGCCTCCTTGTGGTCGCAAGAGCCTGCTGCGCTCTCCCAGGACTGATCTGCGGAACCCTCACCCCACCCCCCGAAGCCAGAAGATACGAGGATCACAGGGAGCCTGGATTCAGCTCCTTTGTTTTCAACTTTTTGAATTTTGGTGCCTTCTTCTGCATAGCCCCTGAGGCACGCGCTGTACTGCTCTGACGTGGTTCTGGCCCCACCGGCACTGTGCGCTGGCTCCCCACCACCCTCACCAGCACCCTTGGTCGGCTCTCACATTTATAGGCTGCTGGAAGGTCAGGTGATGCTGCCAAAACCTATCAGCCTAGTTTGAGGTTTGCAGGTTATCACCTCTTACCAACAGAGGCCGTTAACACAATCCTACTGCTCTGCTTTAGTATTCCCTTTCTTCAAACATGTACTTTTTTCTAATAGCAGTGCTTGCCATGGTTACACCCCTCATCTCACTACCCCCTGCAAACCTGCCTTTATACAACCCTGCTCCTTGCTTTTGTCTCTCGCCTTCACCCTCTCCCCTTCCCCTGCCAATTCCCAAGGGCTGCCAGCTCCACAAAACTACCCCTTCATGGCTTATAAGCCCCTCAATCATTCTCCTGTCCTTCTCCATGAGATTACCAGTCCTAATTAAACTAGGTGCTGGCATCCTTCCCCAAGCCACACACCTGCCCAGATGTTGCCTCAAACCTAGACTTACATGGCAAAACACTACTAGATACCTCACCCTGCTGCTTCTCATGTCAGGGGACATTGAAACTAACCCTGGCCCAATACCCAATCACAACCATGCACTTCCTCCAAAAGGACTTAGCCTACTCCATCTTAACATCCACAGCCTACTGAAAAAAATATCTGAGCTGCAAGTCACCATTCAAACTCTCAAGCCAGACATCTGCATTATATCCGAGACCTGGCTCAAACCTCACCATACGGATGCCTCAATAGCCATCCCGGGGTATACTGTAATCAGGCAGGACCGCCTAGGCCCTAAGAAAGGTGAAGGCATAGCCATGTATATGTCAACTAGTCTTAATTACACCCCTGTCCATATCAGAAGCCCGCCTCCCCAGATTGGAACTAAGCTGATTAAACTCCTGCTGCCACACTCCTCCACGGTATATGTTGCTGGGATCTATTCTGCCCCAGCTACTCCTGGTGATGTCATCATCAATCATCTAGCCACCCTAAAAACCCTGGCTGCCTCAGGTGAACTCCACATCCTAGGTGACGTAAATCATAACTGGCTTGCACCCGCCTACACAAAAATATGCAGCAGTGTCAAAGCCCTCAACCTTTCCCAACTAATAGATTAGCCAACGCGTCTAAATCCCACAACAAGTAACCACTCCCTCCTGGACTGGGCTCTCACCTCACACCCTCACAGAATAATCATGGCTGGCATCCTTCCAGACTCCTTGAGCGATCACCACATGATCTACATGTCTAGAAAAGTGCACAGACCAACTAACCACCTCCCTCCTAGGTTGATCCTCATGAGAGCTTACAAATCCCTCTGTCTTCAATCACTCTTAAATGATATAGTGCTTGCTGACTGGTCTTTTATCAATTTAGCGTCCTCAATTGGCCATGCTTTTGATAGGTTCAGAAAGCAACTCCTTACCATTTGGGACTATCATGCCCCACTAAGAAAGAAAAGAGTTAGGGATTACCACCTCCCCTGGATATCTGCTGACATAATTAGAAAAAGTATAGCAAGGGATCAGGCCTGGAAAAATCACAGGAGACTACAATCCCCCACATCTCTGCAACATTACCGCACCCTCCGAAACAATTGCACTAAAGCCATGACAGGCAAAAAACTACTATTTCCGTGACGCCCTCACCAAAAATCTTACTCATCCCTCCAAATTCTGGAAAACCATCAAAACCCTGTTCTCTCCCCTGGCCCAGTCTCCTGCCCCTACTCTAAACCTTCAGGACAACATCATATCAACCCCCAGCGAAGTAGTGCCAAATCTCTCCTAGATAACCAACAGCCTTGTGTAGCCACCAACAA
The DNA here is from genome assembly GCA_016271365.2 of Neoceratodus forsteri. Classification (NCBI taxonomy): domain Eukaryota; kingdom Metazoa; phylum Chordata; order Ceratodontiformes; family Ceratodontidae; genus Neoceratodus; species Neoceratodus forsteri. The sequence goes on along the minus strand of CM028134.1, from coordinate 1,060,082,415 downwards.
CCACCCTGCCATACCCACGCCATCCTCAAGCACACCCTCTTTCTCTGCCATATCTCCACCATCCTCAAGCATGCACACTTTCTCCTTCCGGCCGGTCTCCCCAGCAGAGGTTTTTTCTGCTCTATGCTCCCTCGACCCAAACAAAGGCAAGTGCCCGCAAGGTCTGGACACCAAACTCCTCTTCCTATCAGCCCCTGCAATAGCCTCCCCTCTAGCCGGCCTACTAAACCTCTCTTTCACCATGGCAAAAATCCCAGCTGCCTGGAAGGAAGCTGTAATCATCCCCCTACCTAAAGGGGGCGACCTATCTGAGCCGAGCAACTACCAACCAATCTCTGTCTTACCAGCACTGGCTAAGCTGCAAGAGCAGCTCATACTCACCCAACTAACACAGTTCCTCGACTCCACCTTTTTCTTCACTCCATTCCAGTCAGGTTTTTGCAAAAATCATTCCACCGTCACAGCTCTGCTAAGGCTCACTAACAATATCTCTTTGGGTATGGACAAGGGCCTTGTCACCTCTGCTATATTTATTGACTTGGCCAAAGCCTTTCATACTGTGTCCCACTCTAATCTTCTCTCAAAATTGCAACAAGCAGGCCTCTCCCCATCTGCCTCTAACTGGTTCCAAGGTTATCTGTCAGGCAGAGTGCAGGCTGTAAAAATTGGCCCCCACATCTCCTCCCCACTTCCAGTGAACATGGGGTTCCCCCAGGGCTCGGTCCTGGGTCCCCTGCTTTTCTCTATTTTCTTAAATGATCTTCCTCTAGTCTGCTCCAACTCAGCATTACAAATATGTACGTGGATGACACAGTTCTGTACACCTCTGGCCCCTCTACTGATGACACAATTGTATCTCTTCAATGGGATTTCGATGCCGTACAAACTTGGCTCAGGTCTAACCAGCTTATCCTAAATCCCAAGAAAATGGGCACCCATCCCAAACTATCCCAGCTGGCTGCCCCCCCATCTTCCACACCCTGAATGGCTCCAACCTAGATTCCTGCACTTCCTTCAGGTACCTAGGGGTTTGGCTCGATCAACACCTTGATTTCCATGCCCACATCGAATCACTACAGAAAAAACTCCACCCTAAATTAGGAGCACTGTACCAGCACAAAGGCTCCATTCCCACCTCTGTTAGGAGGGAGCTAGTCCTCAAAATGATCCTCCCAATTTTTGACTACGGTGATGTAGTCTACAGCACTGCCCCTCCATCTACCCTGGCCAGACTGGATCCCCTCTATCACTCGTTCTGTCATTACGCATGACTGTCTCCCTCCACCCATCACTGTGACCTGTACAAAGCCCTCTCCTTCCCATCTTTAGAATCTTGGTGTAAACTACATTGTACTAATCTTATTTACAAATACTGGTCAAATACCCTCCCCCTCTACCTCAGCTGTGCTCTATCAACCCAACCACCCCCTGCCTACCCCCTCAGAGCTTCTGATCCAAAACAACTCCATGTACCTTTCATGCGCACCTCTAAGGGCCAAATGACCTTTATGCATTGACTGCCTAAACTATGGAATGAGCTACCTGCAGACATCAGGCTCTCAGTCTCCCACTGGGCTCTTAAACCACGCCTGAGGTCCCACTACTCTGATGTATGTAACTGCCACCCACAGATTTAGCTGATGAATATAAGGTCTTTGTACCTGCTGCCTGTTGTCTAACCACACTGTGTACTGTGACTACTGCTAGCTACTCTAGACCTATGTAACACTAATGTACTGTGATTTTACTGTATCTATTCTTTGACCTATGTAACCCCAGGTCACTTCTGGAAACGAGCGGGCCCCGCTCAGAATGCTTATCTGGTAAATCTCTTAAATAAATAAATAAATATATACCTAATCAATTCTAGATCCAGAGTTACAGTGTTCTGACCAGAAAGTATATTGTTTATCTCTGGGATGAAAGACTTTCCACACATCTACCAAATCCAGAGTGGTCACTAAGTTTTGCAAGTCTTTATCTACCTTGGAGCCTCTGTACCTAGTATTGGTTCTATCAAGTAATGGATTGGGTGTGCAGTTAGTATCTTCCACTAGAAAGATTGTACCATCTGTGTAAGAATTCAAGGAGTCGTTTAAAGTTGTAAATACTTCATAAGAAGTATTAGTTGGACCATATATATTTACTAGAATCACATTTTCCTCCTCTAGTTTCCCTTCAACAATCACAGAATGCCTGCCTGGATCAGAAATCACTGTTTCCATCTGAAAATTAAGCCCCTTTTTTGATGAGAATTAGAACTCCTGCCTTTTTAGAAGTAAAGCCTGCCCCATATACTTGTCCAACCCATTCTCTTCTCATAAGGTTAATAGATTCCCCAAATAAATGTGATTCTTGAATAAAAACAATATCTGGATTAAATCTCTTAAGATGTCTAATTACTGTGTATCTTTTAAGCTTGTGGTTAAGGCCTTTGACATTCCAAGCTATAAGGCCATAGTTTGTTATGTTACTCATTGACAAACTTTGAGTGGTATTTAAATTGATCCTGTGTGCACAGCAATAATTTTACCACTGTTAGTAATATGTTTGCACAAACATTTTGAAAATTGTTAAGGCTAATATTTTGAGAAATAACTAAGACACAATTGAAATAAAGAGAGGAAAAGAGCAGACCAAGTAGAAGAAGCTATACAATGAAAAAGATTCAGTTTGCAAAATTTGTAAAATACCTGTTTCATTCCTCCCACTCCTTTGTTTATTCTTGAATGTGGTATCCGGAGACATCAGTTAAACACTTAACCCCCCTCCACCTTGATCGATACTTTTCTTCCCACACTACAATGAAATGCATATTTGTAGTAATAAACAAACTCTAAGAATGGCTATATGAATATACAATGTGATAAGTATCACAATTTATAAGAACTGCAAGTTTCTTATTACTACCTGTGATTTAATATTTGTTAAGAAGTAATGTCTCTGTTGTACTAACCATTAAATCTTCACCCACATTTAGCATACAATAGTTCCGCGTTTAAACACAAAATGAACATAAAGCCTAAATACCATTGTGTAACAAGTATAAGTCAGCAAGCTAAAGATACCAGAAGTGCAATGATACAGCAGTGCACCATCATTTAGAATTTAATTAAATCAAAGATATCTCATACCATTTGATCATATCCTCTTTATGAGCTGTATTTTTCTCCATCGCCCATATTTAGAAAGTTCATTTTCAGTAAATGAAGTACTGTAAAGTAAGAGAAAACAAACAAGAACATTCATCAACCACATAACTTTTAAAATCTCAAATCCTTGAGTCAGTAAATTTGGGAAAAATCCCTTAAATAAAACATTTCTTGTAATGTTGGATTATTTTAAACTATTGCAGAAAATTGTTAGCTAAAGCCTGACACCATCGAAGTGAAGAGTATACTGCAACAATCACTTTTGGAATGTTGGACTCAGCTACTTAACTCCCAGAAGGCTAGATTAACAGAACTATGCGTAACCTGAAATCAGTCTTCTTGAGAGGCTTAGAATGTAAATGCATGATGTCTCATGAAGATTTCAAATGTGCTAACTGATTTAGAATTACTGTCAGAGTCAAAATGGTGAAATTAAAAAAAAAGTCACATAGTGAGATCTCTTGTACATCTTCACGCGCTGTTCAAGTTTCTGCATGTTTTAAATAAAAATTTCCAATAAAGTGTACAATAATAAAATTATACAGTACCCCTTCCACTGTGGTTGTCTTTCCAACTCACGCCGAATGTACAGGTCTCATCGTGATAGATTCTTTGCTAGTAATAGAAAAAAGTTAAGTGAGGGATTCACAGGCAAACATGCATTTCAATCTGTCCCATCACCATCCTGAATTAACACTTTGCCCCATTTGTAAATCCCTCATCCCTAATCCATGATGGCCCTTGTTTACTTAACCTCTCCTACTCTCCTTTGGTCAGCAGATTATCAGCGGGTCAGGTACATCTATCATAGAGAGACAGCAGAAAATAATACAGCCACTATTTTGCTGAATTACCTTTAACACCATGCAAGGCAGCCTCCGCTCCTATTGTAGGAGGTTCTGGGTTACAATAACAGAGCCGCACTTCCTACTATACAATTAAAGATGACACAGTGACCATCCCGATTTGCTTTCACAATGAGCAGACAGAAGAGCCTTTGTTAGATCTACATAAGAGAGGAGAGGGATTCATTTAAAAGCTTGGTTGTATCCAGGTAGTAAAGCGGGTAAGACTAAAATGCTATGTTACCTGTTTGTAACCTCATATGAAAAAAGGAAAAACAACCACACCGAGAGAAATATTTAAGTTGGCCTGCAGTTTGGAATGGTTTTACCAAAGTCCACAACGTTCCAGGGTATCTCTAATATCATGCTTAGCAATTTCCATCATTTTAACAGTACACTAAAATGTAAAATTTGAAAAAAGCACTGGAAAGTCCTTTCTCAGGTCTATCTTAGCTGCTTCATGTCCGTTATACTCCTTCTTGCCGTTTGGTGACCAGATCTTTACCAACTTTGGATATAAGAAACTGTACCTTATATTTACTTCTCTTAGATGTTTCTTAATGGGGAAAAAAAGCATCCCTTTTTTTAATAACTTCTGGTGGTAAATCGTTGAAGACTTTGATTTTACATCCCTCAAATTCAATAGATATTTTGTCTCTTAGCATACGTAGAACATGCACCTTATGTTGGAAGTATAGAAATTTAAATACAAAGGATCTAGGTCTATCACCAGGACCAGGTAGTGGTTTTAAAGATCTGTGCACCCTTTCTAGTACATATCTAGCACAATCAGAGGAGAGCCAGCTATAGCAATCAAGACCTTATTTATAAATGCACTGTTGTCACTACCCTCTAGCCCTTCTTTTAAACCAAATATACGTAGATTATTTCTTCGACTTCTACTTTCTAGATCTTCAACTTTCTCTTCTAATTTGGCAACTCTTTTGTTCATAAGAATGTCTTCTGTAATTTTTTTTAACTCTATCTTCCACAGTACTAATTATCGCTTCAGCATCTGCTATTTTCATTGTGTGCATGTCTATGTCCTGTCTGAATTGTTTAATATTGACATACAAATCTTGAATGGTATTACTAATGTTATCCCTTTTAGACATCAATAAATCAAAATGAAACACTGTCAGTGGTTGTGTGGAGTGGTCAGACATTTCCAAGCTGTCATCACTGTCTGCACTTACTTCTGATAATAATCTTTTTGAGTTTTTTTTTTTATTGATCTTTGTGTTTCATAAAGGAATATTCTCCTGACCCAGTGTATTGTTCTTAAATTCCATATCTTCATTATTGCCTGGCATGCTTGAATAATATTTAATAAAATTAGTAAGTATATAGTTCAACTGAATGGGCTCTGAGGTGTGTTAGCTTGCTGATGTTTGTTAGCCAGTGAGGATGGTTAGTTGTAATACTCTCCAAACCTGAATCGATATATGTTACAACATTTATTTGTTTCTGACTTTAGCTTCATAGATTTTTCTTCATTGGTAAATAGCTTAATATGATACGCGAGGAAATCAGGATGTTTTTATCTTATCTCAACAGTGATCTTGACCAGTAGATCGTGGGAAGCGCCCGTAGATATATTTCAGTGAAGCTCAATGAAATCCAGGTCTATTTTGCTGCTTCAATTGTTTTTTTGGCTAGAATAGAGATAAATAGAGCATTTCAATATTTATATTAAATTTTACATTTCTTAAGTATCGATCATGGGAGCGGGTCGTGGAGCTCAGCTGAATGCGACTGACCTGACTGCTAACATTTGATTGAATCCACTCCGTATATGTTCCTGGATTCATTGTTTAACTGTATAGTTCAATCAACATATAAAAGTTTACAGGGATACTAGATTAAATAGACCACATAAGTACTGCTACAGTCAAGGAATGTCCATATTTCAACCTTTTCACAGTACCCTTCAAGATCTAAGGTCCTTCCCTGGCAGCAATATTCGCATACATTACATTTGCCACACCTGTACATACCAACTGGTGGAGCTGGCAGCCACATTCACAAAGGCAGAAAAAGTGGACAGAAAAAGTTTATTAAAACCAAAACAGAAAGTTGTAGAGCTGAAAACTAAACAACCTGTCACATTTGTGACATGCTTTAGTAATCAAGCAGGCCAAACTGGTGCCATAGTCACGAAGTTCTGGCCCATTTTATTGAATGATCCCATTCTAGCTGAACAACTAGGTGAAAATCCTTGAATAACCTTCTCCAAGGCTGAAAATCTGAAAGACAAACTAGTTAGGAGCCGATATGCGACCCCCAAGCTAGAAAACAGAATGTGGCTACTAGCTCCACCAGTTGGTATGTACAGGTGTGGCAAGTGTAACGTATTTGAATATTGCTGCCAGGGAAGGACTTTAGATCTTGAAGGGTACAGTGAAAAAGCTGAAATATGGACATTCCTTGACTGTAGCAGTACTTATGTGGTCTGTTCAACCTGGAGTCCCTGTAAACTTTTATATGTTGGCAGAACTATACAACCAGTTAAACAACGCATCCAGAAACATTCACAGAATATCAGTGCAGGTCATTTACACAAATCACTAGTAAGACACTACATGGAAAAACATGACAGCAAGCCTGAGGGAACCAAATGTATGACCATAGAACAAGCAGTAAGAAATCCAAGAGGGGGGACAGACTCAATAGACTACTGCAGTGTGAAAGCTATTGGATTTTCAGTCTCAATAGCATACAACCAAGTGGTCTGAATATAGAATGGGACCTTAAACCATTATTAAAAAGTAAAAAGTAGGAAATTATGTGTCAGCAATGAATGCCTCCTGCTAGTACCCCTTATTTTCCTTGTTCTAGGTCTGAATATGGAGTGTTAATGCTGTGGATGGTGGCTCCACCTACAGAATGGAACAGAAAGTAAGAAGAGACTGCTCACTACCTGAAAGTATTTATTCCAATTCTTAGACTTAAGGAAAGAACCTTGACCATCCCTAAGTAGTACGGAATTACCTTAGACCATTACAATATGTTATATTGTTGTTATTTTGGGGAACTCAAGCTTTGACTATAATTGATAAAAGGTTTAAAAGTCTGAAGATAATTTATTAGTCTGATAAAACACATATTCCCTAAAGTTTGATTTGTATATATTAATAATGTACTGTAAAACATCCCAGAGATCCAAATGGTGCTTGTTAGTTTTGTTTAATAAGTTTAATATGCTTTATAAATGCATTGAAAAAATTGTATGATTAAAACTGAAAAAGTTGTTAAGTTGATAAAATCCAGGTTCACATCCTCCCAGAGCCACTGAAAAAAGGTGTAATGTTATGCTGTCCTTTAACACTGGGGGCACCCAACAATTGTGGATGGATTAGGCTATTTAAAGGAGGGCAATTCATACATACTCCATCCCCAAGGAAGACCACACCCCTGGTCGAAGTGCTGGGGAGTGATTTTGATGGTGAGCACACCTGACTTGTAAGGAGCGGCAAGCCTTTTGTTTGAAACCTCTATGGAAAAATTAAAACTTTTGGATAATACACAGAAGGTTTGTGGTTTCATTTGCACTTGGAGTGGAGAAGCTTTCCTGGACTGGTACAGTAGTTTATGGGGCTAGCAACCCCTTGTTTCTGCACTCAGCTTCCTGTTGAGCACACGGTGCAGGTGAATTGGATTCGGGTACAAAATTGCATGAGTAGGAGCAGGGAATGAGTCAATATAGAAGGGTACAAGTAAATATACAAGGTATATCTACAGCACAAGAATACAAGAATACAGGGTGGTCAGGGTGGTTACAAATGACCAGTGTAAGGCAAGAAAAAACAAAGTATGAACAGTGCATGAGTACAGTGAACTCTGCACATACAGGTGATGAGGGTTAAAACCCCAAAATACAATTGAAGTGCAGTGCACATGGGTGTTTCTGTGCAGTTCATTTAGTAAGAGAGCAGAGGCTTGTTTCCAGGTGCATCCTGGGAGCACAGGGAAGTTAAGTGACTTGCTCATGGTCACATAGTATGCAAGGGGTGGCTTTGGGAAACAAACCCGATTCTCCTGGTTTATAGCCCAATGCTTTTAGCCACTATGGTATACTGCCTCCCAACCTGCTGTGCCAGTGAAGCCAATGCCACTGTACTAATCTTGTAGGTTAAGAGAGTCCAGGTAAAATGTATCGATTGATTTGGACGTATTCTTTTTTTTGAAATTGCAATTTTTTATTTTAAATTTTCAAACAACCGTATATACAGTGATACTCAGACAAGAAACAGTGTAAAGAACAATACATTGGATTACATGTTATGCAGAGAAAAGACATAGGCTAGAAATTAAATAGGGAACAAACATGAGAATGTACTAAAACTCCCCCATTTCAGTAGGATTTAAATGCATCAAATTAAGTTCATCATCCAGTTTGATCTAGAATGTATAACAGATAGTACGCAGAATACATTATACATTTGTGCAGTTGGCAACAGTTGTACAGACGTACTGAGGCAATACCCCCCTTCACCGGAACTGCCAGGGGTTCTTACTCAAAGTTTGCCTCCTTCTTACTGACTCAGTGCCTCCCTCGCTAAAATATCTAGGAGTGGGACTCCTTCTTGGGTACTCAAGAATTCGAAGAAAGGCAGCCATCTGGCTTTGTACAGTTCTGTCTGTAGTCTGAGATGTGCAGTCAACCTCTCCATGTCCTTTATTTGTTGGCAACACATTAACCACTCATCCCCGGTGGTTTGTCTGTCAGCTACCACTTGGTGATAGCCTTTTGAGCAGCCACAACCAGTATGTTAAATAGATATTTCGCTTTGGCCCCATGTAGCCCTGGCAAGGTCTTTCCCAGCAACAATACCTTACATTAATCTGGGATTTTAACTTTTAATATGGAACCCATTTAGTCTTGAACTTTCTTCCAGAAATTTGCGAGTTTAGGGCATCCCCAGAAAATACGTTAGTGGGTCCATAGTTCTCTGCACCCTCTCCAACATCTATCAGAGGGAAATCTTCCATAGTGCTTTATTATAACTGGGGTTCTGAAGTATCTTGTTAGGACTTGCCATCTAAATTCTCTCCACATGGGGGAGGTAGTGGTCTTCTGTGCCACTTCCCAGATCTGGTCCCACTTTGTCGGTAGCAGCATTATTGCAACCTCCCCCTCCCACTTCTGCTGTATTAGTACTCTATGGTCCAAGTGGTCTCTTTTGCACAACTTGTATAACTTGGAAATTGGGTGTGTCTGTTGTCCCACCCCAACCAATAACCTGAAGAGAAGCTCTGTCAGTGGATGTGTAGTTGGGGTCCTGAGAGTATCCTGCCAACCAGTGTCATCCGGTAGTGTCTGATCTGTAGATAACCATAAAAGTCTTTTTGTGGTAAGCTGATTTCATTTTGCAATTGGCCATAACTTTTTATTGTTTCTCCTGTGAATAATTGATTCTTACTAGGCCTCTCCCACCCCACTGGGCAAACAGTAGATTGTCACTCCCCGGGGGGTGGGAGTCCTAGCAGGATCCAATCTCCACGTGTCTAGGTACCACGTTCTCTAGTGTAGCTTCAGATCCTTCAGTACTTCCCTCCAAGTGGTTACCAAGCTTTTAAGCCATGGCGTACGCAAGGTTCACACTATTTTAAGGTCTCATTTATTAAACAGGATTGATGTTAGTGTTTTAGGGCCCATTAGGTCTAGCTCCATCCTTACTCAGCTCAACATTGATTATTTCTATAGTAAGCTGCCAGATATTGTAATCATGCTGCCCTATAGTATGCTCTGAAGTCTGGGATTCCAAGCTCCCCCTTTCCCTTTATCAAGGCCAAGAATCGACCATTTCAGTCTTGGTCCCCCCCCCCCCCAATATGAACTTTTTCAAAACTGTAAGAATAATTGTCCAGAATTTTTTGGGAGGACGGATGGGCATGGTGTCAAATAAAAAGAACAGATGTGGGAGTATGTTCATCTGAACTGATTCTGAGTGACCCATTATGGGTAATGGCAGTGTTGCCTATCTGTTACAGTCCTGGTGGATGCTCTCTAACAATTGCATATGGTTCACTTGGCATAATTTACTCAGATCTATGGCTATCTGAACTCCCAGGTACTTGAACTCTTTGGTGGACCATTTTAGACAGGTTAATGCTTTAGTTACTGGAGCAACTGGTGCTGCTATAGTCAAAATTTCATATTTTGTTTAATTAATTTTAAAGCCAGAAATACTACTGTATTGGTTAGGAGGGCCATCGCTTTAGGGACTGAGGTTGCCGGATCCCTCAGATATAGGAGGGTGTCAGCAGCATATAAAGATGTACGGTCATCCACGGAGCATATTTTAATTAAGCAATAATACACTCCAGGGTATGTGTTGTGCTGGGATAACATCACGCCTGGGGTGGTTGGGCACGAGGTTGCAGGCCGACGTTATCCCAGCACAACGTACACCCTGGAATGCATTATTGGTATTATAAAATGGTTCTTTTTTCAATAAGCAAAGAAAAAAAGGTAAAAAACAACATTTTTTTTCTTTTTCACCCATTTTTTGTGTGTGGAGGTATATGTTTAAAAAAAAAAAGTCTGGTATGTTTTTCAACCAGTAGGTGGAGCTGGAACATGAATGATTAAGTTATCATGGCTTTCCATTGTTGTCATCTGCTCCCCCCCCGTTCCTTGAATTGGGATGTATTTCTAGGTTTTGGTTTTTTTATTGTCAGTGTTGTGTATGTGAACCACTTTGCATCTGTACTGGAGGACCAGTGACAGTATTTTGGGGCAGAGGAGAATGAGTTGCCATTTCAGCGGGTTCCGTAAAATGCCTGATTACTGTCTGTGAGGTTCATGGAAGCCTCTGTGAGGGGTATAGATCTGTGATCTAGAAACGAAACTGGTGAAGCGATTGAATTGCAGGGACCGAGAGGCTTCTACCAATAGATACTATCGGTAAGTCACTCGGTCCCGCTGCCTAGCCTGGGAGAAAGCCTGAGAAGCTGTTTACAGTGGTGTGGGGGAGTGCAATGGTTGTGCACATGGTTATGCAGTCACCTCTTTGTTGTCAGCAGCATGTGAAGAGCCGCTCGTAAGCAGTGATAAAAAAATATTGGGTTGCTGACTGATTTTCAGTTTCCATTTTTCTGGGCTGTGACAGAAAACTGTCCTGCAGTGAAAAGTTGTAGGGGTGGGCGTGGAGCCGGAAATGCTGGTGAAGCTGATCCTGTTGTGCAGCGAAGCATGCAGGTGAGCCCACTGCGGTCATGGAGTAATTCCTTTTTACATCTAGTGCGGTCTTTTTGTGTGCTGGGACTAGACTCATTATGTTGTACTGGGATAACACCACAGGTCCAGTCCCAGACTGACTAATCAGAGGTCAGCATTTTTTCTTGCCATTGTATAATACCCAATATGTCTGGGCTGGACCTGAAGGCCTCTTCCAGTAGCTCTATACTCAGAGTGAACTGAAGTGGGAAAGAGAGCCCCCCTGTCTTTTGCTCCTTCTAATGGAGAAGTCAGAGGACAGTACTCCATTTAGTCTCATCTGGGTTGATGGTTTGGAGTACAGGGTGGAGATCCATGCCCAAAATGTGGCACCAAAACTACATTTTTTGAGGACCAATTCCAGAAAGCACTACTCCAAGCGGTCGAATGCCTTCTCGGTGTCAAATGCAGCCACCACCGTCTGTACCCCATCTGGGCCTTTCTGTGTGCCAGCTATGGTGGTAAGCAGTCTTTGGATGTTGTCATGCAGGTGTCTGCCTGGCATGAACCCTGCCTGGTCTGATTGCACTAGCTGGGTGATAATCAGCTGCAGGTGGTTTTCTATCATCCTCGCTAAGATTTTAACATCTAAATCAAAAGGGAGATAGGTCGATAGCCACCACAGGTGGTCATATCCTTACCAGGCTTTGGTAGCACTGAAATCAGGGCTTTTGACCAGGAGTCAGGGTGATCTACAGTATTGGAGTATGGGAAACATTGCAAACCTGGAGGACAAATGAGTCAGCTCGACCTGGAACTTTTGGTAAAATTCGGCCATGAAGTCGTCTGGGCCCGGTGACTTGTTATGTTTCAGATTTTTAATGACTGCCACTACCTCCCTTTGGGAGAAAGGGCGGTCCAGTGTTTGGACCTGTTCTAGGGACAACTTGGGTAGTCGTAATCTGCCCAAAAATTGACTAATTGTTTCCCCTTGGTCAGCAGGTGCTTCAGAGGTATAAAGCTCTAAGTAAAATTGTTTAAAAAGGTCAGCTATTTTACTCGGTTTTGTTTCCAGCTTAGGGTGATCCTGGCTTTTCCTGACAGCTGGAATAAATTGGTCTGAAGCCTGTTTTCTGAGCCTATAAGCAAGTAAACACCCTGCCCTGTTTCCTCCTTCATAGTATGACTGGGCAACAAATCAAAGTGCATTTTCCATTTTGGAGCTGAGAATCCCTTCCAGCTGCTTCCTCAGTGATTTTCTCTCTGCCAGTAAATTGTCTGCTCCACCTGCCCGATGTAAGCCTTCAAGTTGTTTTATTTTCTGTTCTAGACTTTTCTGTTTCTGGTCTGTGGCCCTTTTTTATATACGGTGTAGGAGATAGCTTCCCCCTCACCACCGCTCTTAATGCATCCCATAGAAACTTCACCTTCGAAACCGTGCCTGTATTTTCTTTTATGTAGTTCATGACAGCATCTTTTATTTTTAAATTAAATGTTTCATCTTTAAGAAGCCCTACATTCAGATGCCACACTGATTGTTTACTCGATGGTCTAAGTCCACCATAAGGCTGACCTTTGCATGATCTGTTAAATAGATGGGATGAATCTCCTGGTCTACAATTGTATGGCCCCACGGTTTTTGGGTATAAAATCTGTTGATATGAGAATAAGAGTTCTGCACATGGGAGTAAAAGGTGAAGTTTCTACTGGTAGGATAAGCGTCTCACCATGTATCCACCAGTCCGGCTTCCTCTCATAGAGTTTGCAGTACTTTCGGGCCAGCCCTCCCTCCCTGCTCAGTGTAGGGTAATCTATCTAGACCAAGGGTCCACTGCATGATTCCAGTCCCCTCTGAGTACTATCTGCCCTTTGGGAAGGGATACCACAAATCCAAATCCAAACCTAAAAAACTGTGACCTGAAAGGTGTAGGGCCGTATACATTAACCAGATGTATATTTCTATCTGCAGTTTTACCTGATAGGGTCACCAGCCTACCATCCTGTTCAGAAAATGACCCTTTTTTCAAATAAAAGACCCTTCCAGACCAAAATGGCCATGTCTGCCTTTTTTGCACTTGGGGTGTGAAGATGAGATCACCTCCCCAACCCATGAATGGCTCAGTTTTTCGTGTTCGTCTGGTGAAAGGTGAGTTTCCTGGTTAAGACCTAAATCACAGTGGGTGCAGACCAAGTCCCGGAGCATGTTATATCTCTTTACAACTGAATTTAACCCCTTGACATTAAGGGAAATCACTTTAAGAGACCCCATTGTACATCTTTAACAATGTTACCCATGGCTACCAGTGTCATTCTTCTCAGCTGAAGCCCTGCATATTTCCCGGTAGCTGAAAAGCCCTTATTTTAAACAAAAATCTGGGTATTCTCATCAAGTACTGTAATAAATGTTCAACTCTCCTGCTGCGATTCTCAAAACCAACCTAAATAGTAACCTCGTTCTTCCCCCTACCCCCAACACTGTTTCTAAACCCCTGAAACCATAACATAGAACTACTGTACGTACAAAAGAACAACATTGTACAACATTAGTTTTACACATAACTGAAGGTTTTCAGAAGGCAACTCTTTCTGCTCTGAAGTCCAGGCCTCTACTAGAAGGCCCTGCAATCCTCCCACGTCCCTGACAAGCAGAGAGGTGGGAGGTGAGTGGTCTCCAGGCATTGGACAACCGAGAGAAAGTTGCCCCTCCCCATCTAAGGACCAGGTAGCCGGGTTGCCAACCTGTCTCAAAGAAACAGGGAGTCTACTTCCTCAGTCCGGACCTCTGGTGGATTTTGTTAACATAAAAACTTTTCTTTGTATAACAACATCTGGCATTGAAAACAATTACCAATAAACTAGAATGTCAAACGCATTGCGGGACTTTTCCATACTGACACAGAACCTCCCCCCTTTTTTCCCCCAGAGTTATTGATAGCTGATAACCAATTTTTCTCCCCCTTTGTTTGTCTCTCAGCATGTTTATAATAATTTCTTTTAGTACACCCTGTCCTTCTTTTCATCGCCCTTTTAAATTGCCTCCCAGCGCCGTAACTGACTACTCCGTCAAACTTACAATGCACAACAGGTGTAGCCGTAAGCAATGAGATAATTCTGCTAATAAAACAAGGAGGGCAGGCGGGGAGGGTATGAGATGATAGTTAGCTGAGGTGGTCCCTTGGTGTAGTGCATGCCATGCAGTCTGCTGGAAGGAGCAAGTGAGTTTGAGTCTCTAAATTTACTGATTGACTCTCAGGAAACCCTTAGTCCCTACTTGCAATCGTCCATGACTGGCCTTGTGTGGTCCTAATGTTTGAGGTAGCAATCCATCTAGTCTGTGGAGCCATAGAAATGGGCTGAAGTCTCGCTGAACACATTTTGAATGCGGGACGAACCAGGATATTTGTGCTCTGCCGAGATCCACAGAAATCATCGCTGCCCCCGCCATCCCTCACAACAATGTAGGCATCAACTGCAAAGTCTCCAGCATTTAACAGTCATGCAGTATAATAGCAGGGCACACTGAGTATTTAAACTTGCGATTGCATGGGAGCTGAATTTTAATCATGCCTGCAATTGCTCATCTTAGACAGTTAGTGAGCTGAAGGCTATCAGCTTCAGTCTAGAGCATAGGAAGAATGATCAGTCTTACCCCCGGCTGCATGTCTCAGGTTGGGGGATCGCTTTGGAGAGCCTTGCAGAGAAGGCCTAGGTTCTTGTGGAGCTGCTCATTTGGTCCAGAGCCTTTGTGTTTTGCCGTAGATGTGTTTTTTCCAGCAGTCTCCCATTTATGCTGTAGAAGAGCTTGATCAACTGAGTCCTGCTGATACTGGGTGAGACTGATGCCAATTTTTTGGCTGCCTGCATTAAGCTGTTGGTTAACTAGGATCTGCAGCTTATCTGTTAGGTAGGAAAATGGGCAGACTAGGTGGGCCAAGCGGTCCTTATCTGCCGTCAAATTCTATGTTTTCTAATGAGCCATAGAGTTTCTGACCATTCTCTCAAAAGATAAGCAACTTAGCTAGATAGTGTAGCTGTGCTCTAATCTGCTTTTCCTTTAGTTGTTTGATCACAGCCAAAACTCGCTTCCTTTTTTGCATTGTGACTGTCGGATAATCTTGATCCATGTAAACCCTTTTTCCATCAAGGTTTAGATCCCGTTTACCCCAGACTTTCCTCAGCACCACTTCTTTGACTGGGTAACGGATGAATTTTTTTTTCTCCTCTTGCTCTTCGGCCCTCTCAATCTGGGGGGGAGCCACAGCCCCATCACCCTGGCATCCACCAGCCAGTGTGAGTACCCCAGGGATTCCCCCCTCTGGCAAGGTTTGAAGAGGGGGCCCTTTCCCCATCGAGACCAAATCCGTATTATGCACTGTGGCTAGCTAGGTGTGGAGCCTGCGAGCTCTCCCTCATCATCCTCTGGGAGCTTAGTTCCTTTTTTCTCCCTCTTTGTGGGAGCGTGGCATGCAATGTTGCCAGTGACTGGGTTCTTGCATGCTCCTGTGTGTGCCCCAGTCAAGTGTCTGCCACCCCTGCCCACTGTGATGTAGCTCCATGCTGTCAAGCCCCAGTCTCCACTAGGGGTCAGGTGGGCACTGGCCACTGTAATCCTCCCTCCCTCCCCAGAGATGGAGAGCAGTCCAGCAGATGCTCATTCCATCTCCTCCCAGCTGATCCATGGCAACCAGTGCTCATTCCCAAACACAGGTTGCCGGCGTGGTGCGAGGTGTGGCGTTCAACACCTCAACCCTCGGTGCCACCGGATCAGCCTGGTAATAGCTGAATTTAACTAGGATAGATCTTGGTGGTGCCCCATTCTTTGCCTTAGGGCTGTGAGCCATATGAATCCACTCCAGTTCGAGTGGTTCAGCGTCCAGGATGTCCAGCTCTTTCCACAGCCATGTTTTGACAAATTCTGGTGGGTTGTCTAGTTTACTGCCTTCTGGGTATCCAAAAATTAGATAGTCTTTCTCTTGCCCCTGGATACTGCATCCTCCACTCTCATCATTAGTTCCCTCTCTTGCTTGGCCAAGTAAATAATGTCCCTGCCCAGCTGCATGCTGTCTTCTCGCACCTCGTTTAGAGTCATCTTCAGCTCTGTGGTTCTGCGCTCGAGACGCTTCATGTCCTGCTTGATATCTTTAACACTGGCATCTATCAGATGCAACATTTTTAGGATGTGAGTTGTTGCCTGTCCGTCAAAGGAGCTGCTATGAGAGGGTGTGCCATCTTCCTCCCCACCCGATCCCGCCGTTGACTTGGAGGCCCTGGGTGATGATGTGCTAGGGCTGGGAATGAACCGGGATCCCTGGTGTATAGCTTCCTTAATGCTACTTCTGCCCCTTGTTTTGGAAGCCTGACTCATTTTCCTGTGTAAGTTAGTCAACCAGTGTTCAAAAAATAGCCTTCAGACACCAGATGTTTACTGATTAGACCACCGTGGACTCAGAGCTGCAAGCTATGTCTCCATTACCGATGGCGACATCACCAGAAGTGAACAGATCTCATTTGGACGTACTCTAACTGGGATAACCCCATGAGATGCTGCAAATTGTTTTCATGGGATGTCCCAGAAAAGACATTAGCTGTCAGCCGGTAAACAAAAGCTAGCAGGAATGGTTACATGCAGGTTGAAAAATACAAGGCAACAAATAAATTGTAAAGAAGTAACAGTATAATACACAACAGATGTGAATAAACTCAAATATTCAGGTTTAATATCCAAGCATGTGAAAAGTTATTGCAGCTATAAAAATGTATCAGATCCTAATAGCAGGGGTCAACCTTCACCCTTTTTTGCACTAGCCAGCAGGGCAAGTTGAATCAAAATAGCACTAGCCCACAGATGGTTGCACTAGCCCGCAAGTATAATGGTAAATTTTAGTCACTCGTACAGGAAACAATGGAAGAGAAGAAATGCTCTGATGATTGCACATATTTATCCTGCTCCCACATTGCTTCCAGCTCCCCAGAAGAAAACAAATCTGCAATGCCATTGCACTCAGTGAACTCCCCCATTGCTTTGTTCCATGGCCTCCTCTCTTCCTCTTTCTGCCCCAACCCCCGAGGACATCACAACAGCAAATGTTCAATCAAGCAGTCCTAGCTCTGCATACACAATAGCTGACCATCATCATGCACCTCACCACACTCTCAACACCCCTCACAGGGCAATGAACAGAGTCAGGCAAAGAGAGACACTCTCAGCCCCCACCCTATAGTCAACTGGAGATCTGCACTTCTGGAAGTTCTCCCACGGTCTCAACTGGGCCAGGAGCACAACTGAGATTTCTTTGGGGTGGGGGATGCATAAACCTAAGGGGCTTGGGAAATAGAAAACTATGACATTTTTATTCTTAAAAGCATCGATTTTAATATGCTCTGTCCCAACAATAACAGATTTTTCTTTAACATCGTCCTGTCATCAGCCCAGGCGAAACAGTACACAGGCATAATGCTTTACTATCTCTATTTCTATATAGGATGATCTGTGTACCCTGGGAATGCCTATTTCAAGGTTTCAGATTATGTATTTTATTGAGGTATATTTTTGTACCATACATGATCCAAAGCTTTGTTATTAGAATGAAATAACATGTTGGGTGGGATAAGGGTGGGGCTTTATTTATTTTGTGTTTGTTTACCAGGTAAGCATGCTAGACAGTCAAATGCCTATTTTCAGATGCGACCTAGGAGAATTACAAGGTACAGGCAATAACAATTCAGAGCCAAGGTACAGCAATCAACAAGGTACAGGCAGTAACAAACACAGTGGAAAACACAGAGTCAAGGCATGGCAACAACAGGAAGCAGTCAAGAAAGCAAACATGTATCAGCAAGGCAGATGCAGAGGATTCACTAGACACATGTGGCAAATGCGTGCAGTCATTGTGACACAGGCCCATGCCAGCCATCACCATACAGGGTCAGGCAGCTGGATGGTGATGGCTAGTATGGTCCATTTAGAAGAGCTGGGGACCCCCTACACTTGCCAGTAATGGCAGCTATGGATCTGTGGATGGTCATTTCAGAGACTGGTCTGCAGTGGTGTCCAGGGAAAGAACAGAGTTAAGAGATTTGGAGAGGAGAGGGAAGTTATGGTGAGGATGGAATAAAACCCACCACCTGCAGGACAGACCCTGTATACCTCCTTGCATTTTGTCACTTAAATGTTAGATACGGACTCTCAAAATGTAGGGAAATGAGAGGCACTGGTCTTAATAATATGGGACAAGTTGTTAGAGACATTTCAGAAAACTGGAAGCAAGTCACTTAACAGCACTCTACCCTTGATCACACCTTGGACACTAGTGGAAAGTCCTAACTGTGGAGTGATAATGACTCACATTGGGTCTTTTGTGGGATCCCTCCCTCTCTTGAACTGCCAGATAATTGCAGCTGTTAATGAGCTGTTAATCACACCAGGCCATCTGGAACATTGAGAGAGATTAGCATGAGGACTAGAGCCTGCTAAAGTAGAAACTTTTTTAACTTCATTAATAGCCATGAAAATCTGCACTAGTCAAGATGGACAAGTAGAGAGTTAGATGACCTAGCCCTGGTCAATTTGCACTAGGGTCTGGGCTAATAAAACAATGTTAAGACCAACCCCTGCCTAAGAGCCAAATCTAGCAACATTTCACTACTGACATAGGGAGTTGCTTCATACAACCACTATGGATGTCGGTCATGGCACTGTGCCAGTCACATGGTGCCAGTCCGTGCTGAGAGATCATGGCATGAGGTGCTAGCACCTCAGTTGTCCCCGCCGTACCTGAAGGCCTGCTTGTGGACAGAGTCTTCCATTTCCCTCTCTGATCATCCCTGGTGGTATAGTGGCCCCCTGGACTGTTCCAATATGGTGATGTAATCCCTGGTATGCAGGGGGAACACCCTCTCGCTAGTCTAATCCCCTCCATGAGAAATTGCATTATGAACCCCTCACTTATCTCAGTCCCACATTGGTTTCTCAAGAAGCCACCACACATCCATGCCACCCCTGCAGAACTGCTTTTCACAGTTCTACAGCTGATTTGCTTTTCAGTGATATACACTCGCCCTAATAGCAATTCGCTGTTTTGCGTTCACTATTATGACATGGAACTAGTCATGTCAACCACTTTTGCGCCAGTAAATTGCAACTATACAGTATATCTCATCCCTGCTCTTTAAATACACAATTTAATATTTATTACTTGTCACTATATTTAACACCCTAATTTTGGAAAAGTTCGGGTCCCATAATACATGAGTAATAATACAATAGTACATATGAAGAAGCCAGCAGAAGAATGCCAATTGGTCTATCTAGTCTGCTTGTATTGCAGGGTCCACAGCTTGAGCTACTGTCTCTGCCCCTCCTCACCACTCCTATCATCCTCCCTACCCATGATCCTTATCTTCCCCCATGCCTATCCCAGCCTATCTTAAAGCTGCCCACTGTCTTCAACGAGACCACCTCTTCCAGCAGTGCATTTTAAGTGTCCATCACCCTCTCGGTGAAGTTCTTCCTGACCTCCCTCCTAAACCTCCCCCCCACCTCCAGCTTAAGACTGTGCACCATCATGTTATGGCTGCCACTCAGCTTAAAGAGACCCTCCTTATCCACATTGTTTATCCCTTTCAAGTACTTTAAGGTCTCAATCATGTCCTCTCTCTCTCTCTCTCTCTCTCTCTCTCTCTCTCTCCTGTCCTCCAGGGAGTACATGTTCAGTGCCCTCAACCTCTCATCGTATGCCTTACCCTGCTGTGAACTTATATTCATAATACATGAATGATAATACACACATGTGAACTATTACTCATGTATTATGACATTTTTGCACTTAAACATATTGTTTCGAAAATCTCAAGGTTTCTTACTCTCTTTCACCTCAATCTACTCTTAATAATACAAGTCGATTAATTCAGCGAAAATGAAAATGTTTGGTGCTTTTTTTACCTATTTTGTACAGACCAATGATTATAAAAATAAGATGGGTCTCAGAAATGCTGTCATTTGGTTGGCTGCCAGGGATTTGAGAGCCTTACATTAATCTCTGTTACACTTTATCAAATGGGGATATAAAATCCTGCTTTCTGATTGGTTCTTACCTGTATATCAAATTCATTTGATGAACAGGTAAAATGGAGTTCTGAAAACAACGACCAAAGCAGGTAACTATGAAATCAGTGTCCATTGGAATGTTTAAGTTTTAATATCAGTCATTTTTGCTTTCATCTTTGGCAAGCATAACATTAAATAAACTGTTAGCTGAAACTATTTTGGCACTCGATGGCTGTGTCGTTGTATTAAAAACAGTGGCCCAACACATAAAACCTTTAGATAAAAAAAAAAATACTGTCTTGTCACAATTGTGGCACCTCTCCTCAGCATGCCTGCTCCCGCTATCACCAATTCTTCTCCCAACCCACCCATTTCCTATAGAGAAAATCACCTTACACTACTTCTTTATTTTTCATTTTTGCCATTTTGATACTGACAGGCTCACTTCTGGGCACGTTGTGGTCTGGAGGACATAAGTTCATCCTCTTAGTCAGTAACCTGGTACTTGCGGTCACAGAAAGAGGAGGAGACACTCCCTCCTGTACAGCAGGTGTAAATTCCTTGTGTTTAAGAAAAAAGAAAAGAAACACACTTTTGAAAACCACACTCTCTGACTGCTCCTAATGCAATTTCTGTCTGCTTCTGCTGTGCTGCCTACCCTGCTGCCGATGGCCCTGCTTCAAATAAAAACAAAATAAATAAAAGACAGTTCTTGCTCTCCCCTGTCTGTCCCATTCTACAACAACAACAATTGAAAGGCTATTACCTATAGTTCAATGGGGTAACGCTACCAGCTGTGCCTAGGGCTACCACCTTTTAAAAAGCCCAAAGTGGGACATTTCTTACTGAAACACGATTTTTTTGCAGGACAGTACGTAACCTCGACCAATGCAACAGACTTGTTTTCTCTCTATAATCTGAATTAAGGCTAAGTGTTGTAGTTTTTTTAGTTGTTTCTATTGTTTCTTATCATTTTAAGATATTTTAGCTTTCTGCAACATTTAGCGGAAAATTAAAAAATATTTTTTCTACTATAAAGTCAGGACATGTATTTTTTCATGGGTTTTTTTGCAGAACACAGCTGCCCAAATCAGGACTGTCCTGTGAAAATCAGGACAGGTGGTAAAACTAGCTGTGTCTCCTTCAAGAGCTATATAAGCAGTCCCTCCCAGCCTCCCTCTGAAGCACTTTTTCTTTGTAGCCGGAGGCTCTATTTATCCTCTCTCTGGGACCGACCTTTGCTTTCGCCTTGTCCCTCTCCTTTCTTCTGTGTTTGTCTCCTACCTTCCCTTGTGTTTGGATTCTGCTGGCTGTGCTGGACTCTTTGCCTGGTTTGTGCTTCTCCTGCTTCTGGGTCAGTATTTTGCCTCTGGCTACAATCTGTCTGTGCTTCTATCTCAGTTGTTTGTTTCTCCTTCCTGCTCCCATGCTTGTGTTTGCTTTTTTTGCTTTGTTTTTTTTTGGGGCTCTCTAGTTTTCTACTGCCCCTTTGTTTGCATTGTTATATTCAGATGCATTGCTGATCAGGCTCTGATTTCATTTTCTCATGCTTTCAGCACACCCTCTTTTATCTGTTCTTGTTACCTCTATACTCTCAGTTCCAACTGCTGTTTCCATGCTGTATCAGTTCCTGTGGTCATCACCTTAACTGTTTACACCTGCCTCACTTCAGTGGCAGAGCTAGGGGGGGTGGTTGCCCCTCCTGGTTGCCCCAGTGTGAGTAGTAGCACCCCGCCACCATCTTTATTCAATGTTTAGTGCCCATTGTGGAGCCCATGATTGGCCCCACCTACCTCCCAAATGCTCCCAAACCTGGCTCTGCCACTGTCTCACTCTGCACTGGCTCCACTGAGCAGCTCAAACTCTGTCTTTCATTCTCCTGGCTGCTCTAGTAGTGTCATGTCCTACTACATTTACTCCTCAGTCCTACGTTTATATTTTTCAGGCTCATTTGTTGCTATTTCATACTTTTACTGAACCATGCTTTTACCAGAACCACAGCAGTCCATTTTGGACTTCTACCCATACTGTAACTTCAGTCATTAAATTAGCTCTGTTTTTGGGTGTTTCTGCCCTATCAACATGACATTTGCTGCTTGGTCTCATGGTGCTCAGCTCGTGGCTTCCCTGTTATTCCCACAGCAGGGGACTGTGATGTCATAGGGGGTCATCATGGCTCCAAGTAGCAGGAGCATGCTTTTACATAAGCTGTATGATTTTGCCTTGCTCCTTTGCCTACATGGCATTTCAGTTATCTATGCATTAATACATTAACCTCACCACCTACATGACTTTCAAGATATTTATTCCATGACTGCGTTGCAAATGCTCCTTGCTGGAATAACCTAACTCTGCCTTAATGACATTTAAGTTATTCATGCCAATCATATCACTTCTCTATTCATGCTGAAATCACAGCAATCGTCTGCTACACCTCATTGATTCATTTATGCTAAACCTCATTGATTCAATCACTGGCACCACAGCCTCTCACTACATAAACACCTACCTTCTATGTCACCATTAATTTGGCTTCCTTAATGGAACTGGTTGGCTTGGTTTCCACTGGCTGCTACTACTATTAAATGGCTTGCACTGCAGCTTCCTACCTCTCCAAGGCTGCTGGCTTCACCCAGCCTCCTCATCAATAACCTGCTACCTAATCTACAGCCTCTGTCTTTGCCCTGCCTCATTTTGTTTAGCATATCAAAGCTGTTTCATGCTCTCACTCATAAATCGGAGACATGCCAACCATGATAATTACCTTTTCTGGCTCAGGGCGTGCACTGTAGCCAATTGTCTTGCTTTGTACCCATGAAGTCCGCATCTTGAGCATGTGAAACTCAGGGTGGGGTCCTTCTCTTTTGGCCCAAAGTGGGAATGTCCTCTCTCTGGGTGGAGCTTAAGTTGTCTAAGTCATTGACAGCACATTTTGCTGTAGAAATTATAACTTCAGCTGCTGAGGGGTGGAGCCCTTAAGCCTAAGAGTGCTCATTTGGCTATGGCTACCCCATGGCACCTTCGAAAGCTAATCTCCCTACAACCACCTATGGCTCACCAGGTCTCCTTGACTTCTCTTTCCCTGCCCAACTCAGTTGTCAGACGGTCCTCAGGAAAGCCCCTTGGATGTCTTCCTCCACCTTAGGCCTCCTGCATGGAGGTCAGATGAGTGCCTTCCAGTGGTTGTTGCTGTCCTCCTCCCACCTTGGATGAGGGTCTCCTGTAGGGGAGTCTCCCTTTGCTGCAGAGCTATATTCACAGCCATACTACGGTGTTTCCTGTAGAGGAATAGAGTGAGAGCCTTCCACCAAATTGAAAAAAACATTCCTTGAAATTGGGTTTCCAAATTGCAGTAGCTGAGCCATCACTAAATAAAATATCCCAAGCCTAGAAGGAAGACGACCAAGGACTTAGATCACCAGAAGGTTCCTCCTTTAAAAGGGTTTTTTCCTGATCATAATATCTAGTTAGTTGTTAAAACAATATATTCCCTAGTTTCCTCACCTGTAGGTAGGTTTCCCCTGTTGGATAGAGATGGATGTTGGTCCTATTTGCTGTTCCCTCTCTCCTTAGGAAGTCTCTTTATGTCATCAGTGCAATCCATTTTATCAGTGCAATCTGTGCATCTCATTTGTATTCTTCAAGCTGTCTCACTGTCAATCTGCTCTCAACCTCATAGTCAACATTTACTGCTCAATACTCTTTTTGGGGGTCCTTTCTAAGGTACCTTTAGCCCAGGAAATCTTTCTTGTGACACTTCTAGGGTGCAACCCTCTTTGAGGGTGCCTTGTCTTCCGTACCCCTACAGGTGGTAATTCCCTGTGGAATAGAGAGTGTGAATGGCCAAACAGTTACAGTTGTACAAACATAACACTACTCTGGTTGCATAGGCCCATTGACTTGAAAGGCTATTGCCTGTAGGTCAGTGGGGTGAAGCAACCAGCCATGCCCCCTTCCAGAGCTATATAAGCAGTCCCTCCCAGCCTCCCTCTGAAGCACTTTTTTTTTTGCCCCACCATCCTCCCCATCTCCTCCAGTGGCATGCCTCTCCCCTTGGGGACTACTTCCTAAGGTATCTTTAACCAAGGGAACCTTTCCCGTGGCACCTCTAGGGGTGGAACCCTCTTTGAGGGTTCCTTGCTTTCAGCACTCCCATAGGGTTGTAATTCCCTGTGGAATAGAGAGTGCGAATGGCCAAACAGTTATCACAGTTACACAAGCATAACACCACTCTGGTTGCATAGGCCCACTGAACAGCAGCAACAACAACAACAACAAAAACCTGCACACCAATCCATGGGTCAACAACATAAAAATGAAACCGATTGAAACCATTACCCATGCCACTAGCACTGCCAAATAACTGGAATGAGGCATTTTGATTCTGAACCAGCATTATTAAACAGTTGGTGGATAAACTATTTAATTAAAACATGTTTCTCTCAATGAAGGGAACATTCAAAAGATAGATAGATAGATAGATAGATAGATAGATAGATAGATAGATAGATAAAATCTTTGTTTTTATACAGGTATAAATCATGTGGTTAAGGTTATTCAACCGTGTTTTCAAGACAGTTCTGTCAATGCTTATATTTTTAAGACAAAACAAAAGAATTGCATTACACAAAACACATTTATACTTACAACATTTAGTTACATCAAATTACAAAGACTAGTAATTACAAGGCTACCCATGATTACAATTTGAATTAAAAAGGGGGGTGGCAATAATTCAATCACATTTCTACTCAAAACGTGAAATATAAAGTGTCATGTACTGGGTTCACTAATTTATGACTATCTGCAAAAACATTGGAGCATATATATCCCATAGACACTGATTTAAAAATGGCGACCGGTATGGGTCTGCCCTAGCAGCTGTTGTAGTGACATAACTGAATTTATTTTTAAGTTTGTTTATTAGCATATTGTGTGTTTTTTTTTTTAGTTTATTTTAGTTAGGGCCTTTTAGTGAGTAAGGCTAGTGAGCAGATGTATTTTTATGGGCTTGTTATTTTATTATTTTTCCATTTTCTAATTTTTTGGAGCCACTATCCTAGCACTTTAATTTTATCAGTGCTAGCACTAGCGCTTCAGCCTTTCAATGGTAGTTGGAGTGATTATCCAGCACCGCAATAACTGTCTGCTGGATTTTGATCACTTTGGATTTCTTGCACATTACCTGCCTGTTTGAATTCTGCCAAGGATAATGTTGTCCACCCCCCCCAAGTCACCATGAGATCATTGTTGACTTCCCCAGCACGTCTGGTTCTGTGATGAGAGTTCATGGGAGTCTGGACTAGGATGAGTCATCTGTGGAGCTAGCTGCTGCAACCAAGTTTAGAATCCAGGAGGTGGTGAGCTGTCTGGTTCAGGCACATTGTTCCTTGCTTTGTGTTTGTGGATTTCAGAGATAGACACTGCCTGGGTCTCGTGGCTGGATCTGGAGATTAGTGGCCCAGCTTGTGCTCCAGTGGGGTGGGGGAGGCGGGCAGTTGTCACTGGTGGGTGTAGTACTTTTGTCCATGTCAGGGACTACTTGGAGGGTAGCCATCAAAGGATGGCTTCAACTTTGGGGCCTTGATCCTGGGAGTGCTCGAGCTGGGCTGACTGCAACCTGGGTTCTGCTTTAGTGTCTCTGGCTTAGCTGGACCATTAAAAATCTACAGCCTGGTTCCCCAGTACATTTGATTTTGTGGCAAGAGCTCCTGTGGATTTAGCCATCAAATGGAGATAGACACTACTGGGCCTTGTGGCTTAATCTGAGGAGTAGCGGCCCAGCTTGTGCTCCCCATAGGGTGAGGGGGTGGGTGGGTGCTCACCGGTGGGTGTAGCGCTGTTGCCCATCTCTGGGGGTTACTTGGAGGGTAGCCATTGAAGGATGGCTCCAGTTGTGGGGCCCTGACCCTGGGGGTGCTCAAGCTGGGCAGACTACAACCCAGGTTCTGCTTTAGGATATCTCACTTTGCTGGACTGCTGATAAGCTATGGCTTGGCTCTCTTGTTTTGGATCTAGAGTGCTGGCGTTTGAAGAATCTGTGAAGCATGAAGAGGTGAACTGTCATCTGTGAATTCAAGGGCTTAATTGGTGCGAAACTTTTGAGGCTGTGAGAGGGCCTTGGGACATTATATTGCACTCATCTTTATATATTTTATCTACTGTAGTGAGAGGGCAGCAGTTTAGACGTATTGTTTAGTGGGTGTGGTGGGGGTGAGAGCCCCACCCCAACTAGACTTTGACTTTATAGCACTAGCCTGCTTAGTCTCATTACTGATTCATTTGCTGTCATTTAGTTGCTATTTACTTATACACTTAGTTTAGGATTGTTTTTGGGGAAGCTTTTTTGGGGGAGTGGAGGTTCTTGGGTACAGTTTTTATTATATTTTGGTTGGAGGGTATTTTGAGATTGTGGGTATTTGTTTTAATAAAAGTAGTTTTGTTCTGTTTAGTTTAGATATTTATCTTTTTTGTTGTTGTCTGTTGGTGTGAGTTTTAGTTATGTGCTGGCAGAGGTCCCCACCAGTCAGGCACTACTCTCCCACTGAGCTCCACCGCCTCCTCCCTTTTGACTGTCTCCATTTGCCAGCCAAGGTTTATGGTCAATGCCAAGCATTGAGGATTGCGAAGAGGAGTCATAGGGGTGGGGACCATGGACGCTGGGGGAGAGTGGAGTTGAGTGGTTGGATTGGAGTGGGGGGGGGCCAGAAGACACCCTGGGGTGAAATAGGTCCTGGATAGGGGTCCCCTCTGTCTGGTTCCCATACCCAAGGACTCCACCATGAGTGAGCAGATGGCTTGGCTGGCCTCGGGGTCCCATCCTACTTGGGTGGTGTTGTGTAATGCCTGGTCCATGAGAAACAAAATGGCAATGATTGCTGATCTTGTTGGGTCATCAGACCAGGCTTGCATCACTGAGACCTGGCTGGATGAAAATTCTGGCCCAGTTCTTGAATCAGCTATTCTGGCCAGGTTCTCGGTGGTACACCGCCTGAGGGTGGATCATAGGGAAGGGAGTGTTGCCATATGTTTTTTTTTTTTACTTTCTTTTTATTGATTTAATAAAAAGACTTTACAGCTTTTTTCCCTCATGCAAGAGGATTCATTCAGTTACAATAGAAAAATATGGAATATCACTTTGTTCTAGCTCTTACATAATATGCAGCAGGAGTAGGGGATAAAATAAAATAATTGGCAGATTTCACCAACTGTCCCATAAGAAAGTCCAAGTTGCCATCCGCTTCATGGCTAAGGTGACAGTTCGTTTATTAGGTAGAATATCCCAACATTTGAACTGCACTAACCAGTAGTGCTGTGACCTTTCAAAGAGAAAATATATTAGAGGTAGACATGGTTCCCATGCCCTCCGCTGTCTCCTGCTCCTACCCACCCTTCATACAATCCTGCTCCTACCACCCTTCATACAAACAATTAGCTTAGAACAGATCTCAGTATAAAATAAGAGCAATTGAAATAACATGCACAACATTTTTAAACTGGGTCAGTATAACTATAAGAAGAGATTAAACAACACTACCCCCTCTCCCTAAATATCACTTCACCCTCAGTATCCCAGTCTCTAACTTTTAACTATTAGGCAAAGTAAAATGAATGGCTAAAGAAAAAAGTCAGAGTTAGTACTCAGCCTACCTCCGAATCAGAGCTGACCACCTCATTTTCCAGTCCTGGTTTACTGTTAAATTCAGTAGCCATTTTTTCGGCCCAGCGACCTGCGTCCTTCGGGTCTGTAAATTGCCAACTCTGACCCCCATATGTGACTCTTAGACCGGCTGGTAGCAAGAAGGAGGAGTGTGCTATCCCCAACGAATGAAGCTTCTGGCGAACTGCATTGAAGTGTTTCCTCCTCGAGTGTGTCTGGTAGGAGAGATCAGGAAATAGCTTGATTTCATGGTTCTGGATCTCCAAGGGAAAAGTTGCACAAGCTGCCCCCTATTAGGATGTCCCTGACCTCTGTACCCATCATCTTTAGGATTACCGTCCTCAGTTGACCCACATCTGCAGGCCGTAACCTTGGTGTTGCTCAGTATGCCTGCCGCAGAGCTGTCCATTTGAAATCCTCACTGATCAATAGGGTCTCAGCCAGCCACTATCGCATAAAGGACAAAAGGTACACCCCTTCCACACCTTCGGGTAGGCCAACTACTCTGACATTCCCCACTGGAATCATATTCTCCACTCCCTCCAGGTGATATCTTAGTTGCTGGTTTTCTTTCACCAGGGTAGTTGCTGTAGTCTGAGCTGCTAGAGATCACTTGTCTGTGTCAGCAACAGTTGAGCTCAGTGCTGTTATCACGGCATCATGGGTCTCCAATTTAGAAAGTGTTTTTTTAAGTTTTGAGTCCATCGCTCTGACAGATTCTACGAGTGCTTGCCATGGAGGGCCCTTAGAAGTAGCAGGCCCCACCGCGTGACCTTGATCAGAGCTAGGAGGCTGAGGTTGAGAAGCAGTAGAAGGTCTCAAATTTGCAGCCAAATGAGGCTGGTTTTGCTTAGTATGCCCCATCACAAGTCTGGTATTGTTAGAGAGCTGAGAATCTGCAGAATTCACTGAGTTCAGTTGAAATAAAAGGTTCAGCTAAAATTATATGTTTTAGTCGGTAAATTAGGAGCAGGAAGTGCAGAGCTGTAGAAAACACTTCCCGCTTGGAAGCTGGCTCTGTGGTGCCCCGTGTTGCCATATGTTTTAGAACGGAATTGAGCCTTATGGATGTGTCAGTTGGGGAGACCCGGTCCTTTGAATGTATCATGGGTGCAGGTGTGGGGTGCAGGATTCTTCTTGTCTACTGTCCACTCAGGGGCGAGAAGCAATTCCTGCAGGAAGTAGTGGACTTCATCATCGACGTGGTGTTGGAGTCCACCAGATGGATGGTTCTGGGGGACTTCAATGCCTGGGTTGACGACGAACTATCGCAGTATGGTCAAGACTTCCTCCAATTGATGAATTAATTGAGCGTCACACAGGTGATTACTTCTGCAATGTAAAATTAATGGTCATTCCTTGGTTCTGGTCTTCCTACTAGGTATGAAGATCTCTGACCTGGAGATGGAACTGGTCAGCTGGTCTGACCATCACACCATAAGGTTCAATTTCCAGCCTCTCCCCCATAGGTCTGCCCTACGGAGATGGTCCTGTACCGCCCTTTAAGGGGTTTTACCCCCAATGGCCTGGTGGTGGTACTAGGCCTATCGGGTCTTCCGAGGACTAGAGGGGATCCGATACTCTGTTAAAGAACAATAACAGTGCTGTGTCCAAGGCTTTGGATCTACTCACTCCTGTCCGCATTTACCCTCTCACTCAGTGCCCTCCATTCCCTTGGTTTGATGGGACTTTCAGGGAGCTGAGAAGAGTGGGATGAAGGATGGAGCATTGCTGGCAGAAATTGGGCCTTGATTCTGACAGACTTAGACTGATGGCCCATTATAAGGACT
The DNA here is from genome assembly GCA_016271365.2 of Neoceratodus forsteri. Taxonomy (NCBI): domain Eukaryota; kingdom Metazoa; phylum Chordata; order Ceratodontiformes; family Ceratodontidae; genus Neoceratodus; species Neoceratodus forsteri. Next base: position 1,060,052,760 of record CM028134.1, on the reverse strand, counting down.
ATCAATTGGCCATCTCCCATAAGAAGGCAGAGTTTCTGTCCAGGGAGATTGCTGTGGTACAAAATTGACCAGCTCAGCTCTTTCAGACTGTGCAGTCCAGCCTGACTGCAGACTCGGAGGGCATTGTCACAAGAGAAATGTGATGAGTTTGCTCGATTCTTTGCTGATAAGGTTACTGACATCGGGTCTGAGATCCTTGCAGCTTGCTCCAATGGGGATGACAGTGGTCAGTGGGAGGTTGCAGCCCCTCGGTCTGTCTGGTTTGACTTCTGCCGGCCAGTGAACGAGGATGTTGTGAGGATTATCCAGAGTATGTGGCTGACCTGCTGTGGTTTGGACCCGGGCCCAGCTCACCTCCTTGTGGGGTGTGTTGAGGTCATCAGCCCAGTCCTAGCTGAGATTGTCTGGTGTTTATTAGAGACAGGTGTGTTTTTGGACACCCTGAAGGAGGCAGTGGTGACACCTCTTCTTAAGAAATCCTCTATTGACCCAGACTGTCTTGCAAACTACAGACCTGTCTCTAACCTTCCCTTTGTGGGTAAGTTTATTGAGAAGGTGGTCGCGCTACAGCTAGAGGATCACTTGACCATCCACAACATCTACAGTCCTCTCCAGTCTGGATTTAGGAAAAGGCACCACACCAAGACCGCCCTTGTTCGGGTTCTCACTGATCTCCTGATAGCGAGAGATGAGAAGAACTGTTTCATCTTGGTTCTTCTTGATCTCTCTGCAGCATTTGACACCGTGGACCATGGTATGTTGGTAGACTGCCTGTGGCTGATCTGTGGACTATCAGATACGGTCTTCAGATGGTTTAAATATTTTTCTCACTGGCAGGTTTCAGAGAGTTGTCTCAGGGGTGTATTCCTCTGACAAGTTCTCCCTGTTGTGTGAGATGCCACAGGGCTCGGTGCTATCTCCCATGTTGTTCGCAGTGTATACGCTGCTGTTGGGATACATTGTAAGGTGGTATGGGCTTAGTTTTCACTGCTATGCAGATGATACTCAGCTGTACTTGTCCTTTGTGCCAGAGCAGGTGGGCGTCATCTTAAGCTTTAACAACTGCCTTTCTGAGATTCAAGACTGGATGAGAGCTAATTGGTTGAGGTTGAACCTGAGCAAGACCGAGGTTCTGATGTTGGACCCAGGTCATCGAGTAGAGGGATCATCGGTGGGGTGACCATCTGGGCTTTGGCTTGGGGGCTGCCAAATGATGACCTCTGAACAGGTGCGAGATCTGGGTGTGATTCTTGATGCGAGACTGACACTCAAATCTGAGGTGTCATCCATTGTCAAGACTGCCTTTTACCATCTAAGGAACATTGCTTGGATCAAATACCTAGTTCTGCCCAGTGACCTGCCAACTCTGGTCCATGCCTTTGTGGCCTCTCACCTTGATTACAGTAATTCCCAATACCTAGGGCTACCGGAGGTTGACATCCACCGCTTGCAGCTGGTGTAGAATGTAGCAGCTAGGCTGTTGACTGAGCCATCTCTAGGTTTCCATGTCACGCCTGTGCTGCATGATCTGCACTGGCTGCCTATTCAGTGGCAGATCACCAGCAAGGTAGGCTTGCTGACGTATAAGACCCCACATAGACAGCGGTCAAGTTATCTGCCAGAGCGTCTTCACCCCTACTGCCCCCCTGCTCCTCCTCCACTGATGAGGGATTGCTAGAGATTCTCAGGGTTCATTTGAAGACCTCATGGTGCCCAAGCATTTGAATTCATGGCCCCTATCCTGTGGAATTCTCTACCTCATCAGACAAGAGCTTGCCTGACGGATGTGAGTTTTAAATCTGCATGTTTCTATGTTTCTATTGAAAACTCATCTGTTTCATCTTACTTTCTCTGATATTGTATGAGTTTGATACTTAATAGTGATGAATGGAGCTTTTAGCTGTGATTTTATGATTTTATTATTTATTATACTAGTGCTATGGTCCTTTATGGTGAATAACGCTATTTATAAATAAAGTTGCTTATGCTTACGCTTATTTATCTCCTGGGTAAACATCTCATAAGAAGATGACATTTGAGCTGCATAAGGTAATCCATTCTAAGCTTTCACTGCCTGTGAGCGCAAAGTTTTTATGCCAAATTTGTTTTTTGTCTTAAGCAATGTTACTTTATTTGCATAAACAGATCTCTTAGAATCTTGAAAAAAAATTCTATCTCTATCAAATATTACTTTACTAATATAATGTTCAGGTTAAAAATTATAATATTTATATATTGTTTTCAACCACATTTTTATATAAATTAAGTGCGAAGTGTGCCAATTAAGTGTGGTCAACAGAGTACAATGGTGTGTATTCATTTAAATTTTAAGCTATACCTGGCTGTTCTATACTGAGTTCAATCTAATCTATCCAACAAGTTTTTATTTGTTTTCCGATATACCAATTCACCATACGTCAAAGTTGGAATAATTATTTGCTCAACCAATTTTTTTTTAATCATCCTTATTTAAAAAATGTGTCATACGTCATAAAGTACCAAGCTTTTTATTTGCTTTACCAATTACTGAACTTATATGGTTTTCAAAGGTCATATGAGAGTCAAAAATGACCCCCAAATAGCAATAGCTGTTTACTAAATCTAAGCACTCGTTTTGATTTATTTGTATCCTAATCTGGTCAACATTCTTTTTAGGAGCAAAATGCATCAGCTTAGTTTTTTTACTATTTAGTAACAGCCTTTTTTTTAAAATTTAGTTTACTTTATTAACACAGCAATGTTACATGAGTATTTGCGGCCTTTACCAGGCCAGATGTTTACATTCCAAACAGGCCTGTGTCAGGGTACATGTAGAACGAAATGGTGAACAATGGTATAAGATACACTTTCAACATGAATCCTTAACATATTAAACCTAACAAAGCCTTTTACCCAATGACCCACACTTCAACCACCCCCTCCCCCAGCAGCATTTACTACATTAAAGAGGTCACTGAAGTACCTCCTAGAAGGAAGAAAACACATAAAGACTCAGGAGATGCCACCGGTGTATGTGGTGGCTCCCCTGAGTTAAAGGGATTACGCGTGCCAAGTGGCTAGAACTGCATCTAGAGGGCCCCATTTTGCATTATAGGATTGCATTCTATTGTTCATTCTTGCTATGTGCAGTTCCAACTGTAGCGCCAAAGTAATCTCCTTATACCATTCAAGCACAGAGGGTGCTATATCATCTTTCCAATGCCTTAACATAACTGCATTGGCCGTGGCAGATGTAATAGCCATGTAAAACTTATTCCATTTACCCATGTCTCTAGGGAAGATATTCAGTAGGCAAATTTCGGGTGTGAAAAAAGACTCCAGGCCTGTTATAGGTGGCAGTGAGGTTTGAATCACCCTCCAGAAAGTCTGAATCTTGGGACATACCCATAGCACGTGATATAAGTCCCCTTCTCCAGCCTTACACCTATTGCAATTAGGTGATGTTGATTTACCCATCCTGTGTAACCTAGTGGGGGTATAATATAAGTTGTGTGTGATGTTAAATTGTTGTAACTTGTATCTGTCTTGCCTTATGTATTTATGGTTGCTTTCCCATATTTGCCCCCATACACTACTCTCAGCATTTATCCCTAGTTTCTGCATCCAGTAATAACTAATATTGGAGTGCATTCCTTCATCTATCCTCCATAATTCACGGTATAGCCTGGAGACAGAGTGGTGTTGATCTGCCACCTTTAACAACCCGGACAGTTCAATCCTATTTCCTGCCCCTACTTTCATCTTACGTAAATGAGCTTTTATGGAATCATAAATTTGTCGAAGTTTAAAAGGATGACTTCTTACATCCGGGATTTGAGAACAAATTTGTTCATATGGCAATAGTTTCCCTTGTGGTGCAAGGTCTCCTAGATGTAACCCGGCTATCGGTTCCCAGAATGTAAGAGGGATTGGGGCATATTGTATTTGAAAGTGAATGTTGTGCATCAAGGGTTGCTCCGGTGATTTTTGCCAATTCACTTTTAAGAGCTTCTGGACTTGATGGAGAACTTTCAGTGACCAGCCAATGGGCGTATTTTTAATTGATTTAGGAAGTAATTTTGGGCAAGCATAGGCAATTGAGTTTAAAGATAGTGAATGTTTAAGAACTAGGTCTCTCTCAATATGGACCCAAGGAGGCACATAGGAAGAGGGATCAGCTGAAGAAGTCGATCAGCTCCACAAAGCTAGTTTACTAAGGTGTGATGCTAAATAATATTTAAAGAAGGAAGGAAGCGCTAGGCCCCCTGCTTTCTTTTGTCCAGTTAGCTTCCGGTATGCTCTCCTAACAGCCTTCCCTTTCCATAGAAAGACATTAAGCAGTTTTTGTAACATTCCAAACCAGGTTTTGGGTAGATAGGACCCCAGCATGTTTAGAGGAAAGAAAATCCTTGGCAATATGTTCATTTTCACTACTTCTGTTCTTGCCCAGAGTGAAAGGGGCAACAAACTCCATCTGGTCAAATCTTGCTTAATTACTTTAATTTGGTTATATAAATTTTCTTTAATCATCGTGGTTATCTCCCTAGTGATTTTAATGCCAAGATACGTTAATACTTTTGGTTCCCAGCTTAGCCCCAAATCCTTTGCCACATTTGGATAGCATCTATTGTTGAGCGGGAAAAGCTTTGTCTTGGAGATATTAAGCTTGTAGTTTGAGACTTTAGAAAACTGTGCGATCTCCTTCATGACTGCTGGTATACAGGTTTCAGGGTCTTCTACATGTAGGAGCAAGTCATCAGCATAGGCTGAGATTAAATAACTCTTGTTGCCTATCTGAAGTCCCCTAATTTCCGTGTTGCAAGTAATCTGTGGATCAGGGGTTCCAGATATAAATTAAACAGGAGTGGGGAAAGAGGGCAAACCTGTCTTGTGCCACAGCTTAGGGGGGGAAGGGGTCTGACAGGATACCGTTACACCACACTTGCGCCTTAGGTGTTCGGTAAAGTAGCCGGATCCATTTTAAAAAAGCCTTCTGGTAGACCGAACTTGGGTAGAACTGCGAATAAGAAGTCCCATGAGACCCGATCGAATGCCTTTTCAGCATCCAGTGCTAGCAAGGCAGCTGGAGTCTGCATATTCAGCGTATGTATTATTAAATGATGGAGTTTACGTATATGGTCACTAGATGCTCTGTCTTTCATGAAGCCAACCTGCACTTCACTTACCATCTTGCTCATTAATGGGCTAAGTCAGTTGTCTAACACTTTTGCCAGTATTTTGATATCAACGTTCAATAGTGATATCAGACAATAACTGCCAGGCAAGACGGGGTCTCGTTCTGGTTTGGGAATAAGCGTTATGAGGGCCTCCAGAAAACTTCCCTCTGTAAGACCCTTGTGGAACCAGAAATTATATACTTTGGTCAAGATTGGGCAGAATACTTCTGCATATGCTTTATATATATTAGCAGGAAGACCATCAGGTCCAGGGGATTTATCTGACGTAAGTTGGGTAATCGCTTGCCTCACCTCCCATTCTTGTAAGTGTAATCCAAGCTTAAGCCCCTCTGCATTGGTAATCTTAGGTAGAGTGATTGAATCCAGGAAATTCAGAATTTCCTCAAATTCAGCTCTGTCTGTTTTAGGGATGTAGTATACCTTATGGAAGTATTCTCTGAAGGTTGCGGCAATTTCTCTGGGGTCTTTGGATATGGTATCTCCCCTACTATTCTGTAAAGCAGCTATAAATCTATTGGAATCTAGCAGTTTGAGTCTTAGGGCTAGAAGTTTTCCTGCTTTTTCGCCTAATTCAAGATACTTAATCTTAGTTCTCCGAAGGGCTAGTTCTGCTTTTTGCATCATGATTGAGGAGTACTGAGTTTGCAACTGATGCAATTTAATCCAATCCGCTTTGGATGAGGAATGGGTTATATTATTTTCAATGACCCTAATAGCATTAGTAATTTCATTAAGCCGTAACCTTTCTTTTTTGGCCTTATTGGAAGCTATTCTAATACTCTCCCCTCTCAGCGCACACTTCAGAGCAGCCCAGACCACATCAATATTGGAGACAGAGTTTATATTTTTATCAAGGAAAAGAGATATGAAATCTTTCAGGTGTTCATGAATAAAAGAATCCTGTAAAAGCTGGTTATTAAATCTCCACATGAAATCTCTCTTGACACTAGAGTTAGGTTTGAATAGGATGGATACTGGGGAGTGATCCGATATAACTCTGGTATGTATCTTTGCGTCTATAAAAAGGGCGAGTGATTTGATGCTGACAAGAAAGTAGTCAATCCTAGAACATGTCTTATGTGGTGCTTAGAAGAAGGTATATTGCCTAACCCCCATATTATTCATTCTCCATATGTCTATTAGACTTAAGCCCTCCATTAACTCCTTTAAAGCTCTCTGGGCAGGAGATAGTCCCACCCGTTTATTATCTGATCTGTCTAATTCCAGCTGTGGAGTTATGTTCCAGTCACCTCCAATAAGAACTATCCTAGAGACATGGATATTTAGCAAATCTAAAAACTGCATAAAAAATTGTAGGGAGTCCACATTGGGACCATAGATTGACCCAATGACTACCTGTTGTGCTGACAACGTTCCAACTAGAAAGAGATAGCGGCCTTGCACGTCCCATATTTCCTTTTCCAGTTGGAAATGCACTCTTCTATGGACTAGAATGGCCACACCACTTCTGCTTGAGGATGCACCTGTGCCATATGCCTGCCCCACCCAATACTTATTGAACAACTGAATATCCTCCCTTAGAAGATGAGTCTCTTGTAGACATGCTACATCACAATTTAAGGCAGCAAGATGCTTCAAAATTATTTGTCTTTTGCATCTTTTTTTTTAGTTGTTTAACCAGGTATAGCACACTAAGCTTAAAGCTTTTTTACAGGAGCGACCTGGGAGTACAAGGAGGTTAAGTGACTTGCTCAGGGTCACACAGTATGCAAGTGGAAGCTGTGGGATTCAAACCTAGGTTTGGTCTGCTGGATGTCACCAGATTTGCAGTTCAGAGCCTTAGACCACTGCACTATACTGCCTCTTTACTGTATCTGTCCCGAGCCCCTTCAATATTCCAGCTCAAAAGGTTAATACCTACCGCTGCCATCCTCTGAAGCAAGGTAAAAGGTTACTATCAGATTTTTAGTATGTGTGTTTTCAACCATGCTATATGTAGTGGTTCTTGTCATCCCATACCCATGTGCGTAAATGTTGCAACATCCCCATCCCCTCTTACCCCTATATAGTCCTAATCCCCCTAAGTACCCACTACCTCCCCCAGTTCTAGTAATTGCACCACAAAGCCAATTAGCCATGTGATGTTATTGCAAACCCAAATGAAATAGGTCTCCATCTCTAGACAAAGCTATAATTTTAATTGTTTACATCCCTTTCGTGAAAAACTTATCCCTCACCAACATTATTAAACCACAGTAAATGACTCAGCATTCTTAGAGCTTTCTTTCCCTCCTGAAAAGCTCTAGGGATAGAAAACTAAATTATATTCCATTAGGGAGAATGTGCTTAAATCCCCAACCTTAATATGTGAATTCAAACCTTGTGAATACGATTAACAATTGCCACACACACAAAAAAAAAAAAGTATTCATTTACTTCTACCCCCCTCCAGTGGAACCAAGAGTGTGTGACAAGCTAAACTATACTGTAGCAGGATAACCCGGCCAATCTTATGATCAGTACATTAGAAAAAGCCAAGCTATCAATAATTGTTCCTAATATTCCTGCATTCATTCCTACATAAAACACTTTGTTAGCCTCTTTAGAAATAAAAAGGAGAAAAAAAAACTGGTCCATTGTAGCGCAATGTAGCCAATCGGATTGTACCTGGCTCAATCCCTGCCTGTAAATTATTGGATAACTCTGATTATTGTCCCTTCAACAATGCAAATACGTATGTTCATCCCCCGCGGGTTGCTATTTGGAGTTTAAGTACTGTCCACAGTAAATATGACCAGCTTAATACGATAGTTATCACAGTCTGTCATGCAGCCGAACGCTCCTACATTGAATCTAGCAGCATTACCTCTTCTTCTATTCCCCAGGCTGGGCATCTGACAGGTGTTGCGTTAATCGGAGGAATCGTAATATCAGCTGGTGACTCACGTATTAGCAGGAGCTCCCGTCCCTCAGTGCCTCCAGCCCGTCCCAGGATTTTACCAAGCACACTGTGACTGCGTTTTATCTCAGAGGCAACAATGATTACTTCGGGGGCCACAAGCTCTTGAGTACTCTTGATGCTTGACCTCAAAAAAGAGTTTGAAGCTTGGACAGATGTCAAGCGCTCTCTAAGCCTGAAACCAATGTCACATTCCGAGCTATTAGATCTCCAGATCACCACTATATTTCCATTCTAACCCTATGAAAGTAAGGGGGTTACTGTCCGATTTACTAAGAGAGAGAGGGGGAGCCTAATTCTTGTCATTGCACCGAGAAATGAGATCCACAGGCACCGAGGAGAAGTCCCCTGTTGTAACCTCAGCACTATCACTGCAGACGAATGTGTAGACAGGCTGAAGGGACGTAAGCTACTAGGTTTTCCAAATTCTCAGGATCAGATAATATTGTGGTTACCATTGGTCGTTCTCATTCAGGAGTGTTAAAACGGTAGCCATGTCACTTGAATAAGTCCTGCAGTGACTTAGTTAGCTCCTGTCACGCTATCTCCGCGCTTTCATAGGAGTGCCACTGATCCTTAATCTTAACTTGTAATACTGCTGGGTATTTAACCCTATACTGTATTCCTGCTGCAATGAGCTTAGAGACAACTGGGTGTAAGTCTTGACGCTTGAGTCGGACCGATTGGGGTAAATTGTGGGTAATTCTGATCCACTTACTGTCCCAGGAGACCTCCTGCAGTGATCTAGTTTTACTCAAGATGAATTGTTTGTCAAGGTAATTTAATAGTTTGCAGATTATCGGTCTTGGTTGTGCTCCGGGGGGAGGGGAGACGGAGGGATCTATGCGACCGTTCAGTTATGTAGCTTGCGTTATTTGGAGACGGGCCAGCTACTTTCTCGAGTAATTTCTAGACAAACTGAATGGGTGCTGCTCTCTCCTCTTTCTCCGGAATTCCGATTATGACTAAATTATTTCTCCTACTCTTCCCCTCCAAGTCTTCGAGCTTGTCTTCAAACTTTTTAATTCTTTTAGTAAGTGACACACGTTCGAGATCGTGTTTATCCAATTTGGCTTCCATAGACCGGATTCTGACTTCATTGTCTCCCACTCTTGTCCCTACCGATTTCAGAGCTGTTTTAAAACTGTGAATTTCGGAAGAAACCTCCTCGATTGAGCTCTGAAGGGGCATTATTATTTCTAGGAACCGTTCTTCAGTAAATACGGTAGGCCCTGATGCTGTTTTACTGGTTTCCTGCCGAGGACGCTTTGTGGCCTGTTCTTTCTCCGGGGAAGGAGGCGGCGTATGTTTAGCAGGCTGTTTTTTAATAAATGCTTCCATTCTGGATGGATCTATGTCACCAAGTACCTTCCTTAAGACTTGCTTGACGATTTCCCCTCAGGATTTTATGAGGTTATTTGTAGTGAAGGTAATAAGCTTAGCCAGAAACGGAGCCGACCAAAAAGGCTGCTTTCACTTAGGCTGTCATCACGTGACCCCTATTTAGTAACAGCCTTGACCTGTCGAACCACTCCCTCAAGCTGTCAAAATCAGATTGTAAATTTATTTGAAGGTCCTGAATGCTATTACCAGAAGCAATCAGGACAGTGTCATCCACATACAGCCTTGCATGGGAGTACTGCACTGATTTAGGCAGGTCATTACTAAATAGCAAGAATAACATGGGTCCTCCTAAAATTGACCCCTGAGGCACTCCTCTTCTCATCTGTTTAGATGTTGACAAGCTTCCTGAAACAAATACCTTTTGAGTGCAGACCCCCAGTTAAGACTGAAACCAACTCCAGGGCCCATCCACAATCCCCAGGGCCTCCATTCGATTCAGCAGGAGGGAGTGGTCCACCAGGTCCCCAGAGATTTCCTCCTCATCAGGTTTTTTTTCTCTCCTCCATTGCCTCAGGTCATAACACTTAGTTAGCTTAGTCGTTTCCCCTAGTTTCTTTAGGTAGGTTCTGTTGTTGGATGGAGGTGGAGGATATCCTACCATTCCCTCTCTCCTTAGGGGATCCCCTTCTCTCAAAGCATGCTATCAGTGTCCTGCTACACAAACCTGGGCTGTTACTATGACAACTGAGTATATCATTGCATTATCAAACTGCCTATACTTCTCTACTACTACGTTACAGTTACTGCTTCTACGACACTGGTACTGCTTGCACTGTGCTTCATGTTGCCTCATTTTTGGGGATGATTTTACATTTTTTGGGGGGAATTCCTAAGGTACCTTTAGCCATGGAAACCATCCCGTGGCACCTTTAAGGGTGGAACCCTCTCTGAGAGTTCCTTGCCGTCGTACCCCTACAGGGTGGTAATTCCTCTGGAATAGAGAGTGCGAATGGCCAAAACCAAACTAACACAGTTGCACAAGCATAACACTATACTTTTTTTGCACAAGGATCTCACTGGAAATGAGCTAGTCTCAGCTGAGTACTCCTATTCAGTCATTGAATAAAAACTAAAATGAAATGAAAAATGAAATACTGGCTGTGTAGGTCAGTGAAATGTAAGGTTATGCATGGAGTTCAGTGGCCAAACAGCCAGCCACTCCTACTTCCTGAGCTATATAAGCAGTTCCTCTAAGTCTCACTGTGAAGCATTTTTTCTTTGCCCCACCATCCTCCCCTCCTCCTCCAGTGGCAGCACTCTCTCCTTAGGGGGATTCCTAAGGTACCTTTAACCATGGGAACTGTCCCGTGGCACCTCTGGGGTGGAACCCTCTCTGAGAGTTCCTTGCCATCATACCCCTACATGGTGGTAATTCCTCTGGAATAGAGAGTGCGAAAGGCCAAAACCAAACTAACACAGTTGCATAAGCATAACACTATACTGGCTGCATAGGTCAGTGAACTCTAGTTTTATTTAAGATTTTCTCATTTATCTAGGGTAACCTAGCTATTTTACTTTTTTGTTCACATTGTGGGACATGCATATCACATATATTTCTAAAAGTCTCTACAAAATAATTTAGTGATTGGTCTAAGTCGGGCATTAGTTTACATCTCTCCCATCTTTCCATACTAACACTTTGTAGGAATCTATCCTCAGAAAATCTTCTCATGTCTCTGACCCAGGTGTAATTTGAGGAATCAGATAATTTCTGGATTTGTGTCACAGATATATTTATCCATATCGGGTTGTGATCACCCAGATAAGGTGGGAGGATGCCTAGATTTTCAACTTCAGTTTGGGATGATACAAATAACAGATCCAGCACAGAACCCTGTTTTGATGTCTTAGTAAATCTTGTGGGCTCTCTAATGTGCTGGATTACCCCAAGTGTCGAGACGACTTCTCGTAGTTTTCTCCTCCTTGATCCAAATCAATTACAATTTAGATCTCTCATCAGGACCACCAATTTGTCACCTATACGATCATGTATTTTATTTATGATGTTATGTATTGACTCCAGAATATTCTTAGGGGGTAAGTACGTTACCACAATGACCATTTTTAACTTTTCCAATCTAACAGTCTGATATTCTGTGTTGTATTCACTCCCTTTAAGCATCATAGTTACTTGACCCAGGCCATGTTTTACATATAACATTACCCCCCTCATTTTTTCTATCAGATCGCAATAGTTGGTATCCTGGGAGGCTAAACTCATTGGGTCCGATTCTCCAAGCCTTGCATCTAACGCAAGGTGCTTGCACCAAACAGATATGGTGCAAGTTGCACCTTGCGTCCAGGGCAGCCTCCACGCCATTCACAAAAGTGGCCTGTATCAACCACAGGCCACCTGCCCTGAACAGGTCCTGTGCCACCCTTGCACCCAGTAACAGGCTGCAACAAGGTGCAAGGGTGCCCTGCACTAGATGCTAGCAGCCACAGCCCAGAGAAGCGATTCACAGACAGCACCCAGAGAAGCAGAAACTAAGTCCCTGTAGACCAGCCTGGGTTGGTGTAAGGGGACTTAGAAACTGCTGCCCTGTGTACACCGCTGGGTACATAGTGGTGCGGGCACCTGTGCACCACTCCCTGATGTGCCCCACAACAGTAATCATGTGTGAACCCCCCAGCAGCCCCCTGATGATACTGTCAGTGGCATACAGTGCACTACCCCATTGGTGGTCCAGTGCCTTGCAACCCCCACCACCTCCCTCTAGTGCCCTGTCACCCCCCAGCGTCGGGTAGAGCCAGGGACCGGCGATGCCCTCCATGGCCCCAACTGGACTGCATGTGCAGCGTCTGTCCCATGTGATGTTTGCCCCCATGCAGTATGGGTCCTATAGGTTTGGGGCATGTCCCTCCCGACATGTGGCACACTGGGTCGCAACACCGGAAAGGGCCTGCAGCAACCCCTATCCATGTATCATGCATTTGCTGGAAGGGCAGGGTTGCTGCAGGTGTGGGGACTTAGGCACCAGTACCCCTCCCATATGAGAATCGGGTGCAGGGTCTCTGGCACACAGGGCATTGGCGCAAGCTGCTGTTTTCTGCAGTTTGTGCCAGACGGAGGTCTCTTTGAGAATCAGGCCCCTTGTCTCCCATTTTCTCAGTTAACCATGACTCAGCTAAACCAAGTATATCTGGATTTTGTTCAGTTACCATTAAGGTTAATAAAACCTTATTTGGTCCCACGCTTCATGCATTATCATGCATTATTTTAATATTTGGTCATATTGGGCCAGGGTTCAACTGTACATCTCCCCCACCCCCATTATAAATAAGGACATATAACAAATTCCGTTTGAATCTTGTGGATTGCATGGAGTACTGATGCTGTTAATTTATGTTTGTTGGAACTATTTTAACTTATGTGTGACCTCTTTTCTTGTTATTGTATAATTATCTTACAGCAGATACACACTCGTAGTCACTGCATTGAGATACTAAAGAGTGTTATCCTTTGGTTGTTCTGTATGCGCTTGTTAAATGTACTGACAATTTACTTTTATGTTAGTTTATGTATGTTTGTCTATGTACATTTGAAACTTTGTTAAGATTTGTACTTTTTTACTATGCAACCACTTGCTTACACAGGACAACTTTGTAAAATAGGGCTTTGAAGTCCTAAAGGTTATCTCCTGTTAAAAAATAAACATTTTTATCTTATCTATCTATCTATCTATCTATCTATCTATCTATCTATCTTCCAGTATAGTTTTGTGTAATACATAGGGATTTTGCACTCTCGTTTTGCCCTGAAGCCTATATTCCTTCCAAATATTTGTAAATCCATTTCTTCTTCTAATACACATTTCATCCCCCTGTCCCTTTAAGGTGTTTGGTGGCTAGAATACTCTCCCCTGTTTTACCCTTTCTGTTTTTGTAACATTTAAGCGCACCCCAGACAAACAAGAGCACAAATATCACTTTGAATAAATACATTTTAAGCACTGATAATTTATAATTTTTAAGTCTTGATAAATCCTGTATACCAAACACAATTTAAAAAGGACTACATAAGTCTAATTTAAAACAAGTTTGCTAAAGAATATAAAATACCAAGCATTCAGTTTAGCACTTTAAAACTTTTGTAAACACACTAACGTTTCAGAGCCTTATTTACCTAGTGGCCTACATCTATTTTATAGCTTGAAAATAACTACTAGAATCATTTAATATCAATACTAACTTTATGTTTGTGCAAAAAGCTTTTCTCCACCGAGTGGTGAAGCCACTCACGCTCGCACCCATGCTTGCACTGTGGCATGCCAGGCTGGGATTTGTAGTGAGTAGTCCCACCTCATGGGTGGTCCATACACATGTTGCTGACTCGCCACCAAGTCCCCTCTACTCCTGGAACAACCAGAGATGTTCGGCAGGCAGGCTGCACAAAAATAATAGCAGTTCACTTGCAGGAGCAGCCAGTACAAGTACAGTCACTTTACGACAGGGAATTAGATGGGTAAAGTGGATTTGGTGAGCATAGAAGTCCTGATATTGCTTCTAGCATCTTGAGAGATGGTCTGTGCTGATTCAGGTGTGTGCTGTGAGGTGCTTTGTAGAGACTAGCCCCACCTCCTGGGTGGTCTAAACAGGTTGCTAACTCGCCGCCAAGTCCCCTCTACTCCCAGTGCAACCGGAGAAGTTCAACAGACAGGCTGCGCAAAAATAATGACAATTCACTAGCAGGAGCAGCCACTACAGGTACTGTCACTTTACAACAGGAAATTAGATGGGTAAAGTTAATTTTCTTACCGTAGAAATCCTGGTATTGTTGCTAGCATCGTAAAAGAAAGTGACACTTATAACACTCTTCTTTTGGAATGTTTTTATAATAGCAATATAGTACTCCCAGGAGTTAGATGACTAAATGGGTAGAAAGAATGCTGAATTATGATTGGTCAAAAGCTGCTTTCAGCTGGTCCATTATCTTAGCACAACAGCCCAGCTGAAAGTATTATGTTTAAACATGCATGAAATTTAATAAAAATGACCCATTTTATAATTGCAATAAGGCACTCCAGGGGGTGTGTTATGGTGGGCTAATGGCCCTTCTCAAGTGGTGGTAGAAGCCCTCGGCTGTCTCTCATGCTTTAACCCACCCCAAGGTGGGCTGTTATCCCCTCTATAATGCACCCCTTGTGAGTACTCTGCCTGTTGTTCCTGAATTTGGTGCATTTGTACTTTGTGAGGTCAGCACTCTTTGTTCCTTTTACATATTGTGCCTTACTAAATGCTTTTGTACTTTACAGGCTTTAGTCTTTACCTGTGGAGGTGGTGCTGGAACTGTGAGATTCACTTGGTATTTTTCATGTGCATACCCAGCTGGTAGGGCGACTTTTCATGAGGTTTGACCTTTATTTTGCAGCCAGTGGGTGGTCCAGTAAGTGCGTGATCAAGTGAGAGTTGGGGATGAGACATCACACACCCCTGAAGTCATAGAGACTGAGTCAGTCAAAAAGGGAGCAATCCAGCCAGTGAGGGAGGCCCAGTAGGCCATGTGCACAGCAGTGGTGTCAGTTACAGCAGCAGCAGCACTGTCCAGCTCTTAGCCCAAGCTTGCCCCAAGAACCGCAGAAGCGGCGGCGGCACCACAACTCCCCTCCTCCACCTCCCATGCCACTTCCTTGTGCCCTTTGTGGATCTTAAGCCACTTCCAATGTGGAGCGGCCACCATCAAGGACAGGAGTAGGTGTGCGATATAACAGGCTGCAAGGTACCCTCTACTTTACTTTACTGTATCAGTTAAGTTTGGGGGACCACCTTTCAGTGCCTGGAAACAGAGACACTGAATTTGATAGTGTAAGAGAACTGGTAACCTTGAAATCAGGAATGGGGTGATCACCCTAATTAGTATTGTTTTCAAGTAGCTTTTTTATTCCCATTAGAAGATTTAATTGTCAGTCAGGTCCTTTCGATGCCAGTATCAGTGGCTCAGCAGGTAGCACACTTGCCTCTGAGGTCAGGAGATCAGAAGACTGTGGTTTCTATCCCCACACCAGGCACTTGGGTTAATATCCCAATACTGACACTGTAGTGCAGCATGGGGGAGGGGTGCTGCACTCCTGAGGTGCTGTCTTTCAGATGAGATGTTAAACTGAGGTCCCATTTGCCTGTTCTGGTGGTAGTTCAGGTGGATGTTAAAGATCCCATGGCACTTCTTGAAAAGAGTAGGGGAATGTTTTATTAAAACAATAAAACAAGAAAAACAAAAATAGACTTCAGCATGGCATTTGACTCTGTTCCTCAAGGGGGCCTGTTGGATAAGCTGGGAAAAATGGGGTTGGGGAACCAGATGATAAGATGGATAGGCAATTGGCTCCAGGACTGGACCCAGAGGGTTGTAGTTGGCAGGATAGTCTCATCCCCAAGGAGGGTCATTAGTGGGGTCCCACAGGGATCAGTCCTTGGGCCCCTCCTGCTCAATGCCTACATCTCTGACATAAGGAAGGCAGGTATCAGGAGTGAGATGAGACTCTTTGCAGATGATTCAAAACTGGGGATGGTGGTGGATGGGGAGGAGGGGAGGGTGGCCCTACAGGGGGACCTGGAGGCTCTGGAAAGATGGTCTAGAAAGTGGAAGCTGAGGTTCAATGCATGGAAATGCAAGGTACTGCACCTGGGGGCTAGAAACCCGGGCCAAGTGTACATCTTGGGGGGTGGATGCTATAAGTCTCGATGGCTGAGAGGGACCTGGGGGTGGTGGTGGATGTCAAGATGAACAACTCGGAGACTTGTAGGAGGGCAGCGGCCAAGGCCAACAGGATGCTGGGATGCATCACTAGGGGGAGCACCTCCAGAAGGAGGGAAGTGATACTCCCTCTGTATAACTGCTTGGTGAGGCCGCACCTCGAGTGCTCCGAGCTGTTTTGGAGGCCACATTTAAAGAGGGACATTGAACTCCTGGAGAGGGTCCAGAGGAGGGCAACCAAAATGATTTGTAGCTTGGGGGACAGAACCTATGGGGAGAGGCTCGAAGAGCTAAATATGTACACATTGGAAGAGAGAAGGGACCGGGGGACATGATAGAGGTCTTCAGGTACATGAAGGGGGTAAATAGGGGAGGAACAGTCAGGGTGCTTCGAAGAAAGGAGGGGGGAAACTAGAGAGCATGGGTGGAAGCTGGAGGTGGGAGATTCAGGGGAGAAAGGAGGAGGTGCTACTTCACTGAGAGGGTGGTGGAGCCATGGAATGCACTGCCCCGAGGGCTGGTGGAGGCAGAGATAGTGGAGGGATTCAAGAGGGGGTGGGACAGGTACAGGGGAAGGGTTCTAGAAGCAAAATCCAGTACAGCGAGAATATCCGGAAGAGAGAAGCCAGAGAGGGCAAGGGGGGCAGCAAGGTCAGCTCCCAGGGTAAGGGATGACCAAACGAGCAGACACGAAAGACTATTGGGCCTATTCTGCTGGCATTTTAGTATGTTAGTAATAGCACGACTTCACACAAAAGCAAAAAGCGAAAAACAAAGGCAAACATAAAGAAGTATTACAGCATACAACCAATACTAAAGGTCAGGTACAAAAAGGCAATACTGAGTAATAAATGCTGAACCTCCCCCTACTAAAAGAGTAGGGGAATTTCCCCGGTGTCCTGGCCAAATTTCCCCCCATTCAATAAAAAAAAATACCACCAACAGCTTAATCTGGTTCAAGGTCAGTTGGCATTCATCTGTAACTCCCTCACCCAGGTCGTGCCTGAAATAGGCAGAATTTATCTAGTGCACTTACCCGGGTAACAAAAACTAAATAAAATAAAATGTAACCTTGTAGCACATGAAGTCTTGGAACTCTGCTTTTGTTCTTTGTTCACCAGCCAACAACAAATACTCAAAACTGAGTAATCTGGAGCGCCAGAGAGCCATCATCCAGGTTGGAAGTACTTCATGATAGCTCCTTCCCTTGAGACTATTCAATTGCTAATATAACTGAGTATTTTTTACTTAAGTTATGAATAAAGTCCAGATTTGTAATCTGGACATCATCTGGAACTGGCAGATATAACTTTTATCATGGCTTGTCAGAAAGCACAGCATCAAGGGTCAGCTTAAAAACAGCAACAATTGAAGGCCGCAGCATCAGCGAACAGTGGGGAATCCAGCAACCAGGCTTCATCGGATCCCCCGTGGAAAGTGATGCTCGAGTCCATGAGGGCTATGGACTCGAAAATAGAGAAAACCTTGTAGAAGCTAGAAGCACATGATACCACCATTCAAACATTAATGGGATCAGTGTCTGAAGCTGAAAAACGATCAGTTTCTACCATGGCTACAGTTGACTACCTTAACAAAGGAGAATACACAGCTCCGGAGCCACATGGAGGCTATCGAAAATGAAGTTCGTTCTAGCAATGTGAGACTGGTTGGGGTCTCAGAAGACGTTGAGGGGACTAGTTTATTGTAATTCTTGGTGGACTGGCTTCAGGAAAATCTTACCTTGCTGATGGAATTCGACTGGTCCTCTTTTAAAAAAGCTGATCAGGTCAATCCCACCAGCCACGCACCATACTTCAGCAATCTACAGGGTCCGAAATCAGAGATGCCATTATCCTTGCTGCCAGAGCGGCTTATCCTTCAGAGATTAATGGCTCAGACATCAAGATGTATCTGGACCTGTCTTTTCAAATGACAGCCAGTCGAAAACGTTTCGATGCTGTCAGGCAGAGACTCAGAAGATTGGGCATTATCCATTCCTTTTTGCTGCCTGCCCAATTGCGCATCATGTATGGTGGTAAGACTTGCACTTTAGCAACCCTTCTGAAGCAGGCTGCTGGGTCGAGAAGGTGGAGGCCGAATTTGCAGGCCGTAAAGATGTACCGGATCAATGACTATCTGGCTCGGACTCAGACGCTTGAATTCGAATCGCTGCTTTTGACATAGGCAGTAAGTCGGGACTAAATATGCAGCATCAGAAATATAATAATGTGTCACTTAGCCCCTCTTTAAGGTGAAAATGTTGGGGTCATATATGTTTTAACTAACATAATTTGGACGGGGCTAAAGAATCTAATAAATAAAAAATAATGGAGATATATAATGGTGCACTCAGGTGCATTAGGGCTCATATTTAAAGATGAGCATGGGAAGCTTCGCCGTTCTGTCCATTCCTGAAAACCACATAGTAACTGCTGCAAACGTTTCTCTGGCTAAGGTCTGTTACTGTTAAAATGGAGGCCTATTTTCTTCCAGTTTCTGGTTGTTTGATAGACTTAAGTAACAAAGCAATAATAAGAATGCGATCTATTATGATACGAGTTGTTTGGGAAATTGTCTCGAGGGGGTAGAGGGCTCTAATGGGGTCTACTATTTATTAAGTTCTCCCTAACTATGACCAGGTTTAAACAGCAACCTGTTGATTGTGTTACATACTCCCTTTATTATACTCCCTATAGGATGTACCTTTTACCGCTGAAGAGACTGGCAGTTTATTGACTATTTTGGGACTTGAATATCTGTTCTGGATCTCCTCATTTCCTACTGTACATGATTACAGGGCTGATGTGAAAGTGGTTTTAAAAGCTGATTTATTGTATAATGTACCTAATACCTGTATGTGTATTATGACTGTTAAAAGTTTATTAACAAAAAAGAAATAAACATAAAGTTAAAAAAAAAACAACTGAGTAATCTGTATTAACTTCTCATAAGTGTAAATTGGCTTAATAACTTCACACTCACCGAGTGAGCAGTGGCAAGATGAAATGCAGTGTTGTGTGACCTAAAGCGAGTCCCTTGCCCTCTCATTGTTTCAGTCCTCTGTACTGTACACTGGATAGAGCAGGAGCCTGCTAAAAATAAAGTATTGCTTCTGAGCTTGGTTATGCTCTGTGGAAAAGTATGCCAATGATAATCAGCCTTTCAGACTTAATGTTACAGACAGAAATGAATCTGCATCATGATAAGGGCTCAGAGTCCAGTTCCTGATATTTCCCAATACTCAGTGGTCCACCTGAATGATGGGAATGGCAAAATAAAAAAACAGGTTCTGGGCCATTAGGGCAGTCAGTCTCTGGGATATCTTTTTTTTAAATAAAGCATTTGCCCAGGATAGCCCAACTTCTCATTTTACTATAAGCAGGGTACTCTTTTCTCTTAACAATAGTTAGCATTGGGCAGTTAAGTGACTTGTTTAAGACCACACAGAAAGTGTCTCATAGGATTTGAACTTAGGCCTCTTGGTTAACTGTTGTGTGGTATATCCCTAGGCTACATGGCCTGCCCATCTACACAGTATATCGCTCCCATAAGTTGTGACTGAGTAACCTTGTATGGTTAGCAAGACATGCTTCTGGTCAAGAGTCAAGACATCTTATGGATCACGGGCTACTGTAGATATTTCCTGAGATATTCCAGCTAGAAATGTAAGTCTCAGATGCTTCATTTATTGTTCTTCCTTTCCTTGAATCATGGCTTTGCTGGGCTGAGAAGGGGACAAACCTTCCCACAAAACACAAGGTATGCAGGCAGTGACATGATTTGTGTGGCACACAGCCACTGTTCATAGTTTTTTTTATTTTCAAATTAGGTGGGAATGCCCTGGGGTGGTATGCTTAAAGGGACCAACAAAAATATAAATTGATCAATATTCATTAATGATGACATAGAGTCATGTCCCCAAATATAAATATAATTATTTTCCATTTTGGTCTCTTCATTCTGCTGCCCCCTGCTGATGATGAAGGTTCTAGGTTGCTGTTACATTATATTATTAAGGACAGTAGGAGGCAATGCCTGTTGTCTGTTCTCCTGAATATGCATTCAAAACCTCCTTCTCCCCTCCTACTAGATGCCACATGTCAGCATTTTTAACTTGCAAGTTGATGGGGTTTCTATATGTTATGTTGCATCTGAGGAGCTTGCATGCTCTCAGAGAGCACTGCACAGCTTCCTTAGATAGATTTCTGGGGCATTAACTGTGCTGCAGGGTTACAGTAAGCCCTTTAAAGCCCCCCCTCGGCAGCTGTTTCTGACAGGGAATAAGGTGACTCTGAGGACTACAGTGATGTTGACCCATCATCTCTATCACCATGATAGCTGGGGTAATGCTTTGTGAATTATTAGGAACTGAGTGCATCGCTAGAAAGGGAAAGGACTTTTTTTTTGTAAGAAAACAAACCTCAGAACACTGGGCCCACCCACAGGATATATTGCCTGGTTCAGGTCATGATAATATCAGTGACTCTCTCCTCTCCATCCTTTGGGTTGCATGACAGTCCTGGTAATGTGAAGGTAAAATAACATAGCATGCTTTTTGTGTATTACTAGGCATTTTGTTTCATGGTTTGTATTTAGTGTTGCTATGCTTGTTGTGCAGTGACCTTTTTGCTTTTTTGTTCTACGTGCTGTCAGATGTATTTTCTGCTGCTGTAATAGAGCTTGGTTCACCAGAATTCCTGGTTTAGTATTAGAATAATTTGTTCAGCATGTCAATTTGCCTTAGTTTCTCAAATTTATTTAAAGTCAACTTTTGGGAGTTATGAACGGATATTGTGGCCAGATTATTCCTAAAACAAGGTAAGTTGGCTTCAAATGCAGAATCAATTTTCCAAGTAATGAATGCATTTTCTCTCAGAGGTGCCAAATCACCGTGGTAGAGTAATGCAGAAAGTTCTTTAAACTGCTGCCTGCTGCACGTGTCCCAACAATTTGTGGTAACTGCCATATGGCAGTGGAGAAAATTGAAGTTCATTTTGGGGGTGACAAAGCTTTAGAGGTGGTAGTTAAAAGGAAAGATGGATACATTATAGGATTTTAGATTATAGGATGTGAGTAACTCCAGAGTAAACAAAAATTGATGTAACATTTGATGGTCAAACAGGTACATGGTAAATTAGTTGATAATATCTGAAGTCCAGTCAGTAGAGTCATGCAGAATGGGAACATTCTGAATCTGTGGAAGTTCAATGAAATTTCGTGTAATTCTGTGCAATTTCCAGGAATTTCATGGACTTTTTTACATTTAGTAATGTGGTTGTATCTCAGCAACTGTTCCATCTAGAGCTCTGAAATTTGGAATATATACTCATTGAGTCAATGGGCACAAATGGTTGGATAGTTCCAAACTTATAAGTGCTCTAATGTGGCCATTTTATTGTTTGTGTGACATTTCATGAAAATGTTTTATCTATATACTGTCTATTGGGTCAGGGATCTTAAATTTGACATGATTTCTTGGTGATAGGTGTTCTAACAATGTACCAGATTTCATGATGATATGATGCATTGTCTCAAAATTATATGTGCTCAAAATCTGTCATTTATTTTTTTCAGGAAATTTCAAGAACAAATTTCATCTGCATATAACTCAGGCACCTTTGGAGCTAAACATGTGTAAATTAGTACAGATAACCTTTTTGTAATGCTTATAGAATGAGCTAAATGTGGAGAGAATTAGATAAGAGATGTTTAAGTTACAGAGGTTCAAAACTTTACTATGTAAATATTTGCAAAACTTTGTGAAAACTATCAAAAATGTGGATGTTTGTAACTTCTCTGCTCTTGCATGTATAGAGTTAACATTTGACATGCATACCCTTAGTGTGTATATCCTGGTATCTAACACAACTGGATAAATTGATTAAGCAGTTTTAATTTTGCAGAAGAAAAAAATGATTAGTAACATGTTCTCATATATTTATGATAGCATATTCTGTAGATGAAGCATCCAGAATTTGTTTGTGGAATTTAACATTAACAATGCACATGTCACTACTTCATTTGATAAGGTGGGCTGAACTTTTTGCAGTCCAGCTGTTCCTCTCTGGGTGACTATTCCCCCCTTTGGCATAGCCATATTGACTCAGTAGAACTACTGATCCCACTGATATCCTCTTTGTTCTTTACAGTGACAAACTCCCTTAAAACGTGAGCCACCTACTCCTTTTCCTATCGACCTACCCTGTTGGAATAGCCAGAATTCTTTCTTCCTGCTGCCCAAGATGTTGTCTTCCCCCACTACATCTTTCTGATACCTGAGGAGAAGGAGCAGGAGTGTTGTTAAGCTTGCCCGACATTTATAACAGTGAAACCATTCTGGAAGAAAGGAAAGAGAGGAAAGGCGGAAAAAGGAAATAGACTAAAAGTGATCCACTACTCAGAGACTTTCTGCCTTACGTGGGATTTTATTGGCCTAATCTGAGAGATGCCGGCATGAAGGATAAAGAAAGTCACAGTAGGAAAAGAAGGGGAGAAGCAGAGCGAAAAGGAAAAATTAAGGAAAAATGAATAGAGAGAGACTGAGAACAAGGCGAACCATGACGTTTGGAATGGGTATTACCCAGATTTTTGGGACATGAATAGTGAATATTTTAAGCATTTATCCATTGTATATGACTATATGACACCTGTTTAACTACTGCCAGATTTTATTGGACTTGTTAATAATTTATTGAATGGATTAAATACTGCATTAGCAATTTTTATTGTTATCCTGATTAAGATTTGCAGGGTAAGATTCTGGCTAAATGGTTTTAACCAGAAGTGGTAAATTTTGTACAGAAATGAATAAGGATAACAAGGGTAAACTGAATACTAGGAGGCAAACAGGCACAAAGAAGCCCAAAAAATTACTCTAGTGGAAGATGGGGAAGCATGGGTGTAGTTTGCCTTTGACATTGGGGGGGCATAAGGCGGGGCTGGGGTGGGACAGGGGTGGGGCTAAACAGATTGCACGTGACTATATTATTTTCGCTGGTGATTTATCAGATACATACATTGTGTTAAGTTAATACAGAAATACTTTAATGTAATTGCAGTCTCCTTTCCCTTCGGTTAGCATAAACGTCTACAATGTTCTCTGGGACTAGCTTTGCAGTCAAATCAGCTTCTATGTGAAGGAGGGCCACTAAAGAAAATCTTTCTTCTCCCATGGTTGAACGCAACCAGTTTCTAATCCGTCTCATTGCAGAAAGGCTTCGTTCAGATGTGGCTGTCCTGACAGGCAAAGTGAGAGCTAACTGAAATAGTTTGTAATAGTTTGGGTAAATGGTTTGAGATATTTATTTTTGAAGCATTCGGAAAATAATAGGAGATTTAGTACTGGCAAAAATTTCCATTTCTGCAGCTGCAAGATGAGGATTTATGTTTAGTGGGTCCGCATACCACTGCAAGAGTGGCTGAATGCCATTTTTGTTACACTTTAACACTGAATCACAGGCTGCAGCAATTTCCATAGATTCTTTTGAGAATCTCCTCCCTAACTCACCAATAATGGCATCCAAAACAGGTAAATATAACTGGTGATGCCACCGGGATTCTTCAGGTTCACTTGCACTTGCAGCTGCAGCTTCTTGTTGTGCACCCTCTCTTTGACCCAAAGTGATTGGTACAAGGAAGTCTTTAAGAC
Source organism: Neoceratodus forsteri (assembly GCA_016271365.2). NCBI lineage: Eukaryota > Metazoa > Chordata > Ceratodontiformes > Ceratodontidae > Neoceratodus > Neoceratodus forsteri. The sequence continues at coordinate 1,060,028,917 of CM028134.1, read as the reverse complement.
GTGCTGAGGTTTTTAGATCCCTTCTTCATTTTGGAGCTTCACCCGCTTCTTGCTCTGTATCTTCATCTGGCACAGCAATCCTATGCTCTTTGCAGAATTCTGTAATTTCTTTCCACATTTTATTTCACCCTTCTTCAGTTCTGCATTTTGTAAAGTACACGTTCATGTTTTCTATTATGCAAGAAGCTTTTGCAAATGTGATATCGCTGCACTGAAGTCCTTTGTGAGCGATATGAACTACTTTCAGAATATCTTGTAAGATAATTAAGCAAGCAATAAACTGCACACCACTCATATGCTGATAGACACCAGTTGCTTCCACAGACCACGCTTCTCCCTGTTCACCAGGTTGTTTAAGGCACTGTATGATGGCAGTGTGTTGCATTTGTACCGCAAACACACTTCTCCACTTGCATGTCCACCGTGTATTGCTCAACTGCACTATCTCTCACTGCTTTAGACACAAAGCTTTTTGCATATCAAGAAACACTTGATTGGTTGGCTCAGCAAAAACTGAATACAGTTTCTCAATTACATAAAAAAACCCACAGCAATACGATTGACTTTATAGCATTCTACAAGGGCAAGGTTGGGCTTGTGGGCCATACAATGTACATACATTGCAAATGGATAGTCTTCTCTCAGCCGCTGCTGAACCCCCGTAACATGTCCTGACATTACGGATGCACCATCATAACACTGTGCAACTATTGACAGATTCTGCAATCCAGTTGTTTCTAAAGCATTCTTTATAGCATTGTAAATGCCATTTGCATTTCTGGAAGCTGAGCAATTGATGAAGCACAAGAACCTCTCTTTAACGTCTAGGTTTTCCTATATATCTGATGCAAAAGGAAAGCTGCTCTGTCCTAAATGACCTGGCCTCATCTGCAAGTACAGCAAAAAAAAAACAGTCTTATTTACTGCCCCTACAATTTCTTTGCAAACCAATTCTGCACAAATCTGCAGTACTTCATTTTGAAAGTCAGGGCTTGTGTAGTTAAAATAACTGTACTGCATTTTCTTGAAAGAATTGTCATATCTTGAAAAGAAATCACAGAACTCAAGGAAATTTCCTTTCACTTTAGATTCTTTCCCCTCAACGTGCCCTCGAAATGGTAAACCGAGTTTTGAAAGTAACTTGACAATGTCACAAACCTTTCCAAGATAATCATGGTTTCTTTCAACGAGAGTTTTATGGCTTGCTGAAAGCTTCATAGCCACTGAACCAGTTTCTTGACTAAGTTTGAAGCATTGCCACTTTTCCATACATTTCACATGAACTTGGGAAACAGCATGTTTACACAACCTTTCTGAGAGTTTTTTCCAATCTCTCACACCTTTTTTGATAAATGATTCTTCTACATAGCCTGTCTCAGTATGAAAGTGACAGCACAAAAAGCAGAATACAGCATCCTGTTGAACCGAATATTCAATCCAAGGAAATTTTGTGTAACAGAAAATAGAAAATGACCGGTTGTGTTTCCCAAACATTGTCCTTGGAAAATCAGGCAAATGTGGTTGATTAGGCCCACTGCATTTCTCTCCAAGATCCCTAGGGACAGTTGGCCTGGCCAAATCATCTGTTTCTGTAGTATCTGTGGTAATAGAAGAGGAAGGCCCTGGCCTACTCATAGTCACTAGCACTACCTCTGAAGAGATGAGATGATCCTTTTGCTGTGCACATACTGCAACTAGTAAGGGCTCACAAGGAGAAGCTACTGCTGCGCCTGGGCCTGGAGATGTTGTAACATCTTGCTGCTGCCGCTGTGGATCAGGCGCTGGCGATTCAGCACAATTTGTTGTTTTTCTCAAAAACTTGCAAATGTCCATCATCAATTTTAATTTTTAGCTGACTCAGCTGGCTGAGTTACAGCTTGTAATAATAGGCCAAGAATGAACTTAAGTCGTTTAAAGTGATTCGAAGTTAGCTCACTATGGCTAAGCGTGACTGCTCTTAGCTCAGTAGCTGTGACAAAACTGGATGCATTAGAAAAGATATAAGAAGTGGACTATGAGGTTTTTTTTGTAATTTTTTTTAAATAAACAAAAATGATCTGGTTAACTGTGTGATATTACTGAGATTACATATAAATCAAAGATACACAGAGGCAAACTATTTTTAAACCATCAAAAGTGCCCAGTCCCTGCTGCCCGTGCTAGAGAGATATATAGATAATTTTTCCTCTCAGAGAGGCAGACTGTGAATAGACCCAAGTAGTCCGACTGTTTACGCCTAAGATTACATATAAATCAAAGATACACGGAGGCAAACTATTTTTTAAACCATCAAAAGTGCCCAGTCCCTGCTGCCTGTACTAGAGAGAGATATATAGATATTTTTTCCTCTCAGAGAGACAGACTGTGAATAGACCCAAGTAGTCCAACTGTTTACTGCACAGAGATTACATATAAAATCAAAGATACACAGAGGCAAACTTTTTTTAAACCATCAAAAAAGTGCCCAGTCCCTGCTGCCTGTACTAGAGAGAGAGAGAGAGAGATTTCCTCTCCTAGGCTCTCAGACTCACTCAGAGAGACAAATTGAAAGACCTGATACTGAGAGAGACTGATTTTTTTTTTAAAGCAAGCAACAAGTTATACAGTAAGTTCCATTTCCATCCAGTTTATAATCCTTCTTAATCCAGCCACCAGGCTACCGACTCGACACTGTACCCCTGGCCTTATATTACTCCCCCCCCATGCCCCCCCCCACAACAACATCCGAATGATGCTACACACAGGGACTGTCTGGTGGATGGGAGTAGTAAATTTATTTCAATTATAGGGTTTTTTAAACCAGCAAGAACACCAAGTCAGTGTTATTTTTAAATGAAACAAGAAGAGTCATGATATTAGACTCTCTAGGCTGAAGTCAGTAACTCCCACTGTGCTGCTCCATCCAACAACCACACAGCTCAGTGCAGTGACTCTAAATGGTGCACTGAACTCATGCTGGCAGGCAGTGAAGAGAAGAAGGGGCAGTACTTACTTAGCAGGTTGTTGATTTGATTGGCTGAAATGTTGAACTGTGGCTGTTTTCTGCCCTGCCTGCTACCAGCCTGCCTGTCAAGCATGCCTGCTGCCTCCAATTGGCTCTTCAGCATTCTCTCTCTCTCTCTGTCTGTCTCTCTCATGCCCCAATGCTCTCCGGCACCACCACACTGCTAGCCTACCACGCTGTGCCGAACACTACTGACATGGCCTATCTGGGAGGAGCCTGGAGAATAACTACCCTCCCATCGATTTGACTTGCCATGTGATCTGTAAGTGGGAGCCCCGAGCCGATCATGTGGTTAACATCATCAGGATGTGCTAGCTGGGCTGAGGGCTCCCACTTACACCAATCACAGTACTCTATCTATTCTGGCCATGCCCATGACCCACATCCCCCGTACTGCTTGGCAGCCGGGCTGTCACTCAAAATCTGACTCACTCAAGTCAATTAATTGTGCTGTGCATGCATGCATACAGTGCAGATGGACTTGGAGCCTCCACCACGGACTGCAGCGACGTTCTGTGCGTGCGAGCCTCGCTTGGCTGGCACTTAAAGGAGCAGACTTGTCAGTGTTTTGAGGGGATGCCCCATGCCCTCCAAAATCTCCATCCACGTGGGGAAGGAATAGTTAACACTGCCCAAATACAAAGACCAGAAGAAGATCTGCTACAAATTAAGATCACAGAGATGTGGCCTTTAGCCATAGGTGTTATTTGTAAATGGAGAGATCAGAACTCAAATAAAATAAATCTGATAGAGGGAGAAAACAGCAGAATGAGTACTGTTCAAGATATAATGTTAAAAAATAAAGCAGGGGGAATAAAAGGAAAAATCTTAAAGGGGAAAATGTATCTACTCCTTTACCACAACGAGAAGGGATTTCAACACAGTGGTAGCACAGAATTAGTCAAGGGATTTTTAGGGATTTTTAAAAATCCCTATTGAGAATTGTGAAACCTTTAGTTAGGGATTTTGTTTTGTTTGTTAGTGAGTTTACTGCTTCCCAGAGAGGGTTGTCTCATCTGATAGTGTAGTTGAAAATCTACCAGATGGCAATTAAGTACTGTAATAGGAACTGGCCTCTTTCTGTAGGTATAAGAAAAATAATTTTAGATGACTTTTCCCCCTAAATTTTGTGATATGAATGGAATTCTTTTGCCCTTCATGACTCCTCCTACTTAATGGTGAGCCCTGACCTAGAAACCCCAGATATACACAATCTGGAATTGTATGCCTCTTATAGTAGTGATAGCAGAGATGACTATGTGGGGGCAAGTTTTTCCCCTGAGAGCATACAGAAAACATTAGGACTAGATATGGCTGGTTCTCTAAACAAAGGATATTGAGAGGGGATGGCTGCAGGTAAAACTGGTCAAAAAGATAAATATACTAATAGCAGAAATGAGACTGAAATTTAAAACATCACAGAAAATCTAAGTGTGATAATTGAAGGATTAAAATATTTAGATAAAACCCAAGGAGAATTGAATTTGAATAAAGAAACTCTATATCCCATAGGAGATGGGCAAAAAAAAAAGAAACAGAAGAAGGTAGGAACATCAAAGAGCCCTCTCGGAGGGGAGAGAAACTAAATGCATGCAGTACAAATCCTATGCAGGGTTTTATTTAACTCTAAAAATTGATTAGCGTTTTCCTCTTAAAAGTGCTAAAACATTGTAAAAATACATAGCACTTGCCTCATTGTGTTTAACAAACATAACACTTCCAGAAAACCTATATAAATACTTTCAGTTCAGTTAGTATTGTCCCAGGAAAAAAAAAAACTGCTAATCAATTATTTAAAACCCTGCTATGTGTGTTCAAGAGATTATAAAGAATCCATGTTATCTAGCTATACTGGAGAATAACAATAATAAAAGAAGAGATTGCCAGATTAAGGATAGATATACAAAGTAATAGCATATTTTCTAACCAAACCATGGGGAAAAAGATCATTTCAGACCAGATGTCTATAACAAAAGATAAAACTCGGGAATAATCACAATCAAGGGAAGGTTAAGAAGGTAGGGGAGAACAAAGCTGTCCAGGTTAATTTGCCACCACCCTTTGATAAGAACCACCCATGTACCTGCCATTTTGAAACAGCCCTACAGAAAGTTATAATTAATAATAAAAGTAAAAAATCAAGATGTAAACAATCTGTAAATCTAGAATCTGAATTATCAAAAGATTCTGAAAATAGAGAGACTACTGTTAACCAAAAAAATAAAGATATTCTGGAGGAATATATGCAGGGCTTGTTAAATGGTGAAGGGGAAAGAGGGACAAAATTCCCAGTACAAGAAGACAAAATTATAACAAACCAAGGAGAAAATAGGGAAATGTTTAATATAAGGAAAGACAGAAATGGTGGAAATACCAGCAAGAAAGACAAAAAAACAGGAAAGACAGGGTAGAGGGTTGAGACTGCTATGATATCACCAAGGAAAGGAAAGGAAAGGAAAAAAGTTATCAAAAACGAACAAATTTGTAGACCTGCAGGGGGCAGATATGGAGTATTTATTAGAAATGTACAGAGTTAACAGATTCCACGGTGAAACTCCAGATAAACTAAAAGAATGGATTTTCCATTTACTCCATCTTACTGAAGAAATATATGTGATGAGGCCACCTCATGAGCAGTATCAAGACTGTGTACTGTTATATACTAAGAAGGGCAATCTAATACAATCTATTTGGAACCAGGATAGGATTCTTAAAATATTAGGAATACAAATTATGCCAACACAAATTGTACCATCTGTGGAGTTTAAAGATAGTATAAAAATGAGTGAAAGTACAGTTAAAACTGGGGTCATCCAGGGAAATAAAGAAGTGGCAGTAAAGGAGAATGAGGAAATAATAAATAGAGGAGATTTAGAGGGGATCAAAAAGTTAATTAAGGGTTATGAACAAAAACAGCAAGGAAAATGGGAAAATAAAACACTGACCATATTTGGATGGGAGACAACAAAAAATGATACCATAGGCCAAATAAAATATGAAATGGCATCATTTCTCTCAAGAATAACTAAACTAAATGTAACTGAAAACTCAATAGCATACATCACATTCCACAGTAGATGAAAGACATCAACACAGATAGATGTTACCTTTAAACGGTCAGAGACAGTGCAACAACTACTAAGGAAAGTACACTTACTTGAGAAATCAGGATTTTACCTGCTATCAAATGATGAATGGACTAAAGAAATTATAAGCGAGGTTGGAAATGATAGGATAGAAACAAGAAAAGACCTCTGGGAGGAGAGGGAAAGTTGGAAACAGCATGCAGGATACAACAAATATGAAATACTGGAGGAAAGCAAAAGAAAAAAAGGACTGACTAACATTAAATAAGAACATCCAGGAGGATAGCTTAAATATAACTGATAATATAAAAGTCAAAATATTATCTTGGAACATAGAAGGTTCTTATTTAAAAATTGCAGACCCTGAAGTCATAAGATTTATTGAAACCTTCAATTTAATTTGTTTACAAAAAACTTGGTGCAAAGTAGAAACAGCACCAAAGATCCCAGGATATGCAAATATTTCAAAATCTGCATTTAAAGGGAAAAAAATATGGATGAAATTAAGGTGGAGTTGCAATATATATAACAACAAAAAGCAACTATAAAATAATTAACCAATATACTACCCTAGATGACATATTAATGTTGAAAATAGAAGACACAAAAGAAAATAATAAGATTATACTAATAAATGTATATTTATCACCAACTTATAAAGACATAGACAATATATTAACTAGACTAAAAACAATATTTGACTAGTTAATGGAGGAAGACATAGATATCCCAACATATATTTTGGGAGACCTTAATGCAAGGATAGTAACAATTCTGAAGGGCCAGATTACTTGGATTTAATTACTGAACTGAATCCAAAAATAACATGGCAAACAGCTACAAAGGATATTAGGAATAATAGCAGAGGGAGAGCTATAAATCCCTACCTAACTGGTAAAAATATTCTCCTAATAAATGGAAGAACATAAGGAGACCAAGAGGGAGAACTGACATATATTGGACCCAGAGGCTCCTCAATTATAGATCATGTATGGAGCAATCTTGACGGAATTAAAATAATTAAAGATATGAAAGCAATTGACAGGATGAAATCTATACATAACCCAATAGAATTTATACTTGAAGTTAAACAAAGGAATTGTATAGAGGCAAGTAAGGCTAATTTAAGAACAAGTGAGGGCTTGGAGATAATTAATCAGAGAAGAATTAAATGGAATGTGAATACAATCACAGAATTTGACAGTTTATTTAAAGGTCCAATAAATGAGATAAGATCTATAATAATTGAAGATACAAATTATAATACACTAGTTAACTATTGGAGAGATTTGAATAGTTGGATTAGATCTTACTGTACAAATACTAGAATAGGAGGGAAGATAAAGACCAAGCAATATAAGGTATGGTTCAATGAAAAATGTAGGAAAGCAAAAAAATAACTGAGTAAAGTTATTAAGGAATATAGAAAGAATAAACTACAAAAAGACAATAATGATAGTAATAAAAGGATAGATATAAATAAGGAAAGGAAAAAATGCAAACACATCTTAGAAGAACAAAAATTCAATCACACAAACATATTATGGGAAAAACTAAGGAAAACAGTAAAAGAAAAAGATGGAAGAAAATTTTGGACAATGGTTAGTCAAGGCTATAATAAATATGCTAAGACAACAGAAGCATATATTTCTTCTAACACATGGGATCTATTTTTACAGAACTTTATTATTCAGAACAAGATGAGATAATATTAGGAAATACGGAAACTATAAATGACCAAAAAATTATTTATCCAATACCTATGATAATAACATTAGAAGAAGTAATATCAGCGATTAAGAGATTAAAAACAAATAAGGCACCAGGGCCAGACAAAATAATAGGAGATGTTTACAAACATTATACAGACTGGTGGGCTCCAGTAATGAAGAAATTATATAATATTTTTGTGCAAAGACAGGAATACCCTACCAGCTTGAAGGGGAGTGTTATATATCTGATTTTTAAGAAAGGCGACCCAAACAATCCCAAAATGTATCTCCCAATAAGCCTAATAGACATCTCACAAAACATATTCACTAGAATTGTTTTGGAGAGATTAGAAGAGTGGGTAAACCAAATTAATATTCTACACTAAGTACAAAATGGATTTAGGAAAGCTAGAGCCACAATCCAGCATTGTTATACACTAAAACGTCTTGTATGGAAATATACAAAAATCCAAAAAAAAAAACTTTATTGCTGTTTTGTGGATTTTTCATCCACATTCGATAGCATTAGTAGGATAATATTATGGAATAAGTTAACAAAATTAGGGTTGTACCCAGAACTTATTAATATTTTGATAAAACTGCACTCAAACACGTGGGGAATAGTCCAATATGACCAACATGGGAACACAACTAAGTCATTCCGTATAAACTGAGGGGTCAGGCAAGGGTGCCTATTGGCCCCACTTTTGTTTAACATATACATTAATGATATTTTGATAGAATTAGAAAACCCAATATTTCACACACCGAAAATAGGAAATACTAGAATAGATTGCTTAGCATATGCCGATGATTTGGTATTAATATCAACATCTGCTCTAGGATTACAAAGGAAACTAACTCATTTTGCAAAGTTATGCTACAATCACAAATTAAAGATAAACATGTCCAAAACTCAGTTACTGATTTTTGGGAATACCAATAAGTACTCCCGACCCCTGTGAATAAGTATAGAAAAAGAAGAAATAGTCAAATATTATGACTATTTAGGTGTTAGATTCAGCCAGTACTTAGAATGGAAAGATCAGCTAGACCAGATTATAACAAAAATAAAGAACGCATTCAATGCATTCAAAATATTTAATGCAAAGATGGGCCGAACCTCGGTTAAAGTAGTTTTGAGCATTTTAGAGGCTAAAAAAAAATCAAGTATACTCTATGCAGCAGAAATCTGGGGAATGGTAGACCTCAATAAACTAGAGGTATTGTGCAATAAAATTAAAAGACACATTTTAATGGTTCCACATTCAATACCAGCAGGAATATTAAACTTGGAATTAGGACGATACTCTATTTCAATGTTAATGAGAGAAAGACAGATATTGTCATCATCAAAACTATTTCTACTTGAAGAAAACAGACTTCAGAGACAACGTCTAGAAGGAGAAATAAAATATTCATTAATGCGGGAAGTTTTCCCTACCCTAGACATTTTTAGGCGATTTCTCTTACCAAATGGACTTGGACATATTTTATGGTCCATGTACACATATTCATGGCAGATAATAGTTGAAAATATTAAGAGTAAGTTAAGGGATCAAGAGATAACTGATATGTACCGTATATAAAACTAAAAAAGTTTAAACTATACAGATGGGCCCAGTTATTCAAAAGGGTTGCGCATGGTGCAACAGTGTTTACTCACGCAACTCTAATCGTCCTGGCATGATATTCACAAAGGAAAAGTGCGCTGCACAATCTCAATGCGGCCGGAGTGCATCAGTAATGTATGCAGGCACAGGGGGGGGTGTTTCTATGCATAAACTGCACAGCCCAAATTCAGCCTGGGATGTGCAGAGCCATGCATCTGCCTTACTTGCGTCCAGCACAAAGTTAAGCCAAAAAGGAACAACGATGGCTACCCACAGGTGAGCTGCCGCATTGCAGGGTGCAACATGGCAGCTGCCACCTGTGGGTGGCCACCCGAGTTCCAGCTGCACCTGGCAGCAGTCCCCATGCCCGATCGTGGGCATTTGTAAAATAAAAAAGTCCTATATCCTTGGTGGTCCAGTGGACTGCACTCTGCCCAATCACGGGCATCTGATGTAAGAAGACACCCCCCTCCAAGATCCTGCTGACTGCCCGATCGCGGGCATCCATTATAAGAAGAGACCCCCTTCCAAGATCCCGCTGACTGCCTGATAGTGGGCATCTGTTGTAAGAAGACACCCCCCCTCAAGATCCCACTGGCATCCATTGTGAAGAGACCCCCTGTCCAATATCCCTGGTGGTCTAGTGGTACCCCCTCCACACCCACTGAGCCCCACCACCCCTGACCAGGGGAGCGGGGTGGTGGGGCCCAGTGGGCGGGTGGGAGGGGGGTACCACTAGACCACAAGGGATCCTTGACGGGGGGGTCTCTTCTTACAATGGATGCCCGCAATTGGGCAGTCAGTGGGATCTTGGAGGGGGGGTGTCTTCTTACAACAGATGCCTGCGATTGGGCAGAGTGCGCTCCACTGGACCACCAGGGATATTGGATGGGTTTTCTTTATGATTAACACAGATGCCCGCGATTGTACAGAAAGCGGTCCACTGGACCACCAGGGATATAGGATGGTTTTCTACTTTGACACAGATGCCTGTGATCGGGCTGCAGGGGGGGTCACCGACGGCTGCAGCCTGGCAGGGTGCCAGGCGCAAGTTGTTGGGGATCGACGCACCTGCATGCTAATGGGATGCAAATGGGGTCATAATGACATGCAAATGGCCCCATGTGCACCTTGCATAAATTATGGCCCCATTTGCATGTCCCCTTTTGAATATCGCAGGAGCTGTGACTGGTGCTATGGCACTTGCGCTAGCACATCTCCATGCTCCACTCTGGCCACTTGCTCTGGTGCAGTGCCACTGCGCCATGCACAGTGGGGGTTGCCAGGGTGCGATATTCAAAGCTGCTGAGCCATAGCGCAGCTCCATTGAATATTGCCCAGGCCACACCCCTGTGCAGCCAAGCTGAGTTACACCCAGGCTTGTGCCACAGCCTGGTGCAGTTTGAATATCCAGGCCATGGTATAAGTATATAAAAGCAACGCATGGCCTAGAGCATTATCTGGTCAAATTAATTAAGCCAAAGGAGAGAATAATATTAACTAAATTTAGGTTAGAAATATATAAGGCTAATTATGTACTCCATAAACAAAAAAGGGAAAATATGTTAACACCACTTTGTAAATGTGACAACGTATCAGAGGATGATCTAAAGCATGTCTTATTTTTGTGCCCATTATACAAGGGTTTTCATTCAAAATGGCTTGATGACATCACGGCAGATCTCGACCCCCCCCCCAATAAGCTTTTGAAATATTTACTGAATAGTGAAAATCCATATATTTTACATAAAGTGGCTGGTTTTCTACAATCCACCCACTTATAATAACATTTTGAATGAATTTCAGTTGTGCTGATTGTACTAATGAAAATTTATGTATTTCATAGACAGTGGCTGGACCCTTTATAACTCACCCATTTATAATATAACTTTGAACGAATTGTGGTTGCACTGATTGTTTTAAGAAGTTGTAATTAATAATAATAAGCTGTTGCTATTATATACTGATGCATTTATATAATGGATATAAATGAAATCTTGGAAACTGGCGATTTTATATGCATGTTTTATTTAATTTAAATATTCGTAATGACTTTGTTGAACAAATAAAAACTTTGAACTTTGTACATCTTTTTGAGTACCTCTAAGTCCTAGACTTGCATGTACACCAGGCTCCCTGGATCATATATTTACTGGATGTGATCCTTAAATATTCTGCATTCAGGCTAGAATTGTTGACACTCTGTGCTTTCATGCTCCAACCACTGTTGTGCTACCCAGCTTTGCTGTTCATTTCTTGGTGAAACTGTGCATTTAACTCCAGAACCTGGTGACCCCCTGAACTACCTGCCTCTTATACCCCTATCCTTTAATTAGAAGTCCCCCAGATAAGGATGACTGAAATTAGAAAATTCCAGTTTTATGGAATTTTTCATGCAATTCTGCAATTTTCACAAAGACTTATGGGATTTGACTTTAAGTACAGATGTTATTTTGCAACTTTTCACAGCACACAATTAATAACATTGGCACACACAGTCTTCTTACAAGGTCTAAGAACCTACCAAATTTAATGGTATTGCATTCTCTAGTGTTAAAGTTTCAGGGGTTTATAAATTTGTAGTTTACATTCTTGCAAAATTACATTTTTAAACGTTGTGAAAGTTTGACTGCTTTTAATTCAATCCCATTTAAAGCTGAAAATATGAACTTTTTCAAACATAGCCAAGTGGTATAGTAGTTTAAATGTTTCAACTCTGGTTAAATTTGGATATGTAGTTTTAAAATTAGAAGGAACTAACCAAAATTTAAATTTTGGCAACATGTTTGGCAGGCTATAACGCAGTCCCATTTAAAGCTAGAAATCTGGGGTGGGATCACGTGATGATCTTGCCAGCATAGCAGCTCCACCAATGGGCTCCCACTTCTCCCGCCTGTTTCTACATTTAAAATATTTTTCCAACCACACTTATCATCAAAATCCTCTTATTTTCTGCTTCTGAAACTCCTACCTGTAAGGGTGATCACAGAAGTGGAGAAGTGGAGACATTGCAACTAAACTTTGGCAGAGAGGATGGAGTCAGAGATTCGCCAGGCCCCGCTGCATCATACACCACCACAGACTCCCAAAAAGCTCCCAAAGCATTCCATAGGCCAGATGACCTCTTCCAGCAAAACGATCACCACCACAGCACAACAGGTCCCACTCTCGGAACAAAAATTTATGGAGGAGCTACAGCCATTCAAGGCAGTACTGCAGGACATAACCTGGGAACTCAAGTCCCTACGTGGGGAACTGACCGAAGTCATGAGAGCCCTTACAGATGTCGCCGCCTGCACGTCTTTGCTAGAGGGGTGGCGAGACAAAGTTGATCCAAAGCTAGTTGCTCTCTGACAGAAGCTGGCTAAGATGGACTCTAAGCTCGAGGATCTGGAAGGCCGAAGTTGCTGCAACAATATAATCATCTTCAGCCTTCCAGAGGAAGCAGAAGATGTCACACCACTTCTGTTCCTGCAAAAATTCCTCACCAAAATTGCAGGGCCTCTCTGAATAACACAACCTATATCATAGATATGGCCCATCGCTCACTGAGACCCAGACCTGCAGCTGGTCTCCCTCCCAGGCCATTAATACTTAAGTTCCTAAACTTCTTGGACAAGACTCATGTTTTAGCAAAAGTTAGAGATCTCAAGGAAGTTTTGTGGGAAGGGCAAAAAATTAATTTTGACCAGGATCTCCCAGTTGCCACAAGGCAGAGAAGGGCTGGACATCATCCTATCATCACTAAGCTCATGGCTGCTGACATCAGGTTCAAAGTTATTTACCCCCTCTTGCCTCTCAGTCCTGCATCAAGATACCTGGCACAACTATGAATCTGCTGATCAGACCTTCCGAGCCTTGCAAGCCATCTTTCCAGAACTGTTTGGTGTGCGTGACTTCTGCCACTAGAGGTCCATCTTTAGCTCAAGCCTGCAGCACAAATGTATGCACTACAGGTCTTTTTATATGGATGTGTCAGGCTATCGTCTTTCCTGGGTATATTGGATCCGTTTTATGGTACCCTAAAATGTCACCCTCTTTTTTACCTCTTGCCTGTCTTCTATGGTTTTGTCCTCAGCTTACACAACAAGTGGAGCGCCACATTGACAGCACTGATCGCTGTTTCCTGCTTGAGTTACACATGGTCTGCTTATGGTCCTTGAAGATGTTTCCACAACTCAGGATGCAGCTTGGGACTATTTAATGGCTGTATTGAGGACATTTATCCATTTAATTGCATTTCCTGATATCCTGTTAACAACCAGGTGATATCCTTTCCTGTTTTTTTTCCTTCCTCTTTTTCTTCCTTTTTCCTTTCCTCTCTCTTTTTCTCGCGACCTCTTAACTGGACTCACACCACTCATGACTGCCAGCAGTTTGAAGAGGCATCCAGAAAATTGAATGACTTTCTGAGTTATGATATTTTGGACTTCATCTCTTTATTGTATTTCTGTCTCCATTCATAAGTTTATAAGACAGTAAGAACACTGGACATGCCAGTGTAACAGGTTACTTTAATAGAGTGGTGCGGGGTGGGGGTTAGTGGTTAATACTGCTTCCTGGACAGTGGATCACATATCAGAACATTGGGGGGGGGGCTTGCAATGGTGCTATGGCCATTTGGCTATCAATGGGCTTTGTTATACTCTACTATGGGCTTTTGCTTAGTCCTCTGGGGTCATAGGGAAGTAATAGCTAATTGTTTAACTCTGGCAGGGGGGGACTTGTTTCCTCTGTTGTGGGCAGGGGTAGTTCTGGGGGATGGTAGGGGTAGGGGAGTAATGTTTTCAGGGTATCTGGGATATGTTTCTATTTGTTTAACAATTATCCTGTTGTTGGGGTAATGTTGGGGTTCGGGTGATATAATGGGGCAGTCAATGTTAGATTTAGTGTTTTTCTCTGTAATGGTGTTACTGACTATGCTAAACTGGTTACTAATTGGATAGTTTATAGGGAGGGGGTTTGGTGGGGAGTGGGTCTAAACTACGGGGGGGCTACTTTTATCTCTACAAACACATGTTGGCCTTTGTAATCCCCATTCTATACTTTGGGGTCTCAAATCATTGGGGGGTGGGGGTATGCACCACTTATGCTGCTATCTCTGATCTCTAAGATTCTGGGCAATCAATCAGAAGCTGCACATTGTTTAAAGCAGTGTTTTATCTTACTCCATGCATTAAGGCTTTAAGCCTCAGATTCTGTTCATGGAATGTAAAAGGGGCCCAATCTCCCACCAAGAGGGTCAAAATCATTCTGCATCTCAATAAATTAAATGTAGATGTTGCTTTCCTCCAGGAGATGCATTCCCTTTCCCCCCAAGTACTCCAGCTATGGAGGTCCTGGGTGGGTCAGGCATTGGGCACAGGGGTGGACACCTGTAGAGGGAAGGTTGCCATCTTGGTGGCATGGAAAGTCTCATTTAGACTTTTGGACTCGATTATGGACCCCCAAGGGAGGTACATTATATTAAAGGCCCTGGTAGGCCACTTGGAGGTCTTGATGGGTTCAATTTACAGCCCTATTACTGACGATCCTCAATTTTTCACTTCCGTAATGACCCACTTAGCCCCTTGGTCTACTCTACCTGTCCTATTAGGAGGGGATTGGAATTTGGTATACAGCAACTCCCTGGACAGATCCTGGTCAAGTTCTCACTCTATCTCCTGTGCAGCTTACATTCAGGGAGTTAATAGACTCAGTAGGACTCATTGACCCCTGGAGGGCCTTATTCCCCACAACTAAAGAATAATCATTTCCTTCAATCCCACATAACTCTTTCTCCAGAATAGACTACTTCCTGTTGGGAATTGGGCACCTTTCTGCTGTATTATCCTGTAATTATCTTTCTAAGGTAATCTCAGATCATCACCCCACACTTCTGCATTGGCAGCTGGGCCCTGGTATCAATCGGGACAAGGTTTGGAGGTTTAACACACAGTTATTAAAATCAGACAACTTCATTTCCCACCTCCAAACCTTTATCTCGACCTTTCTAACCAATAATTTCCCCACCATGGCCAAGTTAGGTCTCTTATGGGGAGCGTTGAAATGTACTACACATGGAGAAATCATTTGTCTGGCCTCTATCCGCAAGAAAATTGCCACCCAGGTCACAACTAGCATGCTTCAGCAAATCCATCAGTTGGAACTGTCCCTTTCCCCTCAGCCCACCACCAGTAAGCTCAATCAGTTAGAGATTCTCCGCTCCCGGCTAGAACACCCTCTTAAGTGACAGAGCTGAGCATCCTATACTGAGATTCAAGGTCCACTATTCTGATCAGGGGGACAAGGCCGGGAAATTAGTGGCACTGCACCTCTGGGCTCAAGCCACTGATAGAATTGTGTCCTTCCTTCATATCTCTGATGGTAGCATTGTCACTTTGCCTTGTGAAATATAAACTGCTTCCAAGAGTACTACCAAACTTTGTATTCCCAACCCTCAGGTACCTTCAATCATGGTCTCCTGACGGATAATCCACAGACTTCTATAAAACTTTCAAATCCCATTTTGTGCCCATCCTGCTTGGCACCTATAATTATATATATGAACATTTCTAAACCCGGCAAAGACCCTCTCCTTGTCTCCAACTATCGGCCTATCCCGCTGATTAATGTAGATCTCAAAATTCTTACCAACGTTCTTGCCAATCATCTCAACAAGGTCTGGCATGCCCTGATCAGTCCAGAGCAGGTTGGCATTGTAACTGGCATACTCTCCGCGGATCATCTTCGCAAAAATTACTCATCTTATCTCTCCATCTGGGGACTCCAGTATTCCTGCTGCACTGGTGTCCCTCGATGCAGAGAAAGTATTTGACAGGGTCTCCTGGGACTATCTTTTTCACTTGTTGCCCAAATATAAATTTCCCCTTCAGTTCATCCGCTAGATTAAGGTTTTATACTCACACCCCATGGCCCATATACTCTGTAACGGGGTACTCTCCCACCCCATTACTCTTCAGCATGGTACTGGACAAGGCTGTCCACTCTCTCCTTTTCTGTTCAATTTGTACCTTGAACCTCTCATCAAATGTATTAATACCTTATCACTAATTTCAGGGATCTCGACTGGGCCCTCTCAATACAAAGTATCTGTTTACGTGGATGATATACTTCTCCACATTACAAACCCCTCCACCTCGCTCACAGCAACCATTAACATAATTGAGGAATTTGGACAGATCTCTAATTACAAATTGAACCTCTCCAAAAAGAAAGTAATGCCCCTTAATGTCTTCACTGTGCAAACTGATATTCAACATCTCGGTTTCACATGGTTAAGAGATAAAATGAAGTATTTGGGTATTTACCTTTCTCAGTCTGGTACTAAAATGAAACAGTATAATCTGGATGGGACCCTCACCCACATTAAAGTCGATCTAAATCACTGGTCTTTATTCCCTCTCTTTCTTTGGGGTAAGATAAGTGTGGGGAAGATGAATGTTCTTCTCTGCCTTTTACATCCCCTCCAGATGTACAATTTTTTTTTCTGCCAAATGCCTGGTTCTCACAGGTACATGATCTCATCTCCAACTTCATTTGGCTGGGTAAACCCCCCCAGAGAGCACTCTGCAAACTACAGCATGTGAAAACCAGCTGGGGCCTACAATTACCTAATCTCTTCCTTTATTATCTCTCCATTAATTGTTCTGTGAGCCGTCATTGGCTATCCCCACCCACTCCGGCACAGTCAGCTACATACGTTCCACTATGGGCACAAATTGAGGAATCTCTTTGTGCCTTATACAATCTTGACCTGGCATCTCTTATTTACACCCCTCTCAAACACATTCCCAAACCACTACATGAATCCCCAATCATGGCAACACTCAGGGCACACTCCCAGCTATGCGGCATCACTCAGGTCTCTCTCATACGTGATGTCCCACAACCTATATTTCATAACCTCACTTTCAAGATTGGGGGACAGCCACTTGGTCCGTCTTTTTTGTCTAGTGAAAAGAAACTCAATATCAGTGATTTCCTAAAAACCATAAATTACTGTCTTTCCAAGAGGCCCAACACAAATTTGTCTTTCCCCCTTCTTTTTGCTTCAGATATATCCAGCTTTCCCATATGCTCCTACACCACTTTGGGTTAGGCCTTTGGGATCAAAACATGGTTGGCCCTATTCTCCCTGTCATTTTATCATCTCCCCCCTCTCATATTACCTCATTCTTCTACCATCACCTGCATGATTTCCTGGCTGAGAATGAAGGACAACCCCAATACAAATGGGATCAGGTCCTGCCCCCTGCTTTCCTCACCCCCCATCCCTGGAGTTGGATATGGACCCAGTTGTACAGGGACATTAAATGGGACCAATATTGTCTCCTGCAATTCCAGATAATACATGATTTATACTACACCCTGGTTTAACTTTACAAAATGTGGAAACTCCCTAATGACACATGTTCCCGATGTGGGGAACAACCAGGCACCCTTCTCCACATTCTGTGGAACTGCAACAAAGTCTCTCCATTCTGGCCAGCCATTAAAGCCAAATTAGACCCATTATTAGGTCTCACCAATGCTTTCCAGCCTAAAATATGTATACTGGGTGATTATGGTGACTCCCTGATTGGTAACTAATGCAAAAATATGGCCTTGATTTTCCTGTGTGCTAAAAAGGTGATAGTACACCATTGGCTTGATCAATCAATTCCCCACACTCATGGAACGGATCCATGAGGTGCTCTTTGCCCTACAAGCAGAAAATCTTCTGGCCAGTCTCTCAAAGAAGCCAGGACACTACCAGAGGGTATGGGCCTCCCATACACGCTGCTTACCCTCTAAGTCAACAATAGCACTGCTTGCATTGTCACTAAGAGATCTTTCTTTGTCAGTATTGTGTACACCTTTATGCGTGTTGCATTTGGGAGGTGGGCAGGATGGGGAGGGATTTCTTGTGTACACTTTCTTTACTGCTTACCTGTGGGGTGTTCTGTATTGTCTAAAGAGAAAATAGGAGCATTATGGTCTGTTTCCATTTATACTGGGGTTGCTTCCTTTGTATTGTTCTATACACCTTGGGCCGAATATTCAAAGGGGTTGCACCTGGTGCAACTGAGTTGTGCCGGCACAACCCTGCAATGCGCCCCGGTGCAATATTCAAAAGGAGGACTTGTGCAGCACAAGTCCCAATGCACCAGGGCACATTGGTAATGTATGCGGTGCATCTGAAGGGGTGTGCCCGTACATATGTGGCACATCCCGATATTCAGCCCGGGATGTGTGGTACATATGCTGGCACAACCCCCAGATGCGCTGCATACCAGGGCACAAAGTTGAGTCAGAAAAGTCTGGCTCAAATGCTGGCCACCCACAGGCAGGCTGCTGTATTGTAGGGTGCAACACAGCAGCCGCCAGCCATGGGTGGCCACCCGCCAGGCAAGAACACCATCCACAAGCACCCATCTTGTCCCTGGTAGTCCAGTGGTACCCCCTCCCTCCCCGTACCATGGTCACGGGGATTATAATATAATACATGCCCTGGAAGGCTAGTGGAACCCCCACCCTCCCGTAGCCGCTATCGTTGGTATTAATACATAACAGCAACTGCCCTGGTGATCTAGTGGTACCCCCAGAACCCCCAGCCTACCCAGCTCCCCCCCATCATCAGTGAGTGGCTGCAACCCACCCACATACTACCTAGCCTGCCGATGACAGCTTTAGTATGAGCTGTAAGCTATTAGTCACAGTGGACAATGGGCTTACAGGGCATTGCGTACTAGGCAGTCGAAATATGAATGTAGTTCAGTCACATATTTTGACTGTCTATACAGTATGCCCTGCAAGCCCAACTGTCCACACCATGGACGAATAGACTTACAGCTCATACTGTAAGCTGTCATTCAGTGGGATGGATGGTCAGTATGCAGGTGGGTTGCAGTAACTCTCGATGACAGGGTAGGTAACTGGGTGGGCTGGGGTCCTGTGGTGGGTGGGTAGGGGTACCACTAGATCACCAGGGCATTTGTATTATGTAGTAATACCTGCGATCAGGGCTACGGGAGGGTGGGGGGTAGCAGGGGGCAAGTGTTTTCTTCAGTAGGGCTACAGCAGGAGGAACAGTTGCAATGGTTAGATTTCTCCCCTTTGGGCTACATTCCCTTGACCGAGACATTCCTGTCTATCTACAACTGTATTTTGATTGGCATTTTCTTTTACCTGCATCTCTGGCTCCCTGTTACGCATAGACATTTCCTTCCTTGTACCTGCCTGGACCCTAATTTGGTATACATAAAGAAGCTCTGTAGGGCCCTTTCTCCAGTTTGTTGCAATCTGTGTACTTTTGTTCTGCAGCTTTCTACTACTATATACACCTTGAACATTTGTGAAAGCAGACTCTTCAATCGAACAAGAGTGATGTTTGGCCCTTTTCCCAAATCACAAAGCTTTTTAGTTGGTCATATCTGCACCCTGGGTCGGACTAAGATTATCTGGCACCTTTTGGTTGTTCGCTACAACTTTCCATATAGTTCGACCTAAACATTGGAATCGTTCGGGGATCTTCTTGCACTGTAATGTGGACTTGCATTGGACTTTCAGTGGAAGGACTTTTTTCATTTTGATTAGACAATATTCTTTTATTTAATTTAAAACCCGTAGCAACCTGTGGGTTTCACATCTACTGTATGTTTTTCTTAGTTGATCAGTCTCGAGGATAATCTCTGGGGATGTGCTCTATATTAGCTTCAGACTGGACTTGCATTATCTTGTGCATGATGGAGTGGCTTATGTTCACAATGTTTTGGTTTTCTATTTTTAGATGTTGGAGATGGACTGCACGAAATATGTATGCAAGTGACATTACTATTCTGTACTTCGATTCCAGGGTTACCACTAAAGTACTTATATGGCAGTTGCTGTTATGTATTAATACCGGTGATCACAGCTACAGGAGGGTGGGGGGTTCCACTAGACTACCAGGACATGTTTTACATTATAATTCCCGCGATCGTGGTTACGGGCGGGGAGTGCCCCAGGACACCATCAGTTCACACAACATTCTGTGCAGGGTGCCAGGTGCATTTCGCCATGCTGCACTGCGCAGCTCATGCAAATGGGGCCATAATTACATGCCAATGGCCCCATTTGCACGTTCATACATTATGGCCCCATTTTCATGCCCAAGTCTGAATATCTTGGGCAATGCGCCTCCACTTGCGCCATTGCCTGGCGCCGTCTGAATATTGGACCCCTTGTGTAAACTGTTGCATCTAAATAAAGCATATTAAATTTGAAAAAAAAAAATTAAAGCTAGAAATCTGAAACTATGTGCATATACAAATGTAGTGATAACCTGTATAATTGGCAATTTTTGTAATATTTCAATGAATACTATCAAAGAGGTACTAAAATTACAGAAATCCAAATTTTGGCAAAATATTTGGCTACCTATAACTCAGCTCCCATTAAAACTTGAGACTTAGAACATGGTGCATACGTACATTATGTGTGTTTCTCTACATCCTGATATTGCAGAGAAATTTGGATAAGAAATTTAAAAATCATCTCAAAATGACTGAAATTAGATTTTGATTAAATGTTTGACCACCCATAACTCTGTTTCCTTTCAATCTACAACTCTAAAATTTGGACACTTTTGTAAGCCGGGGGTACTGCTTCCGTTCCAAATTTGGTGTTATTGGAATGTGTACATTTAAAATTATAGGGAAATAACTGAAATTTAAAATTATGCAAAATTCCACTGAATTTTCTTGAAAATTCCATGGAATTCCAAGGAATCAGAATGGTCATTGTGGAATTTTACAGTGGCGTGAAAAAGTATTTGCCCCCTTCCTGATTTTCTCTATTATTGCATATTTGTCACACTGGATGTTTTCAGGTCTTTAGACAAAATATAATATTAGATAAAGGGAACCTGAGTGAACAAATAACACTTTTTTTTTTTTACTTATTTCATTTATTTAATGAAAAAAGTTAACCAACACCAACTGGCACTGTGTGAAAAGTAATTGCCCCTAGTTAAATCAACCCAATTAAAGGGATAATTGAGTCAGCTTGATTGAACACAGCCAGGCTTGATTACAGCCAGCCCTGCTCAATATAAACCTCACTTATTTTGGCCCTTACCATCAGAGTCACGTTGCCAGCACAAAGATTCAACATGCACATTATGCCATGATCAAAGGAAGTTCCTGAAAAGATCAGAAAAAAACTTGTTGCCCTCTATCAGTCTGGAAAGGGTTACAAAGCTATTTCTAAGGCTCTGGGACTCCATCGAACCATAGTGAGAGCCATAATCTCCAAATGGAGAACACTTGGAACAGTAGTGAACCTTCCCAGGAGTGGGCGGCCTGCCAAAATTACTCCAAGGGCGCAGTGTAAAATCATCCAAGAAGTCTCAAAGGATCCTAAAACAACATCCAAAGAACTGCAGGCTACTCTTGCCTCAGCTAAGGTCAGTGTTCATGACTCCACAATCAGAAAGAGACTGGGCAAAAATGGGCTTCATGTGAGAGTAGCAAGGTGGAAACCACTGCTAACCAAGAAGAACATAAATGCTCGTCTCTATTTGCCAAGGCATCTGGATGATCCACAAGCCTTTTGGGAAAATGTTCTATGGACAGATGAGTCCAAAGTGGAACTTTTGGACAACATGGATCCCATAATGTCTCGCATAAAGCAAACACAGCATTCCACAGTAAGAACACCATACCAACAGTCAAACATGGTGGTGGTAGTGTGATGAGTGTGGGATGTCTTTTGCTTCTAAGGACCTGGATGACTTGCCATAATTAAAGGAACCATGAATTCTGCTCTGTACCAGAAAATTCTTAGGAGAATGTCCAGTCATCCTTCCGCAGCTGAAGCTGAAGCGTAGTTGGTCATGCAGCAAGACAATGATCCAAAACAAAAAAGCAAGTCCACATCAGAATGGCTAAAAGAAGTAAAATTAAAGTTTTGGAGTGGCTAGTCAAAGTCCAGACTTAAACCCAATAGAGATGCTGTGGCAGGACCTGCAACGAGCAGTTCATACTCGAAAACCTACCAAATGTTACTGAATTAAAGCAGTTCTGCAAGGAAGAGTGGGTTAAAATTCTCTACAGCGATGTGAAAGACTGATATTGAATTATAGGAAGTGTTTGATGCAGTCATTGCAGCTAAATGTACGAACCAGTTATTATGTAAGGGCAATTGCTTTTCACACAGTGCCAGTTGGTGTTGGTTAACTTTTTTTCATTAAATAAGTGAAATAAAAAAAAAAACAAGTGTTATTTGTTCACTCAGGTTCCCTTTATCTAATATTACATTTTCTCTAAAGACCTGAAAACATCAAGTGTGACAAATATGCAATAATAGAGAAAATCAGGAAGGGGGCAAATACTTTTTCACGCCACTGTATATTCTGCACAGCTCTAAAGTGCCAATTTTATTAATTGCTTGCTGTGAGAAATTGCAAAATAACATCTGTACTTAAAGTCAAATACCATGGCCCAGATATTCAAAGCTTCGATCGGTGCGCAAACTGTTTGCACAGGTTTAGCATGGGATCAGCACAGGTCTACTATATTCAAAAGGCCAAATAGTGTGTGCAAACTGCACTAGCGCTGGACAAACCATAATATATGCAAGGGACAAACTGAACATGAATACAGGTGCTATGAGATATTCAGCGACTAGTGCCACACTAAGGTGCTTAGCGTGACTTAGCACGACCCTTTGCATGGTACAAATTACCGCCCAGGAAAAGCTGGTCTTAACTCTGGGCAAACAGCTTTGCGTGACATTGTGGCTTTGCACGGCATTAGTGCGGCCTTGTGCGACCCTAACATATGACTGTGACAGAGAGAAAAAGCCAGACATGGAGGAAACATGCTGCTCACTGATGGCACCACAATGATGCCAATTGCTGCTACCAGTCCCAGCCATGCCAGGCAGTATATGGTGACCCGACCCCCGGGGCCCAACATGGTAGTGTGGCCATACAGCACACACCTGCATACCATTCGTCTGTGTGGACCAACAGATGCCAGCACACACGTGTAGCACTGTGGGCATGGTGGGTGTTGAAGGGAGGGTGTACAGGTGGCCTGGCATCACCACAGACTGGGTGCAGCCACAAGGCTGGAACACAGCATGCAGTGCACATGGGCCAGTATTGGGAATACCCCAATACCCGTGTGCCTGTCCGATCGCACATGCCCCCCCCAGTCACATACCACACATCTGTACAGACACCACAGCACACACAGCCGCCCGTGTCTATGTCACTATGTGCATCCCATGCCAGAGGTGAAGCATCTGTGGGTCGCACAACAGTGTGACAGTAACGTCCACTGGCAGTACACACCTGCAATGTGTGCTTGGCACTGTGTACAGTGCAGTGGTCATCACTACCCTACACACCGTAGGCATTGCTGTGTCCCTCACACTACTGGCCCCCTTGCTACTGTGGTGTTTGCTGTGCACAGTAGCATGCCCTACAGTGTGACAGTTGCATGCATCACCACCACCGCCTGTGCCTATGCTGTGTCGTCCCCTGGGGTACACACTGCTATGTTGTGCTGCATTCATGTAGCCTGCAGCTACCATCATGCACTGTCAGACTGACCTACAGGTGGAACTGTGGCCAGACCTGGCCAGCTCCTGTACTTCCAGACTGACCTACAGGTGGAGCTGTGGGACCCTGCAGTAACGCTGGGCAAATTGCTTGCAAATCAGGGCATAATGAGATGCTAATCTGGATGTTTGCCCAGAGACTACCTAAGTAGGCTCATTTGTATGTCACTTTTGAATATGGCAAAGTTTAGCACCGGGCAAAAGTGTTTGCACTGGACAAATGGCTTAGCTCTGCGCTAAAGCCATGCAAACGTGTTAGCGCGGTGCTAACAGTTTGGGAAATATACAGTTTTGAACATTGTACTTTCACATGCGCTGCTGCCTACAGGTGTACTGGGTCCACGCATTTGCTGGCACGCACAGTGGCCACATAGTTCACCTCTACCCACCTTCATGGCGCTGTGCACTGTGTTGCTGTTGTGGTTTACACTTCCTGGTTGCCATATTCAGAGCTGTGTTATTCCAGGGCTATGTTTGCCCTGCACTCCCAGCCCAGTTTGCCCAGCCTCATTCCCATGCTATATTCAGGCGATGTTTGCCCCAGGCTATTCCTTTTGAATATAGGTTGCTTTGTGCTCCAGGCTAGGTTTGCCCACTGGGCAGTGCTAATTTAGCCCCGGGGCAAAGTTTTTAATATCTGGCCCCATGAGTCTTTGTGAAAATTTTAGAATTTCGTGAAAAAATTCCATAAAATTAAAGAATTTTCTAATAAGAACATACGAACATACAAAATTTGCCAGCAGATAAAGGCCTAGAGGTCTATCAAGTCTGCTCAAATGTGCAGCTAGCACCCCTTGTTCTGCAGCTGC
Source organism: Neoceratodus forsteri (assembly GCA_016271365.2). Taxonomy (NCBI): domain Eukaryota; kingdom Metazoa; phylum Chordata; order Ceratodontiformes; family Ceratodontidae; genus Neoceratodus; species Neoceratodus forsteri. The sequence goes on along the minus strand of CM028134.1, from coordinate 1,060,004,104 downwards.
CCCTCCCTTTACCCTCCCCCTTGCCCTATTCCAGCACCTTTTGAAGCAGTCCACTGTTCTACTGAATACCACTTCTGCCGGTAACGCAGTCCACCCAACTACTACACTCTCTGTAAAAAAGTGTCTCCTCATCTCCCTCCTGAACCTGCCTCCCTCCAGTCTCATATCATGACCCCAGGTGTCCCTCCCTTCCCTTACTTTGAACAGCCCCTCTGTACCTGTCTTGTTTATTACTTTCATGTTCTTGAAGGTTTCAGTCATATCCCCCCTGTCCTTCCTCTCCTCCAGTGAGTACATGTTCAACTCCCTCAACCTCCTCTCATATGGTAAGTCCCCCAGCCCCTTGATCATGTTTCTCACCTTGTGCTGCACCTCCTCCAGTAACTTAATGTCCCTCTTCAGATACGGGTGCCAATACTGCACGCAGTACTTCAGGTGCGGTCTAACTAATGACCTATACAGTGGCAGAATCACCTCCTCCCTGCTCGAGGATATACCCCTTGCAATACAACCCAGCATTTTGTTGGCCTTTGCAGCTGCCTTCCTACATTGTGCTGAGTTGTTCATTAACCCCATAATGAGCACCCCCAGATCCTTCTCCTCCTCCTCTGTCTCTGCTAGCTGCACTCCTCCCAGATGGTAACTCCTCCTTGGGTTTTTCCACCCAAAATGCAGCATCTTGCACTTTTTGGCATTGAACCCCAGTTGCCAGGTGTCTGACTAGGTTTCCAGCTTTGCCAGATCATTCTGCAACCCCTGCCACACCCCTAGGTCATTCACCACTGCTCCCATCTTGCTGTCATCAGGAAACAGACTGGTCTTGCTCTTAATGCCCAAAGATATGTCTGCAATGAATATCCCAAACAACACTGGTCCCAACACCGAGTCCTGCGGAACACTACTCATCACTACCATTGGGGATGAGAGCTCCCCACCCATCTGTTGCCTTCCTTGAAGCCAGTTCCCTACCCATCTCACCAACTTAGCACCCACCCTTGTGCTTTCTAACTTACTTCCCAGCCTCCCATGCAGCACTGAGTGGAATGTCTTACTGAAGTCCAGGTACAGGACATCCACTGCATGGCCACCATCCAATTGCCTAGTTACCGGTCATAGAACTCCACCAGGTTGGTTTGGCAGGATCTGCCACATACAAAGCCATGTTGTCTGCTATCCTGTAGTCCTTTGGCCTCCAGGCTCCAGGAGGGCCACCAGCCTCTCTTTCAGGATAGTCTCCATCAGCTTACTCACGATGGATGTGAGGCTCACTAGTCTGTATTTCCCAGGTTCATCCTTGGGGCCGCTCTTGTGGAAGGGCACCACATGAGCCATCCTCCAGTCCTGAGGTACACACCCCGAATGTAGTGAGGCATTAAGTAGGTCTGCCAAAGGTCCCACCAGGACCTCTGCCAGCTCCTTCAGTACCCTGGGGTGGATGCCATCTGGGCCTGTTGCCTTGTCCACCCACAGTGCCCTCAAACCCTCCAGAACCCTGCCCTCCATGATTTCCCCATCTGTCACACCCTCCCGACTATTTATTTATTTATCTTTATTTATTTATTTATGGGAAACTCGGAATTACAAACCTTTGAGCTAAGAGCTTGTTTACAAAGGATCCTCGTCAACACTTAAGGAGATACAGTTTGTTGCAACAGCATAATTACAGCAGACAAATTGACAGTGGGGTTGTACTACTAACATAGAGTTTACATAGGAAGAGGTAGCAAATACATTTACATTTACACAAGTCAAGACATGAATGAAGCAGCTGGTAGCATTGTCAGTTTCCCAGTGGAGGTACGTAATGTACAGCCATCTGAGAGAAGTTAAGTGCAGACAAGTTGGGGTTTGGCAAGTGCAGGTAGGTGGGGGGGAGGAAGAGGTCAGGAAAATGGGCTACAGGTAGTGTGGGTGTACTGGACAGAGGGAAGGTAGAGGAGAGGTAGTGAGGGAGTACTGGACAAAGGACAAGTGGGGGGGAGTTGGTGGGGGGGGAAGGGGAGTAGGTGCAACCTGGCCAGAGCAAGTGGGCAGTTGAGTGGTGGGCTGGATGCTGGGATTACGTTTGACACAGGCAGTGGACTGGATGAGAGATGGACTTTTGGAGTTCGGATTTGAAGTGCCCTAGGTGCTGAAGGCTGGTGATTGTGTTTGGAAACTCTTTTAGCAAGTGGAAGCCCTTACCATGAAGGCACACCTCCCTAGGGCTGATCTCCTGAAAGGAACAGCTCAGGCATGCCTGGAGACGCTTCTTGTGGCATGCTCACCTGGGGTAGGTCATAATAATGCCTGCAGGGAGACAGCTGCCAGTCCCAGTTTGGCGTTCTTTCCTAGTAAGCAGGTGTAGACCTTTATTCTATCCTGGAGGGGGAGCCACTTTGTCCTTATGTAGCGCTCGCAGGTGTGTGTGATGCGATCTGCATCCAGAACAAATCTGCATGCTTTATTGAGGGTAAGGTGGACTTTGTGTAGGCTAGTGTCCATGGCAGCACCACAGACCACATTTCCATAGTCTAGGATTGGCAGGATTGTGCCATTGACCGCCTGGAGCCTGGCTACAGGGGTGAGGCAGAAGCGGAGTCTGTAGAGTGTCCCCAACTTCCTGTTTGCAGTCTTAGTGATATTAAGTGTTCGTCGAAAGAGAGGGACTCATTGATTGTGACCCACTGGTACCAGAAAAAGTGAACCTGTTCGAGGGTGGAGTCTGTATTGAGTGCTATTTTAAATGGTGTGGTGGAGTTCCTCTTCTGGCAACTGGTAAAGAGCATCGTCTTTGTCTTTTTACTATTGAGTACTAGGAGGCCGGTATTAAACCATTCCTGTAGCAGGTCAAAGTTGCACTGTAGGTTTCTGGTCAGCATATTTCTGCTCTCCTTCCCCCCTTGGGTATCACCCCCCCTCTTCTCCTTAGTAAATACTGAGCAGAAGTAATAATTTAGTGCTTCTGCCTTACCCCCCGCTTCCACTCAACCCCTCCTTCCTAATCCTTACTGTATGGTCCTTACAGTTCCTCTTCTCCCTGATGTACCTGAAGAAGTCCTTCTCCCCCTTGTTAATGCCCTGTGCAAGCCTGAGCTCTGTAGATGCCTTGGCTGCCCTTACTGCCCTTGTCACCTCCTTCTATTCCTTCAGGTACTCCTCCCTATACTCCACCCTCCCTAATTTTACTCAATATTATCTGGGGGATTCTAATTAAAGAATACGGGTATGAGAGGCAGGCAGCACAGGGAGTCACCAGGTTCTAGAGGTAGATGCACAGTTTTACCAAGAAGTGGACAGCAGAGCTGGATAGCACAACAGTGGTAGACACCCAGGTTGGAGCAAGAAAACACAGAGTGTCAACAATTCCAACCTGAATGCAGGATATTTAAGGATCACATACAGTAAATTTGTGATTCAGGGAGCCTGGTGTACATGCAAGTCTAGGACTTAGAGGTACTCAAAAAGATGTAGAGGGGGAAGACAATGTCTTGGGCAGCAGGAAGAAAGAATTCTGGCTAGTCCAACAGGATAGGTCGATAGGAAAAGGAGTAGGTGGCTCACGTTTTAAGGGAGTTTTTCACTGTAAAGAACAAAGAGGATATCAGTGGGATCAGTAGATCTACTGAGTCAATCTGGTTATGCCAAACGAGAAGGGGGATAGTCATCCAGAAAGGAACAGCAGGACTGCAAAAAGCTCAGCCCAGTTTATCAAATAAAGTAGTGATATGTGCATTGTTAATGTTAAATTCCACAAAACAAATTCTGGATGCTTCATCTACAGTATATGCTTTCATAAAAATGTGAGAAAATGTTACTAATCATTTTTTCTTCTGCAAAATTAAAACTGCTTAACCAATTTATCCAGTTATGTTAGACACCAGGGTCCAGATATTCAGAGCAGTTGCGCATGGTGCAACTACAGTCTTGAGCCGCTAAGCAACATTCAAACACCGTGGCTCCGCAGTGCAAGTCCCACTGCACCATGGCACAAAAGTAATGTATGCAGCACAAGTGCAAGGGGCGTTCCCATGAATAAGTGGTGCAATGGCATATTCAACCCGAAACCATGGTGCAAGTCTGGAGCAAAACACAAGATGCACCAGCCGGACTTGAGCCTATAAAAAACAGCTCAAACACACAGACAGCAGATGTGCAACCTTGTGCCAACAGCAGAGTGATGGACAGTGCACCATTCCTGATGAATGAGGTAATGAGGGGTGTGAGGAGGCTGGAGGAGCACCAACGTGGCTGATAAAGAGCATGGCAGCGGTATGCCCAGCACAGGTGGTACCGTGCTCGCATCACATTTGAGAACTACTGTGATACAGAGAAAGTGGGCTGGTACTGCCTGAACAGGGCAATTCTAAGGCAGCTCTGTGAGCTGTGCAGTGAGGAGATGCAGGCAGCCACCAAACGTAGGCATGCCATGTCAGTGGAGACCGAGGTGACCACTATGATGTGCTTTCTCATCATGGGAACCTTCCAAAGATCAATAGGTGATACCACAGGCATCACCCAGTCTGCCACGTCCCGCCCCCTCACGCGGTTCTTCAATGCTCTGCTACCATGTGCTTCAGAGTACATACGTTTCCCAAGCACACAGCATACAGCAAACATGCAGGACTTCCACAGGGTGGTATGCATGCCAGGTGTGATTGGCACCATAGCACCCACATGGGCATTTGCATGCCACCTGGCCCTGAGGGGAAAACATACATAAATCAAAAAGGGTATGCATCCATCAACTGCCAGGTGGTGTGCGATGCCACAGGGTGCATAACCAGTGTCTGCATTACACACCCCAGGAGTGCACATGATGCATTCATCTGGCACAGTTGTATACTGTGCCACAGATTCAAATGTGGGGAGATCCCCACAGGTCACTTGGTGGGTGAGTAGGGCATAAGCCAAGGGGCAGGAGCAGCATGGCTGTGGGAGGAGGGAGGGAGGGCAATCAGGGTAGGCATGGTGGAGTGGGCATTGGGTGACAAGGACAGTGTGGTCACCACAACACAGTGCAGTTCTCACCATGCCCTTCCCAACACAGGTGACAGTGCATACCTGCTCAGGCCCTGGCTGCTCACCCCCTACCAGCGACTGTCATCCCCCAAGGAAGAGAGATATAATGAGACACACGCCAGCACACACAGTATCATTCAGCATGTCTTTAGCATGCAGAAGATGCAATTCCATTACCTAGACAGGTCAGGTGGTGCTCTACAATACAGCCCATCGAAAGCCTGTGGCCTATTCCTGGCCTGCTGCATTCTGCACAACATGGCCATTGACCATGGGATAGCTGTCCAGGTGGATGAGGGTGACAGCAGTGGGGACAATGGTGAAAATGGGCTGGAGGATGGTGGGCAGCCATCACTGGGGAGGCAGGACCCCTGTCAAGTAGCAGAGGCCAGGAGGCAATGGGACATGATAGTACAGGAGCATTATGGAGAACGCAGGTAAGTCCACTGACACATATGCATGGGTCACACAGTTCACCACACCACACACAGGCCTGTACATGCACAGCAGGATGCATGCAGGGAATGGGGCACACAGCAGGCATGGCAGAGGCCGTGGCACACAGACACTCACAGCACAGGCTTGGGCACACACACACACACACACACAGGCCGAGGAACATGGCATGGATCAGAAGCATGGCATTGGTGCACAGGCACAACTGGTGTAGAGCTGCCCTCATCACACCCATGCCACATGCCCACCAGCCTGGCCAGCACACATGGGGGGCATGTGCCACAATACACATGGGCGCCACCACATGCATGCAGCATCACCACTGCCCAGGTGCACATGGGGCAGCAGCAGTGGCCAGCAGGTAAGAGCAACACACACATCAGGTCAACCATGTGGTTCCTCATCTGCCACGACCATGTGGGTGGACACACCAGGGCCAGTCAGTGGCGGCAGGCTGCGCATCAGCAAAGGGGGTTGTGTCCAATGCACACCAAGGGGATGAAGTCTGGAACTGCGACCGTGTCCTTGCTAGAGTGGTGGCTAAACAGGCTAGTGCTGGGAGTGTCTGGGATGCCAACATTGGAGCCCAGTGTCCGCTGTGAGGGTGTCACCAGACGCCGGGACCATAGCATGGACAGAACACTGTGGGGGGTCCTCTGTGCACAGATGAGCCCAGTGGCTGCCACTGATGCAAATCCAGCCACAATGGCATCAGTCATGCAGTCCATTGATGCAGTCGTGGCCTCCCGCATCTGGTGGAGCTCATCAAGAAGCCATACAGTACCCCTGTCCTGTTGCTCGGCCAGCTGACGCATCTCTACCCGCAGTGCACGCACCTCTGTGGCAAGCAGTGCCTGGTGTACAATGGATGCCCACAGCAACTGGGTATGCTCTGCCAGCCATTCAGTATCCAGTGCCTCCTGGGCAGGATGCTGGGCTGTTGGAGGTGACACGGCACACTGTCCAGTGTCCCGCTCTGGTGGATGCTGCACAGGGGGCTGTACTGGGGGTACAGTGTCCTCAGGTGCACCAGTGGTGGACCCCACATTATGCTGCCTGGTGGTATCTACATCCTGCTGCTGCTGCCTGACCATCTGATGGGCAGTGCCCTGCACTGCCACATCCACAACAGCACCACCACCCACATTGGACACAGCGGTGATGCCACACATCACTGTTCCGGTGGGAATGGGTGGCAGCTGCACTGCTGCAGGTGCAACACTGGGCCCTGATGTTGCCTGTGAAACTCTCTGGAGTGTGTCAGGTACCACAGCCCCTACACTGTCTGAAATCAGTGTCAGGTCATCATTGGAGTCAGACTCGGCCCCCAGCTGAGTCTCAGCACACAGCACGGGCAGGCTGGCATCCCACAGGAACTCAGCCAGGGCATCGTCTGACACCAGGTCAAAGACATCCATATGCCCCACACTGCGGAGGCACAGCCTGTCCCTGCCACGGATACCAGTGGAGGTGGATGGTCTGTCATCTGTGACCGTGGCTGTGGCCACCTCCTCTCCATCCTCCCCATGGAGGCGTGATGGTGCTGCAAGAAAAAAACAGTGTCAGTGGTGCTGTAACACCCATGTGCTTGCCCCCCCCGGCGTGCATGTCATGGTCGCCGCCATCCAATGGGGTGTCATGACCGGCGGCGGCCACCTATGCATGTGGCATGCAGCATGGCAGCATGCACACCTGCATGTCTAATTCCACACCTGCCAGGCATGCATGTGGAGTGGATACTCACCATGCAGTGAGGGGCTGCCACCCATCTGGAAGCTACCACCTGGCACACCGTCGACCACTGTGTTGCAGATGGTGGCTGCCACCAGCTCCTCTGTGGCCAACAGGGTGGAGGCGGTGGATGGGCCCCTGCTGTTTCTGCTGCATGAAGCCCGTATGGCTGCCACCTTCTCCTTAATCCTCCATTTGTTAGTGCCTACCTTCTTGCAGCACTCTTGCGCACTGACCTGGTGCCTGCCGTGCATGTTCACATATGTGGCCACAGCCTCCCACCCTGCTGACCGTTCTTGAGGGGTGCCTATAGCACCACTAAGCAGGTCCTCCTTGTCCAGGTAGGCCTTGAACAGGGCATTCTGCTCCTCCCTAGTGAAGTTGGGCCTGCATTTGCAGCCAGGCCCACACTCCTCCTCATCATCATTAGCAGACATGTCGCAACCTGCGAACAGTTACAGCACAGTAGGTCAGTGTCAGCATGGCCCAGAGCATTCCCCAGTTGCAGTGTTGTTGTAGGCTTCTGGATCCCTGTGTTAGCATCCACTTACCTAAAAGGTTGCAATACCGGTCCATGTCCTGCACTGTTCAGTGGCGCGTATAAGGCACATCGCATGCAAATGAGCTTGTGCACAATGGTAATGATATGCTAATGCACCCTACTGTGCCACGCATTAGCTGATGAGCTGATTTGCATATGGCAGCTGAATATCATGTAAATTCGCCGGGTGCAATCGAGTTGCACCGGAGCATCCCTGTTGCGCAATTCCGGAACATGCGCATTGCGCGTGCCTACAGTGCGCATGTGCACACACCATAGAACATGCCTATCACGTGACTGATGAACCATGCATGATGGTGTGTCATTGCATATGTGGTGCTGGTGGGCCATCGTGCATGCGTGTACATCATAGCACTGCTCCTACCACGCTGCTGCGCGGTGTGTACAATGCAGCATGCAGTGCATGCTGGGCACATGTGTGATGCCATGTGGGGCCACGCCTGTGCCCTCAGCATCATGTACGTGACCTCATGCACCCGCCAGTACATGGCATTATGTGCATGTGTGGTGCTGCACTATACACCCGCATTGTGCACTGCGATAATGCATCCACATGCTGCATGATTGCATCTTACCATTCGTGATAGCGCATTGTACATGTGCAGCCCACGTGCATGGTTTGTCAGCCATTTTACATGACATAGCCGGCTTGCTCTGCGACATGGCTGGACAGGGGAGATCAAGACGGGCCAACAATTGGTTGGACATTGAGATCATCAATCTGGTGGCAGTGGTGCAGCCTTATGAGGGCCAGCTTTATGGGCAGGTACCCCTGCAACAGGTGCATGGCCAGGTGTGGCAGCAGGTGGCCATGGCACTAGAGCAGAGGCCGGGGTGCCCAGGATGCCCGAGCAATGCCTTCACCAGTATGGGGACCTGTGGCAGAGGGACCCAGAGAGGCTGCATTGGCTGCAGGCCTGTGTGCAGTGTGGGGCATTACCACTGCCAGGTTGGTATGCGCAAGTGGCATTCATGCACAGAGCTCAACTGTAGTGGGTGTACAGCTGCATGGCATGGTCCACTGCAGGGGGCGATCACAGTCTGGGTGGTCATTGCACGTCATGCATGGCTGCTGAGCATGTTGCAGTTGGGCAGGCATGGGGCCCACAGGATGGACGGGGACAAGCCCTGCACCATGCGGGCTGTGTGGTGGTGGGGGGGAATGTCTATGCATGCTTGTGTACTCATGTCCTTCACTCTTCCTTCCTTCCTTCCTTCCAGAGGGCCAAAGGGCCACTGGAGGGCCAGGGTGGCCATGGCAGTGGTGCAAGACCATGGTAGGGTGCCACCAGCTGGACTGGCTGGACAGCACCAGGCAGGTAAGCTTGGTCACATTGCTGTTCCATGTCTCTGTGGTATACCAGTGGGAACAGGGTCTGGGTATGGTTTCCCCAGCCATTTGTCTGCACAGACATAGTGGGCACAATGTCTGTTGGGTGTGGCAGTATTGCACAGCCTTTGGTGGCCTTGTGCCACCAGGGGAAGCATGAGCATGGCATCCACGCTGTGTGCTGTGACAGGTGCTCTCACTCTGTGCTGTGTGCCCATGCCTGTGTGCACATGCACCCACTGCGTGGCACTGTCTACCTGTCTGCACCATTGTGGTGTGCTGTGTGGATGGCTGATATGGCCCTCCAGGCACGGGTCCATTCTGGTCCCTCCAGTGGTGTGTGCCCCCACTCTCCACTGCACGCTGTGGGTGGGCTTGGGCTGTTTGTTGTGTTTCACTGATTGCCTGTCCTGTCCCTTCTTCTAGGTGTCCCCAGGCTGGTGTGGTGGAAGAGGAGGGCCAAGCCAATTGTCCATGCCTCTGGAGAGTGCTGGCCAATCAGAGGCACCTGTTATTGCTCACAAGGTGGCACCTGCGGGTGTCGGTCACCATGCAGAGGGTTCTAGAGCTGCTGGAGGTGAAAGCCCGAAGACTGCGTTAGGCACTGGTTGTCTATAGCCTCCATTACCCTCGCCTGCTCTATTTCCCTGCAGTACTTCCTTCCCATTGTTTGACCCCGGTTCCTGTACCCATCCTCCTCTTACCCTCTTCCATCCCTACCCTGTTGTTTGTTCATGTATATAGTTCAGTCTTTGTATAAAGCCTTTCTTTTGCTACATCCCTGTGTCTACTTTGTGAGTGGTGTGTGGAGCCATGCTGCTGGTGTCTGTTCCTCTGTGCTTTGCCATGTCTCTGGTATTCCTCCACCATCCCCCTGGGCCATTGCACCTGTGTTCACTGGGTGGATGGACCTTTTCCCTGTCCTGTGTGTGGCCCTGTGTCATGTGTCCCATGGTGACCTGTGCCTGCCCCTGCATCTTGTGCACTTGTCTGCCTTGCCTATCATTTGCTTGTGGTGCTGCACATCTCCACTGTGGGCAGTGCTGCGGTGCCCCTCCCCACTCTGACTGGTGCCCTGTGTGACCTTGTGTGGCCTGTGCCTCACTCACCCCTGGTCGCCTGCTCTATGTGTTTGTCTCATCACATGGCAGCTTGCCCACAGTGCCCTGTGGACCTGCCTGGTGGGTATCTGTTGCATGGCCCTGCCATTGGTTGGGTGATTATTCCATGGTTGGTGGACTGGGGTTGTCGATACACATCCCCTGGTGCCCTGTGTTACCTCTGGGTCAGTGCTTCCGTGTACACATGTGTGCCCTGCTGGTAGGATCATGTGCCCCTTGCCCCTGTGCTTCCCTGGCTATGTGTCCCTGCAGCCTGTTGCTCCTGCTCTGCTCTGCTCACTGAGTTTGTGTTCAGGTCTGCTCCTTGCATCCCTGGTTACACCAGTGCATCTATGGATGGGCTGTGGTGCATCTTTGTCATATTCAACCAGCTTGTGCAGGAGCATTTCAGGGGGCACATCTTCTGAATATGGCTCCCGTTTTCCCATGGCACATCAGACTTGCACTGCACCACACTTGTGCCCATCTTTGGCGCATTTCTGAATATCCGGCCCCAGGAGGCACTGCCTATGCATGCAAGAGCAGAGAAGTTACAAACATCAACATTTTTGATAGTTTTCATAAAGTTTTACAAATATTTACACAGTAAAGATTTGAACCCCTGTAACTTAAAAATCTCGCATCTAATTATCTCCATATTTAAATCATTCTATAAGCATTACAAAAAGGTTATCCATACTAATTTACACATGTCTAGCTCCAAAGGTGCCTGAGTTATATGCAGATGAAACTGTTTCATGAAATTTCTTGAAAAAATTAAAATGACTGATTGTGAACACATATAATTTTGAGACGATGCATCATATTGTCATGAAATCTGGTAGATTGCTAGAACATCTATAATCAAGAAATCATGCCAAATTTAAGATCCCTGACCCAATAGATGGTTAAGGTATATGCAGACAAAAATGTTCATGAAATTTTGCACAAACAATAAAATGACAACATTTGAGCACATATAATGTTTAAACTATCCATCCCAATGTCATGCTATTTGGCAAGTCAGTGGCCACAGGAACACAGAGCATATATTCAAAATTTCAGAGATCTAGCATAAATGGAAGCTGAGTTATAACCAAATTACTAAATGTTAAAAATTATGCGAAAATCAGACAAAAGTCTGTGAAAAGTTACAGAATTTAACAAAATTTTGACAAAAATTCCACGGATTCAGAATTTTCCCATTCTGCACAACTCTAGCACTTACTGTCTCCTTGTAAGTTCTACGAACCTGCCAAATTTAGTGATATTGCATTCTCTAGATTTAAAGTTTATGGGGTTTATAAATTTGTAATTTACAATCTTGCAAAATTAAATTTTTAAATGTTGTGAAAGTTGGACTACTTTTTAATTCAATCCCATTTAAAGCTGCAAGTATGAACTTTTTCAGAAATGGCCATGTGGTATAGTAGTTTAAATGTTTCAACTCTAGTTAAATTTGGATATGTAGTTTTAAAATTAGCAGGAACTAACCAAAATTAAAATTTTGGCAACATGTTTGGCAGGCTGTAACTCAGTCCCATTTAAAGCTGGAAATCTGAAACTATGTGCATATACACATGTAGTGTAACTTGTATACCTGTCAAGTTTTGTAACATTTTAATGCATACTATCAAAATTATACTAAAATTACAGAAATCCACATTTTGGCAAAATATTTGGGTACCTATAACTCAGCTCCCATTGGAACTTGAGATTTAAAACATGGTGCATATATGCATTCTAGGTGCTTCTCTAAATCCTGATATTGTGGAGAATTTTGGATAAGAAATGTTAAAATTATCTCAAAATAACTGAAACCTTAATTTTGATTAAATACTTGGCCACCCAAAACTCCACCACCTTTTAATGTACAGATCTAAAATGTGGTACACTCATGTAAGCTATTGAGAACTGTTTACGTTCCTAGTTTGGTTTTATTTGGACACATATTTTTTAAAATTATAGCGAAATAACTGAAATGTGAAACTTTGCAAAATTCTGCAGAATTTTCTCACCAATTTTGCTGAATTCCATGGAATCAGAATGGTCAGTCCACAGGCATTCTGTGGGTGGAATTTTATATTCTGCACAGCTCTAAATTTCAGAGATCTAGCATAAATGGAAGTGAAGTTATAACCAAATTACTAAATGTTAAAAATTCCATGAAAATCCAATGAAAGTCTGTGAAAAGTTGCAGAAGTTAGCAAAATTTTGACAAAAATTCCACAGATTCAGAATTTTCCCCTTCTGCACAGCTCTAGCACTTACAGTCTCCTTGTAAGTTCTAAGAACCTGCCAAATTTAATGATATTGCATTCTCTAGTTTCAAAGTTTCAGGGGTTTATAAAATAGAGAATAAAGTATGGGTCGGGGTGTGTAATGAGATTTTACACACACCCGAGTTGTGGGATGCTACATAAACCCCGAGGGCGAAGCCTGAGAGGTTTGTGAAAAGCATCCCACAATGAGGGTGTGTGTGTAAAATCGAGTTTGACATACATCCGACCCATATTTTATTTTATATAATTGCTGGGTTTCCCTTTTTCACCTCAGCAATTATATAAAATAAAAAGCTTCTGGTGCATCTGCCGTGTGGCTTCTCAGGTGCTGATTTGAATCGGCGTATTTTAAAACATTTTGTTTTTGTCCTGGTTTGTGAGGTTTTCACTGTGTAGGGGGGAAAAAAGAACTTACCGTCGAGTTCTTCTGGTGGTGGTGGTGCTTTTACGGGAGAGATGGAAGCAGTCAGCGGTCTGAGTGGTGGCACTGCTGCGTGAGGATGTGCACAGCAAGGGAAACCGTGTGCATGTTTGCCATTATAAACACTCCTTTATAATGGCAAATTACACTACGGTTTCCCTATGGGAAAAAGGGGAAGCTGGTTATTATTTTGTAGTTTACATTCTTGTAAAATAAAATGTTTAAATGTTGTGAAAGTTGGACTACTTTTTAATTCAATCCCATTTAAAGCTGCAAGTATGAACTTTTTCAGAAATGACCATGTGGTATAGTAGTTTAAATGTTTCAACTCTGGTTAAATTTGGATATGTAGTTTTAAAATTAGCAGGAACTAACCAAAATTAAAATTTTGGCAACATGTTTGGCAGGCTGTAACTCAGTCCCATTTAAAGCTGGAAATCTAAAACTATGTGTATATACAAATGTAATGATAACTTGTATACCTGTCAAGTTTTGTAACATTTTAATGCATACTATCAAAAGTATACTAAAATTGCAGAAATCCAAATTTTGGCAAAATATTTGGGTACATATAACTCAGCTCCCATTGGAACTTGAGATTTAAAACATGGTGCATAAATGCATTCTAGGTGCTTCTCTAAATCCTGATATTGTGGAGAAATTTGGATAAGAAATGTTAAAATTATCTCAAAATAACTGAAACCTTAATTTTGATTAAATGTTTGGCCACCCAGAACTCCACCACCTTTTAATGTACAGATCTAAAATGTGGTACACTCATGCAAGCCATTGGGAACTGTTTATGTTCCTAATTTGGTGTTATTTGGATGCATATTTTTTAAAATTATAGTGAAATAACTGAAATGTGAAACTTTGCAAAATTCTCCAGAATTTTCTTACCAATTCTGCTGAATTCCATGGAATCAGAATGGTCAGTCCACATGCATTCTGCAGGTGGAATTTTATATTCTGCACACTCTAAATTTCAGAGATCTAGCATAAACGGAAGTGGAGTTATAACCAAATTACTAAATGTTAAAAATTCCACGAAAATCTGATGAAAGTCTGTGAAAAGTTGCAGAAGTTTGCAAAATTTTGACAAAAATTCCACAGATTCAGAATTTTCCCCTTCTGCACAGCTCTAGCACTTACAGCCTCCTTGTAAGGTCTAAGAACCTGCCAAATTTAATGATATTGCATTCTCCAGTTTCAAAGTTTCAGGGGTTTATAAATTTGTAGTTTACATTCTTGTAAAATTAAATTTTTAAATGTTGTGAAAGTTTGACTATTTTTTAATTCAATCCCATTTAAAGCTGCAAATATGAACTTTTTCAGAAATGACCATGTGGTATAGTAGTTTAAATGTTTCAACTCTGGTTAAATTTGGATATGTAGTTTTAAAATTAGCGGGAACTAACCAAAATTTTAATTTTGGCAACATGTTTGGCAGGCTGTAACTCAGTCCCATTCAAATCTAGAAATCTAAAACTATGTGCATATATAAATGTAGTGATAACTTGTAGACCTGTCAAGTTTTGTAACATTTTAATGCATACTATCAAAATTATACTAAAATTAAAGAAATCCAAATTATGCAAAATATTTGGGTACCTATAACTCAGCTGTCATTGAAACTTGAGACTTAAAACATGGCACATATACGCATTCTAGGTGCTTCTCTAAATCCTGATATTGTGGAGAAATTTGGATAAGAAATGTTAAAATTATCTCAAAATAACTGAAACCTTAATTTTGATTAAATGTTTGGCCACCCGAAACTCTGCCACCTTTCAATGTACAAATCTGAAATTTGGTACACTTATGTAAACCATTGGGAACTGTTTACATTCCTAATTTGGTGTTATTTGGATGCATGTTTTTTTAAATTATAGTGAAATAACTAAAACATAAAATTTTGCAAAATTCTGCAGAATTTTTTCACCAATTCTGCTGAATTTCATGGAATCAGAATGGTCAGTCCACAGGTATTCCGCAGGTGGAATTTTATATTCTGCACAGCTCTAAACCATACACAAGGCCGTGGTTCCAACAAGAGGTTGAGATATCAGCATATGGACCTGAAGAGTGAAGCTCAAGAGGTCCTTGCTGTCATCACAACCACAAGAAAGAAACACATTCTGAGTTGTGGTTGGTTGCATATACTGGGCCGGATATTCAAACTTCACCCAAAAAGTGCGCAATAGCAGGAGCAAGCACAAGTCAATTGTGCACATGCACAATAGACGCGATATTCAAACATGGAGCAAGCCAAATTGCACAACCAGCCAACGTCTGAATATCGCACAACCTGCACTATAGCGCAACCAGGAAGGGGAAGCTGAGCAGAGATGATACACCATAGTGCAACAAAGGCAGCCCAGCTGAGCAGTCCAGAGGCATCATAGCACAAGCAGAGAGACCCCCAGCAGCAGAGCAATGGAACTGCACAACCAGGGAGGTAGGCAGGGGCCCACCACCCATGCCACAGATGGGCACAGGGACACACTGCAGAACCAACAATGTACCCCCACACCCCAAGCACAGCATAACTGGGGGAGGGATGGAATAGCCACTGGACCATGGGGACAAGCAAACAAAGCACATCCTGGCCGTGTTACCGCAGCACACCCACTGGCAAGCTGAGACTGCCACACAAAGGGGGTGGACCACCCCAGTGTACAGCAGCCCCCCCTTGTGCACAGCACACCCTGCACTGTGACCCAAAGACACCACCCATGAGCAGTGACCAGCACTGCAGGAATCCCCACGCATCCCCCTGGCACACTGCAACCTCGTGTACCACAGAACTATACAAGGCAAACCCACCATGAGCACCCAGCAGTGGGTGGCAGCACACGGCAATACTGACTGAAAGCCACACCCACACCAGAGACACCACTCCACACACACGCACACACATACCCATGACCATACCACCCCAGATGACATGCACACCACTGCAACTGAGCACCTATAGCCAGCTGCAAATCAGAGACCACCACAGTATTCATATCAAAATATATAATTGTAATAAACAAGAATAAGAAGAACAACAAATAGAACTATGTACATATATATACAAAGCAGGGGGTGGGGGTATGGGTATAAGGTAGGGGTGGGTAAGAGGCAGGGGTGAACAACCAGGAGAGGGAAGGTGGGGTGAGGTGATGGGCAGCTACCGCCCACCAGGCTGCCCTCCTGCCACCTGGTGCTGGGCCCAGGGCCTCCTCCTGCGCCACACTCCATGATGCTGAGGGTCCAATAGGATGGTGAGAGAATCAATGGCCAACTGTGTCAGCCGCTGCAGTGACCGCTCCATTCGTCGCAGGATCTGGATACCTAGGACAAGGGATCAGAGTCAATGGCTGTGACTGTCCATATCCCTGAATCCCACCCATCATGCATGGCATACAGCGTGCCCGGCCCTGTGATGGACTGCACCCACCACAGTGACCATGCACAAGACATGCCCAACCAGGCAGCAACAGCCATGTACCACTGCACACACACACCGCCCATGTCCATCACAGCACAACCAAGGCTGTCCAGTGACGTGGCTACATGGTGGGATGCTAGTGCCACAGCCATGTGCCCAGTGCATGCATGGACCACCAGTGATGCACACACAGACATGCAGTGCCACTGGACAGTGATGACTGTCACTTGTTGCGTGCATGGTAGTGTTGTCCATGGATGGTGGCCGTGCCCCCCCACAGCATGCAATAGCATCCATGATGTAATGACACTCACCCTCATCAAGTCGCTGCTGCTGCTGTGGCCCAACACCTATGCCACCTCTGCCAGCCACCCCTGCACCACCATTCCATGCCTCAGCCCAGGCCCGCCTCCACTCCTCCATGCCTGTGGGAGACAAATGAAAAGAAACACATCAGTGAGATCCCAAAGCAGACAGCCCCCTGCCCCATCGAGTGTGCCTGCCCACACAGCTAGACCCATACAGCACACACCTGCAAACACCTTCACAGCAAACCATAGCCCAACCCACCTGCGCAGGTCACATTACACAGTGTCACCCATGCGGACAATACAGGTGCATAGACAGCACACCCACCTAGCCTAGGCACAATGCCCCTCCTGGCACGTGACCTGAGGCACTCCAGCAGTTCCTGCTCCCTCCTGTGGAGGTCACCATACTGGTGCCTGCACTGCTCTGGAGTCCTCTGCCACCCAGTGGCCTGCTCCAGATTGGTCACCACCTGCTGCCACACATGGGTGCGGGCCATGTGCAGGGGTTCTCCCCCAAACAGTGACCCATGGTGGGGCTCCACCACAGCCACCAGGTTGGCCAACTCCAACGCACTCCACTGTGGAGCTCTCCTGCGTGCCATCCCTGCAGTTGTATAGTAGGCAATATGGCACTCCGCAGTGTGGTAACCCCACATGGAAATGTTGCGCAATACAACTCCATCAGTCCCTATCGCGCTGTTCATATAGCGCTGTCGGTCCACATCACGCTGTTACCGAACAGCGCGATAGAGCCATAGACATGCCAGACGTACAGCGCCAGAGGGCAAAGATCGTGCACAAGGTCATGGGTCTGTGGCGCAAGGCCACGCACAGTGCCATCAGACGTCTACATGTCCAGCTCGATCGGTCACCTGCGTGCCAGTGCCACATGTGTACTATTGTGCAGGTGCGCCACAGCGCTATGTGGTGCCCAGTGCTGTAGCGCCACTGGCACAATAGTGGCCGTGTCCTGTATTGCTGATCGTGCACAGCATGTCATCAGCGTGGCAGATGCCTGCGTAAGCTACCTGGGCATGTGCAATGCGGTGTACTATGCAGTCACAGAACTGCGCCATTGGCTCAGCCGGCACAACTGTATTGCGCAAAGCGCAACAGCGCGATATTCAGCCGACATATGCAAATCATCTGATCAGCCATTCAAAGGCACATTGGCGTGATTTGCATCTCATTAAAGTTGCTCCGCTTCTAATTTGCATGCATTGCGCTATAAATGTGCGACAGTGATCTGCGGTGGCCAGAGTCAGTTACTGCAGGTGAGAGGTGAGTTGCATGCTGTGTGATGTTCTGGCAATGGTCATGGGATAATGCTGTATACTGCACAATAACAGGTGTCCACTTCCACCCATTCAGACCGACATGGCCGAGCAAGGACTGGGTGAGGAGGATGATGGTGGGCGAAGGAGGAGGCTCAACTTCACGAAGTCTGAGACAGAGGCACTCTTCCAGGCCTACCTGGATGAGGAGCCACTACTTAGTGGACGGCGGGGCACCCCTCAGGCCTGTGCTGCTGCATGGGAGGGGGTAGCTCGCGCGGTAAACCTGCACAGAAGCCACCAGCGCTCTGTGCAGGAATGTAAGAAAAAGATTGGGACCGACAGGAGACGGGTGAAAGAGAAGGTGGCAGCCCTCAGGGTGGCATGCGCTGCCACAGGCGGGGACCATCCAGAGGTGGTGCAGCTGACCCCGGCGGAGGAACGTCTGGCTGCATCCATACAGCGCAGTGCAATTGAGGGCGTTCCAGGAGGTGGCTTCCAGACAGGTGGAAGCCCATCACTGCACGGTATGACATGGTGGTGGGGGGGGAGGTTGATCCCATGCACTAATATGTTCTCACTTTCTGTTACAGATCCTGTGCGTCTGCAGGGGATGGTGGTGGTGGGACCATGCAGTGTGGACATCCAGCCAGAGTTGGAGGAGGGTCCATCCACCTCTGCTGCCAGCCGGCATGCATTGCACCAGTGTGCAAGCCTGGCTGCCATCGCCGATGTCGGTGAGTCAGGTGTGGGGGATGCCCATCCTGTGTCACAGCAGTCTGGCATGCAAGCATGCCAGCACGCTGTGACTGTGGCTGTTGCACGAACCTGCACCATTGATGATGCAAGTACCGCAATGGGCAGTGACACGTGTGTGTGTGTCTCATTGCGGACACACAGCAGGACAGCACATGCCCCTGGACCTAGCTGGTTCCAATGTGTGTGCCAGCATGTCAGCACAGTCCCAGGCAGTGCCTGGCAGCACCAGTGGGGTAGCACCGGTCGCTGTGCAGGTCTCTGGCACTGTTGCGGACACAGCAGTGGAACGACTGGTCCCTGGGGCACAGCAGTTGGAGGGGCAGCAGCAGCAGTCAACCACCAGGTCTGCGGGCACAGGGTTCAGCGGTGGCACATGCACACCGCCTGTTGACTTGCCCATACCTGGTCCTGGTGAATAGCACCCACCCTCAAGGGGTGTTGAGCATCAGACCCTTCCATACCCTGGGGAACAGGTTGCCAAAGTGGCAGACTACCCACTAGACGAGCACACCCACCTGCTGTGGGCATCAGTACAGCAGCAGATGCGGGTTGCATCATCCGTGGAGGCACTGTGTGTGGCTGTAGAGCGGCACAGCAGGGACAATGCAATGATCCTTGCAGAGATGGTCCAGATGCGGATGGATGTGACCACTGCCATTGACAGGCAGACCCAGGCATTGGTCGCTGTCGTGGCCGCATTGGGCACACAGTCAGGTGCCCCTGTACCACGCACCCCACGCAGTATGCTCTCCACTCCCCATTCCCGGTGTCACGCGACACCCAGCCTGTTGATGCCAGGTTCCGCTGTGGGCATCCCGAGCACTCCTGGTGCAGGTATGTTCGGCATGCAGCAGACCCCTGTGCGGACAAGGTCACGCTCGCGCAGTGGGACCCCTGGTGGTACATCGGTGCCACCCCATGTGGCCCTTGCTCAGCCTGCCAGTGCTGCTGGGTCATGCCGGGGCCATCCATGCATCCGAGGTGGCCGTGGCACAGTGCCACCTGAATGACCTGTCTCCCAGTGCGGGCCCTGTCTGGTGCTGCCCTGTGTGCAATGTGTGTTGTGGTGGGCAGTGCACTGGTGGGTGCCCTGCCCAACATGCCGACACACGGACCACCTGCACACCCACCCGACTGCAGTCCACAGGTGCGTGTGCATGATGATGCCTGCATTGTACTGTACACCAAGGTGCAAGGGTTCCCAGCATCTGACACATGTACTTGGACAGTACAGGTGGTGGGGGTGGTCCGTGGATCTGTGTGTTTCACATGTCTGTTCCTGCTCTTCTGTGCACCTGCCCATGTATGCTTTGTGCCTGGTGTGTGTGTGTGTGTCTCCATATAGCATGTGACTATTCACCCCTCCCTGATGGTGTGTTTGTGTGCCTGGACCCTTCCACCCCCCTTGCCATCATGCACCCGTGGTGTGTTACCGGAGGTGAGCAGGCACATGCAGGCTGTTACCTTTGTCTCCACTGACAGAGCGTGACTCCGTCGTGAGGGTGCCTGCATCACATCATTGCACAGCTCACAGAGCCGCCTCAGTATTGCCCTGTTCAGGCGGTACCGGCCCACAATCTCAACATCCGTGTAAAGCTCAAAGCTGATGCGGGCACGGTACTGCCTGTTGGGGTGTGCACCGATGGGCCCTTCCATGGCCATGTCCCTGCAGCATGCCTTCTACCTCATTACAGCTTCCATGTGAAGCTGGCACTGTCCATGTCCCTGGCTTGTGTTTCCCGGCTGTTGTTGCTCTGTTACCCCCGCTGTCCTGACTGCTACTCCACTGCACCGGTACACCTACTGGCCTCTGCAGTCTGTGGCCCCACACCTTCCCTTGCCCCTATTTTGTCCTGGGATCTCCCTGGCCTGCCCTCTTTGTCCCTCTTGCCTTGTCTCTCTCCCTGCCTCATGTGGCTTCCCTGTAGCGTTCTTGCGTCTCTTCCTTTAGCCTTTTTATTTTGGCTCATTTCTGCTGTGGCGCACCTTCCAGCTGATCCGCTGTTGCACATTGCATAAGCCTTTCAATATCGCATTGCGCTCTTTATGCATGGTGCCACCCCCTTCAGTTGCGCATGCCTTCATTTGCATTGCGCTGTTGCTCAGCATGTTTTCGGTGGCGCAACTGCCTCCCGCTGAATATCGCAGAATGGCGCATTTTCAGACTTGCGCATGGCGCAACCCTTTTGAATATCTGGCCCACTGTATTTTACTTTACATAGTTTATGTTTTTCTGTTACACAGGTGCCATAGAGGCAGCTCACCCTCAAGTAAAACAACTATGTTTTTTTTTGTTTATGGGGAAAAAAGTCCTCTCATCACACCCAGCTGCTAACTGCTAATCCACTGCCCAGATGTGTGTGTTTAATTTATCAAAAGTTGTAAATTTAATTTCTAGTGATGCTTCCCTTTTTTCAATAAACTTTTTATTAATGTAATACACAGACATAGCATATATCAGACACACAGTAAAGTGCTACACTTTGGTGGTCGCATCTATACAAAAACAATAAATATTAATACATGTAATTTTGGTATGGTAATTAGGATATGGTACTGGAATCACTGCATATTAAATCTTACAGACTCCCTAGATGTTAAGTATCCTAAATATAACCCACCCTTCGGAATGTGTCTAGGGGTCCTGGTGGTAAGGGCTGAAGGGGAGCACAAGCCAGGAAAACACAATCAGGATACATAGGTGGAATAAAAATATCTCTTAGCTTGTCTGCAGAATATATAATGGACAAGATGGTTCCTCACCTCAGATTATACCCGGAGGACACACAATGGGCTGGAAATAGGCACCGTAGACAGCACAATATAGCTAGAGGCAAGCAGGTTAGAAACACACGCAGCACAAGGAACAGGAGATGTCAGCATGAAGAAAAAAACAATTATTTAATTAAATTAACAAGCATAAAGCTACAGCTCCATGGGGCTGGAGGCCAACGAAGCACAGGAACAAAGATTACAGGCTTATTTCTGCAGCACAATGCTACGGCACTTATTTAGGCCTAAGCAGGCCGGGAGTGAGCTTCAAAGCAGAGCAGGCTCAGATAAAAAAAGGGGCTGCAACACGAGGGTGGTCACACAAAATACAGGCAACAAACACCAGGGCTCACTAAAAATTTTGCACCTGTGGCACCTTAATGGTCTTACAATACTCCCAGGCCACACACACTCAAACACACACCCAGAGAGCTCTCAAAAGTGACCAGTTCTCTCCTTACAGTTACACCATCATCCTGCAGTTTGGGGCCAAAGCAGGACACACCACAGACGTGGGCATAGTGGGTCCAGCAAAAATCTCTTCTGGCAGGCCACCAGCAAAACAATGGCAGTGTGCCACATGGGTACAGCCTCCGAGTGCTGCCACCACCAAAACAACCATGCCGACACTCTGCCACTGCTGCAGTGTCCCCACTGCCAATCACCAGCCAAATGGAACATGCCCCAGGCCCACCTCAGTGCCGTGGAGCATGGGGTGGGCCAACACCATAAACTTCCTCTGGCCAGTGGCTCCCAATGCCAAACAGACTTCCATCCCATGGTCACACTCCCTAAACAGCCCTCCCAAAACAAACCTGAGTGCAGAGCAGCACTGATGGGCTTAGGCCATAACAACCTGACCAGGGTTCGAACCCCGTCCCACTTGTATGCTGATAATTTGCCGGCCTCTTGAACCTTCAACTCCCCCCTTAAATAACAGCAGGGCACCATAACACATATCCACAGGACAGACACCCACTGCCAGTCCCGTCCCATCTACTGGGCAGACTCAAAGGAGGAGAGCAATTTAACTATTAGTAAGCCCCTCAAAAGGGGAAGCTTATATAAATATCATAGATACTGTATAATCAAGGGGGTTTCACAAGATGGAAATACTAGTCACATTACCTCTTGATCTATTGCAGTTTGGAGTGGGAGTCATATATCCCAATACTTCCTTAGTTGTTTCTTAGTATAATAACAAATTTTCTCCAACCACATACATTCTAAAAATAGGTTCTTCCTCAGGTCCCATGTAGGTTCTGTAGGCACCTTCCAGCACTGTATTATACAGCGTCTCTCACATTTAAGAGAATCATATGTAGTATGGAAGTAGTTGATAAGATGGAGTTCCAATAAGGCATAACTCAGATTCTAGTCGAAGCTTAGTATTTAAAGAGGTAGTGGAGCTAAAACAGACAGGCAGGAAAACAATATAAATTTAAAGTAGTAGTCAGTTGTAAGTTTTTATTCTGAAGTATTTTCCTTTTTCTGTTTGCTCATCAGAAAGTCTTCTACGTGATAATATTGTGCTGGATGTGTGGAACAGCTCTTAGCCTGGCAGCTGGCATATCTAACTCTACTGCCCCCCACTACATCATCAGCATTATGACATCACTGACAGTGACATCACAGGTGAATGAGCTGGCAGTCACTCACTTGCTGTTCCTAAGCAGCAGTGAGGTCACAGTCAGTGAGGTCATAATACTGATGATGTAGTGTGGGGCAGTAGAGCAAGATACGTGAGCTGCCAGGCTAAGAGCTGTTCCACACATCACATCTACTAACATCAGATAAACAATCTTCTAATTAAACAAAGGGAAAAGAAAAAGTACCTCAGATATAAAAGGTAATGGTTAGCAGCTTTTAAAATCTAATATTAGTTTTAGGCAGTACACTAGCTCTTTAATATAATATTAATTGAATCAAATATTTTTCCCAAACTAAATAATGTTAGGACACAGAGCTATTACATGGGTTGATGTTTCAATATTGTAGTGAAATGTTTCCTTTTCAGTAATGTTGATTGAAATATTGGGGTAGACATCCTGGCCATAAAATGGTTTACTAACTATCTTACTGATCGGCATCAGCAGGTCAAGGTGGATGGAGATCTCTCTCCAATGAAAACTCTCCCATGAGGTGTGGCCCAAGGGTCCATTCTAGATCCACTTTTATTTGCCATCTACATAAATAATTTAAAAACTGAAATTAATTCAGCGACTATACACCTATTTGCTGATGATACAGTGCTGTACATTTTTTTTTTTTATTTCAGTCTTTGGTAACCGGGTAAGGCCCACTAGGCACAAGTTCCTGGGTGGTTAAGTGACTTGCTCAGAGTCACACAGTATGCAAGTGGAGGTTGTGAGACTCAAACCAAGGTCTGGTCTGCTGGATGTACAGTATCAAGCTCATTCACAGTTCGTTACTCTAACCTCTATGCTATACTGCCAGCCCAAGACATAGATAGGCCTACACCAGTGCTTGCATGTAATGATCTCCGAATTTAATTTAACCATCTACTGGAGAATCATTTGCACTTAGGGCTCCTGTTAAATGCAAAAACCAAAAAAAACGAAGGCTTTGCTCCTTGCCCCTTCAGTCAATGTATCTAAACTTCACATCCCGGGGACAGTTCCTCATTTACTCACTCTACTGGGTGAGCCCTTGGACTATGTGGTGAAATTCAAATGCCTGGGTGTTTGGATAGATTTTAAACTGTCATTTGTAGATCATATAGAGGAATTATCTAACAAATTAAAACAGAGGCTTGGGATTTTCTTTTGAATCAGACATTTACTTACCCAGGAAGGAAAAAAAAGGCTAGATCAAACTACATTCACCCCACTGCTGGATTATGCTGACTTCTTGTATGGGCATGGTACGTGCATGGCACTTTCCAAACTTGACTCCCTATACTATCGGGCACTTAGATTTGTTACCGGTGCTCCTTATTCCACTCATCACTACACTCTATACTTCAACAGGTTGGAGTTCACTAAGCTTCAGGAGGCACAAAAAAGCAGTCCTGTGGACTTATGGAGCCATCATTAATGTGCTCCCTCAGTATAATATTGACTGCCTGCCTGTCTATACACCTGGAAAATAGCCCCTAAGAAGCCTCTCCGGTAGTTCTCTTCAAATTCCTAAGCTCAGAACACACTTTGACTGAGCAGCAATAAGTCACGTCCTTCCTGTTCTTTGGAATAGTGTACAAAAAATGCTGAGGCTTGCTCTCCCAGTGAAGCTGCCTAGTTTCAAAAACCTGTTCTTGCAGCCATTTAAGGAGACATGTGAGTGCTTCCAGATAAAACACCTCGTTCCACCTGATGAGCTTCCTATCCTGGTCCATGCCTTTTTGACCTCCCGCCTTGACTACTGCAACTCTCTCTACCTAGGGCTCCCGGGGGTTGATATCTGATGCCTGCAGCTGGTGCAGAATGTGGCAGCCAGGCTGTTGATGGGCTTATCTCAATCTAGCCACATCACGCCTGTGCTCCGCAAGCTGCACTGGCTGTCAGTGCGATGGAGGATTATCTTCAAGGTTGGCTTGCTGACCTACAAGGACCTACATGGACAGGGACTGCATTATTTGCAAGACCTCCTGTGTCCCTACCACCCCCTCAGCCTGCTCTGTTCCACTGATGAGGGATTGCTGGAGGTTCCCAGGGTCCGTTTAAAGACCTTGGGGGTGAGATTTTTTGCATTTATGTCCCTGACCTTGTGGAATTCTCTACCATGTCAGATTAGAGAGTGCCTGTCCACTAAGACCTTTAAGGCTGCCTTAAAGACTTACTTGTTTGATTCAGCCTTCTCAGATACTTTTTTTTTTGTGGGGTCTATTTCTGCACCCTACTCCCGGGGCATCTCTCAGGGTCTTGTTGACAGCCACCACACTCAACTGCCCACCTGAACTGGCCACTCTGGAGGCTACATTGGGTATGCGAGGTCTGGGACTCTCCCTGCCCCATGGAGAGGCCCCCAGACCCCAAGAAGAACCAGAGAGTCAGCCAGTATTGGACATGTGGTGGGTCGGCTTGTCAGCAATCGCCGTCGCCTCACCCGAGGGTAGAGGGATTTTCTTGTTATGTTTCCTCCCCTGAGGCACGGACGTGCTATGAAGTCCTGTCCGGCATGCGCACGTTCCCGGAGGACATCTGCTGCTGCCCCAATCCCCATGCTTCTTGCGCCGTGTGCTGCAGTACCCCCAGCCTCCACCAGGGGATGTCAGCATCATGGGAGAGCCCCGAATCCACCCCAGGACTAAGAGAGCTGTCTACAGATGCTCAATCTTAGTCCTCCCCTGCCAACCCCCGACGACCCGGGCTCATTCCCGAACCTGGGTCGCCAACATGGCATGCGGTGTGGCGTCCAGTGCCTCAGTGCCACCGGACCAGCTCCTTCTCAGATGCTTTTTAATTGGAATGTTGTCTATTTTAATCTGATCACTGTTTTTATCATTTACTGCAGTTTTTTTTATCTTTGTCTACAAGCGCTTTGACATTTCGAAAAGCGCTTTCTATAAATAAAAATGAGTTAGACTTTAATGACCTCCAAACCCTTTGCCCCCACCTATTCCATGTTGACTTGCCCCTTCATTGCCTGTAGGCACTTTAGTTTCTACCTTAACTCCTCCCAGCTGTGCTTATTCTTTTTCCTTCGTCTCGCCTTGCTGCCCTCACACTTTATTGTTAAACCCCTCACTTGGAGTTCTACTTATCTATATTACATATTGTTACCATACTTATTGTGTACATATGTAACCCCCCTGCAAATGGGGGTTCCCAAAAGACTTCCAGGAGCTTGCTTGAATGCTCCAAGCCTGAATGGTGTTTGGCGTTTAAGCCATTTATCAGTGAGTGTTTTTAGAACCTCTGGTACTGTCTCTTTAAGAGCTGTCTGCTTGCAGACATAATTAGTTTGTATGGGGGACTGTGTGTTTCTTTGATTGAGTACCACTCGAGCTGCTGCCATTTCACTTCATTTTGCAGTCACTAGGAGTGCAAAGGGAACCTATCTGAAAGATGTAACTGTTTGCCAGAAATTATTTAGAGTAATAATGAAATTACAGTTTGTCTAACCTGCTTTCTTTGCAGTCAGAACTGTGTCTGCTAGTTCCCCATTCTAGTTTTGAACTGCTGAACTGGACCAATCAGTGTGGGGTAAGCTAGCTCTAAATGGTGCCTTGGACGAATCAGAACTTGGACTCATAATCTGAGCCAGCCACAAGAGGATTGTATGGGCAGTGACTCTGGGAGATGTAGTTTAGACTTCAGTGCCTTTTTGGACCAACAGCAGCAGTCTTTTGTGAGTGACAGCCAATCCAGTCAAGAACTGGGAGGAACTCAAAGGAAGTGCCCGGTTTTGTCGGTTGGAGTTTCAGTTGAGCTTTGGCAGTGAAGAAGGAAGGAGCCCTGTGCTTTTCAGTGTGCAGTTTTAGTCCAAAACGTGTGTAAGGCCCAGAGTTCCGGTCTGCAGCTTGTGTAACAGCTTGTTAGGACTGAATCCGTCCTGTGAAAAGAATCAAAGGATCTCTGAAGAGTAGAAACCAGGCTCACCCTGTAGAAGACTGGAAGAATTGCTGAAAATTACTCGGTCTGTCAGGAACTGAATCTGCTGTGTGTTCTCCCGAGTATTGTGCAGTAATTGCGATCGGGATACAGATGCAGCCTGCCTGTATAGTGCTTTCTTTTATATGGATGTGTGAAGAGGTTTGTGTACCTCAAGTGAGCCCTGCTGACATTGAAGGACCCTATCTTATTTGGAGGTCGTGAGTACTAATTCAGGGTTGCTCCTGTTGAATTGCCACATTAAATCCAAATGGAATTACTGTACTGCTGACTGTTTAATTCTCCTTTTCTCTGTGTGAAAGGGCCCTACCAGCTGCCACGGTTTGGACTAGCCACTAGGGTTTGGGTACCAGGGACAGTAACTGATAGGGATAGGCCTGTGCACAAAGCCATAGGTAGATTATTAGAGTGATAAGCTAATTAACCTGATTTCCCCCTGTCCTTGTTATATCCCCCTAAATAAATCAGAGCTGCTTGTTTCAGCAAAGTTATACTGCCTGAGGTATTTGTCTATGTTAAAGTACTGTACTGTGATTGTTGCACTGTATCTCATTTCACAGGAGGTCCCAGTGCCGGAACCAGACCTGGGGGTAAGTGTATACTGTGAAGGTAATTCTGATATATTGTGTGGGCCACTAGTGGGAAGAAAGGGGGGTTGCAGTGTCCCAGAGGGCTGTGACCAAGTTAGTTTAACTATTGCAAACCCTGACCTCTGGGTGGAGGCACCCGCCATTGGATCCAGGCCCCTCAACCTGTTAGTGGCAAATCAGGCAGGGGTAGTAGCCCCTGGGATAGCGCCATCTAGGGGTTACACATATGTTGTATATTTCATATTTGATCAAGAATGTGTAGTATAAGAACTTGTTGGTGCCTTGAGCACTGCTTTGTCTATCTGTTTTCCAAGTCATATATCCCATATACAGTATTGCATGTATGTGGCCTGGTAATGAGGCTCCTTTTTGTTCTGTATAACGGTTATACTTATAGTGACTCATATTCAGGTCCACCTTGTAAATGAGTTCATCTCAATGGTGTTATGCCTGGTAAAATAAAGAATTGAACTGAAAAATTGAATTGAATTGAAATGGAAGCACTTAATATGGCAGGATCAGCTCCCATCATGAACTGTTCCACAATCAAAATCAGATTTACAGACTTACAAGTTACAAGATATAATTCTGAACGTTGTATGGATAGTAAGCAGCTGAGGTAAAAATTTGATATACTGCATGGTTAGTAAAATGCTGGGTGGGGGATGAACATATTTATGCTATTTTATTATCTTAGAACTGTACAGAACTGTTTGAAATGCACATAACGACACTTTAGAATGTGCACAACAGTTTGGAATCCATTAAACAAGGGAAGAAACAAGACTTAACCCCACAGTATTAAAGAGGACTGACAGTTGTTTCTTATTGGGAGCTGTTTATAATGTCTCAGTTTTCAGAAATGATATTCGTACCCCTAAATGATCCATAGCTGCCTGTGCCTGAAAAAACAAGCTGTTGTAAAAAACTGTATTTTTCATTGTTTTGTTTTCATGGGCAGCATTCTGTTACAGATCTCTTCATGGAACCAGTGATCTGGAGATTTAACCATGTCACTGTTTATGTACAGATTACTCAGAGCATGGTTCTGATAGGTAGATAGCTCGTGTTTAGCATTCTGTACACAAACCATGATATAGTAATAACTCCAGATTCATGGTTCCATGAAGAGAACCATGCAGAATGCTATCCATGAAAAGAAAACAATTGAAAACAGTTTTCCACATCAGTGCTTATTTAGTTACAGGTAAATATGGATAATTTGGAGGTATGAATCTCATTTCTATAAATAGGAACTTTACTAACTGCTGCCAATTACCAACAGATTTCCTGACCCCTGGAAAAACAGGCCCATTCTAAGCTAGTCGAATGGCTTCAGTGATCTGAGGCAGGGGGGCCTCGCTACCAGCCACACTGGTGACCCGGGTTCTGAAAAGAATTGGGGTCGCCAGAGGCTGGCTGAGAAAGAAGGAGTGAGCATCTCACAACAGCTCTCCTTCTTCAGAGAGGGGAGGAGTGTGACTTGCTGCTTGATCTCCACCTAGTGGAAGTTGGGTGGTGTTGCAATGGTCACGTTCTGGTTGGCAGGGTGCAGGTCACTGAGACATCCTGCATCTTCGTGCAGTATGTGCACACCATAACACGCATGCTGGCCAGGGGGAGAAGAAATACTCTCAGCGGAAAATAACTAGAGTGGGCTTCACGATGGCGTGGGCTCCACAGGCTCCGCACTACCCACCTAGGCACCCACCCACACATGGAGGTACAAGAAGTGGAACGTAAGTCCTGGGGTGAGTGGGTGACAGAATTGGGGACAAGATGTTGGAAGGGGGCCACCTGGGTGTAGGCAGATAAATACAGTAATGAAAAGAAAAGGCTGATTCTTAACACTGAGTTGGTTCTGTGACATCATGAGAACACTTATTGTCACAGAATGCGTATTTATTATGACAATATACTGTACTCTGTACCTACCCTTTCACTTTGCTGGAATGGGGTAGCAGGGTATCCCATCTCTTCTAATTATCCATCAAATGAGACACATCAGAGCTGCCTGACTTTGGTACTGGATTGCTGTTTGGTCACCTGAGCCCCATCAGTCACCAAAGACACTATCACAGCCCGACTCCAATGCCTGCAGTAGGGGACTGTAAGGGGCTTTGTTCTGTTTGTGGACCCTCTCTCCCACCACCAGTCATCATCACAGTGGCCTCTGCCAGACCTTCATGCCCAGCTTCACTCCGGCCCCTGGAGCATGACTGCAGCCAGTAGGAAGCCTCAAGGATCAATCGCCTCCTCCTTGTAATGGCACTCATCCTAGTGGTCCTCTGTACTGGGGTCCAGAGCATGAAGAGTTGCAGTGCAAAGGGTGTCTACAGTATCCTGGGTATCTGCCAGAGTGTCAACTAAAAAGGCAGCCATCAGCAGGCCAGTCTGCCTGTTTTACGCTGGACTAAAGGACATTTATAGGTAACATTGTATCTTGTAACTGTTCAATTGTTCAGCTAATGTGTCAGAATGTGCTAATATAGACATAACCCCTGCATCTGTGATATATCTGTGAGACCCTAATGCTGTAAGTTATATCCTACCGAAGACTTCAGTGCTAAGCTCTAATTGGGCTATTGTATCCCATGATCGCTCACAACGGGAAGGTGATTCTGTTTGCAGACCACACAAAGATCTGCAACAGAGAGGACACTGTTCAAGGAGTGGAACAAATGAAAAGTGACCTGCTCAAGCTAGATAAATGGTCCAACATGTGGCAGTTAAAATTTAATGCAAATAAATGCAAAGTGATTCATCTGGGCAGAAGCAACCCCAGGGACTGTCTATTATCTGGGAGGAGAGCAGCTAACAGCCGCCAAACAGGAGTGGGATCTTGGAGTCATCATCTCTGATGACTTACAAGTGGGCAGACAATGTGAAAAAGCAGTGCAAAAAGTCAGCAAAATGCTGGGATGCATAGGAAGAGGCATCATGAGTAGAAAGAGAGAAGTGATCATGCCACTATCCAAGTCCCTGGTAAAGCCCCACCTCAAGTACTGTGTACCCATCTGGAGGCCTTATTTCAGCAAGGACATGGCTAGACTACAGACAGTGCAGAGGAGGGCAACAAAAATGGCACAAGAGCTCCATCAGTTGCCATACATAAGCAGATTACAGCAACTCAACATGTACATAGATACATAGACAGTGTCGGCAGATAAGGGCCTATGGCCCACCCAATCTGCCCATTTAAGTTTGTAAGTTCAGTTTATGTTTTCCAGGAAGTCTGTTGCCCCTTACCCCTGACCTCCAGAATTCCTTTATGTCTATCCCATGCATTCTTAAAACCCGTGATTGTTTCAGCCCCCACCACTTCCTCTGGCAGGGTGTTCCACTTGTCCACCACCCATTCTGTGAAGAAATTCTTCCTCACGTTTCCTCTGAATCGTCCTCCTCCAACTTCATCCCATGCCCTCTAGTCCTGGAACATCTTTTTCGCTTAAAATAGTGCATTCCTGCACCTGTTCCTCCTGTAAGATACTTGTATGTCTCTATCATATCTCCTCTCCTCCTCTCCTCCAGGGAGTACATGTTCAGTGCCTTCAACCTGTCCTCATAGGACTTGTGATGCAATCCATGCACCATCTTTGTTGCCCTCCTCTGAACCTTCTCTACCCTGTCTATGTCCTTACGTGGGCGGGTCTCCAGAACTGCTGAGTGTACTCCAGGTAAGGCCTCACTAGTGTCTTGTATAGTGGAATTATGACCTCCCTTTTCCTGCTGGTGATGCCCCTGCCTATGCATCCCAGCATCCTATTTGCTTTACCTGCTGCCTTGTCACACTGTTTCCCTGCCTTGAGGTCATCAGAGATGATAACTCCAAGATCCCTTTCCTGCTTGGTGCATGCTATATCCTCACCCCCCAACTGATATAGTGTGCCAGGGTTTTTGTGCCCCATATGCATTATCTTGCACTTCCTTGCATTGAATTTCAACTGCCAAACCCTGACCATTCTTCAAGTTTCTGCAGGTCCTTCTCATTCTGTCTACACCCTCTGGTGTATCTACTCTGTTACAGAGCTTTGTGTCATCAGCGAACAGTGAAATTCTGCCTTCTAGGTCCTCGCAATGTCACTGATGAAGATATTGAATAGTACCGGTCCCAGCACTGATCCTGTGGTACCCACTGGTCACTCTTCCCTCTGTGGAGTGACAGCCATTTACCACCACCCTCTGTGTCCTGCTGCCCAGCCAGTTACCTACCCACCGCACTGCTGTCTTGCCCACACCCATATTCCCCAGTTTGTGCAATAGTCTTCTATGTGGCACAGTGTCAAAGGCCTTGCTGAAGTCCAGATAGGCCATGTCCACTGCCCTCCCCTGATCCACCTCCCTAGTCACCCAGTCAAAAAATTCAATGAGGTTGGTCTGACATGACCTTCCCCTGGTGAAACCATGCTGCCTTGGGTCCTGTAGTCCATTGACAACCAGATGTTCCACCAATCTCTCCTTCAGTAGTGCTTCCATGATCTTCCCCACTACCGAGGTGAGGCTGACTGGTCTGTAGTTCCCCGCTTCCTCTTTGTTCCCACTTTTGTATAAGGGGACTACATCTGCTATCCTCCAGTCTTTGGGTACCTCCCCTGTTTCTAGTGATCGGCTAAACAGGATAGCAAGAGGTTCAGCCACCACCTCTCTTAGTTCTTTAAGGACCCTGGGGTGCACCCCATCTGGCCCCATTGCTTTATCAACTCTTATTACTTCCAGTTCCTTCAGGACCCTTTCTCGTGTAAAGGGACTTGTGTCCATTTCTGCACTATTCTCACCCCTTGTACTCCATTCAGACTCATTACCCTCCTCTTCCTTAGTAAAGACTGAGCAGAAATACCTGTTCAATATGTCAGCTTTACTGTTGTCATCCTCCATACAGCCCCCATCCTCCCCCTTCAGTCTCACTATCCCTCCCTTTGCCTTTCTTTTTTCACTTATGTACCTGTAAATGGTTTTGTCCCCTCTACCCACTGATTTTGCAATGTGTTCTTCTGTCTGAGCTTTGGCTTCCCTTACTGACCTCCCTGCCTCCCTTTGCTTCTCCTGGTACTTCTCCCTATCCCCTTCTGCCTGTGTCTTTTTGTATTGCCTGAATGCAATCTTTTTGGCTTTCACTTTCTGTACTCACTGGAGCAGCACAGAGATAGAGGTGACATGATAGAGACATTCAAGTTCCTGAAAGGCATAAATAGTCCCTACCCAGGAACTCTTTCTGATAAATAGTTTCACAAGGACAAGGTGTCATGAAATGAAATTAAAGGAAGGGAGGTTCAGGGTAATGTGTAAGTTCTTCTTTAGGGAAAGAGTGGTGGCTCCATGGAATGGACTACATGCAGAAGTCATTGACTCCAAAACAGTAGGGCAATTCACATCTGCTTGGGATAGGCATAAAGGGATTGTCTCTAAGAGATTCTAAGTTGGGGGGAGGGTAGCACTCAGGGCACACCAGATGGATCTTTGGTCCCCATCTGCTGTCACTTTCTGTGTTAACCCTTGCAGGGCCTGAACCATTATAATGATCAATTACCCTTACCAACACCCTATGTTGATGGCCTGAGGATTACTATTTCAGTTTGGCCATACCTGACTACTGTAGCTATACTACAGTAGCATTGTAAGGGGCATTCACATGGCATTTTCACTGTGCACTACCTCTGCACTGTGGTCCAAAGTGCGAAGGGTTGCAGTGCAAAGGGTGTCTACAGTATGGTGAAGATGTCCTCAGCAGCAATGCTGGTTGACGGTGCTCAGGCAAGGAAACACCAAATCCAGTACCAACACCAGGCAGCTCTGATGTGTCTCAGCTGATGGATAATTAGGAGAGATAAGGGTTCCCTTTTACCCCATTCCAGCAAAGAGAAAGGGTAGACACATAGTACAGAGCATTGTCATAATAGATAAATATGCAACATCTTCATTTCTGACTCCCTTTATGTTGCCTCACAATTCAGCTCCTTCTTCGCCTCCTGTGCCTCCTCTCTTCTCTCTTCTGCACTGCTGTGGTGCAGAGCTGTTAAAGCACTGCCGCTGTAGCCATGTGAATGCAATCTGCGTAGTTTTTTTTTCCCCCTTAGTTGCATATCATCATGATCCCTCTTTTCTTGGGATCATGTAGTGTTGTGGGCATTTCAAGTGGCTGTCTGAACAGCCTGCAGCACTCACAACGGTCCCAGATGTTTTCCTGAGCTTTTCCTATACTGTTGACTGGAAGAATGCTTGCAACACAGGAAGCGAGTAAAGAGCATCCTGCAACACCAGAAATGCTGTATGTCTGAACACGGCTTGTCAGCACTGCACAAACTCAGCCGAAATTATGGGGATGGTGGTCATTGCAGATAGATGCCGTATGACTGCAGCTTTCCATGAGTGACCCTGGCCTAGTGTAATTGCACCTTCCCAGGGTGACCATATTCCTACAGTGCTAGCAAGCTAACCCCGATATGTAATTATTCATCCACTAAGACTCCTTCCTGGCCTGTTTAGACTTGAATTTCACACACAGAGTGATTTGTGAGTCTAGCTTCAGTTACCTTCATTCAGTTCTGGTAACTGCCTATGGGACAAGCTGTGCTGTATCTAAACTATGTATTGTTTTGATATCTGGTGATATCAATAGCACCCTAGTTGCTCCTAACTTGACTCTGTTGTCTGCGTCTTTTCTCCCTGCTAGTTCAGCCCCCAAACCAGAAGGGGCCTGGACATTAGAGCAGGTATGAACACTGCATGGGGCCAATAGTAGATGAGGCACACCTGAGGCCTTCTACCGCAAATGGACTTTACTTAGAAAATTCATTCAAAGCTGTTTTTACACCTGTGGGTGGAGCCTACAGCCGTTTTGCCATCTGTTGCCTTAAAACAGCCAATCGTGGCACCTTCCATTGGACTTTTGGAAGTATCTTTCCGAAACTCCAACAGAGATTGTAACACTGTCATGATTGGCTGCTATGGAGTAACAGCGGCACTATTTCATCTGCTGCTTCTGTATTCCGGGAGAACTGCACATGCACGCCTCACATGCATGCACAGTTCTGCTGGCACCATCATCTTTTCAATGGCAGAATGCCACTCACCACAGTTATGCATGCATGAATGCCATGCATGCACAGTTGTGTCACCATCATCTTATAGATGGCACTCCTCCCGCACCCTGTTACTGCTCCTGTCCTCCCCACTCCCTCTGTTCCCTCCCAGCACCACATAAAACCCTCCCACTCCCTCTCACTGCTGTTGTCCTCCCTGCTTCTTCCGTTCACCATCCCATCTGACATTGGGGTGCCCAACCCCCTTGTCAGCATTATGTAATCTACCCCCACTCATGTGGCGCACTGGGAACCCACCCCAGTGTGACCAAATGTATATGTTTTTTCCACCTGTGCTGACATAAGGGTGCCCAGTCCCTGTGTTGGCATCATGTACCCCCCAACTCATGTGGCACACTGGGAGCCCACCCCAGTGTGCCCAACGTTATGTTTTTCCCCCATTTTTCTGTAAATAAAGAAAACCATCCCCCGATGAATTTTTTGTTTTACGTGTAAAAAAGAAAATGGTCCCTCGTCGTCACCCCAGTCCCTCCTCCCCCATCCCCACCCTACCACTGAACACCCCCCCGCACTCCCCCTTACCCCATACTTACTTCCAGAAGTTGGTGCTGTCATCTTCTCTGGACCGGGACACATCTGCACTCTTCAAAGGCGAACCGCAAACTGAAGAATCAAAGATAAGCATGGTATAACGGCAGTCAGTGGGGTTTTCAACTTATGTTTATGTATCAGCCATTTTTAGGACTTCTGGCCCCACATTTTCAACATGAAGTTCTTGGGACCCCACCTCATGAACACTGTCACTGTCATTTCATTACTTGGTCCCAAAAGGTGATTTTGTGGTCGCTGCTCAGAATCACCTTTTGGGACTGATTAAGAAAATGACAGTGCCACTGTTCAGGAGTTGGGATCCCAAAAAGCTTATGTTGCAAATTTGGTGAAGAAATTCCAAAAAATTACTGTGTTACGAGCGTGCATTGCACAGTTTATATGTACGTTCCTAACTTCGCCAAGTTTTAATATTTTCAGTCCAGATTTTCAACATTGCCATTTTTGCACACCTGCTTATTAACAGTACAGCTGTCATTTTTCACATCCTGCTCAAAACATGTTTTCATACCTGTGGCACAGAATGGCACAGTAGCTTTGTGAAATCACCTTTCAGGACACGTGAATGAAATTACAGTGACACTGTTCATGAGGTGGGGTCCCAAAATGGCCATATTGAAAATTTGGTGAAAAAACTCCAAAAAATGGCCGAGTTACACCCGGGCATTCACAATTTTCTACGCACACTTGCAACTTTGGTCATTTGGCAGCTCACCACAGCTGTATCGGCTCTGGCTAGAACTTGTTTTTAAAGACACAGGATCTGGTGACTCCAAGCAGTGTGTGTCTCCCCAAGTATTATATTTAAAGCTTTCTTTCAGATCTAATGAGAAGTACACTCGTGTATTATATAAATAAAACAACAAAATGATTTTCAAACAAATTAAGGCACTTTTCAGGATGTTTGTCATTATTAGTTTATTATTGTGTGGAGACATCAACCCAAATCCCAGTCCTATCTCTAAACCACAGAATTGTAATTGTAAATATAAAAGGGGCTTCTCATTTTACATGCTAATACTAGCAGCATATTTGGTAAACTGGATGAGATCTGTGAGTTTTCAGCTAACAAGAAAATACAGATGTGACAATAGTCATAGAGTTGTGGTTAAGCAATAGAACTGAGGACTAGTACTTGGGAATTCAAGATTACAGTTTTGTAAGAGCAGACAGAAATTTAAATGGGGGGCACTAGTATATTTCTTAGATTGATTGTCAATCAAATTGATCTTCCTGTTCAGCCAGACTGCTGTGAATGTATTGCTGTGGAATTAGGTCATAATTTTGGTAAGCAGGTTCTGTTATTTGACTGTTACAGACCTCCAAAATATCATTCTCTGACATAATGTAATTGTCTCGGGTCCTGGCTCAATATGTAGACACCCATGAATAAGTATTGGTGGGAGACAGCAACATAAACGAGTTGGTCCCTGAGAAATCTAGATATCTCCAGACCTATCAATTGACTTTGATCTTAATCCGCTAATCACAGAACCTGCATGAATTAAATATTAAAAACTGACCAAATCATCCTTATTAGACCTGCTCTTAACTAAGTATCCACATAACTATCCAAAGCAGGACTCCTACCTGATCTGTTTCATGATCACAGTGTAGTGTACTGCATTAGAGGCATGGGAAAATCTAAAGGACCACCAAGATTCATCAGTTATACAGTCTACAAAAAAAATCAACTTTTTTGCTTTTGTTAGGGATTTGAAAGAAGTACAGTGGAACAGACTTAAATTAATTTCCAAATTAGATATTGCAAGGGGCTACTTTTTTATTTTTATTTTTGTGTGCCTCCCTGTACCCCCCAGCCTTCCACTCCTTTGGGCTGTTCATCATTCCGTTTGGCCTGCTAGACTCAACCGTCACTGCTGCTTTGTGCTGCCTGGCTCCCCAGGCTATTCCTGTGTCCCTTGAGGGTGCAACTTATCCTTGTCAGGAAGCTCCCTCCTCTGGAAAGGGGGGAATGACAGTTTCTTGGGGTCCTCAGAGGTGTGAAGGATGGGGGGCCAGAACGGTGCACTAAGGGGACTTTTGGCATGGAGGGTGGACTAAGCAGCCATCATCTGATATGCTGAGATCTGCACTGTTCCTTCATTTTCTGGGCCCCCTCCCACATCCTAGTGGCATGCACCATGGCAATGCCCTAAAGGCAGAGCCAGCAACTATGGTCATATATGCTAGAGAGGCTCTGCACACCCCCACCACCAGCACCACCAGGTGTCAGTCTCTGGGCAGTGCTTCACAGTACCCTGCCCTGGGAGGACAGCATGTGTGCCAATGTTCTATCACCCTCCCTGCTGTACTCCGCACCTGATGTCCTGGGATTGGGACTCAAACCTGGGTCACCAGCATGCCAAGTGGGTGCCCCCACTCTGCACTAGGGAGCTGACTGGAGCTACTTTGTAAACAAATTGAAATCCATATATAACAACCACCTGCCCCTGAGATAAAGAAAAGTTAAGAAGGACAATACAAATTGGTAATCTCTTTTCTGGCAAAGTTAAGACAAAATAAAGATAAATTATGGTGAAAAGACCTGGGGGCAGATTTTCAAAGGGCAATGCATCAAGCTCTGCATTAAACCTTTTTTTTTTGGTGCAGCTTTGCTAAACACCTTTGCTGCAACCACACCCAATTTTAGTCGGTCGGGCAGAGCTGCAACACTTTACCCTATTTACACCAACTTGTGCCAGATATTTGGCACAAGAACTGTAAAATGATACCTGTGATTACCACAAGCTAGACCAGAAAAAGCTGATCTAACTTGCCGCAATTGGTGCACGGGATAGAATATCCTGATCTCTGGCCTGGAGAATGCTGCAAGCCTATGCACATATGTCTGATGCTCCCGGGGCTTGTGGCATTCTAGGGTGTTTTAAAAATCCAGCCACAGGACTCCGGGATGATCTGGGATTGGGAGTAATATACATGTGCCAGGAACAAGTACGTCTTTGAAGTTAGGTAGGTTGAGACAAACTACTTGAGGAAAAAGACAACGGAAAAGGGAACCGACCCGAAGATATTCTGGAAAGTAATTAAGAGTCTGAGTGCTAAACAAAATTACAGTGTTAACATTAATCTTAAGTATGAAGAGGGGAAACCTATAGATAGGGAGGAAATGGCCGATGAATTAAACACGTTTTTTATAAATTCTGGAAATTTCTTTGGACGTAGTACCAAACAAGTGGAGTAAGTACCAAGAAACAAGTCTGCAACTTAGAGACCATCACATTTTCCAAAATCGCAGTATATGAGAGCTGTGGGTTCAGTTCCCACATCTGGCACTTGGGTTAATATCCCAATACTGACACTGTAGTGCAGCATGAGAGGGGTGCTGCACTTCTGAGGTGCCGTCTTTCAGATGAGACGTTAAACCGAGGTCCCATCTGCCTGGATTGGTGGTAGTTCAGGTGGATGTTGAAGATCCCATGGCACTTATCGAAAAGAGTAGGGGAATTTCCATGGTGTCCTGGCCAAATTTCCCTCATTCACTAAAAAAATACCACCAACAGCTTAATCTGGTTCAAATTCAGTTGCTCACCATCTGTATCCCCCTTCCCCCCGGTCGCCCCTGAAAAAGGGACTTCTAGGCCCAGTGGGCTTACCGGGTCAACAAAATTCAACAAACAACAAACAAACAAACAAACATGAGGTTATCAGGCTGCTACTAAAATTGAAAGAATGTGACAGTGGAGGACCGAATGATCTCTCACCGAGTCTCTTAAACATTCTGCTTGTCAGATTGGAGAACCTCTATCATATTTGATTAATCAGTCCTTGAAACTGGGTTCCTTCCTAGAAGCAAAAAATGTCATTGTTTTAAGGGGGCCCTTTAAAGAAATACACTTCTCAGAGCAACAAGAGGAAAGAAAAATAAACAGGATTGAAATCTACTTTTTGCACTGAGAAGTGTTTTTCTTTAAAGGACCCCCTTAAAATGATGGATTTTTTTTGCTGTGACAGCCTCAACAAGGAGGCTGAAATAGAAAAATAAGTCTTCATATCCCACCGACTCTCCCACAGAACTTACTTCCCAGTATGCTGAAAATTGGCAAAAGAGGTCTTTATTTTTAATGGGGTAGACCAGACCAAATGATTAGCTACCAGCCAATATCTTTATTGCTGATAATTTCAAAATTGCTAGAGGTTTAGTGGCAAACCAGCTGTAGGATTATATTTAAAAATGTGGACTTTAAGACCCATATGAATCAGGTTTTGGAAAAAATGATAATACCTTCTCCTCTGTGTCGAAGATCTCCCTCTGTTAACATAGCTGCCATACTGCTGACACTCACTCCTATCCCGTTTGATTCCAATCCAACTCCCTCAGTGCCAAAGAAATGCCAGTTGTAGTAAAATCATTAAAGCAAAAAAAAAACTGTATGGCCACAACAACTTTTAATTAACTACTGGAGCAACACATCTCGGGTGGCTTTACCTCTTTCTAAGAAGCATTGCCATTTTCTAGTTATAATTATGCATACAAGTTGGAAACAACCAATAGCAGCACATGTTGGCACCAACTGACAGGAATGTCAGGATGCTGATCTGTTCCTAGCAATCTCTTACCAACCACAAGATAAAGTGGAGGCATGCAAGTTTGATCACAAAAAGTCCTTCAATGTTTATTCAAAACCAAAAACAAAAAACAAATAAGCATCTTAATCAAACTGTCACAGCAATATTGAAAATAGTTCCTATGGCATAAATGGATCATAAAGGGGTGAGCCTGCGTGATACCTGAAATATCTATCTATGCTCCTGCTGTTTGACCTTAGACACCTCACTTGCTGGTTATGTCACTCGTGAGGTTATCTGAGTTTGAACAGCACTTCTATAGATAAATCAGATGTGACACAGCTCCCCCTGCATATCCCTTACAAACTCATGTTGCAGAAAAGGAATCCTGTACTTTTTTTTAAACTTCAATTTTTATTGAAGGTTTTTGAGAACATACAACTGATAATACTCCCAATTATCCTTCACACAACAATAACAGTGGTATATGGATTTTAATGAAAGAGTTATCCATGTGCATAGAGTATGTATGGGATATGACATGGGTGGGAATAAGATAGCAGAAATAGCTCCACGAGCTGCCATCGAACTCTTGATATTCCACGAGTGGCAAAGCCACTATGAGGATTTCTAGAGATAAGTGACGTTTCTACTATTGCACTGTCACCCATATTGCACTGTCACCCATGCATTATTTGATTTGTACAAGCGTGGGTCTCTCTTTTTTCCATTTTTAAGTTATTTTAAATTTTTTTGTTGCAAAAAGTAAAAAAAAAAATAATGTTCTGCCTTTTTTTTTGCTAATTATATAAAAACTAGAAGGTATCTGTAAATGAAACACCACTCATTTTGTAGATCTTTTGTGCTGAACAAATGGCAGGCTCACAGTACCTTGCTATCATTTTTTGTTTCAAAGTTATTCACATTTGTTTGTCAAAAAGTAAAAAAAAAAAGTCTGCCATTTTTTCCAATTATAAAAAAGGTGCAAGGTATTTGTAAATAAAACACCATGTATTTTGTAAATATTTTTGTGCTGAGCAAATGTCGTGCTCACAGTACCATGCTATCATTTTTCA
Source organism: Neoceratodus forsteri (assembly GCA_016271365.2). Lineage (NCBI taxonomy): Eukaryota > Metazoa > Chordata > Ceratodontiformes > Ceratodontidae > Neoceratodus > Neoceratodus forsteri. Next base: position 1,059,963,251 of record CM028134.1, on the reverse strand, counting down.
TTTTAAAGTTATTTGCATTTGTTTGTTTAAAAAATGAAAAAAAATAATTTTCTGCAGTTTTTTTTGTTAATTATAAAAAAGGTAGGTATAAATGAAACACCACTCATTTTGTAGATATCTTTGTGCTAAACATTTCATGCTCACAGTACCATGCTATAATGTTTCATTTTAAAGGAGACAGGAATTGCTTACTTATGTGCAACTGTTTGAAATGTCTCTGTTTTCATAAATTATATTTATACCTCTAAAGGATCCTATTTAACTGTGCCTGAATAAAAGCCAAAGCTGTCAATTATGTTTGGCAGAAGACAGCAGGAGAAAGGACTGCTGTGTGACTGGACTTCTCTGCTGGGACTAAAGAAGAAGAACTTTTGTACTTGGACCTTTAATTTAGGGTAAAACAAAACTAACAAACAAAACAAAAAAAAGAGTGTGTTTGTCTGGGTTAACTGAACTGAATGGGTATCTGAAGAGTTATCTAGGTGTAAATCTCAGGTGATTGAAAGGACTTAATAGCTATGAGGTTTAAATTACTTGTAGAAAGATCTAGTAAGTAGGGGGAGTGGCTTAGCTAGAAGGAAGCTACATTTAAAGACTGCCTTAGAAAGATTCAGCTAATAGCTTGGCAGAAGACACCAGGAGAAAGGACTGCTGTGTGACTGAACTTCTCTGCTGGGACTATATTGCCCTCCTTCCCTCCCCTCCACCCAAAGCTAGTTCTATTTTTATAGGCACAGGATTTTACTGATAACAGGAACTTCCTGTTTGGGAGCAGGAAGTGAGTGATCACAGAGCCACCAAAGACCCACCATCCTAGAAGGGCAAGAGTAGCTCTCCGGCCCCCTCTAGCTGCTGGAGGTCTGCCTCTGAGCAAGTAAGTGGTCTACTGAGAAATATAGGATATTCTTGTCTCAGAACAGGACAATCAGGAGCTTAAAGGCACACAGGCAGAAAGTAAGGAGAGAGAGAAAAAAACAGAGGAAAGAGTAAGATTTCAAACAGTTAAGGGGCCAGAAATAAGACATGATGGGAGTGGTGCAGTGCAGTGGCTGTGGAGCAGCAGTCTTGGGAAGATGTTCTGGAGGATGCAGTGTTGTCCCATCTGCAGGCACCCCTCTGGGCTGAGGGAGGAGGTTGCTCATCTCCAGGCTGAGTAGGCCAGGATTTGTGGGACCTCCTCTTCCATCCAGGGACCACCAGTGCCACTGCCGTTGCCTCAGAGGTTGCCAAGAAAGAGGAATGGTTGGACCACAGTGGGCTCAGGGAGGGTGAGGGTGGTGGAACAGAGGCACATCCCTCCAGTTGTACCTCTTCACAATTTCTATGCCATTCTGGCAAAGTGTGGTTCCTCTATGGAGGCACCCGCAGTGGAGACCAAGGAGGATGCTGGGAACCTCCACAAAGGAGACCCACAGGAGGGTGGCAGGGGACCCTGCAGGGGAAGGAAACAACTCCTGGTTGGGGACTCCATTGTTAGGAAGGTAGAACTGGGTGAGGAAGTGGAGAGGGAGGGAGGTAAGGTGCCTGCCTGGCACCATGGCTTGGAGGGACAGGGAGCGAATCCTCAGGATTGCCGGAGCAGCTGCACAGGGGAGGGAGCTGGATGTCATTGTCCACCTAGGGACAAATGACCTGGCTAAGAAAGGGATTAGAGAAGTGCAGGAAGAGTTTGTGGAATTGGGGAGGGGCCTTAGTCAAGTAGCATGCACGGTAACGTTCCCAGAGGTGCTGCCCATCTATGGCATAGGAGAGACTAGGGTGTTCCACACCAGAGGTTCAATCAGTGGTTGAAAAACTGGTGTGGAGCTCAGGAATTTGGCTTCACTGGGGACTGGGGGTCCACCTAGAGTGATGCAAGCCTATACTGGCATGATGGGCTGCATCTGTCCGGGAGGAACCAGAATCCTAGGTGATAGGTTTAATGCTTCATTAGCACGCTTTTAAACTAGCCAAGGGAGGCACCAGAAAGGAGCAGGAAATCCTAGCCCCCAAATAATCATGGTAGTAAGTCAGCAAACACCAACATAGAGGTGTCAATAGGGAGAAGGGCAGGGGTAAATGGAGAAAGTGACAAAGGCAAGAAGGACATGGATGGGGCAAAGGAGTAAGGCCATCAGGAAATGGAGGTAATGGTACCAATGCCCATAGTCTGAGGCAACAAGCTCCTTGAGCTGGTGGCCTTGATGGAAGAAGGATGCCTAGATATAGTAGCAGTCACAGAAACATGGTACACAAGAACCATGACTGGGATGTTAACATACCAGGATACATAACCTACAGGAGAGACAGGAAGGGAGAAGAGGGGAGGTAGCTCTCTATGTTAAGGAGGGATAAAGCAACTGAACAAAGAGTAAACAGGGAGGAGGAGGCACTGTGGGGTACCTTGGAGACTGGCAAGGGCACCACAATCCACTGAGGGTTGTGTACAGACCCCCATGTCAGGGAGGAACGGACAAGGATATGATAGAAGGCATTCTTAGAATGGCAGAGAAAGGGGAGATACTGTTGATGGGAGACCTGAATATGCCAGATGTTAACTGGAGCACATTTGCTGCAACCACATCCAAGAGCAGTGCCATTCTTGATGCCCTACAGGTGGCAGGCCTTAGACAGCTAGTTTCGGAACCCACTCATGAGGGAGCAATCTTAGAACTTGTACTCTCAAATGGGGCAGTGAGAGGATCTCAGATCTAGAAGTGGGTTGCCATCTGGGGACAAGTGACCATCAAACAGTGTGGTTCACGTTAAACTCAGCTACAGAGTCAAGCCATACAAAAGTGAGGGTACTGGACTTTAGAGGGCTGACTTTGGCAAGATGGAGAGTGCCTCAGAAAAGCACTAGCAAACAGGCTAGAAGGAGGTGTGGAGCAACAATGGGGAATCATCAAAACTGCCATCACAGAGGCAACAAGCCTTTGTGTGAAGCAAATAAACAAATCAAAACGAAAGAAAAAGCCACTATGGTTCTCAAAAGAGGTGGTTGTGAAAGTCAGGAAGAAAAAGATAGCATTCCAGAAGTATAAGGAAACACAGAAGGAGCAGGACAGAGAGCTGTACCTGTTAAGGCAGAAGGAAGCAGGAAGGGAAGTCAGAATAGCAAAGGCCCTAACTAAGGAAAAGATAGCCAACTCAGTTAAGAAGGGGGATAAAACCTTTTATAGGTACATCAGCGAGCGTAGAAAGACAAAGGGAGGGATAGTGAGGCTGAATAGAATGAACGGTGGGTGGGCAGAGGGGGACAGTGAAAAAGCAGGGATACTGAACGAATATTTCTGCTCGGTATTCACAAAAGAGGAAGGGGGAGTGCCTAATCCAATTAACAGAAGCACTCTTGATAGGGGGTCAATCCCAGTCTTTCACAGAAGAAAGGGTTTGCAAGAACTCCTAAAACTGAAGGTGGACAAAGCAATGGGTCCTGATGGAATTCACTCCAGAATTCTAAAAAATTAAGGGAGGAACTAGTGAAACCACTGGCTACTCTTTTAATAAATCATGGGAGGATGGTGTGGTACCCGAGGACTGGAGGAAGGCGGATGTGATTCCCTTCACAAAAGTGGGACCAAGACAGAGGCAGGAAACTACAGACCTGTCAGTCTGACCTCCGTGGTAGGAAAGTGATGGAGTCATTTCTGAAGGAAAGAATAGTTGAGTAACTAGAGGCCAGTGGAGCACAGAACCCAAGGCAGCATGGGTTCTGGCAGGAAGGTCATGTCAGATGAATCTAATAGATGTCTTTGACTGGGTGACCAAAGTAGTAGACCAGGGAGGGGCTGTGGACATGGCCTACCTAGACTTTAGAAGGCATTTGACACAGTCCCACAAAAGATTAATAGTCAAATTAACCAGCCTGGGAGTGGGTCCCAGGGTGGTAGCCTGGGTAAAACATTGGCTGCACAACAGGACACAGAAGGTAATTGTAAATGGAGTCCACTCTGAAGAAACAGGGGTTACTAATGGGGTACCGCAGGGTTCAGTATTGGGTCCAGTCCTTTTTAATGTCTTCATCAGTGACATTGCAGAGGGACTGGAAGGAAAAGTATGCCTTTTTGTAGATGACACAAAGATCTGCAACAGGGTTGATAAACAAGGAGGCATGGAAAGGATGAAAATGGACTTGGCAAGGTTGGAGGAATGGTCAGAAGTATGGCAGCTAGGATTCAATGCAAAGAAGTGCAAAATAATGCACCTGGGAAACAAGAACCCAGGGAAGAATACACAATGGGTGGGAGGTAGTAACAACAACAAAAAAGGAAAGAGACCTGGGGGTAATCATATCAGATGACCTTAAGGTTAGCAAGCAATGTGAGAAGGCAGTAGGGAGGGCTGGGGGTATACTGGGATGCATAGGGAGAGGCATCAGCAGCAGAAAACAGGAAGTTGTTATCCCTCTGTACAGACAGTTGGTGAGACCCCATCTGGAGTACTGTGACCAGTTCTGGAGACCCCATCTCCACAAGGACATAGACAGGATAGAGGTAGTCCAGAGGAGGGCAACTAAATGGTACAGGGTCTGCAAGAGAAGCCGTATGAGGAGAGACTAAAGGAGCTTAATATATATACCCTTGAGGAAAAGAAGGAGGGGGACATGATAGAAACTTTTAAGTACCTCAGTGCAGTCAACAAAGTCCAAGAGGTAGCATCTTTCAGAAAAGAGACTTGCAAGAACAAGGGGACACAATTTAAAGACAGAAGGAGGCGGTTCAGGGCAATATGAAGAATATTATTTCACAGAGAGGGTAGTGGATGCATGGAACAGCCTTCTTGAGGAGGTTGTGGGGTCTAAAACTGTGGAAGAATTCAAGAATGCATGGGACAGACATAAGGCAATTCTTGTGGGGGGTAGGAAGAAATAGGCTGTTGGTTAACTAGGATCTGTGGCCTATCCTGTAGGTAGGGAAATGGGCAGACTAGATGGGCCAAGCGGTCCTTATCTGCCGTCAAAGTCTATGTTTCTATGTTTCTATTGTATTGTTTTCTTTGTATGGACAACCTTCTGTGCAATTCCTTTCATGGAACCAAGAACCATGAAGTGACAGACAAAACTCCAAATTCTTGATTCCATGAAAAAAACCGCACAGAATGTTGCCCATACAAAGAAAACAGCACAAAACACAACTGACAGCTTCAGCTTTTATCCAGGCACAGTTAAATAGAGACCCTTTAGAGGTATGAATGTGATTTATGAAAATAGAGACTTTTCAAACAGCTGCACATAAGTAATCAATTCCTGTCTCTTTTAAAGTTATTTGCACTTGAAGATGGTTAACATTGCTACTGAGGCCAAACACTCTAAATGAGTTCTAAATCTTTTGTGACACGCCCAGCTTGAAGATAGCAGTGCTATCTCATGTGTGGTCTATGAGATATCTTTTTTATCTACCTGAACAGAGAGCCACAGGTGTATAAATGAGACCTTGAATCCAAAAATCATACTGTTACTAGGTAGTTGTAATACAACACTAACATTTGCTGGTACATTATATCTGAAGGATAACGATAGACAGGTAGTACAAAAAAAGGAAGAAAATCAATGTATTTATTTTTTCGTTTTTGTTAACAAGGTTAGCACATTAGACAGTTACTCTACTATTTTCCAGTACAGTATAAGAAAGGAAATTGCAGCACAAAAACACCGGAAAAATAAGTTACAGGAAGGTTGACAGCAAGCTGCATTAGAATGTAACTCACAGTGGGCATATTAAAGATTATCAACACTTACTATTGTTATTCTGTACCTTCTACAGTATTATGAGGAGAGCAGCAAATAGACTGGCTACTTACTGGCCAACATTTAATACCAATCAATGCATTATAAGGAGTACCTGTTAAATAATGAAAAGAAAATAGCAATAAAAAGAACCTCTTTATATTTGTTGGCAGTGGCAAAAAAAAAGAGACACCATTTTAAAAGCACTGAATAGCAAAGATTGTTTTTAAAACTAGAAGAAATTGGCTGCAATTATAGAAAGGATGCCCTGCTTTAATAATTTACTTTTTGTGACCTACTGTAATATTGGCTGGATAACTGAAAAGTAATATGTAGGGGCCCATTTGGGAGGAAGGATGATTGTTAAACATGATGGTACTTATTTGTAAAAGCACTTTCCAGTTGTTGTGTTATGTACTGAATTTGTATGATGTCTTGAGCATTGGAATGGCTTCAATCTGTCTTGATTGCATGAAGGTTTTAAATGTAATCTCTTTTTCACAATTGCTGCAATAGTTTATAAAGATAATCTTTATTGAACAATAAAATGTATAGCCTGCACTCAACAAGGAGTTTGAACAGGATGATTTTTATACAGAACAATGGCTAACCATATACTATAAAACAATTAGAATTGTAACTATTAAAACATTCAGTTAAAAAAAGATTAAACAGTTTAATAATCACATTATGGTACTCCAGGGGTTGGGTTACCTTTGTTAATCTATACCTGGGGCATTGGGCACTCAGCTTTGCCTCATACCTCATGATTTCCCAACGCTTAGATCAGAAGACAGTAAACCAGCACTTGGTTATGCCCTAATGCTTCAAATCAGTATGAGAGATATTTTTTAAACTTTCAAAATAATACAGATGTTCAAAGAGGAAAACTTTCTTTTTAATTTTCTTACTCCAGAAAAGTTAAGTTTAGGGGAAGGGGAACATTGTTTAACCAGGAAAGGCACACTAAACTAAGACATGTTTCCAGGTGTGACCTGGGAGCACAAGAATGTTAAGTGTCTTGCTCAGGGTTACACAATATATGAAAGTGGGCTGTGGGATTCAAACCCAGGTCTCCAGGTTTGCAGCTTAGAGCCCTAAACCACAGCACTATACTGACTCCTGTTTTACTGGTACAAGCAAAATAATTCAATCAAGAAGAAGAAGAAGAAGAATCAGCATTTATATAGTGCTTTTCATACACAGTGTATCCCAAAGTGCTTTACAAGCAATGCTAGACTGGTAGTGAAGTGACTGAATGAGTAGTGGTGACCATATCGCACATTAGCACGCACACACAGCCTGGATAATTGCATGAACTGGTTTATGGGAAGTGGAATGTTAGCCAGAACACTGGGAATGTCCCCTACTCTTTGCAAAGAGTACACAGGGTTCTTTTATTTCCACCTGGACAACACCAGGATGGGTAGAAGGGACCTCGGTTTAACCTCTCATTTGAAGGACAGCACACCCCAGCAGTACAGCACCCCCCTAATACTGCTCTCAGATGCCAGCATTTTAGGTGCAAGTTAAATCCCAGTGTGGGATGAGAACCCACAACCTTCTGGTCTAGAGGCAGATGTGCTACCAGCTGAGCCACTCTGACACCTATAGGCTAAATTAAAGAGTTTTTTGTACTAATTACAAAGGTGTTATTCTGAATACTGGACACAGCAAAGTTTAATTTAACCCAAGAATAGATATTAATGTTCTGTTGTTCATACTGTGTTTTGAAGCTTTTTCCTTCAATGAAGCAACATTAACAGGGGATGAGGCTGCAGAGAAAAGAGGCAGTGATTTGATTTGTTAGCTTTAGTGGTGTGCAGAATTTTAAAATTCTGATGGAACAAAATTCCGTGGAATATTCAGAAATGGAATGGCAGAATTCCGTAGCACAAAATAGTCACGGAATGATTTTCCAAGGAAAAATCACTGTTCTGTGGAATATTATTCTGCGGATCTCAATATTTTCTGTGAAAATTGTTGCGGAATAATTTTCTGTGGAAAAAAACTGTTTCACGGAATATTATTCCATGGATCACAGTAGGCGGACTTCCGCAGGTGAACAAGAGAAATTCCAGCAGAAATTCCACTGTCTGAATGGTCATTCCGCACTAATTCTGCTGGCAGAATTCCGCATTCTGCACAGCACTAGTTAGCTTCCTTAATTCATTCCATAATGAAAATAAATGAAGTAAATTAGATAATACATCTCTTTTACTCCATTGTAAAACCAATTTTATTAATAAAAAGAAGGCAGGAACACCCAAGTAATTCCTCTGTACACTGTTGTAAGACCGGGAAGACTGACTCTGTGGCAGATCATGATGTCTAAGATCAGCCTGCCTCCCCTCCTTTCACAGAGTAACTTGTGACTTGTCTCTGCATTTGACCTGAAGTCTAGTCCATTGAGCAGGGCTGGATCTGCCAGTGATCAGGTTCTGACCTGTGGCAAGACAGTGGGAACCAGGCTGCTCTTGTAATTGCCAGGAAAGCTCCAATGATGGGTTACGTACTGGATGTCAAAGTTCAAAACAAAATGGCTTTTATTCAGCAGGACAACATCAACTGAAAGGAGATGACTTCTGCATTCAGACAAAAGAAAGGAAATTAAAAAGAAAACCAGCTGGTTTTCTTGATCAACCTCCATCCAGACAAAGGCAAACAGGATGCTGGAGCACATTGGGGGGAGAGAGTACTGACAGCAAAAGGAAGGAGGTATTTACATGAGAAAGGGTCCTGAAGGAACTGGAAGTAATAAGAGTTGATAAAGCAATGGGGCCAGATGGGGTGCACCCCAGGGTCCTTAAAGAACTAAGAGAGGTGGTGGCTGAACCTCTGGCTATTCTGTTTAGCCGATCACTGGAAACAGGGGAGGTACCCAAAGACTGGAGGACAGCAGATGTAGTCCCTTATACAAAAGTGGGAACAAAGAGGAAGCAGAGAACTACAGACCAGTCAGCCTCACCTCGGTAGTGGGGGAAGATCATGGAAGCACTACTGAAAGAGAGATTGGTGGAACATCTGGTTGTCAATGGACTACAGGACCCAAGGCAGCATGGTTTCACCAGGGGAGTCATGTCAGACCAACCTCATTGAATTTTTGACTGGGTGACTAGGAGGTGGATCAGGGGAGGGCAGTAGACATGGCCTATCTGGACTTCAGACAAGGCCTTTGACACTGTGCCACATAGAAGACTATTACACAAACTGGGGAATATGGGTGTGGGCAGGACAGTAGTGTGGTGGTAGGTAACTGGCTGGGTGGCAGGACACAGAGGGTGGTGGTAAATGGCTGTCACCCACAGAGGAAGAGTGACCAGTGGGGTACCACAGGGATCAGTGCTGGGACCGGTCCTATTCAACATCTTCATCAGTGACATTCTGCAGGACCTAGAAGGCAGAATTTCACTGTTTGCTGATGACACAAAGCTCTGTAACAGAGTAGACACACCAGAGGGTGTAGACAGAATGAGAAGGACCTGCAGAAACTTGAAGAATGGTCAGGGGTTTGGCAGTTGAAATTCAATGCAAGGAAGTGCAAGATAATGCATATGGGGCACAAAATCTGGCACAATATATCAGTTGGGGGTGAGGATATAGCATGCACCAAGCAGGAAGGGGATCTTGGGGTTATCATCTCCTGATGACCTCAAGGTAAGAAACAGTGTGACAAGGCAGCAGGTAAAGCAAATAGGATGCTGGGATGTATAGGCAGGGGCATCACCAGCAGGAAAAGGGAGGTCATAATTCCGCTATACAAGACACTAGTGAGGCCCCACCTGAGTACAGTGTACAGTTCTGGAGACCATACCTATGTAAGGACATAGACAGGTAGAGAAGGTTCAGAGGAGGGCAACAAAGATGGTGCATGGATTGCATCACAAGTCCTATGAAGACAGGTTGAAGGAACTGAACATGTACTCCCTGGAGGACAGGAGGGAGAGGGGATATGATAGAGACATACAAGTATCTTACAGGGAGGAACAGGGTGCAGGAATACACTATTTTTAAGCAAAAAAGATGTTCCAGGACTAAAGGGCATGGGATGAAGTTGGAGGGAGGACGATTCAGAGGAAACATGAGGAAGAATTTCTTCATAGAACGGGTGGTGGACAAGTGGAACACCCTGCCAGAGGAAGTGGTGGGGGCTGAAACAATCACGGGATTTAAGATTGCATGGGATAGACATAAAGGAATTCTGGAGGTCAGGGGTAAGGGGCAACAGACTTCTAGGAAAACATAAACTGAACTTACAAGCTCAAATGGGCAGACTCAGTGGGCCAAAGGCCCTTATCTGCCGACACTGTCTATGTATCTATGTACTACCTCTCTGTAGATCACTGGTGAGGCCACACCTGGGCTATTGTGCCCAGTTCTGAAGTCCTCACCTGAGAAAAGAAAGGACAGGCTGAAGATGGTACAATATAGGGTAACCAAAATGATTCAGGGCCAGCAGCAGATCTTATGAGGATCAGCTTAAGGCACTGAACAAAGACTCGCTGTAGGCCAGATGACAGATGGGTGATATGATGGAGAGCGCTTCAAGTTCCTGAAAGGAATGAACATGGTAAATTGCAAGGAACTACTGTGCAGGGATAGTGAACTAAGAACATGAGACATGAGTGGAACCTGCCAGGGGCAGATTTAGGAAGGATGTGAGAAAGTATTTTTTAAAGAGAGAGTGGTTGAGCCATGGAATGGTTTGCCAACTGATGTGATGGGCACCAAAACCATTAATGGTTTGAAGCATGACTGAAGAGAGTGAAGGGCTCAGTAATTATTCTGGGCATTACTAGTAAAACAGGGAGCATGGGTGTGGAGTGGCTAAAACATCACATAGGCAAAAGGTCTTGGGATATGATAGGGTGTTATGGGCAGAATACATGGATCAGTGGTCTGTTTCTGCCATCATTGTCTATGTTTCTAGCCAGGCCATTTTCCCAGGTCTCCCTGCTCTGTTTGGCATGTATTCTGCAGCATCCTCATTTATTCTCTGGACTCAACTCTGTTCTGCTCTCTGTGGCGAGACTCCTAATGAAATAATCTGGGGTTGCACAGGTGGTCCAGAGGGCTGCAGCAACTCTCTAATAGTAAGTTACAGGGCATCCTAGAGAACTTCACAAGCCATGCAAGGTCTCTTTGCAGCCCAAACCTTTCCACTGTTGTGGGTTTGCAGGCTGGAGGCCCTTCTGCTATCCTTGTTTCACTCCTGTTAGGGCAAATACCAGTGGTACCTTGTGGGGAGATGGGTATATAGATATAGATATATATTTATTGAAATGTTTCAACAGGAAGGCACACTGAGCAACAAGTCGCTCATCTCCCAGTGCAGTCTGTGGGGGGGAGGGGTACAATATGAATGAGATATTAAACATTCAGGTTACAAGATCAATATTAACATACAGTTGTAAGGCAGGTGTTACAAACAGTGTTACAACAGTGTTGCGCATAACATGTAGACAGAGTGGACAATAATAAGTGCCAGTCAATAAGTAAACAAGTGCTTACGTGAAAGAAAAGGGGGAAGGGGAGGCAGGGGTGAGGTAGAGGAGGGGGAAGAGTTGTGTCCCTGGAGACCCCTTCCGGATGCGAGGAACCCTGCAAGAGACTGGGGGGACCAGAGAGAAGGGGATAAGACAGTGTCCCAGACAGACCTCTTTCGGATGGTGGGGGAAGGTAGTAGATGAGAGATACAAGCCCCTTGGGAAGGGTAGGAGAGGGACCCATGGAGAGCATTCAGGGTCCTTTGTATTCTGTGAGAGATCAAGGGAGGCCAGTAAGGGGCACAATTTGGGGGAAGGGGAGGAGGGCTAGAGATTTGGGGAGTGGGTGCTCACAGGGTAAAGTAAAGGTGAGGGTAGAGGGCTAGGGTTTGTCCAGGGATTAGAGGAGGGAATTAGGGGGGGACATGGCAGGAGCAGCTATGTGCAAGTTAATTATTGAGGGCTGAGCTGATGGAGCGGGTGGAGGATGAGTGCCAGATTTGAGTAGGAGGGACTTCCACATTTTTGGGAGGCAGTGAGAGTAACTGGATTGTCTGATTTCGGTGGATCTACAGGGGACAACCAGGGTACAGGAGCTGGTTGATCCAAGGGAAAGGGAGGATGGGGAGGTTATCAAGGAGGAGGTGAAGTAGGAAGGGAGCTCACCCAACCAGAGCTTGGAGGTGGATTTAGCACAGTGGGAGAGTCACCTATTTGTTAAGAGAGGGGATGGATAGGGCATAATAAAGATCACAGTGATGGGTGCTACGGGGGTGCATCTAGGGAAAAACAGCAGAAGAAATTGAAGAGGGTGTCCATTCTGGCCAGAGAGGATTTTGTGGCAGCACCATAGACTATGTCACAGTAGTAAAAAATGGGCAGTATCATCTTCTGAACAATTTCACGACTAGCAGTAGGAGGGATGCAACTACAGTTCCAGAACAGGGCACCATGCTTGGGGCACAGTTTTTTCTGGATGGCATCAATATGTCCAGAGAAGTTTAGGTGTTGGTTCAACCAAACACCTGAGTACCTGAAGGAGGATGTGTCTTCAAGTAAAGTCCCATCAAGGGTGTGGAAAGTGGGTAGGGAAGGGAAGCCTAGAGATTCTCTGCCTTGTGCCAATGGTCATGATGACAGTCTTCTTGGCAGTGAGGAAAAGTTGATGGTTAGCAAACCAGAGCTGAACCTTGTTGAAGTCTTCCTGTATGCTGGTTGTAACCTCATCAGGACAGGAGCCAGATGCATACAGGACTGTATCATTTGCATACATATGTGTAGTGGAGGAGGGGGAGCAAACAGAGGGAAGGTCATTTAAGAAGATGGAGACTAGGAGGGCCATAATACTGAGCCCTGGGGGACTCCAGTGCTAATCTGGAGAGGAGGGGTGGTGGCGTCCAAGACCTTAACTGATTAGGTTCTGCCAATAAGGTAGGCCTTGAACCAGTTTGTGGTGGACAGAGATAGACCAACCGCTGGGAATGAGTCAAGGAGAAGGGAGTGGCAAATGGTGGTGAAGGCCTTTGCCAGGTTGACAAAAATGGCAGAGGTAATGTGGCCATTGTCCATCACAGTTAGGATGGACTCTGTGAGCCATAGGAGAGAGGTGGTGGTTGAATGGTTTTTCCTGAAACCAGACTGGAAAAGGGCGAAAAAGGAGGTGTCAGATAGAAAAGAGGTGAGTTGGAAGAGGACAATGTGTTCTTGAAGCTTGGCAAGAGTAGGGAGGAGAGAAAAAGGGGAGATAGTTGCCAGGGGATGAGGGGTCTGCCCCTTTGGGTAGAGGGAGGACCACAGCGTGTTTCCATGAAGAGGGGACCGAGGCAGAAGAGAGTGAGAGATTTAGGATTATTTAGAGGGTGTAGGCAATCACAGAAGCAGGAAGGGGGAGGAGTTTTGGGTCAAGGCCATCGAGGAGGCACATTTAGAGCGGTTGATGGTAAGGAGGGCGCTTAGGGCATCATTTGGGGTTACAGTAGTGAAAAAGAAGGGAAGGTGAGAGGGCGGTGGAGGGGGCACACCAGTAGAAGGTGGGGAGGGGAAAGGGATATATAAAAATAGGGTAATACAATGGTAAGCTGTCAGATAAATGATTTACCTACACAAGTGCTATCTGACCTTGGTAACCCCATGAGTGGCGTAAGCCACGAGTGAAGTGCCAAAGCTTAAACAGCACAAGTGAAGATAAATCATTTATCTGACAGCTCAACATTGTTTATTTCATTTCTGCAATTGGGATGCTTTCTGTTTGTGCAGGTACATTTGCTTTTGACTGTTTATCTTTTTTTTAATGATAATTTCTGAGACTTTTTGTTAACTTTCCTACTGTATGTCCTCCTAGCATAGTAGTTGCTATTAAATGAAACACCACTCATTGTGTTGAAAATTGTGTGCAAGTTCCTATTTTTACATAGAACTGCTTCAGTATATTTTAACATTGAGTCACCTATAAATAGTACATCCTGTGTATCTTGTGCATGGGGGTTATATCCTGGTATACAATAGGGGATCCTTGTTGCATGTGGGGGATCCGGCTATCCGGCTCCTCCTTTGCTTTTTCAGAATGTTGCCGCCCCCATGTTCTTCTATTGCGAGTGCACTAAACCTATTTGGTGTTAGTAAATTTGATGTACCCCCAATATTTCTTCTACCTCTTTTGTTACATGCTGTTTTATTTACTAGATACCATTTATTAGGCTCTCCTTCCTGATTTTCGTTTACTGGGACCTGAATGTCTGTAGCCTGTTGGTCATGAGGAATTGTTTCTGACATACTATCCACCATGCCATCTATATATTGTTCAAGTGAGGATGTATCAGCTTGCACTTTTATTCTCTCCTTTAGTTGATCAATTTCAAATTCTAGGGTCTTTATTTTAAAACACTTGCAACACATGAAATCTAGTTCGACTTCCCCCTCAGCATACATATTACAGCCAGTACATAGCTTCATTTTGGTTACCTTATGTTTCCTTTATTAAATTTATTTTCTCCCAGCAGTGTCTCTGCGCGTGGAAACGCACGCCTTGCTCACTCTCGCCCTGCTAGCTGCAGGGGCAAGTTTTAAGCCCCAAATGACATGGAAGTTAATTCCCGGGGTCGCGTTGTCCTCGCAACTAAATGTTGCGATAAACTGTATATTTGGGACCAGATATTCAAAAGAGTTGAGCCATGCGCAATAGGGTTGCGCCTGCGCAAGTCCAAAATTGCGCCATTCTGTGATATTCTACAGGAGACAGTTGCACCACCGAAATCATGCTGAGCAACAGCGCAATGATAATGAGGCATGTACGGCGAGAGGAGAACCATGCATCGTGGCACGGTGTGATGGTAAAGCGACTTGCTCATGCGCCAATAGGGAAACAAGCAGAAGTTACAGCCATAGCTGAAATGAGCCAAAATAAAAAGGAGCAAGGGAGAGGCACAAGAACACTATAGGGAAGCCACATGAGGCAGTACTCTAGCCAGACAGACAGGGCAGGAGGGACACACAGGGCAGGCCAGAGAAATGGCACCCTGAACACACAGGCACAGGGAAGGTGTGGGGAGCCACAGCCAGTGCAGAAGGGGGAAGTGCCACACAGCACAGAGGCCACCACAGGCAGGTGTTCCTGGTGCAGGGGAAGTAGCAGGGAGGACAGCGGGGGGAATACAGTAACAGCTGCCAGGGTGGGTGAACACAAGCCAGGGACATGGCCAGTGCCACCTTCCAGATGGAGGCCGTTATGAGGGGATGAGAAGGCAGCCAGCAGGGGGGCGTGGCCGTGGAAGGGCCCATCGGTGGTATGCCCCCAGCAGGCAGTACTAAGCCCACACCTGCTTCGAACTGTACACTGATACTGAGATTGTGGGCTGGTACCTCCTGAATAGGGCAATTCTGAGGCGGCTCTGTGAGCTGTGCAGTGATGTGATGCAGGCACCCACACGATGGAGCCATGCCCTGTCAGTGGAGACTAAAGTAACAGCCTGCATGTGCTTGCTCACCATGGGTACCTTCCAGAGACCAACTGGGAACACCACAGGCATAACCCAGTCAGCCATGTCATGTCACCTCACCCAATTCCTCAGCATAGTACTGCCAAATGCTGCGGAGTACATCCATTTCCCCAGTACACCGGCGGAAAGCACAGTAAACATACAGGAGTTCCACAGGGTAGCACGTATGCCTGGCATGCTAGGGGCAATAGACTGCACCCATGTGGCCATATGTACACCACCTGGCCCTGAGGGGGCCGCATACATCAATCGCAAGGGCTATGCCAGCATCAACTGCCAGGTGGTGTGCAACACCAGGGGGTGCATAATCAATGTCTGTGCCACGCACCCTGGGGGAGCACACAATGCCTTCATCTGGCACCAGTCAGCACTGTGCCACAGATTCAAGAGTGGGGACATCCCCACTGGACACCTAGTGGGTGAGTATGCAAACCACACGGACAATCATAGGGCCTGGGGAGGAGCATGGCCAGAGGTGACATGGGTAGTGGCCTACATGGCCTGGGGCAGGGCAGTGCTGATCACCAAACTAACCTCCACCCTGTACACACAGGTGACAGTGGATACCCACTCCGTCCCTGGCTGCTCACACCCTACCGACAGCCCGTGACCCCATCGCAGCAACGCTACAATGAGGCACACGCCACCACACGTAATGTCATTGAGCGGGTGTTCAGGATGCTGAAGGCACACTTCCATTGCCTGGACACCTCTGGCAGTGCCCTACAGTACAGCCCCTCAAAGGCCTGTGGGCTAATCCTGGCCTGTTGCATCCTGTACAACATGGCCAACGAATGTGGGATAGCCATACAGGTCAAAGAGAGGGACAGTGATGGGGACAATGAGGACGCCGGTGATGATGGTGATGGGCAGCCCCCCCTTGGACGATGGGACCCCTGACTGATCCGGCTGGCACAGATGCACTGGGACATCATCACAGAGGAGCACTTCAGCCAACCCAGGTAAGTCATGTGCAACCACCAGTGGCTAAGGCGTAGCCCACAAACACGCATGGACACACACCAGGGGTGCATGCCATCAAGGGAAGTGGCAGGGCACAGAAGCACACACACAACCAGGGATGGGTGAGGATTAACATGCCACGCAGATGGACACACACACACATGCACACACACAATGCACCAAACGTGCACAGAGGGCAGGAGGCACACCGACCCAGAACGTCAACCCTAGCAACACACATGTCCACAGGCCACCACGCCCACTGCCTGTCCATGTGCGTGTGTCAGATGCTGAGCACCATTGCACATTGTTGTACAGCGCAATGCAGGCATCATCATGCACACGCAACTGTGGACAGCGGCGGGAGTGTGCAGGTGGACTGTGTGTCTGCAGAGCCGGGTACCCTCCGTGCACTTCCCACTGAAACACATAATGCACTCAGGGCAGCACCAGACAGTCAGCACTGGGAGACAGGTCAATCATGCAACACAGTGCCCGGCTGCCATGGATGCGTGGGTGGCCCCCGAGACCCGCCAGCTCTGACAGGCTGACCACTGGCCTCATGGGGTGGTACAGATGGTTCCGCAGGGATTCCACTGCATGAACATGACTGTGCTTGCACAGGGGTCTGCAGCACACTGAACATGCCTGCACCAGGAGTGCTCGGGATGCCCACAGCTGATCCCGGTGTCGACAGGGTGGGAGTCGCATGACGCCAGGAACGGGGGTGGACAGTGCACTGCTTGGTGTCCACGTTGCATGGGTATCTGACTGTGTGCCCATTGTGGCCATGACAGCAGTGAATGCCTGTGCATGCCTGTCAAAGGCAGCGGTCACATCCTCCCACAAATGGTCCATCCCTGCCAGGATCTGAGCAGTGTCCCTGCTGTGACGGTCCTCTGCCTGCTCCAGAGCCACACGCAGTGCATCCACTGATGTCGCAAGCCGCATCTGCTGCTGGACTGATGCTTGCAGTTGGCGGGTGTGCTCATCCAAGAGGTCATCTGCCTCTTCAGCATCCTGTCCCACAGGGTGTGCACGGCCCTGATGATCAGCACCCCTTGAGGGTGGGTGCTGCCTACCAGGACCAGGTCTGGGGATGTCCACAGACAGTGCAAAAATGCCACCACTGAACCCTGTACCCCCAAGCCCATTGGCTGACTGTTGATGCTGCCCCTCCCGCTGCCGCTCCCCAGGTCTAATTGGTGCTGCCGCAGTGGTCGCAACAGTCCCACTGTCCTGAACAGACACCAGTACTGTCCACTTTTGCTGACAGGCACAGGCTGGGACTGTGCTGGCATGCAGGCCTCCATGGCAGCACCACCCACAGCCATGGGTTTGAAGTGCCCTGCTGTGTGGCCATCCCATGGCACACAAGTGTCACTGTCCATGACGTTAGCGTCATCATCATAGGTGACAGACTCTGCACCGGCCCCAGTCACAGCATGCTGGCATCCGTGGATGCTGGCACGCTGGAACACACTCAGGGCTTCCTCCACACCTGTTAAAACAACATCAGTGTAAACAGCCAGGTGGCCCCACTGTCGCAATGATCCATGTATACCTGTGGAGCTGGATGGGCCCTCCTCCATCTCCAGCTGACTGTCCTCAGTGGACAGGCCCACCACTGATGACACATGCAGATGCTCAGGATCTGTAAGGGAAAGCAAAGTCGCGTTAATGCATGTGACCTACCCTGCCCCCCCACAGACAGACCATGACTTCCATGCAGTGATGGACCACCACCCGTCTGGAAGCCACCACCCGGAACACCCTCAATGGCACTGCGCTGCATGCTTCCAGCAAGCTTTTCCTCCTATTAGGTCAGCTGGACCACCTCCAACTGTCCCCCATCTGTTGCAGCTCATGCTGCCCTGATGGCAGCCACCTTCTCCTTTATCCTCCTCCTGTCTGTGCCCATCTTTTTCTTACACTCCTGCATGGAGCGCTGGTGGCTGCCATGCAGGTTCACAGCACGTGCCACCTCCTCCCATGCAGCAGCACGGGCTTGAGTTGTTCCCCGCCATCCACTGAGAAGCGGCTCCTGATATAGGTAGGCCTCAAACAGGGCTTCAGTTTCGGCCTTGTAAAGTTAGGCTCCTCCTCCCCACCACTGAGTTCCTCCTCTCCAACAACTTGCTCAGTCATTGTGTAGCCTGTAAGAATGGCAGTTGTTACCTGTGACTGTGCAGTCCCATGCATGTCCCTAAATCCACAGTCCACATTCCCAAACAGCATGCAACTCACCAGTAGACTGCAGTAACCGACTATGGCCACTGCAGCCCAATGTCACACTTTTATAGCGCAACCCATTCAAATGAGGAGACGCACAACTTTAAGGAGATGCAAATTGCAGTGCTGCATCATTGAATGGCTGATTAGGTGATTTGCATATGATGGCTGAATATCGCGCTGTTGCGTTTTGCGCAATTGTTTTGAACGTGCTGAGCCAATGGTGCGGTTCTGTGATGTACATGACACTCACCGCGCATACTCAGGTTTCTGATGCAGGCGCTCGCTGGCGCTGATGATGTGCTGTGCACGTAGGCAATGCAGGGCACAGCCACCATTGTGCCAGTGGCGCCATAGTAATGGTCACTACATGGCGCTGTGGCACTGGGCCATCAAGGTGTACTGGGCCAAATGCATGGTAGGCTACTAATGGCGGTGGCACACAGGCAGCCAATCACACTACACACATTGGGTTCCAGTGGTGCTGTGCAGGTCCATGCGCAGAGACCCTTAACCCTGTGCCCGACCTTTGCCCCCTAGACGCCATGCATCGGGCATGATGTGACCTCATTGCGCTGTTCGGTGAGAGCGCGGATAGGGAATGAAAGGCTGTACTGTGCAGCATTTGTACATGGGGAGCCGTGACCGCAGAGTGCCATATTGCCAAACTGAGCAGCTAGAATGGCACACAGGAGGGCAGCCCAGTGGTCTGCACAGAGCTGGCCAACCTAGAGGCCATTGTGGAGCCACACCATGGGTCTCTGTTCAGGGAGGCACCCTGGACAGGTCCAGGACCCAGGTGTGGCAGGAGGTGGCCACTACACTAGATGAGGCCACAGGATGGGGGAGGAGCACCGAGCAGTGCCGCCACAGGCACGGGGACCGCAGTGGAGAGCCGGGCTACTGGCACACCTGCAGGCATGTGCCAGGAGGGGCATGGTGCCATGGCCAGGTAGGGGTTACGTCAACACACTTTTATCTTCCATATGGGTAACAGTGTTGTATGTGTCCAGCACATAGGGAAGGGACTGTCCGGGGTTGGCTGTGGTGGTGTTCAAAGGGTGTGGTGTGGGTGGGTCTGGCTTGGTGGGAGGACACAGACCTGGGAGCAGGGGGACTTTGCTATGGGATTTACTGATGTTCCTCTCTCCATGTTTGTCCCACAGGCCCGGAGGAATGCTGCCGTGCCCGTGAAGAGTGGCGGCAGGAAGAGCAGGGTGCAGCAAGGTGGGACGAGAGCCCTCACTGCCTACTGGACCAGCCCGATGAAGGTGGGTGCCATACATCCATGATTACTATTGCATGCTGTGTGACAGGATGGGCAGCAGGGCATGGCCACCATCCATCGACACCACTGCCATGCATGCAACTTCTTACAGTCAACACTGTCCAGTGGCAACACATGTCTGGGAGTGCGTCAATGGAGGTCCATGCGTGCACCACGTGCATGGCTGTGCCACTGCCTTTGCACCACATAGCCATGATCACTAAACAACCACGGTGGTGCTGTGCATGACTTGGCCAGTGGGTGTATGTGCAGCGTTCCGCATGGCTGTATGCACCTGGGTGGGCAGGTCATGTGGACGTGATCACTGCGGGTGGTCATACACCATCACAGAGGTATGTCCCATGGCCGTATGCCATGCACAGTGGGTGGGCTGTATGGGGTTGTGCATTCATACCTATTGACTGTGCTCCCTTGTCCTAGGTACATGCCATCTATGGGAAATAAGGGAGGCACTGCGGGAGATACTCCAGGTGGTGAAGGCTTCGCTGGACATCCTCAGATGGATAGACGACACTGGGATCCTGTGGAGGGACAGAGCTCAGAGGAGTTGGAGCGGGGAGAGGTGCTCCCACTAAGGATCAATCAGTCCCTGTATTTCCCTACCCCCTGGACCCAACCTCACACCCCTCCTTTCCTGTCCCATTTGTCCACCCCTGCACCCTACCCACTCCCACCTTGTTTGTGGCCCCCACAACCTTGTTTATAGTTTGTATTTAATATTGTAAATAGTTGAATTTTATATGTTTGCTCAATACATTTAATTTTGATATGAATACTGTGGTGGTCTCTGATTTGCAGCAGGCTATAGGTGGTCAGCTGCAGTGGTGTGCATGGTGTCAGGGGTGGTGTGGTCATGGGTATGTGTGTGTGTCCATGTGTAGGTGACTATGGTGTGGGGGTAACTATCAGTCAGTGTCTGTGGTGTTTGTGTTGTGCCCTGAGCACTGGATGACTGTGTGCAGTGGTCCATGGTGTGTGCTCTGTGTCCATGGTGTACCCATCGGCCCATCCATGGCCTGTGCAGCTGACACACATGCATGTCTGTGACCTACAGGGTCTGCTGGCATGTCAGTGGTGGCAGTCCCTGCAGGGCAGCCATTATACCTGTCACATTGCTGGGTTGCCTTCTGTCACTGGTGTGGTGCATGTCTGCCTCGGGTGGCACTGTGGGCTCCACAGTTGTTGTCCCACCTCCATGCTGTGAATTGTGTGTGTTGCAGGGGATGTGCCCCACTGTCTGTGACTTGTGCTCTGGGTGAATGATGGTGGTGTATGGGTCCACAGTGCCTGCGCAGGGTGGCTGGCACTCCAGTGCCATGGAGGACTGTGGGTTGTGTGCACACAGTTTACATGGGCCCACGCTGGGGGCTTGGTTGCCCCACCACTGCGTCCCTGTGTTGTTGTGCCCTTGGGTATGGTGGGTGTCTGTCCATACACTGTGTGGCATCTGGTGTGGTGCATGCTTCTATGCACCACTGTGGGTGCCTGTGCTGGCAGTTGTGTCCAGTGGTGGTTGTGGTGTGTCATTGGAATACTGTGCAGGGTGCTGTACCACTGGTGGTGGTGTCCGGGGCATGCCCTGTCCCATGTGGGGTACCTCATGTGCTGATGCATGGTTGGTCTCTCAGCAGTACCTCGGGGGGACTGTGCATGGTGTCACTGTGTCTGCCGTTGTTGCATTGCTGTGTGCTGCCATCTGCTGATGGGTGCTCATGGTGGGGCTGGCTAGCATGGTTCAGTGGTGCACAGGGTTGCAGTGTCACAGAGGGGGTGGTGGCATGTATGGGGTTTCCTGCAGTGGTGGTCACTGCTCATGGGAGGGTGTCTGAGGATCACGGTGCAGGGTTTGCTCTGCATTGGGGGGATGGTGTGGCACGGGGTGGTCAGCCCTCCTTGTGTGCCAGTCACAGCTTGCCGGTAGGTGTGGTGGGGCACCATGGTCCGGCTGTGGGTTGTTTGCTTATCTCCATGGGCCAGTGGTTATTCCAGCCCTCCCCCAGTTGTGCAGTGCATGGGGTGTGGGGACAATGTCTGTTCTGCTGTGTGTTCCTGTGCCCATCTGTGGCATGGGTGGTGGGCCCTACCCCTGGTTGTGCAGTTACATTGCTCTGCTGCTGGCGGGCAACCCTGGTTGGCGCTTATGGCACCTTCTGGACTGCTCAGCTGAACATCCCTTTGTTGCGCTATGATGCATCAGATCTGCTCAGCTTCCCTCCTAGTTGTGCTATGACGCAGGTGGTGTGATATTCAGTCGTTGGCTGTATGCGCAGTTTGGCCCTGCTCCATTTTAGAATATCGCGTCTCTTGCACATGGGCGCATTAGACTTGCACTTGCTCTTGCACTTGCTCCTGCTATTGCGCACTTTTTGGGTGCAGTTTGAATATCTGGACCTTTAGCTCCAAATAAAGCCCTTGTGTAATGTTAGTTCTTGCTAAGCATCCTTTTGCCACAGCAAATGAATAAAAATGCTGTTTTAGCATTTAGTAGGCAGCCCTAGTTGTAATGGACAGCACTACCCTCTTCCTACTTCCTGTTACAGGCAAGTAGAGCTCACGGATTAAAAATGCTCAATTATAACTCAGTAGTGGCAAAATACTATATCCCCACACCACCTCCACATTCACAATACAGTTTATTTCATAAATCTTTGGTATATGTCTTATATATCTTTGAGCCAAACATTTCATGCTCACAGTACCATGCTATAATGTTTCATTTTAAGGGGACAGGAATTGATTGCTTATGCAGCTGTTTGAAATGTCTCTATTTTCATAAATGATATTCATACCTTTAAAGGATCCCTATTTAACTGTGCCTGAATAAAAGCTGAAGCTGTCAGTTGTGTTTTGTATTGTTTTCTTTGTATGGACAACATTCTGTGCAGTTCCTTTCATGCAACCAAGAATCTGGAGTTTTGGTTATGTCATTTCATGGTTTCAGAACTGTGGGTACCATACTGATAAGTTCATGCTCACATTTCTAAAACCATGAAGTGACATAGACAAAACTCCAAATTCTTGATTCCATGAAAAGAACTGCACAGAATGTTGTCCATACAAAGAAAACAGCACAAAACACAACTGACCGATTCAGCTTTTATTCAGGCACAGTTAAATAGGGATCCTTTACAGGTATGAATATGATTGAAGAAAACAGAGACTTTTCAAACAGCTGCACATAAGTAATCAATTCATGTCCCCTTTAAAGTTATTTGCTCCTGTAGATGGTTAGCATTGCTACTGAGGCCAAACACTCTAAATGAGTACTGAATGTTTTGTGATATACCCAGCTTGAAGATAGCAGTGCTATCTCACGTGTGGTCTGTGAGATATCTCTTTTATCTACCTGAACAGAGAGCCACAGGTGTTGTATAAATGAGACCTTGAATCCAAAAATCATACTGTTACTAGGTAGTTGTAATAAAATACTAACATTTGCTGGTGGTGATTGGGGGGGCACCATGTTATATCTGAAGGATAACGATATACAGGTAGTACAAAAAAAGGAAGAAAATCAATGTATTTATTTTTTAGTTTTTGTTAACAAGGTTAGCACATTAGACAGTCACTCTACTATTTTCCAGTACAGTATAAGAAAGGAAATTGCAGCACAATAACCCAGGGAAAATAAGTTACAGGAAGGTTCACAGCAAGCTGCATTAGAATGTAACTCACAGTGGGCATATTAAAGATTATCAACACTTACTATTGTTATTCTGTACCTTCTACAGTATTATGAGGAGAGCAGTAAATAAATTGGCTACTTACTGGCCAACATTTAATACCAATCAATGCATTATAAAGGGTACCTGTTAACTAATGAAAAGGAAATAGCAATAAAAAGAACCTCTTTATATTTGCTGGCAGTGGCAACAAAAGAGACATCATTTTAAAAGCATTGAATAGCAAAGATTGTTCATAAAAATAGAAGAAATTGGCTGCAATTATAGAAAGGATGCCCTGCTTTAATAATTTACTTTTGTGACCTACTGTAATATTGGCTGGATACCTGAAAAGTAATACATAGGGGCCCATTTGGGAGGAAGGATTATTGTTAAATATGATGGTATTTATTTGTAAAAGCACTTTCCAGTTGTTGTGTTATGTACTGAATATGTATGATATCTTGTGTGTTGGAATGGCTTCAATCTGTCTTGATTGCATGAAGGTTTTAAATGTAATCTGTTTTTCACAATAGCTACAATAGTTTGTAAAGCTAATCTTTATTGAACAATAAAATGTATGGCCCACACTCAACAAGGAGTTTGAACAAGATGATTTTTATACAGAACAATGGCTAACCATATACTATAAAACAATTAGAATTGTAACTATTAAAACATTCACTTAAAAAAAATTAACAGTTTAATAATCACATTATGGTACTCCAGGGGTTGGATTACCTTGTTAATCTATACCTAGGGGCATTGGGCACTCAGCTTTGCCTCATACCTCATGATTTCCCAAAGGTTAGATCAGAAGACAGTAAACCAGCACTTGGTTATGCCCTAATGCTTCAAATAAATAAGACAGATATTTTTTAAACTTCAAAATAATACAGATGTTCAAAGAGGAAAGCTTTCTTTTTAATTGTCTTACTCCAGAAAAGTTAAGTTTAGGGGAAAGGGAACATTGTTTAACCAGGAAAGGCACACTAAGCTAAGACTTGTTTCCATGTGTGACCTGGGAGCACAAGAATGCTAAGTGTCTTGCTCAGGGTCACACAACATAGGGAAGTAGGCTGTGGGATTCAAACCCAAGTCTCCAGGTTTGCTGCTTTGAGCACTAAAGCACAGCGCTATACTGCCTCCTGTTTTACTGGTACAAGCACTCAAAACAATTAAATCAAGAAGAAGAAAAAGAATCAGCATTTATATAGTGCTTTACATACACAGTGTATCCCAAAGCGCTTTACAAGCAATGCTAAACTGGTAGTGAAGTGACTGAATGTGTAGTGGTGACCATATCGCACATCAGCACGCACACACAGCCTGGATAATTGCATGAACTGGTTTATGGGAAGGAGAATGTTGGCCAGGACACTGGGAATGTCTCCTACTCTTTGTGAAGAGTACCCAGGGTTCTTTTACTTCCACCTGGACAACTCCAGGATGGGTAGAAGGGACCTCAGTTTAACCTCTCATTTGAAGGATGGCACACCCCAGCAGTACAGCATCCCCCTAATACTGCACTCAGATGTCACCATTTTAGGTGCAAGTTAAATTCCAGTGTGGGATGAGAACCCACAACCTTCTGGTCCAGAGGCAGATGTGCTACCAACTGAGCCACTCTGACACCTATAGGCTAAATTAAAGGGTTTTTTTACTAATTACAAAGGGGTTATTCTGGATACTGGAAACAGCAAAGTTTAATTTAACCCATGAATAGATATTAATGTCCTGTTATTTATACTTTGTTTTGAAGCTTTTTCCTTCAATGAAGCAACACTAACAGGGGACAAGGCAGCAGAGAAAAGAGGCAGTGATTTGATTTGTTAGCTTTAGTGCTGTGCAGAATTTTCAAATTCCGATTGAACAAAATTCCGTGGAATATTCAGAAATGGAATGGCAGAATTCCGCAGCATAAAATAGTCGCGGAGTGATTTTCCAAGGAAAAATCACTGTTCTGTGCAATATTATTCTGCAGATATCAATATTTTCTGTGGGAATTGTTGCGGAATAATCTTCTGTGGAAAACAATACTGTTTCACAGAATATTATTCCATGGATCACAGTAGGCAGACTTCTGCAGGTGAACAAGAGAAATTCCAGCAGAAATTCCACTGTTTGAATGGTCATTCGACACTAATTCCGTCGGCAGAATTCCACATTCTGCACAGAACTAGTTAGCTTCCTTCATTCATACCATAATGGAAATAAAGGAAGTAAATTAGATAATACATCTCTTTTACTCCATTGTAAAACCAATTTTATTATTGAAAAGAAGGCAGGAACACCCAAGTAATTCCTTTGTACACTGTTGTAAGGACAGAAAGACAGACTCTGTGACAGATCATGATGTCTAAGATCAGCCTGCCTCCCCTCCTTTCGCAGAGTAACTTGTGACTTGTCTCAGCATTTGACCTGAAGTCTAGTCCATTGAGCAGGGCTGGATCTGCCAGTCATCAGGTTCTGACCTGTGGCAAGGCAGTGGGAACCAGGCTGCTCTTGTAATTGCCAGAAAAGCTCCAATGATGGGTTGCGCACTGGATGTCAAAGTTCAAACAAAATGGCTTTTATTCAGTAGGAAAACATCAACTGAAAGGAGATGACTTCTGCATTCAGACCAAAGAAAGGAAATTAAAAAGAAAACCAGCTGGTTTTCTTGATCTACCTCTATCCAGACAAAGGCAAACAGGATGCTGTACACACTGGGGGAGAGAGTACTGACAGCAAAAGGAAGGAGGTATTACTAGCTCTCTGTAGATCACTGGTGAGGCCACACCTGGGGTTTTGTGCCCAGTTGTGAAGTCCTCACCTGAGAAAAAATAAGAACAGGCTGAAGATGTTACAATATAGGGTAACCAAAATGATTCAGAGCCAGCAGCAGATCTTATGAGGATAAGCTTCAGGCAGTGAACATGGACTCGCTCTAGGCCAGATGACAGATGGGTGATACGATGGAGAGCGCTTCAAGTTCCTGAAAGGAATGAACATGGTAAATTGCAAGGAACTACTGTGCAGGGATAGTGAACCAAGAACATGAGACATGAGTGGAAAATGCCAGGGGCAGGTTCAGGAAGGATTTGAGAAAGTATTTTTTAAAGAGAGAGAGTGGCTGAGCTGTGGAATGGTTTGCCAGCTGATGTGATGGGCACCAAAATCATTAATGGTTTGAAGCAAGACTGAAGAGAGTGAAGGGCTCAGTAGTTATTCTAGGCATTACTAGTAAAACAGGGAGCATGGGTGTGGAGTGGCTAAAACCTCATATAGGCAAAAGGTCTTGGGATATGATAGGGTGTTACGGGAAGAATACATGGATCAGTGGTCTGTTTCTGCCATCATTGTCTATGTTTCTAGCCAGGCCATTTTCCAAGGTCTCCCTGCTCTGTTTGGCATGTATTCTGCAGCATCCTCATTTATTCTCTGGACTCAACCCTGTTCTGCTCTCTGTATCGAGACTCCTAATGAAATAATCTGGGGTTGCACAAGTGGTCCAGAGGGCTGCAGCAACTCTCTAATAGTAAGTTACAGGGCATCCCAGAGAACTTCACAAGCCATGCAAGGTATCTTTGCAGGCCAAACCTTTCCACTGTTGTGGATTTGCAGGCTGGAGGCCCTTCTGCTATCCTTGTTTCACTCTTGCTAGGGCAAATACCAGTGGTACCTTGTGGGGAGATGGATATATAGATATAGATATATATTTATTGAAATGTTTCACCAGGAAGGCACACTGAGCAACAAGTCATTCGTCTCCCAGAGCAGTCGGGGGGTAAGGGGTACAATAAGAATGAGACATTAAACATTCTGGTTACAAGATCAACATTAACATACAGTTGTAAGGCAGGTGTTACAAACAGTGTTACAACAGTGTTGTGCATAACATGTAGAAAGAGTGGACAATAATAAGTGCTGGTTAAAAAGTAAACAAGTGCTTACGTGAAAGAAAAGGGGGAAGGGGTGGCAGGGGTGAGGTGGAGGAGGGGGAAGAGTTGTGTCTCTGGAGACCCCCTCTGGATGCGAGGAACCCTGCAAGAGACTGGGGGAACCAGAGAGAAGGGGATAAGACAGTGTCCCAGGCAGACCTCTTTCGGATGGTGGAGGAAGGTAGTAGATGAGAGATACAAGCCCCTTGGGGAGGGTAGGAGAGGGACCCATGGAGAGCATTCGGGGTCCTTTACATTCTGTGCGAGATCAAGGGAGGCCAGTAAGGGGGAGCAATTTGGGGGAAGGGGAGGAGGGCTAGAGATTTAGGGAGTGGGTGTGGACAAGGTAAAGTAAAGGTGAGGGTAGAGGGCTAGGGTTTGTCCAGGGATTAGAGGAGGGAATTAGGGGGGACATGGCAGGAGCAGCTATGTGCAAGTTAATTATTGAGGGCTGAGCTGATGGAGTGGGTGGAGGATGAGTGCCGGATTTGAGTAGGAGGGAATTCCACATTTTTGGGAGGCAGTGACAGTAACTGAATTGTCTGATTTCGGTGGATCTGCAGGGGACAACCAGGGTACAGGAGCTGGTTGATCTAAGTGAATGGGAGGGTGGGGAGGTTATCAAGGAGGAGGCGAAGTAGGAAGGGAGCTCACCCAACCAGTCTTTGGAGGTGTATTTAGCACAGTGGGAGAGTCACCTATTTGTAAGAGAGGGGATGGATAGGGTATGATAAAGATCGCAGTGATGGGTGCGACGGGGGGCATCTAGGGAAAAGCAGCAGAAGGAATTGAAGAGGGTGTCCAGTCTGGCCAGAGAGGATTTGTGGCAGCACCATAGACTATGTCACAGTAGTAAAAAATGGGCAGTATCATCTTCTGAACAATTTCACGCCTAGCAGTAGGAGGGATGCAACTACTGTTCCAGAACAGGGCACCATGCTTGGGGCACAGCTTTTTCTGGATGGCATCAATATGTCCAGAGAAGTTTAGGTGTTGGCTCAACCAAACACCTAAGTACCTGAAGGAGGATGTGTCTTCAAGTAAAGTCCCATCAAGGGTGTGGAAAGTGGGTAGGGAGGGAAGCCTAGAGAGTCTCTACCTTGTACCAAAGGTCATGATGACAGTCTTCTTGCCAGTGAGGAAAAGTTGATGGTTAGCAAACCAGATCTGAACCTTGTTGAAGCCTTGCTGTAAATTGGTTGTAATCTCATCAGGACAGGAGCCAGATACATACAGGACTGTATCATTTGCATACATATGTGTAGTGGAGGAGGGGGAGCAAACAGAGGGAAGGTCATTTA
Organism: Neoceratodus forsteri; assembly: GCA_016271365.2. NCBI lineage: Eukaryota > Metazoa > Chordata > Ceratodontiformes > Ceratodontidae > Neoceratodus > Neoceratodus forsteri. The sequence continues at coordinate 1,059,934,694 of CM028134.1, read as the reverse complement.
AGAAGATGGAGAATAGGAGGGGCCATAATACCGAGGCCTGGGGGACTTCAGTGCTAATCTGGAGAGGAGGGGTGGTGGCATCCAAGACCTTAACTGATTAGGTTCTGCAAATGAGGTAGGCCTTGAACCAGTTTGTGGTGGAGAGAGATAGACCAACCGCTGGGAGTGAGTCAAGGAGAAGGGAGTTGGAGATGGTGGTGAAGGCCTTTGCCAGGTTGACAAAAATGGCAGAGGTAATGTGGCCATTGTCCATCACAGTTAGGATGGAGTCTGTGAGCCATAGGAGAGAGGTGGTGGTTGAGTGGTTTTTCCTGAAACCAGACTGGAAAAGGGTGAAAAAGGAGGTGTCAGATAGAAAAGAGGTGAGTTGGAAGAGGACAATGTGTTCTTGAAGCTTGGCAAGAGTAGGGAGGAGAGAAAAAGGGGAGATAGATGCCAGGGGATGAGGGGTCTGCCTCTTTGGGTAGAGGGAGGACCACAGCATGTTTTCATGAAGAGGGGACCGAGGCAGAAGAGAGTGAGAGATTTAGGATTATTGAGAGGGTGTAGGCAATCACAGAAGCTGAGGGGGAGGAGTTTTGGGTGAAGGCCATCGGGGAGGCACATTTAGAGGGGTTGATGGTAAGGAGGGCACTTAGGGCATCATTTGGGGTTACAGTAGTGAAAAAGAAGGGAAGGTGGGAGGGTGGTGGAGGGGGCACACCAGTAAAGGGTGGGGAGGGGAAAGGGATATATAAAAATAAGGGTAATACAATGGTAAGCTGATAGATAAATGATTTACCTACACAAGTGCTATTTGACCTCGGTAACCCCATGAGTGGCGTAAGCCACTAGTGAAGTGCCTGAGCTCAAACAGCATAAGTGTAGATAAATCATTTATCTGACAGCTCAACATTGTTTATTTCATTTCTGCAATTGGGATGCTTTCTGTTTGTGCAGGGACATTTGCTTTTGACTGTTTATCTTTTTTTGAATGATAATTTCTGGGACTTTTTGTTAACTTTCCTACTGTATGTCCTCCTAGCATAGTAGTCGCTATTAAATGGGACACCACTCATTGTGTGGAAAATTGTGTGTAAGTTCCTATGTTTACATAGAGCTGCTTCAGTATATTTTAACATTGAGTCACCTATAAATAGTACATCCTGTGTATCTTGTGCATGGTTGTTATATCCTGGTATACAATAGGGGATCCTTGTTGCATGTGGGGGATCCGGCTATCCGGCTCCTCCTTTGCTTGATCAGAATGTTGCCGCCCCCATGTTCTTCTATTGCGAGTGCACTAAACCTATTTGGTGTTAGTAAATTTGATGTACCCCCAATATTTCTTCTACCTCTTTTGTTACATGCTGTTTTATTTACTAGATACCATTTATTAGGCTCTCCTTCCTGATTTTCGTTTACTGGGACCTGAATGTCTGTAGCCTGTTGGTCATGAGGAATTGTTTCTGACATACTATCACCATGCCATCTATATATTGTTCAAGTGAGGATGTATCAGCTTGCACTTTTATTCTCCTTTAGTTGATCAATTTCAAATTCTAGGGTCTTTATTTTAAAACACTTGCAACACATGAAATCTAGTTCGACTTCCCCTCAGCATACATATTACAGCCAGTACATAGCTTCATTTTGGTTACCTTATGTTTCCTTTATTAAATTTATTTTCTCCCAGCAGTGTGTCTCTGCTGATGAAACCTGCGCTTGCTCGCTTCGCCTGCTAGCTGCAGGGCAAGTTTTAAACCCCAAATGACATGGAAGTTAATTCGGTCATCGTTGTCCTCCCAACCAAAAGTTGCGATAAACTGTATATTGGGACCAGATATTCAAAAGAGTTGAGCCATGCGCAATAGGGTTGTGCCTGCGCAAGTCCGAAATTGCGCCATTCTGTGATATTCACAGGAGGCAGTTGCACCACCGAAATCATGCTGAGCAACAGCGCAATGATAATGAAGGCATGTGCAACCAAAGGGGGAGGAACCATGCATAAATAGCGCAGTGCGATAGTCAACGACTTGCGCCATGCGCATTAGGGAAGCAAGCAGAAGTTGCGCCATAGCTGAAATGAGCCAAAATAAAACGGAGCAAGGGAGAGGCACAAGAACACTATAGGGAAGCCACATGAGGCAGTACTCTAGCCAGACAGACAGGGCAGGAGGGACACACAGGGCAGGCCAGAGAAATGGCACCCTGAACACACAGGCACAGGGAAGGTGTGGGGAGCCACAGCCAGTGCAGAAGGGGGAAGTTCCACACAGCACAGAGGCCACCACAGGCAGGTGTTCCCGGTGCAGGTGAAGTAGCAGGGAGGACAGCGGGGGGAATACAGTAACAGCTGCCAGGGTGGGTGAACACAAGCCAGGGACATGGCCAGTGCCACCTTCCAGATGGAGGCCGTTATGAGGGGGTGAGAAGGCAGCCGGCAGGGGGCTGTGGCCATGGAAGGGCCCATCAGCGGTATGCCCCCAGCAGGCAGTACTGAGCCCACACCTGCTTTGAACTGTACACTGATACTGAGATTGTGGGCTGGTACCTCCTGAATAGGGCAATTCTGAGGTGGCTCTGTGAGCTGTGCAGTGATGTGATGCAGGAACCCACACGATGGAGCCGTGAACTGTCAGTGGAGACTAAAGTAACAGCCTGCATGTGCTTGCTCACCACGGGTACCTTCCAGAGACCAACTGGGGACACCACAGGCATAACCCAGTCAGCCATGTCATGCCACCTCACCCAATTCCTCAGCGCACTGCTGCCAAATGCTGCGGAGTACATCCATTTCCACAGCACACCGGCGGAAAGCACAGTAAACATACAGGAGTTCCACAGGGTAGCACGTATGCCTGGCATGCTAGGGGCAATAGACTGCACCCATGTGGCCATACGCACACCACCAGGCCCTGAAGGGGCCGCATACATCAATCGCTAGGGCTATGCCAGCACCAACTGCCAGGTGGTGTGCAATGCCAGTGGGCGCATAATCAATGTCTGTGCCACGCACCCTGGGGGAGCACACAATGCCTTCATCTGTCACCAGTCAGCACTGTGCCACAGATTCAAGAGTGGGGACATCCCCACTGGACACCTAGTGGGTGAGTATGCAAACCACACTGAGAATCATAGGGCCTGGGGGGGCATGGCCAGAGGTGACATTGGTAGTGGCCTACATGGCCCGGGGCAGGGCGGTGCTGATCACCAAACTAACCTCCACCCTCTGCAGACTGGTGACAGTGGATACCCACTCCGTCCCTGGCTGCTCACACCCTACCGACAGCCCGTGACCCCATCGCAGCAATGCTACAATGAGGCACACGCCACCACATGTAATGTCATTGTGCGGGTGTTCAGGATGCTGAAGGCAGACTTCCATTGCTTGGACACCTCCTGCAGTGCCCTACAGTACAGCCCCTCAAAGGCCTGTGGGCTAATCCTGGCCTGTTGCATCCTGTACAACATGGCCAATGAATGTGGGATAGCCATACAGGTCAAAGAGAGGGACAGTGATGGGGACAATGAGGACGCCGGTGATGATGGTGATGGGCAGCCCCCCCTTGGACGATGGGACCCCTGACTGATCCGGCTGGCACAGCTGCACTGGGACACCATCACAGAGGAGCACTTCAGCCAACCCAGGTAAGTCATGGGGCCATGTGCAACCACCAGTGGCTAAGGCACAACCCACAAACACGCATGGACACACACCAGGGTGCATGCCATCAAGGGAAGTGGCAGGGCACAGAAGCACACACACAACCAGGGATGGGTGAGGATTAACATGCCACATGGACGGACACACACACACGCACACACACAATGCACCAAACGTGCACAGAGGGCAGGAGGCACACCGACCCAGAACGCCAACCCTAGCAACACACATGTCCACAGGCCACCACGCCCACTGCCTGTCCATGTGCATGTGTCAGATGCTGAGCACCATTGCACATTGTTGTACAGCACAATGCAGGCATCATCATGCACATGCAGCTGTGGACAGCAGCCGGAGTGTGTGCAGGTGGACTGTCTGTCCGCGTGCAGAGCCGGGTACCCTCCTGTGCACTTCCCACTGAAACACATAATGCACTCAGGGCAGCACCAGACAGTAGCCACACTGGGAGACAGGTCAATCATGCAACACAGTGCCCCGGCTGCCATGGATGCGTGGGTGGCCCCGCCGAGACCCGCCAGCTCTGACAGGCTGACCACTGGCCTCATGGGGTGGCACAGATGGCTTCGCAGGGATTCCACTGCATGAACATGACCGTGCTCATGCAGGGGTTTGCAGCACACCAAACATGCCTGCGCCAGGAGTGCTTGGGATGCCCACAGCTGATCCCGGTGTCGACAGGGTGGGAGTCGCATGACGCCAGGAACGGGGGTGGACAGTGCACTGCTTGGTGTCCACGTTGCATGGGCACCTGACTGTGTGCCCATTGTGGCCATGACAGCAGTGAATGCCTGTGCATGCCTGTCAATGGCAGCAGTCACATCCTCCCGCAAATGGTCCATCCCTGCCAGGATCAGAGCAGTGTCCCTGCTGTGACGGTCCTCTGCCTGCTCCAGAGCCACATGCAGTGCATCCACTGATGTCACAAGCCGCATCTGCTGCTGGACTGATGCTTGCAGTTGGCGGGTGTGCTCATCCAAGAGGTCATCTGCCTCTTCAGCATCCTGTCCCACAGGGTGTGCACGGCCCTGATGATCAGCACCCCTTGAGGGTGGGAGCTGCGCACCAGGACCAGGTCTGGGCATGTCCACAGGCAGTGCAAAAATGCTGCCGCTGAACCCTGTACCCCCAAGCCCATTGGCCGACTTCTGATGCTGCCCCTCCCGCTGCCGCTCCCCAGGTCTAATTGGTGCTGCCGGAGTGGTCACAACAGTCCCACTGTCCTGATCAGACACCAGTACTGTCCCACTGGTGCTGACAGGCACAGGCTGGGACTGTGCTGGCATGCAGGCCTCCATGGCAGCACCACCCACAGCCATGGGTGTGAAGTGCCCTGCTGTGTGGCCATCCCATGGCACACAAGTATCACTGTCCATGAAGTTAGCATCATTATCATCGGTGACAGACTCTGCACTGGCCCCAGTCACAGCATGCTGGCATCCGTGGATGCCGGCACGCTGGGACACAGGCAGAGCTTCCTCCACACCTGTTACAACAACATCAGTGTAAACAGCCAGGTGGCCCCACTGTCGCAATGATCCATGTATACCTGTGGAGCTGGATGGGCCCTCCTCCATCTCCAGCTGACTGTCCTCAGTGGACAGGCCCACCACTGATGACACATGCAGATGCTCAGGATCTGTAAGGGAAAGCAAAGTCGCGTTAATGCATGTGACCTACCCTGCCCCCCCACAGACAGACCATGACTTACCATGCAGTGATGGGCCACCACCCATCTGGAAGCCACCACCCGAAACACCCTCAATGGCACTGCGCTGCATGCTTCTAGCAAGCTTCTCCTCCTGTGGGGTCAGCTGGACCACCTCCAACTGTCCCCCATCTGTTGCAGCTCATGCTGCCATGATGGCAGCCTCCTTCTCCTTTATCCTCCTCCTGTCTGTGCCCATCTTTTTCTTACACTCCTGCACGGAGCGGTGGTGGCTGCCATGCAGGTTCACAGCACGTGCCACCTCCTCCCATGCAGCAGCATGGGCTTGAGGTGTTCCCCGCCGTCCACTGAGAAGCGGCTCCTGATACAGGTAGGCCTCAAACAGGGCTTCAGTTTCGGCCTTTGTAAAGTTAGGCCTCCTCCTCCTCCCACCACTGAGTTCCTCCTCTCCAACAACTTGCTCAGTCATTGTGTAGCCTGTAAGAATGGCAGTTGTTACCTGTGACTGTGCAGTCCCATGCATGTCCCTAAATCCATAGTCCACATTCCCAAACAGCATGCAACTCACCAATAGACTGCAGTAACTGACTATGGCCACTGCAGCCCAATGTCACACTTTTATAGCGCATCCCATTCAAATGAGGAGAGGCACAACTTTAAGGCGATGCAAATTGCAGTGCTGCATCATTGAATGGCTGATTAGATGATTTGCATATGACGGCTGAATATCGTGCTGTTGCGCTTTGCGCAATTGTGTTGAACGTGCTGAGCCAATGGCGCAGTTCTGTGACATGCGTAGTACACACCTCACTGCGCATGCTCAGGTTTCTGATGCAGGCGTCTGCCATGCTGATGATGTGCTGTGCACGGTAGGCAATGCAGGGCACAGCCACCATTGTGCCAGTGGCGCTATAGTAATGGTCACTACATGGCGCTGTGGCACTGGGCCATCATAGGTGTACTGGGCCAACTGCGCGGTAGGCTGCTAATGGCGGTGGCACACAGGCAGCCAATCACACTACACACATTGGGTTCCAGTGGTGCTGTGCAGGTCCATGCACCAGAGACCCTTAACCCTGTGCCCGACCTTTGCCCCCTAGACGCCATGCATCAGGCATGATGCACCTCTATTGCGCTGTTCGGTGAGAGCGCGATAGGGAATGGTAGTGCTGTACTGTGCAGCATTTGTACATGGGGAGCCGCACTGCAGAGTGCCATATTGCCAAACTGAGCAGCGAGAATGGCACACAGGAGGGCAGCCCAGTGGTCTGCACTAGAGCTGGCCAACCTAGAGGCCATTGTGGAGCCACACCATGGGCCTCTGTACAGGGAGGTGCCCCTGGACAGGTCCAGGACCCAGGTGTGGCAGGAGGTGGCCACTGCACTAGATGAGGCCACAGGATGGGGGAGGAGCACCGAGCAGTGCTGCCACAGGCACGGGGACCGGCAGTGGAGAGCCGGAGCTACTGGCACACCTGCAGGCATGTGCCAGGAGGGGCACGGTGCCATGGCCAGGTAGAGGTTACGTCAACACACTTTTATCTTCCATATAGGTAACAGTGTTGTATGTGTCCAGCACATGGGGGAGGGACTGTCCGGGGTTGGCTGTGGTGGTGTTCAAAGGGTGTGGTGTGGGTGGGTCTGGCTGGGTGGGAGGACACACACCTGGGAGCAGGGGGACTTTGCTATGGGATTTTACTGATGTTCCTCTCTCCATGTTTGCCCCACAGGCCTGGAGAAATGCTGCCGTGACCGTGAAGAGTGGCGGCAGGAAGAGCAGGGTGCAGCAAGGCGGGACAAGAGCCCTCACCGCCTACTGGACCAGCCCGATGAAGGTGAGTGCCATACATCCATGATTACTATTGCATGCTGTGTGACAGGGTGGGCAGCAGGGCATGGCCACCATCCATCGACACCACTGCCATGCACGCAACTTCTTACAGTCAACACTGTCCAGTGGCAATGCATGTCTGGGAGTGCGTCAATGGAGGTCCATGCGTGCACCACGTGCATGGCTGTGCCACTGCCTTTGCACCACATAGCCATGTCACTAAACAACCACGGTGGTGCTGTGCATGACTTGGCCAGTGGGTGTATGTGCAGCGTTCCGCATGGCTGTATGCACCTGGGTGGGCAGGTCATGTGGACGTGATCACTGCGGGTGGTCATACACCATCACAGAGGTATGTCCCACGGCCGTATGCCATGCACAGTGGGTGGGCTGTATGGGGTTGTGCATTCATACCTATTGACTGTGCTCCCTTGTCCTAGGTACGCCATCTATGGAAATAAGGGAGGCGCTGCGGGAGATACTCCAGGTGGCGAGGGCTTCGCTGGACATCCTCAGATGGATAGACGACACCGGGATCCTGCGGAGGCACAGAGCTCAGAGGAGTTGGAGTTGGGGAGAGGCGCTCCCACTAAGGATCAATCAGTCCCTGTATTCCCCTACCCCCTGTACCCACCCTCACACCCCTCCTTTTCCATCCCATTTGTCCACCCTTGCACCCTACCCACTCCCACCTTGTTTGTGGCCCCCACAGCCTTGTTTATAGTTTGTATGTAATATTGTAAATAGTTGAATTTCATATGTTTGCTCAATACATTTAAATTTGATATGAATACTGTGGTGGTCTCTGATTTGCAGCAGGCTATAGGTGGTCAGCTGCAGTGGTGTGCATGGTGTCAGGGGTGGTGTGGTCATGGGTATGTGTGTGTGTCCATGTGGAGGTGACTATGGTGTGGGGGTAGCTATCAGTCAGTGTCTGTGGTGTTTGTGTTGTGCCCTGAGCACTGGATGACTGTGTGCAGCGGTCCATGGTGTGTTCTCTGTGTCCATGGTGCACCCATTGGCCTGTGCAGCTGACACACATGCATGTCTGTGACCTGCACGGTCTGCTGGCATGTCAGTGTTGGCAGTCCCTGCAGGGCAGCCACTGTACCTGTCACATTGCTGGGTTGCCTTCTGTCACTGGTGTGGTGCATGTCTGCCTCGGGTGGCACTGTGGGCTCCACAGTTGTTGTCCCACCTCCATACTGTGGATTGTGTGTGTTGCAGGGGATGTGCCCCACTGTCTGTGACTTGTGCTCTGGGTGAATGATGGTGGTGTATGGGTCCACAGTGCCTGCGCAGGATGGCTGGCACTCCAGTGCCATGGAGGACTGTGGGTTGTGTGCACACAGTTTACATGGGCCCACGCTGGGGGCTTGGTTGCCCCACCACTGCGTCCCTGTGTTGTTGTGCCTTGGGTATGGTGGGTGTCTGTCCATACACTGTGTGGCATCTGGTGTGGTGCATGCTTCTATGCACCACTGTGGGTGCCTGTGCTGGCAGTTGTGTCCAGTGGTGGTTGGGGTGTGTCATTGGAATACTGTGCAGGGTGCTGTACCACTGGTGGTGGTGTCCGGGGCATGCCCTGTCCCGTGTGGGGTACCTCATGTGCCAATGCATGGTTGGTCTCTCAGCAGTATCTCGGGGGGACTGTGCATGGTGGCACTGTGTCTGCCGTTGTTGCATTGCTGTGTGCTGCCACCTGCTGATGGGTGCTCATGGTGGGGCTGGCTAGCATGGTTCAGTGGTGCACAGGGTTGCAGTGTCACAGAGGGGGTGGTGACATGCATGGGGTTTCCTGCAGTGGTGGTCACTGCTCATGGGAGGGTGTCTGGGGATCACAGTGCAGGGTTTGCTCTGCATTAGGGGGATGGTGTGGCACAAGGTGGTTAGCCCTCCTTATGTGCCAGTCACAGCTTGCCGGTAGGTGTGGTGGGGCACCATGGTCCGGCTGTGGGTTGTTTGCTTATCTCCATGGGCCAGTGGTTATTCCAGCCCTCCCCCAGTTGTGCAGTGCATGGGGTGTGGGGGGACAATGTCTGTTCTGCTGTGTGTTCCTGTGCCCATCTGTGGCATGGGTGGTGGGCCCCTACCTCCCTGGTTGTGCAGTTACATTGCTCTGCTGCTGGCGGGGCAACCCTGGTTGCGCTATGGCACCTCTGGACTGCTCAGCTGAACATCCCTTGTTGCGCTATGATGCATCAGATCTGCTCAGCTTCCCCTCCCTAGTTGTGCTATGATGCAGGTGGTGTGATATTCAGTCGTCGGCTGTAGGCGCAGTTTGGCCCTGCTCCATTTTTAAATATCGCGTCTCTTGCACATGGGGGCAATAGACTTGCACTTGCTCCTGCTATTGCGCACTTTTTGGGTGCAGTTTGAGTATTTGGACCTTTAGCTACAAATAAAGCCCTTGTGTAATGTTATTGCTGGCTAAGCATCCTTTTGCCACAGCAAATGAATAAAAATGCTGTTTTAGCATTTAGTAGGCAGCCCTAGTTGTAATGGACAGCACTACCCTCTTCCTACTTCCTGTTACAGGCAAGTAGAGCTCACGGATTAAAAATGCTCAATTATAACTCAGTAGTGGCAAAATAGTATATCCCCACACCACCTCCACATTCACAATACAGTTTATTTCATAAATCTTTGGTATATGTCTTATATATCTTTGAGCCAAACATTTCATGCTCACAGTACCATGCTATAATGTTTCATTTTAAAGGGGACAGGAATTGATTGCTTATGTGCAGCTGTTTGAAATGTCTCTATTTTCATAAATGATATTCATACCTCTAAAGGATCCCTATTTAACTGTGCCTGAATAAAAGCTGAAAGCTGTCAGTTGTGTTTTGTATTGTTTTCTTTGTATGGACAACATTCTGTGCAGTTCCTTTCATGCAACCAAGAATCTGGAGTTTTGGTTATGTCATTTCATGGTTTCAGAACTGTGGGTACCATACTGATAAGTTCATGCTCACATTTCTAAAACCATGAAGTGACATAAGACAAAACTCCAAATTCTTGATTCCATGAAAAGAACTGCACAGAATGTTGTCCATACAAAGAAAACAGCACAAAACACAACTGACCGATTCAGCTTTTATTCAGGCACAGTTAAATAGGGATCCTTTACAGGTATGAATATGATTGAAGAAAACAGAGACTTTTCAAACAGCTGCACATAAGTAATCAATTCATGTCCCTTTAAAGTTATTTGCTCCTGTAGATGGTTAGCATTGCTACTGAGGCCAAACACTCTAAATGAGTACTGAATGTTTTGTGACATACCCAGCTTGAAGATAGCAGTGCTATCTCACGTGTGGTCTATGAGATATCTCTTTTATCTGCCTGAACAGAGAGCCACAGGTGTATAAATGAGACCTTGAATCCAAAAAATCATACTGTTACTAGGTAGTTGTAATAAAATACTAACATTTGCTGGTGGTGGTTGTGGACGCACCACGTTATATCTGAAGGATAACGATAGACAGGTAGTACAAAAAAAGGAAGAAAATCAATGTATTTATTTTTTAGTTTTTGTTAACAAGGTTATCACATTAGACAGTCACTCTATTTTCCAGTACAGTATAAGAAAGGAAATTGCAGCACAATAACACAGGAAAAATAAGTTATAGGAAGGTTCACAGCAAGCCGCATTAGAATGTAACTCACAGTGGGCATATTAAAGATTATCAACACTTACTATTGTTATTCTGTACCTTCTACAGTATTATGAGGAGAGCAGCAAATAGACTGGTTACTTACTGACCAACATTTAATACTAATCAATACATTATAAGGGGTACCTGTTAACTAATGAAAAGAAAATAGCAATAAAAAGAACCTCTTTATATTTGTTGGCAGTGGCAAAAAAGAGACACCATTTTAAAAGCACTGAATAGCAAAGATTGTTCATAAAAATAGAAGAAATTGGCTGCAATTATAGAAAGGATGCCCTGCTTTAATAATTTACTTTTGTGACCTACTGTAATATTGGCTGGATAACTGAAAAGTAATACGTTGGGGCCCATTTGGGAGGAAGGATTTTTGTTAAATATGATGGTACTTATTTGTAAAAGCACTTTCCAGTTGTTGTGTTATGTACTGAATATGTATGATGTCTTGTGTGTTGGAATGGCTTCAATCTGTCTTGATTGCATGAAGGTTTTAAATGTAATCTGTTTTTCACAATAGCTACAATAGTTTGTAAAGCTAATCTTTATTGAACAATAAAATGTATGGCCCACACTCAACAAGGAGTTTGAACAGGATGATTTTTATACAGAACAATGGCTAACCATATACTATAAAACAATTAGAATTGTAACTATTAAAACATTCAGTTAAAAAAAAAATTAACAGTTTAATAATCACATTATGGTACTCCAGGGGTTTGATTACCTTTGTTAATCTATACCTAGGGGCATTGGGCACTCAGCTTTGCCTCATACCTCATGATTTCCCAAAGGTTAGATCAGAAGACAGTAAACCAGCACTTGGTTATGCCTAAATGCTTCAAATAAATATGACGGATATTTTTTAAACTTCAAAATAATACAGATGTTCAAAGAAGAAAGCTTTCTTTTTAATTGTCTTACTCCAGAAAAGTTAAGTTTAGGGGAAAGAGACCATTGTTTAACCAGGAAAGGCACACTAAGCTAAGACTTGTTTCCATGTGTGACCTGGGAGCACAAGAATGCTAAGTGTCTTGCTCAGGGTCACACAATATAGGCAAGTAGGCTGTGGGATTCAAACCCAGGTCTCCAGGTTTGCTGCTTAGAGCCCTAAACCACAGCACTATACTGCATCCTGTTTTACTGGTACAAGCACTCAAAATAATTAAATCAAGAAGAGGAATCAGCATTTATATAGTGCTTTTCATACACAGTGTATCCCAAAGCACTTTACAAGCATGCTAAACTGGTAGTGAAGTGACTGAATGTGTAGTGGTGACCATATCGCACATCAGCACGCACACACAGCCTGGATAATTGCATGAACTGGTTTATGGGAAGGGGAATGTTGGCCAGGACACTGGGAATGTCTCCTACTCTTTGTGAAGAGTACCCAGGGTTCTTTTACTTCCACCTGGACACCACCAGGATGGGTAGAAGGGACCTTGGTTTAACCTCTCATTTGAAGGATGGCACACCCCAGCAGTACAGCACCCCCCTAATACTGCACTCAGATGCCGGCATTTTAGGTGCAAGTTAAATTCCGGTGTGGGATGAGAACCCACAGCCTTCTGGTCCAGAGGCAGATGTGCTACCAATTGAGCCACTCTGACACCTATAGGCTAAATTAAAGAGTTTTTTTTGTACTAATTACAAGGGGGTTATTCTGGATACTGGATACAGCAAAGTTTAATTTAACCCAAGAATAGATATTAATGTTCTGTTGTTTATACTTTGTTTTGAAGCTTTTTCCTTCAATGAAGCAACACTAACAGGGGACGAGGCTGCAGAGAAAAGAGGCAGTGATTTGATTTGTTAGCTTTAGTACTGTGCAGAATTTTCAAATTCCGATGGAACAAAATTCCATGGAATATTCAGAAATGGAATGGCAGAATTCCGCAGCATAAAATAATCGCGGAATGATTTTCCAAGGAAAAATCACTGTTCTGTGCAATATTATTCTGCAGATATCAATATTTTCTGTGGGAATTGTTGCGGAATAATCTTCTGTGGAAAACAATACTGTTTCACAGAATATTATTCCATGGATCACAGTAGGCAGACTTCTGCAGGTGAACAAGAGAAATTCCAGCAGAAATTCCACTGTTTGAATGGTCATTCGACACTAATTCCGTCGGCAGAATTCCACATTCTGCACAGAACTAGTTAGCTTCCTTCATTCATACCATAATGGAAATAAAGGAAGTAAATTAGATAATACATCTCTTTTACTCCATTGAAAAACCAATTTTATTATTGAAAAGAAGGCAGGAACACCCAAGTAATTCCTTTGTACACTGTTGTAAGGACAGAAAGACAGACTCTGTGACAGATCATGATGTCTAAGATCAGCCAGCCTCCCCTCCTTTCGCAGAGTAACTTGTGACTTGTCTCAGCATTTGACCTGAAGTCTAGTCCATTGAGCAGGGCTGGATCTTCCAGTCATCAGGTTCTGACCTGTGGCAAGGCAGTGGGAACCAGGCTGCTCTTGTAATTGCCAGAAAAGCTCCAATGATGGGTTGCGCACTGGATGTCAAAGTTCAAACAAAATGGCTTTTATTCAGCAGGAAAACATCAACTGAAAGGAGAAGACTTCTGCATTCGGACAAAAGAAAGGAAATTAAAAAGAAAGCTCTACCTCTATCCAGACAAAGGCAAACAGGATGCTGTACACACTGGGGGGAGAGAGTACTGACAGCAAAAGGAAGGAGGTATTACTAGCTCTCTGTAGGTCACTGGTGAGGCCACACCTGGGGTTTTGTGCCCAGTTGTGAAGTCCTCACCTGAGAAAAAATAAGAACAGGCTGAAGATGTTACAATATAGGGTAACCAAAATGATTCAGAGCCAGCAGCAGATCTTATGAGGATAAGCTTCAGGCAGTGAACATGGACTCGCTGTAGGCCAGATGACAGATGGGTGATACGATGGAGAGCGCTTCAAGTTCCTGAAAGGAATGAACATGGTAAATTGCAAGGAACTACTGTGCAGGGATAGTGAACCAAGAACATGAGACATGAATGGAAACTGCCAGGAGCAGGTTCAGGAAGGATGTGAGAAAGTATTTTTTAAAGAGAGAGTGGTTGAGCCATGGAATGGTTTGCCAGCTGATGTGATGGGCACCAAAACCATTAATGGTTTGAAGCAAGACTGAAGAGAGTGAAGGGCTCAGTAGTTATTCTGGGCATTACTAGTAAAACAGGGAGCATGGGTGTGGAGTGGCTAAAACCTCACATAGGCAAAAGGTCTTGGGATATGATAGAGTGTTATGGGCAGAATACATGGATCAGTGGTTTGTTTCTGCCATCATTGTCTATGTTTCTAGCCAGGCCATTTTCCCAGGTCTCCCTGCTCTGTTTGGCATGTATTCTGCAGCATCCTCATTTATTCTCTGGACTCAACCCTGTTCTACTCTCTGTAGCGAGACTCCTAATAAAATAATCTGGGGTTGCCCAGGTGGTCCAGAGGGCTGCAGCAACTCTCTAATAGTAAGTTACAGGGCATCCTAGAGAACTTCACAAGCCATGCAAGGTCTCTTTGCAGGCCAAGCCTTTCCACTGTTGGGGGTTTGCAAGCTGGAGGCCCTTCTGGTATCCTTGTTTCACTCCTGCTAGGGCAAATACCAGGGGTACCTTGTGGGGGTGATGGGTAGATAGATATAGATATATATTTATTGAAATGTTTCACCAGGAAGGCACACTGAACAGCAAGTCACTCATCTCCCAGTGCAATCGTGGGGGAAGGGGTACAATAGGAATGAGACATTAAACATTCAGTTTACAAGATCAACATTAACATACAGTTGTAAGGCAGGTGTTACAAACAGTGTTACAACAGTGTTGCGCATAACATGTAGACAGAGTGGACAATAGTAAGTGCCAGTTAATAAGTAAACAAGTGCTTACTTGAAAGAAAAGGGGGAAATGGGAGGCAGGGATGAGGTGGAGGAGGGGGAAGAGTTGTGTACCTGGAGACCCCCTCAGGATGCGAGGAACCCTGCAAGAGACTGGGGGACCACAGAGAAGGGGATAAGACAGTGTCCCAGACAGACCTCTTTTGGATGGTGGGGGAAGGGAGTAGATGAGAGACACAAGCCCCTTGGGGGGTAGGAGAGGAACCCATGGAGAGCATTCGGGGTCCTTTACATTCTGTGAGAGATCAAGGGATGCCAGTAAGGGGGAGAAATTTGGGGGAAGGGGAGAAGGACTAGAGATTTGGGGAGTGGGTGTGCACAGGGTAAAGTAAAGGTGAGGGTAGAGTGCTAGGGTTTGTCCAGGGATTAGAGGAGGGAATTGGAGGGACTTGGCAGGAGCAGCTATGTGCAAGTTAAAGTTAATTATTGAGGGCTGAGCTGATGGAGCGGGTGGAGGATGAGTGCTGAATTTGAGTAGGAGGGAATTCCACATTTTTGGGAGGCAGTGACAGTAACTAGATTGTCTGATTTGGGTGGATCTGCCGGGGACAACCAGGGTACAGGAGTTGGTTGTTCTAAGGGAAAGGGAGGGTGGGGAGGTTATAAAGGAGGAGGTGAAGAAGGAAGGGACCTCACCCAACCAGTGCTTGGAGGTGGATTTAGCACAGTGGGAGAGTCACCTGTTTGTAAGAGAGGGGATGGATAGGGCATGATAAAGATCGCAGTGATGGGTGCAATAGGGGCATCTAGAGAAAAGCAGCAGAAGGAATTGAAGACAGTGTCCAGTCCATCCAGAGAGGATTTGTGGCAGCACCATAGACTATGTCACAGTAGTAAAAAATGGGCAGTATCATCTGAACAATTTCACGCCTAGCCATAGGAGGGATGCAACTACGGTTCCTGAACAGGGCACCATGCTTGGGGCGCAGTTTTTTCTGGATGGCATCAATATGTCCAGAGAAGTTTAGGTGTTGGTTCAACCAAACACCTAAGTACCTGAAGGAGGATGTGTCTTCAAGTAAAGTCCCATCAAGGGTGTGGAAAGTGGGAAGGGAGGGAAGCCTAGAGAGCCTCTGCCTTGTGCCAAAGGTCATGATGACAGTCTTCTTGGCAGTGAGGAAAAGTTGATATTTAGCAAACCAGATCTGAACCTTGTTGAAGTCTTGCTGTAAGCTGGTACCTCATCATGACAGGAGCCAGATACATACAGGACTGTATCATTTGCATACATATGTGTAGTGGAGGAGGGGGAGCAAACAGAGGGAAGGTCATTTAAGAAGATGGAGAATAGGAGGGGCCATAGTACCGAGCCCTATGGGACTCCAGTGCTAATCTGGAGAGGAGGGGTGGTGGCGTCCAAGACCTTAACTGATTGTGTTCTGCCAATAAGGTAGGCCTTGAACCAGTTTGTGGTGGAGGGAGATAGACCATCCGCTGGAAGCGAGTCAAGGAGAAGGGAGTGGGAGATGGTGGCGGAGGCCTTGGCCAGGTTGACAAAAATGGCAGAGGTAATGTGGCCATTGTCCATCACAGTTAGGATGGACTCTGTGAGCCATAGGAGAGAGGTGGTGGTTGAGTGATTTTTCCTGAAACCAGACTGGAAAAGGGTGAAAAAGGAGGTGTCAGACAGAAAAGAGGTGAGTTGGAAGAGGACAATGTGTTCTTGAAGCTTGGCAAGAGTAGGGAGGAGAGAAAAAGAGGAGATAGTTGCCAGGGGATGAGGGGTCTGCCTCTTTGGGTAGAGGGAGGACCACAGCATGTTTCCATGAAGAGGGGACCGAGGCAGAAGAGAGTGAGAGATTTAGGATTATTGAGAGGGTGTAGGCAATCACAGAAGCTGAGGGGGAGGAGTTTTGGGTGAAGGCCATCGGGGAGGCACATTTAGAGGGGTTGATGGTAAGGAGGGCGCTTAGGGCATCATTTGGGGGTTACAGTAGTGAAAAAGAAGGGAAGGTGGGAGGGTGGTAGAGGGGGCACACCAGTAGAGGGTGGGCAGGGGAAAGGGATATATAAAAATAAGGGTAATGCAATCGTAAGCTGTCAGATAAATGAATTATCTGCATAAGTGCTATTTGACCCCGGTAACCTCATGAGTGGCGTAAGCCACTAGTGAAGTGCCCGAGCTCAAACAGCACAAGTGTAGATAAATCATTTATCTGACAGCTCAACATTGTTTATTTCATTTCTGCAATTGGGATGCTTTCTGTTTGTGCAGGGACATTTACTTTTGACTGTTTATCTTTTTTTTAATGATCATCTCTGGGACTTTTTGTTAAATTTCCTAGTGTATGTCCTCCTAGCATAGTAGTTGCTATTAAATGAAACACCACTCATTGTGTGGAAAATTTTGTGCTGATCAAATTTCACGCTCACAGTACCATGCTACCTGTTTTGTTTTAAAGTAATTTGCATTTGTTTGCCAAAAAAGTGAAAAACAAAATAGAATTTTCTGGGTTTTTTTGATAATTATAACAAAAACTAAAATGTATATATAAATGAAATGCCACTAAGATTGCATATATTTTTGTGCTGAACAACTTTCATGCTCACTGCACCATGCTATAATTTTTCTTTTTAAAGTTATTCCCATTTGAATATGGTTAGTGCTGCTTCTGAGGCTGAACATTCTAAATGAATTCCGGAGAGATTTGTAATATAGTGACTGTGTGTATGCAAGTAATAATTCCCAACATGGTGGGCAGTATTGAGCAATACCAGACCGCCCGGGGGCGTAATGAGGCCCGACGCTGCAGGCGGAGGGCCTTATAGCCCCTGGAAGGTCCAGTATTGCCCATACCGCCCATCCTGGAGGGTATTATTGTGCTTAGAAAATGGGTTTGTGTGCCAGTTGTAATTAAGAAATAGAATAGTATAGGAAATGAATCTGAGATTAAATAACGAAAGTAAAAAATTATTTTTTGTTTGATCAAATAGTCTCTGTGTTTATGTATTGTTTCTCCTCCCATTCTGCTCTGTTTCCCCTGCTCCTCTGCATTTTGGCAGCTCTAACAGAACATGATGGAGTTTCTTTAATAAAATCCTCCATCAGTTTTCTTGCTTGTTTGTAAGCTTTAAAAAAATAAAAAGACATGTGTTTATGTTTTTTTGGCGTTCCCTCCCCCCGTTGGGATGTGTGTCTGTTAGGCACATGATGCTGGTATGTAACCAGGAAGTGGAGATGAAGGAGTTGAGGAGATGACGGCACTGTAAAATATTGTTATTTTAAAGTTTTTTTACAGGACCGCTGGTATGGTAGCTGTGTTTAAATTTGCAGGGAACAGCAGCTCATTCTATGGTGGCTCGTTTATCCTTTTCGTGGATCAGCATCAGGATGTCTATAGCAGGTGGAGTTGCGGTATCAGCAAGCTACAGGGAAAAATGTAAGTTTGACATATTCTGGGACACTGCTGTGGAGAGGTTTCTTGTTTTTTTTAATATTTATTAAACGGAGAAGTGGATCGAGAGCTTGGTCGGCATAGGAGCTCTGATTTGGTGGGGGTACTTCTCGCCTGCTAAGCGACAGAAAAAATTGGTGGTGTTTTCAAATTGGGTGCCCAGTGGTTCAACCAATAATGAAGCAGCCTGGGCACAGTGATTACAGTGATGAGCGTGGTAGGGTTGGCATGGCTGGCACTTTTATCTTACAGGGCTCTCACTGTAAGTTAATGTACCCCATGCCAGCCAATCAGGTTTTAGAACTTTTTTTAACCATTTTCTAAAAATAATTAGAAAATTGGCTTTTTATTTGCTGGGCTCTAAATTGGCTGGTACCTCTGCAGGGAGGCACATTAACTTTCATTATAAAATGTGCTAAAAAAACTTGAGTGCTGATTGGTTAAAACCTAGTTTCAGCAGTGTCCTTATCAGCATGTATTGTGCCAACCAGCACTAACTTCCTCTGCCCGACCACATAACAAGAAGAAATCACTGAGATGTGCCAACTGAAACAGAAACACACAGTGGCACAGCTCATGGCACAGTTCTGGGAAAAGGCTCCTTAACATCACCAGCCATCACAAACAACTCTGTCCTGTACTCATTGCCCTTCACCTTCCCATCCAGCTCTATTAGCACCCAAACACAGTCAATTAAAGCAACACAGTTATCTGAAAAGTCTAACCTCTACTCCTCCTGCTTCTCAAAACAGCTGCTTACAATCTTTCAGGCACCCACGATCCACCGATAATCCCCGCATGCTGAGCCACTCCTCTACAACTGAAGAGACCCAGTTCTGTCCCCCTCCTGCACCATATTTTTTTTAGATGTTTTTAATTTTTTTACAGGACTGCTTTCTGTTTATACAACCAGCACCCACATCTGTGATCGGAAAAGCATTATAAGGAAGTACTAAACGTGGTGGCTGGTGAGGGACACGCTAAGTCCCACTGTTTACAAAAGACACAATTTCTGTGAAAAAAAAATCAAATTAACTATGGCAGCTGCCTCTCAGACAGACTCTCATTAAGTGTGGCACCTGGCTCACAGACAGGCTTGATCCCTGTAAACAGTGACAAGCACATGAAAATGAAAAACAAAGAGTAAAATAAAACAGTATATGCCTGTCTGGAGTTTGGGCGGGGGATAAAGCACTATGTTTCTTTTAGGTATAATCCCTCTACTTGCCAGCTAGACAGTGTCAGATGCAGGACACAACAGTAATAGAGGAACTATATTTTTCATGTTACCACTATTAAAAACATTTTTGCAAAAAAAAAAAAATTTTCTTTCTTTTTTATTATTTATTTGGGAGCCCATTTTATGAGCTCAATAACAGATAATGTGCTGGTTACATGATAAGATGACACACCCAGTGGCATAAGGCACTCAGCGCAAGTGCCTCGTGCCTTAGTTCACCACTGGGCATGCTCTTATCAGGCGATAAACCACACCTCGTCATGTGTTATTGCTTGCATAGACTCCCAGCAAATATAAAGTTCTGGCACAAGTGCCTCTTCACCCATCCAAGTATCTTTGTGCCTATCCTGCCTGCCCATTGGCTGAAAACACCTTATTCAATTTGAAAATGCCGCCATTTTTATCTCTCGCTTAGCGAGAGATACTTCCATACCAAGGCTCCATAATTCATTGTCAGCTGCCATAAGAAACCACACACCAACCTTTGCTGGGCTCACTTATCATTACATTGTTCCTCCTTACTAATCAGTTGCTACTTGGCAACATTGTTGAGATTTACTGCACTACAGCCCCAGTCCTCCACAGTAAAAATGTTGTGTCAGAGTGTGTGTGTGTGTGGGTTGGGGGACATCGGTGCCCAAGACTTGCCAAGCAGAAATGTAAAGCAAAAGCTGTACCACACTTTACAAAATAAGGAAAAAACAACATAAAAGAAGCAATTAAAAAACAAAGCCATTAGACCATTCAACTTCACATAACTGGTGGTGGGCAGAGCACACTGTCCCATGGCAACCACACTCACAGTACTCCTGCATCATACCAGTAGCAATACATCCTCCAGCTCTGTCCACAAACAGATTTTTCCATCGACACTGAAATACACATTTTTTTGCAGGCATTTCTGTACAAAATTAAAACATCTCCCTTTTTACATAGCGGCGTTACTTCCCGGTCTCACCTGCAGCCCAAATTAAATTATTGTCTCCTTTACCACGCTCTTCTCCCAAACGCACACATAATTCCTGACTGCACTGTCTTCTCTGTCCTGATCTGAACCACAACTGCTCCTGGCCCCATTAATTAATAGACACGGACACGTACACAAAAAAAAGAAGTATACTTTTATGTCATAAAAGTTTGCTCTGCTGTGAAACACACTCACACTCTCTCTGCGTTTGTTGCAGTCACTATAGCAAGAGCTGCTGGTTTGGTTAAAAAGTAAAAAAAAGTAGCAAACTTCCATTGCGAGGGGGAGGGAAGACACTAAACGAGCAAATTAAGCTAACACTCTGCATGACCACGGTGGGGGAGGGGGTATAAACAGACTGCTATGAGAGGCATACAGACAGCTTTTTTCTTTACTGCAGATTCTCATAGCTCATGCAGGCAGAAGAACTACTTTATTACAAAACTCATCTTGAACATTTAGTAACAATTTTTTATTAAACTTTTTTTCTTTAACAGTGCCCATTTTCTAAGCACAATAATACCCTCCAGGGTAGGTGGGTGGTATTGGGCAATACTGGACCACCCAGGGGCTATAAGGCCCTCTGCCTGTGGCATCGGGTCTCATTATGCCCTAGGGCAGTCTGGTATTGCCCAATGCCACCCACCCTGTTGGGTTTTATTTCTTGCGTAACTATGTGTATAAATACATTAATAAAATGGCAGGGTAAAATCCAATAATTTGATTGGCTCTTATTTATATGTAAAATATGGTTTAAATATGGTTAAAAAAGGACTGCTCAGCAGTAAAGAGTCTGGCACCCAGATCAATGGGCATTTGGAACACAGGCATTTCAGTTAGCCACCTACAGCCAGAACTGACCTTCCACCACAAACGTGGCTGCTACATTTACACTGTAAAAAAATTCAACTGGGCCCTAAAAATGAAACTGCCTTAAATAAAACATAAAACAAATTAATGAAATCTTTTTTCCCTGATTATCACACTCTCCTTACATACATAAACAAATTTGAAACAATAAGTATTGTTTATAGTTTTCACTACAACTGTTTCTTTGCTGACAGTGAAAAATTCCCCTGCTATCTTTACCTGCTCATCAGGGAACTCTCTTCTTCTTGCCATAACAGTGAGATAATTGAGTCTTTGGCTGTAACAAAGGTCTTTGTTTTCTGTGTGCACAGAGGGTTAGGAGAGAAACATTCTGCCAGTGGAACTAAGCAGAATTTTGAATCCATGTATTCCATGGTAAACATTCCATGATAAATATTCCATTTCTTGAACGTGGAGAAAAACAGAAAAAAAAACAGGAAGAAGAAAGTAGGCAATAATACAATGACATCATCAATGACATCATGTGCAGTGGATGGAAGGACTATTTTATCACAAATACACACAAGTAAATCTATTGTTTCTACATATAAGCATGCTTTTCCCAATAGTAAAATGTAAAAAAAAGCCAATTTTATAAGTGCAATAAGGCACTCAGGGATGTGTGTAAAATATATTTTACAGCACATCCAGTGGCTGAAGTTACTTGGCCTTCGGCCTCGTGCCTTACTACACCCCTGCCCACGCCAAAAATATGTTTTACACACACCTTCATGCCTTGCTTACTCATACACACAGCTGCTCAGATAAATGGATTTATCTCACACTGTTTATATCCACACCTCTTGCATAAATATATACAGTAGTGTGTATATATATATATATATATATATATATATATATATTATAGTGGCGTGAGTGCTACTATACTTAGGGTTGAGTACCCCATTTAAGGTTAAAGTGTGAAATTTTGCAGCTTAATAATTTTGCCACTGTATAACGGATTTATCTGAAATTTGGCAGGCACGGAGCGGTACCATAGATCTCTGGATCTGCCAAGTTTCATACTGGTTGGGTATACAGTTGTGGAGCTATAAAGTGCCATTCTGTGTCGCATTTACACTAAGTTTACGCATTCATTGCTCATGCCTATAGGTTGCACGGTTTGTGCGACTGGTCCGAAACCTTCAGGGAACATACAGCCAGGGTCCCCAATGTGTCTTTTGAAGATTTCATGAAAAAATATTAAACGGTTCAAAATTATTTAAAAAACAAATTTCCTATGGTAGTCAATGGGAAAAGTTAACAAAACGTTTGACAGTGTCACAAATGCAGTTTTTAGTGTCATAAATGACCCCTGTAGTGTCATGAGTCAGCCATTTTATTTTCAGTTAGTGGTCACAGAAATGCTTGGCATTTAAATTTTGGACCATCTAGGGACACAATTCTTTTTGGGTTCACCTAGACAAGTCCTGAGGATGCTAGCCATGTCTTTTTTTTTTGGGGGTTAAACACCCCAGAAATATGTTTTCCAAATTTTTGTAATCTGTAGTGTCGCAAAGTAGTGTCGAACTTGCAACACTTTCATGATTTTTTTTGTGAAAGTGTCGTGATTTGCGACACTACTTTGCGACACTATGGCCAAAATAACAGGAATTCTTTGTCACCCTGCTGCAAAAGAACGGTTTGGTCTTTTGGGCTGAAATTTTGGGGGAAGAAAGCCAACATCCCACAGATGTACAAATGTGCATTTTGGTGGTTTGGTGACAAAATATTGCAGGGTTGCAAAGTTATGGTACTCTGAAGTTGACATTTTTCCCATAGACTAACATTGCGGCATCTGCCGCACCTTTTGGGGCCTGTATCTCGGAAACGTTTCGAGATATGGACTTTTCGTCAGAAAAATGCTTAGCCCCCTGCTAGGGGTCTAAGTGCAAAACTAGCCAGGAAAGTCATAAATCATATGAAATTTTAATTTTTTTTTACGTCGTACAGTTCCTGAGATATAAGCAATTTAGTATTCCAAGTGCTCATTTTCTGCTCCGAGGCCCATTATTATGCATACATTCTTTGTACTCACTGTGTTTCTCTATGCAGCTGTTGGGCAAAATCAGGTTATGCGCTTCCGTTACTATTACAGTTAGCATTCCACTTGCGCTTCCATTCCACCGCATTAGCATTCCCGTGTACACCACCGTGTGTTTCGCTTTGCGTTTTCATTTGCACTTGTGTTTGCATTACTGTTACCATTTGTGTTTCCACTACTGTTTCTATTTGCATTTCATTTTGTGTCACTGTGTGCATTGCCATTTGCGTTTGCGTACACACTTGCATTTGCATTTGTTTTTCCTTTGGTGTCATCGTTGCTGTTACCGTTACCATTTGTGTTTCCAATTGCATTACCGTGCACGTTACGGTTTTCTTTTCCATACCCACTTGCATTTGTGCCTGTTTCCATTACTGTTTGTGCCTACATTTCTTTTACCATTTCCTTTATCATTTACGTTTGCGTCACCGTGTGCATTACCATTTGCGTTTGCTTATGCACTTTGGTTTGTGTTTCTGTTTGTGTTTCCTCTGGTGTCATCGTTGATGTTACTGTCAGCGTTTGTGTTTCCAATTGCATTACCATGATCATGCACATTATGATTTGTGTTTCCGTACGTGCTTGCATTTGTGTTTCTGTTTTCAGTAACATTTGCGCTTGCGTTTCTATTATGGTTTGCATTACCGTTAACATTTGTGTCATGATGTGCATTACCGTTTCGCTTGCGTTTGCGTTACCATTACTTCACTATTGATAGTGCACATTCTCAAAAAGAAGGGAAATTCATGGCAAAAAACTCCATTTAATACATCAGTTAGGGTTGTTCCACAGTGACAGAAGCGAAGAAATTCAATGTTAGGTTCCCACCCCGGCCCCGCCCCACCAACAGGCATCGGGGTGTGCATTGGGGTCATCGGTCCTAACTCTCGCCCCATTCTCCTATACTGCACCACCTCAGCTTGTTTACACATGGGATGGGGTGACACTTAGGACCGATGACCCCAACACACACCCCGATGCCTGTTGGTGGGGATGGGGTGGTCTTGGGGTGCAAGGGGTGGCAACCCTAACACCAAAGTTCCTTGCTTTTGATGCTGTGGAACAACCCTAACTGATGCATTAAACAGTTTTTTGCCATGAATACATATATATATATATTATTTATTTAGTTTTTATTGACCGGGTAAGTGCCCGAGACAAATCCTGCCTATTTTCAGGCATGACCCGGGGGAGGGGGATACAAATGAATGCCAACTGACCTTGAACCAGATTAAGCTGTTTGTGGTATTTTTAGTAAATGAGGGAAATTTGGCCAGGACACCGGGGAAATTCCCCTACTCTCCTGTAGGTGGATGGGCCATCTTGCTGACAGATGGCCACTGTGGGAGAGACACTGGAGGAGAAGGACACGGGTTTAGTGGTGGGAGAGGCCTCACTGCTAACTGAGCAACAATCTATGGATAATTTAAGTAATTTTCAGGAACGTGATGGAGAGGAGATATTTCATGAAGCCAGTTCTATGCCTGATGTGTTTTTATCTACTGAAAACATTTTTGCTTCCATGCCTAACAAAGCTACTGATGGAATGAGTACCTTTTCAGCTGATGTTCAAGCGGAGGTTCATTTGGCTACGGAGGAAGCGTCATGCTTAAACCAGAGCACTGAGTTAATTGAAGCTGCAGCTGATTCACCTGACAGGCTGAACAAATGAACTGACAGCAAGAATGAGGAAGCAGTCGAAGAGTGAGTGTGCTCTAACAAATATTGCTCCTGTTCCTAATTTCGACTGTTTTAAGGCTGGCAGTTCATTCGCTAAACCTAGTGTGTGCCGAAAGCCTTTAGAATAAAAAGAAATTGATAAAAGCAGAGAAAAGAAAAGTGCTCCCCCACTAGTTAAAAAAAATGTCAACTTGGTTCCCAAACAAAATTTGCAGGATTTACCCTTTACAGGACAAGCTCACTTGTCTAAAGAAGCAGGGTTTGTGTTTTATCCGCAGGTGAAACGGTGTTCTGAACCAGAAGAGTCCACACAAATTAAATATCAAACCAAAGCAAATGCACAAGAAGGGGTAACTGAATTCAGCTTTCAGCGGCCTTTGGCTCCTCAATCGCTACCTACAAGCACAAACTTTGTTAAAACTTCAGCAAGAGAGCGCAATACGATAAACAAAAATGTTGCAACTACTCGAGATGTATCCATTAGTAATAAACAGGCCTTAGATAATGCAAGTGTACACGATGAAAATTGGTCACCTCAAAATGCACTTCAAGAAGCAGGATGGGAGAAATCTGCTTCAGGAATTTGGACTCCTGACTCTGCATGGGATTCTGCTTTTAATTTTCAAACGGCCTCTCCTGAATGGCAACCTAGACTTACAAAGCATCAGTCAAAGGTGGAAAATAAAGCTGGACTGACCCCTACTGAGAAAAATGCAATTCAGGTTGAAAGCACGCCTTTACAACTAATCAAAGAACACTCAGTCTTAGAAACAATACCTGTTCTTATTCCACAGGTCATTAAAAACAAAGAGGATCTGCGTTCTGCAGTGAATGCAAAAAAACATTGTTATTTGAACTATTTTCCCAAGCAAGACGTGAAGCAGCACCTCGGCGAAATGCTGTGCCCATTCGCTACAAGGGAGGTTTAGAAGAGAGACCTGAGAGACATTACGTGGGAAAATGCCTTATAAAAGACTCCTTGTGGTTTTCTCCTAGAGATGTGTTTGCTTTCATCACTATCTCTGGGGAAGACAACTTTGATATAAGTTTTCGGTCAGCCTATAATTTAGACCTCTTTTGGGAGAGATATGGGCAAGTTAAATTTTCTCCCACATGGATCCCCTTTTTGGTAATTCCACTCACTAAACCTTTAATTAAAAATGTTACTGTTATGTTTAGAAATGAGGGGGTCCATGTGGAAGATATAACATATTGGTTGTCCCAGAAATGAGAAATTCAAAGTGAGCCTGAACCCATTTTGGATTCAGAACAATTCTGGATGGGGGGATGGAAGTACAGAGTAAAGCTAAGACAAACTGACACAGGGATTGAACATATTCCAAATGCTTTCCTGTTGGGCAGAGACTGAGGGGTATATTTCTATAGCGGTCAGCCTAGAGCTTGCTACAAGTGTGGGTCAAAAACACATCTCTCTAGCATTTGTGATCAACTCAGGTGTGACAACTGCAGGGAGGTAGGTCATGTGACCATGCAATGCGCCAACCACACTAAATGTGACCCGTGTGAGGATTTTGGGCACACCTCTAGAGAGGGCCTTGGGCGGCAAGAAACAAAGCCTCCTGTGGGAGCACTGACTTGATAATTCAGCAAGCCCAGGATGCTGTGTCTAAACAAGGAAGCACTAGTGTAGATAAACCCATGTCTTCCCCTCCGCAGAATTTGGAAGTAGAATTCCCCTCTACAGACCTGCCCCCCCCCTTTAATAGTGGCACCAGAAGGCTCAGTCAAAACAGAAAAAGAGGTCATAGAACAGTTTGAACCAGTTTGTTATAAAGACCCCGATGATACTGAGGGTGTTAGAATGGTGAGTTCCTCAGCATCCCCCCCTACCCCCGAGAAGATCCAGTAGGCATCTTAAAACACCGGCTGTACCTCACAGTGAGTCAATAGAATCTCCAAATTCTTATGTTGCTCTATTCACCTCTTGGGGTGACTCAGAAATGGAAATTGGAGATTCTGATTCCCAAAAATCTGTTCAGGAAAACATAGGTGCTCCAATAGAGGAATACAAAGAAAAGAAAAAAAAAAAGGAGGAAAAAATAACATCAGCCCCTCACATGCAGCAAATTGAATGGCAGTTTACATTTGGGGTACACTGAACACTCACAGTTTATTAAATTCTGTTAAAAGACAAGCTGTCTTCCAATTTCTTCGGGACAATAACATTGCAGTTAGTTTTTTGCAGGAAACATGGATGTTTTCCCAAAAGCAAATAGCCTCATTTCAAAGGGATTGGCCATGGAGACCATCATATTGGTCATTTCGTAGAGATTGTGCAGACGGGATCGGAATTTTATTCAGTTCCTTTCATTTTGTTTTAAACAAATTATTAGAATTAATACCAGGTAGAATTCTAATAATTGATGGATTATGGCAATCTAGGAACTTTAGATTTATCAACATTTACAACCCACAGACTAAAGCTCTCAGAACTGAGTATATGAAAACAACCCAACCCTATTTAATATCTTAACTTAATATTTTTTGGGGTGGAGACTTTAATTGCAGTCTGAATGTAAAGGGTAGATTGAATAAAAAAATGTTCTGTGATTCAAATTGTTTGGAATCTGTCATAAAACTTGATGACTTATCAAATTGTAACCGCTTAGCAAATTCTGGTTCAAATTATACTTTCTTTAAAGGGAAAGTAGATTCCACTATTGATTATTTATTTACATCTAAAGCTGCTATAGTAGGTAAATTTAAAATAGTTCCAGTGGAATTTTCAGACCACCTGCTGGTACAGATTGAAATTGGAGTTTCACCCTCTCCACTTGGAAAAAAAACAGATGGAAATTAAACACTTCCATTCTTAAAGAGGCATTGATGAAAAATTCAATTCTGCTTATCTTGAAAGCTAGACTGTCAGTGGCTTTTTTATACTCAGACTTAGGAATCTGGTAGATGGAAACAAAAAATGACTGCTGTAAGTGGTTTAAAAAATATGGCATTCAACGGAGGAATTCAGACTTTCTTGCTTATTTAAAACTGAGAAATCAACTACAGCACCTCATTTCTTTAGCTAATACTTCTAGATTTGATTATTCAACTCAAATTGAAAATATTAAAAATCAGATGAAAGTTTTTCAATATAACAGAACCAGGACTCTTCAGGCAATCTTAACTAATCATTCAAAGAAAACAGTGGTAGGAGACCCATTTGAACTATGTAAAAAAAATAAAGAGTCCACAGCCATGGAATACCTAGATTGCAATAAAACTAGAGTGGAGGATGAAACCGTCATTAATTCTATGATCAAAACCCATTTTTGTAGTTTACAACCAGACAATTATCCATCTATTATAGAAATAAAAAGATATTTAGGGGTCCCTCCTGAGTTTTTGGACTCCCAGGACATTAAAAGCATGGTGATACATTTTTCTTGTAAAGAAATAGAAACGGTCATTTATTATTTAAAAGATAATATTACTCCAGGTATGGATGGCCTTTCCAATTCATTTTATAAAACCTTTCAATCTGAAATCTCTTCTTGTTTGAATTTAGTATTTCAGTTTTTCATGTCAGGTAAATTGATTCCGGAAGCTTTTACAGAAGGTATGATATATATTTTCAAATCAGGAGGAAGAGGTGACATCAGGAACTGGAGGCCCATTACAATCCTAAATTCAGACTATAAAATATTTACTACTTTATTAAATAACAGATTAAAAATTATAGCAAATAAGGTGATTTCACCTCTTCAATATTGTGGCTTGCCTGATAGGCAAATACAGTTGGCTTTAACAGTTATTAGGGACTTAATAGAGTCCTTATCATTAGATGGTAAATCTGGTTACTTGCTTTCAATAGAATTAGAGAAAGCATTTGACAGGTGTAACTCACTCACATTTGTTTCAGGTTTTGGAATTTTTTGGGATTCCTGGTTTAATAATAAACATTATAACAGTGCTATACAAGTCTGCTAAAGTTTACCCAGTAATAAAGGGATCAATATGAAAAGGAATTGAAATTAAAACAGGGGTATGCCAAGGTTGTCCTCGTAGCCCCTTGTTATATATTTTCTCACTTAAACCTTTATTAAGAGCTTTAGCTATTCCACCCAGATGGGAAGGGTTAAAAATGCCACTGTCTAGTATGCAGTTGATAGTTCAGGCCTTTGCAGATGATGTTTGTCTCCTTTTTAAGAAACAAGAACAGATGGCAGAATTTTTTAAAGAATTTGAACTTTTTTCATTTATTTCCAATGCTAAATTAAATAATTTAAAATCTAGAGGATTACAGATGGAGTGTAAAAATCAAATAGCCATTAATTATAATAATAGCAGGATTTCAGATGAACCCTTCTGTATACTAGGTATACAGTTTGGACCTCAAAATCTGCCAGAAGAGAATTGGTACAGGGTGTTAAAAAATGTCGAATCAAAAACGGTTAGATGGAAACAGTTTAAATTTACAAAATAAAAAAGAATTCAAGTCCTCAAACAATTTATAATACCTTGTTTACAATATGTAGCCCTGAGCTATCCTTTACCTTCTCAATATGAGGCTAGGTTATATAGTTGTTGTTTTCAACTACTATGGGGTAATAGATTAAACCCAGTTAAGAGATGCTATACTTACTTCGCAAAAGTGAAGAGCGGATTAGGAATGATTGATCCTATTATTTTTTGCCATGACCTCTTTTTTTCCTCATACAATTAAAAGATGCCTACTGTATCCAGAGAGTCGAGAGGGACTATGGATTACAATTGCTCTAGGGCGATATATGAAAGCATGGCTTATCAGTGCTCCAAAAATTGGCCCCCGCATCCATATACCATCCTATTTTAGACCAGCAGCACAGAAGCTATACAAATGTCAGGTTACAAAACTTCAAATTAGAACCAACTCCACAAAAACTCTCTATAAATCCATAATGACCGTCTATCCCACTGATCCCAGTTTTAAAAATTGCCCCACAGCCATGAATAGTAAGATTCTAGATCAACTTAATAATCCCAGACTCCCAGAGTATATGTGGGACACACAGTGGCTTATTATGTATGGCCAGTTAAACATTAGAGGTACAGCTAAATATAAAACTAAAGATGAAAGAAACTGTCCATATCCAGAATGTATTAATCAGGAAAAAACAATGGAACATTTATTTTCTTTATTGTTCTTTTTCTAAATCTTTGTGGGTGTATGCTGCCAAAAATGGAATTTGGAATGGTTATCAAAAATAAATTATGATATTTTAGTAATTGGTAGGGTACCACCTAGTTTACACATTTATGACAATAGAACATTAATGATTTTTTTGCATGCTTACGGTTTTGTTTATTTCAAATGAGATGCCAGTGGGTAATCTACCAAAAGAAAGGCACATATGAGGGGTTTTGTCTGTATATAATGAATGAACTACAGAAAGTGTATTTAAAAGATAAACAAATCTATAATATAGATAAAGTGAAAATATGGTGGGAGGGTTTTTCTCATATGATTAAATATAAATAGACAATTTAGTAAGGAGGATGTATAAACCCCTAGGGGTGTAGAAAATCTTTGTTTAAAATCCTTTTTGTTTTTTGTTGTTCCTATTTGTTTCACAATATGGTATGTGCTTTATTCATGTTTTGTTCATTATGTTCTGTTATTTATGCATTATTGTAAATAAAAACACCCCTACTCTTTTCGATAAGTGCCATGGAATCTTTAACATTCACCTGAACTACCACCAATCCAGGCAGATGAGACCTTGGTTTAGTGTCTCATCCAAAAGACGGCACCTCAGAAGTGTAGCACCCCTCTCATGCTGCACTACAGTGTCAGTACTGGGATATTAACCCAGGTGCCAGATGTGGGAACTGAACCCACAGCCCTCTGATCTCCTGTCCTCAGAGGCGAGTGTGCTACCTACTGAGCCACTGACACTGTTCATATATATATATATATATATATATATATATATATACACATACACACACACACACACACATATATATATATATATATATATATATATATATATATATATATATATATATATATATATATAATGCTAAGAAGTGCAAGGTAATGCACCTGGGAAACAAAACCCCAGGGGAAGAGTACACAATGAGGGGTGAGATACTAACAACAACAAAAAATGGAAAGGGACCTGGGGTAGTCATATCAGATGACTTAAAGATGGGCAAGCAATGTGAGAGGGCAGTAAGGAGGGATGGGGGGAGACTGGGATGCATAGGGAGAGGCATCACCAGTAGAAAACAGGAAGTTGTTATCCCTCTATACAGACAGCTAGTGAGACCCCATCTGGAGTAGTGTGTGCAGTTCTGGAGACCCAATCTCTGCAAGGACATAGACAGGATGGAAGCTGTCCAGAGGAGGGCAACTAAAATGGTGCAGGGTCTGCACCGGAAGACATATGAAAAGAGACTAAAGAAGCTTAATATGTATAGCCTCGAGGAAAGGAGGGAGAGGGGGGACATGATAGAAACTTTCAAGTACCTCAAGGGAATCAACAAAGTCCAAGAGGCTAGCATATTTCAAAAAAAGAGGTGTGCAAGAACAAGGGAGCACAATTTGAAGATAAAGGGGCAGCTCAGAGGTAATGTGAGGAAGTATTTTTTCACAGAGAGGGTTGTGGATGCATGGAACAGCCTTCTGGAGGAGGTTGTGGAGTCAAAAACAGTGGTTGAATTCAAGCATGCATGGGACAGTCATAAGGCAATTCTAGGGGGTGGGGGTAGAAAGAAGTAGGCTGCTGGTTAACTAGGATCTGCAGTTTATCCATTAGGTAGGGAAATGGGAAGACTGGGTGGCCCAAGTCATCCTTATCTGCCATCAAATTCTATGTTTCTATGTATATATATATGTATTTATACAATGGGGTGAGACATATTCCAGTGAGATAAAACAAGTTATTTTCACTGCAGTGAAATAAATCCTGATGACATCAGCAGAGTTAAAATAAATGCCATTTATTACACCCTGAAACCCGCGCAAAGCCATGCAATCATGCAAAGCCACGCAAACTGTACATTTTGCAACAATGAGGCCTCCATTGTATAAATAGGATACATGATGTGCACGCGTACGATATGGGAAATATGTTCAGTCCTGTACAGTGACCTCTGAAACCTCATTCATGGTTTCACCACTCATGAGTATTCAGAGGTCACTCTAGAGGAGTGAAAATATTTTCCATATCACACTCGTGCCCATCATGTATCATATATATATATATATATATGTACATATATATATATATATATATATATATATATACACACACACATATACACACTCCATAACTGTGTTCAGGTGCTGCTGCTGAGGCACAGAGAGAAAAAAAGCAGCCAGAGATTCCTTAAATCAAGGAGGTTATTTTCTAGACTACACTGAACTGAATTATTACTTTTTGGACCTGTGTAATTAACTAGTATTGATTCTGTTTTTGGGGTTGACTTGTCTTAATTTTAACTTTAATTTTCCAGGGAGGAACTGTAGCGGGGAGACATTTGCAGTCATTTGTGACTAGACCTGGTACTTGACCTCTGTGAAATAGGTGTTTGTTAAGGGCAGGAGCTGGGAGATATTTGCAGTCATTTGTGACTAGACCTGGTACTTGACCTCTGTGAAATAGGTGTTTGTTAAGGGGAGGAGCTGAAAGGGGACTAGTTGAACTGTGGACTTAAAACTGGAGTTGTTTGTGGTCTTTGTCTGCTGACATAGAAAGAGAGAGAGAGAGAAAGCAGCCAGAGATTCCTTAAATCAATAGGTTATTTTCTAGACTACACTGAACTGAATTATTACTTTTTGGACCTGTGTAAGTAACTAGTATTGATTTTGTTTTTGGGGTTGACTTGTCTTAGTTTAACTTTAATTTGCCAGGGAGGAACTGTAGCTGGGAGATATTTGCAGTCATTTGTGACTAGACCTGGCACTTAACCTCTGTGAAATAGGTGTCTGAAAGAAAGGAAAGCACTCCCCGGGGTGGAGGGTCAGAGTTGTAGTTGATTGCTTCTGGACGGCATAGGTTCACTCCCTCCCACCCTTCCCCACACCCCACCTGCCCCCAAATGCATAACTTCCTTTATAGCTTGGGTTCTGACATCATGTCCCCAAAACTTCTAACAACATACACCTGTTCATATCCTTAATGGCACAGCACACTGAATAGGGGGTAGAGACACTCACAAGCTTCCACACACTAAAATAAGAACAAATAAAACAACAAAAGAAAATCATCTATAACAGGAAGGGACACAGACATGTGGGGAGTGGTGCAATGTACTGGTTGTGGAGCAGCAGTCTTCCAGGAGACATTCTGAAAACTGCATTGCTGCCCTATTTGCAGGCACCTCTCTGGTCTGAGGGTGGAGGTTGCTCATCTCCATGCTGACCTGGCAATGATTTGTAAAACCTGCTCCCACACCCAGGGACCACCCAGGCCACTGCCACTACCTCAGAGGTTGCCAAGAAAGAGGAGTGGTTGGACTACAGTGGACTCAGGTAGGGTGAGGGTGGTGGAACAGAGGCACATCCCTCCAGTTGTGACTCTCCACAATTCATTCATCACTCTGGAAGAGCATGGTTCCTCTATGAAGGCATCCACAGTGGAGACCAAGGAGGATGCTGGGAACTTCCACAATGGAGGCCCAGAGGAGGGTGGCACAGGACCCCACAGGGGAAGGAAACAACTCCTGGTAGGGGACTCGATTGTTAGGGGTAGAACTGGGGGAGGGAAGGGAAAGGGAGGTAGGGTGCCTGCCTGGCACCATGGCTTGGAGGGACAGAAAACAAATCCTCAGGATTGTGGGAGCAGCTGCAAGGGGGAGTGAGCTGGATGTCATTATCCACCTAGGGATGAATGACCTGGCTGAGAATGGGATCAGAGCAGTACAATAGGAGTCTATGGAGCTGGGGAGGGGCCTTAGACAAGTAGCACACACGGTAACTTTCTTGGAAGTGCTACCTGTCTATGGCATGGATGAGGTTAGGGTACTCCGCACCATGGTATTCAATGACTGGTTGAAAAACTGGTGCAGAGCTTAGGGATTTGGCTTCATTGGGGACTGGGGCTCCACCTGGAGGGATGCAGGCCTATACAGGTGCAATGGTCTGCATCTATCCTGGAGGGAAACCACTATCCTAGATGATAGGTTTAAATGCTTCATTGGCAAGCATTTAAACTAGCCAAAGGGGGAGGCACTGAAAAGGAGAAGGGAAATCCTAGGCCCCTCAAAAAATCAGGGTAGTTAGTGAGGTAAACACCAATATAGAGCAATTGATAGGGATAAGGGCAGGGGTAAATGGAGAAAAAGACAAAGGCAGTAAGGACAGGGATGGGGAAAAAAGGAATAAAGCCATAAAAAAATGGAGAGTAATGAGTACCAATGCCCGTAGTCTAGGTAAAAAGCTCCCCAAAATGGTGGCCTTGATGGAAGAGGGTTGCCTGGATATCGTGGCAGTCACAGAAACATGGTACACAGAGAACCATGACTGGGATGTCAGCATACCAGGGTACACAATCTATAGGAGGGACAGGGAGGGAAGAAGAAGAGGAGGAGGAGGAGTAGCTCTCTATGTAAGAGAAGGGATCAAAGCAACAGAACTAAAGGGTAAACAGGGAGGAGAGGAGGCACTGTGTGTCACCCTGGAGAATGGAAATGGCTCCACAATCTGCACAGGGGTTGTATACAGACCCCCATCTCAGGGGGAGGAAATGGACAGGGAAATGATAGAAGGCATCCTTGGGATGGCAGAGAAAGAGGAGATATTGCTGATGGGGAACCTGAATATGCCAGATGTTAACTGGAGCACCTTTGCTGCAGCCACATACATGAGCAGGGCCATTCTCGATGCCCTACAGGGGCATGCCTCAGACAGCTAGTTTTGGAACCTACTTGGGAGGGAGCAATCTTAGACCCAGTACTCTCAAATGGGGATGGAGAGAGGATATCTGATCTTGAAGTGGGTAGCCATCTGGGAACAAGTGACCACCAAACAGTGTGGTTCATGATAAACTTAGCTGTAGAGTCAAGCCACACAAAAGTGAAAGTACTGGACTTCAGGAGGGCTGATTTTGTCAAAATGGGAGAGTGCCTCAGAAAAGCACTAGCAAGCAGGAAAGAAGGTGGGGAGGAGCAACAATGGGAAAACATCAAAACTGCCATCACAGAGGTGACTAGCCTTTGTGTGAAGCAAATAAACAAATCAAAACAAAAGAAAAAAACATCATGGTTCTCAAAAGAAGTGGCGGAGAAGGTAAGGGAGAAAAAGATAGCATTCAGGAAGTATAAGGAAACACAGAAGGAGCAAGACAGAGAACTGTACCAGTTAAAGCAGAAGGAAGCAGGGAAGGCAATCAGAATAGCAAAGGCCCAAACTGAGGAAAAGATAGCTAACTCGGTTAAGAAGGGAGAGCGACAGTGAAAAAGCAGGGATACTGAATGAATACTTCTGCTCAGCATTCACAATGGAAAAGCAAGGGGAGAGACCTAATCCAGTCAATAGAAGCACACTTGATAGGGGGGTTGATATTAGTCCTTTCACAGAAGAAAGGGTCCTGAAAGAACTCTTAAAACTGAAGGTGGATAAAGCAATGGAGCCTGATGGGATTCACCAGAATTCTAAAAGAACTAAGGAAGAACTAGTAACACCACTGACTACCCTTTAATAAATCATGGGAGGATGGTGTGGTACCTGAGGACTGGAGGAGGGCAGATGTGATTCCCCTTCACAAAAGTGGGAGCAAGACAGAGGAAGGAAACTACAGACCTGTCAGTTTGACCTCAGTGGTAGGGAAAATAATGGAATCACTTCTGAAGGAAAGAATTGTTGAGTACCTAGAGGCCAGTGGGGCACAGGACCCAAGGCAGCATGGATTCACAGCAGGAAGGTTATATCAGACAAATCAGACAAATCTAATTGATTTCTTTGACTTGGTGACCAAAGTAGTAGACCAGGGAGGGGCTGTGGACATGGCCTACCTAGACTTTAGCAAGGCATTTGACACAGTCCCGCACAAAAGATTAATAAACAAATTAGCCAGCCTTGGAGTGGGTCCCAGGATGGTAGCCTGGGTAGAACACTGGCTGGACAACAGGACACAGTGGGTAATAGTAAATGGAGTCCACAGCGAAGAAAGGAGGGTTGCTAGTGGGGTACCGCAGGGTTCAGAACTGGGGCCAGTCCTTTTTAATGTCTTTATAAGTGACATTGTGGATGGACTGGAGGGGAAGGTATGTCTCATTGCAGATGACACAGAGATCTGCAACAGGGTTGATAAGCAAGGTCGGTGGAAAGGATGAAAATTGACTTGGCAAGGTTGGAGGAATGGTCAAATGTATGGCAGCTTAGATTCAATGCAAAGAAGTGCAAAGTAATGCACCTGGGAAACAAAAACCCAGAGGAAGAGTACACAATGGGGTGTGAGATAGTGACAACAACAAAAATGGAAAGGGACCTGGGGTTAGTCATATCAGATGACCTAAATGTGGGCCAGCAATGTGAGAAGGCAGTAAGGAGGGCTGGAGAATACTGGGATGCATAGGGAGAGGCATCACCAGTAGAAAACAGGATGTTGTTGGCCCTCTGTGCACACAGTTGATAAGACCACATCTGGAGTACTGTGTACAGTTCTGGAGACCCCATCTCCTCAAAGACATAGACAGGGTGGAGGCTGTCCAGAGGAGGGCAACCAAAATGGTGCAGGGTCTGCACCAGAAGATGTATGAAGAAAGACTAAAGGAGCTTAAGATGTATAGCCTCAAGGAAAGGAGGGGGGACATGATAGAAACTTTCAAATACCTCAAGGGATTTAATAAAGTCCAAGAGGGTAGCATCTTTCAAAAAAATTGATGTGCAAGAACAAGGGGGCACAATTTGAAGATAGAGGGGGGGACGGCTCAGAGGTAATGTGAGGAAATATTTTTTCACAGAGATGGTTGTAAATGCATGGAACAGCCTTCCTGAGGAGGTCGTAGAGTCAAAAACAGTGGGGGGAATTTAAGAATGCATGGGACAGATATAAGGCAATTCTAGTTGGGGGTAGGAGGAAGTAGGCTGTTGGTTAACTAGGATCTGCAGTTTATCCATTAGGTAGGGAAATGGGCAGACTGGGTGGGCCAAGCGGTCCTTATCTGTCATCAGATTCTATATGTTTCTAGATAATTTAAGTGACTTTGGAACTATAGACCAGTTAAAAATGAGGTCATGGGTAGAAAAAAAAAAACATTAGGACATGAAGAAAAAGCTCATGAAAAGGGAGGAGGGCACATTGTTTTTTTTCATTTGACCCAGTCCATATCTACTGCTGACCCCGATCTGGCCCAGTAAAAACAGTGTAAAATTTCCTTGACAAATCAGGACCTTTTGAAAAAAATGTCAGTGTCGGGCTCTGACTGGGTCACAGCTGACATGCCTATCCCCATACTGTTGAAGAGCCTGTCTATCTCTCCATCCATCTGATGGCCTGTCTGTCTCTCTATCTACTGCACATGTATGCTACATTAATTTCGAATTAATTATTTTTTTTAACCAATAATGGCCTTTTAGTTTGAAGCAAATATTCTAATGAGCTTTTGTTAGTAATGAAAAAGGCAAAAAAACACATTGACTGAAGAGAATTACTGCACTGTAGGTTTACAATTCACTCACACACTACAATGTTTTAAGGTAATAAATAGTTTCATATTTTATTTTTCTTCTTTGATAAAATAGATAAGACTCATTTACAGGGGCAACCCGAAAGCACTGGGAAGGTTAAGTGACTTGAGCAGGGTCACACACTATGCAAGATGAGGTTGTGTCTTAAAGGGTTCAGTGGTGGAGACAAAGTACAATGGTGGTGGTGGGTACTCTGGTGGCAAGGGGACACAAAGGCAAGGTTCTCCTGGGCTGGATTTTTCAAAGTGTGGATGCAGGAATACACCCCTGTATCCCACAGCAGCAATGGTGTCTATCACCTGCTTTGACATGCATGGTACTGTTTTTGAAACTGCAGCATGTTATGGCAGTTAGCTGTGGTGTCTGCAAGCATGTGCCCAATAGTAGATACACTTGCCACTATTTTTTAAGTAAGCAATAAGACACGACAAAGTGTTGGTTGTTCTGTGATAACTGCATGCCTAGATGCATGAGGCCGAAGGCTGAGTGTCCTTCTGCACCCTAGTGTGCAGTTATCTCAGAACAACCAACATCATAGAGTGTCTTATTGCACTTGCAGACTGGGTTATGATTAGGAAAAAAACACACTGACAAGTAGTTTGCATTTGTAACATTTATTTAAATAAAGTCTAGAGAATTTATTAAAAAAGGAGAAAAAATAATCCATAACTACGTTGTTTGGGATGGTTAAAATAATAAATTGCTTAGAACTGCATGACGCACTCCTTTTTTTTGGGGGGGGGCAGTCAAAATAACAACAGAAAAAAAAAACTCCCCACAATGTGTAACATTTTAGGTTTACTTGTTGAAACTGATGACTTGCACCTTGCCATGGAATACAGAGCTAATGAGCTTGAAACGCATGTTTTACAGCACTGTATTTCCTCTAGATGGTGTTTCATGCTCATTGGTGAACTCATTTTCAGGCTCTGGCTTCTGTTTCTTGCCTGTAGGCTCCATTTTTTGATTCTTGCTTGAAGATTAAGTCTGCTGATTTTCTTTCATACTGTGTGACAGGATTCCGCTCCACTTTTTTCAGTCTTTGGCAGAGGCACACCAATACCTTCTCAAGCTACAGCTGCTTCTGATCTGTGCCCTGTGACTGCCATAATTTCCTGTGCTTACAGTCTGGCAGTAGATAGTAGATGCACAGCTGTGGCTCTAATTGAATGGGTTGTGTACCTTTGGCTGAGGTTACTCCTTGCTCAACAGGTTGACTATCAATTCTCTGTTGGAACAGATTAATAATTTTTTCACCAAACCAGTGAAAAGGGCACATCTGTGGGCCAAGCACTTTCTACTCTGAAAATATCAGATCAAAATTCCAAACTGTCTGGGTGCTAGATGAAGACAAAAATAGAACAGCAAAACATTTTAAACTTTTTTTCACTATCTGGATCTCAGAAGCTGCACATCTGACTAAAACAAAACTTTGCATGTCAAGAGATTTACTCCCCAAGACCATGCATGCAAAATTTCGTGCGAATCTGTTGAACAGTTGCAAAGATATTAAAGTGCAAAATATCCAAGAAGGCGATTTAAGATAATTGTTTTTGGTTTGAATTCAAGAAATGGAATGTTTACAATGTAAGGAATACAAGAATTCAAATCTCTGCTCAGTTTTACTGGCAGAATGTTCAACCCCTCTATCACACAACAGAAGGTCTCAGATGGAACCAGGCCTTTTGTTATATCTGTAGCAGGTTAAACAGCACAGATTTCCCCAGTAAGCAGGTGAGGATAGTAGAGGAATTTTTCATGGTTAGCAAAGAAATACCATAAATTAAAGTTGTAGGTACAGGTAATACTTCATTTTTAGGGCTGCAGTGGGCATAGCCCTGCAGTCCTTTTTCGATCAGTGAGCAGGGATTCCACATTCCTTCCGAAGATTTTAAGAACCCGGACTGACTTTCAAAAACAAACCCTCCCACAACCACCCACTGTGTGCTGTACTGCCCCCACCCCTCCTGTCCCAATTCATGTCCTGTACTGCATTTTTTTCTTTGTAAGTTAAAGATCCCCCCCGCCCAGCACTCTGCTGCCTTGCGGGAGCGGGTATCCCATGCCTTTTTCTTGTTTGAATGAGAAGCTGGCACTGCATGCTATTTCAAAAACAAACCCTCCCACAACCGCCCACTGGGTGTTGTACTGCCCCAACCCCTGAAGTCCCAATTCATGTTCCCTACTACAGTGCAAAACAAACCCTCCCTCTATCCACCCATTGTGTGCTGTACCACCCCCACCCCTCTGGTCCCAATTCATATCCTGTACTGCATTTCTTTTTCTTTGTAAATTAAAGATCCCCCCAGCACTCTGCTGCCTTGCAGGAGCGGTATCCCATGCCTTTTTCTTGTTTGAATGAGAAGCTGGCACTGCATGCTATTTCAAAAACAAACCCTCCCACAACTGCCCACTGGGTGCTGTACTGCCCCAACCCCTGAAGTCCCAATTCATGTTCCCTACTACAGTGCAAAACAAACCCTCCCTCTATCCACCCATTGTGTGCTGTACCACCCCCACCCCTCTGGTCCCAATTCATATCCTGTACTGCATTTCTTTTTCTTTGTAAATTAAAGATCCCCCCGCAGCACTCTGCTGCCCTGCGGGAGTGGGCATCCCATGCCTTTTTCTTGTTTGAATGAAAAGCAGGCACTGCATGCTATTTCAAAAACAAACCCTCCCACAACCGCCCACTGCACACTGTACTGCCCTCACCCCTCCAGTCCCAATTCATGTTCCCTACTACAGTGTAAAACAAACCCTCTCCCTACCACCCACTGTGTGCTATACTGCCCTCACCCCTCCAGTCCCAATTCATTTCCTACACTGCTGACTTGCGGGAGTGGATCTCCTGTGCCTCTTTCTTGTTCTATGTGGATTTTAGCATGCTACAGTTTTTCATACTTAGTTCTGACAACATAGTTATGATGTGTGATGGTGTTACGTCCCAAACAGACCGAAGGTGTTTGAAAAAGGTGCAATGAATGTATTGTTTATGAGTTTTTGTATGTGATCTAGATAGTTTTTAAACAGACTCATGTTTTTCTCAGTATTTATCTCATCCTTGGTTGCCTGGTTCCAATCAATTCATTGCATATGGCATGTCAGTGATGTCACTCATTTTTAAAAGATATGCTGATGTGAATTGTTCTAGTATCAGGTGTTGTGAATCATACCTGTGAATGCTAGCTTTAGGTATGAGTCTATAAACAATAACATGGACACAAATATTTTTAATATGTGTAGACATACAGTAATCAATACTGTAAAAGAAATGCTGAATGACTGTACAGTTTGCCCAATCACTTAATCGATTTCGACTGACAGGGTCTGTGATTATGCACCCGATAGTAGTTGAACAAGGTTTGCTAGTGCAGTTGGATTCCCTTGCTTTTTTTATTTGGTCCATTCTCTGTCTCAATCTGCCTTTTTCTTGTTTTATCGCCATCCTTACCCAATTTGATTTGGCATGATTTTTTACAAGTCCAAGTAAGCGTGACAGGAGCCTTACGCCTCATTTCATGAGCAGTGTGCTGCGGCAGTGATTTTAAACCGCCCTTCATGTGTTTGAAGGGTAGGAGTCATGGTAGATTCATCATACATACATTCACCATTAATTTTGTAAATCTGTTTCGATGTCAAGTCAGTTTTACTTTAATATATATCACGATACCTACAACGTCCCACCCCTACCACACACAAGACTGACAAACCCGATCTTTTTCATTGGAAAACCACTGCTGTGCATATCCAAGCATACCTCTCAACTGTCCCTGATTTTCAGGGATGTCCCTGATTTTGACTCAAAATGTTACTCTGTCCCTCCTAAAAATTGTGTTTCCATGACCAAACAGTGGGGGTTGAAAACATAAAATAATATCAAACATTAAAGCTACAGACTTGTTGTTCCTTAGAAAATCCATTTTACACTAAGCCCCTTATTCTACTACCTTCCTGAGTGGATATCACCAGTTTTGAAGATGTGTCCCTGATTTTGGTCCTTTGTCCCTGATTTTTTTAAGCCTTGTCCCTGATTTATGAGGCAGGAGGTTGAGAGGTATGTATCCAAGCAGCACTGAATGAATGGACTCTGACTACCGGGCTCGTCAGCATACAAGCAACCTGGCA
This sequence comes from Neoceratodus forsteri, assembly GCA_016271365.2. Lineage (NCBI taxonomy): Eukaryota > Metazoa > Chordata > Ceratodontiformes > Ceratodontidae > Neoceratodus > Neoceratodus forsteri. The sequence goes on along the minus strand of CM028134.1, from coordinate 1,059,892,984 downwards.
CTGAAAAGACACTTTTGCCTTGCAAATAGAAATAGAAAAAAAATGAAAAAAGACTGCTTCAAATAGTAAAGCTTCTAATAGTAAGAGTAAATGTCTACTTCTAATAGAGTCTTACTGCAGCTCTCCTTTCATGCTCACTCAACCTCCTCCTCCCTCCCCACCTCGCTCCCCGCACCTCGCTCATCATATTGACTTCACATTTTACAGTGAGTAAACAAAAAATAAAAACGCGAACATTACTCAGTGTGACAAAATAATGTCACTCTACCTACACCGCATACTGACTGGGCACGGGGAGCCGTGGTCTCCACTGAAGGGGGCTTGACTTTCTTCCATTCAGCCCGTTTTGACTGTCATGACGCGCTGTTTCTCTGGTGGAACTTTGAATAGTAGTCTGTGCCTCAAAGTCTGTTGTACACCTGGTTTTATGTAAATTTCAACTTTTATTTAAGCATCATCAATTTCGGTAAAATGGGTAGTTTTTCTACTAAATTTTACTAGTTTCTCAGGATCTCTACTACCTCATAACCCTCCCTTTCCACCACTCCACCCTGCCAGTGTCTCTATGTTTCACTGAAACTCCACAGCTGCGTGTAACCAAGCAGCACAGGATAAGTAGAATTAGAGTATTACATCGGGAGGCATCCAAACTAATTGGCTCTAAAATTGCCTTTTTTCACAGCTAAGAAAAAGTAAACCGGGGGTTGATTACAAGTATGCTTTATTTTGCTCCCTTATGATCTTTCCTATCTCCCATCACCTGCGCACCACTGCCACCCACAACGATAGCTTCAGTACTTTCTGTTTTATTTAAACTCCACTTGTGTGTGTATTCAATCTGCAGGGGATGAGGATGTTCCTAGTAGTGCAACTGGAGGCATTCAAATAAGGATGCAATGAATTCACATTTTTTACCACAAAATTAAAAGAAAGAAAAATCAAGAAAAAAGCAGCTACTAATAATAGCTTATTACCGTGCTCTCTTTCTGCTCTTTCAACCACCCAACCCTACCTCACAGACTACAATCACTTACTTGACAGCACATTTTACATTATAATTACAATAAACTGAAAAAAATGCTCCTTGTGACAGAACCCCCCACCACTATGATGTTCTGTCTCCCACCGTCCACTGAATGGTAAATGTTATCAGTAGTCTCTGCTGATGACGTGTTTGGTTCCATCCCTTCATTTATTTTCATTAGTACTCAGCTGTTTCACGGGGGTGTGGGTTGTGGGTGGTGTGGTGGTTGGCTTGCAACCAATGATTAAATATTTCACTGCTGTCTGTTTCACTGTCAATATACAGAAACATGTTTGGAGACAGTACTGTCTGCCCATATCCCATCCCGCAGTAACATGGGGTCCACTGTACTATGTACTAAGTGATATAAGCAGGAGCCCATTGGAATTATTAGTGTAGAGGTATTGTAGAGCACAAAAACAAATAATTACAACTGAGATGGGGATGATACTTGCAGTCATTTACACAGTGTGTGTGCAAGTTATACATGCAAGAAAAAAATGGACACATTGGAGATGTTAGTGACAATGACGGCCACGTGATTTGACATTGCATAGAATATTTCCTAGATAAGTCTTGTTGGGAATGAAATGTAGGGGAGGTGGGGTAAAATGATGGCATGAAACATAACTGTAAATAGGGGAAAAGGGGTTACCCCTACAGCAACACCAACACAGGGACCCACCTAGCTGTCGACAAAATCGATAGCTTGCCAATAGGTCGCTGTGTTGGTGCACCTGAGACAGGGGCACACTGTCTCCTGGTCCTGCACCCCTCCCTGAATCAACTCCGACTCGGAGTTGAGAATCTTTAGTACAGGGTGTGTGGGGTGCAGTGTCCCCCACATGGGGGGTTTGGGGGCGAAGCCCTCCGATAAAAAAACAGGACCGGGAGACATTTGGGTTTATGTCTACCACAATTTACTGTCGATATACTGTAAATCCCGTCGCTGTGATGCTGGTCGACAAAAGTGTTGTTGAACCGGCATCGTAGATCTGGGGAAAAGGATATAAATGATGAAAAGTGGAGTCTTTGTCTCCTGTCACACACTGCATAATGTTATAGGGTTGTTTTGGGGTTTGATCAGGAATGATCAAGATGAGAGCTGACATATTATTCCCTATGGCATTTACTTACAAAACTCACGCAAGTTAAAAAAATTAATAAATAAAAAGAACACATTAATGATAATGGGCTTAAAATACCGAACTGACAAGGTTAGCACAATTAAACTTAGTCAATTTGTCGTTATTAAACATAATAGTACACCAAAACAGAAACAACTTAATCAAATAATAACCACGATCAGCCGAATACATCCCAGATTGTGTGCAATTGTCATAATGTACTGTAACTGCCATTTAGTATTCAGGATTTTGCAAAAGTTTGTGTTCATTAAAAACAGTGTGCATATAGTCTTTTCTCTCCTTGTGGTACGTGCACAACGGGGAAATATCTTGATCATTTACTTATAGTTTGTGTTGCTGTGGTAAGGTTTGAACTCATTTTACAAGCATGGATCAAAAATGAACTTGTCTACCACGTATGAACCAAGGAAAAATTCTGTGGGAACGTGAAAAAATGTAAAAGTGCTGATTTTATTATTGGAATGACTAACAACAAGATGTAATATGACTAACATAACAAAATATCACCATAAAGATTCTGGCAAAGATCATCCTCATACCTACACCTGCCCCCCACATTAACTGACAGCATTTTTTTCCAACCAATCAGTGGGCTATTAATTGGGGATACCAGCCATGTATAATAATAACAGACTGGTTCTGCATTCCTGGCTGCTGATTATCAGTTTGTGGCCCGCATGGTGTTGTCCTATGGACTACTGTAGCCAGTTGTTTTTTTTTCTTTCAAATTACTGACATGTCAAGGTGAAATGTCTCCCCACCACACCCTCAGCACACACAAGCGTGCGCACATACACACACACACACACACACACACACACACACACACACACAGCCAAAGAGATCAAGAGCATCTCAGCATCGCCTGTGGTCTACTTGTCGTGCTGTGAGGTGATACATGCAAAACATTTTGGCTTTTCAGTTCCATTAGTGAAAATAAGAAATTATGTATAACTTTTGCGAGACAGGAAAGCTCTGATAATACACATTACTCCTAAGTGTAAGAATAGGCAGATGTCTAAAATACACTGGAAAAAAATTGAGGAATTTCTAACTTTCTTGATTAACAGCAGGTGACCTAACCTGGCAGGATGGCAACACATTAGCTAAACACCATAGACCCATGATCTAAGAGCCCAGCATAGTAGACAATCATAATGGGGCCTGTTTACGAATGGCTGGGGTGGCTACACTGCTTAAGTTGGGTGCATAGTCACCGCGCAGCCACCCATGCCCACTGTGCCCCTCCACCTCATTCACAACACTGATGTGTCCCCCCCATGTACTCGATCCCGCAGCCCATCACAGAGCTCTTGCGGGGGTGGGCCAGGGTGTGGTGCGGGGGGGGGTGAGCCAACACTCCATGGCATTTACAACCCGGTGCTGTGCACGGGGTTGCTGGATCCACATCTGGGAGGCAGCCGTAAACCACCGGGGCCGGCTACACTTCCCCCGGGGAGGCTGCCTCCAGATGCGGTGGGCACAGCAGGGGGCATTGGCACCCCCAACAAAGAAGCCCCTTCCATTAGGGTACATCTGGAGTCCGGGGTTGGGTGGGCAGGGTGACCACCCACAATGGCTCGGTTGGCGATCTGCATGCCGGCTGGCAACATGGTGCCAGAGGTGCGTAAGGGATCCACTGAGGGTCTCTGCCTGGGCAACTGATTGGCTGTCTGCCATGATCGGTGCTCTGAACCCACCTACCCCCCATGGACCTGTGCACTGGGGGGGCATGTAAGGGATCTGGTCAGGGGCTGATGTTCATGCAGGTGGCCATCATGTGGAACTCAGTCGGGTGTAGAGCTGCACACCCCTATATGTGCCTCTTGCATGTTCTTTTGTGAATAGACCCCAATGGTGTAATTATCTGGCAGCAAATATCAGGATAGTTAAATGAGTATTGTGCAGGCAGGTACAAATCACTGCAAATCAACATGAATTGTGATGTGAGGTGTGAAAGTTTGACATTATGCAACATTTAAAACAGAATTACTAAAAGCAGCATGAATTGCAATACGGGTGTAAAAGTTTGACAGCATGCTGCATTTAAAACATTGAATCACTGCACTGCAACATGAATAACACAATGAGGTGCACCAGTTTGTCAGTGTGCTGCACTCAATGCAATCAGGCTGCGGACACATAAATAACAGCCCGTAACCTAGTGATGAGCTATAGAAGAGGAACAGGACTCAACATTCAAGCAGATATTTGGCAACCATAGTTGGATGACATATACATGGCATAAAAGTCGGGGTGTAACATTATAAAATTGACAGTTTGAATCAGGCTTATAAAATGGAACATACAAGCCTTCGAGCAGCGCAAAAAACATTAGCAATATGTTAACTAGGTGGCAAACTTAATCGATTTACTAATTTAGCTAATATTTTTAGGTAATTAGATCATCAACAACAAGGCACTGTAATGACTGTATGCATACCTCTCAACCTCTCGCCTCATAAATCAGGGACAAGGCCTAAAAAAGTCAGAGACAAAGGCCCGAAATCAGGGACACATCTTAATAATTGTTAATATTCACTCAAAAAGCTGACAGAATGAGGGGATTAGTGTAAGATGCATTTTGTGAAGATCAAGAAGTCTGTAACTGTAATATCTGGCATTATTTTGTGCTTACAATCCCCACTGTTCAGTCATAAAAACACAAATTTTTCGAGGGACACAGGAAAATTCTGAGGCATAATCAGGGACATCCCTGAAAATCAGGGCCAGTTGAAAGGTATGACTGTATGCTCAGTAATACCTATCCTAAACCAAATGCGATTCCCCATGTGACCATTACTGACAGGCAAAACGGCAGCCATTTCAGGAACTACAGCGCTGCTACAAGTTCTACTTGGTGCAAATCTATTGGGAATAATGGTGATCCTAGGAATTCTGTTTTCATCTGCTGTCCCTTGTGAATGGCTGGAAACACTATGAGATGCCATGGTACCGATATTAAAAAGAAGGATCAAGTGGTGCATCATATATGTCACTTCCTGATTCAGATGCTCTCATCATGGAGCTGCGGTTGACAGCCCAAGGCACTCTAAAGGGAGAATGACAAAACTGAGCAATACTAAGCATAGGAAAAGTTCGCTGGGCGTCAGTGGCTCAGTAGGTAGCACACTCGCCTCTGAAGACGGGAGATTAGAGGGCTGTGGGTTCAGTTCCCGCATCTGGCACTTGGGTTAATATCCCAGTACTGACACTGTAGTGCAGCATGAGAGGGGTGCTGCACTTCTGAGGTGCCCTCTTTCAGATGAGACATTAAACCGAGGTCCCATCTGCTTGGATTGGTGGTAGTTCAGTGGATGTTAAAGATTCCATGGTACTTATTGAAAAGAGTAGAGGAATTTCCCTCATTCACTAACAATACCACCAACAGCTTAATCTGGGTCAAGGTCAGTTGGCATTAGTCTGTATCCCCCTTCCCTGGGTCCTGCCTGAAAATAGGCAGGATTTCTCTAGTGCACTTACCCGGTCAACAAAAACGAAATAAATATGTTGTGTTAGTAAGAAGTTATTCCTTTTTTATTTTTAAATATAATTTATTAATCATTTTCATATAGCTTGCATAAATACATACACTCTGATGGGGGTTACATTAGAATAAGCGGTCCATATAAATGTACATAATTAGTCATTCTTATAGAAAAATATAGGTAAATAAATAGAGCATTTAGTTTTATAAAGAGGGTATAACCATTTCCTGTATATCTTTGTCCAATAGGGTTCAGACCTGTTCCCATGTATCAAAAAATGTGTTATTTGATGAATTACTTAGAAAAAGTTGCTTCCACTTCCATCTGGGGAATGGCTTCATGACTGATAGTTCTTTCAAGTTTTTTAGTATTAACCTTTTAATTGCCTTAGAATTGACTTTTGTTATTGAATGTTGTTTTTTTATCTGAATATAGATTACCATACATTTCTAATAGCGCAGATCTACTATCCATATAATTGACAGATCTGGATCCTGTCTGCTGTAGATAGTCATATGAGTGAGTCCACCAATCCTTGCACAATTGACACTCCCAAAAGGAATGAAGCATGCCTGTATCTCCCTGCCCACAGTGCCAGCAGGCTATAACATTAGTAGAGCCCATCTTATATACCCTGTGGGGTATATAATATGCTCTGTTAAACATTTTAAACTGAATAGATCTATCTCTAGATTAAGTTATAATCTTGTATGGCTTTACATGCTTGTATCCACTGTAATTCTATGCAATTTACTTTATGTTCTAATTCTATTAATAAACTGGTTAACCAAGGGAATATTTTTCCTTTATTTAGTATATTGTGAAGTTCTGTTTCCATTGCTCTTTCCCATTGATTGAAATCTTTTTTGTACAAGTTACAGATCTGATAGTAAAATATTCTACCATCCACCGTCAGGCCATATTCGTGTTTGGCCTTTTCCCAGGATAGTATCTTATTGTTAGCTATTATATCCTGCCATCTCCAAATTCCCTTCTGTTCCCAATTTTTATTTTTCAATTTTTTTTCCATTTATCGTATAATTTGGGTTCCCCTAAATTCTTGCCCTGGGGGAACATTGTATGAGCCATTTAGATTTATCACTAAAATAATTTTATATACCTGACATAGTTTTGAGTATTGTGTATGTAGAGTTTTATTCTTATTAGAAGAGTGGAATAATAGTCTTATATCCAGGGTTTCACCTGTTATTTGCCTATTATATTGTTTAATGTTTTTACCTGTTCCAGGTTTTGCTGAGACCATTTTATTCATAATTTTGAGGTATATCCTACATGCTGCTTCTGTACGTCTGGGCAAGTCAGACCTCCCTTATTTTTTGGCATGCTTAGTTTAGTCCATGCAATTCTTGGGTTTTTTGTAGTTCTAAATGAACTATGAAAAAAGTCTTCTAATTTTATTAAACCATTCTTTTAAAATAAGGGTTATAATTTATTATAGTCTATAAGACAAGAAGGGAATTGCTATCATTTTTATTAATTGACTTGTGCTCCACAGAGATACTGGCAATTTGCTTCATCCTTGTAGTTTATCTTTGAGTGATGTTACCATATCAATAAAATTCAAATGGTAATAGTTTTGTTTTTGATTTGATATCATTATTCCTAGATATTTCAGCCCTTCTTTTTCGTATATTTGCATTAAAGGTAGTTTTTATATATTCCCAAGAAATGGAGCCAAAAACAAGTATTTCCGATTTATTTTCATCTTATAACCTGAATCTTTAGAAAAGCTACCAATAACTTCCTTTACTATCTTCAGCCTTTCATTTGAGCATTGTAATGTCAGTAATAGATCATCTGCATAAGCATTTAATTTAAGTTCTTCTTCCCCTGTTTTTATTCCCATAATATTATTATTATGGCAGCTCAGATTCAATCAAAGAAGTGTAAGGTAATGCACCTGGGAAACAAAAACCCAGGGGAAGAGTACACAATGAGGGGTGAGTTAATAACAACAACAAAATCGAAAGAGACCCAGGAGTAATTATAGCAGATGACCTAAAGGTAGGCAGGCAATGTGAGAAGGCAGTAAGGAAGGCTGGGGGGATACTGGGATGCACAGGGAGAGGCATCACCAGTAGAAACAGGAAGTTGTTATCCCTCTGTACAGACAGTTGGTGAGACCCCATCTGGAGTACTGTGTGCAATTCTGGAGACCCCATCTTCGTGAAGACATAGACAGAGTGGAGGCTGTTCAGAGGAGGACAACCAAAATGGTGCAGGGTCTGCACCAGAAGACATAAGAGGAGAGACTAAAGCAGCTTAATATGTATACCCTTGAGGAAAGGAGGGAGAAGGGTGGATATGATAGAAATGTTCAAGTATCTCAAGGGAATTAACAAAGTACAAGAGGGTAGTATCTTTCAGAAGAAGAGATATGCAAGAACAAGGGGGTACAATTTGAAGATAGAGGGGAGACGGCTCAGAGGTAATGTTAGAAAGTATTTTTTCACAGAGAGGGTTGTGGATGCATGGAACAGCCTTCCTGAGGAGGTTGTGGAGTCAGGAACAGTGGTAGAATTCAAGAATGCATGAGACAGACATAAGGCAATTCTAGTGGGGGATAGGAGGAAGTAAGCAGTTGATTAACTAGAATCTGCAGCATATCCATCAGTTAGGGAAATGGACAGACTAGGTGGGCCAAGCAATCCTTATCTGCCATCAAATTCTATGTTTATAAGTTTCTGTTATCCCTGATATCATTAAGCAAAATTTCCAAGGCCATAACAAATAAAGTTGAGGAAAGGGGAGGTATCTGTGAGAAGGGCGACTACTATTGAATGCTTACAAAAAGGGCAACTCAATAGCGCCACTTGTTCTCTGGGCTAGTGGATGGGGGGGCGAATACAGGTATAGCAGCATCCTGTCACTATATATGTACACGTGCAGGGGGAACTGAGTATGGCATGTGACGGGCAGAAGGGGAAGGGGAAGGAGGGTTTGTGAGATGTAGCATGACATCAAGTTGCCGAGCTGGCCATGTGACATTGTGGGTTTGTGGCAGGCTAAGGCTGGGAGGGTGCCGGGTTCAGTGCTGGGCACATCGGGATTTTTGCACTGGTCCTAGAAATGTACCTTTTTTATTTTTCACCCCCCCCGACATGCATACCCCTGGAGTTGATGAGCTTTAGTAGGGTGGTGGGGGGGTGAAACCCCCCGCATAAACAAAAAAATCAAGGTCCAGGTGCCCTTTTGCCATGTGCCAGGAGTGTACATCAGTAAAATGGATTTTCGCCAATGTACATTTACCCTAACAGCGATCGTCTTTCCGTGATCGCTGTTATCACATAGACCCAAAAGGGGACAACCCTGTCTAATTCCTCTTTTCAATGAAAATAATTCTGTTTATGAGTTATTTATTTTTATTTTTGTCAAAGGCTCTTTGTATAATACCTGAACATAACTAATAAATTTATCTGGGATCCCATACATTCTCAAGACATTAAACAAGTAGTCTCATTCAGGCTTGTCGAATGCTTTAATTGCATCCAATGAGAGATATATGGCTTCTGAATTTGTCTTTTGTAAATAGTCCATTAAAAATTGGATTTTGTATAATCTTTCCTGTATAGATCTAATGGGAATAAACCCTGATTGATCTTTATGTATAAGGGAGTTCAATAACCAAAGTAATCTATTTTTTATTATTTTGTATATAATTTGTAATCATTATTCAAAATGGTGATTAGTCTATAGTTTTCAATTTTTCATGCATTATTTCCAGGTTTTGCGATCAATGTAATGTAAGCCTGATTAAATGGGGGGTGGTAATCACTCTTCCTTTTGTATTTGATTAAATAAATTCACCAAAAGTGGGATTATATCTGATGCAGTTGCAATATAGAATTCTAATGTATAGCTGTCAATTCGAGGTGATTTTTCTTTGGTCATTTTTTGTAGTGTATGTGTTATTTCTGATATTGTGATGGGTTGTAACAGTATTTCTTTCTCTTCCTGAGGAATGTTTTTTCTTTTGCAAAATTGTTTATATCTTATATTTTCTATATTCATTGAGCATTCAGAAATATAAATATCTTGATAGCTTTTAACAAACTCATTTTTAATCAGGCCCTGATCTGTAATTTCCAAATTTGAAGCATTCTTTATTAAAGTAATTTCTGTTTTACTATCCATTTGTTAACCCTATTTGCTAGTTGTTTCCCAATTTTTTCACTATTATGTTTCCAGTCACTGCTCGCCTGAGACCAATTTTTTTTGCTATCTTTATATCCAGGGATTCTATTAACGTTTTCATTTCTTGATAGTCTTCCTTTTTTCTACCGTCTCCACTTTTTACAAGTAGTTCCAGATTCTTAAGTTTATTTTCAATTTATTTTTCTTTCTTCTGCATCTTTCTATTTCTCCAGGCTGTTTCTGAAATGACATACCCCTAATGGTAGCTTTGAATGCATCCCAACTATTTATTATGTTATTTGATGTTATTTGGTTGTCTTGAGAGAAATTTTGTATCTCTGTTTTTATTTTTGTAACAAAATTTCTATTTGATAAAAGATTATTATGGAACTTCCAGCTAATCGGCTTATTGTTGAAATCAGTCTGGAGGTTAAAGAAAAGCATATTATGGTCTGAAATCATTAATAGTTCAATAGAAGCCACCAAAGTAAGACATTCTATCGTAAGATCTTAGGATGTGAAAATATAATCTAATTGTGCATATGATTTATACCTTGCTGACTGATGTGTGAAATTTTTTTCTGACTCAGGCGTCTATTAAGTTATTGGATGTCAAAAAGTTGTTCAAAAGCCTGGATTTATGGAGATCACATTGAAGTGGTTGTGAGGATTTATCTAACTTACGGTCAAATACAGCATTAAAGTCCCTTCCAATCAGAACACAGGGGCAATTCCATATAATGTGCACAACATTTTTACAATTTCTGCAAGGAAAGAAACATATCTTATAAATGGTACATGGACAGAGCTAATAACCAATTCCTTACCATATATTTCTATCTTAACCGGCACTATTTGACCATTTGTGTCAGTTATATGGTCAATAATTTTCCCCTTAAAGCCCCTGCCAAAAACAACAGCTACTCCTGCACTCATTTTCTTCTTCAGCTCACTGAGTATAAGACTTGAGATATTCTTTCATTTTCCCCAGTGTGTCTAATTCCAATTTATTCAGAAAAAATTTCTTGTAGAAAAATGAAATCTAGCTTCATTTTTCTAAGAATATTAAATATTCTATATCTTTTAACTGGGGAATTTATCCCATTAACATTCCAGGTACTTCCTACTAAAGTCATGATTGCAAAGGTGCTAAGGGGAAGAGATGCCAATCTTCTCTCCCCAGCACATCATTTTGGTACACAAAAAAGTCTCATCTTTTTTGCAAAACAATAATATACCTGATAGACCCAATAAGTAATCCTACAATCTGTTCTGTCCTTGAGAGTGTTGAATTTTAACATTTTGTGACCCCCCCCCACCAATTTTACCAAAGACACATTTCTGGCACATCCTAAACTTCCTTAGGCACAAACTTGCTCCCCTAGGTTAGTTTTCTTCCTCTAGATCAAAAAACAAAAACTACCCCGTCCCCCTATTCGAATTCCCCAAAAGACATCAGATCTTTCTTTCTTTTTTTTTTACCCACATTCATAAGTAATGAACATCGTGGGCCGCCAAATTTTTAAATCCTCATAAGCTTCTTTTAGGTCATTATAAATCAGTGTCTGACCATTCAATGTAACTCTAAGTTTTGCAGGAAAAAAAATGCTTTTAGCTCCCTTTCCATAATGTTTCTTGCAAAGTCCAGTATTGTCTTCTGAGATTCCAAAGGGATTTTGAGAAATCATGTTTCAGGGAGATTTGCTGGTCTTTGAATGTAAAGTTTTTAGCCTTATAGAAGGCCGGCATGAGTATGTCCTTTTCCTCTGAAGTTAGTAGTGTCGCCATTACTGGACAGGATATTTTTTCTTTCTTGAAAATAAGCCACTGGACTCTGTCTATAACTGGTATAGTTTGATTCGTTCCTAGGAGTGCTGAAAAAAGTTCCTTCACAATGTCTAGAACTGTGGCATTTTTTTCCCAGCTAGTAAGAAAGCCAAATAGTCTAATATTCTTCCATCTTGAGCAGTTTTCTTGATCATGCACTTTACTGCTGAGGGAGGTGTAATTTTTATTTAATATTTTAAAATCTGCTACCATAGGGTGCAGTTCATTTTCAGTTCTGGATTGTCTCTCTTCAAGCTCATTAATTCTTTTAATTTCCCCCTCCATCATTGTTTCTAACCTGACCATCATAGAGTTAATTTTTTCTGTTGATTCAGGTAGATGTTGTAGCTTTTGTAGAGCTGTCTAAACTGAAGTCATATTGTCCATTATTTGTTGTGCCCAGAATGTGGGCATGTCGTCTTTTGCTTCTTTGATCAGGGGCTCTGTACCTGAGGCCATTGCTTTTTCAGGGCCCCCCTGTTCTTTGAATGTAGTCTGTAATGTTTCATCTCCACTATTTAAATCTGTGGGTTCTTCACTTGTGCTAGAGTTGCTTTTTTGTTGACTAGCAGGGGTTTTCCCTTTCTTTTTTTTTGTCTTGTGCTTGCTGTGTTTTGGGAGGCATTTGGTCTTATTTGGGCCTGCAGGATTACAACAGTTTTTAAATGGTAGAACTTGCTGTTTTCATTTCTTTTTGCCCAGTCCTGAATCTGGAGAGTTCTTCTGCTCAAGGATCAGGGGGGTGATGTAGCCACGACAGAGGTGGTTAGAGATGGAAAGGGTGTGGGAGTGGGAGGCAGGAGGCAGGGGCCAGATAGCAGGAAGAACAGGGGGGAACCTGGAATGCAGAAGAATGGGGGGAGCAGTGAATCAGAGCAGGAGGGGCAGGGGGAAGAGGGAGGAAAGCGCAAGGAGAAGGACCAGTTGGGAGGAGAGGTAAAGGAGAAGGTCCAGAAGTACAAGGAGGATTCAGTAAAGGGAGCTGAGGGTTTAGGCCAGGGGAGCACGATGAGCAAGGAGGAACTAAATGGAGACAGGAAGGAAGGGAGGATGAGTCAGGCTAGTTTAGCAGATGGGGGAGAAGGACCAGTTGCGAGCAGTGAGGGGGGAATTAGCAAGGTACAGAAGGATACTCAGGAGGAGGAGAGGCATAGGATTGGAGGGAGGGAGTGGCCATGGTAAATAAGGAGGGGGTGGCATGTGGCACCCAGATAGGGGGAGGAACAAGGAGCCAGCTGGGTGGAGGGCCGGTAGAAAGGATGAGGGACATGGAAGGGGGAATGGAGGAAAAGGGTGGTCAGAGTGCTCCTGCTGGGGATTCTATGATCAGGGGTATCAAATGGGATAGGAGGAGAAGCCTGGCCAGTTAGAACAAGATGCTTCCCTGGACTAACAGTGCACAGGGCTAAGCATGGTATATCAGCTGGCAAGGACTCGGGGTTCCGAGACATACTGGTCCACCTGGGTACAAATGACATTGAGGAAATAGCGAGCTAGAGATACAGGCAAGATTCAGGACTCGCCAGGGTCTGTCATGACATAGGATGCAGTTTCCTTCTCAGAAATCCTGCCAGTGCTAAGGGCTAGTGGGGAACACAAAGGAAAATTAGGGAGATAAACCAGTGACTCAGGGAGTGGTGTGAGGCCAGAGGGTATGGGTTGATGGGGATTGGGGGAGACCTGGGAGGATAAGGAGCTGTATGCTGAGATAGACTACATCTCAATTTGGAGGAGGGAATCCTTAAGTTGAAAATAGAGGAGTTCATTGGTGAAAAGTGGGGTTTAAACTTGTGAAGGGGGTGGGATGGGAAAAAGGCTGTCAAGGGGTGCCGATAAAGGAGGGACTCTGTCTCCACCCCTGGGGACCAGGAGGATTGCAGGAAAAGGCCAACTGGCAAAGTGCAGACCAGGAGAAACAGAATCCCCATGGGAACACGAGCAGGGAAAATGGAACTATAGGGAAAGGTTGGAAGGTAGTCCTGCTAAATGCCAGGAGCTTGGGCAATAAAATGCCTGAGCTCCAGATGATGTTAACTGAGGGAGCAGTGGATGTGGCAGCGGTCACTGAGACTTGGGCCACTGCAAGACATGACTGGGACCTGAACCTGGAGGGTTACACTATGTTCAGGAAGGACAGGGGGGAGGGAAGGGGAGGAGGGGTAGCAATGATAGTCAAAAACTGCATTGGCATGGGGGAGTAGAGGAGGCGGAGGGAACCGTGGAGGCATTTGGGTCACCTTGATAACAAGGGGGGGCAAGAGAGTAAAAATAGGAGTGGTGTATAGACCCCCTGCCCTGGCGGAGGAGCTGGAGGACAGTCTGGTGGCAGATGTTAGGAGACACTGCAGACTGAGCAGAGGAAAGGTGGTGGTGTTAGGGGACTTAAACATGCCAGGAACAGACTGGGAGACTGACATCCTCTGTGACCAGGGAACAGAGGTTGTTGGATGTCTTTCAAGACGCGTTCCTAACTCAGCAGGTGAGGGAACCAACCAGGGAGGCACGGGTACTGGATGTGGTCCTGGCAGACAGTGACCAGATTGGGGGCCTGGAGGTAAAGGGACCCATTGGCGGGGAGTGGCCTATGCCACGGTCTGGTTCTGCCTGGACCTAGAGGGTAGAAGGCTGCACAAAGACGGAAGTAACTGACTTCAGGGGGCGGATTTTAAGGAAATGGGAAGGATCCTTAAGGAGCATTTGGATGGGATTGGGTCAGACATGGACCCTGATAGTAGATGGGAAATCATCAGGAGAGGGGTGCAGGATGCTACCAGCACCTGTGCAAGAGTAAGACCAAAATGCGGTAGGGCCCAAGAACCCTGTTGGTGGACCAGGGAGGTCCAGGAGGTGGTGCGGGGAAAGAAAGCAGCCTATAAGAAATTCAAGTGCTCAAGGATTGAAAGGCATCAAGGGGAGTACGAGCTGATGGCTAGAAGGGCCACTAGAGTGGTGAGGGTGGCTAAGGCAAGGAAGGAGCAGAACCTGGCCAGGGAAATTAGGAGAGGGAAAAAGGGGTTCTTTAGATACATTGGGGAAAGATGAAGGGTGAAGGGGCAGATTAGCAGGATTAAATCAGGGGAGAGATGGGCACAAGACCCAGGGGAGCAGGCTGAGGTACTAAATGAGTACTTCACCTCAGTTTTCACCAGGGAAAATGGGGATGCTGCATCATACATGGGAGGAGACAGAGATAATGAGGAGGGGACCCTTACTGATCGGCAGGTCTGGGGAGGGGCATCACTGGCAGGTGGGGGAGGCTAAGCAGGAGAGGAGGTACCAGAAGTGGAAATCACAGCAGAGAGAGGAAGCCCTCAGCTCCCTTAAGATGGAGAAAGCACGGGGCCAGATAAATTACATCCTAGAGTGCTGAAGGAACTTGCAGATGTCCTGGCGAAACCCCTGGCAGAGCTTTTCACCATCTCTCTGAGGACAGGGTGGGTGCCCCAAGACTGGAAGGTGGCGCATGTAGTGCCTATCCACAAGGAGGGATCAAGGGAGCTGGCAGGGAACTACAGGCCTGTCAGCCTGACATCGGTGGTGGGCAAGGTGATGGAGGGCATTGTCAAGGAGAGGCTGGGGGGATCTGGATAAGTCAGGGTGCCTGGACGATAGACAGCATGGATTCATCCCAGGGAAATCATGTCAGACAAACCTGGTGGAGTTCTATGACTGGGTGACAAGTGCCTTGGACCTGGGTAGACCAGTGGATGTCCTCTTTCTAGACTTCAGCAAGGCATTTGACTCTGTTCCTCACGTGGGCCTGTTGGATAAGCTAGGAGAAATGGGGGTGGGAAACCAGATGATCAGATGGATAGGCAATTGGCTCCAGGACCAGACCCAGAGGGTCGTAGTTGGTGGGATAGTCTCATCCCAAGGAGGGTCATTAGTGGGGTCCCACAGGGATCAGTCCTTGGGCCCCTTCTGTTCCAGGCCTACGTATCTGACATAAGGACAGGAATCAGGAGTGAGATGAGTCTCTTTGCAGATGACTCGAAACTGGAGGCAGTGGTGGATGGGGAGGAGGGGAGGGTGGCCCTGCAGGGAGACCTGGAGGCTCTGGAAAGATGGTCTAGAAAGTGGAAGCTGAGGTTCAATGCAGGGAAATGCAAGGTACTTCACCTGGGGGCCAGAAACCCAGGCCAAGTGTACACCCTGGGGGGGGAATACTACAAGTCTTAATGGCTGAGAGGGACCTGGGGGTGGTGGTGGATGTCAAGATGAACAACTCTGAGACTTGTAGGAGGGCAGCAGCCAAGGCCAACAGGATGCTGGGATGCATCACTAGGGGGATCACCTCCAGAAGGAGGAAGTGATACTCCTCTGTATAACTGCTTGGTGAGGCCGCACCTGGAGTACTGCGTGCAGTTTTGAGGCCACACTTAAAGAGGACATTAACCTCCTGGAGAGGGTCCAGAGGAGGGCAACCAAAATGATTTGGGGCTTGGGGGACAGGACCTATGAGGAGGCTCGAAGAGCTAAATATGTACACATTGGAAGAGAAGAAGGGACGGGGGACATGATAGAGGTCTTCAGGTACATGAAGAGGGTAAATAGGGAGGAACAGTCAGGGTGCTCGAAGGAAGGAGGAAGGGCCACTAGAGGGCATGGGTGGAAGCTGGAGGGGGGAAGATTCAGGGGAGAAAGGAGGAGGTGCTACTTCACTGAGAGGGTGGTGGAGCCATGGAATGCACTACCTAGGGGGGCTGGTGGAGGCAGAGACAGTGGAGGGGTTCAAGAGGGGGTGGGACAGGTACAGGGGAAGGGTTCAGGAAGCAAAATCCAATGCAGCAAGAATATCCGGAACTGGGAAGGGAGAAGCCAGAGAAGGCGAGGGGGACAGTAAGGTCAGCACCCAGGGTGGGGGCTGACCAAACGAGTAGACACGAAAGACCATTAGGCCTATTCTGCTGGCATTTTAGTATGTTAGTATGTTAGAGTTCTTAACTACGGCTTTAATGGTGTTGTTTAATTTGTATTCCTCTTCCTTGTTCTGTAGTGTTGAGTTATTAAATATTTTAGCCAATTGTTTTTGTTTTCCAACTTTTTCCCAATCCTTTTCATCAGCTTCAGCAACTGATTTTGTAGTGTAATCCACCGTTTGTTTATTATGGTTACTTTTTGTATTTTACTTTTGGCCGACTCCAGATTTTAAACTCAATCTAAAAGAAGCAGAAAAAGATTCAAATGTAGCAGTCCCTTGTTTAAACAAGTTGTGGCTTGTTGCTGGTTAACTCCCCTTTTCTTTATTGTTATTTACTGTATGTTATTTCAGAGAGTCATTTCATGTAAATGTGGCATAAAAAAGGCATCACTAACTTGATGTTATTTTTGGCAACTTGCAAAAGGGATGGAGTAGAAAAGTCAGCAGCCTTCCATCAAATTGTGTATGTGCAGTGGAAAACTTAAATTTAGTGTCTTTTAGAGAGAAGAAAAGAAATGTTCCACATACATAAGCAAGGATACACTTATTAACTACATTCAAAAACTTGCAGAAAATTGAGTCTTCTGAACCACGGTTTAGAATTTTAGTAGTAACCATCGACTCTCACCGCAATTGCTACTTCCTTGGATTATGTTGCTGAATTGACCGCAAACTGTAAAACATTGTCTTCCTTGTTGTTTTTTGGGAAATGTGCATTGCTTGCGATCTCAAAAAGAAAGCTGAGGGAAAGAACAGCTTAGAGTAACTGCATGTTTGTGAGGGGAGGCAGACTAAGTACTACTCTATTTACGGGGACCACCGACCGTTGGCTGCAGACTAAACTCCATACCTAACTAACTATCGAACCATCTAACATAATCTTAGGGCACTTTTATTTGTGATTTGTTGGTCAGACATCTGAATTGGCAAAAATCCCGGCGGATCCATGGAGCAAAGGAGAGATGTAGCTATTCAGCTGCCTAACCCAGAGAAAGCATTCTGCGTCAGAGTGTACTCCAGGTCATCCCCTCTAGTAGGAAGTTATTCCACTATTTGAAACAGGAATTCACAGAAGTTCAATCAGTGCTGATGTTCCCCAATCCTTCCCTTTCAAGCGTGTCTTCTTTATCGTCACCTCTCATTCATCAGTTGTGTCAGTTTGTGCCATTTGTTTCCCACTGTCCCCTCTCCCACCCCTTTAACACTTCCAGCATGTCTTTGCCACAAGTTTAGTTTTGACTTGAGCCCCCCCACGCACACACACAGACATTATATGTATTAGCCAGTGCTGTTTTGTCTTCTGTTTTGCGTGGTGGGTCCCCCATGCTAACCTTAACAGCATATTTTTTTCTAACACTGTTTACATGATGTCTAGTTATACTGTCTTTTATGTTGTGACCCCCCCCCCATTGATGGGACACTTTGGTCTTTGTCAGGCTTTCCATGTATGTTTGAGCATGTAAGAATGACTTGATTGCCAGTCATATCCCTGTAACAATCATCTTTACATGACAAATTACTGATCAAGATAGATGATAATGTGGCCAAAAGCACAACATTGATTAGCCAGTGGTACATAAAGAGATTTGTATTGTAGACACACTATATTTCTTATGCCAACACTCAAAAATAAAAATACAAATTGCTTAACAATCAGCAAAAATTTGGCATTGACAAATGCTTGTTTCAGTAACTACAAGTTAAAAGGGGAAAGTGAAAACAGAATGGGGGGTGGAAGGCAAATGCACCGGATTGAATTGGCAATGAAAGAAGTTATTTGGTATGCAGTTTCCACCACAGTGCTACAGTTCTAATTGCTGATAACAACCCTGCTAAAAAAAAGGGGAGCACAACATAAAGCATACATTTTAATATAATTAATAATTTATTAAAATATAGCCAGGAAAACATGAAAGGAAAAAAAAGTCATAAATAGTCTGTTAGAAAACATCAAATACCATCCCTTAGCTGTGACATATATAAGAAACTCATATTACAGAGTTGATGTCTCAAAAAAGCATCTAACTCCAAGCCATTATTCAAACACAGGTATTTGTCTCTCCTGAGATTCAATATCCAAAAGGTGTTGCCTCAGCTGTAAATTATCAAAATCCCCATCGTGTGGGTTGGAGCCAACTTTACCTATGGCTCTGAACTTCAAATCATGTTGACCCCTGCCCTTGGTCATGTTTATGCATTTGGCTATAGCATATGTGTGATTGCCATTATAGATGGCTCCGTTCTCATGCTCTCATTTTAAATTGTCTTTTTGTTTTCCCTGTCTATACAGCCCCAGAAGTACACAGTGTTGTGTATATTGCATCAGTAGTGTCACATGTAATTAAATGTCTGATGGCATGCTGTCCCGGGTCATGCCTGAAAATAGGCATTTCTATGTCTAGCACACCAACCAGGTTATCAAAACTGAAATAAAATAAATAAATAAATAAATGCTGTTGTCTTGTATATAGATTTTGAAAAGTACTGTAAAACAAAAACAAACACACACACATATACACACACACGCACATGCACACGCTGTATGTGGTTTTTATGAAGTAACACCCTGGGGACAGCAGCACAATTTCTACACCATTTGCGATGGAAGCATTCCTTAGGACAATTAAACATCCATGTCTGATTATGTTTACTAGTTGCCTACTGTGTACCAAAGCCTTGGACAGAGCAGGTGCTCTTTTGTATGCCATCCTTGGGAGGGTTTGGTTCACTTCTCCCGTGTCTGGATCTCCCTGCAAGATACGCCAATGTCCTTTAACAATGTTCTCAAAATGTTTAGCATGTCATGTAGAAAAAAGAAACAGTGAGGAAATGATATTTATCACTGGACTGGGGTGCTCTCGATGGACTGTGAATGAGTTCAGTTATAGTAATAGTTTGACATAAAGATGCTGCTGGTTGATAAGATTCGCATTTATAGCCCTTCTCTACAAAACCATCTGTAAGTTCAACAACCATGCTGTCTTAAAACTGTCCTCAGAGCTACAGGTACAAGTATGTCTCATTTTTGGTAAATTCTCTGACATGGCATGGATGGCAGCTTGAGGATAATTGTGACCTCACTAGCTCAAAGTAAAACTAGAAGCAAACTCGTTAGAATTCCATCCAGCGCACTCTGACCAGTGACAGATACAGTTTTGTTACTCTCTTTTCTGAACCATGCTAAACCTTTTGAAAGCACTGCAAAAAGACAATGACATATTATCCAGGAATATCCAGACTTGGGAAAAATGATCCAAACGCTTCCAAGGAAGGCATACAGAAGAGCTCATACTTTGCCTGATGCTTTGGAACACAGTGGGCAACCCATTAAAAGTAATCACACATGGATTTCTTAAGGTCCTAAGGGTTGTTTCCCTTGCAAATGGTGTTCGGATAGTGCTGCTTTCCCCCAGGGCAACCCATTTCAAAATCCACATGCAGGAAACAAGTATAGAATCAGACAGTGTATTACATGCAATACTACTGGAGTAATACATGTAGCATGGTGCTCTTGTGGGACTCTAAAGACATTGGAAACAAAAAGACAATTTAGAATGAGAGAAGGAGAGCACTGCAGAGCCATCTATAATGGCAATTGCACATATTCTACTTCAGAGCCATAGATAAAGTTAGCCCCAACCCACGAGATGGGGCTTTGATAGTTTCCTGTTCAGACACTAAGCCTTTTTAATTTTTTACATGGATATAAATACCCAGGTTTGAATCATGGTTTCGATTTAGTTCCTTTTTCTGAGACATTAACTCTGTGCTGTTAGTCACTTATAATTGTCACATAATGGCAATGGGGTGACAAGTTTCAAAGCTCACGCCCCCCCAAACACTGATGTAGTATGTAGCTGAATAGCAAAATAGCAAAGTACCGTATATTTTTCATTGGCAGAGGGAGTTGCCGCAGCTCGGTGTGGCTTGAGAAAACTCCCTATTTCCAAAACAGCGTTTCTACTTTTGATTGCCATGTCACCTGAAAGAAATATCCCCATAATAACAATATGACAAATACAAAAATAAATGGTATGCAGCATGTCCTGAAAATATTTAATTTTCATAACAAGTATACTGAGAAAAAAAAGCACATGAGTGGCTAATGCTGCTGACTCTACCACGGTACTACTCCTAACACAGCATTACTATTAAACTTTATTTTTTATGGTTTTTGAAGCAAGGTTGGAGGGAAAACGTAGTGCAGTTTTTTTTTTACCAAAAAGTACTGTGCCTTCAGTGATTGCTGAGAGAACATACGAGCATATGAACGTACAAAGAAGCCAGCAGAAGAAGGCCATTTGGTCTATCAAGTCTGCTCATATTGCAGGATCCACAGGTTAAGATAATGTCCCTGCCCTCCCTCCCCGCTCCTCCCATCCTCCCTACCCATGATCCTTACCTTCCTCCTATGCCTATCCCAGCCTCTCTTAAAGCTGCCCACTGTCTTCAACAAGATTACCTCTTCTGGCAGCGCATTCCAAGTGTCCACCACCCTCTATGTGAAGAAGGGCTTCCTGACCTCCCTCCTAAACCTCCCACCCTCCAGCTTAAGACTGTGCCCCCTCATGTTATGGTTGCCACTCAGCTTAAAGAGACTGTCCTTATCAACCTTATTTATCCCTTTCAAATACTTGAAGGTCCCAATTATGTCCCCTCTCTCTCTCTCCTGTCTTCCAGGGAGTACATGTTCAGTGCCCTCAATCTCTTCTCATATGCCTTACCCTGCTGACCAGCTGTCATCTTTGTAACCCTCCTCTGGACCTTCTCCAGCAGGTTAATGTCTTTTTTGATGTGCAAGCATCAGTACTGAACACCATACTCTAGATACGGCCTTACCAGTGACCTGTACAAGGGTAGTATAACCTCCTCTCTCTTACTACTGTTCCCCCTAGATATGCATCCCAGCATCTTGTTTGTCTTTGCTGCTGCTTTCTTGCACTGTGTGGAGTGCTTCAGGTCACTAGTGATCATCACTCCCAGGTCCTTCTCCTCTGATGTACATGTCCTGAAGTGATTTTTTTTTTATGTTACAATTTTTGGCTACACACTTAAGCCAAGACTTGTTTCCTGGTACATCATGGGAGCACTGGGGAGATTAAGCAACTTGTTCGTGGTCATACAGTATGCAAGTGGTAGTTGTAGGATTCAAACCCAGTTCTCCAGGTTTGCAGCTCAGTGCTCTTAACCACTGCACTATACTTTATTTATTTATTTAGTTTTTGTTAACCGGGTAAGTGAACTAGCCATAGCAATGACTATTTTCAGGAACAACACAGTAGGATACAAAACAACAATACAGGGAAGACATTCCAAATACAAGTACAACAAAAATCATTTACAACAGCTTACAAGCAGGTTGCAAAAAATTAGCTAAAAACAAGGAGGTTACAGTAACAGTGTGGGAAAAGAGAAAAAACATGGAGCTGTACAATAACTAAGTTACACCACAGTTTGTTTGAGGAAGAAGAAACATGACAAAATAACCATTTTTAGTACTAATAAGGGATTGAAAAGTTAACTTAGGGAAGGGATAATAGTAAGTGATAGAAGTAAGAGACATGGAAAGGGGAGGTAGAGGAGAAGTGCATTGCGTATAGAGGGGCAGATCAGAAAGGAGAGATAAGGCTGGGATGGAAAGAGCTAGGGAGGGTTGACACTGATACTTGCACCTGTAAAATGAAAAAAGAGTTTTTTTTTAATGGAAAAAGTTTTATTTTTGTGTTGTTACACTGTTGCTAGGTAGATTATGTTAGATTGGTGACAAGCCATGCATTTACTAGACCACAAAAAGATGTCCTAATAAGCTAGATG
This sequence comes from Neoceratodus forsteri, assembly GCA_016271365.2. NCBI lineage: Eukaryota > Metazoa > Chordata > Ceratodontiformes > Ceratodontidae > Neoceratodus > Neoceratodus forsteri. The sequence continues at coordinate 1,059,870,607 of CM028134.1, read as the reverse complement.
ACTTTAAATTCTCAACTCCCGATTATGTAAAAACACTTCCAGCCAGATCTGAGAAAAACTGAGAAGCTCCAGAAATGTAAATATGTTACTGGTTCTTCTTTAACAGAAAAATACAGCTGCTTTGTTACTTAGTTGCACTTATCTATTTGTCATCCAGTAATAGCACAGGCCATTGGAGGTGTGGCCATATTCAAAGGCCACCTATGAGCAGTGCACCCTCGACAGCACCATGGTGCACATTATCATGCTGCATGTATGCAAATGAGGGATCCCCCAAGCATACACAGTGCAGCATGACATTGAACATTTTTAGATGTGCTAAACAGCTACAAGTGCGGCACAGCTTTTGAAACACAGTCCTTATCACAGATGTGGTGAATGCTCTTTGCCCCGTCTATGCAGTGTCATGGATTGGGTACCCTGGTGGTCTAGCGGTCCCTCCCTAGCCTGATCCTCTCCCCATGTATTTCATTTATAATTCCTGGTGGTCAAGCGGTTCCCTCTCTGCCCCAATTCCCTCCTTGACATTTTTGTTTTAATCCCTGGTGGTCCAGCAGTCCCTCCCTAGCCCCAGTCCTGTGTCCTTACATTTAAGTGTAAATTCTGGTGGTCTAGTGACCCCTGTGACAGGGAGATCCTGCCACTCTTGAGGACCGACCTTTCTTAAATCTGTTGCAACAGTTCTTCTATTTCTTAGCCTAATCGATCCTTTACAATTTCTAGTCCATAAGGTTGTCCAAATATTGGCACCCCCCTCCCTTTTCTTGACTATGCTATAGTGTTCTCTTTACTTTTCCTTTTCCCTCTCAGGTCCTCATACAGGGAGGTTATTGTTGTGACCTCCGAGCTGATGTAAAACAACAGGCTATGTTCCTCATTGTTGGATTTAGTATGCAATGGCATACATTGCATACTGTATATACCATATGTATATGAAACCTGTAAATTTTGAAAATACTATGGCACTAGGTGTTTTTGATAAAGGTAAAAAGTACTAAGTGACAGTATTATAGAACTTAAGTTACCGGGGTAGATATCAGAACCCCCAACCCCTGTTGTGTTGTTAGATGCAGGTAAATTGCTACCATGCATTCCTACTGTAAACTAAGCCAATCTGAAATGCCATGGTGATTTGCATATGTCCCATGATGCTTTGCATTATGGAAGTAAGTGTGATGTTGTGTTTCTTTGAAACTTGGCTTATTGTCAATGCCCTTTGGGGTAACCCTTGTTTCAGTGCTTCTGCAATAAGGTTCTTTGTCTTTAGCTTGTTCATTTTTTTTAATTTGAGCCCCTGGACATCCATCACCCAAGCAAACATGGCCCACAGAGGGGAGACTGAATCTCAACTGCAAAGTTAGATCAGAGATCAGTGAGTCAGTAGGTGCTGGCTAAGTGCAGAGGAAGGACTTGCATTGTCTGTTGCTGCAAACTGATGTATTGAAGAAGAGATATGGCATTGCTTAAGGTTATCATCTGTATTTTGAAAAAAACATCACACAGAGATTATGTGTTGAAACTGAAGTTTGGTGTCTGGTCCATCTGTTATCCCACCACCCCTCCACAGATTTGGTTTTAGAAGTGGGATAACTTGCTGGAAGTGTCCAAACTGGTGGAAGAAGGAGGTTTTCCAGTAGATATCGACCAGATATCCCAGGTGGACTGATGCACCAGGAGTTGCCAGATGAGAGTTCTGACCAAAACCATGGCTGACAGACTGGGACAGAATCTGCTGCCTGGACTGGACCTGGGAGTTTGGAGGAAGGCAAAGCCTGAAGATGATGAAGAGATTCAAGATGATGAGGAAGAATTGAGGGAACTGTCTCCTCTTGAAGACACTCCACTTGAGGATGTAGGGGAGTTGTTGAAATGGCTCTGTATAAAAGAGGTGCAGATGGAAAGAGAAAGAGATATTGAGTGGAGAAGTCAAGATGCCAAATGGGCAGATACCATGAGGGTCTTCTATGCCATCAATGCAGGGCAAACAGAAAGAGCCAGTAGTCCAAAAGACATTAAACTGTCCAAACTTTCGGACAGTGATGACATTGAAGCCTACCTCACAATGTTTGAGAGGATCACTCAAGCATGCGCATGGCCAAGGGAACAGTGGGTTGTTCGACTGGCACTGCACCTGACAGGCAGTGCCCAGTTGGTTTGTAGCCACATGGACTCCCAAGAGGCAGAGGACTATGACCATGTGAAGCAGCAGATCCTCAGTCACTATGATATAAACACTGAAACCTATCACCAGAAGTTTAGGTTTCTTAAAATGCAGTCACTGGATATCCCCCCGAGAGACATATGCCCATCTCAAGGAGCTCTGCTACAAATGGTTACAGCCAGAGAACAAGAGCAAGGACCAACCTCTGGAGGCAGTGATTATTGAACAGTTTTTTAAAGTTTTACCCCAAGATGTACAACTTTGGGTTCAGGAACATAAGCTGGATTTCACTGATAAAATCATCACATTGGCAGAAGACTTCCTGGCAGCTCAACCATCCAGACCCAGAGGGTTTCAAGGGACATCAGCAGCTGTGACCACCAGCAATCCGGTAAGGAACACTTTTAATTATAAACTGTCAAATCCAGCCCCAGAGAATCAACACTGGAGAACAGAGAGAGGGGGGGCTCATTCCAGTAGCAGAGATTGTATGTCATGGTGCCAAAAGAAGGGACATTATGTAAGAAACTGTCCTAATATAAAGAAAGAGACAGCTCACATAGCCTTAGCAAACCGGGTCACTTTATAGCTACTGTGCAGATTGGATTACAGCAGATGATGGGACTGATTGACTTAGGGAGCTGCCAGACTCTTGTGCAAGCAGATCTGGTGACTGGGAATAATAAAGGGCCGAATACACCAGTCATCTGTGTGCAGGGTGATACCCATCGCTACCCTACAGCCACCATACAAATGACTGTTCAAGAAAAGACACATGAGGTAGAAGTGGGGTTGGTACCTCGCCAACCTGTGTCAGTTGTTATCAGGCATGACCACCCAGACTTTGCTTCATTTATACATTGTCATGCCTCCCAGGACTCTTCTGTAGTTGCTGTAACCACCAGAGCTCAAGTGAAGAAGGGACATTTACCATTGATGTACCATTATGCACCTTGGCCACAAAAATCAGCAAGCAAACTATCTGCTAGGAATCATTAAACTAAAAAATACAACAGAAGAAAGGGATCTTGGGATAACCATATAAAATGACCTCAAATTTGGCCCACATTGTAACACAATCAGTAAAAAAGCAAATGGGGTTCTTAACTGTATTCTGAGACACATTACTAGCAGGGAGAAATCAGTAATGACTACACTGTACAGCTCACTGGTGAGACCCATACTGGAGTATGGGGCCATGATTTGGATACCATGTCAGAAGAAGGACTTGGCTAGATTGGAGAGCATACAAAAAAGGCCACGAAACATATAAATGGGAAGAGAACAAAAGACTACCCCACAAGACTTAGCAGCTTAAACATGTTCACACTGGAATATAGGAGGTGAAGAGATGATTTTTGCCTACTGTACAAATCCTTAACTGATCATAATCTCAGCGAGAGATTGGGGTTAACATTCAGGTGTAAGAATTATAACACAAGAGCACATGGATTTCAGCTTCTAGGAGAACATTGTAGAACATGGAAGTGAAGAAAAAATTACTCACCTTAGTAATTGCTTTTCTTCTCATGGAGTCTTGCTATATTAGGACTTCTTGCAGTATGCCACTGCACTTGAACTGCCCCGGAGAGGAAACAGTTAACTCCAGAGAAACCTGGAGTTCCACAGCGTGAGGGCGCTGTTCAAAGCTCTATCTGGCCAGTTTCAAATGAAACTGTCAGGTTCTTTACGAAGCTAAACTAACATAGCAAGTCTGTGTGGAAAAGCTCTACACTAGCCATTGGCTACCTACCAGTAGTAAAACAACAAAAACACCACAACAATCAAAGAATAATAACAATATTACATGTTATTATTAGTATCACCCATGACAAGCACTAGTAGACCCCCTCTCCTCAAAAGACTCAAGTCCAGGAAGGGGGCCAATACCACTTAACAAAACAGAATCACCTAGTTCCCTAACCCAAATGATAAAGGGGGGGACTAGGAAGGAACTAAAATGGCATGACACAGTGCTTGCACTAATTTGCCAACCCCATACCCAAGTAAGAGTTCTGAGAGGGGTAGGAGGGAGGGTTGTCCTAATATAGCAAGACTCCATGAGAAGAAAAGCAATTACTAAGGTGAGTAATTTTTTCTTCAAACACCATGAAGTCTTGCTATATTAGGACTTCTTGCAGATTACACAGCAGTACCTCCATGGAGGAGGGCCAGAACCTACTTAGGGAATAGGCTCTGAAGCACAGCTGTGCCAAAACGAGCATCTCTCCTGGACTGGACATCCAGGGAATAATGCTTGGTAAAGGTGTGGACTGTTTTCCAGGTAGCAGCTTGACAAATTTCCAAAATGGGAATATCTCTAGCAGCCGCTAGAGATGCAGCTGTACCCCTGGTGGAGTGGGCCCTCAGTCCTGAGGGAGGTTCTCTACCTAGTTTTTGGTAGCAGAACTGGATACAAGAGACAATCCACCTTGCAATTGTCCTCTTAGTGGCAGGTCTCCCTTTGCCAACCTCTCCATAGGTAAGGAAGAGTTGGAGGGATTTGAACCTGTGACCCTTGGTGCGTTCCAAATAGTAGCTTAGGGCTCTTTTGAAATCCAGACTGTGCAATCTCCTCTCCCCTGAGGAGGAATGCTCAGTGAAAAATACTGGAAGAGAGATGGATTGGTTTAGATGAAAATCTGAAACCACTTTAGGTAAAAACTTTCTGTTAGTCCTGAGGACTACCTTATCTCTGTGAAAAGAAATAAAATCGTTTTCCACTGACAAGGCTTGTAATTCACTTATACGTCTAGCAGAAGTGATAGCCACTAGAAAAACAGTCTTCCAAGTTAAAAACTTGAGATCTGCCGAAGACAGAGGCTCAAAGGGTGGTTGCATTAACTGAGCAATGCAAACATTCAGGTCCCAGGCAGGAGCTGGTTCCCGAAAGGGAGGGTTAGTGTGAAGTAACCCCTTAAAAACTTGGAAAACACAGGGTGAGAGGAGAGGAAACAGGTTTCCTGCAGATACAAAACAGAAACAGCTGCCAGATGAACCTTCAAGGTAGCTGGTCTGAGCCTAGGAATTTAGATGGACCAAATAGTCCAATAAAATGGCCAAGTCAGCAGATTCTGGTACAATTTGTTTCTCAGAACACCAGAAGGAAAACCTCTTCCACTTAGAATTGTAAGTGGCCCTAGTGGAAGGCTTCCTAGAAGCCTTTAAAATGTCCAGGACACCTTGAGAAAGGTGTAAATCAGCAAATTCTAGCTCCTCAAGAACCAAGCCTTGAGGTGGAGGGAATTGAGGTCCGGGTACCACACTCTCCCCTGTGCACAGGTCAGCAGGTCGTGGGTCCTGGGCAAGCTCAGGGAAGGGTGGAATGTCAGGGACAGGAGAAGAGGGTACCAGGGCTGTCTGGCCCAGTCTGGAGCAATCAGAATCACTTTGCAGGGCTGAGTTCTGATTTTTACTAGTACCCTGAAGAGGAGAGGGAAGGGGGGAAAGGCATACAGGAATTTCCCTTCCCAATCCGACAGAAAGGCGTCCAGGGGGACTGAGCCCAATACTGGAGGCCTGCAACAAAATAGAGGAAGCTGTTGGTTGTCTGGGGCTGCGAAGAGATCTATCTGAGGGGTGCCCCATCTGGCAAAGACCGACCCCAGAACCTGGGGATTCAGAGTCCATTCGTGATGACCCTGGGAAATCCTGCTGAGGGCATCCGCCAGGACATTGTCCTTCCCTGGAAGGTGAACTGCTATCAGGGAGGTGTTCAGGGAGTAAGCCAGAGACCACAACTTCATTGCTTCGGTGCACAAGGCTGAAGGCCGAGTGCCCCCTTGCTTGTTGATGTACCACATTGTTGTGGTGTTGTCTGTCCTGACTTGAACTACCTTGTTCTGGACAGTAGCTGAAAAGGCCTGGAGAGCTAAGAGGACAGCTCTGAGTTCCAAAAGATTGATGTGGAGCAGAGATTCCTGAGGGGACCACACTCCCTGAGTGGAAAGGTCACCCAAGTGAGCCCCCCACCCTAACAGGGAGGCATCCGTGGTGAGGGTGAGGGAATGAAGAACGGGTAAGAAGGGAACCCCCTGAGTTAGATTGCTTTGATCCTGCCACCACTGAAGGGCCAGGATCAGGGTTTTGGTCACTGAGACTAATTTGGTAAGGGGGTCCCTCCTTTGAGACCAATAGGACCTCAAGTGGAACTGGATGTCTCTCATCTGAAATCTTGCTCCCTGCACGACAGCTGTGGAAGCAGCCATGTGCCCTAGGAGTTGCAGAAAGTGCCTTGCTGGTCGAGAGACCCGCAGGGTAAAGGAGGATGCCAGGGCAATGAGCCTGTCTCCCCTTTCCGAGGGGAGGAATGCCCTGGCTGACTTTGTGTTCAATTCTGCACCTATGAAAGTTAGTACCTGAACTGGTTCCAGAACTGACTTTGGAAAATTCAACAGGAATCCCAGAGAAGTGAGAAGCTGCTGGGTGACTTGCAAGTGGGATTTTACCTGATCTGGAGACTGACCCACTATGAGCCAGTCGTCCAGGTGGGAAACACAGCAACCCTTGCCTTCTTAAGCGAGCCACTACCACAGCTAGACATTTTGAAAACCCTTGAGCAGAGGTGAGGTCAAGGGCATTGCTCTGAACTGGTAGTGGCCAGAGGGCAGTTCGAACCTGAGGTACTTTCGGTGAGAAGGCCTGATCAAGATATGAAAATAGGCATTCTTGAGGTCCAGGAAGCTAGCCAGTCCCCTGGCCTTAGGGAAGGCAAAATCATTGCCAGAGTTAACATTTTGAACTTTGGTTTCAAAAGATGCTTGTTCAGGAACCTTAAATCTAGGATGGGCCGCCATTCTCCTGTCTTTTGGGGTAAGGAAGTATCTTGAGTACAGCCCTTGCCCTGATGGCAAGGAGGAACCCTTTCCACTGCTTTGCAGTCTAGAAGAGAAAAACCTCTGCTTCCAAAGCAAGGGCTTCTGAAGGATTGCAGGTGGAAAATGTCTGGCTCTCATCTTTGGGAACTGTTTGAAGCTGAGAACCAGACCTTGCATCACTTCCAGAACCCATTTGTCCGAAGTTAGGGACAACCAGTTCTGGCTGAAATAAGCCAACCTGCCCCCCACTGGTACAGGAGAATCGGCCCTGGGCACCCCATCAGGGTGCCTGCTTGGCAGCAGCTTTAGGCTGAGGGAAGGGAGACGGTCTGCCTGTGCCCCATCTACCTCTGCCTCTGAAAAAAACCCTCTGTGCAAAGGCTGAAGAGGCCTGAACTTGATAAAAAGGCCTGTGGAAAGGCCTGCCCTACCCCTGGAGGCATGCCTTGTGGAGGGCATGCCTCTCTTAGCTTGGGCACTTTTGTAAGTAGTTCTGTATTCATCCATCTTTTCATGTAATTTTCTGTTTGATCCCCAAACAGAGAATTTCCCTACAGGAAAATCCATAGCCTTTGACTGAGTATCTTGGGACAGATTAGTGCATCTGAGCCATGCCAACCTCAGGAGAGCTAGAAGTGGCCATGACCCTAGAAGAAACATCATTAACATCAACAGCAGCATGAAATTGAACTTTAGGGCTTCAATGCCATCAGCAGCCACTTGTTCCAACTCACTAGCCAGCTGGCCCTGGGCCTGCTTGGCTAACTGCAATATAGTGTCCCATCTAGATTTCTGATATCTAGCCACATAAGCATATAATTAGCCTGCCTGAGTCCCAAAGAAGCTGCCATATATTGTTTTTTGCCATGGCATCAATCTTCCTGGAATCCTTATCAGGAGGATGTGAGGCCAGGGGAATATTAGCCTTGTCGCAGGCTGCAGCTTGAACAACACCTACATGACTACACTGCTCAGTGAGGAAGTCTGTATCATGGCCTGATAAGGTATACCTTCTGTCCATTTTTTTATCTACAGGAGGAACAGAATGAGGATTTTTTAAAATCTTTGTTGTTTGCTTCCTAAATGACTTATGCAAAGGAATAGACAACCTTCTAGACTCTGGAATATCCATCATTTCTACATAATCAGGCTCCTCTTGCTCATCCACAGCCTCCTCTAAAGGAAGCTGGAGGGTTTCTGCCACCTTTTTATAAAACATAAAATGAGAAGGGGACTCAGACAGCAAAGGGGGAGATTCTAAAGGTCTGTCTGGAGAAATGTCCGGTTCAATGGGCACGTCCAGACCTTCCCAGTCACAAATATACTGATCAAATTCCTCCTCCCCCTCCTGTGGTTCATAAAAATCCTCAACATCATAATCCTGAACCACTGGACCTGAATGAGCCACCCTTTTCCCAGTTATAGGGGGTTCTACAGGTCCCTGAGACAAAGACTGGACAATCTGTATGGCTTTTGCTATCTCTGCAGCAGTTGGAGAGGCAATTTTGGACTCCAGACCTGCTGATTTCTTTGTCTTTTTTACTGGGACTGGTTCCTCTGAACCAGCCTTCCTTTTGCCCGAGGAAGTCTCGCCCTGGCCAGAGGGCACTCCCTCTGGTCCAGTGGGTGCTGGACCAGGCTGGCCATCTGGGTCAGCGGATGTTTTGGCCTCTCGTTCCCTGAGCTGGCCCAATCTCTTTTCCAGGGTGGCTGCAGGGAAATTTTTACACACCTGGCAGTCTGACAGGAGGTGGTCAACCCCAGACAATAGACACAAGTGGTGTGTGGGTCAGCAGTAGCAAGGCTTCCCCACAGACATCACAGTGTTGAAACCCAGTGGGCCGGTTTTCTTTTGGGTTTCTCAGACATAATGCCAGCCTAACCAAAACTTGCCCTTTAAACGGCAGTGCCAGGCAAGACACCCTTATCGGTTCCTAACCGTGTCACGGGTATTTGAAAAAACCAAGATTTAACACAAGGTTTTTTTAGAACAGATAAGAACCGGGAACTGCACTCTAAAAGCCCATTCAATAGTTTAAAACGTTACACAAAGCAAACCGATCGGTTCAAAATCGAACCGATAATGAATTTCCACCAGACTTAAAGATTTGTACTTACGGTTTACCAGATAGAGCTTTTAACCGAAACGCGGTAAAATAAATACTTTTGGCCGGTTCAAATGAACCGAAAAAAACCGCTTGAACCGAGAAATGAACCGAGCTGAAGGAGCTGATCTCCGGAGCGACTGTTCAGTGAAGCGGAGTAAAGAATCTGACAGTTTCATTTGAAACTGGCCAGATAGAGCTTTGAACAGCGCCCTCGCGCTGTGGAACTCCAGGTTTCTCTGGAGTTAACTGTTTCCTCTCCGGGGCAGTTCAAGTGCAGTGGCATACTGCAAGAAGTCCTAATATAGCAAGACTTCATGGTGTTTGAAAAATGTGGTTTAGTCAGAGGGTGGTAACTACATGGAATGAGCTACCAAGCTCGGTAGTAGCAAGCCTATCTATGGATGTGTTTAAAATCCGTATGGATGAGTTTTTTCTCATGGTTTGATTACTAAGGCAAGCACAATGGATTAAAGTCTGCAAAGCTCAGTATGACCTATGATACCTATGATCTGTGTTTCCATTTGATGATGATGTTTTTGAGGATCCTGGCAAGGACTGTAAAACTAAGGCAAAGAAGATGAAACTAAAGGACTGGATTGATACCCATGCTGGTGTACTGCCAGACTTTGGACATACTTTTAGATGTGACATGTAGCATGAGCAAAAAGTTTTTTCACAGGTGGAGAAGGTAGTGGAAAAAGGTGCCTCTCAGTTTGTTGTAAAACAGGAGATACTGTATAGAGAATATAGTAACTCCAGAACTGGAGAGGTAGTAGACCAACTAACAGTTCCAGAAAAATTCCACTCCCAAATCATGTATCTGGCACATGACATCCCTTTAGCAGGCCATGCAGGCAGAGATAGCACCCTGAGTAGGATATTACCGAGGTTTTATTGACCCTGTAGCCACGAGAACATAGCTGAGTATTGTAAAGCATGTGCTGAGAGTTAGAAGGTAGCTCAGGCAAGAAAAAGGGATAGAGTAGCACAACTACAACCCATCACCATTGTGACAAACCCCTTTGACAGGATAGCCATGAATGTAGTGGGCCCCCTGGAAAAGAGCTCCAAGGGTAACAGATTTGTACTGGTCTTATGTGATTACGCTACTCACTACCCAAAAGCTATCCCCATGAGAACAGTCACCACCCCAAGGATAGCAGAGGAGCTAGCAAAGGTATTTAGCCACATGTGAATTCCCCAGGAAATACTTACTGATCAGGGGAGTAATTTTAATACACATCTGCTAAAGGAATTGTACCATCTGCTGGGCGTGGTAGCAGTGTGTACTTCCCCATACCACCCACAGACTGACGGCCTCATAGAGAGGTTTAATCAGACATTAAAGAGAATGTTGAGGAAGCATGTAAAAGAAGAAGGTAAAGATTGGGATAGGTACCTCCCCTATTTACTTTTCACTTACAGAGAAATTCCTCAAGCATCCACTGCTTTCTCTCCTTTTTCATTATTGTATGGGAGGAACCTAAGGGGGCCACTGGATGTGGTTAAAGAACACTGGGAAGAAGGGAAGGAGGTGGGGCATTTTAATGTCTTAGAGTACATGACTCAGTTACACAAATGCTTGGTGAGGTATATCTACTTGCTACACCAGAGCTTAGAACAGAAGCAAGACTTGCAGAAAGAAAGATATGACCAGGGTTTGAAGACTAAAACATTTCAATCAGGGGACAAAGTGCTGTTACTCCTTCCCTCCACAGAGAACAAACTACTCATGAACTGGCAGGGCCCCTTCACCATTTTGAGGCAAACAGGAACAGTACATTATGAGCTTAGTAAGCCAGGAAAGAGACCCCCCCAGAATATTTACCATGTGAACCTCCTTAGGAAATGGTGTGAGAAGCCTAACCCCTCCCTTTATATCCATCCTGAAGTTAGGGAGTCAGAGATGGAGGTTGCCTATGAAAGGCTAGAACAGTAGGGACCATTGGAGGAGATTCAGATAAACATGAATAGGAGCCTCAGCAACAGAATTATTTGCAGGGGATATTACAAGAATTTGTGCCCATATTCACAAACATCCTGGGGAGGGCCAAAGAAATTGTGCACACCATAATTGCCACGCAAGAAAAGTCCATACACCAAAAACCCTACAGATTGCCCACGAAAGTGAGGGATGAGGTGATTCAAGAAGTCAAAAAAATGGAGCAGTTAGGCATAACTGTGCCCTCAAAGAGTGCATAGTCTTCACCCATGGTCATAGTAGGCAAGAAAGAGGATGATACACATCTATGCCTAGGCTTTAGAAAGCTTAACAATGTGTCACTATTCAATGGCTACCCAATGCCCCGAATAGATGACATCATTGACAGGCTAGGCAATGCACATTATATCTCCACCCTTGACCTTACTAAAGGATATTGGCAAATTCCCTTGTCACCTGAATCACAAGATAAAACTGCATTTAGCACCCCAATCAGTTTATACCAGTTTGTCACAATGCCATTTGGACTACATGGGGCCCCAGCCACTTTTCAGCATTTTATGGACCACATACTAAGACCATACACTGAGTACTGTGTTGCTTATTTGGATGATGTGGTCATATTCACTCCTGACTGGGAAACCCATGTTAAACACTCATCCCAGTCCCAGGTATTGCAAGCAATAAGGAGTCAGGAGTGACCATTAACCCTGCTAAGTGAGCCCTAGCAAAGACCGAGACAAGATACCTAGGGTTCATTTTAGGCAATGGATAAGTGAAGCCCGAGGTAAAGAAGGTTACAGCAGTAGCAAACAGCCCAATACCTACCACAAAAAGCATGTGAAATCTTTCCTAGGCTTGGCTGGTTATTACCAGAGTTTTGTTGCTAATTTCTCAGTCATTGCTAGTCCTTTGACTGATCTCACTAAAAAGAGGTGCCCGAATAAGGTTCAGAGGACCCCTATTTGTGATGAGGCATTTAGGAATATCAAGGTAATTCTATTTATAGCTCCTGAATTGAAAAGTCTTGACTTCAACAAAGTGTTTAAGGTTCAAACCAATGCATCAGAGAATGGTATTGGGGCAGTCTTATCTCAGAAAATGGATGGGGAAGAATACCCGATCATGTATATCAGCAGGAAGCTACATGAGAGGGAGAGAAGATATGCTCCCATAGAGAAAGAATGCTTAGCTCTGAAGTGGGCTATTGAGTCTTAGAAATATTACTTGTGGGGGGTTGAATTTAAGGTTGTAACTGATCACAACCCCCTCTGCTGGTTGCACCAAATGAGAGAAAAAAATCCCTGTATAATGCGGTGGTACTTGGCTCTTCAGCCTTATTGATTAACTGTGTCCCTCAGGGCAGGGACAAAACATGTAAATGCTGATTTCATGTCTAGATATGGTGCAGGAATTTATGTCAATGAAATATGATGGACTTTCCCTAAAATGAGAAGGTACAGTACTGTTAGTCTCTGGTGAGAAATATGTTAATGCCTCAAAGTAAAGAATGATGATATCCACTATGTTTATGATAGAATGTTTATCGTTAATAGGGACCCTAAGACAGAGCTTCTGAAGATGGATGGGTGGAAGCTCCATCCCTTCCTGGGACAGGAAAGTGGTAAGAAGTCTACAATAACTACTTCCTTCTTAAGGTGGGGGATATGTGACAGGGAGATCCTGCCACTCTTGAGGACTGACCTTTTCTTAAATCTGTTGCAACAGTTCTTCTACTTCTTAGCCTAATCGGTCCTTTACAATTTATAGTCCAAAAGGTTGGCCACCTATGGGCACCCCTCCCTTTTCTTGACTATGCTATATTGTTCTCTTTAATTTTCCTTTTCCCTCTCAGGTCCTTGTACAGGGAGGTTATTGTTGTGACCTCCGAGTTGATGTAAAACAACAGACTGTGTTCCTCATTGTTGGATTTAGTATGCAATGGCATTAAGTCTTAAAATACATTGATGTACATACCTTATTTGTATGAAACCACTAAATGTTGAAAATATCATGGCACTTGGTGTTTTTGATAAAGGTAACAAGTACTACAGTAGGGGACTGTTATTATACAAATTAAGTTACTGGGGTAGATGTCAGAACCCCCTTCCCCCGTTGCATTGTTTTTTTTTTATTCTTTTTTTTCCTCCAGTTACCCATTGCTTGGGCATCTCTCCAGCTAGGGAACACAGGCATATTACCTCTACTGCCTGCTGTGCTCTTCACTCGGCCAAGGAATCAGGTGCTGGGTTCTCCCTCCATGATCCCCTTGAATGGGAGGCAGGACCAAGGAGAGTCAAGCTGGGATCTGAGCCTGCTTTGGGTGTGTGGGTCTACTTGCCCTGCCTTCGCCTCCCAAGCGGCTAGGGTTTTCTATCTTGGTTTCTGCCCCTCAGAGCGTGGACATGCAATGACATCCAGGCACTACGTGCTGATGTCTGCCGCAGCTCTGCCCCCACATTCATGTGCGCTGCTACTTTTCTGTAAGCCCCTGACTACTGCCAGAGGCTGCCCTTGAGTGGCACATCCCCTGAAGCCCTCCCTGGGAAGGGAGAGCAGTCCTCCGGATGCTCGATCCCTTCCCTCCTCTGCCGACCCCTGCTGTCCTGAGTCCATTTCCAAACTGGGTCACCAGCATGGCATGAGGTGTGGTGTCCAGCACCTCAACCCTCAGTGCCATCGAGCTGGCAGCCCTGTTGCATTGTTAAATGTATGTAAATTGCTACCATGCATTCCTACTATAAACTAAGCCAATCTGAAATTGTAATGGTGATTTGCATATATCCCATGATGCTTTACATTATAGAAGTACGTGTGATGTTGTGTTTCTTTGAAACTTGACTTTTTGTCAATGCCCTTTGGGGTAACCCTTGTTTCAATGCTTTTGCACTGAGGTTCTTTGTCTTTAGCTTGTTTTGGTTTTTTTCACTATTTGAGCCCCCACTGCCCAAGCAAACAAGGCCCACATAGGGAAGGCTAAATCTCAACCACAAAGTAAGATCAGAGAGTCAGTAGGTTCTGGCTAAGTGCAGAGGAAGGACCTGCATAGTCTGTTGCTGGAAACTGATGCATTGAAGAAGGAATGTGTCATTTCTGAAGGTTATCTCCTGTATTTTGAATAAACATCATGCAGAGATTGTGTGTTGAAACTGAAGTTCGGTGTCTGGTCCATCTGTTATCCCACAACCCCTCCACACACACACACCCACCTCAGCAGGTGCTGTTCCACCACTTCGCACCCCCCGACCCAAGTAACGCCAAGCACCAGCGACTGGCACAGCCCTCTGCACACCACCACAGCTGGCCACAGTCTGAGCTCTCTTGATGCATGTACTGTACAATATTGTACTGCCATAGACAGCACCCTGGTGATGTAGCACTACCACCACTAATGTCTCCCCCAAACACATGCAGCCATCACCTTAATACCCCCTTGCAGGTTGGTATTGTGTCTTTATGGTGTCCTCCTTGGTAGTTCAGTGGCCTCCCCAAGCACTACAATAAAAATAAGAATTCTCTGGTGTTCAGTGGTCCCCCCATCCTTAGCACTGTCCCTTCATGTCTAATCCCTTCCACCACCAGAACTTTCATTCCACCTCACAGGCCTATGTCACCTACAGCACAGCATGTAATGTGTCTGCAGAGCCTTATCACCTTACTGCACACTGTTTGTGCTGCTGCTGTTGTTTTGCACTACTTTTGAAAAATAAAGGACATTTATAACTGCTATATCAAGTATGTCCTGGAGTATGTCTGTTGCAATGGGTGCTGTATTTATTTCTCTTTACAGGAGGGGAAACTGTGGCTTGTGGCTAGGGGTAAGGGGTAAGGGGGCTGACACAGCTAAGCATTGCTCTGTGGCTAGGGGTAAGGGGGCTGACACATGGCTAAGCATTGCCCTGTGGCTAGGGGTAAGAGGGCTGACACATGGCTAAGCATCGCTCTGTGGCTAGGGGTAAGGGGGATGACACATGGCTAAGCATTGCTCTGTGGCTAGGGGAGGGGGCTGACACATGGCTGAGCATCGCTCTGTGGCTAGGGGTAAGGGGGCTGACACATGGCTAAGCATCGCCCTGTGGCTGGGGTAAGGAGTAAGGGGCTGACACATGGCTGAGCATCACCCTGCGGCTGGGGTGAGGGGCTGACACATGGCTGAGCATCACCCGTGGCTGGGGTGAGGGTAAGGGCTGACACATGGCTGAGCATTGCCCTGTGGCTAGGGGTAAGGGGTAAGGGGGCTGACACATGGCTGAGCATCACCCTGTGGCTAGGGGTAGGGGGCTGACACATGGCTAAACATTGCTTTGTGGCTGGGGTAGGGTAAGGGGGCTGACACATGGCTGAGCATTGCTCTGTGGCTAGGGGTAAGGGGTAAGGGGGCTGACACATGGCTGAGCATCGCCATGTGGCTAGGGGTAAGGGGTAAGGGGGCTGACACATGGCTGAACATTGCTCTGTGGCTAGGGGTAATGGGTAAGGGGGTTGACACATGGCTAAGCATCGCCCTGTGGCTAGGGGTAAGGGGGCTGACACATGGCTAAACATTGTTTTGTGGCTAGGGGTAAGGGGTAAGGGGGCTGACACATGGCTAAGCATTGACCTGTGGCTAGGGGTAAGAGGACTGACACATGGCTGAGCATCACCCTGTGGCTAGGGGTAAGGGGGCTGACACATGGCTAAGCATCGCTCTGTGGCTAGGGGTAAGGGGGCTGACACATGGCAGAGAGTTGCTCTGTGGCTAGGGGTAAGGGGTAAGGGGGCTGACACATGGCTGAGCATTGCTCTGTGGCTAGGGGTAAGGGGCTGACACACAGCTGAGCATTGCCCTGTGGCTAGGGGTAAGGGGGCTGACACATGACTGAGCATTGCTCTGTGGCTAGGGGTAAGGGGTAAGGGGCTGACACATGGCTAAGCATCACCCTGTGGCTAGGGGTAAGGGGACTGACACATGACTGAGCATTGCTTTGTGGCTAGGGTTAAGGGGGCTGACACATGGCTGAGCATTGCTCTGTGTCTAGGGGTAAGGGGTAAGGGGGGCTGACACACAGCTGAGCATCACCCTGTGGCTAGGGTTAAGGGGGCTGACACATGGCTGAGCATTGCTCTGTGGCTAGGGGTCAGGGGTAAGGGGGCTGACACACAGCTGAGCATCGCCCTGTGGCTAGAGGTAAGGGGGGTGACACATGGCTGAGCATAGCTCTGTGGCTAGGGTTAAGGGGGATGACACATGGCTGAGGATTGCTCTGTGGCTAGGGTTAAGGGGGATGACACATGGCTGAGAATTGCTCTGTGGCTAGGGGTAAGGGGGCTGACACACAGCTGAGCATCACCCTGTGGCTAAGGGTAAGGGGGCTCACACATGACTGAGCATTGCTCTGTGGCACTTTACCATTCTGCCCCCTGCATTACCCTTCTTTATGCACAAGAGTGCAGTGTGTATTCATATGGAGTGGGATATTCAGAGCGAATGCACCATGCGCAACAGGGATGCGCCAGCACAAGTGCGGAAATGTGCCATGGTGCAATATTCAGTGGGAACCAGCTGCGCAGCACAACAACCAATGCACGAGAGCGCAACAGTAATGAATGCATGCTCAACTGCAGGGGCCAGAACCAGAAATAACATGCACAGTGTGATATTCAACAGCATGCGATGTGCGCAAGCGGAAGTTGTGTGACAGCAGAAATGAGCCAAAATAAAAGGGAGCAAGAGAAGGAGGGGAGAATGCGCCACAGGGAAGCCATAGGTGGGAGTGCAGAGACAGAGTTCCAGGGAGGCAAGACAGGAAGCAGGGTGCAGGAGTGGCCAGGTGCAGGACAGGGCCCACTAGAGGTGTGCATGAGTGAGGGTAGGAGTAGGTGTGCCCGTGCCAGTGTGCGCGATAGGGCCTGAGAGTGCCACAGTGAACAGAGGGCAATGGCAAGAGGCAGGACTGCCACAGGCGAACAGCTGGAGGTGAACCCGGTGCAGGGGCAGCACCAGCAACAGACAGTGGGGGGAACAGGAGAACAGCCACCCGGGGGGAAACACCAGCCAGGTACATGGCCAGTGCCACCTTCCAGATGGAGGCAGTAATGAGGGGTGTGAGAAGGCAGGCAGCATGGAGGCATGGCTGTGGAAGGGCCCGTCGGTGGTACACCCAGAACAGGCAGTACCAAGCCCACACCAGCTTCGAACAGTACACTAACACTGAGATTGTGGGCCAGTACCACCTGAACTGAGCGATCCTGAGGCGGTCCTGTGAGCTGTGCAGTGATGAGATGCAGACACCCACACGACGGAGCCATGTGCTGTCAGTGGAGACAAAGGTCACAGCCGTCATGTGCCTGCTCGCCATGGGCACCTTCCAGAGACCAACAGAGGACATGACAGGCATAACCCAGTCAGCCGTGTCATGCCTACTCACACAATTCCTCAGTGCACTGCTGCCATATGCTGCGGAGTACATCCGTTTCCCCAGCACACAGGCGGAGCGCATAGCACACATATAGGAGTTCCACAGGGTAGCATGGTTGTCTGGCATGCTCAGGGCCATTGACTGCACCCATGTAGGCATCCGCATGCCACCTGGCCCCGAGGGTGCGGCATACATCAACCACAAGGGCTACCCGAGTATAATCTCCCAGGTGGTGTACGATGTCAGGGAGTACATAATCAATGTCTATGCCATGCACCCTGGGGGAGCACACGATTCCTTCATCTGGCACTAGTCTGCACTGTGCCACAAGTTTGAGAGTGGGGACATCCCCACCAGCCATCTAGTAGGTGAGTATGCATAACACGCAGGACGATGTGTGCAGACATGGGGGGGTGCATTGTCAGAGGTGCCATGGGCACCGGGCATGATGGCCCAAGGTATAGCGACGCAGAGCACCATGCTAATGTCTCCCCTCTACACACAGGTGACAGTGGTTACCCACTACGGCTCTGGCTGCTCACACCATACCGGCGCCCCATGACCCCATTGCAGCTACAGTACATTGAGGCACACGCCACAATACAGAATGTCATCGAGCAGGTATTCAGCCTGCTGAAGGCATGGTTCCAGTGCCTGCACACATCAGGTGGTGCCCTACAGTACAGCCCCTTGAAGGCCTGCAGGCTATTCCTGGCCTGCTGTATCCTGCACAACATGGCCACCGACTGTGGGATAGCCATTGAGGTTGAAGAGGGGGACAGCAGTGGGGACGATGAGGATGTCAGTCCAGCTGGTGTAGGGCAGCCACCCCCTGGGCGATGAGACCCCAGACTGGTCCAGATGGCACAGCAGCACCGGGACACCATCGCAGAGGAGCACTTCAGACAACACGGGTAGGTTATGGGGCCATGTGCAACCACCAAGGGCAAGGGCACAGCCCACAGACAGGCAGGGCTGGACACTAGGGGTGGATGGCGGTAACGGAATGGGACTGAGTGGGGGACCACACATGTCATCAGGGATGGGCAGGGCTGAACACAACACATGCACACACATGCACACACACACCACAACACAACAACACATGCCCAAAGGGCAAATGGCACACCCACCCCAACAGGCACCCGCA
The DNA here is from genome assembly GCA_016271365.2 of Neoceratodus forsteri. NCBI lineage: Eukaryota > Metazoa > Chordata > Ceratodontiformes > Ceratodontidae > Neoceratodus > Neoceratodus forsteri. Next base: position 1,059,852,031 of record CM028134.1, on the reverse strand, counting down.
CACCCTCACAGGACCACACATGACCATGCCCAGTGTCTGGCACTGTGAGTGCCTCAGATGCTGGGCACCATTGCACAGTGGCAGACAGTGCTACGTAGGCATTATCATGCACACACCACAGTGGCCAGCAGCTGGGAGGGTGTGCACATGGACCGTGTGTGTGCAGGGCTGGGAACCCCACCCGTGCGTCGCACAATGAACACAGCAGTGCACACAGGGCAGCAGCAGACAGTGGCCACAGTGGGAGACAGGTCAGTCATGCATCACAGTACCACGGCCACCACGGATGCAGCGGTGGCCCCACTGAGACCTGCCAGCCATGCCAGACTGACCAGTGGCCTCATGGGGTGGCACCGACAGGCCCCCAGGGGTGATGCTGTGTGAACATGACCGTGTCCGCTCAGGGGTCTGCAGCTCACCGAACATGCCCACACTAGGCATGCTTGGTATGCCCACAGCTGAACCCGGTGTCGACATAGCAGGTGTCACATGACGTCAGGAACGGGGGGTGGACATAACACTGTGTGGGGTCTGCGGCGGCTGGGCACCAAACTGGTTGGCCAGTGTAGCCATGACAGTCACCATTGTAGTGGTCTGCCTGTCAATGGCAGCGGTCACATCCGCCTGCTGCTGGGCCAACTCTGTCAGGAGCAAGCTGTGGTCCCTGCTGCACCACTCGTCTGCCTGGTGCAGAATCGCACTGAGTGCATCCACCACCATCACGAGCCACATCTGCTGATCAACTGAGGCCTGGAGAAGATGGCTGTGGTCATCCAAGGGGTCATCTGCTTGTCCAGCATGCTATCCCCCGTGGTACTCCTGGCCCTGCTGGCCAGCAACCCTTGATGATGGGAGCTGCACACCAGTGCCATTCCAGGGCATGTCCACATGCGGTGCACTGCCACTGCCCCCGACACTGTCCCCCCATTGTCATTGGCCGACTGCTGGCTCTGCCCCTCTGGCTGCCGAATGCCAGGGGGATACCAGCACTGCTGCAGCAGCCGCGACAGTTCCACCGCCCTGGATGCACATCAGCGCTGCCCCACTGGGGCATACAGACACAGGCTGGGAATGGGTTGTTGCACAGGCAGCCAAGGCAGCACCACCAGTAGTATCGCCCGGGCGGTTGCCTGCTGTGGGACCATCCTGTGTCCCACATGTATCACTGTCCGGGACATGCGTCCCATCATCATCGGTGTTGGATCCAGCCACAATCTGTGTCCCAGCACACTGGACACCGGGGGCGATGCCACGCTGGGACACAGGCAGGGCCATGTCCGCACCAGCACCACTCGCATCAGTCCGGACAGACATGCAGATATGCACTTGGCAGGTTCCTTGGATACCTGTGGAGGTGGATGGGTGATCCTCCGTGTCCAGGGCCACCCCCTCAGTGGACACACCCACCACCGCTGCACCAAGTAGATGCTCAGGAGCTGTAAAGGAACACAGTACCGTTAGTGGCTCCACCTGGCCCTGTGGCATGCCCTCCACCACCCACACACTGACAGCATCGGACCTACCATGCAGTGATGGGCTGCCACCCATCTGGAAGCCACCACCAGGAATGCCATCGATGGCACTACACCGCATGCTGCTGGCCACCTGCTCCTCCCGTGGTGTCAGGCAGAGTACGTCCTGCTGGCCTCCACTGGTGGCAGCATGTGCCACCCTGATGGCAGCCACCTTGTCCTTGATCTGCCTCCTGTCTGTGCCTACCTTCTTTTTGCAGTCCTGCACAGACCGCTGGTGGCTGCCCTGCTGGTTCACAGCATGCACCACCTCACCCCATGCCACAGCACGGGCCTGTGGCATTCCCCGCTGTCCACTATGCAGTGGTTCCTTGTCCAGATATGCCTTGAACAGAGCATCAGATTCAGCCCTGGTGAAGTTGGGCCTCCTCCTTCTCCCCCTTCCCTGCTCCTCCTCTTCCTCACGCTCGGTCATGCTCGCGCCTGGGGGAAAGACAGGTGTTACCTTGGACTGTGCAATTCCATAGAGCCCTCCCAGACCATTGTCCCCACATCCCAACAGCATGCAACCTACCACGAAGGACTGCAATACCGATCCATGGCCTATGCAGCCCCAGGTCGCATATATATAGCGCAACGCATGCAAATGAGAGCAGGCACATCTGTAAGTGGATCCTAATGCAATGGATGCACTGTAGAATGGCTCATGAGATGATTTGCATAACCTGGCTGAATATCGTGCTGTTGCACCTTGCGTAATGTTGAGCGTGCTCAGGCTATGGCGCACCACTGTGACATGGACAATCGGCATTGCACCGCACATGTCTGGGGTACTGACTCCGATGACTGCAGCACTGCAGATATGCCGTGCACGGCAGGCAGTGCAGAGCATGGCCACAACTGTGCCTGTGGCGCTAGTGTGCTGTATGCCCAGGGGGCGCTCGTGCCATGGTGCACCGTGGGCACCATGGTGCCACAGCGTGGTAGGCCACCGCAGGGCATCACACACATGCACCCTACCATGATACACGCAGGGCATTCCAATCACGCTGTGGTGCTCCATGCACAGACAGACCCTTGACCCCTAGGTGCCATGCATATGCATGGCTGCACCCCTATTGTCTGGTGACAGCGCGATAGTGACAGGCAGCACAGTATCATGCTGCCTCTGCACGTGGGGCATGTGTGCTACAGGGTGCCATTTTGATGCCGTTTGTGACTGCACCATGCCTCAGACCAGAGCGCCGGTCTGGAGTGCCAATGAGCTGGCTAACCTGGTGGTCTTGGTGGAGCCACATGCTAGTGCCCTCTTTGGGCAGGTACCCCTCCAGAGGCCATGGACTGCAGTGTGGCAGGAGGTCACAGAGGGCCTGGAGGAGGTGACAGGGAGCAGCAGGACAGCAGAGCAGTATCGCCACCATTATGGTGACCTCCAGTGGAGGGACGCTGACTGCCTGGGGTGACTACAGGCACGTGCCCGGTGGGGCACCATGCCATGGCCAGGTAGGTGTTCCATCCCATCACTGGTAGTGTCTGTCTGTCCAGGTATCACGGTGGCCATCAGGCCACGCTGCAGGGGGTGGGGTCTGACTTTTGGGGGTTGTGGTGGTGGAGGTGCATCATGGCTGGGCCATGTGGGCATGCACACAGTGGGGGGCTATGTTACTGACCTGTACTGATGTTTCTATCTCCATGTTTGCACCCTAGGCCCGGAGGATCACCGTAGGGCCCATTTAGCCCGTGGACAGGGACAGCATGCTGGAGCGGGTGGCGTGGCCTTGCAGCCGGGACACAGTGGTGGTGCCATGGGTCAGCAGCACCCTGCTGACCAGGATGCAGGTGAGTGCCATGTTTCCCCTTACATCTGTGCATGGCGGGTTGCAGGGGTGGTGGCGGGGCATGGCCACCCGCACATGGACCCACTGCCATGCATGCCACACGGTGCACTCCACACTGTCCTGTGGCACTGCATGTGTGGGTGGGTGTTGCAGGTGGGCTGTGTATGCACTGGGTTCATGGCTGTGCCACTGCCATCACACTGCATAGCCATGACACCGTACGGCCACGTTGATGCTATGCAGAACATTGGCGGTGGGTGTGTGCAGTGTTCCGCATGGCTATGGGTGCCTGGGTAGGTGGGTCTTGTGGACACAGCCACTATGGGTGGTCACATGCCATCACAGGGGCATGGGCCATGACTGTATGCCATGCACATTGGGTGGGCTGCGGGGGTCTGGCCAGTCACACGTACTGACTCTGCTCCCTTGTCCTAGGTGGACAATGCTGGATGACCCTGGAGTGACACATCCAAGAGCTCCTACAAGTCACCCGGGCAACTCTGGAGCTGCTCCAGGGGATGGAGCATGGCAACCGGCTGAGGCACAGGCGGCGTTACAGGTACCGGAGTGAAGAGAGGGGCCACTATTAGGGCCTGCAGTGCACGTGCCGCGCATTCCCCCCGGACTGTCCCTCACACCCCTTTGTCCCACTCCTTGATGTTTCCCCTTGCCCCATGCCCACCCCCACCTAGATTGTGGCCTCCCCACTTTGTACATAGTTTTGTTGGTGTTGTTGATTGTACAGTTTCCATTTGAATTATAATCATGTTTAATACGACAACTGTGGTGGTCTGTGATTTGCAGCGGGTGTATGGTGCTTTGCTGCAGTGGTGTGCATGGCATCGGGGGTGGTGCAGACCTTGGGCTTGTGTGTATCCAGCAGGCCCCACTACTGGTGTAGGTGGGGGCCACGGTCCCTGTCTGTGGTACATGCGTTGTTCCCTGTGCACTGGATACCTGTGTGCAGTGGTCCCTGGTGCTTGCACTGTGCCCCTTGCATGTCTGTGGTTCGCACGGTCTGCTGGCATGTCATTGGTAGCTGTCCATGCCAGCCATCCTCTGGGCATGGCGCCATGGTGTCGGGGGTGGTGCAGGCCTTGGGCTTGTGTGTATCCGGCAGGGCCCCACTACTGGTGTAGGTGGGGGCCACGGTCCCTGTCTGTGGTATGTGTGTTGTTCCCTGTGCACTGGATACCTGTGTGCAGTGGTCCCTGGTGCATGCACTGTGCCCCTGCCACCTTTGTCAGTCTATACATGGCCCATGCAGCTGAGCCCCTTGCATGTCTGTGGTTCGCACGGTCTACTGGCATGTCATTGGTAGCTGTCCATGCCAGCCATCCTCTGGGCATGGCGCCATGGTGGCTGGTGTCCTGTCACCTGATTTATTACACGTCTGCCTTAGGTTACACTGTGGGCTATGCTGTTGTCCCCTCTCCATGCTGTTGCTGGTGTCAGTAGTGGTGTCTGTGGTCTACTGTCTGTCACTTGTGCTCCAGCCACATGCTGGCAGTGGACAGCTTCATGGTGCATGCACCAGATGGCTAGATTGCCAGTGCCATGGTGGAGTGCAGCCTGTGGGTACACAGCATCATTGGACATGCACCAGTGGCATCTGTTGCCATGTTTTTTTGTGGCCCTGTGTTGGGGTACCCTTGGGACAGGGTAGGGGTTTGTCCGTGCCCTGTGTTGCAACCTGTGTGGTGCATGCCTCCATGCACCACAGTGGGCAGCTGTGCTGTCTGTTGGGGCCTGTGCTGTGACAAGGACAGGGTGTGTGCATGGGTGGGTGTGCGGGGTGCTGTCCTGCTGGTGGTGGTGTCCAGGGCAGGCCTTGTCACATGTGGGGTCCCTCGGGTACTGATGCTGGGTCGAACTCTCTGCTGTGCCATGGAGGGGGCCATGCAGGGGGGGGCATTGTGTATGCTGTTGTTGCATCAGTGGCTGGTGTCACCCACTGTGGGGTGATCACAGTGGGGCTGACATGCATGATACCATGGTGCACAGGGTTGCATTGTCATGGTAGTGGTGGTGGCATGCCCTCAGTGCCATGCAGTGTTGGGCACTGCTTCTGGGCCGGGTGTCTGGGGATCACTGTACAGGGGGTGATCAGCATTGGTGGGGTGTGGTGGCACTGGAGGGCTGGCCCTCATGTGTTGTGGTCACAGCTTGCCAGGGAAGTGTGCTGGGGCACCGTGCCTCGGCTGTTGGTTCAGTGCTGGTGTTCATGGGGTGGTGGGCCATCCAGCTCACCTCTGGCTGTGCAGTTCATGGGGTGCCTGGGGGGGTCTGTCTGGCCTGTTGCGTGATCCTCCGCCCATGGCTTCCATGGGTAGTGCATCCCTGCTTCCTGTCTCTGTCCCTGCACATCACTGGTTGTGCTAGTGCACATTGTCTCTGCTCCACTGTGCATCCCTGGTTGTGCCATAGCGCATGTGGCGTGATATTCAGCTGTGTTGCGCAAGTGCACCTTGACCTGCGCTTTGTCTGAATATCACGCACGTTGCACAGTGGTGCACTGCACTTGCGCCTGCTCCTGCTATTGAGCATCTTTTTGGTGCAGTCTGACTATCCCACCCATGGAGCACAAGCAAACAAATGAGAAAAAGGAATAAGTTCATCATCTTGCCAGCCCCCACCCATTTCCCTGCACAGTCACAACTGACTTGGATATTTCTCAAGGAAAGGTTTGTGACAGCATAACATGGAAAGGTGCAAGGCATGAAAGTGGCCCTGATTGATCGCAGGTACCAGCAATCTGTGACTATGTCTGTGGTTCCTGCTTTTGCAGATGCACAAATGCTTAATTGTTGTAAACCCTGCAGATATGCAAGTCAACCTTCTGTATAACTGGAGTTCTCCTTTTTTGGTGCCTATTTTAAGCACTAAAAACTTGATTTATGCATGAATTATTTTCCCTGGTCCTTTTGCTGACTGCTCCTGTCTGCCCAGTGACATCTCCTCAACATGTAAATCACCTCTGTCCTCTGCATTTCTTGGGATTTTCCATTGCTCCAGCAGACCAGAGTTTGAGTCCAACAATCTCTACTTGCATACTATGTGACCATGAACAAGCCACTTAACCTGCCTTGTGCTCCTGGGTCACCCCTGTAAACTGGCCTTGTGCTCAGTGGGCCTTACTCAGTTATGAAAGAATAAAAATAAAAACTGACAATAAATTAAAAATACTTCCCATGGCCTTTCCCCAGTCATGTTATTTTTGTACCTTTTTGACAGTTAAATTAGCTCATTTATTGTATTCCAGTTTGCACTGGGTCACAGTTTTATTTTCAGTGCTATTGATCTGCTTTTGATTCTACTTTTTTAAATTCTTTATTCACAGTATTCAAATAGCACATGAATTAGATCCTGACTTCTCTGTTTGCCCCCAGCAAACATATACTTGTCTCGGAGCCCCCCAATTGTGGCGCTCTGACCTGCATGCTATCAGCTGCTCAGGAGCATCCATGGTCAGAGTTTACTAGGGGGGTGCCAAGACATTAAGCGTTATCAAGTTGGATGGGTCAACAGCCTTAATCTGCTGCTTCCTGTGGGCTCTTCTCTTCCCTGGTTCTTCCCCCCCACCTCCCCAGTTGAAAGTCTGTTGTGCATCTCTCCTAACCAAATGCATACTCAGAAGCCTCAATCCCACTGCAAGGTATCATGGGTATGCAAAACATCATGGGTATGCAAATGCATGGGAGCTGGGGCTAAGGTGTAGGAGAAGGTAAGAGTAGTGTGGATTTTCTGGAGACAGCTGTGTGCTTCATTATATTAGATGGTTACTTTTGAGCTAAAAAGGACCATGTCTACCTGGTCAAACTACCATCTTCAGAGGGCAAGGGACTGTGACAGATTATAAAATTATGTCAATACAGTGTAGCTCACTCATTGCCAAAATTGACAACACCAACTTATATTTTCATTTAATTTCATTTCACTTTTATGGCTGTGTGGGCAGAGCTCCACAAACATTATGCAATTATCTGTAAAAGAGCACTGTGGAAGCACGTGACTGGACTGATGTCCAGTGTTTTGCCACAGTGCTCTGGCAAATGCCCAGTAGTTCTGTTTATATAGCCCTTCCCCTACATGGGCTGCATAAACACACACCCTTTCCGGGGCATTACTTTTCTTTCTGCAACTGCAGAAGTGAAAGCTGACATACTCAAGATGGCCACTGATTCAAACTGTGCATGCGCGAGTATCATGCATGCACAGTTCTGTTGGTGCCACCATCTTGGGTTTGGCAGACTCCAGCACAGCAAGAGTGCAGTGAGGGCTCCAAGCATTCTTTTACTCATGCTCGCTGCACTCTTGCCACATTGAGCAGCCATATCAGCTCTGACCAGAGTTTGTTTATACTTGTTAGCTGATGAGCAAAATGCCCATTTTCACAAGTGACAAATATAAAAGTACAAAATTCATAAATTACAACATATAATATAAACAAGACCTGGCAGAGCCACTACGGCTGTAAATGCATTACTAGATAAGGGTATTTCATGGGCTTAAACATATACATGAACTGCTGTTGCATACACTTACTGAATCAAAGTACAGCACATTGAGAAAGGGCAGATCATAAAATAATACCACTGTCTATATTACAGTTACCTATATGTTTTACATTTTATTCTATGCACTGTTATAGCAATCAACTTCACAGAATCAGGCCATCATATACATGAAGGTACTGTACCTTAACCGCAAACACTGCTGAGACAACTATATGCTGTGACAAGGTGGAAGATAAACACAATGTTGAGACATGTTTACAAAGACATTTGATGTGTTTAATTGATTTTTTAGAGATCATTATACAGTATACACACACACACACACACACACACACACACACACACACTCTTAGTATTATATAAAATTTCATATACCCAAATGTCAATGTAAATCTTACATATTTCATTACAAGTTGTTCTCCTGAAGGAAGATCTTACCATACAAGGCCTAAGAAATGTGCATTAGGTAACAATAAACTGGGGTAGATGTGTTACTGAGGGCATTGCATAGTTCATCTTTTATTGCTGCTCCACCCCAGGCACACACAATATGAAAATCAACAATCCCTTGATATGAAACAACAGGAATTAATTAGTACAAGGACAGAAACAAGTAGGAGATTGAGTAAGCGGGTAAACAAGCATGAGTATGGTAAGTCAAATAACATTTCAAAAAGCCTCACTATTAAAATTAACTTTTTTACAAATGCGTCTGCACAGTTGACAATTTTTGTAAAAAAATAACAACAATGGGAGTTATTCATAGAAACACAGAAAGTGATAGCAGAAGGGGCCCATCTGGACCATCTAGTCTGCCCATGAGTACACCTCCACCCACTAGTTGCTATTCAGCGTTATGATGCCCCTGAACTGGATCCCATATGTTATTAAAGGATCCCACTGTCTTTGCCTGCACCACTTCCTTTGGAAGTGAATTCCAGGAATCAGTCACTCTCTCAGTAAAGAAGACTCTACATGTGTTGCCTCTGAATCGCCCCCCCCCCCAACTTCATGTTGTTCCCCTTGTTTTTGAGTTTTTCTTTGTTTGGAACAGGTCCAGTACATGTACTTTGTTTATACCCTTCAGGAACTTGAAGGTCTCTATCATGTCACCTCTGTCCCACCGCTGCTCCAGGGTGTACATGTTTGAGTCCCGCATGTATTCTTCATAGGATTTGTTGTGCAGGCTTTGAGTGATTTTTGTTGATCTCCTCTGCATTGTTTCCAGCTTGTTGACATCTTTTTTAAGGTGTGGCCTCTAGAACTGGATGCTGTACTTCAGATGTGGCCTTACCAGTGTTCTATAGAATGGCATGGTGACCTCTCTTTTTTGGCTGATAATCCCCTGCTTATGCACCCCGACATTCTGTTTGCTCTTTGTGCTGCCTTCTCACACTGTTTTAATGTTTTTAGATTGTTTGTTGTGATGATCCCCAGATCTATTTCCTGTGTGGAGGATTCCAGTTTTTCTCCTCCTACATAGTACTCCCCTCCTTCATTTGTCATTCCACCTAACACATGATTTAAGTGAGTGGAATGAAGTTAATAAAAATAAAACAAAGTGGAATGGAAGAAAAGTAGCTATAAAATGAGGGGGTGGGGGGTAAATACAGAGTTATTCCAGTGGCAATAGGTGACGTGTTCAATTTCTCTGCATCTCAGGTGGATGCACAGGCAAAAATAACATAACATATATGGTAACAAAGAAAAATAAATAAAATACAGCTCACTGCAGAGCAGATTTGTAGTCATATATGAGACAAAACAAGTTAAGTGATCAAGTGCCCTGCCTTACAGAGAGTAGCACTTTCCAACATAATACCACATGAAACAGGAATGGAAAATTAAGTTGCAGCTAGTGGCAAAATAATTCCAACTGGACTTAACACTTGAGCGGCAGAAAATGAAAAAACAGTAAGACAACATCAGTAACAGTGTTAGATACCAATATAGAAAATGAGAAAGGGGGAGAAGCAAGTATGTAGCAAAATGACACAATACACTGGGGCTAATTTTTTTTTTTTTGTCTTTGGTAATCAGGTAAGACCCACTAGGCACACATGCCTGTTTTCAGGGGTGACCTGGGAGCACTGGGTGATTAAGTGACTTGCTCAGAGTCACACAGTATGCAAGTGGAGGTTGTGAGAATCCAACCAAGGTCTGGTCTGCTGGATGTACCAAGCTTGTTCACAGCTCATTACTCTAACCTCTAGGCTATACTATCAGCCCATGATTAAGACGTAGAGGCTGTGAAAGGAAAATATGACTGCGATAGAAACTACAAAAGGAAAAAAAATAACGATCAGGGATGGAAATGACAGAACCAAAACAAGGAACTTGATGAATTACAACAAAACGTACCACTCAGCTGGAAATGCTGTAACTATATAATGCTGTGTGTAAGTGAAGTGCCTGATAACAACAACAACAACAATAAAAAAACAGGCAAAAATATTTTTTTTAATCAATGAACTAAAATCCTATGAAAAGGCAGACAACTCTGATGTCTTCAGTAGAAGATAAATGTATAAGTCAGAAATACTGCGGTACACTGTACATCCAGGAAACAGAGATGCAGTGAAATTAAATTCTGTTGGAGAAGTGATCGCGAAGTGGCCACTTCACATTGTCATTCTGCTATGTGGAGTGGCCAAAGCAAAAGGCTCACTTTGCCTTGTAATTATTACTCCGCATTGTCATTCCGTCTTAACGCGAAATAAGACAGAGTGACAAAAATATTGGCAGCCCTTTACACACAGTCACCAGAATTAATGTGCATCCCCAAAATGCTACTGTCTTGTGTCCAGAAAATTCCCCAGTGCTGACGAAGTGAAATGATAGCACAACAAGAAATGCAAAGTCTCCCAAAATTAATGGTGCACTCAGTCATGCGTGCAGTGGTCACACAAAGTCACCCGAATTAATGTGCATCCGCAAAATGCTACTATCTTGTGTCCAGAAAATTCCACAGTGCTGACAAAGTGAAATGAAAGTGTAACAAGAAAAGCAGTCTCTCAGAATTAATGGTGTACTGCAAAGTGCAAACGCACAAACAGATTAAGATTGCGCTGCGCACTCAAGAGATGCAGATGCAAAGGCACAACAACACCTAATCAGTGCTCACAAGTAACAAATCCAAATCTGGAAAAGAATACCTTTTATCGGTTGAGGGAGTAGTGCACAGTAGTAACAGTCCACTACCAGTAAAGATACCACAAAGCATTATAAAAAATTCATGCAGGTGCGGTGGATAGCAGGTTCACACTGCTGCAATTACTCTGTGGCACAATAAAAGGTGTCTGATTTAAGGGCCACATCACACTCACACACACACACACACATATATGCACATCGCACACACACACACACACACACACTACAAGTAATGCGTAGCAAATTGAAAACCTTTAGTAATATAAACAAATGTTTTAAACAAACTGAAATTATACATTGCTGCACCACAGCAATCAGCAAACAAATGTCTAGAATTACTGAAAATACAGTATTACTGTGTGGACATTAACAGTTATACAAGAAAAATATAACCAAAACAGAAAGACTGCCTTTTCTTCCCAGTTAATCTACCTACACCACAGACGCCCACCCCCAATGCACACTTCAGAGTACACAGACTGACTGTTCTAAATTTAAATTCAAAATCCACACCCAAACAATAAACATTCGATGATAGGAGCACAGGAGGGTTTCCTACAATCGATGTACTACGTTTTGAACAAAGAAAATGGTTCAGAAAGGCTTTTTTAACAGCTTTTAGGGGATTTGAATTGCAGAGCTCTGAGAGGAAACTGTCTCCATCTTCCACTACACACACACTACACAGAACTGAGGCTGTGCAGAACAAACTAGAGCCCATGTGACCTGCAAACCCATGAAGCACTGCAAAATTCACCTTGGAGCTCAATTACAAGGTGAAGTGATGTGAAATACATTGATTTCAATGTACTTCACCTTAAAATTGGTGGATAAGTGGTTTGGGGAAGGTGGAATAATGCGAAATCATTCACTTCAGAGGACTTCGCATTCCTCATTATAATGCGAAGTACTCTGCTTTATGTTGTGGGCACTTTGCGGATTCTGCGTTACTCCGCATATCGCTCCATGGAGCGAATTTCGGTCACTTCGCCCACCACTACCAGGAAAACACACATTATAACCAACAGTTAATTAACAGGTCAGATAAATATACAAAACAATTAAGAGAGGTGTTTCTGTGCTTTATTTTATTTTTTATATACACTTTATGATATTTACTGTTTTGTACTGTTCCCCCCTTCCCTGCCCAGTAAGCTTCTGGAAATGAACCATTACCAACTTAGAATGTCTTTCCTGGCAAAAAACGTTTAGAAGGAAAACCATTCCTCATAAGAACCTGTGCCCCAACAGCCATGTAATTGTCTGTTCTAACCCTACCATGAACCTACTATTACACAAAAACATCAGGCAAGTGGCTTGCATGCGCTGCACCAATCCCCATATGAATCAGCAAGCCATTCCAATGACCCTGCATCAGGGTATATGCAGCTCTGGCATAAAAGGTGAGGGACTGCCTGTACAGGGGAGGGATGCTAAGTTTCGCTTGTAGGAAGTTTACCAGGCAGTCACCTTAAAAACTGGATATGATGTGGGCGCACAGAAATCTAAAGCAAAACAATAAGTAACTGTGCCATTTCAAAAGCTTGGGGGGGTGGATAGAAAGCATTTGATTTATTAAACAGATTACACCAAAATAAAAAATTAAAAAACTTAACAAAGTAATGTGTGTTGAAAGGTGCAAAGAAAATAAAAGTTTTGGGAAAAAAGAAGCAGAAATGAAGCTGGCACTAAACCGTATCGGCACACATTTTTTGCTAGAAACACAGATTAATGAATGGAGTGACATAAGGTTAAGAGACACTCAGCTTTAAGTGAGAGGAATGAAGCTAATAAAAATAAAACAGAAAGTGGAATGGAAGAGAAGTCGTAGCTATAAAATGAAAGGGAGGAATATTGTTCTGCATCTCTGGTGGGTGCAAAGACAAAAATAACATAACATATTCAATAGTAAAGAAAAATAAATAAAATACAGCTCACTGCAGAGTAGATCTGCAGTCATATATGAGCCAAAGCAAGTTAAGTGATCCAGTGGACTGCTTTACAGTGAGTAGCACTTTCCAACATAATACCACATGAAGCAGTAATGGAAAATTAAGTTGCAGCTATTAGCAAAATATTCCAATTAGACTTAACACTTGAGCTGCAGAAAAAGAAAAACAATAAGACTGAATTAGATACTATTATAAAATGGCAAGAAATCTAGAAATCTCATTGGACAAGAGATGTCAGCTGACTGTACATTAAATCTCTATAAGCTAACAGTCATACAGGTCCTAAACCACATCACACAATGAGAAAATCAGTCCTCCAACAACCAGAACTATCCCCCATCATTACCCCTACAACCAGAGCTGAATTTAACATGAGTAAAATCAAAGATGTAAACAAATGGTTGAGACACTGGACATTACAGGAGGGAATTTAATGTATCAGGCACTGGGAGGAGTTCATATTTGAACAGACATATTTTTGTTATGCCGGATTACACTTTAGCAGAAGGGGAAGCAGAAAATTGGGATTAACGCTAAAATAATTTGTGGATATGTCTTTAAACTAAAAAGTAGGTGGAGAGGGGTAAATCCACAGGGAAGAAGTGATGAAGTGACCTTAATTAACAACAAAAAAATCAATTACATAGCTTCAAAAAACCCTTCTGGAATGAAGATATGGTCACTAAATGCAAGAATTCTAATTATAAATAAGAAATCAGAATAGAAGTATTGCTGGTGGAAGAGAATGTGGATATCTGTATGATATCTGAAGCATGGTGGGAAGAAGTTGTGGAATGGAATAGGGAAATTGACAGCTATAAGTTATTTACTAAGGACAGACTACATAAGAAAGGCGGTGGCATGACAGTTTATATTAGTAATTCAATAAATGGGACAGTTTATAACCACACAAACGATTCAGGCACAGAATCACTATGGTTGACAGTGCAGGGTAAAACTAATAAGAAACTGTACCTGGGTATATACTATAGGGTGCCGAATACAAATAGGGAAATGGATGGGAATATTGAAAGTGAAATTGAATATAAGACAGAAAATGGGGATATAACAGTAACAGGTGGCTTTAACCACCCAGAAATCAATTGAAAAATAGAACTGCGCATAGTGTGAGTGCAAATCATTTTTTTGGAAATGCTGCATATGGCTAGCCTATCCCAATTAGTCAATAAAGCAACTCAGGGTGATAATGTCTTGGATCTTATTATATTTACTGGTTAACCACAATAATCTACTACTGGCAGATCCTCTCAAACTCCTTAATTCACACTTGTGAATTACGGAGTTCTGTAAACCACGGGCACTGCAAAACCAGCACGAGTCTCCCTCTGCTGTCCCTTGAGAAGGTGTCCTTGCACTGGTGGTACACTGGACCTTCTGACTGAAAACTGCCAATGCAACACAAACCCTTCTTGGCAGTCTGACTGATAAAACAGCTGCAGTGGAAAATACAATTTAATATTTATAAAACTGCCTTCAAAGGGGTAAGGGGGGGGCTCTTGTTCTTATATACCTCACCACTGATCACCACGCCAGGTCCAGAAGAGTGACCCATCCCTGGGAAGCTGTAGCTCCTCCCCAGCACTGGGTCCAAAGACTGTCGACAAGAATAGTGTGATGGTGAGATATTGAGTCTGTGGCTGTAGAAGAGGTCTATATAATGTATGGTAGAACGTTGTTATGCATACAAATCCATACCAGCTAAAAAGTTGTTATGCTGCAGTAGCTTGTTGTTATGCTGCACCAGGTAAGTAGCTACTGCAGCATAACAACTTGGAACCTTTTACATAATGCTGTAAGCGCTGCACGAGCCACATTCTCTTTAAACAGCTGTCATAACTGTACACAGTTGCGAGTGGCCATTTTAAAAATGCAGGCACCAGATTAAAGCATGTCGACTGCTATTTTCTCCCGGGAGCTATCCGATCATATTTTTTTTTTCCAGTCTACCACAATCGCTCTTGCCATCCAATGTAAGCTTATGAAATGTAAGTACTGTAAAATTCAAGAGAAACTGTTGCTTTCTTCGCGTTTCTGTCTCATTATGTGGGGTAGAGTAACAATTTTCTAATTTGTCATCACAGATAGGTGACCATACACTATAAAAGATAATGTATAGTCCTCTATCTGTGACAAGTTTGAAAACCTCTTCTCGAGGTCATCATGGTGACTGAACCTCTCGAGCTTCGGTCTCGAGGTTCCGAACGTCGCCTCTCGAAGAGTTTGCAAACTTGTTACAGATAGAGGAATATACATTATCCTCTATATAGTGTATGGTGGAAACCTGTTGAGCATGGAAATCCATGCACAGAACACCATTATAGTGTATGGTAGAACGCTGTTGAGCATGGAAATCCATGCTCCCAACAGCGTTGTTGTGCTTGCCTCAGTGTGTCACTATCTTGTTGTGCTGCACTGAGTACGTCACCGGTGCAGCACAACAAGATCGAACGCATTCACGCAAGCGCAATTGAGCAGCCCACGGGGATGCGGAAGTCGGCGTGCTGCTACACATCCCTAAGTAAGCCTTATTTGACTTGTTTGGGGATCGCGGGCGTTGATTATGCTTGCCCATACACTATAAAATATTGTGTATGAGCAAGCATACACAAACAAGGCAGTTGTAGGATCTCGAGGTTTCCGTGGTAATGGACCTCTTGAGCTACGCTCTCGAGGTCTCTGGTTACCACGGAAACCTCTCGATCTCAACTGCCTTGTTGTGTATGCTTACTCATACACAATCCTCTATGTTGTGCTGTCTTGGCTACATCAAGAATGTTGTTATGCTACACTGAATACATCACCAGTGCAGCATAACATTGAATGTAGTCATGCATGGGCAATAAAGGGGTCATTGGTGAAAGAAGGAATGGAAGTTACTGGCACTGGAGCAAAACGCCACAGTAAGGACATTAAAAATTATTTTGGGGACAGTGTTTGCCAGGAATGAGTGCCCATACGCTGCGCTCTCAAGGTCTCTTGTCACCACAGAAACCACTCATTCATAAAATAACCTTGTTGTGTATAAGTGCTCATACACAATATTCTATGTTATGTGTCTGTGTATGTACAGTATGTTAGGAGAGGAACATTCCCATTCCACCAGTGGAACAAAGCATTTTAAATCCCTGTTTTCCATGGTAAATATTTCATTATAAAGTTCCATATCTTTATTGTGGGGAAAAACAGAAAAAAACAGAAATAAGAAAGTAGGTAATAATACATTATTATCAAAGAGAAATGGTGGCAAACACAATTATATAGGCAGAGGCAGACCAAAACTACTCAAACACGTTCCTGAAGTTTATAAAAGCATGTACATTTGAATCATATATGGGTATTTTCAGGTGAAATCTATCACCCCCACCACCACCACCGCCACTACCTTCACGAAAAAAGGCAACCTAGCAGGTTTAAAGTTTTGAACATATTTCCATTAAGAGACAGTACTTGTAGTGATTTGAAATGCAAGGTTACAGGGTTTTTCTTATCAACATTTCACCTCAATCCTATAAATAAGAGAATGATGCCTTCAAAGAAACAATATTACAACAGTGTAATGAAAATACAGTTTTAAACGCTGCTTATTTTTACTAATTTACAGATGTTGCAGCGCATTCATATGAGAATTTACGTTACAGAGAAAATATCTATTTTTAACTAACACTACAAATAATTACTTTTGCTGCAAAATGTAAATCTATTGTTGAAATATGTTATTTATGCATTAATAGGGACTACTTTTTCAATTTTTTTTTTTGTATAACAAATTTTATTTGCATTTCCAAAGAAAAAATCATATAAATCAAAAACAAATAGACATATAATACAGATACAATAGCTTTTGCCACATTATCCCAAGTGCGAGGGCCTTATTAAATACACAGTTTGCCCCTAAGCCCTCATATACATATTTGATTAAATCTGTAGGGTAGGGCAGCAACTCTAAAGTCCAATGAATCTGTAAAAAAAAAAACCCTAACTATTTACAGTATAAACAGATCCACATTTCATTGCCCCAGTACAGAACGAAGTATTTAGCCAGACAGTCCAGCAATTAAACAGCACCTTAATTAATCAGTTAGTGAGAGCCCAAGGAATAAATAGCAATACGTCTGAGAACAGTCCAGGCAAAGACAGGCTTTAACTATATGACAGCACAGCAGGAGGGTCACTCATCCAAGCGGCACACCCACTGCTCCCTTGCTTAAAGGGTGCAGCTTTCCTAGCCTCCCCCTTAGGCAATATGCCTTAAGTGGATAAAGAAATAGCCAGGATAAGTGGGTTCCAAATAGCACCGAACATCTCTGCTCTCCCCTGGATCTGGAAAGCCCTTCTCTCCATGGCCAAAGCAGACATGACCAAGGACTTCCACTGGGAAAGGGTAGGGATCTGGGCCGACACCCATGTATTTAAGATACACTGTCTAGCAATTGCAAGGGCCACTCTAATCCATTTTCTGTGCAGGGTCTCGTCCTCCCTTCTCCCCATTCAATCCCAAACAGTATGTCAAATGGATGCATGTGAACCCCCACCCGTGCTTTCTCATTTATAAACCCGACCACCTCTTTCCAGAAACCTTGCAGAAAGGAGCACTTCCAAAAACAATGGAAGTACGTACCAATCTCCTTAGTGCAGCGTGGGCATGTCTCTGGAACCTCAGGTCTATTTTTGTGGACTACAACAGGAGGAAAGAAAAGCCTGTGGACAAACTTATAGGCTGCTTCTTTATAATTATTGGATAGAAGCAGGCCCATATGCGTCTCCAGCATCAGTTCCCATTTTGCCTCAGACACCTCCATCCCTAGATCTCTTTCCCATTTTGTTCTCCTACTTGAGTTGTCTTCAGTCAATCCCACTCTTAACATACGCACCACAACCCCTATCGTCCCTTTAGGGTTTTTTCGTGCTTTACAAATTGCCCCTTCTAGGTTTAACTGAAACACCGGTTGTGAGCTTGGTTCCCCTAGCTTACGAGCAAAGTCTCTCACCTGTAGGAACCTAAACAAATGACCCGCGGGGATCCCCCATTTTGTCCTCAATTCCTCCAAAGAGGGGAAAAGCATGCCCTTATACAAGTCCCGTACACACTGGATCCCACTTCTCTCCCATCTTCGGAAACCTTGATCCTCCAACCCGGGCAAGAAGAGGGGGTTACCACTTAACGGAAGGAGCAGCGTCTCCGTTTTGCTACCTCCAATCCTGGCCCTCATCAGCTCCCACCCCTCCAGGGTCCAAACAACTAATGGGTTAGGGTTCTGTTGAAATAAGTAGGCCTTCTTACCCTTTTTCCTCAAAAAAGCGGAGAGCCTTCCACAAGCCCCCTCCCCCTCTAAGTCCATCCAACTTGCCGCCTCAGGGACAGAAATCCAATCTTTTATGATCCTTGCCTGAGAAGCCAAGAAGTAGCTTCTGACATCCGGAAGCCCAGCCCCTTCAGATCTAGTTTCAATCTCTGGAGGCTAATTCTAGGCTTTTTCCCTTGCCAAAGGTACCCAGAAAAGCCTTTGTCTAGTCTCTTTATGTCCTTATTATTAAGTCCTAAGGGCAGCATCTGCAAAAAGTATAGAATCCTGGGAAGAATGTTCATTTTTATAATGTTCATTCTGCCTATCCATGACACTGGGTACATCTTCCATCTTCTCATGTCTCTGAGCACCCCATCTATCATTGGGGTATAATTAAGCCTGTACAATTCGGCCAGCGATCTACCAATATTAACCCCCAAATATTTTATGGCCCCCCTCGCCTCTTCCAGTCCCCATTTTTGCAGAGCTATCTGGGGCCCTCCTCCCACGTGCACTGCCTCAGACTTTGCCAAGTTTATTTTATAGCCTGAGAACACTGCAAACTTCTCAATTAGGTCTAATGCTGCGGGGAGAGACTCCTCAGCCTGACTTAAATATAAAATCATGTCATCAGCATATAAAGAGAGTTTGTGGTGTTGCCCTCCCATCCCCTGAACCCCCTTTACCTTATCACACTGTCTAATGGCTACCGCCAAAGGCTCCAGCGCAAGGTCGAACAACAGGGGGGATAAGGGACACCCCTGTCTTTTTCAATTTTTAACAGTTTTTGAGTTAATGTATTGTACATTTGTTTGAAAATAGTAAAGAAGTTGTAATACCTATCAGAGTGAGTCAAACTGATTCTTTTATGATGGTGATCCATTTTATAAGTGTGATAAGCCACTCCAGGGTGTACATTTCAAGGCTTTCAATGCACTCCCCAGGGGCGTAAGGACACTCGGCCTTCAGCCTTATGCCTTAGCACACCCCTGGGGCGTGCATTAAAATCCTTGACATGCACACCCTGTTGAGGCTTATTACTCACATATAGAACTAGAGCTTGAAGGTCATGGGAGTCACAGTGACTTAATGTGTAACTGTTAAACTATTACTATGGTTTGTAGCAATTCCCTTCTGTTACAATATCAACTGAGTGTCAGTTGATTGGTATACAAAAAAAAAAATAATAAAGTAAGGGCACTTTACACACAATCCTAACAGATCAACTATTTAATAAAACTAAGTTCTTTATTTTGCTGGTCATACTTTTAACTCATATATATCTATTAAATCTAGGTGCATATTCACCAGCCATATAAATGGGAGGTAACATGGGTCAAGTGGAAATAATATGCTCTTATTAGATTATTGTTTTATCAAATTATGTTTTCTTTTTTCCATTGTCTGTCTTTTATTTTCATTGTATTACTTGCTATATAGAGAATAAAGGATGGGGTGGTATGTGTTACAAGATTTTACATACACCTGAGGTGAGGGATGCTACATAAACCCCAAAGGCGAAGCCTGAGGGGTTTATGAGAAGCATCCCACGCTGAGGGTGTGTGTAAAATCAAGTTTTACACCCCCCCCATCTTTTATTTTATATAATTGCTGGCTGGTGCTTTTTCTCCACAGCAGTTATATAAAATGTGAAAAAAAAGAGATCTTTGGTTTCACTTACCACCAAGTGATGGTTACGGCAGGTGTCCAGCATGAGTAAAGGGACAGAGCAGCTGGCATGTGTGTGCAGTCAGGGAAAGCCGGCACACATTTGCGGTAATAACCAGATAGTTATTATGGCAAATATCAACCCGGGTTTTTTAGGGAAAAAGCACCCGCCAGTTATTATAATATAGTACCAAACATCAATTCATACTATTATTATAAAAACAGTCAAACTTATTCCAAACACAAACCCTCATGCTGCAGTGCCTGGTGGATGACCAAGTCAGAACCATGCTCCCTTTCATGCATCAGCCATAAGAATCTTCTGTGTACTCGAAAAGAGATGTAATTCCTTACACCTAAGGCAACAAAATATTTCTTACAGATCAGCAAACCTAATTCCGATGCTCCAGTCAATGGGAGGTCAACGAGGTCAAGGGGAACCTGTATCCTCTTAGTGAAAATTTATTATTTTCTTCCTGGAAAAACACCAATACAGGTATTACTGTTACTGTCACTAGAGTATTTTGCACGTGGCTTCAAGTTCCTACACTTCTCAGATAACCCCTTACAACATTGTCCCATTGTTACGTTTACAATGGTCAACACAATGTAATTTATACTGCCCCAGCTATGTTGTCACTTTAACTCACACAGTTCACCATAAAAGGGGCATATTAATACTATATCTTTTTACAATATTGTTAAGAAAAGTACCACGGTATATACCCTTGTAATTGTATAGGACTTACACTAAGCACTGTCACACAATTACTCATTAGTTGAAGAAATATGAATTGGTTGTAAACAGACTGTCTGTCTAAGAAGAAACATAGAAACATAGAATTTGACGACAGATAAGGACCGCTTGACCCACCTAGTCTGCCCATTTCCCTACCTAATGGATAAGCTGCAGATCCTAGTTAACCAACAGACTACTTCCTCCTACCCCCCCTAGAATTGCCTTATTTCTGTCCCATGCATTCTTGAATTCCCACACTGTTTTTGACTCTACAGCCTCCTCAGGAAGGCTGTTCTATGTATCCACAACCCTCTCTGTGAAGAAATACTTCCTCACATTACCTCTGAGCCATCCCCCCTATCTTCAAATTGTGCCCCCTTGTTTTTGCACATCTCTTTTTCTGAAAGATGCTACCCTCTTGGACTTTGTTGATTCCCTTGAGGTATTTGAAAGTTTCTATCATGTCCCCCCTCTCCCTCCTTTCCTCGAGGCTATACATATTTAGTTCCTTTAGTCTTTCTTCATATGTCTTCTGATGCAGACCCTGCATCATTTTGGTTGCCCTTTTCTGGACAGCCTCCACCCTGACTATGTCTTTGCAGAGATGGGGTCTCCAGAACTGTACACAGTACTCCAGATGTGGTCTTACCAACTGTCTGTACAGAGGGCCAACAACTTCCTGTTTTCTACTGGTGATGCCTCTCCCTATGCATCCCAGTATCCCCCCAGCCCTCCTTACTGCCTTTTCACATTGCTGACCCACCTTTAGGTCATCTGATATGACTACCCCAGGTCCCTTTCCATTTTTGTTGTTGTCAGTATCTCACACCCCATTGTGTACTCTTCCCCTGGGTTTTTGTTTCCCAGGTGCATTACTTTGCACTTCTTTGCATTGAATCTAAGCTGCCATACATTTGACCATTCCTCCAACCTTGCCAAGTCCCTTTTCATCCTTTCCACCCCACCTTGTGTATCAACCCTGTTGCAGATCTTTGTGTCATCTACAAAGAGACATACTTTCCCTTCCAGTCCCTCTGCAATGTCACTATAAAGACATTAAAGAGGACCGACTCAATACTGAACCCTGTGGTACCCAACTAGTAACCCCTTTCTTCTCTGTGGGCTCCATTTACTATTACCTGCTGTGTCCTGTTGTCCAACCAGTGTTTCACCCAGGCTACCATCCTAGGACCCACTCCCAGGCTGGCTAATTTGTTTATTAATCTTTTGTGCGGGACTGTGTCAAATGCCTTGCTAAAGTCTTGGTAGGCCATGTCCACAGCCCCTCCCTGGTCTACTGCTTTGGTCACCCAGTCAAAGAAATCAATTAGATTTGTCTGACATGACCTTCCCACTGTGAATCCATGCTGCCTTGGGTCCTGTTCCCCACTGGCCTCTAGGTACTCAACAATTCTTTCCTTCAGAAGTGATTCCATCATTTTCCCTACCACTGAGGTCAAACTGACAGGTCTGTAGTTTTCTGCCTCTGTCTTGCTCCCACTTTTGTGAAGTGGAATCACATTCACCCTCCTCCAGTCCTCAGGTACCACCCCATCCTTCCATGATTTATTAAAAGGGTAGTCAGTGGTGTTTCTAGTTCTTCCCTTAGTTCTTTTAAAATTCTGGGGTGAATCCCATCAGGCCCCATTGCTTTATCCACCTTCAGTTTTAAGAGTTCTTTCAGAACCCTTTCTTCTGTGAAAAAAATACTTACCATAGTAATCTTGTCTCTTCCAAGGGAGTCTTACTGTATTTTGATATATGCAGTATGGTCCCACCTTAGTACTGCCCTGGAGCTAAATTGGTTAATGGGACCTATGCAAATGATAGAATGCTAGGCTCAAGCTTGGTTTTCAAACCACTGTCTCTGGTAAACAACCTTCTAACCATTAGATTCTAATGAAGCATGCTAGTAAACTATCTAAACTGTCTAATTAACTAATCCAGACTATGCACTAAAAACTTAAGTTCTACCCACCCCATGAGAAAAAAAACTTCCCTCTACAAAACAACAGATGGTCCTCTCTAAGACACAAGTCACAGATGTCCCAAAGAAAGAAAGAAAGAACAGCTCTGGTGTGCACCACAGGGATCACAGCTGTAGTGCAATGTCCCCAGGTTCTAGTAGGGAAGGAAGGGTGGGAGCTCAGAATACAATAAGATTGCTTGGAAGAAACAAGATTACTATGGTAAGTGATTTTTTTCTTCTAACCCCCTGGACATCTTATTGTATTCTGACATATGCAAACTACCCAAGCAGTACCTTTGGAGGTGGGCAGAGAACCTACTTAGGAAACAGGCTCTGCAGTACTGCTGTGCCAAATCTGGCACCAGTCCTGGCCTAGGTATCCAAGTTGTAGTGTCTGGTTAAGGTGTGAATAGTTTTCCAGGTAGCTGCCTTACAGATTTCCAACAGAGGGATATGAATGAATAAAAGTTTATTTTTACACAGGTAATAGATTGTTAGGGTAAAACCCTATTTGCAACAATATCCTGTACAAAACATCTACAAACAAACAAAACATACAGTATCCCTAGCAGTTGCTATGGAAGCAGCTGTATCCCTTGTAGAGTGGGCACTGAGGCCTACAGGGGGTTCCTAGTTCACTTTGTCATAACAGAACTGGATACAGGTGACAATCCAATAGGAAATGGTTCTTTTTGAGGCAGGTTTTCCTTTTCCCATCTCTCCATATGTTCGGAAAAGTCAGATCATTTCCTGCCTATGATCTTTAGTATGGTCCAAGTTGTAGCTGATGGCTTTCTTGACATCCAAACTATGCAGTCTGCATTCCCCTGAGCTGGAATGATCAGTGAAAAAGACTGGTAATGTGATCGACTGATTTAGGTGGAAATCAGACACCACTTTGGGAAGAAATTTCCTGTTTGTCCTCAGGACTACTTTATCCCTATGAAATAAGATACGGTTC
Organism: Neoceratodus forsteri; assembly: GCA_016271365.2. Lineage (NCBI taxonomy): Eukaryota > Metazoa > Chordata > Ceratodontiformes > Ceratodontidae > Neoceratodus > Neoceratodus forsteri. The sequence goes on along the minus strand of CM028134.1, from coordinate 1,059,828,456 downwards.
TGTTCTGTAAACACAGCCTGAAGCTCACTAATCATCCAAGCTGAGGTGACATCAACTAGGAACACCGTTTTCCGTGTCACATACTTCAGGTCTGCTGAAGACATGGGTTCAAAGGGATGCTGCATCAACTGACCAATGTAAATGTTAAGGTCCCATGCAGGAGTGGGCTTCCTACGTGGGGGGTGCAAATGAAAAGCCCTTTAAAGAATTTCCTGAACACCTGGTTGGAAGCCAGTGAAGAATTCTTACCAGCTGAGAGGTAAGCTGAGACAGCTGCCAGATGCACCTTAAGGATAGAGGTCTTGAGATCGAGAGAATGGAGGTGCACCAAGTAGTCCAAAACCACTGACAGACTAGCCTGGATACTGGCTATTCCCTGCTGTTGGCACCAAATTGAAAACCTCTTCCACTTGGAAGAATAGATTTGCCTTGTAGATGGCTTTCTGGAGACTCTGACTACTTGTAACACCCCTTCTGAAAGCCTGAGATCAGCATATTCTAGGTCCTCAAGAGACAAGCCTTAAGCCTGAGGGACTGAAGATTAGGTTAAAGGATTCTGCCCTGTGAGGACCTCAGCAGATTGTGACTCCTGGGCAGGGAGATCTGCCTGCTCACAGACAAGGTTATGAGTAGGGAGTACCATGGCTGCCTGGCTGACCCAGTCTGGGGCAATGAGAATCATGGTTTCTGGTTGTGTCCTGAGTTTGTTCAGGACTGTGAAAAGTAAGGGAAAAGGGGGGAATGCATACAGAAACTTCCCTGACCAGTCTAGAAGCAGTGCATCCACTGGCAACGTGCCCACGGCAGGGGGTCTGCAGCAGGACTGTGTCAGTTAATGATTGTATGGTGCTGCAAAGAGGTCCACCTCTGGGGTCCCCCACCTTTGGAACACTATTTGAAGCACCTGCTTATTCAGTGCCCATTCATGATGATTCTGACTGATCCTGCTCAGGGCATCTGCCAGAACATTGTCCTTCCCTGGGAGATAGACAGCTATGAGAGAGATGTCCAGAGAATATGCCAGTTTCCATATTAACATGGCTTCTGTGCACAGGGGAGAGGATCTTGTACCCCCTTGCTTGTTTTTGTAGTACATTGTGGTCATGTTGTCTGTTCTGACCTGGATGACCCTGCCTTTTAGCAGTGGGGCAAAGGACTGGATTCCCAGACATACTGATCTGAGTTCTAACAGGTTTATGTGAAGCAGACCCTCCTTTGGGAGACCGGTCCTGTGGGCTGTCTCTTCTTCCATGTATGCCCCCCAACCTAGAAGTGAGAGACATCTGTGGTAAGCACCAATGAGGGTGGCTGCTGCAGAAAGGGTACTCCTTGCCTTGGGTTTCCCTTTTCTTGCCACCCCTGGAACACTAGGAGCAGAGACTTGGTGACTGGCACTAGTTTGGACCTGGGGTCTCTTTTTGTGACCAGTACAATCTAAGGTGGAACTGGATGTCTCTCATTTGAAACCTGGCCCCTGGGACTGTTGCAGTTGTTGCTGCCATGTGGCCTAATAATTGGAGGAAGTGTCTTGCTACCCTGGGAATGAACAGCTGAAAAGAGGTGGCCAGCTGAACCAATGTTTCCACTCTCCTTCGAGGAAGGAAAGTCATTATATTCCAAGTGTCTACCTCTGCCCCATGAAATCCAAGAGGTGGACCAGGGTCAACACTGACTTTTTGGGATTTAGTAAGAAGCCCAGGGACTGCAGAAAATCCTGAATCATGGTCAGTGACGGTGACACTTTCTGATGGGACTGGCCCACTACCAGCCAGTCATTCAGATGGGGAAAAAACTGTAACCCCCTGCCTTCTGAGGTGCACTACCACCACTGCTAGGCACTTTGTGAACACCCTTGGTGCTGAAGTAAGGCCGAAGGGCATGGCCCTGAATTGGTAGTGACCTGATGTCAGCCTGAACCTGAGGTACTTTTGGTGTGATGGTCTGATAGGAAAATGGAAATAGGCATTCTTCAGATCTGTTCCCTTGTCTGAGTGTGGGCAGGATAGTTGACAGGGTGATCATCTTGAATTTTGGTTTTGTCGGGTACTTGTTTAGTCATCTGAGATCCAGAATGGATCACCACTCCCCTGTTTTCTTTACTGTGAAGAAGTATCTTGAACAGAAACCCTTCCCCCTTAGAGGTAGGGGGACAGGTTCTACAGCCTTGTCCTTTAACAATGTTCTTACCTCTTCCTTCTGATGGGGGGCTGAAGACTCTTGCCCTCAGCTTGGGCATGGATCTGAAGCTGAGGGTAAGACCCTGGTCCACTACCTCCAGGACCCACTTGTCTGTGGTGATGGACTGCCAGACCTGGAGGATGTGGGAAAGCCTGCCCCATACTGGAAGAGGGGAGGCAACCCTTACAGACTCTTCAGGGAGTCTGCTTAGATTGTGAGGTTGGATGAGGGCTGGGGCCAGATCTGCCACTACTCCTTCTACACCTGCTCCTAAAACAACCCCTCTGGAGCTGGTATGCCTGAAGGGCCTGGGTCTGTAGGTAGGGCCTATAGTGAGCCCTTCCTTTCCCACCTCTGCCATGTTTTTTCTGGAGGGTAGCTGCTCTTTCTTTTGCAGCAGCACTCCTGTAGGCCACTTTGTACTCATCCATCTTTTTCATATAGTCTTCAGTCTACCGACTAAAGAGGGACGATGGCTCACCAGGGAAGTCCAGAGCTTTTGTCTGGGTGTCTTGAGAAAGATTGGTAATCCTAAGCCATGCAAATCTCCTTAAAGACACAGAGGTAGCCATTATCCTGGCCACAGTGTCACTGTCATCCACTGCCATTCTAAACTGGAACTTAGATGCCTCAATGCTCCTCTTGGCAGCCTCTGCTAGGTCAGATGCCATGGGTACAGGACAGGCTTTTGAGATATCTGACACTGTACTCCAGAGGCTCTTTTGGAATCTGGCTACGTAAGCCATATAGGTGGCATGTCTAATGGCCAAAGAAGAACTCAAATATGCCTTCTTGGCCATAGAATGTATCTTTCTGGAGTCTTTGTCTGGTGGATAGGAAGCCAGAGGTATACCAGTTTTGTCACTGGTGACAGCTTGTACCACCCCTTCATGGCTAGGGTGCCAAAAAGAAATTCAGCATCAGATTTGGCCACCCAATACTTTCTGTCCAGTTTCTTGTCAACTGGGGGAATAGATGTGGGAGTCTATAATATTCCTAAGACATGCTTTCTCAAAGATTTATGGATGGGAAAAAGAAGCTTTTTAGCTGCTGCCACATCCATCATCTCAACATAGTCTGGTTCCTCCTCCCCCTCTGTTGCCTCTTGGATGGGGAGGTCCAGAGCTTGTGCCACCTTCTGCATAAAGGCAAACAGGTTGGTAAAATCCTCTGAACCCTTGTCAGTGCAGTCAGGGTGCTGGGGATCAGGAGAGATGTCTGGCTCAAGGGGTTCTTCTAAATACTCATCCTCATCCTCATATTCATCATAATCATCATTCTCATCCCCGTAGTCCTCAGCTTCAAATTCATGAGGACCAGGAACCAAGGCAGAACCTGGGGGCAGAACTGAGGGACTCTAAACTGAAGACTGCAGAACTGAACCAGCAGCGGTCTGAAGAGACTGAATAATTCTTATAGCATTAGCAATCTCTTCTGCAGTCGGAACCATTGGGTTTATTGGTTGCGGTTCATTGACCACATGCCTCTCCTTTTTCTTTTCCTTGGTTACAGTTGCTGGTTCAGCAGCAGTCTCCATGGTACATTTCTTGCCCTGCAAACCAGCACCCATGTCAGGGGGCATTTCACCTGGTTCGTCAGTTTCTTTTGAGGAGTGTGCCTTGTCCGTAATCAGGTCAGCAGTCTTCTCGGACAACCTTTTCTTCAGTTGGTTAATTTGCCTGTGCAGCATTGACTCAGGAAAGTTTATGCATATCTACAGTCAGCTTCCATGTGGTCAAACCCAAAACAGAATACACATACAAAATGGGGATCAGCTTTGGCAAATAGTTCCCCCGCACTCGGTACAGTGCTAAAAACCTGTTGGTCTGGTTCTTTTCTTAGGAGTCTGAGACAGAGAGCAACCACCAGCTTCCTTAAAGCAAGATGGGGATTTAATAGAGTACACTGAACTGAATTCTTAATTTTGGTGCCTGTGTAAGTAAGTAAGTAGAAGTCAGTGTTTTCATTCTCTGTTTTGGGGTTGACTTTACTCAGTGTAACTTTTATTTGCCAGGGGAGGAAATCTAGCTGGGAGAGTATTTGCAGTCATTTGTAACTAGACCTGTTCCTTAAACTCTGAAATAGGTGTGTGAAAAGAAGGAAGGCATTCACCAGGGTGGTGGGTCAGAGTTGTAGTTGATTGTTCCTGGAGGGCACAGGCTTAGTCCCACACAGCCTGCCCCTCACCTCACCTGCCATAAGTGCATCATTTCCCTTATATCGGGGGTTCTGACATCACTTCCCCAAAAGTGAAAAGGATATACACCTGTTCATATCCTTAACAGCACAACACACTGAATAGAGGGTAAACACACTCACATGCTTACACACTCTAAAAGAAAACAAAACACACATCTTAAACAGGAAGAGAGACTGACATGTGGGGAGTGGTGCAATGCACTGGCTGTGGAGCGGCAGTCTTCTGGGAGACGTGCTGGAGGCTACATTGCTGCCCTATTTGCAGGCACCTCTCTAGTCTGAGGGAGGAGGTTGACCATCTCCATGCTGACCTGGTGCAGATTTGGGAAACCTCCTCCTCCTCCTCCTCCACCCAGGTGACAACCACTGCCTCAGAGGTTGCCAAGAAAGAGGAGTGGTTGGACCACAGTGGGCTCAGGAAGGGTGACGCTAGTGGAAGAGAGGCTCATCCCTCCAGTTGTACTTCTCCACAATTAATTCACCAATCTGGAGGAGCGTGGTTCCTCTATGGAGGTACCCACAGTGGAGATCAAGGAAGATGCTGGGAATCTCCACAAAGGAGACCCATGGGAAGGTGGCACAGGACCCCACAGGGGAAGGAAACAACTCCTGGTTGGGGATTCAGTCATTAGGGGGTAGAACTGGGGAGGGAGAGAGGGGAGAGGGAGGTAAAGTGCCTGCTCGGCACCATGGCTTGGAGGGACAGGAAGCGAATCCTCAGGATCATGGGAGCAGCTGCATGGGGAAGGGAGTTGGATGTCATTGTCCACCTAGGGACAAATGACCTGGCTGGGAATGGGATAAGAGCAGTGCAGCAGGAGTTTGTGGAGTTGGGGAGGGGCCTTAGACAAGTAGCATGCATGGTAACTTTCTCAGAAGTGCTGCCTGTCTATGGCATGGGTGAGGCTAGGGTACTCCACATCATGGGATTCAATGACTGGTTGAAAAACTGGTGCAGAACTCAGGGATTTGGCTTCATTGGGGACTGGGGTCCACCTGGAGGGGTACAGGCCTATGCTGTCATGAAGGTCTGCATCTATCTAGGAGGGGAACTAGGATCCTAGGTCATAGGTTTAAATGCTTCATTGGCAAGCATTTAAACTATCCAAGGGGGGAGGTGCTGAAGAGAATCAGGGAAATTCCCCCCAACAAAACAGGATAGTTAGTGAAGTAGACATAAAGATAGAGAAGTTATAGGGAACAGGACAGGGATAAATCCAGAAAAAGGCAAAGGCAGTAAGGGCAGGGATGGGCCTAAAAGGGGTAAGCCCACCAAAAAATGGAGGGCAATAAGTACCAATGCCCATAGTCTGAGTAGCAGGCTCCCTGAATTAGTGGCCTTGATGGAAGAGGGATGCCTGGATATCGTGGCAGTCACAGAAACATGGTACACAGAGAACCATGACTGGGATGTCAGCATACCAGGATACACAATCTACAGGAGGGACAGGGAGGATAAAAGAAGAGAAGGAGCAGCTCTCTACAGAAGGGAAGGAATCAAAGCAACAGAACTAAAGGTTAAACAGGAAGGGGAGGAGGCACTGTGGATCACCCTGGAGACAGGAAATCACACCACAATCCACACAAGGGTTGTTTATGGATGCCTGTCTCAGGGGGAGGTAATGGACAAGGAAATGATAGAAGGAATCCTTAGAATTGCAGAAAAAGGAGAGATATTGTTGATGGGAGACCTGAATATACCAGATGTTAACTGGAGCACCTTTACTGCAGCCACATCCAAGAGCAGGGTCATTCTTGATGACCTACAGGGGGCATGCCTCAGACAGCTAGTGATAGAACCCACTTGGGAGGGAGCAATCTTAGACCTGGTATTCTTAAACAGGGATGGAGAGAGGATCTCAGATTTAGAAGCTGGTAGCCATCTGGGAACAATCAACCACCAGTGTGGTTCACAATAAACACAGCTGTAGAGTCAAGCCATAAAAAAGCAAGGGCGTTGGACTTTAGGAGGGCTGACTTTGGCAAAATGAGAGAGTGCCTCAGAAAAGCACTAGCAAACAGGCAAGAAGGTGAGGCGGAAGAACAATGGGGAAAAATCAAAACTGCCATCACAGAGGCAACAAGCCTTTGTGTAAAACAAATCAACAAAACAAAATGAATGAAAAAGCCACTATGGTTCTCAAAAGAGGTGGCAGAGAAGGTTAAAGAGAAAAGGACAGCATTCAGGAAATACAAGGAAATACAGAAGAAGCAAGACAGAGAACTATATCAGTTAAAGCAGAAGGAGGCAGGGAAGGCAGCCAGACTAGCAAAGACCCAAACTCAGGAAAAGATAGCCGGCTCTGCTAAGAAGGGGGATAAAACCTTTTATAGGTACATTAGGGAGTGAAGAAAGACCCAGGGAGGGATACTGAGGCTTAATAAAGGGGATGTAGGCAGAGGGTGACAGTGAAAAAGTGACAGTGAAAAAGTAGGGATATTGTACGAATACTTCTGCTCAGTATTTTTTTTAATTTTTATTTTAGTTGTTTAATCAGGTATAGCACACTAAGCTGAAAGCTTTTTTACAGGAGAGACCTGGGAGCACAAGGAGGTTAAGTAACTTGCTCAGGGTCACACAGTATGCAAGTGGAAGTTGTGGGATTCAAACCCAGATCTGGTCTGCTGGATAACACCAAATTTGCAGCTCAGAGCCTTCACTCAGAGCCTTCAGTATTCACAAAAGAAGAGGAGGTGGACTTACCTAAACCAAACAATAGAAACACTCTAGTTAGGAGTCAATACCAGTCCATTCACAGAAGAAAGGGTTCTGAAAAGACTCTTAAAACTGAAAGTGGGCAAAGGAATGGGGCCTGGCAGGATTCACCCAGAATTCTAAAAGAACTAAGGGGTGAACTAGTGACACCACTGACTACCCTCTTTAAAAAAATCATGGGAGGATGGGGTGGTACCTGGGGACTGGAGGAGGTGGATGCAATTCCATGTCACAAAAGTGGTAGCAAGGCAGAGGCAGGAAACTACAAACCTTTTAGTTTGACCTCAGTGATAGGAAAAATGATGGAATCACTTCTGAAGGAAAGAATTGTTGAGTACCTAGAGGCCAGCGGGGCACAGGACCCAAGGAAGCATGGATTCACAGTGGAAAGGTCATATCAGATGAATCTAATAGATTCCTTTGACTGTGTGACCAAAGTAGTATACCAGGGAGGGGCTGAGGATGTGGTCTAACTAGAGTTTAGCAAGACATTTGACACAGTCCCACACAAAAGATTAATAAGCAAGTTAGCCAGCCTTGGAATAGGTCCCAAGGTGACAGCCTGGGTAAAAAATTTGCTGGACAACAGAATGCAAAGGGTAGTAGTAAACGGAGTCCACTCTGAAGAAAGGGGGGTTACTAGCAAGGTACCACAGGGTTCAGTACTGGGACCAGGTCACACCTGGAAATGAGCTTTGGCTCAGTGTCACTTTCCCAGTTATCAACTTTTAAATAAATAACTAAATAAATAAATGTGACACTGCAGAGGGACTGGAAGGAAGAGTATGCCTCTTTGCAGACGACGCAAAGATCTTTATTTATTTATTTATTGAATTTTGTTGACCTGGTAAGCCCACTGAGTCTAGAAGTCCCTTTTTCAGGGGCGACCAGGGGGCGGGAGGATCCAGATGGAAAACAACTGAAATTGAACCAGATTAAGCTGTTGGTGGTATTTTTAATGAATGGGAGAAATTTGGCCAGGACCCTGGGGAAATTCCCCTACTCTTTTTTGATAAGTGCCGTGGGATCTTTAGCATCCACCTGAACTACCACTGATCCAGGCAGATGAGACCTCGGTTTAACATCTCATCCAAAAGATGGCACCTCAGAAGTGCAGTACCCCCCTCATGTTGCACTACAGTGTTAGTATTGGGATATTAACCCAAGTGCCAGATGTGGGAACTGAACCAACAGCCCTCTGATCTCCTGGCCTCAGTGGTGAGTGTGCTACCTACTGAGCCACTGACACTGATCTGCAACAGGGTTGATGCAGAAAGTGGGGTGGAGAGGATGAGAAGGGACTTGGTGAGGTTGGAGGAATGGTCAAATGTATGGCAGCTTAGATTCAACACAAAGAAGTGCAAAATAATGCACCTGGGAAACAAAAACCCAGTGGAAGAGTACACAATGGGGGTGAGATACTAACAACAAAAATGGAAAGGGACCGGGGGTAGTCATATCAGATGACATATAGGTGGGCAAGCAATGTGAGAAGGCAATAAGGAGGACTGAGGGGTTACTGAGATACATAGGGAGAAGCATCACTGGTAGAAAATAGGAAGTTGTTATCCCTCTGTACAGACAGTTGGTGAGACCCCATCTAGAGTATTGCATGCGGTTCTGGAGACCCCATCTCTTCAAGGACATAGACAGGATGGAGGCTGTCAAGAGGAGGGCAACTAAATTGGTGCAGGGTCTGCACCAGAAGCCATATAAAGAGAGACTAAAGGAACTTAATATGTATACCCTTGAGGAAAGGAAGGGGGGCATGATAGAAACTTTCAAGTATCTCAAGGGAATCAACAAAGTCCAAGAGGGTAGCATCTTTCAGAAAAAGAGATGTGCAAGAAATGAAAATTACGTACCTACCATAATTCTTGATCTTCTCTTGTATCTTCACCATTCATTACTGCCTGGGTGTAAGCTGGAGGCACGCACCCACCACGGGAGCTTTTTTTTTTTTTAAAAAGCTAGCTCTATCGGCGCCGCCCTCGAGACCGACGTCTTGCGTCATGCGCGAGGGGCGGCCATTAGTAGCTACCGACTCCTCCTCCAACTCAGTTCTGTGAGCCGGAGAGGCAAAAAATCAAATTATGGAAAAAAGTGAAAGCGAGGCAAGATAGCCAAGGGATAGCAAAGTAAGGAAAAATGAACTGAAAAAGGAATAAGCCGATGGAGAATAGACAAAGGAGAGAGTATTCCTGCCCTAGGGATCGCAGGGCCTCCTTACCGGGGCGACTCTAGGAGGAACAGATAGAGAAAAGGAAGGAGAAAGAAGAAGAGAGAAGAAGAAGAAAGATGGGATGTTGAGGAGACCAGAATGCCCAGCGAGCATAGTTAGCTGAGAGGCTAAAGGCTCGATTTAACAAGGGAGCAAGAATCCCCACTGGTAGTGCTGAAGAGAAGGTTCACCGAACCCGCTAGACAGACTAAGGAGGGCATAGTCTCTGACCTCAACATGCCATGGTCCTTGATCCTAGCTGCGGGCTCCTGGCCTGAGAGCAGGCCTTTCATCTGGAGGATACCCGGCTAGGAAAAGGATAATTCCCAGGCAGCATGTAAGAGCTGCTCAAGGGTTTAGGAAGAAAATTTTAGCCTTTCCAGGCAGTTTGTAGGTAATATAACGGAACTCAATCGGACTTGCTATGGCAAGGCAGGAGAGACTTGAAACTGGCAAGAACCGGTCATGGTTGGCATTGCTTTTCCTGCAACACTGTCTGCAGAAGACCCCTTGAAAGGGAATTTCAAGACAGAGCATGACTCAGGCTTATGAAGAAAACATGACCTGAGAAGCCAGGGGCTGCCTTCAAGCAGTCGGAGAGAGTTCCCTCAGTTTTAAGAGAGAAGGGAAATAACCATACTCGTTCCTCCTGCTCTGCAAGAAAAGAAAAAGGGGTTGATTCTAGGGCTTAGTAATTGATTAGCAGAAAATTGCAGGATCAAACTGCACAGACAGAGTCAGGCAAGGTCCCTAGGAGTGCCTCGCCAGAGAACATGGCGGAGAGATAGTCGTGTAGCTTACTCACGACCCAGCACTCTGCAACAAAAGCCCACAAATCTTAGAGTAAATAATTTTCCTGGAAATGTCTAAGAAAAACAGGAAAGGACAGAGAGATTTCCTTTTTTTTTTTAAAGAATTTTTTTTTTTATTTTATTTTATTTTTAATTTTTTGGTTCAGCAAGAGGGAGGAACGAGACGGGAGGGGGAGATGCCACAGAAGGAGGCCACTGAGGGGAAGGTGGGAGGGATCAGTAATGAATGGTGAAGATACAAGAGAAGATCAAGAATTACGGTAAGTCGTAATTTCATATCTTCCTTGTCAATCTTCACCATTCATTACTCAAATAGTCTTAGCTCCTCTTCCCCAGAAGGGAAGGGGTGAAGACCCTGAGGAACAAGACCCCCAGCCTCCTGTTGGTGAGAAATAGAAGGGGAAGACCCTGGCTAATTCACAGAAGCCTAAGTGGGAAAAGGTGCCTCCCGAGGAAGAGGAGACGGAGAAAGCCCCTGCAAAAGTCTCCTAGCTCTAGAGGAAAAGAGACGGGTCCCCCGGAAGGCAGAGCGAATCACCCTACGCCGGGCCAGGGGTGACAACCTTGAAAGATGAAGCCATGCCGTCCACCTAATGCAGATCGCTGTCCCCGCAAGCCTGGAAGCCACCTCATTGGTGTCATAAGATGCCCTTGCCTGGTGTCTTGCCAGCTCCAGGCCTACAGCGGAGATGGCAACAGCTTATCTGGTTTGCTCCGTATCAGGCATCGATGCTAGGAGTTGAGAAAGCATCGACCACAGGTGCCGATTGTAGGCAGCGTGGTGAGCCTGATGTGATGCTATACAAGCAGCTGCATGAGAAGAAGAGAACACTCTTCGCCCCCAACGGTCGAACTGAAGTGAGTCCGGGTCCGGTGGGCGGACGTGCGCCAGGCAGCAGCGCCCAGAGGGAGTGTCAAGGTAGACCAAACCAGAAGGGGGGTTGGGAAGGGTACCTAGAGACTCCGAGGGGGCACAATACCTATGCTGACAGTCAGCCGGGGCTGGAGAAGAAGTGGCTGGTGACTGCCAGGATCGGATAGATGCCTCCTGGAAGGGGATTGGCCAGGAAGGTACCACCAAGTGCTGGGCACTGAATTCCCCAAGGAAGTCACGCATCTCCGGTTCGGTATTGTCTCTTCAAATAAAGGAGATCTGAAGGTCCCTCACCATCCTCGATAGGAATCGCTGATATTCAGTGAAATCAGCATCGGAGGAGAGATGAGCAGGGGGTTCCTCCCCCTCAGAGGAGGGAGACGAGGATGATGGGGAACTGGAATGCCCAGAGGACTCCTGCGGCGGTGGGGAGAGTCGAAAGACCCACTCATGCATACATCTAATGTATGAAGGGAAGGCCGCTGCAGAACCTCTGAACTGCTCCCAGGATAATGGACCCGTAGGACCGACATGGCCCGGGAGCGGGGGTGGTAGAGGCAGAGAGATGGGAGAGGGGCACCTACGAGGAGGCAATAGATCTCTGCCAGGGCTCTGGAATCCGGGGAATGGAGCCCGAGCTGGCGGGATCCCGGACAACAAACCAGGCCGCAAGACGGAACCCTGAGGAAGCAGAGCCTGGAAGAGCCCAGGGGGAGAACCTCCCCTGCGATGAAGTTGGGACTGCATGGATCCAGAAGGGCAGCCCGCAACAACGCCGCCGGAGGGCACCCTAGAGCCCCGGAGGGAAGGGCGGGGTTCAGCACTCCGGCTCCTGGCCACCCCGAGGTGGCCAAAGAAGACCGAGGGCCTGTCCCCTTGTCCCTCAACCCCTCGGACTCTGAGAGAGCCCTCCTCCTCGACTGCAGTGTTCCCACCCCCAGAGGAGCAACAGCACCCGTGGAGGTAGCTGTCACCGGTCCACGGAGGGGGGAGCCTCCCCCCCAGTCACCCCCACGCCTCCCTCCTGGGACTCAAGGCCACCCCCAGCTGGAGAGCCCTCAGGAGAGGATGGAAGGGGGGACAGAGGGAGGGGCCCACTGTGCCGCCTGGTACCTCGTGCCACAGGGGACCCAGACCCCGAAGAGTGGGGGTGCCAGGAAGGGTCCACCTCTGAATCATCGCCCTCTGAGGAGGACGAGATCAGCAGGACCTCAATGCTGGCTACCCCAGGGGTCCCCGAGGCAACGGCGCCGGGAACGGCACCGGTACCAGAGCGCGCCGCCCGCCCCAGACATTAGCTACAGCCAGGCCTCGATCCCAGCTCCTCCGCGGCACCAGTGGGGCCAACGGCACCGCTCCGGTGTCGAGCAGGCCCGGCGCCGCCAAGGAGAGAGACCAGGCCAATGGCACCGGGGCCAAAGCGCTGCCAGCGGTGCCGCATGATCACTGGCACTGCAAACGGCACGGATCTGAATGGCACCGCGAACGGCGCCGTCCTGATCACCGGCACCGTGAACGGCACCGGGATCTGAAATGGTGCCGAAAGGCGGTGTCGAGGGTCCGCTGGTGTCCGGCCCAGAAATCCAGGGCCTCGACACTGGGGGAGCCTGCACCTCCGAGGAGGTGACTGCCGAGGCGGTGTCGACGTCGCAGCCCCGGGAGGGACCGCAATGCTCCCCCGTCACCGTGGAAGGGGACTCCTCATCGGCAAGAAGAGATGAGGAAACCCCCTCCTCCGTGGACCGTATAGGCCTGGGAGGGGACCCGGGGGAAGGGCCTAGAGACCTTACCTGGGAGTCCGTGGCACGACGCCATCCCGAAGTCGGCGGGTCTTGCTGAGCTGAGCGGACTTCGAGCGCCGATGGTCCATGGAGAAGCAGGCATCTGCAATCCATATCATGGTTGGGTCCCAGGCATCGAAGACACACGTCATGCTGGTCCGAGATGGAGAAATGCCGGCCACTGGAGCACCGACGCATAGGGCCGCGGCCCGTCTTAGAAAAACGCTTCGCTCCAGAACCGGACATAACACGAAACAAATGAGGTAAAAACACAGTAGGAAAGCACCCGACACCGTACAAATAGAAAAAGGAACAGTCTTACCGTTGTATGGCGTCGAGTGTGAACGAAAACAGGAGTCGGCCTAGACTATGCAGTACTAATTACTCGCTCCGCGCAAGCAGGTGCTGCCTCGACGGCGGGAGAAACAGAACTGAGTTGGAGGAGGAGTCGGTAGCTACTAATGGCCGTCCCTCACGCATGACGCAAGACGTCGGTCTCGAGGGCGGCGCCATTAGAGCTAGCTTTTTAAAAAATAAAAGCCCTGAGGCGCGCTTCGGCTTACACCCAGGGGTGCAATGAATGGTGAAGATTGATAAGGGAAGATCAAGAGGGCACAATTTGAAGACAGAGAGGGGATGGCTCAGAGGTAATGTAAGGAGGTATTTTTTCATGGAGAGGGTTGTGGATGCATGGAACAGCCTTCCTGAGGAGGTCGTGGAGTCAAAAACAGTGGGGGAATTTAGGAATGCATGGGCCAGACATTAAGCAATTCTAGTGGTGTGTAGGAAGAAGTAGGCTGTTGATAAGCTAGGATCTGCAGCTTATCCATTAGGTACGGAAATCAGCAGACTAGGTGGGCCAAGCAGTCCTTATCTGCTGTCAAATTCTGTTTCTATGTTTCTAATCCCTGCTTATATTCTCTTACTTTTTTTTTGGGTCGGTTTAGCAACCTCAGGAATAAACCAAGGTTTAGCCTGGTTACACTGCTAAAACAAAGTGTAACAGTAAATAAAGAGAATATGAAGATTTATCTTAAGGGGGAGTGTGTGACTCTTGGACTGTGATGGCTGGCTGAACGAGTGCTTTACTTTGTCCGGTTTTATTTTTTATTCATTAGCGGTCTAAATTGTGAAAACGATCACGAAAAAAACATAAAACAGTAGCGCGGGCACCAGTCTATTGAATCAGTGGCTTATTGGGAGTTGTCATGATCGCTTTGTTGTTGTTTTTTACCTCAACAAACATTTTAGCATACAACCTTTCAAATTATGGCCAAGTTGACTGGTAAATTACTGTTGGAAAAACAGATTCTTACTTCAGGACTATATGAACAACCACTGAATCCTAATTAAGAAGGACCAGCTAGTAAAGGTGACATAGAAGAACTAAAACAAATGCTCTCCAATTTTACCATAGAAGTTAACAATGCTAACAAAATGACAGAAAAGACAGAGAAACACAGCTCATTCCTAACAGATAGAATATACCTCACTGACACCCATATGGACAAACTCAGCAAAACAGTGCAAGATCTTCCTGATTTAGCAGTACATCAAACAAAACAAATTGACTATTTAATGAATAAAGTAGACCACCTGGAAAGTAGAGGTCATAGGAATAATCTGAGACTCTTAAGACTACCAGAAGGGTGGGAAGGGAATGATACTATTAAATTCCTAAAAAAGTTTATACCAGATCTGTTACAATTCAAATGGCAATGGGAGTTGAAAATTGAGAGAGCTCACAGAATAACTGGACAAAGACTAACAAATGAAGACAAACCAAGACCCATAGTGGCATGTTTTTTTGAGATTTGCTATAAAAGAACAAATCCTTAAATTAACAAGAGAAAAAAGGTCTTTACAGTGTAATGCGGAAAAGATAATGATTTTTCAAGACTTCTCGGGAGTGTTAGTTGAAAAAAGAAGGGGATTTTTTGAAGTGAAACAAGAACTTCAGAAACTTCATATTTAACATCACTTCAAATACCTGGCAACTCTGATTTTAAAGTAAGTAAGGGGCAGTACAGTCATGTGTAATTCACCTGAAGATGTGTGGGACTATTTACATTTAACATTTGGGACAAGGGTTAAGGATAGTTCTCCTGCCTCAAAAAAAAAAAAAAAAAAAAAAAACAGTACTCTTTACACAGGATGCATGGACCAGTCATTGATGTTCAAGCTGGTTGGCATGCTCGAGCTGACCCCAACAACACAGTTTGTGAGAAAAATACTGTGCTTAACCCTTGTGCTGAACACCTCCCTGCAGAATCTACTGATTCAATCCCATATCTTTATTCAAAGGTGATAAATAACCCTAACCTGCCAGATGAAGGACTGGCCATCACTAGAAAGCCAAAAGGTATTCAAAATGCTCCAACTTGTTCTAGGCAAATTCTGATTTTGGAAAAAAGAACTCAAAGAGAAGGAACCGGAGTAAAGAAAATATGCCTGCTGCAATGCGCCCTTCTACTCGACGTTCCATTGAACCGGATGTGCCCACAAAGTCCTCCTCCCCTGATCTTACATCTGACTCTGAATTAGTGGCTGCAATGGAAATTACAAATGAACAGGAACTAGAAGTTTCTGCTGGATCAGAATTTGCTGCTGCACAGGTCAGAGGTCATATGGGTCGGACGTAAATGGGGGATACGTGTGTCTTTATCTTTACTTGCCTGAATTATTGCAGTGTACAAGGTGGACTAAAAAAGAGGTATGGTAGTATAGGGAATCAAAACCTCAGTTATCCAAACCTCAATTATCCAAAACTCGCAGTTATCCAAAACTGTGGTGTGTCTCCCAGCTTAATAGACTTAAATGTAAGTATCCAAGAATTTTATTGTCCCCCCAGCACATTTGGATAAATGAGGTTATACTATACCGCAATACTTGATGATGGGTTTGCTTGCTGAATCCAACTCATCTGAACTTAAGTCACTGGGCTTAAAATGTTCAAGCAACATACTGAACATACTGAACTCAGAGAAATGATTATTTATTTATATTTATTAACTTCAGACTTTGTTTATTATTTATTCTCAGTCAGTTTGTTGAAAAGTCAACTGTTGGTAGTGCCCCCCCCAAAAAAAAATATATATATTTGTATGCAGGTAAAGGTCTGAATTTACAGCTATGGGGGAGAAAACTTACATGGGAGCAGAAAAAAACAAAACATTGGGGCTTCTCTTTCTTTGATAATAAATTGGGGTCTGAGCTTCAGTGGCTCAATGGAAGTCATATAACTAAGCACACTAATGTCTCTATGTATGTTTTGTTATGTGTGAGTGGGAAGGAAGTTGTGGTTATTCTAGACACAGAGGAACAGGCATAATATTGGCTCTTTGTTGGATCCCATTAGGGATGACCTTGGATTATGGGAACCACATAATTGTGCAGAAAGTTGATGAGTAACTACAGAAGTTAAGCTGGCTTTATTGGAATTTCTATGTGGTTTGGCAGATTTCTCAGCCATGCAATGTATCCTGATCATACTTAAACTAATCTCAGGGGTGTGAGTTCACTTCAAGATTTAAATGGGAAAGTATGTCAGAGGGAGGCAAGTAGTTGCCTCTTATCTGTCGGTTCCTGGACGCATGCTGAATTTAACAGAAACCCTGAGAACACATCTGAGTGTGTGGAGACTATCTTTGAGCTTACCAGAAGAAAGATTTATATTAGCCTTTTGTTTTAGTATTACTCTTGCCAGTCCTGACTATAGCTTTTTCTTTTCCTCTCCCACCAAGGCTAATATGGCAATGGGACCTTTCAGGATGCACGTCCTTAATGATTTTTTGTACCACTGAAGCTCTAAAACCACAAAGAAGTTGATTTAAGACACCCATGCTATTGTTTTATAGCAAATCTGATTTAGGCCAATTGGAGTGACTCAGACCCTTTCCTACTTTAAAACAGATCAAGATAAGTACCGATGGGCTATCTGAATAGATAGTATTAATTTCATTACCTAAGCTTGACATCTACTGATCATTTCCAATATCATTTTTTGCAGTTAATTATCTTAAAATATCTGCAGCTTGCTTATGCTTTTCCTTTTTTTTTACTAGACTGAAGTTGATAACTCACTTACTCGGACTGTTTCGGTGTAAATAGCTGTACTGCATTGGACTTTTAGTCTTGCAGGGAAAAAGAAGCTAACTAGGTTTGCAGCATCCTACTTAAATCTAATCTTTGTTTGATATTTGCAATTGATATCATAACTTATTTGTTATTTTAATGGTTACTGTGCTTTCTAAATTTTTTTATATATAAACACTTCTTGGTTTTATATATTTGTCTGCTTGTTTAGCTAATGAATTGCTAGTTGAGTGGTTAAAAAAGAAACATTTCTGTTGTTAAAGATATATACAATGTATCAAGGGTTAACACATATATTCTATTTATTTACTTATTTTTTCCAGTAGAGATATAGGTTAGCTTAACCCTACATGGTTTACTCATTTGGATCTGTGGGTGTATTTTTTATCTTAATAGAACTTATCCTAAATTAGGAGTTATTTTTTATTTTATTTAACCTTTTTTAATGATCTAACAATAACAATAAGCATGAACAATAACAAATCCCTAAATATTTTCTCTCGGAATGTGAAAGGCTTTAATTCACCTATTAAATGAACAAAAATTTTAACGTACTTAAAGAGGGAAAAATCGGACATAGCATTTTTGCAAGAAACACATCTAATTGCAGATGAAGTGGAAAAGCTATGTAGAGATTGGGTAGGAATAGTAGAACATAATAGTTTTAATTCCAAACAAAGAGGAATGACTATCTTAATCAAAAAGGGTGTTAACTTTACAAAACACTCACATGTGCTAGATAATTTGGGACAATTTCAAATGTTACTGTGTTCCTTAAATGGTACCAAAGTAGCACTATGTAACATTTATGTCCCTAGCATCAAACAAATAGACTTTTTTATCAAAGTAGCAATATATTTAAACAATGCTACTGGTTACAAAATTAGTCTAGTGGGAGACTTTGATGAAGTATTTGACCCATTCCTAGATAGAAATACAATCAGAAGGAATGTGCATCACACTAGAGCTCAAGAAGGTTTAATCAAGCTCCCAGAGAAAAATGGCCTAACAGATTCCTGGTGCATAATGCACCCTCAAGGCAGAGACTATACCTATTACTCAGCAAGGCATAAGACACATAGTAGAATGGACTATGGGCAGGATTAATGAAACTCAAGAAATACCTGCAGCTGTGTGTAAACCTCGGCACAAGTGGGTTGTCACTTGTGGATCTGCAGGTTACCCGCAGTGGCAGGTATTCACAAAGGAGGAGCCGGATTACAACCGGCTCCATGGGTTACGGCTGCTTGTGGGTGGTGTCGCCAGGGAGATGGCCACAGCAGTGGGAATGTGCTATGGCTGGTGGGAGCAGAGGTACTACCCTCAGCAACTGCTGAGGCTGTGAATCGCAACCACTGCAGCTGCCGGCAATTACAGTCCGCAACAGCAGTTATGGAGTGGGACTTAGGTTCTGGGCGCTTCATGAATCCAGCCCTATATCTTCTTTTCTAAAAGTCTCATTGAAACTTTAATAGATACTCATATAGATAGTATCCACATGTCAGATCATGCCTTAATTAAGGCGTCGCTCATAATACAGGGCCGAATGTATGAAATCCTTCAGATGGAAATTTAATAATACACTGATTAAAAATAAAGAATTCCTGAAATGGCTTCATGATGAAACCTCTGAATTTTTCAATCACAATTATGTGGGAGAAATGTCTAGTGCATGCTTATGGGAAACATTTAAAGCATTTAATAGAGGAAGGATCGTAAGCTTTGCGTCCCACCAAAAAAAAAAAAAAATACAGTCAAAAAACTGAGTGAACTAGAAGGGAGACTCAGGCAACTAGAAACCAACTACAAACGAAATCCCAGATGAATCAGAATTTGTTACATGAGTTAACCTTAACTAAATTCGAGATAAACCAAATACACTCAAGTAAGGCGTAATATGCATTATTTAGAACAAAACAAAAATATTGGGAATCAGGGGAAAAACTAATAGATTATTAGCATTTAGATTAAAAAAAATGCAACAACAGAACCTAATTCAGGGTATAAAAACAAAATAAAAAAAGATAGTTTACACAACTAGAGAAATAAATGAAACCTTGATGGCCTACTTTCAAGAAATACACTCTTCCCCCAAAGCTAATATTGTACCACAGATGCAAGATTTTCTAAAGAAATTAGAATTGCCTAATGTTGGGGTAGCATTAATAACTACCACATTTAATGCAATATGTAGATTTATTTTACAGCTTCCCTTTGGGACTCATCACTGTATTCTTTATAATACGCTGGATTGGCTTTCACCTAAACTCAGTTGTGAGTTTAATTTATTGTCATTGGTCAATAAACGTTTACAGTAAGGAGTATTATCTCCATTGTCATCATTATTTGAGTATAAATCAGAGGTTAGAGCCTTAAGATCTTCTAATAATTTAAATTTGGTTGTTCTTAGGGTTAAGACTTCTATGGGGGCCCTGGCGTTAAGTGTCTGTGCAGCTAGGAGCTGGAACAATCTTCCAAAAGTGTTATGTGAAATGTCTAGTCATGCTTCTTTCAAAACTGGTTTAAAACAATTTTATTGGGAACAAATGTGTTGTACTTATTATGATTATTTTTTATGTCTAAAAGTTTGTATTTATAGTTTGTATTATGTTATGTATTTATGTCTATTTCTTGTTACATTGTTAACATCTTTGACTATGCCCCGGGTCATATATGATAAAGGGCTTCGGCTCACCTTACAAGAAATAACTGAGGCAATAAATGCCCTATCTAATAATAAAGCACCAGGCCCTGATGGTATAATGGGTGAGTTACTTGAAGGTCTTAAGCCCAGATATTTTGGGGTATTTACATTTTTTTTTTTTATGTATTTATTTGTTATTTGGAAAGGTCTTTGAACCAAGGCTCTTTTACAAAGGTTCCTCATCTTAAAAATAATGACACATACAGATAAAACAATATTGGTCAAAAGGGGTATACAGTTACAAACAGTGCACAATGCTAGATCATTATAATAAACAGTAGACCCAACATTTAACAATGACCCAGTGACTAATGGAGCAGAAGGAAGTAGGCAGCAATGACAAAAGTGAGGTGCAGAGGGGTGTGCAGAGAAGGGAGACACCCAACCCCTAGTGATACCTCGATCCAGAGCACAGCTAGGTAGTTGGAAATACCCCAGGATGGGGATGAGGGGGGAGGGCTTAGGGTAGATAAGAAAGTGGAGCACAGCGTTAAAACAGGCTTTGTTGAGTAGTACACAGGTGGGGGCTGGGGGGAAGGAGAAGAGAAAAACAGAAGGGGTATATAGAGAGAGGGGAGAGGAGAGAGGGGGGGCTGGTGGGGGGGTGGCAAGGGAGGGGACAAGGTGCGTAGGGGCCAGACTGTGAGTAGGAGAAGGAGTTAGATCCGAGGAGGGATCCTATGCTATTTTTGAGTGAGGAGCACGCTGTGCTGTGTTCCTGGGGGTGGGGGAGTTGTGCTACGTGTTCAGGGAACAGGCACTCGTGTTGCAGGAGGTGAGGTATTGCTTGAGTTCAGACTTGAAATGGAGAAGCTTTTTGTATTGTGAGTGAGCTCCAGGATCTCATTTAGCCAGAGGGGGGCTGTATAGGAAAAGACACATTGACAAAGTGTGGTATGCCGGAAAGGTACCATGAGATCCCCCTGCTTCATGCCTCTAGTGCCATAACCTGAAACTGATTTGGAGAAAATGGCAGATACATTCGAGGGTGCCTTACCCAGTAGAGCTTTCTTTCCAAGAAGGCAAGTTTGGAATTTGATCCTGCCCCCTAGCGACAACCATTTCATCTTCTCATATAGGAAGCAGGTATGGGTGAGGTGATCGGCATCCAGGGTGAGTCTGCAGGCCTTGTTAAATGCAGTATGCACCCTCTTTAGCACAGTGTCAGTGGCTGCCCCGTAGACTACCAGGCCATAGTCAGTGGTTGATAAGATGGAGCTGGTAATGGCAAGGCAGAGTGCTGCTGGAGTTAGGTATTTCCTGTGCCTGTAAAGCAGTCCCAGTTTTGTGTTTACAGCCTTGACCACCGAGTCTACATGTTGAGCAAAGGACATGGTGTCATTGAGGGTGACCCCCAAGTAATTAAAGGAGTGCACTTGCTCCAGTGGTGCTTGGACCTTGCTGGTGATGGAGAGGGTGGGAGACCTTTTCTTGAGCTGGAAGCAGGATAGGAGCATGGTCTTAGTCTTTTTATAATTGAGTAGAAGCCTTTGTTCACAGAACCAATCCTCTAATTTGTAGAAGGAATGTTGGAGTGCAACTTGAAGAGACTTGATATGTGAATCACTGCAGAAAATGGCTTCATCATCTGTGTAAAGAATGATTTTTGAGTCACAGGCTCCTGGGAGAACATTGAGAAAATGGCTGAAGAGAAGAGGCCCCAGGATAGACCCCTGGGGGACACTCAGAGAGGCTTCTCTGGACTCAGACAAAGCCCTTATAGAAGCTTATGAACTAAAACAACTTCATTAGTCTATGAATGGAGCCCTAATATCACCAATACCCAAAAAGGGAAAAGATACCTTTGAATGCGCTAATTACAGGCCAGTCTCACTTGTAAACTTTGATTATACAATCTTAACAAAAATCTTGGCAAATAGGGTTCAAATACTTTTACCCTCACTAATCGGAAGAGAGGTGGGATTTATTACAGGAAGATCAGGTGCAGATAATCTTAGAAGACTATACTCTATTATTTGGTCATCTCATCAAAATAAATTACCAGCCTTAGCAATCTCCCTGGATATGCACAAGGCATTTGATTCCTTAACATGGTCAGATCTAAAAATGGCTTTAATTTCTTTTGGATTTTGTGAGGAGTTCATCACTTGGAATTCAATGATCTATGATAAAGCATCAGCTGCATTAATTACATATGGCTTAATTTCCTCTCCATTTGCTATATATAGGGGAACAAGGCAAGGATGCCCACTTTCACCGTTATTGTTTACCTTAGCTATTGAACCATTAATAAGAACAATACAAAGGGATAAATCTGTTCAGGGCATATTGGCAGGAAAAATAGAAAAGAAAGTATTTGCATTTGCCGATGATTTGCTTATTACTGTTGGAAACCCAAGAGTGTCTATTAAATCATTCAAAACAATACTTGAGAAGTTTGGAGAATTCTTGGGCTTTATACTAAACTGGGAAAAGACCCAAATAATGCCCCTTTATTATCCACCCTCACTTCTAAATCTAGTACAGCATGAAGTAGGAATGGGGTCATTCAAAGATACTATTCCTTATCTGGGGCTGGAAATATCTAATAAGTTAGATAAGCATCTCAAAAATAACCTTAGTCCCATCTTAAAATCCTTACAATTAGAACTTAATAAATGGGACAAACTAAATCTATCTATATGGGGAACAACTCAAGCCATTAAGATGATTTCTGCCCCCCAAAATCTTTTATGTCCTTAAAAACACTCCAACAAGCCTGCCTCACACATTAGAAAAAAGACTGGACACAATGGTTAGAAAATTCTTATGGGGATCTAAACCAGCCAGACTCTCCCTTAATAAAGTTCAATGAAAACCATCACAAGGTAGGCTTTGCTTTAGCCTGGTGGTAAAAATACAGCGAAGCATTTTACTCAAACAGGCTTTATTGCCTCTAAATAACTATAGAAAAGCTGACACACCACTCTGGCTAGAAACAGTCAATACTGATGAATCAAACTCCTTTAACAAATGTCCTAATTCTCCCAATTCCTAACCACCTAAGAGACCATTTCTGTATTACAAATTCAATTAAGGTATTAAAAGAAACAATATGAAATCTTAAAATTAACAGCCCTCTTGGAATAAATCAATGCTTTGGAATAACCCAAACATTTGTTATAACAAAATTCCATTAAAGGATCCAGGATGGGAAAGCCTGGGTGTAACTCATCTTGCAGATGTTATCAATTCAAACACTAATATACTATTATCTTTTGAGGTGCTTAGGGAAAAATATAAATTACATAGATTTAATGTTTGCATATGCCTTCAACTCAGAAATGCACTAAATATTTGCCCCCTAAAAGATGCAACAGCAAGGGAAATAGAAACATAGAAACATAGAATTTGATGGCAGATAAGGATCGCTTGGCCCACCTAGTCTGCCCATTTCCCTACCTACAGGATAGGCCGTAGATCCTAGTTAACCAACAGTCTACTTCCTCCTACCCCCCACTAGAATTGCCTTATGTCTGTCCCATGCATTCTTGAATTTCCCCACTGTTTTTGACTCTATGACCTCCTCAGGAAGGCTGTTCCATGTATCTACAACCCTCTCTGTGAACAGATACTTCCTCACATTACCTCTGAGCAACATGGGCTCAGATAGTAAAATTAACAAGTCTGAAAAAAGGTGCAGGATGGATTTATCAACTTCTTGTTGATAACGGTACGATAACAACCCTTTGAGCCAAGTCCAAATCGGAAGAGGAATTAGATACAAACATCTCAGAAGAAGACTGAGCTTCTGTTTGGACGCATGCAATCAAATCTAGAAAGGAGATATTGCATTAGTATTACTACACACCTAAACGACTGGAATGTATGGGTTACTCAGATGATGGCAAATGCTGGAGGTGTCAAAAACAACATGCACAACTTTTACATGTTTTATGGGAATGCCCATATTTAACTCTATTTTTAAAAGAGATAATAAGTCATTGTTCTACAATAATTGTCTCTGTAATTCCATATCTTCCATCCTTTGCAATTCTAGGAATTGTTCCATTAGATTTTAAGGTAACTAAGCATCAAATAAATTGGTTATTGGCAGCATTCTTAGGGGTTAAACGCCTAATTTCTAGGAAATGGGGAACCACCCAAATCCCTGCCTTACTTGAATGGTACTCCTTTATGGCATCTACAGCAAATAATGAAAGAATATGTTACTTATTGTTGGATCAATTAGAAAAGTTTACACTAATTTGGAAGGCTTTCCTAAATGTTGACTTATTATTACATGCTAACTAGAGATATGAATTTGTTATAATTCAGTATACCACTTAGTTTTCCTATATACAGTTAGTGTTCTGCTCTGTAAATATGATTGTTAGGCGTGTGAACAAGCCTATAGATTAAATAATTTTTGGTTAGGGAATACAAATATATATTTTTAGTCTAGTATTGCTATTCCTATTTTATTATATAGAATTATATGTATTGTATAAATTTCTTAGTTTTCATGCCCGTTCTTTTTCTTTTTCATTTTTTATGCTTAGAATTATTAACTGTATGATGTAACCTGTTATAAACAAAAAAACCTAATAAAAATTATTATGGAAAAAAAAAAAGATTTATCTTAAGCAAAAAAGAAGAAAAAGGCTCGATTTCCGACCGGTTGGGGAAACCGAGCAAGAACCGAGATACTTACCAATAATTTGCTAATCTAAACTAGTGTACCTGTAAATCAGAGATGGCGGTTCAAACACAGAAGAATATACAGTAAACGGTACTGAACCAAGAACAAAATCAACAATCTTGAGTAAAGATGCAGAGGACTCTCTGAGGTGTCTGACTAGGCAAGTAGAGTGAAGAATCTGATGGTTGAAAGGTTGTTTACAGAAACAGTAATTTGAAAACTGAGCTTGAGCCTAGCATTCTATCATTTGCATAGGTTCTATTAACCATTTCAGCTCCAGGGCAGTACTATGGTGGGACTATGCTGCATATGTCAGAATAAAGTAAGTTTCCTGGGGTTAGAAATGAGCATTCCATGTCTGTACTGAAGGAATCACAGCTTCACTTGGGATCTCCAAACAAGGTATGACATCTCTGACTGCACACTAGAGCTTTAATGAACTTTATTATAGTTCCTTTAAAAAAAAAAAATAAGCCACATGATGACAGCACTGTCAGCACACCTGTGTCAATTTCTCTGTCCACCCCCCCACCTCCATGTCTCACAATATTCACCAAAAATGTCAGGAGTGGAAATAGAAATAGTGGCCAGATTCACAAAGGTCCGCTGCAAGCTGCAACAATGGCAGCTTGCACCAACCATCCCTGAGACCTGGACCTTGCACCTGATTCAGTATCCCAGCAGGTCCAGGGGTCTGCATTCTATGACTTGAGATAGCTGCACAAGGTAGGGTGCAACTCCCAGGTATTCCACAGGTCACAGGACAGGGTAGGCAGCAGATGCGCCAGCTGAGGGGAACCATGGTATCCCCATGCCCACCTCTGATCCCCGTAAGGTGTGGGCCCCAGCCCCAAGCTCCCTTGCCATGGATACCCCCCACCATATACAAACACCCTTATCTGCCCTGGTGGCCCAGTGGTCCCCCTACCCCCTCCCAGTGGTGCCAGCCCCCCAACACACACACGGTGGTGAGTCGGTGGTTGGCCATGGTGGTGAGCAGAGGGCTGTGCCAGTCACCAGCAGGGTATTGGGGATGTGTGTGGGGGGGTTGCACTGTTGGGTGGGGGGGCCACTAGGCTCCCAGGGAGTTTCAGGAGTGTAGGGGAGATCTTGCCCCAGAACATGGGGGGGTTCTCAACATGTGTGTGGGGGGGGTCTGGGCATTGAGGGTGTTCCACACACCCATCCTGGCACAGTGCATGCCATGTCTGGGCCCTGGAGCTTATGGGGGACTGTAACCCACAGGGGATGTGGAGCTGGGGCACAGTGGCAACCTACAGTTAACAGCAAAGACCACTCAGACCAGCTTTTTGTTGGCGTAACTGGTCTTTGACAGATGTTCACTGGTGGTTTCTCTGAATCCGATATGTGGACATAACAGCTGCCCTACCTAATAGGGTGCAAATGCTTGCCATAAATCCTTAGCATGTCGCAAAGGGATTCTCTTCGCTAAGGTGAGTTGGGTGCAAGCAGCCTGCAGCATGTTGCGGACTGCCTTTGTGAATCCTACCGGGATGCAACTGAGGACGCAACTGCTACTTGCACCAGTTTTCCTGATGCAAGTTGCCTTGCATCCTGATTTGCCTTTTATGAATCTGGCCCAGTATTTACAGTGCAGAATTGTGCCACTCGAAATGCATTGATCAACAAATTGAAAGTCACAGTTACATATCTGTCATCTGTACATATCTTGCAGAGATTTATGCATTTTTACAATTGATTTGTACACAGAAATTCACAGAGAGCTATACTGTCACATCGAAATATATACACAAGTTAAATCTACAATTTTTTTATGCTCCTGACATTCATAGTGTTTACTGTGAGAGGTGTGGAGAGACAGAGACAGACAGACAGACAGAGGGAGAGGGTGATGGAGAGAGAAATTTAAAGAGTTGCACTGACAGTGCTGTCATTATCATGTGGCTTGTGTTTTTTTTAAAGCAACAGTAAAAAAGTTCTCTAAAGGTATAGCATACAGTCATAGTTATCACACATGGCATGGAGGTCTCAAGTGGAGCTGCGACTCACTGATGCTACCTTAATAAACTTTTCAGTACAAACTGTGTTACAGGGAATGGTTATATCTTTGTCAGTCTGTTTTCAAGCAATTCACATTGTGGCCGAGGTATCCAAAGGGGTTACACCTGGTGCAACTGACTTGCGCCAGCACAACCCCAGAAATGCGCCCTGGAGCAATATTTAAAGGGGAGAATGCAAAGATAATGTATGAGGCACATCTCCAGGGGGCATGCCCTTGCATATGTAGCACATCCCAGTATTCAGCCCAGGATGTACAGTGCATATGCTGTCACAACCCCGAGGTATGCCACATACTGGGGCACACAGATGAGCCCGATAAATATGGCTCAAAAGGTAGCCACCCACAGGCAAGCTGCCATAATGCAAGGCCTGTCACAGCAGCCACCAGCCTTGGGTGGCCCCCTGAACACTGTTCAGAAGCACCCCCAAAGTCTCTGGTGGTCCAGTGGTTCCCCTTCCCCTCCTGACCCACCAATCACCTAACATACAAGTGTAACTGCCCTGGTAGTCTAGTGGTACCCCAACCCCTTCCATAGCTCTGATCACTGAAACTAATATATTAGTACTTTCCTGGTAGTTTAGTGGTACCCCCTCACCCCTCCCATAGCGCTGATCACTGAAAACAATAATTTAGTAATTCCCTGGTGGGACAGTGGCATCCCCCACCCACACAGGACCCCAGCCCACCAGCTCCCCCATCATCAGCTGGCAGCAGCAAACCTACCACATACCTCTGCAGCTGCCCACTGAATGACAGCGTACAGTATCACCTGCAAGCCCATTGGTCCACACCGATGACCAATGGGCTTTACCAGCATACTGTAATTATTGTTCACAAATATGTGAATGAAGTCATTCATTCACATATTTATGAATAACTATTACAGCTATGACTGCAAGCCCGATGGTCCACAGTGTGTCCAATGGGCTTGCAGCTGATACTGTAGCTGTCATTTGCGTGCAGCCGCGGAGGTATGCAGGTGAGTTTGCTGATGCCTGCCAATGATGGTGGGAGCTGGGTGGGCTGGGGGTCCTGTGTGGGTAGGGGGTGGGGGGTGCCACTGGACCACCAGGGAATTACTAAAACATTTTTTTTGGTGATCAGAGCTACAGGAGGGGTGGGGGGGGTACCACTAGACTACCAGGAAAGTACTAACATATTATTTTTGATGATGAGAGCTACGGGAGAGGTGGGGGTACCACTAGACTACCAGGGATTGTACATAGATTTCTTTTGGTCAATTGGGGTTATGGGTAGGGAGGGGGTACCACTGGACCGCCAGGGTATTTTGCACAGAGATTTTACTGTGATGGGGGCTATGGGGATGGAGAGGGGTAGCACTAGACCACCAGGGTATTCCAAACAAGGATTTTACCATGATCGGGGCTATGGGGAGGGAAGGGGTACCACTGGACCACCAGGGATTATAACATTCTGTTCTACTGGTGAGTGGTAGCATGGGATGGGGTGGGGTTATACTACAGTGCCCGATCCTGGGAGCCATTCTGTGCAGGGTGCCATGCACATTTTGCTGGCCAGCCCTGCACAACTCATGCAAATGGGGCCATAGTGACATGCAAATGGCCCCATATGTACCTTGCATACAGTATGGCACATTTGCATATTGGTGTCTGAATAGCAGGAATTTGTGCACGGCGTATCTCTAATATGTCGACGCATTTCCCATTCCTGGTATTCAGACCCATCTGGCAGAGATGTGTCGGCCCATTGTATCTGTGCAGCACTCATTCTTTGATATATTCAGAAGAGATGCGCCATGGCACATCTCTTTTGAACATCTCCCTTTGTTGCTCCAGTGCAACTCAGCTGCACTGCACCACCACTTGCGCCATTGCTAGGCGCATTTCTGAATATCGGGGCCTTATTCAGATAGTGAGTCATTGTGTGACTGTTCATCTGGCGTAGCTGGTGGTGTTGTAAAATGCATTGTTGGAGTGTATTACAGCATTTTATTTTCTGCCTCTGAATATGTATGTGTTGATGTTTATTATTCTTTATCCAGCTGAGGTGTGTAATATTTTAAATGTGCTAAATTGTAAAGGCAATTCCAAAGAAATAAAAGATTTTTTTTTCAGAGGGGGCACTTATGAAACAATGTCTAGCTTGCTAGATGCAGAAGAAAAAAGAAAGTCAACCAGTTCCAACTGTTCTGTGAACATCTGTTTATTGGGCTAAGTGAACATCTGAATGTTTTGTATTTGTTGTAGACTTTGCTCCCTGTGTAACATGAGCAAACCACTCAGTTGTCACTATCTTATATTATTTGTACAGCACACTACACACCTAGGAAATTATCCTGGAAATTGGGGGGGGGGGTTGTTGCACAGGTGATGGGTAAAGGAGTAGCCTGCACTATCCAGGATAAGGGGAATAATAGCGTAGAACAATAAACTCACAGTAATAAAGTATGTTCAAAACACAGGAAACAATAGGAATCAGGACCACAGTTAAATACTGCCTTGCAATTTTGTGACAGTAAGGTGCCAATATATGCAGGACGTTTGAGAAACTGAGATGCTGACATTAAAAATGATGATTCAAATGTTACAGAAAGGCAGTACAAGTTATTGCTGTTTACATGGAAGCCCCTGCAACACTCACATATGTAAATTTTCCTGATCAGACCATGTCACTGTTACTGTTATCTGCTATGCATTATATTACAATCTCAGTTACCATCCCATTTTCTTTTGAGTTTTGTAGACCAGGTAGTGCACTAGAAAAATCCTGCCTATTTTCAGGCACAACCCGGGGAATGCAGATGAATGTCAACTGACCTTTGAACCAGATTAAGCTGTTGGTGATATTTTTAGTGAACAAGGGAAATTTGGCCAGGACGCTGGGGAAATTTCCCTGCTCACCTGTAGGGAACCCTTGCTGATAGATTCTCCATCAGTTGAGTTGGCTGGTGTACCTAAAGGAGGATGCATCTCTGCTCCTGCAGGTCCAGCACCTGAAATGCACTCTATGCTAGATGGAAGGAATACTGCGGTTATATCACCAGTTTTGGACACGTCTGTCCTTCTGGAATTGGATAAAGCTGAACAAATTTTACAAGATAACCTGCTTACCGAGAAAAAAAGGTTAGCTAAACTGTTATTGTCAGCGGAATTGAAATTTACTCACAAGAAACGTTTAATTGAGGAAGAAAAGAAAAAACGAAAACGGTTGAGTATGAGCCCTGAGTCGACAAAAGGGAAAAAATTTCCAACTAGACTCTAAAGTGAACTCCGTTTCAGGAGCAGAGTCTAAAGATACTAATCTTGTTTTTGAAGAAGGAAATTGGCCGCCAGACCGGACATTAAAACAAGATGGCTGGGTTCTCAATGATGCGGGAGGATGGTCGCCCGACCCTAATATTCCTTTGCCTGGTTGTTCCTCTTCAGTCCATTGTTTACAGCAAGCTCCTGAACTTCAAGATGGTTGCCACAATGAGTCCCCAGATTCAAACATACTGGCACCTACAGCGAATGATCAGCCTGGCTCACCTCTGGACTCGGTAGAGCAAACTCTGCTTTCACTTCTTCTACCTGACATTTCGGACAGTCAAATAATTCAGGGTGCAGATGATACTCCCCTTAACACATCTGAGGACCCTACTAATCCTACGACAGCAACAACCGAGCAAAAAAACAGTTTTGCAAGCCTCTTTCAAAAGTCACCAGTCAATGCAAAATGCTGACATGCTGTTCGCATCAGATACACCAGCGGCCTAGAGACGCCACCTGATAGAGCTTTCGTAGGTAATTTTTTGATCAAACAATCCTTAGGATTTTCTCCCTCTGAGGTATTTGCATTTATTCATACTCCAGGAGAGCACAGTTTTGATGTTAGTTTTTGGACTACAGCTTTATTGTACAAATTTTGGCAAACTTGTTCAGCAGTGAAAGACTCTGAGATCTGGACACATTTTTTTGTACTACCTTTAATTGTTCCTACCCTGAAAACTGTTATTATTCTTTTCAGAAATGAGGGGGTTAATGTAAAAGACATTATTTACTGGTTAGAACAAAAATGCGAAATTCAAGGTCTCCCAGATCCCATCATTGACGTTGAAGGGTTTTGGACGGGTGGGTGGTGCTTTAAGGTTCAATTACAAATGTCTACTGCTGGAATTGTACATTTACCTAGTAGTTTCTTTTTGGGAAGGGATAGAGGTATTCTATTTTATCCTGGGATGCCTAGAATCTGTTTTAAATGTGGTTCTTCTTGTCATGTTAGCAGCAGCTGCGATAAAATTAGTTGTTCTATGTGTGGTATGCAGGGTTACTCAGGGGCTCACTGTACTGCTATCCCTAAATATAATCTTTGTGATACTGAGGGCCGCACTTTCACTGAATGTTCCTTGGCCTCCCATAATACTTCAGATGCTGATTTTGCTGAACATGACTTCTATGTCAATTCGGCAGTCCACAAGTCTTCCGGACCATGATCTAACTCTAATTTTTCTCAGCAACACCCTCCTTCTGTTCCCATTACAGCTCTTGGTTTGTCTGAAGACCTTGAACCCCCAGTTCCCTCTTCCATTTCTGAACAGTTACCTACCCTCTCGGTAGGTTGGAAACACTTATGACACATGTAACTCAAACCATGCCTCCCCCAGATCTTCAGTCCTTTCATCTTGTGAAACAGGGACATGGTAAACAGTCACTGAAAAAGCTAGGTGCCGAGTCTTTGTGACTACAAAATCAATATGCACCACTCAGATGGGGGGATACAGAGATAGACAATGTTTCTGGTACATCCTCTGTTTTAGAGGTTTCCTCAGAAACAGATGATTTAGACCCTGTAAAACCTAAAGTTAAAAAGAAAAGATGGGGTACTATATCTAAGGCTAAAGAAATTTCTGTTCCCACTACCTGACCTTCCAAGATGTCTGATTTGTCTATAGCATCCCTAAACACAAACAGCATTAGGAATGGGTTACAACGTAACGCCACTTTTGTCATGTTTGAAGCTAGTCCTCTAGATGTTTTATTCCTACAGGATACTAGACTCTATACTAGTGCAGAAGCTGTTGTAGCTCAGGCTGACTGGAAGTGGGGAACAAGTTATTGGTCCTTGGGTTCCGATTTATGTAGCAGTCTTGCTATTTGTTTTTTCTCTCATAATGTTCAACTTTTGAAACGAGTGGAGGTCCAGCCTGGAAGGATTTTTTTATTAGATGTGATAATTCATAATTCCTTTTTCAGACTAATGGATTGCTATGCTCCACAATCTAAAACCAGACTATTGCTTTATGGAAAAAATTTCAACTTACATACTAACATACTAACATACTATTTGCCAGCAGATTAGGCCTTACGGTCCATCGAGTCTGCTCGAACCTAGATCCTTAGTTGGGAGCCGAGATCCTCCCATCCCTTGTTTTCTAGAAACCCCTATCATCCATCCCCACCCCCCCCGGGACAGGCCATCATCTGATACATCCACTTTCTGTGTCTGTCCCACCCTCTCTTGAAGCCCTCCACTGTGGATCTCTGAACCAGCTCACCAGGCAGTGCATTCCAAGGGTCCACCACCCTCTCAGTGAAAACCTCCTCCTTTTCCCCTCACCCCTTCCACCTTCCAGCTTCAAACCATGCCCTCTGGTGATACCTCCCTGCTTTAGTCTAAAGATCCCTCCATGTTTACCCTATTTATTCCCTTGAGGTGCTTGAAGACCTCAATCATGTCCCCTGTCTCTCCTCTCCTCCAATGAAAACAGGCAGAGCTCCTCAAGTCTGTCCTCATAAGTCAAATCTCCTAGCCTCGTATCATCTTTGTTGCCCTCCTCTGTACCCTCTCCAGGAGCTGTATGTCCCTCTTCAAATGTGGTCTCCAGTACTGTACACAGTACTTAAGGTGTGGTCTAACCAGTCCATTGTACAGCGGCAGAATCACTTCCCTGCCTAGAGGTGATCCCCTTACGATGCATCCCAACATCCTGTTTGCCTTGCTAGCTGCTCTCCTGCACTGCTCAGAGTTATTCATACATGTATCCACCATGACCCCTAGGTCTTTTCCCCTATTGAGGCCTCCAGCGCCTCCCTCCCAGGGTGTACCTGTGTTTAGGGTTTCCCGACCAAGATGCAACACCTTGCACTTGGTGATATTGAATTAATTTCCATGTGTGAGCCCAGCTTTCCAGGGTGTCCAGGTCCCTTGCAGAGCCACCTCCCTCTTCTCCCTCAACTACTGCTCCCATCTTGGAGTCATCCGCGAAGAGACTCATTTCACACCTATACCCTCCCTGATGTCCGATATGTATGCATTAAACAGGATCGGACCCAGGACCGAGCCTGTGGTACCCACTACCAACCCTCTCTAGGGTTCGAGAGCTCCCCAGACCACTACCTCTGAGTGCATCCAGCTAGCCAGTTTTCAATCCATCTGACCATCAAAGGCCTACTCCTAACCCCATCAGTTTCTCCACCAGACCATTGGGGACAGAGTCAAACGCCTTGCTGAAGTCCAAGAATAATGCATCCACAGGCTTACCCCTGTCCAGTTCTGATGTTACCCATTCATAGAACTCCACAAGGTTGGTTTGACATGATCTACCTGGCACAAACCCATGTTGCCGACTATCCAGACCTCCCACCTCCTCCAAGTACACCCCAATCGTTCCTTTAGAATACTCTCCATTAATTTTCCCACCACGAGGTCAAACTGATGGGTCTATAATTACCTGGTACTTCCTGACCCCCCCTTTATGGATTGGTACCACATGTGCCTCTCGCCAATCCCTAGGTACCTCCTGTCTCAAGTGACCTGCTGAAAGCTCCGCCAGGTGCAGCCAGTATGTCCGCCAATTCCCATAGTACTCTCGGATGAATGCCATCCGCCAGGAGATTTGTTTTCTTTAGGGCCTTGAGGGCTAACCACACCCTTTGGTGGAGATAGCATCATCCGTCCCCTCCCCTTACTGGTCTTTTTATCCTTATCCAGATGTGACCCCTGGGTACCTTTCCTCCCTCTTGCTCTATTTCTGTTACTCCCTGATCCCACTCCCTGCCGCTTCCATCCCCTTCATGCCTTGTTTTGTAGATATCCCATCCCTCCCTAGTGAACACAGAGGCAAAATACGTTAAATACCTCTGCCTGGTCCTCGCCTCTTCCACCCACTCCTTCTGATCTCAATCTGCTGAGATGGCCCTTAGTTTTCTCCACTCCCCAATGTACGGAAGAACCCTTTTCCCCTCCATGTATCCCTTGCCAGCGCTGCTCTTTCTGGACTTTGCTCCCCTCACCATACGGGTGACTTTTCTAGATCAAGCTTGGTACATTTCCTTATCCCTATCCCTCTTGTTGTTTTATATTTTTGTAGGCCGCCTTCTTTTCTCTGACTGCTACCTGTACCTCACTGGACCACCAGCATGGTTTCGTGACCTTGCTCCCTTACGTTTCAACTTAGCAGATCCTGACTGCTTCATGAGTCCCTGCTTTATGACCTCCCATCTCCTTTCCACACTTGTCATTGAGGTAATCCCTTCAAGTGATCCTGAGAATATTTCCATGCCCATAAAGTCTGCCTCCTGAAGTCCACTGCCAGTGTCCTAGATCTCACCCCCCTCCCCATGCTTATTTGAAACCAGACAGTATTGTGGTCACTCCCAGTCAGGAGTCCTGTACAGCTATGTCCCTTACCAGATCCCCATCTGCCAGAACCACATCCAGGACATGCCCTCCTTGTGGGCTCCATCACATGCTGTGTTAAGAACACATCCTGGAAGCCATCCAGCAGCCTCTGCTCCTTGGCCACCTTAGAGGACATGGTTCCCAGTTTGTACCTGGCATATTAGGTCCCCATCAACACCACTCCTTCCCTTTTGGACCACACTGGGCAATGATGTTGTCCAGCAAACCATCCTCTAGAACATCACTCATCCCGGGGCCTATTGCTACTCCCAGCTTGACCTTATCTCCTGCTGGGGATCGTAAGGTGACCCATAAGGCCTCCATGTTTCCCTCTGCCTCTTCTACCATAGCAATTTCTATATCATCTCTAATGAACATAGCCACTCCACCCCCTCTGACCTCCTCTCTATCCTTCCTAAGCATAGTGTGCCCCTGTGCATTTAGGTCCCAGTCGTGGTTTTGTTGTTACGTCTCCGTGACCGCCACCATCCACCCCTCGAACAGCATGGCCTGGAACTCCGGCAACTTGTTTCCCAAGCTCCTGGCATTTACTAACACCAACCCCCACCCCTTATCCCTGATCCTCTTTCGAACCCCACCCAGATTCCTTATACTTCCATCCTCCCCCTGCTCCTCCTGAAACCTCCACCTCCAGTCTGTTTCCCCCTCCCCTCTTGGGCTTGACGGCTACTCCCCTCATCTGGAGGAGAGGGCTTCTGGTCAGCCCCTCCCTCATCCCTTCCCCCCCTTACAAGTTTAAACCCCACCTTTCTTGTATGTAGTCAGCCATCCCCTGTTTAAGGACTTCCTTCCCTAATGGGGCAAGATGAAACCTGTCCTTGGCATATAGTCCCTTATCCTCCCAAACTCCATTCCAGTTCCCTAACACCCCCAACCCATTCTCTTCACCCCACTTCCTGAGCCAGTCATTAACCTCTGTGAGCTTCTTTTTTTTCTCCACTGAGGCCTTTGGTACTGGCAATATCTCCGAAAAGGAAATGTTGCATCCATTATCCCGACAGACTCTGGCAAGTTCTTGGAACCTTGCTTGGATTTCCAAAATGCTATTTCCTCTAGATCATTAGTTCCCAAATGCACAGGAAATCGGTTCTCTCCACAATCCCTAACCATTTCATACACCATGAACTTTGCTCTGTGCACTGTCAGCCCAGAGATACTCACTACCTTCACCTGGCTATGGCATCCACCCCTGTCCTCCCAATGGATACCCTAATCATCGAGTCTCCCAGTAACAGAACCTTAACACCGCCATCATCCTTATGGTTACCTCCACTATGCCCTCTCAGCCCCTTCCCCCCCTTTATTCATGATCTCAATTTCATGGGAGTCTTCCTGCCTTATTAGAGACCCCCTTGTCACCCTCCCCTTTCTGCCTCCCTTGCTATTTTGCCCACTTAACTGAAACCCCCTCTGAATAGGTGTCCCCTTTAACCCTCTCTTATCTGAACCATTTATCCTGGCCCTGATGGTTTCCCCTTCCCCCACACCACCATCCTCCCCCCTTGTAATAGTACCCCTGCTTCCAGAGGTTCTCTGTAGGTCCCCTTTAGCTAGGGCCCCATCCTTGGTACTGACCTCCCAGCTGAAGGGGGCTCTCTCCACCCTCCTTGTCTCCCAGTTTCTCTCCAATCATGCTCTCCTCCCTCATGTCTGGAATATGTTGCATCTCCCCATTTGCTTAACATATATGTTTCTTCTCCTCTGGGACTATGTCTATCCTTTCCATAGCTGGTCTGTGATGCCCTATGGGTATCCGCTCCCTCCCCGGCCTCTGTATAAGTTTCTCATTTCCACCAACCCCTTCCTCCCCTCTAGGGTTGCTTAGTAGCTCAAATTTGTTGTGACACTCTATATCAGCCTCCATCAAGTAACCCGAGTTTCCCTGACTGCATCTCTAAACTGACCTCTTCTTCCTCTCTTGCACTGTTCACCTTAGGAGCTCCCTTCCCACAGTCTGCTGTTTTAGGCTTCCGCACAACAGCCCCTCCTGACTCTTCCCCTCCAGTCTCTTTGTATTCAGAATGTTCACCCTGCACGCTTCCCTTAGCATCAACTTCCTATCTAAGGGTCCTCTGTCCCTAATATCCCCTCCTGCTTGCTGTAACATAACGTCCTGTAATTTCAGAGCTGCTGCCCCAGCCTCCCTCAGCCCCACCCTTCTGCTGCCCATATCCACACCCTTATCCTTGGACACCCCCCCCAACTCCCACAGCTTACTCCTTAACCAATATACCTCACTCTTGGATACAAGATAGCTGTCTACAGAGTGGGCAACCTCCCTCTCTCAGGCCCAATTTAGAATTATTGCCATCCCACTGCCTGTGCAGCCTACAGCCCTTCCAAAGATGCCTGCCATGGTGGAATATGGCCACCTGATTTTCCCCCTCTGTTTATAATAGCACACCTTTTTCAGTCCCTTTCCCGGAGTACAGTTTCTCTTATACTGACTGTAGTTATTTACAAACCCAATTTCAACCCCACCAATAACGTTCCTAAGTCTCACAAACACATACAGTCCAGTGTGTAGTTCGGTCCCACTAACAGTATATGTAAGCAGACATCAGGTACCATACGATGTCACAGGCCCACCAGCTCCTGTTGCTTCGAATTTCAGTCCCAAACAGAAATACTCAGCCCTTCAATCCCAACCCCCAGTGGCTTTTCAGTATTTAAGTACTTACCAAACACCAGGCAAACAACACATTTAAATTTCCCTCTAAGTATCCCTGCCAAACAACTATCCACAAGCCACTAAGTTACGATGTAACAGTTCTAATTAGGTAATAATTTTAACACATAAAACTAATTTCACTTACAAACTATTCAAATATTTCAGTTAAAACAGAATATAACTCCAGCCCTCTTTCCTACCTGGCTGCTGCTTAAGCTCCCAGGAACAATGAAAGCCAAGTTAATTCCTGTTTAGAGACAAGGTAACTGCAGCTAATGTCCTATCCCCCAAACACCAGGCAAACAACACATTTAAATTTCCCTCTAAGTATCCCTGCCAAACAACTATCCACAAGCCACCAAAGTTACAATGTAACAGTTCTAATTCAAGGTAATAATTTTTAACACATAAAACTAATTTCACTTACAAACTATTCAAATATTTCAGTTAAAACAGAATATAACTCCATCCCTCTTTCCTACCTGGCTGCTGCTTAAGCTCCCAAGTGAACAATGAAAACTTTATCTCTTTATTTCCAAAACAGTAATATTGGGAGGAGATTTTAATTGTAGCTTATTACGTCCGGATAGAGGAGGAAAAACAGAAAAGGTGTTTTGCAACATAGTTGCGTTAAAATCTATTTGTGCTCAATCAAATTTAAAAGATGTTTGTCACTCCATCCTTCCAAAGCCCCTCCACACATTCCATAAAGGAATATTATCCTCCTGTATTGATTATTTTTTTATTTCTGCTGGGGTACATGTTCAATCTTGTAATACAGAAGTTGCAGCTACTTCAGATCATTGTTTGCTTAGTATCTCTTTGTCCGACATAGCTGAGACTTCTTATGGGAAAGGGTCCTGGAGACTAAATACTGCATTATTTTATAAAAGTCTCCAATTCTCTATGCTTGACCTACTAGAGGCTAGGAAACCAGTTTTTTGCCTATATGACAATGTTGTTTGTTGGTGGCTAGATTCTAAGTGTGATTTCATTACACAATTAAAAACTAACTCTAGGTTCTACCATACCAACAGACATAAGCGATACCAGGATTGATATAGTCAATTGCAAACCCTTCAGAATCAAGACCCCCTTTCGTGCCACACATCCCAACATATTAGGGTTATTAAAAATGAGCTCACTAAACTTCAGTACAACAAATTTCAATCATTAGAACAGGAACAAAAATTTGGAACCCAAGGAAAATCATATTTGATTAATCCGTATGAAAATTTTTAATTTTAGGAGTAAACAAAAACATATTGACTGACTTGAATTACCAGATGGGTCTTATATCCATACCTGGTCAGCCCTTTTGTCTGAAATAGATCGTTATATTGCAAAAAAATTTAGTACTGCTTTTACAATACCTGGTACTATTAAAGAATGGATTAAAACGTTACATTTACCCCAAAACTCACAAGCTCAACAAATGCTTTTAGTGCAGCCTATGTCTGCACTGGAATTACAAACTGTTATTTCTTCTCTGTCCTTAAATACGGCTCCTGGATATGATGGGCAGCCTTCTGAGTTTTATAAATGGCTTTGGTTACACTGACCAAAAGAGCTGGTCCAAGTCTATAATGCTTTACTACACGCACATACAATTCCAGAACAACTAAATATTAGTACTCATTTTTTTCTTTATAAAAAAGGTAATAAGTTAAACCTTGGTAATTGGAGACCACTTACACTACTAATTATGCTTCCGCATTAGTTCGCCCTTTACTGCATGGGCATTTTGGGACCACTCATAAGATTTTGAGAGGTGTACGCCAAGGCTGTCCATTAAGTCCGCTGTTATACATCCTAACTCTGTACCCAGTACTACGTGCAATATATTCGGACCCTTTGATTATAAGTATTCAACATTTCCAACTCCCTCCTATTAAGGCCTGTGCCTATGCAAATGATTTAGTAGTAATGGTATCTACTCAAAGTTCTATTCTATATATTTTACAGTTTTTACAAACTCTTACTAATAGTTTTGGAGCTCAACTCAATTTGAACAAAAGTTTTTGTTTATCAATTGCCCCTTTAAATAGTTCCCTAACCAGTTTTGGAGACCTTCCTGTTGTTTACTCTTCTAAGAAACTTTTAGGGGTCTATTTTGGACCGGGAGATATGTCCTTTTTTAATTGGTCTTCAAAACTTGAATTAGCTGCCCATAGAGTACGGCTCTGGAACTCATGGAAAATGCATAAAAGCAAACGCGTTTATATGATTAAATCCTGCCTTCTTTTGTTTTTTATTTATACATTAGTCATATTTTTCCTATCCCAAAATCTCTGGAATGCAAGGTCTTTAGTTGGTTTTTTTTCAGCCCTATGGGGATCTCAATTAAATCCAGTTAAATGAGGAATCACTTATTGTACAAAAAAGGAGGAGGGTTTAGGGATGCCTAACCCTTTAGTGGTTTATCTTTAGTATTTTTTTTCTATACCAATTTTGTTCCTGTTTTATTTCATAATTCTCAGCCTTGGTGTCAATGGCTTTGTCACACCTTAAATGCTGTTTTTTCTGGTTGGGGTGCTGCAACAGGACTATTGAAAAATCTTAAAACGTTTTCCTTTCCTTTGCATATTAAATATGGTTTGGATAAATTAAAAACTTGGTCACTCCCCAAACACCTTTTTTTAATCTGTCCCGTAGACAACTTTATTCTTTTGTTATGGATTTACACTTTAAAAAAGAACCTTTTCAGGCTAGATCTTTAACTGAGAAACAAACTATTTGCAAGATGCTAAATGATTCTCGATTACCTTATAAAACTAGGGATGTAATTTGGCTTAGTGTGCATGATAAATTAAATGTGAAAAGTAACTTACAATAAAGAGTTGAAAGAGTGTATTTGTCCTAGACCTGGTTGTGAACATCTTTTGGAAACTATTTCACACTTATTTTTCAAGTGTCCCTATGTAGTGGATCTCTGAGATTTTATTAAACAAGTTTGGTTTTGTCTCCCCTTTCAATTTTTGAGCTACGATATTTTTGTATTAGGGCTTCTGCCGAATCAATGGAGCTCTTTTTTTCCCAGTAGTGTTTTGGCATTATTTGCATATTTGAAATATTGGATTTGGCAAAGTAGATGTCGCTATTCTATATAGAAAATATACAACATTCAGTATTATTTTCCTTGATTTCAGGAGATTTACAAAGTTATACTGCAAAATAATTCCTGAACTTGACTCCTGCTATTTATCAACAATATTGGTGTAATTTCCCTCAGTTTTGACTCTTCTACATTGTAGATAGTTTTTTTTGCACTTTTCTACTAATGTATGACGATAATACCTTTTTTCTTTTGTTCTGTACATGTTTTGTATAACTATTTTGTGTGATTTCACACCATTGTTAATTAATTTGTTTTGATGGTCTAATAATAAAAATGTTCCTACTCTTTGAGTGGGGGGGGGTATTTATACCTTTTTTTCCACATTTGTCCATCAATGTATCACTATAATACTTTTTTGCTTTTGTTCATCATATAATTTGTATATTATTTCATGTGACTTAACACTGTTTGTACTTATTTTTGGTTGATGTTATAATATAATAAAAATTCCCCTACTATTTTA
The DNA here is from genome assembly GCA_016271365.2 of Neoceratodus forsteri. Classification (NCBI taxonomy): domain Eukaryota; kingdom Metazoa; phylum Chordata; order Ceratodontiformes; family Ceratodontidae; genus Neoceratodus; species Neoceratodus forsteri. The sequence continues at coordinate 1,059,788,276 of CM028134.1, read as the reverse complement.
GTGGGGTGGAGGAAGGCGGTTGTTTCGATTGTTTTCCTTATGTTTGTAGTTACTGTATGGAATACTTATTATGTTCTTGTTTACCCTTTTTTTTTGTGAAATTGTATGATGTAATACTGACTTGTATATGGTTTGTTTCCGATTTGTTATGATTTCAATAAACATTCCCCTACTCTGTCAGTTGGGGGCTTGGCTGTTCCCTGTAATGGTCACTCGGAGTTCGGTGTCGGACGGTGCAGACGTGTTGGAGGTGGGGGAGTCGGTCTCCTCCTCTACCTTCCTTCTACAGGGGGCCGACATGGACGAAAGTGCTTTTGCTAGTGCTCAGTCTTCAGCCGGTCTTGCTTCGAGACATGGCGTAGCTTTGGAAATCTCTTCAGATATTGCTTTACAATTGAGTCCTACTGGGAACTTTTCAGCTCAGTGTTCTAATGTTTTGACTAAACTGGGTGGTTTTCTCAGCTCAACTTCCGGCAGCTTCAGCTTCTCCTGTCACTGGAGCACTGCTGACTTCTGACATGGAGCTGCAAGATGATGCAACCTCATCAAAGCCTTTTGCTGGGTGTATGCCACCTTCTGAAAGTCCACTTGCAGAGGTCTCTATGGAGACTGGCAATTTTAGAGCACCGAGCGGTGCATGCCTAGAGTCTTGAGACGGTCTGGATTTTTTGAATGATTGTTCCTCGGATATACCACCTGTGCCTGTGATCTGGCATCAGGAAGAAGAGACAGTTTCAGCTTTTCCTTTATGAATGCCGGAGGAGGTGGTTCAACAAAAACAGTCACAAGACAGGGCTTCTGCAATTTGGTATCCCCCTCCAGCTGCTGGTTCTACTGCAGGTACTGCTGTCATTTTGCATTCAGACTTGCCCTGTTCACTATAGACTACTGTGTTTAATCCTACTGTGTTTAACCCTACTACTTATAAAGTTTCCCCTGTTTTTGCTACATCAGTCTCAATCCCATCCCCGTCTGTTGTTATAGACCCTGGGACTCCTATGGCTGGTTTGGCTTCTGGGTCACAACGTGGCTACCAGGATTTTGGTAGCCATGTTTCTGCTACCGGCATTACCATTGCTGAAGCCCTGAAAGGGGCCAGATCAGAGAAATCTACTGCTACTAACACTTGGTCTTCCCCAACTCATACTGGTGTTGGGTCTCGGGGTACTGTAATTGATATTTCGGGTCCTCTTGAGATCCCACCTGAACTTTGCCTAACACAAAATCCTGTGTGGCCTACTGTCAACACTAACCCTACTGAACCTGATTTACAGACTGTGGGGGAAGACATAATTTTGACTACACAGACTGCTGAGACCATGGAGACTGTATCTTCTGCTGTGCAGAGTAATAAGTCCCCTAATTCCCTTCCTATTGTAAACTCTGTTCCCCTGATTCCTAGCTCTGGAGATGACCATCAAGATCGATTGCAGGATACAATACAACTTCAGGATGGGGATTTCTTACATAGTGAGGACTCAAATCTGAGTGGAGAACACACACACAGAACGATACAGCCCCTGGACAACATGGCAGACACCAGGGTGGAAGGACTTATGCTGGCCTATTCCATACTCCCCCAGAACAGGCCAAGTGAAGGAATGCCATACTTTTAAGATATAGGGGTGGACTTGACATATTTCCTGACCAGATTTATGTCAGAAAGACATTGATAAAATCCAGTTTACGGTTTTTGCTATTTGAGATACAGTGGCGTGAAAAAGTATTTGCCCCCTTCCTGATTTTCCCTATTATTGCATATTTGTCACACTGGATGTTTTCAGGTCTTTAGACAAAATGTAATATTAGATAAAGGGAACCTGAGTGAACAAATAACACTTTTTTTTTTACTTATTTCATTTATTTAATGAAAAAAGTTAACCAACACCAACTGGCACTGTGTGAAAAAGTAATTGCCCCCTAATTAAATCAACCCAATTAAAGGGATAATTAGAGTCAGCTGATTGAACACAGCCAGGCTTGATTACAGCCAGCCCTGATCAATATAAACCTCACTTATTTTGACCCTTACCATCAGAGTCACGTTGCCAGCACAAAGATTCAACAAGCACATTATGCCACGATCAAAGGAAGTTCCTGAAAAGATCAGAAAAAAAGTTGTTGCTATCTATCAGTCTGGAAAGGGTTACAAAGCTATTTCTAAGGCTCTGGGACTCCATCGAACCACAGTGAGAGACATAATCCCCAAATAGAGAACATTTGGAACAGTAGTGAGTCTTCCCAGGAGTGGCGGCCTGCCAAAATTACTCCAAGGCGCAGCGTAAAATCATCAGAAAGTCTCAAAGGATCCTAAAACAACATCCAAAGAACTGCAGGCTTCTCTTGCCTCAGCTAAGGTCAGTGTTCATGACTCCACAATCAGAAAGAGACTTGGCAAAAATGGGCTTCATGGAAAGTAGCAAGGTGGAAACCACTGCTAACCAAGAAGAACATAAATGCTCATCTCTCATTTGCCAAGAAGCACCTGGATGATCCACAAGCCTTTTGGGAAAATGTTCTATGGACAGATGAGTCCAAAGTGGAACTTTTTGGACAACATGGATCCCATAATGTCTGGCGTAAAGCATACACAGCATTCCACAGTAAGAACATCATACCAACAGTCAAACATGGTGGTGGTAGTGTGATGGTGTGGGGATGCTTTGCTTTCTCAGGACCTGGACGACTTGCCATAATTGTAGGAACCATGAATTCTGCTCTGTACCAGAAAATTCTTAAGGAGAATGTCCAGTCATCTGTCCATCAGCTGAAGCTGAAGCGTAGTTGGGTCATGCAGCAAGACAATGATCCAAAACACAAAAGCAAGTCCACATCAGAATGGCTGAAAAGAAGTAAAATTAAAGTTTTGGAGTGGCCTAGTCAAAGTCCAGACCTAAACCTAATAGAGATGCTGTGGCAGGACCTGAAACAAGCAGTTCATGCTCGAAAACCTACCAATGTTACTGAATTAAAGCAGTTCTGCGAGGAAGAGTGGGCTACAATTCCTCCACAGCGATGTGAAAGACTGATATTGAATTATAGGAAGCGTTTGGTTGCAGTCATTGCAGCTAAAGGTGGCGTAACCAGTTATTAAGTGTAAGGGGGCAATTACTTTTTCACACAGTGCCAGTTGATGTTGGTTAACTTTTTTCATTAAATAAATGAAATAAGTAAAAAAAAACAAGTGTTATTTGTTCACTCAGGTTCCCTTTATCTAATATAACATTTTGTCTAAAGACCTGAAAACATCCAGTATGCCAAATATGCAATAACAGAGAAAATCAGGAAGGGGGCAAATACTTTTTCACGCCACTGTATATGCCCTGATTCATACTTCTGGGGATAATAATTTTGATTTAAGTTTCAAAACATCTGCAGGTTTAGAGACTTTCTGGCATAGGTATCAGCAGGTTAAATGTACTCCATTATGATCCCCCTTTCTTGCCATCCCCCTCACGAAACCTGCAATTAAAACTATTACTGTTTTGTTCAAAAACGAAGGGGTTGCAGTAACTGATATTATTAGATGGTTATCCTCTAAATGCATGGTTCTAGGTTTGCCTGAGCCTATTACTGATTCTGAGCAGTTCAGGATGGAAGGCTGGAAAATGCAGGTGAAGCTTCCACTGATTAATAGGTCCATTCAGCATTTGCCTAGCTGCTTTTATCTGGGCAGAGACAGAGGTTTCATTTTTTATCCTGGCCAACCTAAGTCATGTTTTCGCTGTGGAGCACAGACTCATCTGAATAATGCCTGTGATAAGCTGAAATACTCACTGTGTATGGGTTCTGGGCATGTTAGTATTAATTGCCCTTGCCTATTTATTGTAATTTATGTGAGGATATGTCCCATTTCTACCATGACTGCCCTTGGGCCTCTCATAATGCCCCTGGGATGCCTCAGGAGGATCATGATGACAAACTTTCCAAGGCACAACAGAATGCACAGGTCAGGCCTCAAGTTCAGGCCTCATTCTGAACAGTAGCTTATTCAACCTCCTGGTTTGCTTTCCTCTGAGTCCTTAGCCCCTGCCCCTGCTGTTTCCCATTCAGAACCCTTTGGACCCAGCCCACTGTGGATGCCTCTCATAAGGAGGTAGTTTCATCTCCTCATGTTGATTTGGTGGCCCCTATGGCATCTGTAGCTCCAGATCCGGTACCTAGTACTTCTACCCAGACCAATGAGTTTGCTCAGAGGGATGTAATGCCCCCACCTGAAGACTCGGACTGGGTGCAGATTGGTGCTTGGAAGCAAACCAGAAGTAAGGCTACTAAAGGGGCTAAGACCACCCAAGTTCTAGGGGAGTCTGATTTTTGCTCTAGAAGTAAATTTACACCTTTGTATAAATGAAAACAGGTCACCGAGATGTAGGAAGATTCTGGTGCTTCATCCATGGCCTCCTCTCAGCCTGACCTGTTTACTGATACTGACCAATTGTCTAGTGATTCTAGTACTTCTAGGAAAAAAAGGTGTAAAATGAAGTCTCCTGGAAAAGGAAAAAAGAAGTCTTGATTTTTTAATGTTTGTTTGTTAAATGGTTTATGGGTTGTCTTTTGTCACTTTCAATACGAATAGTTTGAAGAACCCCAAAAGATGACACACCATTTTTTCTATGTTAGTAGCTTCTACTGTTCACATTATTTTTTTACAGGATACTAGACTTCACTCTTAGAGAGACTGGTCAGGCTGCATCTGATTGGAGGGGTGGTCTGTCCCATTGGTCCCTTTCCGAAGACGTATACTCTGGGGTGGCTATTCTTTTCTATAACTTAGAGGTTCAGATTCTTAGGCTTGTGGATTTGATTCAAGGCCGGGTTCTTATATTAGATGTTGTTATACAGACTCAGGAATGATGATTAATTAATGTTTATAATCCTCAAGTCAAAACCCAGCTGATAGCCACCCTGAAGGCTATACAACCCTTTCTGCATTCCTCTAAATCTATAGTTTTTGGGGGAGAATTTAATTGTATCCTTACACTGTCAGACAAAACTGGATCAACTTGAAAATTGTATAATGATTCTAATTTCCTAAATTCCCTGTATATAACAGCTAATTTAATAGATGGGGCTACATTTGGGCCTCATCCTCCCAAGCACACATTTCACCATGGAAGGTTTTCCACTAGAACTGATTATTTTTTAATTTCCAATTAGTTACCAGGTCTGCACTACACAGTAATCCCTTGCAAAGCTTCAGATCATAGCCTGGTTGTTCTGTCTTTAGGACGCCCCCTTAATAAACCAGAATCTTATAATTCCTGGAAAATGAATGTTACAGTTCTGGGTAATGATTCTGGTTGGCAGGAATTGTATAGGGTTTTTCTGGATAAGTTGTCTGTGTTTGCCTTGTTTGACAACCCCACTTTCTGGTGGCAAAAGGCAAAAGTTGAAATCCTACGCTTTCGTCAGAGATTGGTGAAATCCTGCTCTAAAACACAATACTTGACTTATTTGGATAAAAGAAGACAATTACAAAGATTACTGTCCTGGCAGACATAATTTAATTTGGACTATTCCTCACAGATCCACCTGTTAAAACAGGAAATGTATACTTGTCAGTACAATAGGTCCGCTTCGTTTTTTCTAGAACAAAAATATGGCCATAAGGGGTCAGCCAAGGTTATTAACCCTTATGATAGTTGTAGCCAACAAGTACATACAAAATATATGCCTTCTCTGGTTACACATGTTGGTATTAGAATTTCAGATAACCATGGTATTTTGCGATTAGTTTCCACCCACACTAAAAACGTATATGGTCAACATTTTCTACCATGTGACTGGGAGAAATTTTTCAAACATATGGATTTCCCGCAGTTATCGGCTGATCAAACTAATGATTTGGTACATCCTATTACAGTAGTTGAAGTTAGTGCTGTTATTGGTCAATTACGATGTAATGTTACTCCGGGACCGGACAGCATTCCTAATGAATTTTATAAAAAGGCTCAAATAGTGTTGCTGCCTCATTTAACTACAGTTTTTAATGTCATTGTTCAAGGTTTATTACCAGTACCTGTTTCTCTTGCTGATAGTAACCTGATTTTCTATATAAAGTGAATGATAAAGAAAATCTGGATAACTGGTGGCCTATCAGTCTCATGAACTCTGATTGGAAAATTTTATGTAAAGTTATAAATAATAGACTGTCTAAAGTAGCCCGGTCTTTAATCTTTCATACTCAAACCTGTGCAATTCCACATAGATCTATGTTGAATAACCTCAAACTATTATGGGAAGTCTTTGATGGACATAGTACGGGTGGCTATGTTATTACCCTGGATCAGTCTAAAGCCTTTGATCAGGTTCCTCAAGCCTACTGTTTTGCAGTCCTACAGCAGTATGGTATTCCACAGGAGTTTATTTCATGGATTAAAATCTTTTATAAGTATGCCTCGATGACCCCTATAGTTAATGGAAGTAAAGGTTCTCAAATTCAAATCAAAAGGGGGGTATGACAGGGCTGTCCCCTGAGCCCCCTCTTATCTGTTTTTTCTAGAAGATTAAACTGTGATGTCACTATTAGACATATTAAAGATACTACAGCAGGGGAGTTCCCCAGTGCTATGGCATATGCAGATGATCTTTGTCTATTGGTTGTGGATCACGAGTCTGGGGTACAAGCCCTTTCTATTGTACAATCTTTTTCTTCAATTTCAGGGTCAGTTTTGAACACTCACAAAAGTGTAGGTACACTTGTGCATGACACTTCACACCTTGGACAGGAGGACATTGCTGGTATTCATATTCAACCCCACAATTTTCAGGTTCTTGACCTCTATTTTGGTGGTTCACAGACTGCAGAAAAAAAATTGGTTAGAACACCTTTCCATTGCTGAGGGAAAGATGCAAAAATGGAAATCTTATCCTAAGTCACAGCAAAAGAGGGTTCATATGTTTAAAACCTTTATTGTCCATATTTTTATTGGTTAGTTACATCTTCCCTCTCCCCCTTAGATTAGAAGCACGCATGTATAATTTAGGTTTTCAGCTTTTGTGGGGTAGTCGCCTAAATCCGGTAAAAAGATGTGTTACTTACTGGCCACTTAAAAAAGGGGTATTAAATATGTTATATCCTGTTTTATTTTTATTTTCCTTGTTTCTTCATGCTAACATTTTCCCTAGTCTGGCTGGTCATACAGATGCTTGGATTCAGAGTTTTTCCTCTAGGACCAAGTATTTTATGGATAAATGGAAAGTGACACATTGGAAACCCTTTTCTAACATCCCTCCAGGGACTTCTGGGTATATCATTGAGTGTTATAACAAAATAAAACAATGGAATGTGTCTTTCCATGCATCATTTTTACAAAATAGAAAACTTCTCAATTCTTCAGTACTTAATCAGAATTTTTTGACAGAACCCTGTTTTAAGTATCCATCTGGTACTGAAGAACAGCATTTCACGAAACAGTTGTTGGATAGTAGAATTCCACAGAAAATGTGGGATACTTTATGGATGTGCTGTCATGATAGACTGAATGTCAGAGGGAATCATGTTCATAGAAGATTGGAAGAGAGAGTCTGCATTAGGGACTCCTGTATTTGTAAAGTAGAAACCTTTCACCATTTATTTTTTGATTGTCCTAATATTGCTCAATTATGGACTCAGTTAGCTCAAACGTGGTCCTTACCTGTGTTGGCTACCATGTCTTACACTGAATTGATTTATGGGAAATATGGAGTTGAATAGGGGTTGTTCTATCCTGGAACTCTTAGGGTTATTTGTGCCATTTTCAAATGGTGCATCTGGCAAAACAGATGCCTGTTTGTTCTCCAACAAAAACAGACATTGTTGGTTGGTTTAATGGAACAAATAACTAAAGAAATATCTATGTTGTATGTTTCTGAAAAATAGACAATGTCTCTATCCTTAATTGCATTTTGGTGGAGAGCCCTCCCCTTGATTCTTTTTGAGGGAGTTACTTGAGGGAAGTCACAGAGTATGTTATGTATACAGCCCAGTGTATATTTTCTGAATTTACATATTTCTTTTTTTTTTCCTTTTATTGATTGCATTTTCACCCTATAGGATTTTTGTACAGGCTTTATTACAATTTTTTTTGTTTTGTTGTTCATTTGAGAAAGTTTACCTGTTATTTTTGCCACAGTGTCCCTGCTCTTTTACTGGGTAGGAGAGAGGTTGTTTTTCTTTTTTGTTCAACAAGATTGTCTGCTGTAATACCTGTTTAATTTTTGTTTCTTATCAGTTGTATGATGTAATACTGTTTTTGTCTTATTATTTGTTTCAATAAAAAATTCCCCTACTGAGCTGTAGTGGGAGCTGCCATCCATGTGCAGGATGGACACTTGGGCTGGAGAGCTGGAGATTGCAGATGTGCTTATGAAGGTAGAGCAGGCCTCCTCTCCTTTCATGGATAAGCCAGAGGCTAAAAATCATGATACAAATATTTCAGGTCTAGATTCAGATGAGGACGTCACAGATGTCTATATTTCTACTGAAGATCTGAACAAACCTTCTTGTATGGATAATGATCCTGTATTGCTTTGCAACTTGGAGGAAAAATATCAAGAAATCACGAATGTAGTGGTTTCAAAAGAAATGAGCAACGGAATGGAAAGTGAGTGCCTTGCAGTGCTAAACTCAAGTTTAGCTTTCCCTATCACTCCTGACACCCGGCCTGTCAAATGCTTGGTAGAAACAGCAGAAGCCAATGCCCCAACGGGGCCAGGTGAGTCAGTTTTGAGTTGTTCTACTAATAAAACTTTAAGGGCTGGCAGTTTAGACACTGAAGGCAGTGCGTGCCAAAAGCCTAGAATCACTTCTGTTCCCGTTACGGCTCTGGTTTCAGAGATTGTGAAGTTTAGACTGGAGCAGAGCACTAATTTAGACTCAACTAATACAGTGGTGTTGGTTACAAAGGCTCTTGTTACTATACTTTCTAAATCGTCTGGCTTTGTATTTAAACAACTACAGAGTATGGGCCCTTTACAACCTGTTGTGTATCACATGGAGCAAAATTGTCAAACAGGGTCTACTGTCTTCACCTTTACTAAAACCGGCCAGAAACAAATGACTGATACTCAGGTTACAATGAAAACATCTGTGTTAGATACTTCAAACAAACAGCTTGTTAAACAACATATCATGTCTTTAGCCACAGCACCTCCTACTGTCCAAGAAATGATTACATTTCCATGTGATCCATGGACTCCACAGAAGGCATTGCAGGGGGCTGGTTGGCAACGATCTTCAGGAGGCATTTGGGTTCTTGACTCAAACTGGGATTCCCCATTTCCTCTATCACAAGCTTCTCCAAAGTGGAAGCCACATGGTTTGGTACAGCCTACACATGGAGACCTTCCTCAGATAGGAAAGGCAGTTCCTACTGCATCTACAGTTTTGAATCCCTCAACTACCCTCCTTGGGGGGCAGTGGGGAATATAAAATTTTCACAGGATTTTCCATCTTTACAAACTCACGAAACTCATGCTGGAGAACTTCCTTTTCTGCAGCAGGACACAGTAGATACAGACACTGATAACAAACCACTAATAGCTTGACAGAAGATACCAGGAGAAAGGACTACTGTGTGACTGAACTTCTCTACTGGGACTATATTGCCCTCTTTCCCTCCTCTCCACTCCCCCACCCAAAGCTAGTTCTATTTTTATAGGTACAGGATTTGATTGACAACAGGAACTTCCTGTTTAGGGGCAGGAAGTGAGTGATCACAGAACCACCAAGGACCCACCATCCTAGAAAGGCAAGAGTAGCTCTCTGGCCCCCTCTAGCTGCTGGAGGTCTGCCTCTGAACAAGTAAGTGGTCTACTGAGAAATATAGGATATTCTTGTCTCAGAACAGGACAATCAGGAGCTTAAAGGGCACACAGGCAGAAAGTAAGGAGAGAGAGAGAAAAAACAGAGGAAAGAGTAAGGATTGCATACAGTTAAGGGGCCAGAAATAAGACATGATTGGAGTGGTGCAGTGCAGTGGCTGTGAAGCAGCAGTCTTCTGGGAGATGTTCTGGAGGATGCGGTGTTGTCCCATCTGCAGGCACCTCTCTGGGCTGAGGGAGGAGGTTGCTCATCTCCAGGCTGAGTTGGCCAGGATTTGTGGGACCTCATCTTCCATCCAGGGACCACCAGTGCCACTGCCGTTGCCTCAGAGGTTGCCAAGAAAGAGGAGCGGTTGGACCACAGTGGGCTCAGGGAGGGTGAGGGTGGTGGAACAGAGGCACACCCTCCATTTGTACCTCTCCACAATTCCTATGCCATTCTGGCAAAGTGTGGTTCCTCTGTGGAGGCACCTACAGTGGAGGCCAAGGAAGATGCTGGGAACTTCCACAAAGGAGACCCACAGGAGGGTGGCAGGGGACCCTGCAGGGGAAGGAAACAACTCCTGGTGGGGACTCCATTGTTAGGAAGGTAGAACTGGGCAAGGAAGGAGAGAGGTAAGGTGCCTGCCTGGTGCCATAGCTTGGAGGGACAGGGCAGAATCCTCAGGATTGCTGGAGTAGCTGCACAGGGAGGGAGCTGGATGTCATTGTCCACCTAGGGACAAATGACCTGGCTAAGAAAGGGATTAGAGAAGTGCAGGAAGAGTTTGTGGAATTGGGAGGGGCCTTGGTCAAGCAGCACGCATCGGTAACTTCTCGGAGGTGCTACCCATCTATGGCATAGGAGAGGCTAGGGTGTTCCGCACCATGGGATTCAATCAGTGGTTGAAAACTGGTGTGTAGCTCAGGGATTTGGCTTCATTGGGGACTGGGGTCCACCTGGAGTGATACAAGCCTATACTGGCATGATGGGCTGCATCTGTCCGGGAGGAACAGGATCCTAGGTGATAGGTTTAAATGCTTCATTGGCAAGCTTTTAAACTAGCCAAGGGGAGAGCACTGGAAAGGAGCAGGAAAATCCTAGCCCCCAAAAATCACGGTAGTAAGTGTGGCAAACACCAACATGGAGGTGTCGATAGGAGAAGGGCAGGGTAAATGGAGAAAGTGACAAAGGCAAGAAGGACAGGGATGGGGAAAAAGGAGGTAAGACCATCAGGAAATGGAGGGTAATGAGCACCAATGCCCGTAGTCTGGGCAACAAGCTCCCTGAACTGGTGGCCTTAATGGAAGAGGGATGCCTGGATATCGTAGCAGTCACAGAAACATGGTACACAGAGAACCATGACTGGGATGTTAACATACCAGGGTACATAACTTACAGGAGAGACAGGCAAGGGAGAAGAGGGGGGAGGAGTAGCTCTCTATGTAGAGGAAGGGATAAAAGCAACTGAACAAAAGAGTAAACAGGGAGGAGAGGAGAGGAGGCACTGTGGGTCACCTTGGAGACTGGAAAGGGCACCACAATCTGCACAGGGGTTGTGTACAGACCCCCATGTCAGGGGCAAGGAATGGACAAGGATATGATGGAAGGCATTCTTAGAATGGCAGAGAAAGGGGGAGATACTGTTGATGGGAGACCTGAATATGCCGGATGTTAACTGGAGCACATTTGCTGCAGCCACATCCAAGAGCAGGGCCATTCTTGATGCCCTACAGGTGGCAGGCATTAGACAGCTAGTTTTGGAACCCACTCGTGAGGGAGCAATCTTAGACCTCATGTACTCTCAAACGGGGCAGTGAGAGGATCTCAGATCTAGAAGTGGGTTGCCATCTGGGACAAGTGACCATCAGACAGTGTGGTTCACGTTAAACTCAGCTACAGAGTCAAGCCATACAAAAGTGAGGGCACTGGACTTTGAGGAGGGCTGACTTTGGCAAGATGGAAGAGTGCCTCAGAAAAGCACTAGCAAACAGGCTAGAAGGAGTGTGGAGCAACAATGGGGAATTATCAAAACTGCCATCACAGAGGCAACAAGCCTTGGTGTGAAGCAAATAAACAAATCAAAATGAAAGAAAAAGCCACTATGGTTCTCAGAGAGGTGGCTGTAAAGTCAGGAGAAAAAAGATAGCATTCGGAAGTATAAGAAACACAGAAGGAGCAGGACAGAGCTGTACCAGTTAAGGCAGAAAGAAGCAGGGAGGAAGTCAGAATAGCAAAGGCCCAAACTGAGAAAAGATAGCCAACTCAGTTAAGAAGGGGGATAAAACCTTTTATAGGTACATCAGCGAGCGTAGAAAGACAAAGGGAGGGATAGTGAGGCTGAATAGAATGAACAGTGGGTGGGCAGAGGGGGACAGTGAAAAAGCAGGAATACTGAACGAATATTTCAGCTCAGTATTCACAAAAGAGGAGGGGGAAGTGCCTAATCCAATTAACAGAAGCACTCTTGATAGGGGGGTCGATCCCAGTCCTTTCACAGAAGAAAGGGTTCTGCAAGAACTCCTAAAACTGAAGGTGGACAAAGCAATGGGTCTGATGGAATTCACCCAGAATTCTAAAAGAATTAAGGAAGGAACTAGTGAAACCACTGGCTACTCTTTTTAATAAATCATGGGAGGATGGTGTGGTACCCGAGGACTGGAGGAAGGCGGATGTGATTCCCCTTCACAAAAGTGGGACCAAGACAGAGGCAGGAAACTACAGACCTGTCAGTCTGACCTCTGTGGTAGGGAAAGTGATGGAGTCACTTCTGAAGGAAAGAATAGTTGAGTACCTAGAGGTCAGTGGAGCACAGGATCCAAGGCAGCATGGGTTCACAGCGGAAGGTCATGTCAGACAATATATTTCTTTGACTGGGTGACCAAAGTAGTAGACCAGGGAGGGGCTGTGGACATGGCCTACCTAGACTTTAGCAAGGCATTTGACACAGTCCCACACAAAGTTATTAGTCAAATTAACCAGCCTGGGAGTGGGTCCCAGGGTGGTAGCCTAGATAAAACATTGGCTGGACAACAGGACACAGAAGGTAATTGTAAATGGAGTCACTCTGAAGAAAGGGCGGTTACTAGTGGGTACCGAGGGTTCAGTATTGGGTCCAGTCCTTTTAATGTCTTCATCAGTGACATTGCAGAGGGACTGGAAGGAAAAGTATGCCTTTGCAGATGACACAAAGATCTGCAACAGGGTTGATACACAAGGCGGCGTGGAAAGGATGAAAAGGGACTTGGCAAGGTTGGAGAAATGGTCAGACGTATGGCAGCTAGGGATTCAATGCAAAAAGTGCAAAATAATGCACCTGGGAAACAAGAACCCAGGGGAAGAATATGCAATGGGTGGGGAGGTAGTAACAACAACAAAACAGGAAAGGGACCTGGGGGTAATCATATCAGATGACCTTAAGGTTAGCAAGCAATGTGAGAAGGCAGTAGGGATGGCCGGGGGTATACTGGGATGTATAGGGAGAGGCATCAGCAGCAGAAAACAGGAAGTTGTTATCCCTCTGTACAGACAGCTGGTGAGACCCCATCTGGAATACTGTGTCCAGTTCTGGAGACCCCATCTCCGCAAGGACATAGACAGGATAGAGGCAGTCCAGAGGAGGGCAATTAAAATGGTGCAGGGTCTGCAAGAGAAGCCGTATGAGGAGAGACTAAAGGAGCTTAATATGTATACCCTTGAGGAAAGAAGGGAGAGGGGACATGATAGAAACTTTCAAGTACCTCAAAGGAATCAACAAAATCCAAGAGGGTAGCATCTTTCAGAAAAGAACTTGCAAGAACAAGGGGGACACAATTTAAAGATAGAAGGAGGGCGGTTCAGGGGCAATGTGAGAAGTATTATTTCACAGAGAGGGTAGTGGATGCATGGAACAGCCTTCCTGAGGAAGTTGGGGTCTAAAACTGTGGGAGAATTCAAGAATGCATGGGACAGACATAAGGCAATTCTTGTGGGGGGCAGGAAGATATAGGCTGTTGGTTAACTAGGATCTGCGGCCTATCCTGTAGTTAGAGAAATGGGCAGACTAGATGGGCCTAGCGGTCCTTATCTGCCGTCAAAGTCTATGTTTCATTATTATTTGATTTATTTTCTTAAATTAAAAAGGAAGCTGCTCCCTGAAGGAATGCTGTGCGTGTCCGTTATAAAGGGGGTTTGAAAGATAGGCCTGATAGGCATTACGTTGGGAAGCTTCTTTTAAAAGATACATTACATTTCACTCCACAAGAAGTTTTTGATTTTATGACTATTTCCGGGGAGGATAATTTTGATGTAAGTTTTCAAACAGTGTATGCATTAGACTTATTCTGGGGGAGATATGGGCAGGTTAAATTTTCCCCTATATGGACTCCTTTCATAGTAATCCCCTCGACAAAACACGTTGTGAAATATGTCACCGTGATGTTCAGAAATGAAGGGGTTCACATAGATGATATTGCTTACTGGATTTCACAGAAGTGTGAGGTATTGGGGGAACCAGAGGCCATACTTGATAGTGAACTGTTTTGGACAGGTGGTTGGAAGTACAAGGTAAAGCTTAGACAGAATGAAACTGGCATTGAACATATTCCAAATTCTTTTTTATTAGGCAGAGACCGGGTGGCGGGGTGTTTTTATGCAGGACAACCACACGCATGCTACAAATGTGGCTCTCGGACCAATCTCTCAAATTCATGTGATAGGCCTAGATGCAATAATTGTGGGGAAATAGATCACATTACAGTGCAATGTGCTAATCACACAAGGTATGATCTTTGTGAAGAATACGGCCATGTGCTTGGGAATTGCCCATGGGCAGCTCGGAATAAAGCATCCTGCCTCAGTCCTGAACTTCTTATTCAGCAAGGGCAAGATTCGACTAATGCAGATGTTGTGCATGGGTCAGCCCCCCCTCCGGACTTCCCGCCCTCCCCTCGAGCCTAAGGTTGTTGATCTTACCTTGCTATCAGAGGACCCATCAGTTCAACCAGCAATACCGCTATCTAAACTGAGTCCACCATTAATCCTTGAATCTTTGGTCCCAGTGTATTATACTGACCCAGTCGAGGGAGAGGAAGGAAAGCATGGTCAAATTACTCAGGATTCTTTGCCTCATAGAATGTCTTCTAGGTTTCAGAAGACAATACCTCCCTACCCCCATTCCAACCCCCCCACAACCCCTTCCCCTGGTATCCCCAATATCTCTTTCTTCCCCCTTCCTTCCCCCGGTGAAACAAATAATTCTTACTCTGCTTTATTTACATCCTGGGGAGATTCTGAAATGGAGGTGAGGGATTTTGACTCTCAGAAATCCATTATGGGCCCGGTGGTGCTGAGGGTTGAGGCGCTGGATGCCACACCTCGTAGCACACTGACGACCCGGGTTCAGGAGCAAGCCCGGGTCGACGGGGGTCGGCGGGGAGGGAGAAGGATTGAGCACCCAATGGCTGCTCTCCTTCTCCGGGGGGTGAGACCCTCTGCCATGATACCACCACCTGTTGGGGAAGCTCAGGGTGGTTGGTGCAGTTGAAGAGAGCTGGTTGCGAAAAGGAAGACATTGGCAGAGGGCTGGCTTCGACGTGTGCCTCCATGCACACCGGCAGCCTTGCGCCTCATTGCACACCGACATCGGGGAACAATTGGGGCTTGGGGGACAGGACCTATGAGAAGAGGCTCGAAGAGCTAAATATGTACACATTGGAAGAGAGAAGGGACCGGGGGGACATGATAGAGGTCTTCAGGTACATGAAGAGGGTAAATGGGGGAGGAACAGTCAGGGTGCTTCGAAGGAAGGAGGAAGGGGCCATTAGAGGGCATGGGTGGAAGCTGGAGGGGGGAAGATTCAGGGGAGAAAGGAGGAGGTGCTACTTCACTGAGAGGGTGGTGGAGCCATGGAATGCACTACCTAGGGGCTGGTGGAGGCAGAGACAGTGGAGGGTTCAAGGGGTGGGACAGGGAAGGGTTCTGGAAGCAAAATCCAATGCAGCAAGAATATCCGGAACTGGGAAGGGAGAAGCCAGAGAAGGCGAGGGGGACAGCAAGGTCAGCACCCAGGGTGGGGGCTGACCAAACGAGCAGACACGAAAGACCGTTAGGCCTATTCTGCTGGCATTTTAGTATGTTAGTAACAAGCAGGAGGAAAAAGCCCTTCAGCCTACCTGGATGACGTCCCTCAGAGCCAGTCTCACCACCCGCTGACTGATCAGGGCAGACCTCGCTGTACAGCTCACTGCAAGGACAGAGGAGGTAAGATGGGAACCTCTCCTTGCCCCGCCCAGGGGATAATCTGGGCCATCAATGGTGGTCTGATGGCAGTGAGTGTGGTACTCTAGGGGCAGACCCTAAGTGTCGGTAGGGTTGGGAAGGTGATACTCCTTGGGGACTGAAGGAGTGGAAGGTTGAGGGACAGTGAAAAACAGGTGGGGAAAATAAGAAGTAGAAAAAAAAAAAGAAATCCGTTATGGAACAGGGGTCTTGCTCAGTGGAGCAATGGGCATATAAGGAGAAGAAAAAGAAAAAAAGGAAAACAAAATAGCTGGTTTCATTTAGATCCCCTTTTCAAAAAATGAATGGCTTTAGGCACTTTGAGGTCAGTAAATGTTCACGGTTTATTAAATCCAGTCAAAAGACAGGCAATATTTCAGTATCTGCAGGATGCAAAATTGGATATTAGTCTGCTTCAGGAGACTTAGATGTAAACAGAAGAACAAATTTAGAATTTTAAGAAGGAATGGGTTTGGGGTCCTTCCTATTGGCTCTTTGGCCTGGAAGCTGCTGATGGGGTGGGAATTTTGTTTCACTCCTATTCATTCACTTTACATAAATTGATAGACTTGGTTCCAGGGAGGGCTTTCATTTTGGATGGTGTTTGGAAAGGTATTGATTGTCACTTTATTAATGTCTACAACTCACAAAAGAAAGCAGAGAAGGTTTGCCATATGCAGTTAATCCAGCCTTTTTTGGTTACAAATTATAAAGTTTTTCTCTGTGGAGATTTTAATTGTAGCATTGTTTAAAATAAAAAACGGAAAAAGGAAGAAGGAAAGAAAGTATATTGTGATTCTAATGCTTTGGCACAAATGGTTGGCACAGCTGGCTTAGTTAATTGCCATGATTATCATATAAAAGGCCACAAATTTATTTTTATTAAGAATAAATATACATACACTATTGATTACGTGTTTATTTCCCTGAATCTCCCAAAGGGGCATTATCTATTACTCCAGTTGAATTTTCAGACCACCTCATGTTAACACTCTCTTTTACTCAAATGGTTAGCCATCCAGCTAAGACTGGTAGGTGGAAATTTAACACCTCTTTTTTATCTGATCAATAGTTCTTTGAGACATTGCTGCTTTGATATCAGTTAGACTATCGGTGGAGTTTTTATATACTGATAAAGGGGACTGGTGGACCGATACGAAACAAGACATTAAGGCTTGGTTTATGAAGTATGGCAAAATACGGGGAAATAAAAATGTTTTAAAATACTCATCTCTTAGGCAACAGTTGCAAAGACTGTATACTCGGGCTAATATTTCCACATAAGATTATACACCTCAAATTATTGCTGTAAAAAAATGAAATGAACAAGTATCAACAGGATAGAGCTAAGATACTTCAGGCAATGCTGCACAACGGCACTCAAAAGACTCCAATAGGAGACCCCTTTTCTGCATGTAAAACTCTTCGTGACAGAATGAACATGGATTTTTTAATCTCCCCAGAAGGGACAAGGGTTAGTTTATTAGAGGGATTAGAAGAGTTCATAAAGAAACACTATGACTCTCTTTAACCACATAATCCTATACAAGAGAGTGACATTCTGACATTTTTACAGTCCTTACATAGTCCTAAATTTCCAACTGAGCTTACAAACCTACAGACCCCTATTACTAAGATGGAAATTTTACAGACTATTAATTCACTGTCTAACAATACTGCGCCTAGGTTAGATGGTATCTCCCATTTATTCTATAAATCCTTCTGTCAACTTATTGCAATTGGCCTAGAAATAGTGTATGTGTATTTTTTTAGTTCTAATTTGATTCCTTCTTCCTTTACAGAAGGTTTGTTACTCTACCTTTACAAAAAGGGAGAAAAATCTAGTTTAAAAAATTGGAGGTCTATTGTTCTGTTAATACAGATTATAAAATTCTGGCTCATATTCTAAATGACCATCTCCAGAGATATGCTTCACTGGTGATTTCTCCCCAACAGTATTGTGGGCTTCTGGATAGGAGAATTCAGCATGCTCTGATGATTGTTCGAGATGTTATAGAATACTGTAATCTACTAGGATTACCACGGTGTGTGGTTGCAGCCGACCAAGAAAAGGCTTTTGACAGGGTCTATCATCCTTACCTGTTTTTGGTCCTAAAAGCATATAAGGTTCCATCAGCTTGCATAACACAATTGAAGTTGCTATATTCTAAATTTTTAGCACGTCCTTTTCTCGGGAGACAGGTTGGTACTGGGTTTGAGGTACATTTAGGGGTCCAACAAGGATGCCCTTTAAGCCCTCTACTGTATGTTTTCTCACTTGATCCTTTGCTCAGACACACTATGGTACAGCCTAAATGGATGGGTTTATCAGGCTCAGGTATCCAGCAGCCTTTATACATTCAGGCATATGCAGATGATATTTGTGGGGTTTTTTTGTATAAAGATCAGGTTATTTTTTTTTTTTGGAGGCACTTTATCATTATCAGCTGGTGTCTAATGCTAAACTGAATATAACTAAAAGTAAAGGGCTCGTTATAGGACCTGGGGCCTCGGCTCCTGTTTTGGTATCTGGCATATCCATTTCACATGAACCAACTGAGGTATTAGGCATTATTGTTGGGTCTCATAATCTTCCTGAAGAAAACTGGAAAAAGTCAATTCTTAAAGCAGAGATTAGGATTAATAGATGGAAACAGTGGAAGCTTTCTAAAGTACAAAGAACTTCGATTCTGAAAAAAAATATTCTTCCACTTTTACAGTATGTGGCCATGATTTACCCTTTGCCAGTACAATCTGAGACTAGACTTTATAGCATATGTTTTCAAATGTTATGGAGTAGTAAATTAAATCCAATTAAGAGGTGTTATATGTATTTGGGGATCAAGGAAGGAGGCCTTGGTATGATAGACCCTGTTGTTTTTTACATACATTATTTTTTAAACACACGGTATAGATGGCTTTGACTGTCACTCCGAATATACATCATTCTTGTTCAAGGCAATCTTTAGATAGATACTTACAAATGTGGACAGATTTATCACCTAAACTGCACCCCCAAATCCATATTCCCTCTTATTTTAAACCAGTCACACAAAAATTGTATAAATGGGGTGTGACTAAAGCTGTTATATTGACTAATGCTAATAGATGATTATATCTGGACATTATGTCCAAAATATATCCTTTAGAACCATGTCTTAAAAATTGTCCTACAGCTGACAATCCTTTACTCCTTAGACATCTTACTAATCCCAGGGTACCCCATAAAATGTGGGAGAATCTATGGCTTACGGTTTATGGTAAATTAAACATCAGGGGGATTGCTAAACACAAAATTCTAGAAGAAAGAAATTGCCCATATATGGAATGTATAGCGGTGACTGAAACTATGGAACATTTTCTTTTGGAGTGTTCATATGTGACAGCATTGTGGAAATATTGAGCTGCCAAATGGAAGATGAGTTGGCTTCAATGTTTAACTTATGACATTCTGGTTCTCTGGAAATATGACAGAAAACTTAGACTTTACCATCCAGATACACTTGTACTCTTTTTCTGTTGCATTAGATTTTATTTGTGGCAAGCAAGATGCCAATGGGTGCTACAACAACAGAGAATGCTGTAAGACTGTCTGAGTAATTTAGTTTCAACTGAATTAGGTCAAATTTTTCTAAGAGATCACAAAATATTATTCCTCACAACAGGTGATGCGCTGATGGAAGGGATTCAGTTACTTTATTAAATATAAATGAGAGGGTTGTGATTGTCTTTTTTCCTTTTAAAATGCCCTTATTTTGTTTCAAGTTATAGGGTTTTTTTCCTTTTATTTGAGTGATTTTCAATCTTTCATGCCTGTTGTTTTTTTTTTTATTAATGATTGTGACCGTGTTTTTAGTATATGTGTTTTCAATAACATTTCCCCTACTCTTTTCGATAAGTGCCATGGTGTCTTTAACATCCACCTGAACTACCACCAATCCAGGCAGATGGAACCTTGATTTAATGTCTCATCTGAAAGATGGGCACCTCAGAAGTGCAGCACCCCTCTCATGCTGCACTACAGTGTCAGTACTGGGATATTAACCCAAGTACCAGATGTGGGAACTGAACCCAGAGACCTCTGATCTTCCAGCCTCAGAGGTAAGTGTGCTACCTACTGAGCCACTGACACTGACAATTTACTCTCAAGACCTCAGGTGAATGGCATCTCAAGTTAGCAGCCCTCCTAAATACATACAGTTCAGCACTAGTCATTATTGGTAACATTTGAATAGGCATTTGTAGTACAAAATGAGTTGTATAATGTATTACAATACAAATTAGCATAGTTTGAGGAGGAAAATGAACATAATGAGTGTGGGAGAGACTTGTATGTAAAGACCTGTAATTTTACTTCCATATTCCCCCCTTTGCTTACCCCTCATACACTGCTTGGCTCTCACCACTATTGGTTATGTGGAATATTCTCTGGCTCCTCACCTTAGCCTATTTTGGGTAACCAACTATTTTTTGGCATCTGTGCTTGTATTGATATTTGAGTTTCTACTTTATTTAGCTGTTAATGTGCACATTGTATGTCTTTATCGTTTCACCCTACTGTTCATGTTCCTGAATTGTACCTCCAACTATATTCCCACGCTGTAAATTTGTCACTGTTATTTAGTTCAAAAAATCTGGGCATGAGGAGGATAGAGAGGTGTTCACAAAGGCATCTAGGGAGGTGACCAGGACAGTCAGGGCAGCCAAGGCAGCAAAGGAGCTGAAGTTGGCTCAGGGGATCAGAGCGGGGTAAAAGAGGTTCTTTAAACACATAAAGGAGAAGAGGAGTTGTAGACATGACATTGTTAGAATGAAGAGAGGGGGGATTGGTGGAACAAGAAGAAGAACAGGCAGTGGCACTCAATGAGTACTTCTGCTAGGTGTTCATGAAAGAAAGGAATGGCCCAATACTGCAGGGGAAGGGGGCAAGGATGGAGGGGGCAGAAATAACAGATGGGTTCATCCAAGAGGCTAGAGTTCTGAAGGACCTTAAAGCCTTGCAGTTGGACAAGGCTCCAGGACTGGATGGTGTACACCCAAGGGTTCTGAAGGAACTGGCAGAAGTGTTAGCAGGCCCTCTGATGGACCTGTTCAACACCTCCTTGGAGACAGGGAATGTACCCAGGGACTGGAAGATGGTTCACGTGGTGCCCCCTTTACAAGACTGGACCCAAGGATCAACTGGGCAACTACAGACCAGTGAGCTTGACTTCCATAGTGAGGAAGTTGATGGAAACCATTCTGAAGGAGAGGTTGCTAACCTTTCTCGATAGTAATGGTCTACAGGATGAGAGACAGCATGGGTTTGTCTCAGGAAGATCATGCCAAACTAACCTGATCGACTTCTTCAACTGGGTCACTAGGGAGGTTGACAAAGGCCACGCTGTGGATGTCCTGTAGCTGGACTTCAGGAAGGCTTTCAACTCGATGCCCCACGGGAGGTTAATGAGCAAGCTGAGGGACATGGGGGTGGGGGAGAAACTGGTGGGGTGGGTAGAAAGCTGGTTGCAGGAAAGACAACAGAGGGTAGTTGTAAAGGGGGAGACATCCAAGCCAATGAGAGGGGGTACTGCAGGGTTCAGTGCTGGACCCTGTTTTGTTCAATGTTATAATTGGAGACACTGCAGGGGGGGATCAAGAGTAAAATCATCCTGTATGCAGACAACACTAAGATTTGTCCAAAAGTAGACAATGAAGAAGGGAGGCAGGCACACAGGGAGGATCTAGTTAAACTTAAACACTGGTCTAGGGAGTGGCAGTTGGGGTTTAACACTAGGAAGTGCAAGGTCATGCACCTCGGAGCAAGAAATCCCAGAACCAGCTACTGGCCGGGGGGAGTGCAGGTAACAGCTTCAGAGGAGGAAAGGGAGCTTGGGGTAATAGTCACAGGGGACATGAAGGTATCAGCACAGTGTAGGAGGGTGGCAGCAAGGGCAAATAGGATGCTGGGGTGCATTGCCAGAGGGATCACCTCTAGAAAGGAGGAGGTCATTCTGCCCTTGTATAGATCACCGGTGAGGCCACACGTGGAGTACTGTGTGTAATACTGGTGCTTATACCTCAAAAAGGATTTAAGATTACTTGAGTGGGTGCAGTGCAAGGCTACAAAAATGATCATGGTGGCTTTCTGTTTTTTTTTCTCGTTCGTGTTTGGCCCCCTCCTCGACATGCACCCCTCTGGAGTTAACAATCCTTAGTCGGGGGGAAGGGGAGTGCTGTATTTTACTATGTAATTGTTTGACCTGGTGTTCTGTTCTCTTTTTATGCATAACTGGACATTTGTGTAAATGGGCATTTTTGCTCACATACCTATAAGTATAAAATAAAGATTGATTGATTAAAAACTGGACTGACAAACCTGAACCACAGCAGTTCTTTAAAAATCCAAACTGGCCAGACTATGTGCAACTTGTACAAATACTGCTGGTCTTGTCACTCTGGTTGCACTGTTCAGTCTGACTTTTACATATCTGGTACACTCCTGGAAGTCTGTTTTTCAATCCTTCCTTGGCATCGTTGAAAACTTGAACCATCAGAACCAGACCAGATCATTTGGAATGAGTGGATCAGCAATATTTGTACAAGCTGTGCCCAGTCCAGATTTTACATCTCTGGGTCTGGTGATCTGGTTTTTACCCATACCCCACTGCATGTGGCTTAGTGACATACTGCACAGATGGATGTAGAGTCTAACCCAGTGAAGGCTGAAGTTTCAGGAAACTATTATGCTAAAAATACCAAGACTCACTCAATTTCTGATGATCCCCTATCCCCAAGTCACACTTAGTCCTCTGCCAAAGTCATGCTTAGATATTGGTGCCTCTACATCCACACCATTAAAGTGTTAATGCCATCATGCATCTCCTGCTGCCATGAGCTTCCCCTCCTTGAAGTCTCATTTTGCTTGTGGCTGCCCCCCCAGGTAATTTTCCAGGGAGCAGCTCTTTACATAACATCAACTAAATTACTGCTCAGCTCCTTATTTTTAAACATTTTGTTGAGGCATTTTTGTTTTAGTATATCCATGGACAGAGAAAATGAATTTATAAAAGAAACCAAATACCCCATTTATCAGTTCATTTAATTAGAATACAGCATGTTATGAACTGATCAGATTCTATGTGTCACTTCATAACCTAAGTCAAACAAATATGAGACACACACATGCCTACCTACTTGCAAGTGAAGCAAATGTGTTTACTATCATTCATTTGTAAACACCTATAATCACAAATTGCAGGTTAAGAACACAGTGCTGTATAAAATAATAACTAAAACACAACTGGTTATTTTGGTGCATTGAATATATTATTAACAAATATTTGGAAAAATAAATGTATACATCTGCAAGATTATATACATTAAATGTTTCTTCTACAAAAAGAAAAAACTGCAACAGGCACCAACATCTTGCACTGTTTTCTAAAGTATACAGCATGTTCAGCAGCGTGTTACTTTCTCCATGGAGAAACAGACAGAGTTGAAATTTTAATAATATAACAGACAAGTAATCAATTAAGCAATAAGGCATGACGAGGTGTGTGTTATTGTCTAATAACGTCACTGTGAGGTGGATTGAAGCATGAGGCAAAGCCAAGTGCTTCCACCACCCCAGGAGTGATGTTATTAGACAAGAACACACACCCTAGAGTGCCTCATTGTTATTATACAATGGTGCATTTAAAAAATAGAAAAAAAAATAAAAAATGAGAAAAACATTTTTTTGGCTTTTTTTTCCTTCATTTTTTCTGGTGAAGGCATATGTTTAAAGAAAAAAGTCCACTATAGTTTTTCACCAGTAGGCAGAGCTGCTCTCTATATAATGCTGATTTCCTAGGGCTGTACATCTTCTCTGTCTTGTTTCAGAGATGTTTCTGCAGTGAGGGTTTACAGTAACGGCCCCCCCCAACATTTCCTGAACTGTTGACCCAGACTGCTGAACTCGGCTGCATTTTGTGTTTTCTTGTTTTGTTTTTTTTCCGTTGCTGTCACCATTATGAAGCGTGCTCGTGGTGTGCTTAGCTCTCTTTAAAAGGCACCGTGTTGTAGTCATGGACATGGTTTGTAATACCTGAGTTCAGACAAGAGAGGGATCGAGAAAGGTTTCGTGGAATATCTTGCCTTTACATTGTGGTACAGGTCAGACTTTTACAGGTGAGATTGAAAGAAATGGCAAAATTTGTCATTTGTGGGGTTTCGCTGCTGGTGATCTCCAGTGATGGTCACGTGGTGGGCAGTTTTGCTTTCTAGATCCATTTCAGCGTTTATTGAAACCAAAACTGACTGTAGAATGTGAAATGTTGTTTTACAGAAAACTGGGGATTTGTCTGAAAAAGAAAGGGACAGAATGTTTGTGGGGGGCTGTGGGCTGAAATTGTTTACAGCAGTGTCCTGGATCAGTGGCAATGAGTGGATAGGAGACATGATTTCACAGAGTGTCATTCGATCATGTGTGTGCCTGGACTTCATACAGTGATGTTATTGTCTAGTAACATCACTGTTCCAGGCACACACTGACCAATCAGAGTAAAGGAAATTTCCTTGCCATTGTATAATAAATGTCAGGTACTAGCGTCTCCCCAGAACTGCCTGCCTGAGAAAATGAAGTTGGCATATTATTTGGGAACAAGCATCACTGGAACTCTTTGCTATGGAATGTCTTACAAAGTAGCAGAATGATTGCCATTAGGATGGAGGTGTCAAATGGCTTAATGAGGTGTTCATAGGGCTGAGGCACAGCAGAGCTTATTTGTTATACAGAAAGCTCCAGAAAGTGTTTCACCCATGCTACTTCCAATAGCTTTGTATGATGTCTACTATTCATTGGTAACCTGACACAAAATGACTGCCAGAAGATAATGAGTGAACTGTCTGTGTTGCTAACTGTAATATAGAATGTCTGAGACTCTGCTGAGGGAGGGCTCAATATAGTGCAGTGGTTTAAGGCTCTGAGCTGCAAATCTGGTGACATCCAGCAGACCAGACCTGGGTTTGAATCCCACAGCTTCCACTTGTATACTGTGTGACCCTGAGTAAGTCACTTAACTTTCCTGTTCTCCCAAGTCACACCTGTAAGAAAGCTTTCAGCTTAATGTGCTACTCCTGGTTAAACAAAAAAAAACAACTCCTCAAGCCAGAGGAAATGCAGTGCTTTCCTGCTCCTGTACATACACAGGCAGTGTAGTAATGCAGCTTCAGCGGAGGACTCTATTTTTAACACTTATCATGTTGTTTGGTAGCAAAAATGACATCATCTCTTTTCTGAATGCAAAACATCTGCGGGGCCACACCCACTGCATTCCTAAGGTTAAAACGCATTTTGGCAAAGCAGCCATAAGTCACTCTCTCCCTGTCCTCTGGAATAACTAGCAAAAACCCTAAAAATTGTACTAGCAGTGAAAATACCTCACTTTAAAAATCTTTTTGCAAGGGCGTTTAAGGAATCTTGCAACTGTTTTCACTAATTAATCACTATGGTACTCCTTCCGACAGTTACACTCCTATTCCCAAATCATCTTATCCACTATAGAAATTGCATATTTTTTTAATGTGTGTTATTTATACATTGTATATATGTACCCCTCTTGTGTTCTAATGTATATCACGTGTATTCTGTAACTTAATTGAAGCACTGTATCTCTTGCCTTGTGTGCTTTGCATCATATTCCTTATTCTTGCCTTGTATTTGTTCCAGTACCTGACCCAGGTCCACCTTGTAAATGAATTATCTCAATGGTGTTTCGCCTGGATAAAAAGAGATTAATTGACTGTTTGTAAAAAAAACATGGTTACAAAAACACAAACAACCACTAAATACAAATGCATTCATTTTTTGCCTACTGTGGTGAAGCACCAGGGTATTGGCCCTCCACTGGTGATTGGCAAGCGTCTTACACCCTGTATACTATATCTGTTGGTGTTGCCAGTTTTGGCAGTAAATGAACTACACCACATTGAAGGGATCTGATATACAGACTGTTTGTTTCCCTTTCTTGTGAGTGCATTTTAAATGTGTGTCTGAAATCTAATATCTGTGGGGGTTAACCACCCCATTCAGACACACCACCCAGATGTTAATTGCAGTGCAGTTATTTCTTTGGGAACTGACACATAACAAAAGCTGGGAAAGGTAAAGTATCTGGGTTATCTAGCCCTCACTAAAAGACACTTTCATGGGTCATGCGTGCCTCGTATGTAGTTCTTACATGTTCATCTTGTCTGTTTGATGTTTTAAAAAAAGAACAGTTTTTACTTCAGTTTTTTATTTGCTTGATCCCAAATGCATTAATAATAAACAGACATTTTTTAAACTGATCTGTAGCAGAGGTGGGCAGCTGGGGAGTGAAGCGTTGGTGTCTGAATCAAACAATAACTGATACTCTGTTCTTTCATCTTAGTTAACAAGCGTGAGTTCAATTAGTGATCAAGAAAAGAGATGTTCAGATGATTGATGTCAGAAGTAAAAGGATGAAAGATAAAAGAAGATGCAATGATTCCTGAGCTATTTAGCATCACTATGAAACTAATTGTGTTGCTAAAAGAAAATCAGTAGACTCACATCCTCTTAGGCAGGAGTAGGCAATACAATGCAGAATTTATATAGTTCCTAGAATTTATAAAGTATCTCACAGTAGTTTAAAAAGAATGAGTTAGATACTAGTACCATGCTAAACAACATCCCACATGGACAGTTATGGCAGAGAGCAAAAGCTGTCTGGGACACTGGGGATATCCTCAACTCTATTTCAACAGCGTCATGTGATCTTTAGCTTCATCTTGGTCAGCCATCACAAAAATGGCCACAAGGAACCTTGATTTAACAAGAGCCCTTGACTTCTATGTCATCCTAAGGATGACACCTCCTAGTAGCAAAGCACTCCCAAGCAATGCAGTATCAGGTGTAACTGCCAAGTGTGGGACTTAAACCCATAACATAATGTCAGAGGTGAGGCTGTACCAATTAAAAGAAATGTCTAAGAGTTCAAATTGGGCTTTAATTAACTAACACAATATTTCATTACCTGGCCTTTGCAATAGTCTTTAGGGCTCAAAAGCATAATGTTTGATGTAGTCCCCCTTGGGAGGGAAGGGACTGTGAATTGGCCCGAAGAGACATCCAGCTGATCCCTTCCACTTCCTGGTGTGCCAGCTGCACCCTGAATGCAGATGTTTTGTGATGTTTAACCAGGGAGAGCACAGAGCGTGCTCCATGTAAGTCTATGAGGTAATTGTAATACTTTGTTTTATATATGTTAACAACCCCTTTCATATAAATGTAAGCCACTTTTCAACTAACAAGGGCCAGCACACTGAGAAGTGGAAGCAATCGTCTGGATGTTTCCTTGGGTCAGTTTATGATCCCTTCCTTCCTTTCTTCCTTCCCAAAGGGAACTACATCAAATATTATGCTTGGGAGCCCCAAAGAGTATCACAAAGGCATGGTCATGAAATATTATAAGTTAATAGGGCCTTCGAGGGGTGTCTGTTATGGTATAAGAGACACTGAGCTTGAGGTTTGGGTGAGAGGACAATGAAGCAAAAGCTGAGCAGTAGTTCTGTCTGCCTAAACCTCATGAAAGGTATCTCTAATACCTTGAGAAACAACCCTCAGAGGCACTGCTGACTTATTATAAAACACCCAAGTTTAGCTTGAGTCATTTATAATAGTTTTAGAGCTTTTTTAAAAATTTACTTATTCTGTCCTTCCCCTGGTGCTGAACTAGAGTGCTCTCCACTAAAACTCCTGCATGAGAGCACACTGTACACAGGATAAGAGGTATGGTAGCTCTGCGTGCTGATTGGCTGAAATCACCTGATTGATTTATAATGTGTTAACAAAGCCTGGTTTGAAATCTTAGACATTTCCTTTAAGCCGCAATAGGGGTGAGTGGACTGTAAAGATTTTCTGTCGGGGTGGTGGAGGATGAGGGTTTGGGGAGATGAACATCCAGAGCAGCAACAGGTGTAGCAATTAAAGTAAACTCTCCAGCTGTTGCTCAATGCTAAGTACCCACAGCTTGGTCTGCATGACCCATGGCAACAAAATGATCCTACATATCATCATCCAGGTGCCCACACCCACCCCAGCCTTCTTATAGAGTTGTTGTGCTTATAAGGTCACTACTAGTCTGACTGGTGATCTTCTTACTCATGTAGATGATTGGCATACTGGTCCTGTATTTGCCTGGTGTGTCTTTGTTTCAGAAAGATAAACAAAGAAAATGTGTGCTTTTTTTTTTTTTTAGATTCTTTTTCCCTCCTGGTCACGGTCCTAGGAGCCTCTCTTAGGCATCCAACCTGAGTCCTGCCCTGCCTGAAGTCCCCTCCACCAAACCTTCCTCTCCTCCAACCTGCCTTGCAGTTGGCATCCCCGGCTTAACTCCTCTGGGTGGGGCCACCCCTCCTACTTTGGGCGCACTTGCATAACTAGTCTCCAGCTGCACACATGAGCCCCAGGTGGAGGATCCTTGAAGGTCGGATAAGAAGGACCTGGCAGTGGGCATATGAGGGTTGGTGCCATTGCCTACCGCTAGGACTGGGTTTTTACGTGTTCTGTACTTTCTCCTCCCCCATGTGTGGGCATGCCCTGATGCATTCTGGTGCATGGCAACCCTGCCTGCATTGGCCATGCCAGTATGTAATGCCTGGCTTGCTATAGTACCCCTGGTCTTCACCAGGGGTCTCTGGCTCACTGGGCCAACCCATCCCCTTGGTCTGGGGAGGAGAGCACCACATGGGCACTCAGTCCTCAACCCTTTCCCTGCTGACCCCCGGCACCCGAGTCCATTCCCGAACCCAGGTCACTGGCGCAGTGCAGTGCGAGGTGTGGCGTCCAGTGCCTCAACCCTCAGCACCATCGGGCCAGCCTAAGAAAATTCATGCTTGTCAGTCACACATCCAAACAGTATATCAGTCCAGTATGTAAGAGTTGCAGCACCACTAGTGACTGGCAGAAGAAGCCAGGATCATGGCTTCTGTATAGGCAAAGGAAGTACTGTTGTAGTGATCACCTTCCCTAGTGATGGTGTTCCATGGTATTTGCTACCCCAGTACCACTAGTGGCTACTATCATTTACAAAGCATTAAGTCACACTTAAGTGATAGCAATCACTTTTGTTGTGGATGATGATAACTACACTGTAACTATGGAGTCTGGAGCTGGTATGATCAGCTAGGTGAGGGATACAATCATCTTGTCATCATGAGGGCTTGGGGATCAAACTGTGGGCACATTTCCAAGAATTTAAAGAAGGAGAAAGGGAGGGCTCTACTAGAGCACATGACCCAAAAATGTCATACAGAGGGAGCCATTGGTGCCCCCATGACAATACTCTTGGGGCAGGTAGAGATAAGCAGGGGGCAGGAAGAGAAATATGAAGTGGATGGCTACAGGATAAACAGTTTAGCCAAATTGAGGAGGCAGTATGGCGCAGTGGTCTAAGGCTCTGAGCTGCAAATCTGGTGACATCCAACAGACCTGACCTGAGTCTGAGTCCCACAGCTGCCACTTGCATACTGTGTGACCCTGAGCAAGTCACTTAACCTCCTTGTGCTCCCAGGTTGCTCCTGTAAAAAAGCTTTCAGCTTAGTGTGCTAAACCTGGTTAAACAACTAAATAAATAAAAAAAAAATTCACCAATGCAACACATGGTATACCTCAACAATAGTTATCTTCCTAAGGCCTTCACAAAGGTGCAAGCAAAGGCTCAGTGGGACAACATGCATCATAAAGACCCAACTGCATTAATACCAGGAGTCTGGGCAACAAAGTTGGATATCTCCAGACTCTGGTGGTAGAGGCCCACCTGGACTTGGCGGCCATCATGGCACTTTGGATGTCTTCATATTACTGGGACCATACCATACTGTGGTTTTCACTTTTAAGAAAGGATATGAGGAAGAGATGATGGCTCTATACACGAAGAAGGCCACAAAGACCACAAGAGAGAAAATAGTACTGTAGGGATGGAGACACTATGGGTCAAGGTGGAATCAGACAAAGATAGGAAGGTGAAATTGGGAGTGATCTATAGACTGTCTAAGCAGAGCAAAGAGTCAGACAGGAAATTGGAAGACAAAACATGGAAGGTTGCTGGCCCGCCAGCACAGTGGTTAGATTTTCATCTATGATGCCGGCGACCCGGGTTCAGGAATGGGCTTGGGTATCAGAAGGCCAGCCAGGGGGAGATGGGGGGGCCCATCCAATGAAGGGTTATTGCAGATCACTCATGGGGGATCCATTGGTAGATGTGGGGGGGCAGCAGGATGGCGACTGGAGGAGGTGGGTGACTGTCAGTCCTGGGTGGCCGGAAGGAGTGGTCAGGCCAGGGGATGGGGAGGAGCAGAAAAACAAACATGAAAGGTAACAGACCAGGGGGGGAGGCAGTAATCATGGGAAAATTCAGGCTACTTAATTTTTATTGGAGCATCTCAAAGGCCAGCAGTGGTAATCAGTCATTCCTAAATGCATTCCAGAATGGCTTCTTAGGTGAAGAGTGTCAGGGAAGCCACTGAGTAATAGAAAGTATGTATCCATGTGGTTTTCTATAGAGCTAGGCATGGATTACATGACCCCAAAATGTGCATCCTTGACTTTAGGAGGGCAAACATCAATGACACCAAGAGAAAACTCAAAATAAAGCAATCAAGGGGAAAAGGGGTGTGAAAGGAAAATGGTTTGTCACCTTGAACAACCTTCAAGACACACCATCTCCTGTCTAAGGCAGGAAAGGACTTGAAGAAGGCATAGGAAACCAATATGGTTCACAAGGGAGGTGGAAAGATGAAAGAAGAAGAACAAGGAGACCTTTGAGAAAACTCATGGGGAACCAAACGGAGGATGATATGGACATCTGCTAGCTAAACTGAAGGTGGCTAGTACAGAGGTCAGGAGGGCCAAAGCAAACACAGAGTTAAGGATACCTGAAGGAGTCAAGCAAGGGGAGAAGGCCTTCTTTGGACGTATCAGGGAGGAGGGGCACATGAAAGAATTGTCGAACTGAAGCATGGCGACACATGAATGGAGGACACCAAGGAAAAGGTGGAATTATTGAATGAATATTTCTATTTGGTATTTACGAAGGAGAAGGAAGGGCCACTTCCACAGGGGAGGGTTGGCAAGGGTCTATGGGGGACCAAAGATGTTTCCACAAACCACTGCCTATGACAGGGTACATTAAGGGGTCATATTTCTTAAAGTAATTGTAGTTTGTGAGAGCAGCATGTGATGGTCCTGACCAGTTACATAGAGGATTGTGTATGATCACTCATACACAACAAGGGTATTTTTCACTCGAGAGGTTTCCATGGTCACTTGAGACCTCATGAGCACAGCTCGAGAGGTGTCATTATCATGGAAACCTCGAGAGTCGAAAAACACCCTTGTTGTGTATGAACAATCATACACAGTCTTTTACAGTGTATGGTCACTCATAAGAAGACTGCGGTGACTTACTTTCAGATTAGTGTGTGGTTTTCAGTTCCTCTGGCCTGTTTCACTGCCACAGCAGTTCTTAGCTTATTGTCGGTTGCCTGATCACGCATGCGCACCCAGCTTCCATTCATGCATACCCACCTTCTAGGTGTTACACTATCTATGTAGCTAGTGCAGTACAACAGCTACAATGATGTAGCTAGTGTAGCATAACAATACTGTTGGGAGCATGAATTTCCATGCTCAACAGCATTCTACCATACACTATAGCACTTCTTACAGTTTTGCACAAGATACCCTTATTTCCATAAGAGTGCCTAAGGTGCTATACTGTAGTAATGAACTTCTTAGTAACGACACTTAAGTCAACTCAGTGTCACACAATCTTGTATAACTTGACAATGGGGCTAGGAAGGCCTCTTACGGATATGAGTGTGTCTTTTACATCCTTAGGGCACCTGTAGTGATAGTATAATATGTTGATTATTGTCACTCCATTTTGTATGCTATTTCATGTAATGTATGTCATTTTATACTCCATTTTGTATTGTGTGACTCCATTTTACATACTGCTTCATTTAATTGGTGTTTTGCTCTTTAAATAGCCTCATTATCATGTTTTGCTTCAGACAGTACTTGAAGGTTGCATATTATCAGGCAACCTGTTTTTGTAGTTTTGTTTAAACTTCTGCTTAGCTCATAGTGTTCTAGGCACCCGGCCAGTGTTTGGAGCACAGTGACCTAGCAGGTGTAGGGAATTCTGAGCAGTCCTTATGGTGTGAATTTGCAGCATCCTGGGAGCCCGGCCAGCTTCTAGAATGTGGGAAAACAACATTATGAAGGCTGCACGGTTATTTTTAGCATAGAATAAGATATAAATGTAGCTTTCTCAATGCCTGGTTGGAAGCCTCACCTGCAGGGTGGACGCATCACTGTGGGGCCAATTCCCGGTTCGTGAGACTCCTAGCCAGGCTGACAAGGGGGCTTCCCAGCCATTGGAACAGGCTTGGATGTAGCTTTTGGAATCGGTGATGTATAACCTTTTGTATTATATTTTGCTATAATAAAGCTTAAGCTTGCTATACTTATTGTACTGTTATTGTGTGTATGTGAGTGTGAATGGCAAATAGCTGCTTGGTTTGAGTTGGCAGAACATTTTTGGCGTAGTCGGCAGGATTCGAAAATAAAATGTCTATGTTTAGGAAAAAGGATGAGTTCTTTTTTTTAAAGGTGTATTAAGGCTCAAACAAGCAAGGGCAACTGCCCTTTGTACTTATAATTTGTGCTTGCTGCAAGTATATACTATTAGAGCCAATGATGGCTTTCACAGTTCAGGCTGCTTTAGGAGAAAAGCAGCGGCTGGATTAAGTAAAGTTAGATAAGCAACATCTAGAAAAGAAAAATAAACTACTGTGGATGTATGCACAGTAGGTGACTACAGACGGGATGATTTGAAAATCCTCCCCCATGTTGCCTATCTGTGTAGTTTCAAGTTTTTTTGTTTCAATTTCAAGTTCCCTTGCCTCCTATAGAGGCTGAAACATTTGATCCTAAACCCAAGTACTGGGGACCTCTACCAGATGGATCTCAACCTAGTACTATTAGAGATTTTTGTTTGTTTTGTTTTTAAACTGCAAACCAGAGCTCTGGAAAAAGACTTGGTTTGGCAGGTTACTAAAATGGCCAAAAGAAAACCTTTGAAAGGGTTAAAACCTTTGAAAGAGTTAATAGCTGCAGCGTTTGGAAATTATCACGAAGGTCCTGCAGTCAGTTTTCTTACTTAGACTAGTATATCGGAAAAGAAGAAGAAAAATACCTTGGCACCGGGTAAGTCTGAATTTTTTTATTCAAAGTTGTTTTATGTCTGTCTGTTTTATTTCTGTAATACGTATACTAAACAAGGTAATGCTCCGTCTTTCTCATGCATATTTTCTAGCTTATATCTGTGTTCTGTAATTATGTTCTGTTGTCAAGGTTGCGAGATAGGATTGACTGCCTTCAGTGCACAACAGGTTACAGAAAAAAAAAGGAAGAAGAAGCTTCTTTGCCTCATAGCTGACTGTTTTAATTGGCTTTATTTTTAATGGAACATTTGTGCTGCCTAGATAGGGTCAGTGAAAAACTTTTGTTTGTAGTTGTTGCTTGGAGCAGGTAGTGTTGATGGTGAAGAATTATGACGTCATATAGATTGCAATGTGCAGAAAGAGTTGTAGTTTGCAAGCAACGTGCCAAGCCACTGCTAGGTGAAAATGTAATGTGTTAACAGCTATAAATGGCTTTATCATACTTCTAGTTAAAACCAGAAACTTTTTGCAAAATGGCAGAGTGCCATATTTTAGTTATGTGCCAAAAGGTGTAATCATGTTATACGAGATGTGTTCACTTACAGATGATGTGTTTAAACAGTGTTTTGTTCTGGAAAGATTTGGCATGGCAATATGTATAAATGTGTTGGTTTAAAAATTGTCAGTGTTACAAGGCAGGCAGGAGGCAGCACATATATCTAAACTACATACAGTTTTCTAATGGAACTATGGGCATTACCTCAGCAAATTGGTGTGAAACAATGTCAGTCTTATTTTGTGTTAAGTATTTCTTTTTGTGTATGTGTATGTGTGTGTACTGTCTTGGCCAGCAGTTTCATCATGTGCTCTGTTGTTATTTAAAGATATTTTAATATTGGTGGTGTTTAAGGACACTACAGGAATGGCTGGGTTTGAATGACCCTTGCATGCACACTGTGACCTTTTGCACGTTATTTGACCTTCTTGTGTTTCAACATTTTATGTTACTACCAGTTCAAACTTAATGTGTATTCCATGCCTAAAGCACAACTTTTCACACAAAATGTATATTTTCATGAAAGCACACCAAGAGTGAACCATGTAATTTGACTTTTATTGCAAAACTAGTATTCTAAGTGAAGAGGAACAAACTTTTACAATTTTGAAAAAGGACTATTACAGCTGTTTTGAGAGTTTACCATCTACAGAGATACGTCGTACGGTATTACCATCAATCTGGACATTTGTCATGCTTAGGATAAGGGAACCCAGGGACGCTTAGCTTCTTTTATCCTATGGAAATAATCTTGTTTTATTTTTAAACTGATGTGTGTTTGTTTTTGTTGTTTGTCTGTGTTTCACAGCTAACCTTTTATTGCTACAGTATTGAGCTGTCTCTTGCACCTCGAGGCTGTGTCTTCCACCAGTAGGAGCTTGGAGGGAGGGGGTAAGCTACCCTTCCTCCCTTCCAGTGTAATACCCACAAAGGTTGCAAGGTACATGTCATATTTATACTGATTCATGGTCTGTAGCCAATGGTTTAACAACCTGGCTGCCCACTTGGGCTAAGGATGAGTGGAAAATTTATTCGAAAGAAATATGGGGAAAAGAACTGTGGCAGGAAATATGGACTATGGTGCAAAATACTCAGACCACTGTATTTCATGTTGATGCTCATTGTGCTTCAGATACACTAGAACGATGGTATAATTCTATTGCAGATGAAAAAGCTAAGATTCTTCCAGTGGATATTGAAGAAACTCAAAGTCAGCAGTTATCAGGGCTGGCAAAATGGGCACATCAAAAATGTGGACATTTGGGAGAGAAAGCCACTTACAGGTGGGCATATAGTAGGGGTGTACCCCTAACACTGGATTTGGTTAAAACTGTTATTGCTCAGTGTCCTATATGCCAACATGGGCAACAAAGACCAATCCCTCATATTGTGAAAGGACAATTGGGGGGGGGAGAGCCTACGAAAATGGAAAGAGAATTTGCATGAAGCATTACAGATTTTAAATAATAGACCAATTGGAGAATCTGAGACCCCCCTTAATGCGAATGATAACTCTTAATTTGCAAGTGCAGGCTTACTCAACTACAGAAACAGTGTTATATTGGGAAATTACACCAGGAGCTCTGTCTCCTTGCAGAGCAACCCCAGAAGCTGCTGGACTTGATTTACATGCCCTTCAAGAATACAGAATAAACAGCAGAAACATTCAAGTGATAGAAACTGGTATTGGAATACAAATTGCACCGAGACATTTTGGTTGGATAGCTCCTAAATCAGAACTAGCCCTCAAGGGAATACAAATTTTGGGAGGGGTGATTGAATGTGATTACCAAGGAGAAGTGAAAGTAATTTTGTTGAATAGTAGAGAACAAAATCTGTTAATTCAACAGTATGACAGAGTGGCTCAATTTAATTATTCCAGTTAACAAAGTGACCCTATAAAGGACAAGCCCCACACTCTTAACAGCAAGGAAGGATAAAGGTTTTAGATCTACAGGAGGTTTTAACAATGGTGCCAAAATATGGGTTACAAACCCAAATGGCCCTCCTGAACCAGCTGAGGTGATAGCCACGGACGAGACAACACAGTGTTAATTACCAGGTCAGGAAAGAGAGAGGGAATATGTACCAGTGAACACATGTTATCTTCGAGAATAATCAGTCTGTGTATTTTCTAGGTTCTTCAATGGATTCTAAAAGGAATAACACTCTCTCTCTCACGGTCCATTCGGTAAACCTATTACCCCAGGTGGAAGAATATTGAAGCTTGACGACCCACTTGTACAATGGGTTTGAAATCTTCCACCAGCTTACGGTGCAAGACAACTTTACTTGCCTTGAAAACCAAGGATGTCCTATAGTGAACATTACTTTTCACCAGATGTGAACATTTGGAAACCAGTTGAGACAATGGCAGGACGATTATATGTCCAACCTATGCAGGACACAAATTGGATTAAATTACAGAACCAGACTGCTATTAGATGCTGCAACTTACGAATAGTTGCATGGTGACTATACAACATAGACTTGATTGCTGCATGAATCAAACAGACATTTTCAATGCAAGTATTACTTTGATTGACATAGACACGTTATTCTGCATGAATGCTACTGCAATAACTAATAGAACTACTTGGGCAGATCACATTACAGTGTTGAAAAATCATCCTGTAATTAGCAATGATAGTATAGTTAAGAGTTCCATCCACATGTACATCAGTAAGCATGCGGTATCAGAAAAATGTAATCCATTTTAACATAACGTTTATGTTTAGTAGAAAATGCAAATATAAAAGAGCTTGGTATGATACGCTATTAGGTGGAGCAGGGGCAGGCATGGGAATTTTAAATAGTGTTGATATAGAAACACTGACTAACAGGCTTCAGGCAGTAGGAATTGATGTATTTAGCTTAATTGACTTACAAGCTCAATGGATGCCAACTGTTTTCTTACCCCAAAGAGTAACTTTGAA
The DNA here is from genome assembly GCA_016271365.2 of Neoceratodus forsteri. Lineage (NCBI taxonomy): Eukaryota > Metazoa > Chordata > Ceratodontiformes > Ceratodontidae > Neoceratodus > Neoceratodus forsteri. The sequence goes on along the minus strand of CM028134.1, from coordinate 1,059,751,525 downwards.
TTATGATTTTGAGTTCTTGCAGTTATTTAATGCTTCACAGGTATGGGGAATGGGAGTAGCAGAAAATATTTTGCGATTTATTGATTGGACAGAATGCACAATGCGACATATGTATTCTATAATGCAAAGAAATAAGGCCCAGAGTGATTTAATGAGTAATAATGAATATGTGTGGAGGACCGTGTTCAAATCATGGATTCCTAGTAATCATTGGATTGTAATGTCATCCACCACAGTAAAATGCACAGGTCCCTGATAATGAGCAGAAGCTTATTTTGTATTGGCAGCCCAATATTTTAGATCAATCAAGATTGAGTATCTCATTAAATAAAATTAAACAGATAATTCAGGAAACAGATGTAATGCAGGCTCATTTGGCAATAAGAAATAAATCATTAGTGCAAAGTCAGGTGCAAACTACGATAGTTAAAAATAAAATGATTGATTTAAGTTCCAAGATTCAACAAGAGACTACTCATTATTGGTGGGATATTTTACAGGATGGTCTCCATCAGCTACAAAAGTGTTAAATATTCTGATACATCCTATCATAATCATTGCTGTAGTGACAACTATCTTGCTTATTTGGACTTGTTACTTATCATGTTATATTCGTAGTAATTTTGCTATGGTACCAATAGCATACAAATCGTATTCACAATAATCAAAGGACCGAATGTAGTGATAGTATAATATGTTGATTATTGTCACTCCATTTTGTATGCTATTTCATGTAATGTATGTCATTTTATACTCCATTTTGTATTGTGTGACTCCATTTTACATGCTGCTTCATTTTAATTGGTGTTTTGCTCTTTAGATAGCCTCATTATCATGTTTTGCTTCAGACAGTACTTGAAGGTTGCATATTATCAGGCAACCTGTTTTTGTATTTTGTTTAAACTTCTGCTTAGCTCATAGTGTTCTAGGCACCCGGCCAGTGTTTGGAGCACAGTGACCTAGCAGGTGTAGGAATTCTGAGCAGTCCTTATGGTGTGATTCGCAGCATCCTGGAACCCGGCCAGCTTCTAAAATGTGGGAAAACAACATTATGAAGGCTGCACAGTTATTTTAGCATAGAATAAGATATAAATGTAGCTTTCTCAATGCCTGGTTGGAAAACCTCACCTATGCAGGAGTGGACGCATCGCTATAGGGCCAATTCCGGTTAGTGAGACTCCTAGCCAGGCTGACAAAGGGGCTTCCCAGCCATTGGAACAGGCTTGGATGTAGCTTTTGGAATCGGTGATGTATAACCTTTTGTATTATATTTTGCTATAATAAAGCTTTGGCTTGCTGTACTTATTGTAACCTTTTATATTATATTTTGCTATAATAAAGCTTTGGCTTGCTATACTTATTGTACTGTTATTGTGTGTATGTGAGTGTGAATGGCAAATAGCTGCTTGGTTTGAGTTGGCAGAACAGCACCAGACTTTCTTGTAGTTCTCTTGCCCTTAGTTGTGTAAGGCAACATTCTTATATCCATAAAAGACCCTATTAGTGTCTTCCTAGTGCCCACCTAGTGCCCCTATGAAGTTATAATAAATCTCCAGGGCTGGACAGGTTGCAACCTAGTTTGCTGAGAAAAATGACACAAGCACTGGCTGCCTTGGAATTGGAAAACAGCAAATGTTGTACCTGTTGATATAAGTGGGCCAAGAATGAGCCAGAGAACTGTAGGCTAGTCAGTTTAACATTGAAAATGGAGAAACTGCTAGAAACTATTTTTTCAGTTATTCTAAAACTGCAACCGGTTGCACAAAACAACACGTTGAAGTTTTTACAATTAAATAAATATTACACCAAGTGTGGAACAAATAACAATAAATGTAATAATGTTGTCTGTAATGATAATAGACATAGACTTCTCTTGCTGGCTTACACCCTCCTTTTCAAACCGGCGCCATGCTCAGCCACCACAAGCCTCTCCAGTTTCATTATGTCTAACACACTTCTTAACCAACATGTGGAGTTGTAGTGACACTGACAATATGTTGCACCCAAGGTTATGCTTCAGGCTATAGCTTACCTCACTTGGCTGTGATGGTGGTGCTGGCCATTACAACTGCCACCCTGGTTTTGCTCCCTCATGCGGCTACCTGTATCCCTCCTAATGATAGCTGCTGATATGGAACCAAATATTGGTCCTCAGTTGGCTGCTCCCTCTGGGCTTGCATCACCAACCTGCTCTGTTGTTCCACAGTTTCAGAATCAGGAGACTCTGTGTGTAGAGGTCTCCTACACTGGGCTCCTTTGGCATTTTTATTATATTTTAAACAAATGTTATTCCACGTAGCCTCATTGGCACACCAGACAGACTCTTGATCCCTGCTTCCAGTCTGTGCAGGAAGCAGGAAGAGAGACTGTAGTTTCAGTTGAATTCCCGAACTACAAGTCCATTTGGACTTAAAATATTTTATTTTGTGGGACACTACCAGCCAAAGAAATGCTGCCAGAGTCACGCATGAGTGACTTTCACCTGTTCTGATGATTGTTTGTAGGGCTGAATGTTTTTCACTCTGCAGTGATGTTTTCTGGCAGTTCTGGGTCACTTGGGGTTATTTAGCAAGACCTGCTATGAGTGCACAGTTTCCACAGCTTCAGAATCAGGAGACTTTGTGTGCAGAGGTCTGCAATGCAGGGCTCCTCTGGCATTTTTATTTTATTTAAAACACATTTTATTCCACTTAGCCTCATAGGCACACCAGACAGACTCTTGAGTTTTGCTTCCTGTCTGTGCAGGAAGCAGGAAGAGGGACTGCAGTTTTGGGTGAATTTCCAAACTACAAGTCCATTCGGAATTAAAATATTTTATTTTGTGGGACACTACCAAACAAAGAAATGCTGCCAGAGTCACGCATGAGTGATATATGCCCATTTTGGTGATTGTATGTAGGGCTGAAAATTTCTCACTCTGCTGTGATCGTTTCTGGCACTTCCGGGTCACTCAGAGCCATTTAGGAAGACCTGCTGTGAGCAGTGCAAGCATGGCACCGTGCACAAAGATGCGCGCCAAGACACATGCTTTTTGTGCATCTGGTCTATCAGGAGAGGGAGGAGTAGAAGGAGACATGAAATGCTCTAGGGATCAGGTAGGCACAAAAGAGACCTTTAACACTCTTACCAGACTAAGAATTGGACAAATCATAAAGACAAGTGCATCAGTTCATCTGTGAGTAGATTGCAGAGTGTGAACAGGTTAACACCTTTTTAGACATAAAATGGCTGAATCCATAATGACATTGGAAGGAGAAGTGGGACTTAAACGTAGTACATGCCAGATATACACTATTACAGTATGTCACAAATCCCCTGTGAAAAGTGTTTTAAATGTGACAAATGTGAGCAAAACCAAGAAATGGTACAAGAAATAAGTCTATTTAATATTAGATTAGCTGCCCTCGAACAAAGTCAGAAAGAAATGGCTATAAGGCTACAGGTTACCCATGACACACTAAACACAAATATTAAACAGATAAAAGCCCTGTAACTAATCAAAACACTAATATAGCAACCACTATTACAGATATGGCACCTAAAGAACCAGGCTCCCAACCAGGGGATCTTCCCGCAGGGGCAACTATTAAAAAGGAACAAAGAAGGAAGATATATTAGAAGGATCTGATGAGGAATGGTATATGGTACAGAGCTCAAAGGTTGCCAAAAAAGGATGCAAAGCAAACCATTTCAGTTTGCCTACTTCAAATCATTTTGACCCCATAGCTATATTACCTGAAGGTATTCCACCAATTGCATCCACTTCACAAAGTTGCATACCCTATCTCCTACCTCCATATAATAGTACAAATACAAATACCAGAGATGTGATCATTCCCTGTCTGGATATTCAGAATGGACCTGTGGTAAATGTTACCCCCTCTACAATTCTGGAGATAAACTGCTCAAATAATATCAGGGATGAACATATGGAAATTAGTAGCACCAACACATCAAGGAAAAGGGAAGTACTAGTGCTTGGTGACTCCATTATAAAGCACTAAGACAGAGGGGTCTGTAACCCTGACAAGGAGACAAGAACCCTGTCAAGTTATAGGAGGAAAAAGATTTCCGACATTACCCATATGGTCTCTAACATTCTACATAATGCTGGTGAAAAACCCCTAGTGATTATTCATGCTGGCATCAATAATATCAAACAGGACTCAGTGCAGAAAATCAAACAGGACTATGTTTCACTTACAAATAAACTAATTGTTCTAGTCTGTGACGTGGCACTATCTGAGATTCTACCTACTCCCAGGGAATCTGACTACTATATTTGTAAGATAAACAACAACGAATGGATGAGGAAATGGTGCTTAAGACAGGAAATATCATGTACAGTTTAACTGATTGGGAAGAATTTGAGGGAAGATAAGAACTATTCTGCTGGGATAAACTACATCATAGTAGAAGAGGCAGTATATTGCTGGGAAAACAAGTTGCTAAATTTATCAATGATTATTTAAACTAACTGTGAGGGGCAGGGATCGCCTGCTTCTCTAGGAATAAAAAATAATACAATACATTATCAAGATAAAAAACATCAACGAATGGATGAGGAAATGGTGCTTAAGACAGGAAATATCATGTATAACTGATTGGGAAGAATTTAAAAACACAAGCCCCTTCTAAAACATAGGAAGACAAAGAATGATTTTTGCATCACCACAAAGCAAACACATATCCTATGAAGTGAAAGTCCACAACCACACAGGTGAAGTGCTGGAAAAGGTCCACTCCTTCAAATATCTCAGGGTCACCCTGGATTGCGCTTTCACTTTCACACAACACATTGATTGGGTGGCAAAGGCAGTCAATACCAGGATTGGCCTTTTGTACAAACATAGACTATGTCTAACTGAAGAGACCCTTAGCCTTGATGTATCAAGTTCAACACTATCGAACATTGACTATGGTCTGGTTGTTTACAGGGGAAGCTATGGACACTGCACTGCAAAGAGTCAAGACAGCCCTCAACAAAGCCTGTAGGCTTACTCTTGGAGCCCAACGCCTAATTCACTCTTGTGAACTTTACTCCTGAACTGACTGGCTCAACCTATATAATAAGATCATGTACCAAACCTGTCCACTGGCCAGGAAGACAACACTGGGCCTCACTACCCCCAGGCTGCTCAAACTCTTCCCCCCAAAGACAATACCAGGAACACCAGAGGGGCCAACAATCTACCCATAAAAGTGCCCTTCCATTGGACCTCACTGGGCCAGTGCTGCTGTGGATAGAGAGCCCCCCAAAGGGATGAACTGTCTCAGCACTGACCTAGAGTCCTGTTCTAAGCTCTGGCAATTGAAGCCTAACCTTAGGGCTCATCTGAATCCTATTAACAACAAGTGCAATTGCTGACCCAGACACCCTTCTGACCCACTTACCTGACCTTTGGTACATCCCCAGCTCCTCCCATCTACTGATAGTGCATATCTCCTTTACCTCCCTGGATTACTTTCCTCCCCTCCCACTAGTTAGTGCCCCCTTATCTGCTTGCTTTCTGTCTGTCCTCCATCTCTCCTCATACCCTACCCCCTCCTACCCTCACTACATGACAAGGCTGACTTAGCTGCTTCCTTTGTCTCCCACTTTCTCTCCTCCTACCCTGCCCCTTCTTTCTTCTTTTATTTTATCAGTTTCACTCTCTCTGCCTTGATCCCTCCCACTGACTCCCTACACTACTTTTCTCCACATACTTTCTGCTTTTTACATGTTGTACCTAATTGTAAAATTTAAATTTTTGCATTTCTCGATTTGTTACCTGTAAAACTATTTTAACCATCTATTTCTTTGTTTAATCTCTGACGGGGAACCTTTGTAAATGAGCCTTAGCTCAAAGGTGTACTTCCTAGATCTAAATAAATAAATAAAATCAAAATTTCTTAAAATCAATAGGAGACAGAAATAGGAATGAAAATCAAGATCTTAATCAAAGCAAACATAATAAAACAAGCGGTGGTACCAAAATCCTACTGGTTAATGCTCATAGTCTAAACAACAAAATAGACAAACTTAAACACAGACTATATACAGATAAAACAGCTATTTGTGCAGTGACAGAGGCCTGGTTTAAGGATGATGACTGTTGTGTGGTAATACCAGGATACACCAAAATAGCAAAGAATCGTGCTGATAAAAGAAGTGGAAGAGTAGCACTATATATAGATAAAATATACAAGGCACACAACATATAGCAACACATAGGAGAAATAGACAACAAAATTGAATTAATCTGGGAACAGATTCTTTACCTACAAAAGTATTAACGATGGGCGTTGGTTATCGTTCACCGAGCCTAGATCCTGATGAAAACCTTTCATCTCTTACCGAGACAGAAAAAGTGGAAGTTACTGGGAATCTTTTGCTTATGGGTGACTTTAATTTCCCATCAATTAATTGGAATACCCAACAAGGAACAGGGCAGTTAGAAAACAAATTTGTTGACCAAACCATGCAACATAACTTACAACAACTTGTTAAAGAAAGTACAAGAGAGAAAAACATCTTGGATTTAATATTCTGTAACTTTGAAGAAGAAGACATAGAGGAAGTAAAAGTCACAATGCCCTTATGAGACACTGACCACCAAACTGTACAAACAGAAATTAGGGCTCTCAGAGAACAAATAAGAGTAAAAACTAAGATTGAAACTACCATACAGCTAAGTACACTAACATGAGAGAATTTTTACAAACATGGGAGTGGGAAAATGAGTTACAACTTTTAGACTGAAACAAATCTGGGAAAAGCTAGAACATAAGTTGCTCCACTGCATTGAACACTGGGTACCTGATATAAATAAATGCAGCAACAATCAGAGAGTTCTGCCTTGGTGGATCAAAAATATTAGAAGAAGTATTAAAAGGAAGAATAAAATAGACAGCAAATACAAAAAACATCCAAGTGAAAATAATTACAAACAAAACAGTCTTATATAAAACTAAGAAATTAATCAGGACAGTCAAACAAACAAAAGAAAAAAGGAATTATAACTAGTTACACCAACGAAAGACAGTAAGAAACAATTTTACAACTACAGTATATTGGATCAATGAAAAGTGGACAAAGGAGCATAGGACCACTTGAAACAACAAAAGGAGTAATTAAGGATAAGAGAGAGATGGCTACTGAACTTAAAGCAGCAGTACTACCTAATCAGGAAGTGATCCATTTCCAGTTTTGTAGTGCTACAGTAAATACGGCAGCTACATATAGTATTGTTGCTTTCAATGTGACTGGTGGCAGATGTGTAAACAAAAACAAAGGATGACTGAGCACATTATGAGGTGATTGTATAATGCCAGCAGCAAAAAGTACCAGGTACATATCTCAGCAGAGCACAGGGAATAAACTGTTGAAAAAGAGCAGTTTTGTACACAGTACTGCTGCTTTAACAACTATTTCCTAAGCATATACTGTATACTCAAAAAGAACCAGCTGAACATGACGTTAATGAAAATATATCTGAACTTACACCTTTCACTATAGAAGATGTACATCAAGTTATTAAACAGATTAAATGTAACTGCTCACCTGTGTCGGATGGTATACACCCTAGGTTACTCAAAGAGTTAGCAGAAGAATTAAAGGGACCTGTAACACTACTTTTTAATGTTTCTTTAAGGGAAGGGAAAGCACTTCAAGAATGGAACTGGGCTACAGTCACACCTATGCACAAAGGTAGAAATAAAAAAGACCTACAAAATTATAGCCCAATAAACTTAACCTCAGTTCTGGGAAAATTAATTAAAAAGGATAATACAACAATGCATTATAGCACATATTACATCCACAGGTAGCACAGATATAACACAATCTGGTTTTAACTCAGGGAGATCATGTCTGAAAAATTTGCTGCAATTCTTTGAACCAGTCAGCACAGCACTGGATAAGCTGACAGGGGATTATTAGTCAGCATAGTGTTTTTGGATTTTTCAAAAGCATTTGATACTGTATCACATAAAGTACTAATAGAACACCTTATTGACTTACAACTTTAGCCTAATATTATCTCTTGGATAGTATCGTGGTTTGACAAAAGACAACAGAGAGTAGGACTAAGGGGAAATCTGTCCTCCTGAGGGCAGGTCACTTGCGGAGTCCCTCAGGGATCTGTTTGGGATCCACGTTGTTCAATATCTTAGTATCAATAATACAAACTGATAGCGGTTCATGGATGTGTAACTATGTGGATGACTGCAAAACTGGCAGCATAATTAATGATAATCAGTCAAGAAAGGCATTTTAAAGATAACATAACTAAGAAAATTGGGCAAAACAAAATAAAATGACTCTCAATGAGAATAAATGCAAAGTCGTGCACCTAGGGCAAAATAATCTGAAAAAACAATATACCTTCAATGATACCATCCTACAGGTGACATCAAATGAAAGGGATCTGGGTGTGATAATTTCTGACAACTTCACATGTGACTTACACACAAAAAATACAGTACAAAAGTGTCAGAAAATCTTGTGATGCATAGTAAGAAATATTAAAAGTAGGGACCCTGAAGTGATCATCCCCCCTGTACTCTAGTTAGGCCCATCTAGAGTATTGCTCCCCTATACAGTATGTGCTCCTCAATCAATAAGGGGAAAGTACATGGTTGAGAAGGTGCAGAGAAAAGCAATGAAAAGAGTGAAAGGAATTCAAAATCTGAAATATAGTGAAAGAATGAGTAGACTAGGTCTATATTCACTACAGTATAGAAGACTAAGAGGAGATCTATGTCCAGCCTATAGTGCTTTTCAAGATCAAGCTACCCTAGACACGACAGGCCTACTTAGACAAAATACCACTGAAAATACACGGTCACATACTTACACATTGAGAAGTGAAACAAACAGGATGATCAAATGAACTAACTGGACTACACAGAGAGCAGTAAATATTTGGAACACATTAGCAGTTAGTGTAGTCTCTACTACGATTATGCAGACTTTCATAACCAGATTAGATCACAATATGGGCTCTGCAAAACTAATATTCCACCAATGATGGTGGCGAGTTCAACCAAAGGTTAACCAACGTCACTAAACAAGAAAAAGTTTATGAACCTATGAACATCACTGCCCTGGCATGTGTTAAGGGGTTTAAAGCTACCCACATAAACATAAGGAGTTATTCAAAAATCTTAGTGAATTTACAGTGTGGGTCAACCACTGCAAACTACATATACTTGGCATCACTGAGACCTGGTTTAAGTTAAAGATTCCTGATAATCGTTGTGCTTTACTGGGTTATAATTGCATTGTCAGATCATCTTATATCTAAAAGGGGTGGTGGAACTATGATCTACTATAAGGATCACCTGCATGTCACTACTTTAAATTACCCCCCCCCATCCTCAGGTTGAATTTTGCCGTGCAGTACACATCCTGGGCAACTCAAACAAGCTTCATAGTTTCTGTATCCATATCCCCCAGCTGGTTGTCAACAGGCACTTCCCATACTTATGGGTTCAGTGGGTCTACTAGTTCAAAATAATGAATTTCTGTTGACTGGGGATTTTAACTTTGATCAGCTTACTGGCAATTTATTTATTTATTTATTTATTTAGTTATTTAAACTTTTGGTGACCGGGAAAAGCACACTGAGCTGAGGCTCATTTACAGGTGCGACCCCAGGTACAATTTCAGGCAAAAATACAGAAACAGGAACAAGGCATATACAGAGTTTGAAATGTAAACAATATTGTTTAATTATTGAGTTATGACAGCAGAACAAACAGTGGAACAATGTGACTGTCTACACAATAAAGTGCGTTACAGGGGTATATAAGTGCAAACAATTATTTGACATATAAACAGACACTTAGCTAGCTTGAGAGGACTGACGAGGAATGAGAATATATTGGCAGATATAAAGGGAGGGAAGTGTTTACCCTTGGGAGGAGGGGTTACATGTGCAGGAGTGGGAGGAATTAGGCGTAAACGTTTTTTGAGGTAGGTTGAGGAGTTATGGAGTGCAGGAGAGAGATTGCAGTCTAAAAATGCTGAGTTTATCCTTATTAAATTACATATCCTCCAGTTCATCTCTGAACCCACTAGATGGGCTCATAATGGTCTGACCTCCACCTTAACTGATTGGATACTCACCACTCGACCTGATAGAATTATGTGCTCTGGTGTCCTTCATGATGCTGTAAGTGACCATTCACCCATTTACTGTTTCTGGAGGGCAAAGGCCCCTTGTCAAGGGGTTGTGGGATAACAGATGGACCAGACACTGAACCTCAGGTTCAACACACAATCTCTGTGTGATGTTTATTCAAAATACAGAGGATTACCTTCAGCAATGGCATATCCCTTCTTCAATACATCAGTTTGCAGCAACAGACTATGCATGTCCTTCCTCTGCACTTAGCCAGCACCTACTGATCTCTGATCTAACTTTGTAGTTGAGACTCAGCCTCCCCTACCCTTGTTTGCTTGGGTGGTGGGGGCTCAAATAAAAAAAAAAACAAGCTAAAGACAAAGAACCTCAGTGCAGAAGCATTGAAACAAGGGTTACCCCAAAGGGTATTGACAATAAGCCAAGTTTCAAGAAACACAACATCACACATACTTCCATAATGCAAAGCATCATGGAATATATGCAAATCATCATGAAATTTTAGATTGGCTTAGTTTACAGTAGGAAAGCATGGTAGCGATTTACATGCATTTAACAACACAATGGGGGGGAGGGAGTTCTGATATCTACCCCGGTAACTTAATTCCTATAATAGTCACTTAGCACTTTTTACTGTTATAAAAAAACCTAGTGCCATGGTATTTCCAACATTTACAGGTTTCATACACATAAGGTATATACATCAATGTATTTTATGACATAGTACCATTGCATACTAAATCCAACAACGAGGAACACAGCCTGTTTCATAGTTTCATATTAGTCACAAAGCATATATAGACTTTCGTCCTTGTCTGCTTGCAAGAGTTTATTTTATCATCAAGTGAACTAATTAATAAACTAAAAACTTGGTTCTACTATAATCATCCAATCTTACTTTAAAAATATCTAAAGTTGGACTACTAACTATATCATGGGGAAGAGAATTCTACCTTGAAACAACCCGCTGACTGAATCACTGTTTCCTTTTTTGAGATTTCCACTTTTCTTGTTTAATTTCTCTACAGTGAGCTCTTGTATTGTAATTTCTAACAAATAATTCAAGTCCTAAATCTTCTCTGAGAGTGATATCTTGAAATGATTTATAGACTAAGATCATATCACCCCTCCATCTTCTATAAGCCAAGGAATACAGACCCAAATTGTCCAACCTTTCCTCATATGTCATATTTTTAAGTCCCAGTATTGATCGGGTAGCCCTTCATTGCACTCTCTCCACTCTCGCTATCTCACCCCTGGTGTAAGGGGCCCAGACCTGGGAACAATACTCCAAGTGAGTTCTAACCAACGATCCATACAGTGGGACCACAACCTCTTTGCTTCTACTTACTGTATGTCTCAATATACAGTTAAGAGCCCTATTAGTGTTTTTTATAGTTTGATCACAACAAGCAGTAAAAGAAAGGTCATTTTGTATAATAACACCTAAATCCCTTTCCTGTATCACATGTTTTAATTGTTTATTGATAGTGTAATTAAATTCCAAATTTTTCTTGCCCATGTGTGGGACAATACATTTATCCTCATTTAGTTTAAGTTTATGATCTACTGTCCATTTCTCAATATATTTGTGCCCATCCAGAAGTCCAATATAATCTGAAGGTGAATCTATTACTGCTCCCACTCTACAGTCATTGGCAAACTTGGTTATCCATACATTCCCCTATTATATTGTAACATTGATATATATATGTTGAACAGGCAGAGGCCCAACACTGAACCCTGAGGGACCCCACTTGTCACAGAAAGCCAATCAGATAACAGCCCATTAATCACCACTCTCTGCCTCCCATGCTGCAACCATTCTGATATCCAATTTACAAGGATCCCATTTATATTTAGTACAAGAAGGGATTTATTTAGTTCATAATGAGGTAATTTATCAAAAGCTTTTGAATAATCTAACTGGATAAAATCCACTGAGCTACCCTGATCCAAAACATTGCTAACTTTTTCATAAAAACTCAACAAGTTAGTTTGACATGATCGTGACTTTGTAAACCCATGTTGACTATGATCAACAACGTTGTTTACAATTACGTGGTCTTGGATATGATCTTTTATTATGCTTTCCAAAATGTTCCCAAGTGTAGATGTTAAACTGACTGGTCTATAATTATCAGGGGAATCCTTCTTTCCCTTTTTAAAAATGGGGACTACATGAACTTCCCTCCATTTACTAACAACCTCTCCTCTATCCAATGACTCTTGAAAAATAAAGGCTAATGGATAAGCTATTACCTCTGCTATTTCATAAATCAATCTAGGATGTACATTGTCTTGCCCAGGGGATTTATTAGTCTTAACTCTCTTTAATCTAGCCATCACATCTTTTATGTCAATGTTAATCAGTTATTCATTTTTTCTATTATATTTAATGTTAGTTGTTACTGTATCTTTGGGGTTAAACACAGTAGCAAAATATTGATTTTGTGCCTCAACCATTTCCTTATCATTTAATAAGTTGCCACTGTCATCCTTAAAGGGGCCTACTGTTTGTCTATTCCCTTTGTTGTATTTATATATGCATAAAATGCTTTGTAGTTATTTTTTACTTCTAGTTGCTAATTTAATTTCAAAATTTGTTTTGGCATCTTTTAGTAATTTCTTAACATATTTAGCCTGTTCTTTATACTTTGGCATTAGGTTTGTTTCAAGTTTTGCTAATCTGTACAGTTTATGTTTTTATTTTATCTGTCTTTTAATTTTACAGGTTATCCATTCAGGGGAAGCACCCAATTTATAATTTTTACTTGTATGTGGTACATTTACATATGAACATATGAAATTTGCCAGCAGATAAAGGCCTAGAGGTCTATCAAGTCTGCTCGAATGTGCAGCTAGCACCCCTTATTCTGCAGCTGCCCCTCCCTTCCACCCTTCCCCTTCATTAACCCTCCCCCTTGTCCTATCCCATCCTTGTTTGAAGCAGTCCACTGTTCTACTACATACCACTTCAGCAGGTAACGCATTCCACCCAGCCACCACCCTCTCTGTAAAAAAGTGTCTCCTCATCTCCCTCCTGAACCTTCCTCACTCCAGTCTCATATCATGGCCCTGGTGTACCTCCCCTCCCTTACTTTGAACAGCCCCTCTGTACCTGTCTTCTTTATTCCTTTCATGTATTTAATGGTTTCAATCATGTCACCCCTGTCTCCTCCTCCTCCAGTGAGTACATGTTCAACTCCTTTAACCTCCTCTCATATGATAAGTCCCCAGCCCCTTGATCATCTTTGTCGCTCTGTGCTGCACCTTCAGTAACTTAATGTCCCTCTTCAGATACGGATGCCAGTACTGCACACAGTACTCCAGGTGTGGTCTAACTAATGACCTATACAGTGGCAGAATCACCTCCTCCTCCTCGAGGATATGCCCTTGCAATACAACCCAGCATTTGTTGGCCTTGCAGCTGCCTTCCTACATTGTGCCGAGTTGTTCATTGACCCTGTAATGAGCACACCCAGATCCTTCTCCTCCTCTGTCTGGGCTAGCTGCACTCCCCTAGCTGGTAACTCCTCCTGGGTTCTTCATCTCAAAATGCAGCACCTTGCACTTTTGGCATTAAAGCCCAGTTGCCAGGTGTCTGACCAGGTTTCAACTTGCCAGATCATCCTGCAACCCCTGCCATCCCCTAGGTCATCCACCACCGTGCCTACCTTGGTATCATCAGCAAATAGACTGATCTTGCTCTTGATGTCCCATGATATGTCTGCAATGAATATCCCAAACAACACTGGTCCCAACACCGAGCCCTATGGAACACTGCTCATCACTGCCCTTGGGTGTGAGAGCTCTCCACCCACCACTACCCTCTGTTGCCTTCCCTGCAGCCAGTTTCCTACCCATCTCACCAGCGTTGCACCCGCCCCTGTGCCTACTAATTTCCTTCCCAGCCTTCCATGTGGCACTGAGTTGAATGCCTTACTGAAATCCAGATACAGGACATCCACTGCATGGCCCCTGTCCAGTTGCCTAGTTACCCAGTCATAGAACTCGACCAGGTTGGTTTGGCAGGATCTGCCACGTATGAAGCCATGCTGTCTTCTGTCCTGTAGTCCTTTGGCCTCTAGGAGGGCCACCAGCCTCTCCTTCAGGATAGTCTCCATTAGCTTACCCATTATGGATGTGAGGCTCACTGGTCTGTAGTTTCCCGGTTCATCCTTGGGGCCACTCTTGTGGAGGGGCACCACATGAGCCATCCTCCAGTCCTGAGGTATACACCCTGAATATAGTGAGGCATTAAATAGGTCTGCCAAAGGTCCTGCAAGGACCTCTGCCAGCTCTTTCAGTACCCTGGGGTGGATGCTATCTGGGCCTGGCACCTTGTCCACCCTCAGTGCCTTCAAACCCTCGGCCAGCAGAAGACTTGGTTTGCTGGCCAAGGCACCTAGCTTCACCTGAGCTCTTTCCTTCTAAGACTGCTTGAAAGGCAGAGTAGAGAAACTTACCAGAGCAAGGGAGAAGGATTAAGACTTAGTTTGGCTAAGCAGATTTACTGTGTGGTGGTGTTTTTATTTTTTACTCACAGGGATTGCTACTGTTCGTTGCTAACATTTCATTGCTTTATTTTTCTCTGATTCAAATTGTTGTTGCTGGTATACCTTCTTCTGCATTATTACAAGGTGTGCCTACAGGTGTGTGCTAACAGATTACTGCTGTAATCTTCTGATTCAAATTGTCTTTTGCAAGGTATATCTTCTGTTACTGCTTTATTTTTCTCTGGAGCAAAGTGTTTCTTACAGGGTATATCTTCTCTGGAATTATTACAGGTGGTGCTTTACAGGTTTTACAGTTTTATCTAACATTAGGATAAGCTTTCAGGGTTACTGCATTTGTTGTTGACTGATTGTTTCTGCTCTTACCTCCTTGTTCTTTCGTCCGTGGTTCTTCTTTTTAGGCAGGGAAGGGCCCAGCCACCACCATCCCCAACCACCCCACGCTACACTCCTTTTATAGGGTACCACAGTTGTGACATTTCCTGTCAGAGCAGGAAGGGCAGATCAGTGGGGCCTCCACAAGGTGATCTCATTTACAGGGCACTAGTAATTTAACTTGTTATAACAAGTTAAACAAAGCACAATTAAACCATTACTTGCATTTTTCTCCTTTTTTTCCTTCTAATTACTCTGACTAGGTTACAAACCCAGCAACTTATTTGGAATGGATTTCATTAACTGCAGGTACTGTGGAACAATTTTCAGAAGGACAGTCTTACAGGATTTAGGACACTGTCCTACATGCTGGGCCTTGGAGATCTTAGGGCTCAGCTCCGGGCAGCATGGGCAGAGATTGCACGCCTCAAATTTCATATTCAAGAGGAAATACATTATAAGAACCGCCCGCCATTTCCCCAGCATCCAACAGAAAAACCTCGACCGCAGAGGGTAGTTGGTCCAGGAGGTTGGCAGGTGGTTAGGAGGGGCAAATCAGGTGCCCCATCACTCTCTGCTCTCCAACATATTACCTCCAAAAACCATATAAACACTACAAACAGGTATCTGCCTCTATCTCTGAAATCAAACAAAGAGGCAGAAGACACTGCAGAGCAGGACACTGCAGCACAGGAGCTAGCACAACAATACTCACCCAAATCAGGAACCAAAACTAAACAAGCACAAAGGAAACCAAAAACTTCTGATCATAGGAGACTCCATGATTCAGGAGTTGATACCCATCTCCAGCCAGGGTGATGGTCAGATGTCTCCCAGGTACATCAGCATGGAGAGACACTGACCGCATTGCTAAAATTGTTCACAAAGCAGGAGAAAACATTGATGTCCTAGTACACATAGGGACTAATGATCTCGCCAGCCGGTTAGTTGTGGAGACCAAGGAACACCTGACTAGGCTGGGTGACAAACTATCATCTATTTCGTCCGGCATCTCCTTCTCTGAGATCCTGCCAGTCTGGGAGAAGGGAGCAGATGGACGGAAGGTCAGAGAAGGGGAGATAGGGAGCTAAACCGGGCTCAAGGACTGGTGCCAGGAAAAAGGACACAGATTTGTAGGAACTGGCAACAGTTCTGGGAGCGAAAGTTCTTTAAATTTGATGGACTGCATCTGACTAAAGAGGTCAGTGCATTGGGGCAGAAGTTTGACGTCTTTGCAGAATATTTAAACTAGCAAATGGGGAGAGGGTGCATCACCCCATACGTCGAATGGGAAGAACACCCTTCCCCCCTCAGCTAGTGGTCAAACAGGAATTCAGCGTGTTTGCCGTTCATTTGCATCACCAGGTAAGAAAAAGGTTTGTCACCCCATACGATGCACAGGGGTAATGCCAAACTTCACCCAACAACTAACACACCAAAATCTGGCCAATGGAAAATCATGTACACAAATGCTCACAGCCTGGGAAATAAGATCCCAGACCTGCAGGCAATAATGTCAGAGGCTAAACTGGACATAGTAGCAATTAGTGAGATGTGGTTTACCAGTAACCACACTTGGGAGACTTCAGTACCTGGCTATGTATTGTTCAGAAGAGACCGAGGTGCAAAAGGGGAGGAGTGGCCCTGTATGTTAATGAAAATATCAAAGCTAAGAAATTCAGAATACACATAAGGAGCCAGAAGAACTGTGGGTCACCCTGGAAACAGGAATTGGGACAGCCATAAGAACCGGGGTTGTCTACAGGCCCCAGACCAGAGGAGGACATAGACACATTACTGTTAGAAGATATACAAAACATGACAGCTAAAGGGAGGTTCTGATAATGGGAGACTTCAACATGCCAGATACAGATTGGTCAATACCAGCAGGAACATCTGCCAGAACTAAACTCATAGTGGATTCCCTGCAGGAGAGGGCCTCAAACAACTGGTACAGCAACCCACAAGAGACAGGGCTATCCTAGATCTAGTACTGACTAACAAAGAAGGATCACAGATCTCCAGGTAGAAGGTCACCTGGGGCCAGTGACCATCACATGGTATGGTTCAATTTGGCTACTACATCTAAATCATCCCATTCCAAGGCAAAATATGGGACTTCAGAGGAGCTGACTTTGATAAGATGGCCAACAGAGTTAAGCTAGCCCTGGCAAAAGAAACACAGGTGAGGAGTTACAGGCAAAGTGGGCAAGCATTAAGGATACAATACTTGAAGCAACATCCCATTGTGTTAGACAGAAAAGGAAGTGCAAAAGAAGAAGGAAACCACTTTGGTTCTCAAATACAGTAGCAGAAAAGGTCAGAGCCAAAAGGCTGGCCTTCAGGAAATGTAAGGGAACACAGCGGGATGAAGATAGGGAGGCATACCAAACTGCCCTAAGGGAAGCAGGTAAGGCAGTAAGGCAGGCAAAGTCCTAACTGAGGAAACACTAGCACTAACAGTAAAAGAAGGTGACAAGACTTTCTATAGATACATTAGTGAAAGGAGAAAGCCCAGAGGGGTATTGCTAAGCTTAATGGAGAAAAGGGAGCATGTGAGGAGGAGGACCCTGTAAAGGCATCTATCCTAAATAGATACTTTTGCTCAGTATTTACTGAAGAGAAGGTAGGGCAGGGCCCACAGCTCAGCACCATGGACACAGGGGGGAGGGAGGTGAGCACTACTCCCTTCACAAAAGAAAGGGTCCTACAAGAGCTTGCTAAGCTCAGGGTGGATAAGGCAATGGGACCTGATGGCATACATCCCAGGGTACTTAAGGAGCTAAAGGAGGAACTAGCAGAGCCATTAGCAGAATTGTTTAGTGAGTCTCTGAGCACAGGAGAGGTCCCAGAAGACTGGAGAAGGGCTCATGTGATCCCGCTCCACAAGAGTGGTAGCAGGGAGGAGGTGGGGAACTACAGACCAGTCAGTCTTACCTCAGTAGTGGGCAGATTATGGAGGCACTCCTTAAGGAAAGGATAGTGCAACACCTGGAATCCATAGGGCACAGGATCCAAGACAGCATGGGTTTACAAAGGAAGGTCCTGTCAAACTAATCTCATAGATTTCTTTGACTGGGTAACCAGAGTGGTGGACCAAGGGGAGCAGTTGATGTCGCTACCTTGACTTCAGCAAAGCTTTGACACTGTTCCACATAGAAGATTGATAAATAAGCTAGGTAGGCTCGGGTGGGTCAGAAGTTGGTCAACTGGGTGGCAAACTGGTTGACTGGCAGAAAACAGAGAGTGGTGGTAAATGGTATACAGTCAGAAGAGATGCAAGTCACAAGTGGGGTACCTCAGGGATCAGTCCTGGGGCCAGTCCTATTCAACATTTTCATTAGTGACCTCGCAGATGGACTAGAGGGTAAGGCTTGTCTGTTTGCAGATGACACCAAGATCTGCAACAGAGTAGATGATCCAGATGGGGTGGGCAGAATGAGAAGAGATCTGGATAAACTAGCAAAATGGTCAGAAGAGTGGCAACTGGGATTTAATGCAAAAAGTGCAAAATCATGCACATAGGGAAGAGAAACCCTGAAGCCACTTATAGGCTGGGAGGAGTTGCTAGCAGTCACAAAGGAAGAAAGAGACTTGGGCATCATCATCACTGATGACCTAAAATCATCCAAGCAGACCTCTAAAGCAGTAGGTAAGGCTAGGGGTGTTGGGTGTATTAGTAGGGTATCACAAGTCGTAAGAGGAGGTAATAATCCTCTGTACATGACATTGGTTAGGCCCCATCTGGAGTACTCGCGTGCAGTATTGGAGGCCACACCTTCACAAGGACATTAACCAAATTGAGGCAGTCCAGAGAAGGGCAACCAAAATGGTGCAGGGACTGCATCAGAAGACATATGAGGACAGATTAACGGAGCTCAATATGTATACCCTTGAGCAAAGGAGGGAGAGAGGTGATATGATCGAGACATTTAAACACCTTAAGGGCATAAACAAGGTGAAAGAGTCTAACATGTTTAAATATAAGAAAATAGCAGGACAAGAGGACACAGCATGAGATTAGAGGGAGGCCGATTAAGGGGAATGTGAGGAAATTCTTTTTCACAGAAAGGGTGGTAGATGCATGGAATAGCTTACCACAAGAAGTGGTGGCTATGAATACAGTGCAGGGCTTCAAACAGGCATGGGATAGGCATAAGGGAGCAATACAAATGACTATGAATAGATAGGTCACTGACAGAGCAAAGGCCGATGGCACATTTATAAGGTAGAAAAAGAAATGGGCAGACTGGATGGGCCTTACGGTCCTTATCTGCCGTCAACTTCTATGTTTCTATGTTTCTATGTTTCTCTCAAACTCTGCTCTCCATGATTTCCCCATCTGTTACCTCTTCCCCCCCCCTGCTTCTGCCATTTCTCCCACCTTGGGTGTCACCCCCCTATTCTCTTTAGTAAATACTGAGCAGAAGTACTCATTTAGTGCTTCTGCCTTATCATACCCTGCTTCCACCCAACCCCCCTCCTTCCTAATCCTTACTATGTGGTCCTTACAGCTCCTTTTCTCCCTGATGTACTTAAAGAAGTCCTTCTCCCCCTTCTTAATGCCTTGTGCCAGTCTGAGTTCCGTAGATGTTTTGGCTCCCCTTACTGCCCTTGTCACCTCCTTCGATTCTGTCAAGTACTCCTCCCTGTCCTCCCCCCTCCCTGTTTTCTTGTACTTCCTAAAGGCAGCTCTTTTCCTCCTTACCTTTTCCATGACCTCATTGCTCAACCAGATCAGTTTCTTAGCCCTAGCCTTCTTGCTCTGGGCTTAGCAGCAGGTTTTGGTTGCCTCCACTATTCCCAGCTTTATGAGCTCCCACCTCTGGTTAGTGTCCATACTGGGTTGAATTCTGGAAAGGTACCCTTTTACCACTTCCCCCATCCTCCCAAAGTTAGCCCTCCTGAAGTTCAGCACTATTGTGCCAGATTCCACTCCTTCCTTGCCCATATTCAATGTGAGCCATACTGAGTGGTGGTCACTCCCTGACAGCGGTTCCTCCACTGTAAGTTCTCTTACAAAGTCCTCATTTGCCAGCACAAAGTCAAGGGTATTCCCTAACCTGGTTGGTTCACTGACCATTTGCAGCAGAAAGCTGTCCTGGAAGGCATCCAGCAGTACCTGCTCCCTTCTGTTCCTGGTTGTTGGGGTGCTCCAGTCCACTCCTGGCATGTTGAAGTCCCCCACAATCACCACATTATCCTTCTCACAGGTCCTCCTGATCTGTCCCGCTAGTTTCCTGTCTAACTTCTCCATCTGAGATGGTGGCCTGTACACCACTCCCATTCTAAGAATCCTATTCTTGGAATCCTGGATTTGCATCCAAAGTGACTCCGTACTATCCTCCTCCCCTTCCTCCCTTACACACTTCAGTTCTTCCTTCATATATAGTGCCACCCCCCTCCTTTCCCAATAACCCTGTCCCTACGAAATAACCTGTACCCTGGTATAGACAGGTCCCAGTCATTGTATTGGGTGGCCCATGTTTCCGTGATGGCTGCAATGTCCACCTCTCCCTCTGCCATGAGAACCTGTATCTCTGCAGTTTTCCTCCCAAGACTCCTAGCATTAAGGATAACCACCTTCCACCCTTTTCTCCCCCTCATCTGCAGTCTCTTTTATTTTATCCACTAAGATGTTCCACATTTCATCCAACATTAAGCCAGTGAAATCTGATTTCCAATCCCATGTAAGTAATGTCTGTCTAATTTTGTGAAAGTCTGCTTTTTTAAAATTGGGAATTTTTATATTACTACCCTGTTGAGTAGCTAATTCACTTAATTGGAAAAAAAACAGTGTTATGGTCAGTATTTGAGATTGGAGGTCCGACTTCAGTGACATTTAATCTGGGCCCCATATTTGAAAAAATGAGATCCAAAATATTATTAGATCATGTATTTTCTAAACCTAGCTGCTCCAGGCCCAGCTGATTAAAGCTTTCTAAATAACTCCTTTCATTTAAACTTGATGATGCCTGGTTTATCCAATCTATATCTGGGACATTAAAGTCACCTGTTATAATAATATTTTCAGCTGAATCAATATGGTCCAAATAATTTAGAATTTCTACGCCTTGCTCCCTGTTTGTTGAAGGGGGACGATACAAGGCTGTCAACATAATCTTTGAAGCATTTTGAGGCAAGATTTTAACAGATAAATGTTCAATATTAAGTTTACCATCATGAATTTCCATATTAGAAATAGATTCATGCACATAAATTGCTACACCACCACCCTTTCTATGTATCCTAGATGTATGATAAATGTTAAATCCTTCTATGTTTTTGTCCCATGTATCATCTTCCTCCCACCAAGTTTCCATAAGAATTGCTATTTTGATGTTTTTATTCCTCATAAGGAGTTTAAGTTCATCAAATTTGCCATACAAACTTCTCACATTTGATAGTAAACAATTTACTGGTTCCAAATCTTTATTTTGAAGATTTTGTGTACTGGTGGTTGAATTTATATTAGTACATTTCCAACCCCCCACCTTACCAAGTTTAAATGTTTCTCAATTATTTTATTATATGTATTTCCTAGAACCCTTTCACCCATCTTGTTTAAATGAAGTCCATCATTCTTGTATAATGATCCATTTTTAAAAATACAACCAGTATCAATGAACCCTATTTTATGTTCAATGCATAACCTACGTAACATACAATTAGTAGAAAAAATATCATGATTGAATGTGCTGATGCAATCCATAAGTAGGTAGAATACCAGATACAATAATATCAGTGGTGTATTTATTCACTTCCTGAATTAAATCAATATAATTCTCTAAAATAGTCCCTTTTTTATTTGACTTTATATCATTCACTCCTATTTGGAGAATCAGCAACGGTTGTTTAACTTGTCCCATACATCGTTCTATCTCTTGTGTAAGTTCTTGAATTTTTATTCCTGGAAACATGCTAACCATTGTATTATTATTCCTTCCTTTGCATGCAATTTTATCAATACCCCTTATTGTAGAATCACCTAATACTATAATTTCCCTTGGTTTTACATCTAACTGCTCACTATTATAGGTAACTATATCATTGACCCCCATTAAATTCAGATTCAATTGTTGAGGTTTAGTAAATGTTAAAGCTGGAGATTTAATTTCTCTTTTGTCAATTTCCATAGGGCATCCATCACTAATTTTCTGGGCCTGTTCCCTATCCTGAGGTTTAGTAGATGTTGAAAATGAAGATTCATTATCCCTTATATCAATTTCCATGGGACCTCCAGCCCTAAGTTCCTGGGACATAGAAACATAGAATTTAATAGCAGATAAGGACTGCTTGGCCCACCTAGTTTGCCCATTTTCCTACCTAACAGATAAGCTGCAGATTCTAGTTAACCAACAGCTTACTTCCTCTTACCCGCCCCTAGGACTGCCTTATGCCTGTCCCATGCATTCTTGAAGTCCTCCACTGTTCTTGACTCCATGACCTCTTCAGGGAGGCTGTTCCATGCATCCACAACCCTCTCAGTGAAAAAATACTTCCTCACATTACCCCTGAGCCGTCCCCCCTCTGTCTTCAAATTGTGCCCTCTTGTTCTTGCACATCTCTTTTTCTGGAAGATGCTACCCTCTTGGACTTTGTTAATTCCCTTGAGGTACTTGAAAGTTTCTATCAAGGCCCCTCTCTCCTTTCTTTCCTCAGGAGTATACATATTAAGCTCCTTTAGTCTTTCTTTGTATGTCTTCTGGTGCAGACCCTGCACCATTTTGGTTGCCCTCCTCTGGACAGCCTCCACTCTGTCTATGTCTTTGCGGAGATGGGATCTCCAGAACTGCACACAGTACTCCACATGGGGTCTCACCAACTGTCTGTACAGAGGGATAACTGGTCCATGTTCAGGACTGAAAAGGAATTTTTCAATTCCAGAGGTGCAATATTATATACTTGGTTACCTCTATGTTTGCCCTTACTGTTTTTAATAGTGGCCCAGCTTCCCCCCTCTTCTTCCAGCATTTCTGTTTCAGCACCCAAATCACTAGCAATAGTATCAATACATTTCTCCAGTATCTCTGTGTCATGCTTAGTTTCCCATCTATTTCTTAATTCATTTATTTCTTGTAATAGTTCTCCTACCAACACACATTTACTACATTTGAATTCCTCTGTTTCCTAATCCCTGTACCAACATTAAACAACTTATACACTTGGTAAATCGAGAATCCATATTGTACCTTCTTTTCCTAGTTTTGAGTTAAGTACTTTTAAGAGCCCCTTTACTCTAACATGAATCAAACGCTTTCCCCTTCTTCCTTGCATACACAGCCGACATGCGCTGAGATAAGCATGTCTCTGTGCGTGTCTCCGTGCGCGACCCGGTGTGAACCCGCTTGAGCTCGCCCCGCTGGCTCTTCTGGTGGCTTTTGTAGCAGCCGACCAGAAGTTCAGAACTCCTCCCCCAAGGCTGTCGCTACTCCAAAGAGACCCGAAAATGTAAAAAAAAAATAAGATCTAAAGTGTCCTCACTAGTTAAGCCACCTCATGCAGTGATCTTGACTGTGATACTGGGTGCTAGTGCTCTCAATTAAAGCTGCAGTTCGGTTTTACCCAAAAAAAATCACAAGTGTCAACTGCGTTATTAAAAAGTATTTTTTTCTAGCTCAGGAACGTAAATTTATTCCTCTAAATCACCTCAGGCTTTGAGATAGCCACACCACTCGCCTCGCCGCTTCAAGTGCTTTCAGTAGCCGACCGAAGTTCATAACTCCTCCCCCAAGGCTGTCATTACTCCAAAGAGCCCCGTAAATGTTAAAAAAATAAGATCTAAAATGTCCTCACTAGTCAAGCCACCTCATGCAGTGGTCTTGACTGTGATACTGGCTGCTAGTGCTCTCAATTAAAGCTGCAGTTTGGTTTTACTCCCAAAAAATCACAAGTGTCAACTGCATTATTAAATCGTATTTTTTTCTAGCTCAGGAACACAAATTTATTCCTCTAAATCACCTCACAGGCTTTTAGATGTTGTTTTACATCAGCTTGGAGGACACAACAATAACCTCCCTGTATGAGCACCTGAGAGGGAAATGGAACACTAAAGAGGACACTATAGCATAGTCAAGAAAAGAGAGGAGAGTGCCCATAGGTGGCCAACCTTTATGGACTAGAAATTATAAAGGATAGATTAGGCTAAGAAATAGAAGAACTGCTGCAACAGATTTAAGAAAAGGTCAGTTCTCAAGATTTGCAGGATCTCCCTATCACACCCCTAAGGTCCCACACTCCAGAATTATACATTTCAGAGACTTCTCAAAGCTTGACCTCTCACAACTGAAACAGGAGGCTGCAAGATCACAGCTGTGGGCCACTAATGACATAAACCATGCTCTCATTGTCTTCAATGAGGTTTACTAGACACCCCAACTAAAAATGCCCCCATTACCTCCAGGCGAGTCTGCAGCCCCATCACTGGCCCTTATTAAATGAAGGGATGGATGTCAGCTGAGCAACATACAAATCCACTAAGTTTGACACTAGCTGAGCTAACTGCAGAGCACTCAGACATAAATGTAAGAGGGCCATCCGATGCAGTAGAAGTCTTCATTTCTAATCCTTGTTTGCTGCCTTGACCAGTAACCAAAGTCATTTCTGAAAAAATATCAAGCAAACACTAGGCCAGTCTTCTTTACACCCAAAAGCCTAACTTTTGAAGGAGTTAAACTGCAATAAACCTGTTATCATAGCTTAACACCTTCAATCAGAGTTTTACTGACCTTTCTGCCTACACTGGGGCCTTCCCCTCCCCCATCTCTTCCTCTAGCCCTTTCACCAATTATGTACAGTATGCCCCGCTCACCCCCCTTTTGACCTTGAAGTAGTCACCTGTGGAGAGTTTTGCAGACTCCTTATGCAAATCCCAATATCAAAATCTGCCAGTTCTGATGAAATTGAGCCTAAAATATTGAAGATTGCTACTGTGGAATTTGTCTTTTCTGTTACAAGAACCTTTAATCTTCCTCTTACAACACACAGACGTGATTCCTGATATTTGGAAAAATCTCACATGTTCCACTTTATAAGAAAGGTGGCAGTATGAATTCTGGCAACTATAGGCCAATAGCAATACTATAGTACTCAACAAATTGCTTGAAAAATTAGTGCGTCCTAACTGACTGAGTACTTCACCAGTCATAACTTCCTGTCTCCTGCACAGAATGGTTTTAGGAAAGACCCACAACACTACTACTGCCTTCCTGTCACTAACCTCCTCTATTTCCACTGCCATGTATAGGTGTGAGCCCCATGGTGCAGTCTTCACTCACTTCACTGAGGCCTTTGACTTGATCATCCGCACTATACTCAATGGGAAACTCAGTGCTCTGAACATTTTCTCCACTGCCCTGTCATGATTCAAAAGGTACCTGGGTAATAGGTATCAGCGGGTTAAATTTAGCTGCCCCCTGTCTCATCTAACTACTACCACAGTCGGGGGCCATCAAGGCTCTATACTGGAGCCCTTCCTTTTCACTCTACACATAAACTCCTGCTAGATCAGTCCCTGGATCTCAACCTGCATATTCAAACTACCTGCAAGGCAGTAAATAACAAATTGGGTGCTGCGTACAACATCAGCTACATGCTAACACCATCAACTAAACTGGCCATTGCAAGAGGAATTCTGTTGCCGACCCTCAACTACTGTGCCCCCCTTTCTTGGTGCTGCCCATAAGACCTCCTTACAGAAGTGGGCGTTACTTACAATAATGTATGCTACTATGCATCCTCTTCCCCTCGACTTAGGCACCGTTGTCAACTTTATGATGACCTGGGCTGGCTCTCCCCTATGGCTTCTAGGCAATACTACCTGGGCTCTCTGGTTGATTCTGTCATCAGGCTGAAAACCCCAACTACACTGGTAGAGGTGTTCCTTCCTCTCACCTCCCCTCATGAACTGAGATCAGTTGAAAATTCCCTACTGAAAGTCCTCAGTTGTCTTACCGCTAAAAGTACAGGTGCATTTGGACATGTGGCTCCTAAGTTCTGGAACACTCTGTCCTGGGAGGTCAGACAGACAGGGACCCACCTTCACTTCAAAACTATGCTCAGTCGCTACCTTATGCAGGCTGAACAATGCATCTGTTTTGATCCTCCTTAATTCCTTCCTGTCATGCCCCAATCTCCTGGTCCCTGTGTCAGTACCCCAAGCACTTATCCATAACCCTACAAACCCCTCAAGCTCAGGTAGACAGCTTGTCTCCTTGCCTTGGCTGCTCCCTCTACCCTCACCTATATTCTAACCTATACTATTTAATTACCACCTAGATCTCCTGTTTACTGCTCTATTATATGTTTATACTTTCCCTGCAACCAACTCACTATCAATGCTTGTTTAACTGCTATGATTGTGTACTTCCTCCATAGAGTGTAACTTCTACTCTGTATCTGTTAATTATACTGTTGCTCTTGTGTGTTCGTGCTCTAATCTCCATACAAGCTGTGTATAAGTATTTGTCTACCCTGATATGTAACATTTGTATCCCACTGTTGGATATGTTCTGTACCTACTTTTCATGATGTTATGTATTCTCCCAGGTCGTGCCTGAAAATAGTCACACTGCTGGCTAGTGCAACTACCTGGTTAACAAAAACTAAATAAATAAAAAACTCAATCCTGACTAGTCTTAGGCATTGCAATTTGTTGATGACTAGGGTTGGCAGAACTCAATGAAATTCGGACCCTTAATAAGTAAGAACCAGAACACAATGAAGTTCTGATTTACTCTGATTAGTGCTGATTAGTTCTGATTTATTGACAAATACTTTGAAAAAATGCGAAAAAATGCATAAAATTGGCCAAAGTAGGTCATATTTAGCACAGAGGCCCAAAGGAAACAATTTATTGCATGATTTGTAGAAACAATTACAGTAAACCTGCTAAATAAAAGCAATAACTGCTAGCTGCTTAATGTCTAGGCTGTACTGATGGCGTATCCAGCTCAGGCCCGTGACGCTGAGTGTGCCAGGAGAGAGAGAGAGAGAGACAGAGAGATGGAGAGATGGAGACAGACAAACAGATGCACTATTCTGACTGGCTGCCCTGTACACTACAGTGTACACACACTGCACAGCCACACTGAGGCCAAGTTTAATTTCTTTATTTGTGATTTCTATGACTTTAAAATTTCTCTTTGGCCCCCAGTAGTCTAGTCTCTCTCTGTCTCCTCTTCTGCATGGCACAAGTCAACATTTATTTTACCAACATATCCACCTCATTTGACCTCTCTGTCCATATCATCACCTGCTTGCAAGGCTGCGAATATCAGATTTGGGCTCTCCTACAAAATTAGAGAAAACATTACCCCTAAAGCCCATATTGCTATTGCCTGGGGCATCCTGCTCCCCAAACTAACTTACAGGATGGCAGTCTTCTTCTCAACCTCCAAAACTGTTCTACGAGAATGGGATTTGGCCTATAACAACATCTGCAGGTCTGTCTTGACCACAAACAGATACACATACCATTGCGACCTTTACTCCAAACTAAGATGGCTTCCTCCACTAGCCTTGCACAAATTTACTATGAGTGATGTGGTGCATACTGTTGTAACTAAGTGAGCCCCCCTTGTGACTTTCAGCGCTATTCATGCCTGATGGCCGATCTTCTGCACTATGTTCAAATGTCTTTGGGTCCTTAACCATATCCAAAACAAAGGCAAAGTTAGGAAAAATGTCCTTCTCCTACTCTTCCCTCAAACTTTGTAACTCCATCCTGGTCAAGGTCCATCAGTGTCCCTGCAGCCAAGCTTTTAAAAGAGAGCATTGCACCCTTCTAAACTAGACTTCTTATGTTGCTTTGTCTATTTGGCTGAATGCCATAACGTATCCCTATATTTGGTTGTATGTATACTGTCTCTTGCACAGTGCCCTTTACATATTGTATCTTGTATATTGTTTCTCTTGCTCTGTTTATTTCCCTGTACTGCTGTCTGCCTATATGTATTGAATCCTATTTTCCTGTTATTTGTATCCTGTTGTGATGACCTCCTGTATTGTAATCTCCTGGGTTGTGCCTGAAAATAGGCAAATGTTTTGTCTAGTACACCTTACTGGTAAATACAAACTAAACCAATATATAACACAACAACAAACAGCACACATTAACAACAGAAGACACAATCATCAGCCAGGATAATATATGGAAATTGTTCAGGAATTTCGGCTGATAGGCCGGTAGATTTCCTAGCAGCTAAAGGGCAGCAGAACGACAGACTAGCATGGGCTGGTTGGAGGAAGCTCATGTTAAACTTATTTGATCCACATTTTTGACTGGGTAAGGAAGGCTGTGGATAAGGGCCAGACAATAAACATACTGTGATATATGATCCAATGTTTTTCCCCACAGAGAAATAGTGGAGCCAAAAGGTCTTGACATCATCATTCCGACATCAGAACGATAGTATTACGACTTCAGATTCCTCAAAAAGCTGTGCTCTGCTAATGGATGAAAACCTGCAGCAATCTGAGAGAGGAGAAGGAGCAATTCAGCATGAACTGGATCTATTAGGGGGACCCCAGCAGAAAGAAAGAAAGAACAATTGTGATGTTTGCTTTTTACTTATTTAATTGTCCTTCATTGGCACTGGGAGTCAAGTGGAGTGGAGAGGCAATCTGGCGGTGCCGGTGAGAAGGGGATCTAGTTGGTGGAAGGGAGGGGTTCTTTGAGAAAGCTGGGAGCAAGGGCTCACCGAAACAGTATTGATCAGTTACATAGATTGCCATATTATACAAAAAACAACATATGGCAATCAACCTGTTATGCTGTTGAAACTTCATCTCAGGATTCTGGTGACATGATAAACCCCTCGAACTTTGCTCTTGAGGTTTATGATGTCATCAGAATCCTTTGACAAAGTTATAACACTGTAACATGTTGATTGCCCTATGTTACTCTATTTGTATCTGGACATTAGCAAAGACATGAACTCTGTTCCTCACAGATTATTCAAAAAACTGGTAAACTTTGTATTGGAGGACATACTGGCCAAGTGGGTGAGTGGGGAATTGGCTTGGAGAAAGAGTGCAGAGTGTGGTGATTAATGTGGAATTCTTGGGCAGGAAAGAGGTCACTAGTGGGGTCCCACAGGGATCAGTGCTTAGTCTGCTACTTTTATCATCTTTATTAGCTATATTGGAGATGACATCATAGGCAAAATCTGCCTTTTTGCAGAAGGCACCAAGCTCTGTGGCAGGGCTGACAATGTGGAAGGGATCCGGGACATGAAGGCCGAAGTCCCCAAGGCACACCTCGATGCCTGTCAGTGGCTGCTGGGTGGGGTTGGGGATGGAATGGGGATCTTTATGGATGACAAGCCCAAGTCACTCTCCCTACCCCGTCAGTCTGTACAGGGTGGGCATTACGGTTGGAAACCCTAATACCCAAAGCGTTTGTTGGTATTTTTGCTCCAAATTTTCAGCACAGGCTTTTTGGAAGCCCACCTCATGAACAGTGGCAGTATCGTTTCATTACTCAGTCCCAAATGATGATTTCACACAGTGAGTGTGCCATTCAGTGCCACAGGTGCGAAAACACATTTCAGGCAGGATATGAAAAATGACAGCTGTACTGTTCATGAGCAGGTGTGATGAAATGGTAATGCTGAAAATCTGGAGTGAAAATATGAAGTGGCAAAGTTACAAGTGTGCGTAGAAACTGTGCAACACACACTTGGAATGCAGTAATTTTTTGGAATGTTTTTACCAAATTTTCAACATGACCTTTTTGGGACATCACCTCATGAACACTGGCACTGGGATTTTGCTACTCTATCCTGAAAGTTGATTTCACTCAGCGACTATCCCATTTCATGCCACGGGTGCAAAAACACATTTTGGGAAGGATATGAAAAATGACAGCTGTACTGTTCATAAGGGGGATGTGAAAAAATGGCAATGTTGGAAATTTGGAGTGAAAATATTAAAAATTGACAAAGTCACGAGTGTGCATAGAAACTGCGCAATGGGCGCTTGTAACAGTCACTTTTTGGAGTTTATCAGATTTGCAACAAAGGCTTTTTAGGACCTCACCTCATGAACAGTGGCACTGTTGTTTTGTTAATTGGTCATGAAAGGCGATTCTGCACAGCAACCATGAAATCACCTTTCGGGATCGAAAGACAAAATGACAGTGCCAGTGAAACATAGAAACATAAATATTGATGGCAGATAAGGACCACTTGGCCCACCCAGTCTGCCCATTTTCCTACCTATTGGATAAGCTGCAGATTTTAGAAAATCAACAGCCTACTTCCTCCTACCCCCACTAGAATTGTTCTATGTCTGTCCCATGCATTCTTGAATTCCCTCACTGTTTTTGACCCCAGAGCCTCCTCAGGAAGGTCATTCAATGCATCCACCACCCTCTCCATGAAAAACTACTTTCTTCCTTACATTGCCGCTGAGTCATCCCCCACTCTATTTTCAAATTATATCCCCTTGTATTTACACATCTCTTTTTCTGAAAGATGCTACCCTCTTGGATTTTGTTGATTCCCTTGAGGTACTTAAATGCTTCTATCATGTCTCCCCTCTCCCTCTTTTCCTCAAGGGTATGCATATTAAGCTCTTTTGGCCTCTGTCTCTTCATATTGCATCTGGTGCAGACCCTGCACCATTTCAGTTGCCTTCCTTTGGATTGCCTCTATCCTGTCTATGTCCTTGCAGAGATGGGGTCTCCAGAACTGCACACAGTGTTTATGAGGTGGGGTCCAAAGAACCCCATATTGAAAATTTGAGGCCAAAAATCCAAACATTGGATGAGATAGCAACCTAAGTTGAAAACCTCACATTGACTGCCATCATAGGGCTTACTATCATTTCTTCAGTTCCTGGTTGGTGTTTGAAGAGTGCAGATGTGTTCCCGGTGAACAGAAGATCATTGATCCCGACTTCTAGTGGTAACTATGGGTAAGGGGTGTGGGGAGGTGGGGTGCACAGAGGAAGCTTTACAGGTTTTGGGAGGCAGTCAGCAGGAAAGATAAGGGACCATTTTCTTTTTTTTTTCAAGTTTTAAAAAAAAATAGATGTCATGGGACTGTTTTCTTTTTTACAGATGAAATATTACTACAACAGTTTTTGGCACACTGGGGTGGGCTCCCAGTGTGCCAGAGTACTGGAGGGAAGATCAATGCTGACCTGGGGATTGGGCACCCCAAGGTCAGCTGAGAACATAGGGGCATGCTGGGGTGGCACATCCAACACCAGGAGTGGGCTCCCAGTCTGCTACATTAATGCAGGAGGGAGGATACATGCTGACACAGGGATTGAGCACAACAATGTCAGCAGGGGACAGAGAATGGAGGGTGTGGGGCAGGCAGCAGCAGTGGGCTAGAGCTAACATTTAAATTTGTTGTCCTGTTGTGTGCTTGGTTGGGAGGGAGGGGGGACTGCTGCTGAAATGACGAACCTGCCCCTGATTGAAATGGCAGATTTCTTTCAAGTGTACTGCTCACTCTGAAACTGCTGTCATCAGCAGCTTCAGCATTAATAGGTGGCCGTGGGATGTGCCCATTAAAGCATCCAATGCATTAGCCACAACACTGCTACACCTCTGCATTGCTCTACCACAATATATTTCTTGTGCACTACATGCACAAGCAAACATAATAACGTTTTCTTGCCTTGCCTAGATAGATATATAGATGGAAAGACAGATAGATAGACAGACAGACAGACATATGCACAGATAGATAGATAGACAAGAACTTTAAATGACTTTAAAACATTTGTTTTAGCAGGCCTTCTTTGATGATGTTTTAGTGCTTAATAGTTTCTTTTGTGTTATTTTCATTTTTATTTACTAACATCAGTTTTGTATTTACTAAAGTCTATTTATCTATGTGCTGCTTAATTGGAATTGTCAGCACACTGAGATATTCAGGGATACAGCCCTACTTAAAATAAAAAGTTAACTTTCCTCACATTGACATATATTGAGATGGATGGATGGATAGATAGATAGATAGATAGATAGATAGATAGATAGATAGATAGGTAGATAGACAGATAGATAAATACACAGACAAACAATGACAGTGAGATAGATAGATGATGGATAGATAGATAGATAGATAGATAGATAGATAGATAGATAGATAGAAAGAAAGAAAGATGACAGAGAGCTAGATAGATACTAGAGATATGGCTAGACAGATAGACAGACAGAGCCAGATAGACAGACAGAAAGATAGACAGATAGATAGATAGATAGATAGATAGATAGATAGATAGATAGATAGAGCCATAGAGATAGATGGATAGCCAGATAGATAGATAGATAGATAGATAGATAGATAGATAGATAGATAATGTCTGTAGACAGACAGACAGACAGACAGATATTTCTGCAGCTAACTAGGCAGAATGACAGGTAGAGAGACAGGTAACCAGACAGACAGCGAATCTGATGGATAGATAGATAGATAAACAGATAGATAGACAGACAGACAGATATATACTGTCTGTCAATAGACAGACAGACAGGCAGATAGAGAGATAGATTAGATTGGTAGACAGACAGACAGATAAACACTGTCTGTAGAAAGATAGATAGATACAGTAGATAGATAGGTAGGTAGATAGATAGATAGACAGACAGCCAGATAGATGCTGTCTGTAGATAGGCAGATATATAGATTGACAGATAGATACTGTCTGTAGATAGATAAATGGATATATAGATATACAGACAGACAAACAGACGGACAGATACTGTCACATAGCTAGACTGATAGATACTATCAGATAGATAGATGGATAGATAGATAGATAGATAGATAGATAGATAGATAGATAGACAGACAGATAGATAGGCAGAGCCCCCCCTCCAAAAAAAACACTGTCTGTTATGAGGATACAATACCGGTGTTGGTATTGTGCCATCACTGTCAGAGACATCGGGATCTTCACTGTCTCAGTCCCTTGGTGCTTCTGATTGATAGACAGACAGACAGACAGATATAGATATATACTATATAGACAGACAGATAAACAGATAGATAGATAGATAGACAGACAGACACACAGAGAGACAGGCAGAAACACAGATATTTCTGCAGCTGTCTAGCTAGACAGATACACAGGTAGACAAATAGACAGATAGATAGATAGATAGATAGATAGATAGATAGATAGATAGATAGATAGATAGATAGACAGACAGACAGACAGGCAGGCAGACAGACAAAGAGACAGGCAGATATACACTGTCTGTAGCAAGACATCCCAGGTTCAGTGACGGACTTGGGAGTCAGAGCGCCAGCCAGCGAGAGAAGGATTGTGTGTCCCATGGTGGAAAGAGTGTCCGGTGCCATGCAGACATCTGGTGGAGGCTGGAAATACCGTTGTTGTCAGAGTCACATGCTTGTGTAAATGGCAGATGTTGGTGTCATTGCACGTCCTCACTACCAGGGATCCAAAGCATAATCATACTATAGATAGACAGACAGACAGACAAAGAGATAGATAGGCAGACAAACACTGTCTGTAGATAGATGAAGAGATAGATAGATAGACAGGCAGACAGACAGACAGTCAGAAAGAAAGAAAGACAGACAGCTAAATAGACAGACAGACAGACAGGCAGATAAACACTGGCTTTTAATAGATAGATAGATAGACAGACAGACAGATAGATAGATGACAGAGAGATAGACAGCCAGACTGATAGCTACTATCTTTGGATGGAAAGATAGATAGATAGATAGATAGATAGATAGATAGATAGATAGATAGATAGAATAGGTAGGTAGACAGACAGACATACAGAGATTGATAGATAGTGATAGATAGATAGATAGATAGATAGATAGATAGATAGATAGATAGATAGATAGATAGATAGATAGATAGATACTGTTTGTAGCTAGATACATAGATAGATACACAGACAGAAAGTTATATATTTTTGCAGCTATGTAGCTAGATAGCTAGACAGGAAGGCAGACAGGCAGCCAGCTAGACACACAGACTGACAGAGAGAGAGAGAGAGAGAGAGAGAGAGAGAGAGAAGAGATAGCTAGATAGAAAGATAGATAGATGATAGATAGATAGACAGACAGACAGACAGGACAGAGGTAGATGGATACTGTAGATATATAGACGGACAGATACTACCTGTAGATAGACAGATAGGTAGATAAGACAGATAGATAGATAGATAGATAGATAGATAGATAGATAGATAGATAGATAGATAGATAGATAGATAGACAGATAGATAACTAGATATATAGCTGGATAGACAGACACACAGACAGATAGATACTGTCTGTAGGAAGGCATCAACTTGCAATGCTCGCATTCCAGGTTTGGTGACAGACTCAAGAGGTAGAGAACCAGCCGGCACAAGAAGGATTGAGTGTCACAATGACAACGCTCCTCCGGGGGTTGGGGAAAGAGCATCCAGTGCCATGAGGACCTCTAGTAGAGGGTGGGGGTACCGTCATGGCCAGAGTCATATGCTTGTGTGGTGTGTCAGATGCTGGCGTCATTGTATGACCTAACTATCAGGGATACACAGCACAAAAAAGCTGGGCCCATTATGATGGCCCCCCTCCTTCTCCGACGCTCCTTTAGTGAGTAAAGTTTGCCAGGGGTGTCCCACTCCTCTGACTTAAGCCTGTGGGGCAAGCCAGGGTCATGAGATGGTGTTCTTCATGAGGGGTCACCTGCCTGGCAGCTCACCCCAGGGGGCCAAGCATGATCAGGAGGGAATGGCAAGCAGAGTGGGGGGCTGGAACCTCCAGTCTTGGGTATGGAAGAACCGGCAAAGGAAAAAAGATACTGTCTGTAGATGGATATATAGACAGACAGACAGATATTGTCACATAGATAGACAGATACTGTCAGACAAATAGATAGAAAGACAGACAGACAGATAGCTAGATGCTGTCTGTTGATAGACAGAAAGGTAGTTAGAGAGATAGATTAGATAGATAGATAGATAGATAGATAGATAGATAGATAGATAGATAGATAGAAAGACAGACAGATAGACAGATAGAAAGACAGACAGACAGATAGGCAGAGCCATCCCCCTGCAAAAAACACAGTCTGTTGCGAGGGCACACTACTGGTGTCAGTATTGTGCTGTCACTGTCGGAGACATCGGGATCTTCACTGTTTCGGTCCCTTGTTGCTTCCAATAGATAGATGGATAGATAGATAGATAGATAGATAGATAGATAGATAGATAGATAGATAGATAGATAGATAGATAAAGACAGACAGATACCGTCACATAGCTAGACTGATAAATAGATAGACAGATACTGTCACATAGTTAGACTGATAGATATATTCTTTCAAATAGAGAGAGAGAGACAGAAAGACAGACAGACAGACAGACAGATAGATAGATAGATGCTATCTGTAGACAGACAGGCAGATAAACCGATAGACATACAGAGAGAGGCAGACAAACAGATATTTCTGCAGCTATCTAGCTAGACAAATAGACAGAGAGACAGAAAGATAAACAGACAGAGAGACAGACAGATATACACAGTCTGTAGCAAGCGTCCCGGGTTCTGTGACAGATTCAGGAGTAAGAGCACCAACTAGTTGGAGAAGAACTGAGTGTCCCAGAGTCTGCTCTTCTTCTTCAGAGGGTGGAGGGAAGAGTGTCTGGTGCCATGCGGACATCTGGTGGAGGCTGGGTATACTGTTGTGGTTACAGCCACATGCTTGGGGGCATGGCGGTTGCTGGTGTCATTGCACGTCCTCACAACCAGAGATCCATAGCATAAAAATGATATGTCCATTGATGATGGCTCCTGCACCAACCGCTGCTCCAGTAGTGAACATTGTCTGCCAAGGGGGGTCTTGCTCCTGTGACCTCGCCCTGGAGGACAAGCTAGGTTCATGAGATGGTGTTTCTTGAGGAGAGGGTGCCTGACCAGCAGCCCAACCCAGAGGGTGGTGAGTACAGTGGGAGGCTGGAACCTCCAGTCTGGCGGGAGGAAGTGATGGCCCCCCCAAAAGGATACTGTTGGTATATAGACAGATAGATAGATAGATAGATAGATAGATAGATAGATAGATAGATAGATAGACAGACAGACAGACAGACAGGCAGGCAGTCAGATAGACAGATAGATACTGTCTGTTGCTAGATAGAGCTATAGACAGGCAGATAGAGAGATAGATTAGGTAGGTAGGTAGATAGATACAGTCAGATAGATATTTAGATAGATAGATATACAGACAGACAGACAGACAGATACTGTCACACAGATTGACTGACAGATAGACAGACAGATACTGTGACATAGACTGATAGATATATTCTTTCAGATACAGAGAAAGATAATAGACAGACAGACAGACAGACAGACAGACAGATAGATAGATAGATACTATATGTAGATAGAGAGGCAGATAAAGAGATAGAAAGATAGACAGTCAGACACACAGAGAGACAGGCAGACAGACATATTTCTGCAGCTATCTAGCTAGAGAGATACACAGGTAGAGAAATAGACGGATAGATGGATAGATAGATCGATAGATCGATAGATAGATAGATAGATAGATAGATAGATAGATAGATAGATAGATAGATAGATAGATAGATAGATATACACTATCTGTAGCAAGGTGTCCGCTTGCGGCGCTGGCATCCTGAGTTCAGTGATGGACTCTAGTGTCAGAGCACTAGCCAGCGGGAGAAGGATTGAGTGTCCTAGGGTCTGTTCTCCTTTTCTGGGGAAGGGGGAAAAAGTGCAGCACTATGCAGACATCTGGTGGAGGCTGGAGATACCATCGTGACCAGAGCCACAGGCGTGGGGGGCATGGCAGATGCTGGTGTCATTGCACAGCCTCACCACCTGGAATCTATAGCATAAAAATCATCGGCCCACTGATGACGGCCACATCTGCACTGCCGCTTCAATAGCGAACATTGTCTGCCAAGCGGGTGCTGCTCTTGTGGCTACACCCTATGGGGTAAGCCAGGATCATGAGATGGTGTTCCTTGGGGAGGGGGCACCTGACCAGTATCCCAGCCCAGGGGGACAAACCTGATCAGGAGGGGGCAGCGAGTGCAGTGGGGGCTTTTACCTCCAGTATGGGCGGAGGTAGCCACGGAGAAAAAACAAAGATACAGTTAGTAGACAGATAGATAGATAGATAGATAGATAGATAGATAGATAGATAGATAGATAGACAAACAGATACTGTCTGTTGATAGATAGACAGACACTCAGGCAGATAGATAGATTAGGTAGGTAGGTAGATAGCAGACAGACACAAAGACAGAGAGAGGGACAGAAAGACAGACAGCTAGCTAGATAGACAGATAAACACTGTCTGTAGATAAGTGAAGAGACAGATAGATAGACAGATAGAAAGAGAGACAGACAGACAGACAAACACTGTCTGTAGATAGATAGATAGATAGATAGATAGATAGATAGATAGATAGATACTGTTTGTAGCTAGATACACAGATAGACAGAAAGCTAGATATGTCTGCAGCTATCTAGCTAGACAGACAGACAGACAGACAGATAGACACACAGACTGACAGACAGAGAGAGACAGAAAGATAGAGAAAGAGAAGATAGATAGATAGATTGATAGATAGACAGACAGACAGACAGACAGACAGACAGACAGATAGATAGATAGATAGATAGATAGATAGATAGATAGATAGATACCGTAGATAGATAGGTAAACTAGATATATAGATGGAAAGACAGACAGACAGATAGATACTGTCTGTAGGAAGGCACCAGCTTGCAATGCTGGCATTCCAGGTTTGGTGACGGACTCAAGAGGTGGAGAACCAGCCGGCACAAGAAGGATTTTTTTTTTCTATTTATGCCTCCTTCGCCCCCTCGGCTCTGGTCTTCCTAGGAAGCACATGGAGTACCCGGTCATCCTCCATCGCCCATGTAACATAGAAACATAGAAACATAGACTTTAATGGCAGATAAGGACCGCTAGGCCCATCTAGTCTGCCCATTTCCCTACCTACAGGATAGGCTGCAGATCCTAGTTAACCAACAGCCTATTTCTTCCTACCCCCCACAAGAATTGCCTTATGTCTGTCCCATGCATTCTTGAATTCTCCCACAGTTTTAGACCCCACAACCTCCTCAGGAAGGCTGTTCCACGCATCCACTACCCTCTCTGTGAAATAATACTTCCTCACATTGCCCCTGAACTGCCCTCCTTCTATCTTTAAGTTGTGTCCTCTTGTTCTTGCAAGTCTCTTTTTCTGAAAGATGCTACCCTCTTGGACTTTGTTAATTCTACTGAGGTACTTAAAAGTTTCTATCATGTCCCCCCTCTCCCTTCTTTCCTCAAGGGTATACATATTAAGCTCCTTTAGTCTCCTCATCACGGCTTCTCTTGCAGACCTTGCACCATTTTAGTTGCCCTCCTCTGGACTGCCTCTATCCTGTCTATGTCCCGGAGATGGGATCTCCAGAACTGGACACAGTACTCCAGATGGGGTCTCACCAACTGTCTGTACAGAGGGATAACAACTTCCTGTTTTCTGCTGATGATGCCTCTCCCTATACATCCCAGTATACCCCCAGCCCTCACTGCCTTCTCACATTGCATGCTAACCTTAAGGTCATCTGATATGATTACCCCAGGTCCCTTTCCTTTTTGTTGTTGTTACTACCTCCCCACCCATTTGTATTCTTCCCTGGTTCTTGTTTCCCAGGTGCATTATTTTGACTTTTTTATTGAATCCTAGCTGCCATACTTCTGACCATTCCTCCAACCTTGCCAAGTCCCTTTTCATCCTTTCCCACCTCCTTGTGTATCAACCCTGTTGCAGATCTTTGTGTCATCTGCAAAAGGCATACTTTTCCTTCCAGTCCCTCTGCAATGTCACTGATGAAGACATTAAAAGGACTGGACCAATCTGGAACCCTGCGGTACCCCACTAGTAACACCCCTTTCTTCAGAGTGGACTCCATTTACAATTACCTTCTGTGTCCTGTTGTCCAGCCAATGTTTACCTAGGCTACCACCCTGGGTCCCACTCCCAGGCTGGTTAATTTGACTATTAATCTTTTGTGTGGGACTGTGTCAAATGCCTTGCTAAAGTCTAGGTAGGCCATGTCCATAGCCCCTCCCTGGTCTACTACTTTGGTCACCCAGTCAAAGAAATCTATTAGATTCGTCTGACATGACCTTCCCACTGTGAACCCATGCTGCCTTGGGTCCTGTGCTCCACTGACCTCTAGGTACTCGACTATTCTTTCCTTCAGAAGTGACTCCATCACTTTCCCTACCACAGAGGTCAGACTGACAGGTCTGTAGTTTCCTGCCTCTGTCTTGGACCCACTTGTGTGAAGGGGAATCACATCCGCCTTCCTCCAGTCCTCGGGTACCACACCATCCTCCCATGATTTATTAAAAAGAGTAGCCAGTGGTTTCACTAGTTCCTCCCTTAATTATTTTAGAATTCTGGGGTGAATTCCATCTGGACCCATTGCTTTGTCCACCTTCAGTTTTAGGAGTTCTTGCAGAGCCCTTTCTTCTGTGAAAGGACTGGGATCGACCCCCTATCAAGGTGCTTCTGTTAATTGGATTAGGCACTTCCCCTCCTCTTTTTGTGAATACTGAGCAGAAATATTCGTTCAGTATTCTGCTTTTCACTGTCCCCTCCTCACCCAC
This sequence comes from Neoceratodus forsteri, assembly GCA_016271365.2. Taxonomy (NCBI): domain Eukaryota; kingdom Metazoa; phylum Chordata; order Ceratodontiformes; family Ceratodontidae; genus Neoceratodus; species Neoceratodus forsteri. The sequence goes on along the minus strand of CM028134.1, from coordinate 1,059,711,852 downwards.
GGTTCATTCTATTCAGCCTCCTATCCCTCCCTTTGTCTTTCTACACTCGCTGATGTACCTATAAAAGGTTTTATCCCCCTTCTTAACTGAGTTGGCTATCTTTTCCTCAGTTTGGGCCTTTGCTATTCTGACTTCCCTCCCTGCTTCCTTCTGCCTTAACTGGTACAGCTCTCTGTCCTGCTCCTTCTGTGTTTCCTTATACTTCCGGAATGCTGCCTTTTCTTCCTGACTTTCACAGCCACCTCTTTTGAGAACCATAGTGGCTTTTTCTTTCATTTTGATTTGTTTATTTGCTTCACACAAAGGCTTGTTGCCTCTGTGATGGCAGTTTTGATAATTCCCCATTGTTGCTCCACACCTCCTTCTAGCCTGTTTGCTAGTGCTTTTCTGAGGCACTCTCCCATCTTGCCAAAGTCAGCCCTCCTAAAGTCCAGTACCCTCACTTTTGTATGGCTTGACTCTGTAGCTGAGTTTAATGTGAACCACACTGTTTGATGGTCACTTATCCCCAAATGGCAACCCACTTCTAGATCTGAGATCCTCTCACTGCACCCATTTGAGAGTATGAGGTCTAAGATTGCTCCCTCACGAGTGGGTTCTGAAACTAGCTGTCTAATGCCTGCCACCTGTAGGGCATCAAGAATGGCCCTGCTCTTGGATGTGGCTGCAGCAAATGTGCTCCAGTTAACATCTGGCATATTCAGGTCTCCCATCAACAGTATCTCCCTTTCTCTGCCATTCTAAGAATGCCTTCTATCATATCCTTGTCCATTCCTTCCCCTGACAAGGGGTCTGTACACAACCCTGTGCGGATTGTGGTGCCCTTTCCAGTCTCCAAGGTGACCCACAGTGCCTCCTCTCCTCCCTGTTTACACTTTTGTTCAGTTGCTTTTATCCCCTCCTTACATGAGAGCTACTCCTCCCCCCTTCTCCCTGCCTGTCCCTCCTGTAGGTTATGTACCCTGGTATGTTAACATCCCAGTCATGGTTCTATGTGTACCATGTTTCTGTGACTGCTACGATATCCAGGCATCCCTCTTCCATTAAGGCCATCAGCTGAGGAGCTTGTTGCCCAGACTACGGGCATTGGTACTCATTACCCTCCATTTCCTGATGGCCTTACTTCCTTTGCCCCATCCCTGTCCTTCTTGCCTTTGTCACTTTCTCCATTTACCCCTGCTCTTCTCCCTATCGACACCTCTATGTTGGTGTTTGCCACACTTACTACCAAGATTATTTGGGGGCTAGGATTTTCCTGCTCCTTTCAGTGTCTCTCCCTTGGCTAGTTTAAAGCTTGCCAATGAAGCATTTAAACCTATCACCTAGGATCCTGGTTCCCTCCCGGACAGATGCAGCCCATCATGCAGTATGGGCTTGCATCACTCCAGGTGGACCCCCAGTCCCCAATGAAGCCAAATCCCTGAGCTCCACACCAGTTTTTCAACCACTGATTGAATCCCCTGGTGCGGAACACCCTAGCCTCTCCTATGCCATAGTTGGGTAGCACCTCCGAGAAGGTTACCGTGCATGCTACTTGACTAAGGCCCCTCCCCAATTCCACAAACTCTTCCTGCACTTCTCTAATCCCTTTCTTAGCCAGATCATTTGTCCCTAGGTGGACAATGACATCCAGCTCCTTCCCCTGTGCAGCTGCTCTGGCAATCCTGAGAATTCGCTCCCTGTCCCTCCAAGCCATGGCACCAGGCAGGCACCTTACCTCCCTCTCGCCTTCCTCCCCCAGTTCTACCTTCCTAACAATGGAGTCCCCTACCAGGAGTTGTTTCCTTCCCCTGCAGGGTCCCCTGCCACCGTGGGTCTCCTTTGTGGAGGTTCCCAGCATCCTCCTTGGTCTCCACTGTGGATGCCTCTATAGAGGAATCACACTTTGCCAGAATGGCATAGGAATTGTGGAGAGGTACAATGGGAGGGATGCGCCTCTGTTCCACCACCCTCACCCTCCCTGAGCCCACTGTGGTCCAACCGCTCCTCTTTCTTGGCAACCTCTGAGGCAACGGCAGTGGCACTGGTGGTCCCTGGATGGAAGAGGAGGTCCCACAAATCCTGGCCAACTCAGCCTGGAGATGAGCAACCTCCTCCTTCAGCCCAGAGAGGTGCCTGCAGATGGGACAACACCGCATCCTCCAGAACATCTCCCGGAAGACTGCTGCTCCACAGCCACTGCATTGCACCACTCCAATCATGTCTTATTTCTGGCCCCTTAACTGTTTGCAATCTTTACTCTTTCCTCTGTTTTTTTTCTCTCTCTCTCCTTACTTTCTGCCTGTGTGCCCTTTAAGCTCCTGATTGTCCTGTTCTGAGACAAGAATATCCTATATTTCACAGTAGACCACTTATTTGCTCAGAGGCAGACCTCCAGCAGCTAGAGGGGGCCGGAGAGCTACTCTTTCCCTTCTAGGATGGTGGGTCCTTGGTGGTTCTGTGATCACTCACTTCCTGCCCCTAAACAGGAAGTTCTTGTTGTCAGTCAAATCCTGTGCCTATAAAAATAGAACTAGCTTTGGGTGGCGGCGGGGGGGTGGAGCAGAGGGAAGGAGGGGCAATATAGTCCCAGCAGAGAAGTCCAGTCACACAGCAGTCCTTTCTCCTGGTGTTTTTTGCCAAGCTACTAGCAGAAACTTTCTAAGGCAGTCTTTAAATGTAGCTTCCTTCTAGCTAAGCCACTCCCCCTACTTACCAGATCTTTCTACAAGTGATTTAAACCTCACAGCAGTTAAGTTCTTTCAGTCACCTGAGATTTACACCTAGATAACTCTTCACATACCCATTCAGTTCAGTTAACCCAAACACACACTTTTTTTTTGTATGTTAGTTTTTTTACCCTTAACTAAAGGTCAAATACAAAAGTTCTTCTACTATAGTCCCAGCAGAGAAGTCCAGTCACACAGCAGTCCTTTCTCCTGGTGTTTTCTGCCAAGCTACTAGCAGAAACTTTCTAAGGCAGTCTTTAAATGTAGCTTCCTTCTAGCTAAGCCACCCCCCCTACTTACCAGATCTTTCTACAAGTGATTTAAACCTCACAGCAGTTAAGTTCTTTCAGTCACCTGAGATTTACACCTAGATAACTCTTCACATACCCATTCAGTTCAGTTAACCCAAACACACACTTTTTTTTTGTATGTTAGTTTTTTTACCCTTAACTAAAGGTCAAATACAAATTCTTCTACTATAGTCCCAGCAGAGAAGTCCAGTCACACAGCAGTCCTTTCTCCTGGTGTTTTCTGCCAAGCTACTAGCAGAAACTTTCTAAGGCAGTCTTTAAATGTAGCTTCCTTCTAGCTAAGCCACTCCCCCTACTTACCAGATCTTTCTACAAGTATGTAACCTTGATTATACCCCTGGGCGGGGATGGGGCGGGCCCCAACACAGTAGTAACATCGGTAAGAAGGATGACAGGTGGGCGGGCCGTAAATCAGGGGCAAGCTCCTCTTGCTCTGTCTCTGACGGAGCCAAGAGGCATTTCCCTGTTTTTCTCTGGGGAGTGGCTGCTGCCCTGACGTCAAGGCGTATCTAATGTCTGCCACTCCCCCACTCCTCACTCTCCTCCTCAATGCCTGCTGTATCTCCAATATCTGCCAGAGATCAGCAGAGCACCAATCTGGGCCCCCTGCCCCTCCCCAAAAGAGGAGAGCTGTCCTCTGGATGCTCTATCCTCTCCCTCACCTACCGACCCCCAGCAACCTGGGCTTGCTCCTGAATCTGGGTCACCAGCATAGTGCGAGGTGTGGTGTCCAGCCCTCAACCCTCAGCACCACTGGGCTGGCCTCGCACAAGAAGGATTGAGTGTCACAATGACAACTCTTCTTCTCTGGGGGGTGAGGGAAGAGTGTCCAGCGCCATGAGGACCTCTAGTAGAAGGTGGGGGTACCGTCATGGCCAGAGTCATATGCTTGTGTGGTGTGTCAGATGCTGGCGTCATTGTATGACCTAACTATCAGGGATGCATAGCACAAAAATGCTGGGCCCATTATGACGGCCCCCACCTTCACCGCCGCTCCTTTAGTGAGCAAAGTTTGCCGTGGGTGTCCCACTCCTCTGACTCAAGCCTGTGGGGCAAGTCAGGGTCATGAGATGGTGTTCTTCATGAGGGGTCACCTGCCTGACAGCTCAGCCCAGGGTGGCAAGCCTGATCAGGAGGGAATGGCAAGCAGAGTGAGGGGCTGGAACCTCCAGTCTTGGGTATGGAAGACCCAGCAAAAGAAAAAAAATACTGTCTGTAGATAGATAGATAGATAGATAGACTGATAGACAGATACCGTCATATAGGTAGACAGATACTGTCAGACAAATAGGTAGAAAGACAAACAGACAGATAGCTAGATGCTGTCTGTTGATAGACAGAAAGGCAGTTAGAGAGATAGAGTAGATAGGGAGGTAGATAGATGATAGATAGATAGATAGATAGATAGATAGATAGATAGATAGATAGATTAGATAGATAGATAGATAGACAGACAGACAGATGGACAGATACTGTCACAAAGATAGATACTGACACAAAGATAGATACTGACAGATAAATAAGTAGACAGATAGTCAGACAGACAGGCAGATATAGAACTAGAACAGATCATTAGTTCTCACACTTTCTGATAGTGAGCTTCTCCGAAGCCATGGGAAAGATTGTGAGCCTCCCTCAAATTTGAAAAAAACGTAGGCCTCCCCTCAGAGAAAAATATCATATTTTGCACAGTACACCAGGAATAAAGTGAGACTAATAATGTTGTCTGAGTATATTCTCTTTTTATTCAACTTACCCCACCAACCTCACACCCATGGTTATCCTTGTCACTCCACTTTTCTGACCCTTGGACCCTTGTTACTCTTTTTCCTCTCTATCTGGAACAACTAACCTAGCCACTTTATCACTCCCCCTCTTACCCTACAGTTAAGTAACTTCTTGTACCCTTACCTTAGGTCACAACTGAATCAAGCACTGGCTCTGTATGCCTCTCCCAGCCATGACTTTGCATATAAACACCTACTGTACAAACAGGCTTTGCGTTGGTGAGTCTTTCCCAGTTATTCAATAGCATATAAACACCTACAGCTGGAGCAGGCCAGGGGTCTGTGTACCCTTCCCAGTTATTCATTTGCATATACACACCTACTGTACAAAGAGGCCTTGGGTCAGTGAGCCTTTCCCAGTCACTCATTTGCATATAAACACCTACTGTCAAAACAAGCCAGGGGTCAGTGTGCCATTCCCAGTCACCAATGTACATATAAATAAACATTTACTGTAGAAACAAGTCATGGATCAGTGTGCTTTTCCTAGTCACTCATTTACATATAAACACCTACTGTAGAAACAAGCCTTGACTCGGTCTACATTCTAGTCACCATTTCCCACAGCAATACACACCTAGAAACAAGCTTTGGCTCATTGTGATGCTCTTTGTCACCAGTTTGTGCTTAAGTATAGCATTTAAGCTGCCATATTTAGTTTGCTTTGTCCCATCACACAAAACATTCAAAACTTAAAATTTAAGTACTGTGCATTCTCAGACTTGACTGGGCCTCCCCGGAACAGGTTGGAGCCTCACTTGGGAGGCTGGCTTCAACATTTAAGAACCATTGGAATAGATAGATGGATAGATAGATAGATAGATAGATAGCTAGATAGATAGATAGATAGACAGACAGATATACAGATATACAGATGGACAGACAGACAGACAGATTGATAGACACTGTCTGTTAATAGATAGGTATATTTATTGATAGATAGATAAAGACAGACATATACTGTCACATAGTTAGACTGATAGATATATTCTTTCAAATAGAGAGAGAGCGAGAGAGAGAGATAGATAGATAGATAGATAGATAGATAGATAGATAGATAGATAGATAGATAGATACTATATGCAGACAGACAGGCAGATAAACAGAGCGACAGATAGACATACAGAGAGAGGCAGACAGACAGATATTTCTGCAGCTATCTAGGTAGACAGATACACAGGTAGACAAATAGACAGATAGATAGATAGATAGATAGATAGATTGATAGAAAGATAGATAGAGAGGGAGAGATAGATAGATAAACAGATAGATAGATAGACAGACAGAGAGACAGACAGATATACACAGTCTGTAGCAAGCGCCCCAGGTTCAGTGACTGACTTGAGAGTCAGAGTGCCAGGCAGTGGGAGAAGGACTGAGTATCCCAGGGTCTGCTCTCCTTCACCTGGTGGTGGGGGGAAGAGTGTCCAGCACCATGTGGACATCTGGTGGAGGCTGGGATACTGTTGTGGTTAGAGCCACATGCTTGGGGGCATGGCAGACGCTGGTGTCATTGCACATCCTCACAACCAGGGATCCATAGCATAAAAATTGCAGGTCCATTGATGACGGCTCCTGCATCCACCGCTGCTCCAGTAGTGAACATTGTCTGCCAAAGGGGGTCCTGCTCCTGTGCCCTCACCCTGGAGGACAAACTAGGTTCATGAGATTGTGTTTCTTGGGAAGGGGGTGCCTGACCAGCAGCTCAACCCAGGGGCAGTGAGTGCAGGGGGAGGCTGGAACCTCCAGTCTGGGGAGGGAAGTGATGCCCCCCCAAAAAAAGATACTGTTGATAGACAGATAGATAGATAGGTAGACAGACAGACAGATAGATACTGTCTGTTGCTAGAGAGAGCTATAGACAGGCGAATAGAGAGAGATAGATTAGGTAGCTAGGTAGATAGATAGACAGATAGATAGATACTGTCAGATAGCTATTTAGATAGACAGACAGACAGATAGATATACAGACAGACAAATACTGTCACAAAGATTGACTGATAATTAGATACAGACAGATAATGTCATATAGATAGACTGATAGACATATTCTTTCATATACAGAAAGAGATGATAGTTAGATAGATAGATAGATACTATCTGTAGATAGAGAGGCAGATAAAGAGATAGAAAGATATACAGACAGACACACAGACAGGCAGACAGGCAGATATTTCTGCAGCTATCTAGCTAGACAGATACACAGGTTGAGAAATAGAGAGAGAGATAGCTAGATAGATAGATAGATAGATAGATAGATAGATAGATAGATAGATAGACAGACAGACAGATATACACTATCTGTAGCAAGGTGTCCGCTTTCGGCGCTGACCTCCCGAGTTCAGTGATGGACTCTAGTTTCAGAGCACCAGCCAGCAGGAGAAGGATTGAGTGTCCTAGGGTCTACTCTCCTTCTCCAGGGGAAGGGGGAAAAAAGTGCAGCACTATGCGGACATCTGTTGCAGGCTGGAGATACCATCGTGGCCAGAGCCACAGGCGTGGGGGGCATGGCGGATGCTGGTGTCATTGCATGTCCTCACAACCTGGAATCCATAGCATAAAAATCATTGGCCCACTGATGACAGCCACATCTCCACTGCCGCTTCAATAGCGAACATTGTCTGCCAAGGGGTGTGTTGCCTGTGGCTACACCCCATGGGGTAAGCCAGGATCATGAGATGGTGTTCCTTGGGGAGGGGGCACCTGACCAGTATCCCAGCCCAGGGGGGCAAACCTGATGAGGATGGGGCGGTGAGTGCAGTGGGGGGCTTTAACCTCCAGTATGGGCGGAGGTAGCCATGGAGAAAAAAACAAAGATACAGTTAGTAGATAGATAGATAGATAGATAGATAGGTAGATAGATAGATAGATAGATAGATAGACAGACAGACAGAAAAACAGACAAACAGATACTATCTGTTGATAGATAGACAGAGAGACACTCAGGCAGATAGATAGATTAGGTAGGTAGGTAGATAGTAGACAGATAGACAGAGAGACAGAGGGACAGACAGACAGAGAGAAAGACAGACAGCTAGATAGATAGACAGATAAACACTGTAGATAAGTGAAGAGACAGATAGATAGACAGACAGACAGAAAGACAGACAGACAGACAAACACTGTCTATAGATAGATAGATAGATAGATAGATAGATAGATAGATAGATAGATAGATAGATAGATACTGTTTGTAGCTAGATACATAGATAGACAGAAAGCTAGATATTTCTACAGCTATCTAGCTAGACAGACAGACAGACAGGCAGCCAGCCAGCCAGCCAGACACACAGACACACAGACTGACAGACAGTTGGAGACAGAGAGGTAGAGACAGAGAAGAGAGATAGATAGATAGATAGATAGATAGATAGATAGATAGATAGATAGATAGATAGATCGATCAATACAGTAGCCCCTCACTATAACAAACCTCGTTATACCGAATATCAGATATAATGAACAAGATCTCTGGCTCTGGTTTTCTTCCTAGTGTATGTGGCACTATAAAAGCACAATAGATGAGTGGCTGACAGGTGATGACACTATGGTCACTGTTGAAAACATGTCCAGCTCAGAAATGCTGTTCGCCATTTCATGTTAGCAAGCAGGAGAAGTGGAAGAGGAGGAAGGAGGAAACTGCAAGGAGGATGAGGACGGTGAGGATGACTGTGAGATGCCCCTGCCACTCCAATGTACAGTGAAGCAAGTCATGGTTTGGAGACTGGACCGGAATGGCTATCCAGTCAAGAGGTGGATCCAATAAAAATTATCCAACTTAGACAGCTGGTATCATTTAATAAGGATGTCGCTGGAAACAGGCAGTCTAAACAGCTGAAGATGATTGACTTCTTTCTTGTAGAGAACTCATAAACATACAAATACAGTATTAATGCAGTAAGTGCAAGCATGTAAAAAAAAAGCACTAAGCACAAAGCACTACAAGCACGCCTCCCTCCCGCCTACCCATCCACTTACAATAAAACAAATGTGGTAAGCTATGTTAAAATCAAACATGGTCTCACGCTGCCTTGCTCCGGATAGCATCCTTCATTTTAATGAATGATGTGCTATAACGAACGGCTGCAGTGGCTCCCGAGCCATTCTTACTAGTAAGGGGCCACTGTATATACTATCTGTGGATAGATAGATAGATAGATAGATAGATAGATAGATAGATAGATAGATAGAGAGATAGATAGAATACAAGATGGGCAACTATGCAGAACCAGTGTGTTCTCAATCAATCAATCAAATCTTTATTTATTCAGGCGAACATCTTTGAGCAAGGCTCATTTACAAGACGGTCCTGTGTTCTTCCACAGAGGGGTTCTGATTCCCTCTGACCTTGAGAGCGAAGCTCAAGAGGTCCATGGGAATCAGAACCCAAAGGTGGCAAAACACACTGGTTGTTCATAGAGTTGCTCATCCTGTATTTTTTATAGTGTGTAGTACTGTGTGAAATCTGTGTTTTGTGAGTACTTTTGCTTTCAAAATGAAACTGACTCATGCGGTTTCTAGAGGTTCTAGAATGCTGTTCTACCACAATAGGATAGAATCACATTCCATGACCTTGGAACTGTAGTAGAACGGCATTTTGAAAGGAATGGAATTCTACACAGAAGAACACTCCACTATAGATAGATAGATACATTACAGAAAGATAGACAGACAGATAGATGACATAGAGACAGGCAGACAGATACTATTTATCTACAGCTTCAGGAGTGCATGACTGTGGGGGGGGGGTTCAAACAGGTGCTGAAAACCTATTTACGGTGCCATGCCTTTGGTGGCACTGATTAAATCTGATCCTCTGATTATTGTATCACTTGTCATAATTTTATCATGACTTTTATCTTACTGTAAAGTGCCTTGATGGCCGAAAGGTGCTCTAGAAATAAACTTTATTATTATTATTTATTATAGATAGATAAATAGATAGACAAAGAGAGTGATAGACAGATAGAGATAGATAGATAGACAAACAGACAAATAAACAGATAAATCTTCAGCTGTCTAGTTACACAGATAGACAGGTAGACACAGACAGACAGATATACAGATAGACAAACAAACAGGCAGATAGACAGACAGACAGAAAATTCTGCAGCTGTCTAGTTAGACAGACAGGTAGACACAGACAGATATATAGATAGACAAACAGGCAGACAGATAGACAGCCAGACAAACAGATAATTCTACAGCTGTCTAGTTAGACAGATAGGTAGACACAGACAGACAGACAGACAGATGGATACATAGATACTGTCTGTAGATAGATAGACAGACAGACAGACAGATGGAGACAGACAGACAGATAGATAGCTACTCGCTGTAGGAAGGCATCAACTTGCAACAATGACATCCCAGATCCGGTGATGGACTCAGAAGTTAGAGAGGGACAGCTCTCCTTCTCCGGGGGAAGAAGGAAGAGTGTCTGGCATCATGTGGACCTCTGGTGAAGGCTGGGGTACTGTTGTGGCCAGAGTCACCTGCTTGTGGAGTGTGGTGGATGCAGATGTCAATGCGTGTCCTAACTACCAGGAATGCATAATGCAAAAGTGCTGAGCCCATCGATGACAGCTCCCATCTCGGCCGCTGCTCCTTCCACAAACAATATCTCCTGGGGGTGTCTTGCTCCTGTGGACCAACCTGGGGGGCAAGCCAGCATCATAAAGTGGTGTTCCTTGGGAAGGGGGCACCTTCCCAGTGGCCCTGTCCAGGGGGAAATGCCTGATCAGGAGGTGGCAATGAGCGGAGTGGGGGGCTGGAACCTCTAGTCTGGGGTGAGGAAGACCTGGCAAAAAAAAAAGATACTGTCTGTAGATAGATAGATAGATAGACAGACAGACAGACAGATAGAAAGATAGACAAACAGACAGATACTGCCACATAGAGAGACAGATACTGCCAGATAAATAAGTAGATAGGTACAGACAGACAGACAGATACTCACTGTTGATAGACAGAGAAACAGACAGACAGGCAGAAAGAGAGATAGATAAGATAGATAGGTAGAAAGACAGACAGGCAGACCGAAAGATAGAGAGAGAGAGACAGACAGACACACAGACAGGCAGACAGATAGACAGATAGATAGATGGATAGATAAATGCTGTCTATAGATCGATACATGAACAGAGAGATAGATAGACAGACAGTCAGATAGAGAGATACTGTCATATAGATATTTAGATAGAAAGATAGACAGACAGACAGACAGATAGATAGATGCTGTCTGTAGATAGATCAATAGATAGACTGACAGACAGATAGATTAATAGATAGACAGACAGACAGACAGATAGATAGATAGATAGATAGATAGATAGATAGATAGATAGATAGATAGATAGATAGATAGATAGATAGATAGATAGATAGATAGATAGATAGATAGACAGACAGATGGACGGATGGACAGACAGAGATAGATACGATAGATAGAAAGACAGACAGACAAACAGATAAATAGATCCACAGATGAAGTGAATAGGAGTATGGCAATTAAAAAGATGGTAAACACATTCATTTCAGCAGGCCTTCTGTGCTGATGCAATAGTGCTTAATGACAATGTATTTATGTTTTTCTCTCTTATTAAATGACTAACCTCTGTTTTGTGTTTACTGTAGCTTATGTATGTCTATACTGATTACTTTGTTCTGTACAGCACTCTGAGACCTTCAGGGATAGAGCTATATATAAATAAAATGATCTTGCCTTGCCTAGATAGATACTGTATATAGATGAACAGACAGATAGACAGACAGACAGATCCACAGTTAAACAGATGGATAGATAGGCACTTTAAAAGAGGTTTTTTTTACACTCTTTTTCCCACCTGACACTGGTCTCCGAGGCATCTTTCCAGTGGAGCCACAGGGTCTTATGCCTCCACAACCCCCCTGAACCCATGCCCGACTGGGAAATCAGGTATGCTGGGTCCTCCCCCTCCGCTCTCCCATGAGACAGGCAGAGGACCACGGAGAGCCATATTGAGTTTGGGCTAGCATTGGGCATGTGGGCACAGCCACAGGGATCCACCTTCCCCTCCCCGGAGCCAGGGATTTTCGGTTGTGCTCCCTCCACACTGCAGGATGTGCAATGCTGTCCACATGAGACAAGAGCGAGCCTACCCATGCTGCTTGATGTCCGCCTGATGTCACCCCCATTACTTGGTCCTCCAGCTGCTGTGCCCCTAGTCTCCACCAGGAGTAACTACTGCCACGGGACAGATAACCCCCTCCCTCCCTCCCAGAAGAGGAGAGCAGTCAAATGGACACTCAATACTTCTCTACCCTGACCGATCCCTGACTCCCGAGTTCGCTTCCAAACCCAGATTGCCAGCATGGCATGAGGTGTGGCATCCAACGCCTCCACCCTCAGTGCCACTGGGCCAGCTCTACTTTAAAAGAGTTTAAAACATTTGTTTTAGCAGACCCTCTGTGCTGATGCATTGGTGCTTAAAAGTTCTTTTTCTTCATTACATTCTTTTTTATTAAATTACTAACCCCACTTTTATGTTTACTGTAGTCTTTTTATCTCTGTGCTGTTTAATCGGAATTGTACAGCACACTGACAAATTCAGGGTTAGAGCTCTATATAATTAAACATTATCTTTCCTCACATAAATAGACATATATTGAAATGGAAGGATGGATGGATAGATAGATAGTCAGACAGACAGACAGACAGACATAGATTGATAGATACATAGACACACTGATAGACAGATAAACAGACAGACAGATACTATCTGTAGATAGACAGGAAGATAGATAAATATGTATTTTTTATTTTATTTTTTTATTTTTATTTTTATTTAGTTTTTGTTGACCGGGTAAGTGCACTAGACAAATCCTGCCTATTTTCAGGCATGACCCGGGGGAGAGGGATACGGGTGAATGCCAACTGACCTTGAACCAGATTAAGCTGTAAATAGATGGATAGATAGATAGATAGATAGATAGATAGATAGATAGATAGACAGATAGATAAATAGATAGACAGATGACAGACAGATAGACAGACAGAACTTTCTGCAGCTATCTAGCTAGACAGATAGAGAGGTAGACAGACAGAGAGACAGATAGATAGACAGACAGACCAACGGACAGACAGACAGAAAGACAGACAGATAGAAAGAGAAAGAGTGAGAGAGAGCGAAACAGATATATTCTGTATGTAGCAAGGCGCCCACTTGTGGCACCAGCATTCCGGGTTCAGTGATGAACTTGGGTATCAGAGGGCCAGCCAGCAGGAGAAGGAGTGAGTATCCCAGGGTCTGCTCTCCTTCTCCAAGGGAAGGGGGGAAGAGTGTCCGGCACAATGCAGACATCTAGTGAAGGCTGTGGGTACTGTCGTGGCCAGTGCCACATGCCTGGGGGGCATGGTGGATGCTGGTGTCGTTGCACATCCTCGCTACCAAGGATCCATAGCACAAAAATGCTTGGTCTATTGATGTCGCCCCCCCCCATCTATGTCGCCACTCCAGTAGTGAACATTGTCTACCAAGGGGGTCATGTTCATGTGGCCCCACACTGGGGGGTAAGCCAGGGTCATGCGGTGGTGTTCCTTAGGGATAGGGTGCCTGCCCAGTGGCCAGCCCCAGGGGTAAGCCTGATCAGGAGTGGGTGGCAAGCAGAATGGGGGGCTGGAACCTCCAGTCTGGGAGGGAGGAAGCCACGCAAAAAAAAAAGATACTATCAGTAGACAGATGGATAGATAGATAGATAGATAGATAGATAGATAGATAGATAGACACACAGGCAGACATATTTAGTGAAATAGATAGATATATACTTTTAGACAGAGAGAGAGAAAAGATAGATAGATAGACAGACAGACAGACAGATAGAAATATAAATCTGTCTGTAGATAGACAGACAGACAGACAGACAAGACAGATGGATTGATACATAGATATTTCTGTAGCTATCTAGCTAGACAGAAAGACAGGTAGAGATAGAGGTAGCCAGATAGACAGACAAACAGAGAAACAGATAGATAGATAGATAGATAGATAGATAGATAGATAGATAGATAGATAGATAGATAGATACATACATACATACATACATACATACATACATACATACATAGGCAGACATACTGACAGACAGACAGATAGACATATACTGTCACATAGATAGACTGATAGATACTGTCACATAGATTAATAGATAGACAGGCAGGAAGAAAGAAAGAAAGAAAGAAAGAAAGAAAGAAAGAAAGAAAGAAAGAAAGAAAGACACTGTAAGTAGCTAGAGAGACAGACAGACAGATAGATACATAGACAGATATTTCTGCAGCTGTCTAGCTAGGTAGAGAGACAGGCAGCCAGCCAGCTAGAGAAACAGATAGACAAATAGACAGACAGACAGATAGATAGATAGATAGCTAGATAGATAGATAGATAGATAGATAGATAGAAGGGCAGATGGACAGGCAGTCAAGCAGGCAGGCAGACAGATAGATAGATACTTCTGCAGCTGTCCAGTTTGGCAGAAAGACAGGTAGAGAGACAGGTAACCAGCCAGTCAGACAAGAAACATAGATAGATAGATAGATAGACAGACAGACAGACAAATAAATAGATACTGTCTGTAGATAGATATATAGATAGACAGAAAAACAGAGAGACAGACATATACTGTCACATAGATTGACAGACAAACAAGCAGACAGATAATGTTACATAGATAGACTGATAGATACTGTCTGAGAGATAGACAGACATACAGATATATAGACATACCTCTCAACATCATGCCTCATAAATCAGGGACAAGGCTTAAAAAAATCAGGGACAAAGGACCAAAATCAGGGACACATCTTCAAAACTGGTGATATCCACTCAGGAAGGTGGTAGAATGAGGGGCTTAGTGTAAAACGTATTTTCTAAGGAACAACAAGTCTGTAGCTTTAATGTCTGACATTATTTTGTACTTACAGCCCCAACCGTTTGGTCACAGAGACACAATTTTTAGGAGGGACAGAGTAAAATTTTGAGGCAAAATCAGGGACACCCCTGAAAATCAGGGACAGTTGAGAGGTATGTATATAGATTACAGAGAGATAGACAAATAGATAAATTACAGAGAGATAGATAGATAGACAGATACTATCTTTAGATATATATATATATATATATATATATATAGATAGATAGACAGACAAAGATTGAAAGACAGCTGGATAGATAGATAGATCGATAGATAGATACTGTTTTTAGCAAGATACATAGATAGATAGACAGAGAGACAGCTAGATATTTCTACAGCTATCTAGCTAGACAGATAGACAGGTACACAGACAGGCAGACAGCCAGTCAGCCAGCCAGCCAGAAAGACACACAGACTGACAGGCAGACAGAGAAAGAGAGAGGAAATAGATAGATAGATAGATTGATAGATAGCTAGATAGAAAAATAGACAGTTAGATAGATATATCAATACAGTAGCCACTCACTATAAAGAACCTTGTTATAGTGAATATCGGATATATTGAACAAGATCTCTGGCTCTGGTTTTCTTCCTAGTGTATGTGGCGTGATAAAAGCACAATAGATGAGTGCCTGATGGGTGATGACACTATGGCTACTGTTGAAAACATGTCCAACTCAGAGATACTGTCCGCCAATTTATGTTAGCAAGCAGGAGAAGCAGAAGAGGAGGAAGGAGAGAATTGCAAGGAGGATGAGGATGGTGAGGATGACTGGGAGATACCCCTGTCACCCCAATACACACTGAAGCAATTCATGGTTTGGAGACTGGACTGGAATGACTATCCAGTTAAAAGGTGGATCCAATAAAAAATATCAAATTTAGACAGCTGGTATCATTTGATAAGGATGTCACTGAAAACAGCCAGTCAAAACAGCTAAAGATTATTGACCTATTTCTTGCAGAGAACTCATAAACAGAGACTTTGAAACATAGGCTTTGATGCAGATAAGGACCGCTAGGCCCATCTAGTCTGCCCATTTCCCTACCTACAGGATAGGCTGCAGATCCTAGTTAACCAACAGCCTATTTCTTCCTACCCCCCCACAAGAGTTGCCTTATGTCTGTCCCATGCATTCTTGAATTCTCCCACAGCTTTAGACCCTATAACCTCCTCAGGAAGGCTGTTCCATGCATCCACTACCCTCTCTGTGAAATAATACTTCACATTGCCCCTGAACCGCCCTCCTTCTATCTTTAAATTGTGTCCCCTTGTTCTGCAAGTCTCTTTTTCTGAAAGATGCTACCCTCTTGACTTTGTTGATTCCACTGAGGTACTTAAAAGTTTCTATCATGTCCCCTCTCTTCTTTCCTCAAGGGTACATATTAAGCTCCTTTAGTCTCTCCTCGTACGGCTTCTCTTGCAGACCCTGCACCATTTTAGTTGCCCTCCTCTGACTGCCTCTATCCTATGTCCTTGAGGAGATGGGGTCTCCAGAACTGGACACAGTACTCCAGATGGGGTCTCACCAACTATCTGTACAGAGGGATAACAACTTCCTGTTTTCTGCTGATGATGCCTCTCCTATACATCCCAGTATACCCCCAGCCCTCCCTACTGCATTCTCACATTGCTTGCTAACCTTAAGGTCATCTGATATGATTAACCCCAGGTCCCTTTCCTTTTGTTGTTACTACCTCCCACCCATTGTTTATTCTTCCCTGGTTCTTGTTTCCCAGGTGCATTATTTTGCACTCTTTGCATTGAATCTTAGCTGCCATACTTCTGACCATTCCTCCAACCTTGCCAAGTCCCTTTTCATCCTTTCCACACCTCCTTGTGTATCAACCCTGTTGCAGATCTTTGTGTCATCTGCAAAAGGCATACTTTTCCTTCCAGTCCCTCTGCAATGTCACTGATGAAGACATTAAAAAGGACTGGACCCAATACTGAACCCTGCGGTACCCCACTAGTAACACCCCTTTCTTCAGAGTGGACTCCATTTACAATTACCTTCTGTGTACTGTTGTCCAGCCAATGTTTTACCCAGGCTACCACCCTGGGTCCCACTCCCAGGCTGGTTAATTTGACTATTAATGTTTTGTGTGGGACTGTGTCAAATGCCTTGCTAAAGTCTAGGTAGGCCATGTCCACAGCACCTCCCTGGTCTACTACTTTGGTCACCCAGTCAAAGAAATCTATTAGATTTGTCTGACATGACCTTCCCGCTATGAACCCATGCTGCCTTGGGTCCTGTGCTCCACTGGCCTCTAGGTACTCAACTATTCTTTCCTTCAGAAGTGACTCCATCACTTTCCCTACCACAGAGGTCAGACTGACAGGTCTGTAGTTTCCTGCCTCTGTCTTGGTCCCACTTTGTGAAGGGAATCACATCCACCTTCCTCCAGTCCTCGGGTACCACACTATCCTCCCATGATTTATTAAAAGAGTAGTCAGTGGTTTCACTAGTTCCTCCCTTTATTCTTTTAGAATTTGGGGTGAATTCCATCTGGACCCATTGCTTTGTCCACCTTCAGTTTTAGGAGTTCTTGCAGAACCCTTTCTTCTGTGAAAGGACTAGGATCGACCTCTATCAAGAGTGCTTCTGTTAATTGGATTAGGCACTTCCTCCTCTTTAGGAATACTGAGCAGAAATATTCGCTCAGTATTCCTGCTTTTTCACTGTCCCCTCTGTCCATCCACTGCTCATTCCATTCAGCCTCACTATCCCTCCCTTTGTCTTTCTATGCTCGCTGATGTACCTATAAAAGGTTTTATCCCACTTCTTAACTGATTTGGCTATCTTTTCCTCAGTTTGGGCCTTTGCTATTCTGACTTCTCTCCCTGCTTCCTTCTGCCTTAACTGGTACAGCTCTCTGTCCTGCTCCTTCTGTGTTTCCTTATACTTCCAAAATGCTATATTTTTCTTCCTGACTTTCACAGACACCTCTTTTGAGAACCATAGTGGCTTTTTCTTTCCTTTTGATTTGTTTATTTGCCTCACACAAAGGCTTGTTGCCTCTGTGATGGCAGTTTTGATAATTCCCCATTGTTGCTCCACACCTCCTTCTAGCCTGTTTGCTAGTGCTTTTCTGAGGCACTCTCCCATCTTGCCAAAGTCAGCCCTCCTAAAGTCCAGTACCCTCACTTTGTATGGCTTGACTTCTAGCTGAGTTTAACGTGAACCACACTGTTTGATGGTCACTTGTCCCCAGATGGCAACCCACTTCTAGATCTGAGATCCTCTCATGCCCCGCTTGAGAGTACGAGGTCTAAAATTGCTCCTCACTAGTGGGTTCTGAAACTAGCTGTCTAATGCCTGCCACCTGTAGGGCATCAGGAATGGCCCTGTTTGGATGTGGCTGCAGCAAATGTGCTCCAGTTAACATCTGGCATATTCAGGTCTCCCATCAACAATATCTCCTTTTCTGCCATTCTAAAATGCCTTCTATCATATCCTTGTCTTCCTTCCCCTGACATTGGGGTCTGTACACAACCCCTGTGCGGATTGTGGTGCCTTCCAGTCTCCAAGGTGACCCACAGTGCCTCCTCTCCTCCTGTTTACTCTTTTGTTCAGTTGCTTTTATCCCTTCCTTTACATAGAGAGCTACTCCTCCCTCTTCTCCCCTGCCTGTCTCTCCTGTAGGTTATGTACCCTGGTATGTTAACATCCCTATCATGGTTCTCTGTGTACCATGTTTCTGTGACTGCTACGATATCCAGGCATCCTCTTCCATTAAGGCCATCAGCTCAGGAGCTTGTTGCCCAGACTACGGGCATTGGTACTCATTACCTCCATTTCCTGATGGCCTTACTCCTTTGCCCCATCCCTGTCCTTCTTGCCTTTGTCACTTTCTCCATTTACCCCTGCCTCTCCCTATCGACACCTCTATGTTGGTGTTTGCGCATTTACTACCATGATTATTTGGAGCGTATGGATTTTCCTGCTCCTTTCAGTGCCTCCCCTTGGCTAGTTTAAAAGCTTGCCAATGAAGCATTTAAACCTATCACCTAGGATCCTGGTTCCCTCCCGACAGATGCAGACCATCATGCCAGTATAGGCTTGATCATTCCAGGTGGACCCCAGTCCCCAATGAAGCCAAATCCCTGAGCTCCACACCAGTTTTTCAACCACTGATTGAATCCCATGGTGTGGAACACCCAGCTCTCCTATGCCATAGATGGGAGCACCTCCGAGAAGGTTACCGCATGCTACTTGACTAAGGCCCTCCTCAATTCCACAAACTCTTCCTGCACTTCTCTAATCCCTTTCTTAGCCAGGTCATTTATCCCTAGGTGGACAATGACATCCAGCTCCTCCCTGTGCAGCTGCTCCGCAATCCTGAGGATTCACCCTGTCCCTCCAAACCATGGCACCAGGCAGGCACCTTACCTCCCTCTCCCTTCCTCCCCCAGTTCTACCTTCCTAACAATGGAGTCCCCCACCAGGAGTTGTTTCTTCCCTGCAGAGTCCCCTGCCACCCTCCTGTGGGCCTCCTTTGTGGAGGTTCCCAGCATCCTCCTTGGTCTCCACTGTGGGTGCCTCCATAGAGGAACCACACTTTGCCAGAATGGCATAGGAATTGTGGAGAGGTACAACCGGAGGGATGCACCTCTGTTCCACCACCCTCACCCTCCCTGAGCCCACTGTGGTCCAACCACTGCTCTTTCTTGGCAACCTCTGAGGCAACGGCAGTGGCACTGGTGGTCCCTGGATGGAACAGGAGGTCCCACAAATCCTGGCCAACTCAGCCTGGAGATGAGCAACCTCCTCCCCTCAGCCCAGAGAGGTGCCTGCAGATGGGACAACACCGCATCCTCCAGAACATCTCCCGGAAGACTGCTGCTCCACAGCCACTGCACTGCACTACTCCAATCATGTCTTATTTCTGGCCCCTTAACTGTTTGCAATCCTTACTTTTTCCTCCGTTTTTTTTTTCTCTCTCTCCTTACTTTCTGCCTGTGTGCCCTTGCACACAGGCAGAAACATGCAAATACATGCAAATACAGTATTAATGCACTAAGAGGAAGCATGTAAAAAAAAAGCACTAAGCACAAAGCACTACAAGCACGCCTCCCTCTCGCCTACCCATCCACTTACAATAAAACAAATGTGGCAAAGCTATGTTAAAATCAAACATGGTCTCATGCTGCCTTGCTCCCAATAACATCCCTCATTTTAATGAATGATGTGTTATAACGAATGGCTGCAGTGGCTCCCAAGCCGTTCTTAATAGTGAGGGGCCACTGTATATACTATCTGTAGATAGATAGATAGATAGATAGATAGATAGATAGATAGATAGATAGAAAGAATATGAGATAGGCAACTATGCAGAACTAGTGTGTTCTGCCACAGAGGGGTTCTGATTCCCTCTGACCTCAAGAGTGAAGCTCAAGAGGTCCATGGGAATCAGAACCCAGAGGTGGCAAAACACACTGGTTGTGCATAGAGTTGCTCATCCTGTATTTTTTATAGTGTATAGTACTGCGTAAAATATGTGTGCATGAGTTCTTTTGCTTTCAAAATGAAACTGACTCATGCAGTCTCTAGAGGTTCTAGAATGCTGTTCTACCACAGTAGGGTAGAATCACATTCCATGGCCTTGGAACTGTAGTAGAACAGCATTTTGAAAGGAATGGAATTCTACACAGAAGAACACTCCACTATAGATAGATAGATAAATTACAGAAAGATAGACAGACAGATAGATGACATAGAGATAGGCAAACAGACAGACAGATACTATCTATCTATCTACAGCTTCAGGAGTGCACGACTGTGGGGGGGGGGGTTCAAACAGGTGCTGAAAACCTATTTACAGTGCCATGCCTTTGGTGGCACTGATTAAATCTGATTCTCTGATTATTGTATTGTTTGTCATAATTTTATCATGACTTTTATCTTACTGTAAAGCGCCTTGATGGCTGAAAGGTGCTCTCGAAATAAACTTTATTAATATTATTTATTATAGATAGATAAATAGATAGACAGAGAGAGAGTGATAGACAGACAGACAGATAGAGATAGATCGACAGACAGACAGGTAGACAGATAGATAATTCTGCAGTTGTCTAGTTACACAGACAGACAGACAGGTAGACACAGACAGACAGATATATAGATAAACAGACAAACAAGCAGGCAGATAGATAGACAGATAATTCTGCAGTTGTCTTGTTAGACAGATAGACAGGTAGGAAGAGACAGATATATAGATATACAAACAGGCAGACAGACAGATAAACAGGTAACTACAACTATCTGGTTAGATAGACAGGTGGACACAGACAGACAGACAGATAGACAGACAGATGGAGATGGACAGATACATAGATGCTCTCTGTATGAAGGCATCAACTTGCAACAATGACATCCCAGGTTCGGTGATGGACTCGGAAGTTAGAGAGGGACAGCTCTCCTTCCCCGGGGCAAGGTGGAAGAGTGTCTGGCATCATGTGGACCTCTGGTGGAGGCTGGGGTATCATAGTGGCCAGAGTCACCTGCTTGTGGAGTGTGGTGGTTGCAGGTGTCATTGCATGTCCTAACTACCAGGGATGCATAGTGCAAAACTGCTGAGCCTATCAATGACGGCCCCTATCTCGGACGCTGCTCCTTATGCAAACAGTATCTGCTGGGGGTGTCCTGCTGCTGTGGACCCAACCTGGGGGAAAGCCTGATCAGGAGGTGGCGGTGAGGGAAGTGTGGGGCTGGAACCTCCAGTCTGGGGTGAGGAAGACCTGGCAAAAAAAAGATACTGTCTGTAGATAGATAGACAGACAGACAGATAGACAGACAAATAGAAAGATAGACAGACAGACAAATACTGCCACATAGAGAGACAGATTCTGTCAGATAAATAAGTAGATAGATACAGACAGACAGCCAGACATATACTCACTCTTGATAGACAGAGAAATAGGCGGAAAGAGAGATAGATAAGATAGGTAGAAAGACAGACAGGCAGACAGACAGACAGACAGAGAGAGACAGACAGACACACATGACAGGCAGACAGGCAGACAGGCAGACAGATAGATAGATAGATAGATAGATAGATAGATAGATAGATAGATAGATAAATGCTGTCTATAGA